>JAPTHN010000008.1:7334633-8651508 GCA_026936325.1 Platynereis dumerilii
CCTTAATGGCAAAGACCTTCGGATTAATAATCTTAAAACAAACCTTTTAGAAACTTCATAAAACAAGCAGAAAGGAAACGTAAAAAGCTATTTAAATCCTCAAGTGGGCGTATTGGGATAATTGGGCAATGAAAAAGGAAAATATTATTCAAATCCTCACTTTAAAATTGTTAGTGTGCTTTTGAATATGAATGATTATAATGGTCTCACAATCGTTGATTGTTCAGTTTCATTGTACATCATATAGGCAAAACTAGTCGTCTAAAAAAGACAGAAAACCATTGCATAATTCAGACAAACTTATCAAAAGAAATACCAATGCAACTGATATAAGAAGCTTACAACTATAGTACGGTTTTCAATACAGTCAATCAATTGTGCTCTTGAAGAATTTGAACGAGAAGGAAATATAGGTGATTGATTCAAAGACCTAGTTGCACCATATATATTCCATGAGAAGAAATGTGATAGGGCTTTCCATCCTCTATTTATGCACTGGCTATGCCTAAAGCTTGACGATAACAGGACAGGCAGGGACCATGGTACTGAAGGGGTTTGCACTGCTGTATTGGCACAGGATGAAACATCCATCTAACATGGGTGGCCAAGACTGGGAATTCAACCTGAGTTGCAAATATTAGGGGGCCACCATTTAATCTTAAGGGGGGCTTGGAGTTTTTTGTTAAATAAATAATCCCTCGCTCAGTTTTGGTGAAATAAATAAATTCTTTTTGGACAGTCTTGAAATAAATAATTTCTGGAGAGGGTATTTATTAATATTAAGGTGATGGTTGATTTGGGAATGAATATTCAGGGACCGTGCGGGCTTTGAATAAATATTTATGGCCGCAATTACTGTGGAATAAATAATTTCTTCGCCAAGGAAATCTCAAAGCCCCCGCCCCCCCCCCCCCAATTATTAAATGGGGGCCCTTTAGAGCTGGTCGGCAGCCTGGCCGGATGTGATTGAATGTAATTCTTGTAGTATCAGCCTGAGCATTTACTAAAATATCTAAATGGCATGAATGTGATCGCTGATGTTCCCATGCCCCATGAATAGTCGCGTGATGAAATGTTGTTGAAAGTATATACGTGTAGTCGTGTACCAAGCCATCAAAGGCCTGGAACTTCCATTGCTGAAGGTATACATGTGAATTTGCCAAATTCTTATTGCATTACGCATAGACATAGAGGTAAAATAAGCTCCTGCAGACTGATAACATTCTTTATACATGTATTATCAAGTATGTTTTCATATTTCACTTGCTTGAATTTTCGAAGAGAATCTCCCATGATAAAGGCTTCAGTCGCAACTACTTGATTAGTAGAATCGCTTCAACAAGGCACAGACGCTTTTGTCTCAGATTAATTGGGTTATTACAGATCTCATTGTCATGTGCTAATTAGCTTTAAGAAGGATGTATAATAAAATATTGAATCAATGCCAGCGGTAGCTCTCAATTTATTGTGTAAATTACTGAATTTAAAGCAGAAATTTGACTTTATACTTCTATAATTTAATAAACTTCCATTTACTTTATAATATGGAATATATTAAACACATTTCTTATTTGTCAACGCAAGGGTGAATCAGATAAGCTATCATCTTAGCTATGATATATTGAGAGGCTTTTTTACTGGATCTTTTGGTTTGTTATATTAACCACCAATAACCCTAAATAATGCCATCTTTTGTGGTGATAAATTGATTGAATTACATATCATCACAAATAAGGGTAAATTACCTGACTTAAGCCGCTGTCCAGTCAAGCCACAGTATTGTTCTCCTGGACCTAATCACTTGATAGCCCTAACTGTGACATACATTATATAACAGACATTTCATGGCCTCTTATTGATTGAAAAAGGCAAACAGTGGCATAAAAGTATGCATCCTTAACACTACAGTTGGCAAACATTTGCCCTGACCTAGTTTGAGGTGTACAGTACAACCCAAAATAAAGTATGACTACCTCAGCAGGAAGGAAGAATCAGCCAATACTTTACCCTTTCACACCTTTCGGCTACCTCCAAATCACGTCCTCCCTTTACCTCCTTGAAACTATCTTTTAACATTGTATTAAATTTACATTTAGCCAATACCAATTCAAACTCCACCAGCCCCATTGTGTTTGATTTCTTTGATTTTTTTGCCCCTTGCTAATTGCAATTACTTTGTCAGCCATCATAATAGAGTTCTTAATATGGGATAAAGTTGTTGTGAGGAGTCAAAGGTTGTTGCAAGGAGATTTGGGGTGGAGAGGAGAAAGGAGGGCAAAATAGGTAAATAGAGGACTTCTGACAGAAAATATTCTTACTTTATTTTGGTTTGTACTGTACATATATATACATTGTGTCTGCTTCTTGTCAGTAATGCTCAATTCCTTTGTTTTTCTCTTTGCAGGTGAGTTTCATCTATTTCTTTTCATCGGGCATCAACAAATTGGTGACGTAGCATATATCTTTTATAGAAGATAGTTTTGAAATTTAAATGTTCTGTTCACTGTAATGTCTGTCTGCTTCACAAGTGTTGTTTTGCCTTAAGGGGCTGACCATATAATTTCCAGGGAGGCTTGCAGTTTTTCTCAGTGGGAAATTATTTTTTTCTCGGTAGCAGCGGTAGTAACTGTTAATTTTAAGTGCGGAAAGTTCATTCCAAAATCAAGCATCACCTTTATAAGAAATACCCCCAAGCAGCAATTATTTATTTCAAGACAGCCGAAAAAGAAATGATTTATTTCACCAAAACTGAGCCAGAAATTATTTATTAAAAAAACAAAAACTCAAAGCCCCCGCCCCTCCAACTTGATATTAAATGGTATCCTCCAACAGTCTGCCAATCAACATAATATTATACTCCTGGCCATGGAACAAGCAAGCTTGCATGGAAGCTGTAACTCATTCAAAAGTTGGCTGATTCAGAACATTTATGAAAAAACTCGTGTATCTCCAGCTCGGTGACTGATGTCAGTTGTGTTCTGACATAATCATAATATGAGGGACATTCTACAAGCCATCTCCTGTCCTGCTTTAAGCTATAAGCCTTGGTCATAATAACCTGTAAAATGTTAGCTTGATTGATAACTGACAGGTCAAGGGTGGTAGGACCCAGCTGTGGCCAGACCACTGGCTTCACGCTTTGGCCGGTCTGTTTCCTATCTATTACAATTTTTATTACACCTTCTCTATTACGTTATTCCTGTTTTGGATTCCTGTGATATATATCAGATTTAGAATACATAAGTGGACTTTTTTAACCTTGACCACAAAGTTGTGGTCCAGTCTGTGATGTATCTAGTTTTAATGAAATAATTGGTGAGTGATCGATTCAAGAGATGAATGTCCCTTCACTGTCGAGACTTGTAATGTCGTTATAACTTTTTTTCCAATATATAAATGTGTTCAGACAGTGTAATGGATGACTATAGTATACTCTTGAATATGCCTGCATCCACCGGCCTGATCACATTTTGAGAGTGATTAATGTCAGCTTGTTCAATAGCTGGACAACTAATGGTAGATGCTGAAGTAGTCATGTTGTATTATTTTTGGTTAGGGCCTATTTCTCAGTGAAACAGTCTTGATGTATGTCACATGAATGACACCCATTGAAAATCTAATAGGGTTTTCTTAGTTGCCTGATCATTTTAAGTGTAAATTTAGTCCCTCCGCATTTACTGGTTTGAGTTGGGGTTCATTCATTCTGTCAGTGGTTATGAATACACAACGTGTACGTGTACACGATGATAAAAAACACTTCATTTATGTAGTGTGAAGAGAACTGAATTCAAAAGTTGCTCAATTTGGAAAAGCCATGAAAAATCAGTAAAGAAAGACCTTTCATTGGATTTCAGTCCTCTTCTTTTCACCCTTTCGGAAATCTCAAATTTAAGAATTCTTTAAGGAAGTCTGTTTCTAAATGGTCTCTCAATCATTTTGTTAAACTCAAGAAATAATGGCAAACACTCACATAAGTATTTTAGTGCAAGAAGACTATATCTCTATCTCTTGTTTTTCTATATGTGGTATTAGCCAAAAAGACTTGTTATGGACTAAAAACATCTGAGTGCAGATTATATTGACACATATATCTCTTTGATCCTGTTTTATTAATGGATGATTAGCCAAGAACTTCTGATGCTCAGAACTGATAGTCTGGTATTCCATTTATCATTGATTTCCATACACAGCCGTTGTGTGCCTGTTTCATGCCAAAAAGAGACTTGCGTACTTGCTGGAAGTTTCAGACTTTGTTGCTTGTCTCAGTGTCTGCTGTCAAGGTTCGGCTTTTATCCAAAGACAAATATTCAGTTTGAGTTGCATTTATACTAAGAAACTTAACATCTACATGGCAACGTAGATAGCAATATTGATTGCGATATCAAACAAGTGATTGAAAGTCTATATTTTATACTGATATAGCTTCACAAATAAGAGTGATTCCTTTTTGCAGTTTGAGAATATCAGTGATGTCACTGCAGGTCCTGTCTTCTTCAACAAGGGTGCATTGGGTGTTGACTTTCCTCAGGACGGACACTGAATAAAAGTATCCACCTATTTATAGGGACTTCATACGAATGACATCCAGTGGGCATGGTGTCATAAAGAGGGCCAGCCTTTGACAATGTCTCCATTCCCTGGTGTTACAGAGAGCTTTTCCCCCAAGAATGTCTTTCCACTTTCAAAAGAAATTGATCAAACGATTCAGAACCACACAAGGAAGCGGGGTTAGGGAGATGAATTTGATTGTGAGAAAATTTGAGAAGAAGATGATTGAGATGTGGGCATAAAGAGAAATTTCTGAATACCAGTGTAAGAACTAATGCTCTTTGGGTGCTCCAAACCTACTTTAATTTGCTCTTTGAATGGAAATGGAGATCTGTATATCAGAATGATAAGATTGATATGGCCAATTTTCAATTTGTTATTTCGATCATTGGTCATGATATTTTTTACAAAAAAAATAAAGACTGCAACAAAGATTTAAACGAGATACCGCTCTAGAGATCAGCATTCAGATGTGAATATTCTTTACAAGTATTAACAACCTTTGTCAGGTGTATCTTGGCTTTTAATTTTACTTCATGATGCCAAAGATAGTCGCTTCAGACAAAGGGTAAAAAATCGACCTTTGTTGGGAAGGAAATTAAAACACATAGAATCGCAGTGGAATTGCCCAACCTGTAAAGGAATAAATTGTTCAATTCTCAAAAGGAAATAAGATCATAAAAGGCGGTATTAGATTTTGGTTTAAGAGAAGATGATTTTTAATAATAAACTATGACAAAGTCTTGTGGGTTTTGGCCTTTTTTGAAGGGTCCAAATTGATGATTTGCTCAAATCACAGAGAAATTCTGTACAATGTGTTAAAAACCCAGTGATTTGAACATTGTTACTTCAGCAGTTGGGCCAATTTCCACCAAAATGAGTTCGACAAAATGTTTAATTTATGAAAATCAATGTCAAAAAGATGACGAAAGCAAAAATCTATCATTGATCAAGACAATTCAAAATAGTTTTGACATCAGAAAAAGGCAGCAACATGTGAATGGCTGAATGCAGACTAAAATTGAAATTAAGATGTTCAAATAGGCAATTAATAAAGAGTCTCTGTAAAAATATGATCACAAACATCAATTTATGAATGACTGGGAAACAAAATCTCTACTCCGTATATGCTGATGCAGGAGGTGAATAGAAGTTTAAAAAAAGTATTCGCTGATAGAGTAGCAACGAAAGTTAATTCAAAAGTCGCTAAATTTGGAAAAGGCACGCAACATAAGTAAAGAAAGGCTTTTCACTGCCCTCAGTCCTCGTTATGATCCTCTTCCATTTCACCCTTTAGGAATACAAATACTAACTCTATTCAACAATTTGTGAAGGATTTTTCCAAATGTTTCAAACATTTTTTCTTACTTGAGAAATGGCAAGAACAGCAACATACAAGTGCAAGCAGACCAAAGTGCTGTATCTACTATGTACCTCTTGCCTTTTTTAGTTGGCCTGAAAGACTGGCTTGTTATAGACTACAAGTAAGAACATCTGAGTGCAGAATATATTGACACATATGACATATCTCTTTGATCTTGTTTTATTTTATGGATGATTAGCCAAGAACTTCTGATCCTCACAACTGATAGTCTGGTATTCTATTTGTCATTGATTTCCATACACAGCTGTTGTGTGCCTGTTTCATGCCAAAAAGAGACTTGCGTACTTGCTGGAAGTTTCAGACTTTGTTGCTTGTCTCAGATTCTGCAGTCAAGGTTTGGCTTTTATTCAAAGACGAATATTCAGTTGTAGTTACATTTTCACCAAGAAACTTAATCTTCTTTACAGTCAAGGAAATTAGATGGCAATGTAGATGGCAATATTGATGGCAGTGTTGAAAGAGTGATATTTTATGTCACTGATAGATTTTTTCAAAAGGGAGAGCGATTCCCTTTTTCCATTTGCGAACGTCAGTGATGTCATTGTTGGTCCTGTCTTTTGCACTGAATTAAACAGAATTTGTCATGTGTACTTCTTGTTCCCATGGGTGCATTGAGGTATTCACTTGCCTCATAATAGTCATCAAATAAAACGAACCACCAGTTTAGTGCTTAATTCAACGACATCCAGCTGGGATCCTCTCATAACGAGGGCCGGCGTTTGACCATGTGTCCATTCCCTGATGTCATAAAGAGCTTTTCCCCCAAGAATGTCTTTCCACTTTCAATAGAAATTGATCAAACGATTCCGAACGACACAAGGAAGCAGGGCAAGGAAGGTGATTGTGGGAAATTTGAAAAGAAGATGATTGAGATGTGGGCATAAAGAGAAATTTCTGAATACCAGTGTAAGAGCTAATGCTCATCGGGTATTCCATACCTGCTTTTATTTGCTCTTTGAATGGAAATGGAGATCAGAACGATAAGATTGATGTGAACGATTTTCAATATTTTTTTTCTTTGGTCATTGTACTTACCAAAAAAAAAAGAAGAAGACTGCAACGAAGATGCTATTCCTCTAGAGATCGGCATACAGGCATGAATAGTGTTCACCGTTCACAAGATAAACGCCCTTTGCCAGGTGAATCTAGGCTTTTGAATTTTACTTAATGACGTCAAAGATAATCGCTTCAGACAAAGGTAAAACCCACCTTTGTTGGAAAGGAAATTGAATTACATAGAATTACAATGGATTTGCTAAAAACCACAGATAAAGTGGACAAACAATTAATTGTTGATTCCACAAGGGAAATAAGATCCTTAAACGTAATATAAGATTCAGTTTAAAAGAACATACATTTTCCAATCGACAATTTGTGAGCCGGAATACATCAATATATATTTATTTGAATAAATTCTTTCCATTGATGCTCATGCTACAATCGCGTTTAAAAAGGTAATCAGTAACTAAACACTATATGTATTATGATAGAATGGTATGCGTTACCTTAAAAAAAGTCCGAAGTTGCGTGTGGTATAATGTTAGAAAGAATGATTCAAATGTTTGAAATGTTAGAAGGCATGTATAATTACGTTGAAAGATATTATTTGAAGAACATTGAACTAAACTACATGTATAAAGTATTTTAAAACTCTGCTTTCATGTCAAAGTCTTGTAAATTATTAATTTGTCACATTGATGTACAGAAGCTAGAAGACTGCGGTTTTGGTCCAGGCATGCTCTGCTGAAGGTCTTTGCCTGCATGGGTTTGAATCCCAAGGTCTTTGCCTGCATGGATTCGAACTCCAGATGTCTGTGAATAGGTAACCCAAAATATTTTTAGTGGACTCTCATGATCACAATCCTGCTGGATGCCATACATTGTATAGATGAATTGACGGCCTCTTTTATCAGTTTCTATGCTTGGCAAGTAAAATATCCATCGCTTGGGAAATGTGAAACCTGTTGAGGACTCCTGAAAAAGAAAATGAGGCAGATTTATTGTGGCCAATACTAATTATGGTTTCACACACTTATGACTTGGCCCTACGTTGTTTGAGTTTAGTTTTCTCATTATCACATTTGGTCAGATTTTGGTTGAAAGAATCAAACACGTTTTGATAAATATGAAATTAAAAAGACAAGGCAACATTTCTTTCTCTTAATGGCAAAGTGCTTTGGCTTTAATTTCCTTAAAACAAACCTTTAGCAAAAACTTAGTTAACAAACTTAAAAGGAAATGTTAAAAGCCATTAAGATTTTCAAGTGGGCGTCTCGAGATGATTTCAAAAGAAACATTTTTAAATGTGTTTGTGCTTTTGAATGTAATGTTAATGCTCTCTAAGAAGTCATTACTCCATAGAGAGCTTGAGCTTCCATACTTTCCTTGCAGTTCAACTACACCATAATTTAAAAAAAAAACAGTTGCCATGAAATGATGTGCTTTTTCAGTTATGGTACAATGGTAGCCTACTTTCGTAATGGTATGATGGTAGCCTACTTTCTTTTTTCCATAAGGGGCCGACCAGATGATCTTTGGAGGGGGGCTATGGACTTTCCACCTGTAGCTAGGGTACCGTTATGTTAAAATTCCAATAAAAAAGTTTCTTGCTAGTGCGCGTGCGAAAAAATTGTTCGTTGATGCACCGTAAACGAAAAAAAACAGCTCGTCCCAAGGGTAAAGTCCATAGCCCCCCAAGTATCGTCTGGTAATGTGACATTGT
This sequence comes from Platynereis dumerilii, assembly GCA_026936325.1. NCBI lineage: Eukaryota > Metazoa > Annelida > Polychaeta > Phyllodocida > Nereididae > Platynereis > Platynereis dumerilii. The sequence continues at coordinate 7,343,288 of JAPTHN010000008.1, forward strand.
CACAGGTGAAGGACTTTAAAGACCCTGATGGACAGGTCATTGTGTGTTATCTCAGCTATGATTTTGAGACAGCTTGAAACTAACACCAATCGACACTTTTCAATTTTTATATCTTGTAATTGTCACTTGTGTTACGACCTCTTTTATCACAATTAATGCAGAACGAACGTAGTAGTGTTTTCCATTATATTTTATTGCTGCCTTGAGTTATTCGAAGGATTATAAATAATGGTCAGAGCATCCGAGACTGATTCAGAGTATGTTTTCAGTTCTATCAACAGGAAATATTTCAGCATAATACTGGACTTTTCTTTTCCCTAAAGGGGCTCTGAGCAAAAAACCATTTCATCTATGATCCAAATGTTTCGAGAATTACATGAAAAAACAATTGCATGAGTTCATAAAACGACAAATTCCATGAATTATTCTGATGGTTATAGGAAATTCTGACATCATCTTGATATTAGATTGAAGTCATAGATACCTAAGGCAGATTTCACGAAAAAGCTGCAAAATGACTTACCACAACTTGTCCACAGGTTACATTAGCACAACACTGATAAGGCCAGACATAATCGATTCGTAGATTCTCAGATTTTCTCAGAGTGCTTCTTCTGAGGATAGCTGGCAGGACAAAAAAAAGCTGAAATCTAAATCTTTTATTGTGTCAATCCATTAAATAAAATCATGGGTAAACAACCTTTTCTGTTGGATTGGTAGGTCAGAGTAGCTAAAAATATGGCCTTGTGCTAATGTAACAACGATGAATGATGTAGGACGGAATTTTTTATGCTGATCCTGCTGCAATATAAATGAAGTCACCAGCAGGGTACCACCTCTAGCCTGCTCTTGGGAGACCTGGCTTTCAGTTCAGTAAAAATTTGAGATCTAATCATGTGTTTTTTAACGTAATTTTTATGTACACATTTTGCTAATGTAACACTATGAAATGGACGGAAGCAAAATTGAGGTTACATTAGCAATAAAGAAACAGGTACCACACCCAGTCGTTTATGTTTTTGGTGATGTAATTAGGCAAATAAGACACATTTTTCAATAAAATATTATAATTTCATGTTTGAAATTGGCATAAGTAGCAAGAACACAGAAAAATTTCCGTGTAAAAGTTGCTAATGTAACCTCAGTGTCCTGAGACGGAATCGAGTTACATTAGCAGTCCTTTTTTATTTTTCATTTTTTTCAAGTTTTATAATGACCAAGACAATTAAAAATGGTTCCAAAATAATTTTCAAGATGTTTTTTATCAATCACATACCATTACATTTTCCTGAATTGGTTTTAGCAGATTCCACAGAGTGCCAAAGTAAGCATGTCTGATCACCAGTAAGTTTGGTCGTCCAAAATTGTCCTCATGAGGCATAAAAAAATATCTTTTTAAGAGGAAAACGCTACGTATTTGAGGAATATTTTATTGGTATTTATTCATTACCTCACAGATATACTTAGTAATAGGTTTACTTGCTTCAGGAAGCAACAGAGAGATAACAAAAGGGTTGGAAAGTTTAAGGTACCTTTTAGGAGCACTTTTCGTGAAATCTGCCCTAAGCTGCCTGATGTTGCTGGACTTGGTCAAGAATGGCTTTTGTTCTGGTTTTGGCAACTTTGGCAGCAGTGGTCAAGAAAAGTGTAAAATGGTAGCTTGATTGATAACTGACGGGTCAAGGGTGGTAGGACCCAGCTGTGCCAGGACCGCTGGCTTCACACTTGGCCATGTCTGTTTCCTATCCGTTACACATTTTTATATTACCAAGTTCTCTTCCATATTTTTCTTCCTATAACAAGTGATGAATAGGCCAAGAGTAACTAAGTGATGGATTTCTTGGCCTTGGATAGTGTAGTGTGGTCCAGCATGTAATATATCTTGGTTTAATTGAATAAGGGGTGAGAGTGATCGGTTCAAGATGCATTGATGTCAATATAAGTGATTAGGTTTTGTATTCTCCATAATTAAATTTTGACTATATGAGCAGTTTGGTCTATTTAACAGATAACATGTTTTGTTCTGACATACATTCTGAAATAAGGAATTTTGTTCCGTATGGTAATTGTTCTAATTCAAGTGATTATACTTTTTTTACGAACATTTCGTGATTGAGACAAAAGTTTGATTTATAGATGCAATTATTCTATAGGCCTGATTTCCATGGTATCATTTATTCCGTATTACAAATATTGCAGAATGTTGCAGTTTTTAGAGTGTGTAGTGTTACCTTGTAAAGTTGCAAATTTGTTCAGTTGAAGAGGTGAATAAGTAGGTTATACAACGAATTTGAGGTGTATAACTAACATTTCAGGTGGTTATTTACCGAGGGCTTTAGCCCAAGGTAAATAACCCCTGAAATGTTAGTTATACACCGAAAATGAGTTGTATAAGCGACTTATACTCCATATGACTCCTGAAAGATTTTAAACTGAATTTTGTGGCTTTGTTGTCATTTTTAGGTGCGTTGTTTGCAGAAAAAAACAGTACAACAGGCTAACTTAATCCCCAACAGTGGTATAACTAACAAATCTGTTGGTTATACCACGGCAAAAGACAATAGAAAAATGTCTTGGTGGAGTATAATCAGTATTAATCACATTAGTGATTGGTCGTTCCTAGGCAAACACAATATTTGAAACACAATATTTGAAACATCATCAAGGTAGGTGATCTGGTTTCAAAATAATGTTGGTGACTTTCATACTATTAGAGACTAGTATAACCCTGCTCTTGACTTTGAACTCCTTTAGAAATATAATTAAGTATTTTTTATGGATAAAAATAGTAATAGCTTTCAAGTACAACAGGGATCCTATCTCGTTAAATGTACATAAACAAGAATCTCCTGCAGATGAGGTAATGAGAAGGCCATGAATCAGAATCAGAATCAGAATAACTTTATTTGGTCTTGAATTGAATTCTATAGAAATAATTACAATGTAAAGGCAACAATTATTCAAGACCAGGACCCACTCTAGGACAAGCCTTTGTCGTTATCGAGTGGGCCCTGGGGAAAAAAAAGACTACTACAATTTATTAGAAATTAGCTACACACCTTATAATTATAATAACATATATTAATGAGCACCTGTATGTGGATGGCAACTAGGACGGTATTGCAAGAAGAAAGTAAGATATCATCAAAATTATTAGATTATAACACAATTAAGTAGTAGAGAATACACAGAAGAAATTATAATACATAAAATTAATTATGAAACATTATTACATATATAACAATTGGGGATATGACAAATTTCTGAGTAAGAAAGAATAATTGTTCTTTTAATAAAGAGCTTATAGCCAACCATACTGTGTGAATAAATCTTTGATTTGATATTTAAATTCATGGAATTGAAAAATTTGGGTATCCTAAAACGTATTGACTTTTTGATAAAATCATGTTTTACTAAGGGAATAACATAGTTACTTGAATTTCTAACATCATAAGCATGAGTCTCAGAATTTTTGTGAAAAACTGAATAGAAGTATATCGGCAACTGTCCATTCTCCAACTTGAAGCAAAATTTGTAGTCATGCAGTGCACATATATCCCCAAATTTTAAAATACCCAAGTCTTTGAATAATCTACTAGTATGAGCCTTAAATTTACTCAAAGTTACCACACGTATTGCCTTTTTCTGAAGGCCAAAAAGTTTCATACTATTATAACCCCATATAATATTGCCATAATTGAGATGTGGCACAATTAATGCATTATATATTGAAAGTAGAATATTTCTAGGAAGAAAATATTTTAATTTATTCATTATCCCGACAACCTTAGATATCTTACCAGCAATATAATCAGTATATGTCTTCCATTTCAAATTTTTATCAATAAAAATTCCCAAGAAATTAAAAGTCTCCACGTAGCCAATCAAAGTATTATTAATATATATTTCAGGATAACTAATACGTTTCTGAGGAGCATGAAAAACCATGGCCTTACTCTTCTTACAATTTAGTGATAACTTATTCGCACAAAGCCACACATTAAATTTTTGTAGTTCATCATTAATATTTGATACAGAAGTTGGTTTTTGAAATATGTTTAATGTTGATGTTAATGTTGAGTCATCAGCATACATTATCGGGTAGAATAATTTACTCACGGAGGCCATATCATTAACATAGATTAAAAATAAAAGTGGCCCCAGTATCGACCCCTGGGGGACACCGGTTTTAATTTGCAATGGTTCGGATTTAACATTATCAATTTGGACATGAATATGTGCATAACTGCATACAATGTCATACATACATGAATACATAGAACAGATGTACGTGACTTCCTGGTCAAAGCCCAGCCAGTGACCACTTGTATACATTTTGCAGAATATTCAGTCTCTGCAATGTGTTATTCTGACCAGCAAAATTTGTGAAATATGACGATAGTCCTGATAGTTGAATTTACTTATTTCAAACTTACCCAAACTGCGAGTACGCCATATATCCGTTGGGGAATGCACTGTGTATAATGAGAAGATGGGATGATTGATCATGATGAGATAGTGAGAAAATTGAAATATCATAATTGTCATGCTTATGGTGAGGTGATATTAGTTTCGTTTTTCAGTCGTATCCCCTGGAATTTTGCCATTGTCCATTTTCCATTGTAGGCATAATATTACTATTTGATCTATACAGAGAGAGTTATCGAAAGTCTTGTGAGTTTAGCTATGGCTTACTCATGGATTTGAGATAAAAGAACTTTTATGTAGGGGGGTGTAACACTGAACTTATGTCAGGGATGACTGAGTACTGAGTAGGTCTAGTTGCTTTTTAAAATACATTTTTTTACAAGACAAATTAATAGTGAAGATGACCAGAAATACTTCATTTGCTGACCCCAACTACAACAACGGCGTCACTCTTCACTTCAGCTACCAATATGATTTCAAAAAATGGACCTTTGTTCACTTGTTTCCAGGGGGGGGATCCAGAAAATTCTGGTGGGGGGTTTATCGGGCTACTGTGGGGCGAAATGCGTTACTCGCGACACACCACGACTGCGTGCTGATATAATTAACATGTTAAGATATCAAAATTTTAGTCTGTTGGGGGGGGGGGATGCATCCCCCCATCCCCCCCGCCTGTGTCCGTCCCTGCTTGTTTCCAGGTATGGTTGGTTTTTCTTGCTGTCTTACAAGTTTATCGAACATAAGATATGACTCCAAGAATAAGTAGATATGTAGTTCTAGACCAAAATAATATAGTTACCAGAATGTCAAGTGTCTTCTTTCTGTGTAGATCAAAAGTTATCACTCGTAATGGTTCGAACCAATGACCTGTGGATATTCAGGTCAAATCAGGAAGACTCATGTCAGCGGTCAATAGCCTATATTGGAGCATCCAAATAACTTGTCATGGAGCGGCCAGAAGATTATTAGTGACAGCTGCGACATCTTGGAATGGCTTTGTGTCAACCTGCCGTGGCTTGTTCAGGGACTTGTCTTTTTCTGTGGCATTGAAGTATGTTGCTATTCTTGGGATTATTTGGGATGTTGCTGTTATGAATCTGTATAAAATGATATCTGTTTTCTTGTATATAACATTTGTGTAATGAAATGAACATGAGTTCTGGGTGGAATTGTTGCAATAATAACTTTTAATGATCATTAAATTTAATGTTTGTGTACGTTTTCTGAAATAGTTTGAACAATATTCACCCCAACTGAAAGATTAAATTTCAATTAAATTTTCACTAAAACAGACACTTTTGTCATCTCATATCACTAAGAACTGAATGAGTTATCTTACAGGAACGTTTTTTTTAAGGCCTCATGACAGGATACAGCCCCCGCTCCCTTTTGTTATTCCCGTAATATCGGCTACCCCCCCCCCCCCATTTTACCCAGTTTTGGCCCCTGCTTCCTCCCTCTTCCCCCCACTAACCCCCGCTTACCCCACCACTTGCCGCCGCTTAACCCCCACTTGCCCCAGCTAACACCCCGCTTCCCCCGCTTACCCTCCACTTCCCCCGATTGCCCCGCTTCCCCCTGCTTCCCCCCACTCCACCCCACTTCCCCCCACTAGCCCCCGCTTTCCCCCAATTTCCCCCAAGTTGCCTCCCGCTAGTCCCCGGTTACCCCAACTTACCCCATCTTGCACCCCACTTCCCCCCACTTGCCCCCACTTTCCCCGCATAACCTCCTCCTTTCCCCCAAATTCCCACTAGTAACCCCATAGGGTGGGGGGTGTATCCTGTCATGGGGCCTTTTTTAGTGCATTGACATTTCTTGAGTATTTTATTCATAATATGAGAAGCTATGCAAGTCATTAGAACTGGCCTTGAACTTAAATTTGGGAGAAAATGAGAATTGTTTCCGGGGACATTATCCAATTTTTAGATATTCAATTTCATTATACATGTAGGTAGACTTGTTACGAAGATAATTAGCATCTGACCTTGAACTTCCTATAGGCCTACTTTATTCTGGTGGCAATGAATTTGTGCTATGTAGCTTTAAAAATGAAAAGCATTATGTATGGAAATTATCAAACTTTTCAATCAATTTTCAAAATAACAGCTAAAGCCAGATGAATGACAAAGAAGGCGTCTCTATCAAGATATAGGTATCTGGGTGAAATTGCTTGAGGAGATAAGATATAAATAATGTTTTGTCAAATCAGCGCCTTTTAGTTGAGCTATGCTGGTGTCTGAGGCTTTAATGGATATTTTATAGGCAAGGAAACGTTACAGCCACTGAAATAACCAATAAAAGCAGAATTTGCTGATAAAAACAACTGGATATACCACCAATAAACCACTTAATACCAGGCACTATTTAGGGTATTCATAGGCGGATTCTTTCCTCTGTCTTTCTTCCTATACAAGTATATTCCGATTAAGCTTACATGTTATAAGTATATTCTTGAATTACAGGTAGTTCACCATGTTGATTATCTTCAATTCATTATCTAATTTAAAACCTCCTTGTCAGGTCATGTAAAAACATCATGTAAATAAATGTCGGGATAGGACTGAGCATGCATAACTGAATAATTGTTTCGATAATCGGAGAAAATGTAAATCAAATTTCGAAACTTTTACTCGAATATACTGAATCTTGTATAGGCCTACTAATCGCGCTTTCCCATGCAAGTACACATACATCCTGATGAAAACTCTGTTGTACAACCGTGAAAGTGTAATTTCCCCCTGGAATTGAGGGAAATGGTCTGGTGATTGCTTCATTGGTGCCCCTGTTGTGAAGCAATCATGACATGCAGTGCAATTACGTCTGACCATGGACAAAACTTCTATCAATTACACTGATGTATTCCACTTGTACAGCTGCAGGTTTTGCAGCCTGGTAGGTGGAGTGCAGCTTCAATTTTTTTTGGTAGACTCACATACTGAGATTGAATATAAAATAAAGACAAAAATAACTGCAATTTTAAACAAATTTTTGAAGGCACTGTCTATTATTCAGAATTATCCAGCCTTCCTAAGTAAATGATTAAAACACAATCTATCTCTCACAAAGGAATACATACATTATTGTGCTGATGCAATTCAATCTATATAACTAAGTTTTTACCACAATACAGAAAATAACTTTTCGTACGACTTGAAAACATTAACATTTAAATTTCAGTATGATGACAGTTTCTGCTTTTGTGTAGACACCACAGAAGCATTGCTATATCCTCATTACCTGATTCTCAAGTTTCCTATTCATTTCACGAAATGCAAAGAGGGAATTGTATGTCAGATTAATGGTACTGTTTTCTATGAAGCTTTAAGACCCCCAAGACCAATTTGGAAAATGAGGTTTGTTGGAAAAGAGTGTCCTGGACATCCTTTTTCTGTTAACATAACAAACTCAAGGAGTTCATATCATTTGCATGCACAATGTGCCAAGATTGATAATGTCAAAGACTTGTATGCAATATTTATGAGTAAAAAAGCAACAACAACAAAGGCCACATGAGCATACTAATACGCAGTGTTAAGTAAAATTGGATTGGAACCTGGAAGTGGAAGGCGTGACAGGTCATATGCCAAGCAAGAGAATATTGGCCCCAAGGTGTTATTGCCGTGAGTAAAAAGACCTGCTTCCATACAAAAATATGACTTTGCTGTAAAACTGAGTAATCTGGCAGATTCGCTAGTAAAAAGTGTGCTTCTCCAAAAATTAAAACTATCCTGGTGTCTATTTTGATTTTTTTATTCGCTTGATTAAAAATTAATACAACATTTCATTTGCTTTTTAATGCCATAATCACGGTTGTATTTTAATGAACAATTTTACCTCAAATGGCTGCTGGAAGTTTGTCTTGAATAATCATTGAAAATATTTTTGAATCCGCATATATACGGTTTTGGACAATTCCAAACTCAAAGATGTGGACATTTTTTCAAGTTATATTACAAACTCAAAGCGAGAACTTCAGAATGCAACAACAAGCCAGAGATCAAACATCACTAAATTTCCAATTAAACTTGCATCCCAGGACACAAATGAAGATGGATGGATGGATGGTCAGGGCTTCAAGTCCTGTATTTGTGCACTTGGTAGGCTAATTAGGATAGGAGGAGGACACGGCATTGAGATGAACGATGATTGAAACTTCCGTCAAACATTGGCTCGGATGACCCAGCAAGATCTAGATATGAACCCTGGACCCTGTGATTGGTCGCCCAGCACGCTACATGTACCATTAGACCAATCCTATCCGGCACATGTTAAGAATGCATGAGCTTCCAAATAAAACTTCTTGAAAAAGGCCAACTCCTTCCGTGTCTTTTTCTCAAGTGTGTTGACCTTTCAACCATTCTGAGCCTAGAAGTCACGAACTAGGTGCAGAGAATCTTTTTAAAACTAAACATGAAACACTCTTCTGTTTCCCCAATTGGACTGTGACCTGGTTGTGTGGTTTTGTGTGGAAGAGTTTTCTAACACTACTGTGGAATGTGGATATTCGGAAGATCTGGTCAATGGTTCGAAATGTTAGGTATGGTAAATTTACACTCATGTGATAAAAGAGGGACTATTTTTTATGTTTACACTCAAATGTGACACATAAGAATTGAACATTTGAACATTCAATGACTAATCAGATCAAGGAATTCTGAACGACATGCATGGTTTTTTCTATCCGAGAGGTGAACCTGTGAACACGCAATAGCTTAATTGCGCTTGTAGCTTACGTGTGGTAACACCCAAAAAGATTTATTTATTAAAGGGTTCTCATGAAACATGCAAGGTTTCTCTGGCTAAAGGGGAGTGCAACTAGGATAAAAGCTTCTCAGAAGTTTATCATTCAGTATGTGGATTCTATGTGAGTTGAAAATACTCTAAGTATTGTGTAAGCACAGAAGCAGAACTTATTTTGTGAAATTCCGATACACAAAAAAATAAAAATCAATGGATAAGAGAGATTTCATGTTGTCGTAATTGATCGATCTTCACAAAAGGCGCAAACAATACAGAAGTGGAGAGTATTGCATTGTTTGAATTCTTCAGGAACATTCTGCTGAGAGAGAGAGAGAACCCTTTCGTTTTATTGCAGTGTACTTTTTGTTTACTCTATGTATACACTGTAATTGTCAGAAAATCAAAAATCTTGTCGCTATGTTGCTAAATTAGTTACAGTACAACCAAAAATAAAGTATGACTGTTGCGGAACGCAAATTTATGATGACGGAGGCAAACTTTAAAATTGAACCAAATGCCTTTATTGACGAACATTAATAGTGACAATGGTAATCTAAAAGAGAGGAGAAAGTAGGGCAAAATAGGTAAACAGAGGACATTTGGCAGATAATTTTCTTTTTTTTTAGGTTGTATTGCATGGAAAGTATTAGTTTGGAACAATGACAGGCAGACCATCAGGGCAAATCATTAAAGACCTATGCCACAGGGTTCAAGCTATATTTGGGCGCCCAAATAACTTGTCATGGAGCTGCCAGAAGATTATAAGTGACAGCTGCGACATCTTGGAATGGCTTTGTGTCAACCTGCCATTGCTTATTCTTGTAGAATTGGCTCATTGGTGGTATTGTCTGCCGTTGGATTACATGAAGGTTTAGTTGTTCTTGGGAGTATTAAGAATTTCTCCGTTATGAATCTGTATTCAATGACATTTGCTGGCGTCTGAAGGAAAAACTAGTAAGTCACGTTTTGTGCCAAATTGAGTTAAGGTGAAAATAGGACTTCTCAGACATTTTTTCTGTATATATTTAGATTTTCAAGAAGTGGCCCGTTACCCCAGAATGACACTGGAAAATCCCAGTAAGTCCATTTCTTATTGCAAGGGCTGTAATTTAAAAGTCTATTTTCTTAGTAACTCCTTACTAGGTTTTCCCTTTGGATCCTACATTCTGAGTACATGTGCTTGTACGTCTGAGTGGTCCATGGTACACATTACACATTACACAATATTTACAACTGAAAACACGAGTTCTTTCTCTCACTCCTCTATGCCCTCGCTTCCCTGCTCACACTAAAAGTAAAACATCTTAAATTCGCTCAAATGTTGAAAATTATCCAAAACCCAGCTTTATATTGTAATGGCGTTGCTATGTACATGTAGAAGTAAAAAGCAATTTAAATGATACATTTCAATTGCTCCATTGAAATTGATTGTTACCATTTTACTGACAAGTGAGTGGAAGGGAGAGCTGGGGAGTGCAAAGGCATGGAAGTGCATGGAAGTGCTGAGGCATTTTCTTGGAAAATGTATTGGTTGTACTGCATATTATTACAGTTATTACATGTGGCAGTCATTTTGAATTGATGCATGTTACAGTCCTTGTCATACTTACGTGGAATCTCAAGTTTTTTTTTATGCTGTTGAACTATGATGTCAGAGATGACTCTATTCTAGCATTGCAATATATGTAAATTAACTACAAGCTGTGATGTCATTTCAAACTGGGTCAGATTCCCCAGCTTCTAGCCAATGTTGATCCTCCTGAACTGAGCGTCACAGTTTCAACACAGTGTCAGAGTAAGAGTTTTATCAGGGATAGCCCCTACAACTGTGTCATCACAGCTTGATAGCCAATGAGCTGACCGTAAACTACGTCATCACAGTTCAAACATTGATATATTGAAGGAAGCATTACATTTTTGATCCCAATGATTTATCACAGCAATCACCAGTCTAATCCTACCAAATGGCAACTTTGTGCGCATTCACAGTAGACAACTGTTATAATCCCCACAGAGTTGTTTGATAAATCTACAAACTTGCTAACTTACAACTTTAAACTTTGATGGAAGTTGGTATAAACAGAAGGCTTTGACAATTTGTTTGTTAACACATGGCTTATGTTATGTATATTTGTTCTGGCAGCCCATTGGCTGAGAGGCTGTGATGTCAAACTTGCATGGGTTTTTCCCAGACCCAATTTTAACTCTGACACTGAGTTGAAACTGTGATGCTCAGTTTGGTGGATTCGCATTGGTTAGAAGCTGGGGAATCTGACCCAGTTTGAAATGACATCACAGCTTGTAGTTAAATTACATATATTGCAATGCTAGAATAGAGTCATCTCTGACATCACAGTTCAACAGCATAGAAAAAAAACTTGAGATTCCACGTAAGTGTGACAAGGACTGTAATAAGTGTTCTTAGAATGTTTAAACTTCACACCAAGTTGACCAACAGAAAGGTGACAACAAAATAAAACAACATCATGAGAAGGTAATGTGAGGGACTTGAACATTTCTTGAATACTGATAACTTTACAATGTATTAGATGGTTTGAAAGTCCTTAGATTTTGGCCTTGAACTTACATTTGGGAGAATATGAGAATTATCGCCCCAAGTATCCCAGCTTTAGTCAAGTAGCTTTGACATATAATATGTTTCTTTTTCCATGGATTGGTGATGGGAAACATTATCATTTGCCCTTGAACTTTCTATGTTAATCCAAGTAGCAATCAATATGTGTTACGTGGCTTGTAAAAATGTGAAAAGCACTCTGCATGGAAATTGTTCAATTTTTCAAGCCATTTTCAGCAAAACTGCTCGAGGTGATGAATGACAAAGATAAAGGTGGTGTAATTTCTTGAAGAGATAAAATATAAATGATGTTTTTGTCACATCAGCACCTTTGTTAAGCTATGATGGTGTCTGAGGCTTTGATGAAGTTTTTCTTGGGCAAGGAAACTAAACAACCTCAGAAATGACAAATTAAAGCAGAACTTGCTGCTTATATATATAGCAACCAGAATATGCCACCGATGAACTACATAATACCAGACATTGATTGGTCCGAGTAATGTGCATGATCAGCCTGCTTTTTTCTTTTAAAAATAAAGGAAAAAAAAACAACATATAGGTATTCATAATTTAAGTGTGCTTTCCTTGTTAGTAGTCCTATATTATTTTCTAGTTTATGGCCTGGATAATCAATTATAAATGTATGAACAACATGTAAATGAATGGTGAGATAAGACTATCAAAACGACCGTACATTCACATACTGCAGGGCAGTTACCAGAAAGCCCATTGCCCAGTTGAAGAACATTTTAGCCCCTTTGAAAATATTTCTATAGAATCAATGTTACAAACAGAAAATGTTCACAGAAATAGCACTACATACTGTAACATTCAGTTGTAGCCTGAACTTTCTCAGGTATATTCTGGGGAAGACCATGTCTCTTGTATGACTGTGAAAGGGTAATTTCCCCCTGGAATTGAGGGAAATGGTCTGGTGATTGCTTCATTGGTGCCCCTGTTGTGAAGCAGTCATGACATGCAGTACTGTTCCCGGCCAATGTAGTAGCCATGGACAAAGCTCATTGCCATTACACGCTTGTATACCACTCATACTGCTGCAGTTTCACAGCCAAGCAGGTGGAGTGTAGCTTGTTTCTTCAGACTCAATACCTGATACTCCATACTTGAATATTCTTCTAGAAATGAAAACAGAATAAGACTGCATGCAATGTGCAAATTTAAGGAGTGTCTGGGAAACACTTCCTCGCATATAGCCACGATAGAGGGAAGTTTTTGCATTGGCATAGAAACATTTGTATCGTATCCCCTTTGCCAGATATCCTCAAATTTCAAATTTCTTATCCATTTCAAGATTTAAGATTCAAGATTCCTTTTGCCTCGATACATGTATGCATGAAATTTATACCAAATAAGAGATAATTTTTCTGTCTTGCAGATAAAATATTAGATATTTATGATGTTACGATTTGTCGATTTGCAACACCATTCTCTTTGTATAAGGTTGCATCAAGATTGTTTTTGAATATACTGGAGAATGAATTTCTGTAACAATAAGTTTTAATATTGTTTAAATTCCCGTATCATCTGTCTTCTACAATTAAATGGTACTTGTCTCTACATAGATCTATAATCATATTTTAACATTGTAAAATACAATGCAGCATATACAGTGTAACACAAGATTGAATTTAGCATTTGTCTCAAAGCAAACATATAAGTTTGTGTTTAGTTGGAAGCTGAGATCTATCTCCTCTACAAAATGCAGATAGGCAAAGAACACATAGGATGTGATATCTCTATATTTTCAGTGCCACAGGCTACAAAAAACCTCGTTGGTGCATATATATTGAACATATATCTTCCTAAAGCCCAGCACAAATACCAATATCCGTGAGTTATATATCAAGAGTTTCTACCACTTTTACCCATTTGTTGGATCTCTCCTTTTTTCTGATATCAAAAAAATATATCGATGGGAGATTCAACATTATTACATAAGTGTAATGGATGTTAGTTCTCTTTCAAAGCTTAATGATCGGAGTTATCTTGCAGGACATCTACCATTAAAGAATACAAAGAAGTTGGTAAGTTGGTAAAGGGATGTGATCGGGACTCCTTTGTCTGATCGATAGTTAGAAATCACTTGCATGCACAGTGTGTCAAGACTGATGATATCCAAAACTTGTATGCCATATTTTTTGTGTCCGAAAACAACAACAAAACCCCATAAGCATACTAATATGCAGTGTAAAATCTAATTGGATTGGAACCTAGGAAGGGGAAGGTGTGACAGGTCATATGCCAGGCAAAGAGAATATTGATGGCAGAGGTATTATTTCAGACCGGCCTCCATACAACATATTGGCCTTACGGTAAAACTTATTTTAGAATATTTCTTGCAGACTCAATGAGCTCACTAGATTTCAGTTAGTGCAGTACAGTGTATTTACACTGACATACAATTGTCATGTAGGACAGAAGGTCAAACTTTCCTAAATTTCAAATTAAACTTGCATTTCAGGACACACATAAAGAAGTCAAAAGGTTGCAAAGAAATTTCTAAAGAGGTGTGATCTTTTTAATGTATGGTAACTTAGTTGGGACTGTGACCTATCCACCATAGGACCAATGGTGGAACCTGTTTTTTCTGCCCAGAAATTGCTTGGGATGTGGATAGGTTGGGCGCTAACCTCTATCTGTGTGGTAGCACACAAGAAAGGTTTATTTATTAAAGCGTTCTAATGAAACAGGTTTCTCTGGCTGACTCTGAGTGTTACAAGGGTAAAATCATCAGAAGTTCATTTACACAATTTGCAGATTCTAAGTGATTTGAAATTAAAAACTCCTCTAGATATTATGTAGGCATGGATGTTGAGAAAGTGCAATACACAGCAGGATAAAAATCAATGCATAAAAAGATGTCATAACAGCTCTTCACAAGATGCTCAAACACTGCAGAAATGGAGAGTATTGACACCCACTTCCACTGTTTACCATTGCCTTGTTGGATTTTTCTTCAACCTTTTTTTTTCAGGAACATTCTATAGAGTGAACCATTCATTTTTAGCTGCAGTTCAGTACCTCTAGCGGCTTTCCTTACGAGCGAAATGTTCCGGAATCTATTCAGAGCTGTAGGACAGAGAAAGAAAACTTTAAGATTGCAGTTTTTATCGGTGACCCCCAGCAGTCAGTGAGTGATTTTGAGAAACCAAAAATGAGGTGTCTATCTAGCTTGAACATCACTATGCCTCTTAAACTGTATATTCAAGTGGTAAAGTGGTAATTAATTCAAAATATACCAAAAAAATTACTTTTTAGTCAGTTTATTTTATATATATGCAGTGTTTGCAGCCAGGAGTGCAAAATTGTCAGTTAATGCCATGCATTTCAGAGCTTGGAATTAAAATGGTGAGGCCTAATTTTAGTTACTCATACATGTCCATGATGCTTTTAAATTGCAATATATATTGAGTGCATACATAAACAAAGTTATATAAAATTAAGGGTTTCAACAATGCAGAAAAACCTTTTATTTGTCATCGTATTGTATCTTTTTTTGGAAGAACGGTTTATGCAACTAGTTTGTAGTTCTGCCGTGCCTTCAGGGAGTTTCCCAGTAATTTTCCTGACTACCACAATGGGAGTCTCCTGTTGTGCAAATAAATTACTTTAGTTAAGATTTCCCAAAGGATGTGCGTCTAATCTCAAAGAAATTAAGAGAAACTGTTTCACGAACGCAAATCAGCTAATAACTTGAAAGTATTTTTTAAGGACTGAAGAAAGTGCATGTATAGAATTATTCTCAAAGACATTTATACTTCTTTGAGGAGAAATTCCAAAAATAATAGATATCAGTTATGTTCTATGGTCATGTTTGTCTATACAAGTTGTACTTCTGGTTGGCAGATTAGACTATGCATCCACACAATGGATATGTGTGAATAGAGCTAGTACACTCTTGAAACCTGAGGAGTATGCTAGAGCATGCTTGGTGGCTGACTCTTTCAATAGGGGGCTCACTTTACTGCAGAGCCTGGTCTTGTGCCAGTCTTCTTGGAAAGACACATGGAGAGAAGCATTAGTGTAGTGCCATGCAGCATTGTCGAATAATTTGCTAAAATTATGAGGAGCCATGCAAAGCGATTCACGTGAGTTCATGGTTCGAATACAAGAATCAATGAGCAATACATACAAGTTATTAATTACAGAACCAAAACTAGTTACGTTTTTGTCCACACAAATGCCTCGATGTGTCAAAAGATATAATGGCACATTCTCTCACTGAGTTTATAATGCCACACAAATGCTTTTGCTGCACACAGAAAAGAACTTGAAAAAAAAGAGAATCCCATTCCATCTGTCACCTACAGGTATGCTGTAACATCTATGCATTCCTTCAGGAATAATATTCCTCAGGAATAATATTCCTGCATATATATATAAATACATTATGGTCTGTCATGCTTATTATTCATGGTAGTTCCATTATATTTCAAGCTCTAATTTGTCATGATTTAGCTTGATACATTTGTAACACTAATTTACAAAATATCAATATTCATTATATTCTCGATGAATAAATAAGAATTCTGAAGAAGCCAAAGTCAATTTAATGGTAGCTGCAGGAAGGAAGAAAGAATTTCAGAATTAGATTTCTGTACCTGGAATGAATGCCTCCATCAATTAATAGCTATTCAAAATCTCTAATTTGAGCCAACAACTGTAAAACTTTCTGACAAATGATTGACAATTATCGCAAATTATGCAGAAAATTACTCCTCTGTGCAACTTTTTACAGTTGTTACAAGCAATTGCAACAATTTGGGAAGTGGTTTCAAAAGTGTCCTGAGAATTGAGAATTCTGCTATGTACAGTATGCAATTTGGCAATAAAATGTGAGTCATGAAATCTCATAATGTGGAAGTTCTAGATTTCCTTTGGTGCATGAGTCATGACTGAGAGAATGTTTTTTGATGTGTCCAGGGGCAGACTGGCCTATGTGGCAGAGTGGCAGATGCCACGGGCCCAACCACTCAGGGGGGCCCAACCACTCAGGGGGGCCCATGCAAGGTGCCAAAAAATGTTAAAAATAAGAAAAAAGCCAACATTTCTACCTTTGCGACCATGATATAATCAAACTTTCAGATATGGGCCCCCAAGTAAGAGGGCCCTGTATAGGTAAGGGCCCTTCCAACTTGGCGTAAATGGAGTAATGCCAAAATAGGAATGTGGGGGCCCATCAACTTATTTTGCCACAGGCCCAAAATGCTGCCAGTCCGCCCCTGGATGTGTCAGAGCTAATTTTAGCGTTTAATTGTAACAATTAAGTTCACACAAGTGCTTATAATTTGCTGTCAGGAAACTGGTTAGTCAAAATGCTTTTTTCGCTTTGTGAGTCATGAAGTTAAAATGCGGTATAACTCTCCTTATTTTTACAGTCGGTCAGTTTGTGTAATGGGTGATGATCATACCAATACTTTTAATAGTAATTCGATTTAAGAAGACCAATAGTCCAATACTGTTTGAGAAACGAAAGGATAAATGCCTAATTATTTCGATTATTACCCTAAAATCAGTTATGACAAATTAAAATGCCTTCTGTTGATCTTGACAAGACAGTATCTATGATTCCCATGTTAAAAAGTATGATGATGACACATAATTAGCTATCTTGAGCCACAAAGTGCATTTTTTCACAATGAAGTGGCCCACTCTTTTTTAAGCTGATGGCCAACTGTAAAGTGCCTAAGGCAGATTTCACGAAAAAGCTGCAAAATGACTTACCACAACTTGTCCACAGGTTACATTAGCACAACACTGATAAGGCCAGACATAATCGATTCGTAGATTCTCAGATTTTCTCAGAGTGCTTCTTCTGAGGATAGCTGGCAGGACAAAAAAAAGCTGAAATCTAAATCTTTTATTGTGTCAATCCATTAAATAAAATCATGGGTAAACAACCTTTTCTGTTGGATTGGTAGGTCAGAGTAGCTAAAAATATGGCCTTGTGCTAATGTAACAACGATGAATGATGTAGGACGGAATTTTTTATGCTGATCCTGCTGCAATATAAATGAAGTCACCAGCAGGGTACCACCTCTGGCCTGCTCTTGGGAGACCTGGCTTTCAGTTCAGTAAAAATTTGAGATCTAATCATGTGTTTTTTAACGTAATTTTTATGTACACATTTTGCTAATGTAACACTATGAAATGGACGGAAGCAAAATTGAGGTTACATTAGCAATAAAGAAACAGGTACCACACCCAGTCGTTTATGTTTTTGGTGATGTAATTAGGCAAATAAGACACATTTTTCAATAAAATATTATAATTTCATGTTTGAAATTGGCATAAGTAGCAAGAACACAGAAAAATTTCCGCGTAAAAGTTGCTAATGTAACCTCAGTGTCCTGAGACGGAATCGAGTTACATTAGCAGTCCTTTTTTATTTTTCATTTTTTTCAAGTTTTATAATGACCAAGACAATTAAAAATGGTTCCAAAATAATTTTCAAGATGTTTTTTATCAATCACATACCATTACATTTTCCTGAATTGGTTTTAGCAGATTCCACAGAGTGCCAAAGTAAGCATGTCTGATCACCAGTAAGTTTGGTCGTCCAAAATTGTCCTCATGAGGCATAAAAAAATATCTTTTTAAGAGGAAAACGCTACGTATTTGAGGAATATTTTATTGGTATTTATTCATTACCTCACAGATATACTTAGTAATAGGTTTACTTGCTTCAGGAAGCAACAGAGAGATAACAAAAGGGTTGGAAAGTTTAAGGTACCTTTTAGGAGCACTTTTCGTGAAATCTGCCCTAAATAATTGCTGTCCACTAATCTCAAATTACATTTCTTCACAAAGTGTATAGATTTAAGTCAAATTACATCAAAAAGTGTCAGGCAGAATCTTGGAGATCAAACAACTCACAAAATCCTATTTAAAAGCCAGTCAGGACAACATAACAAATTCATGAGATGGCAAATTGAAAAGTCCAACTCTGTGCATTTCCTTTAAGTGTGTTGACCTTTTAAACTATTCTAAGCTTAGATGTCATGAACAAGGTGCAGATTGCAGAGTGGTCTTTTTAAAGCTAAATACCAAAGACTTGTGTTTCCCCAATCGATCAGTGACCTGATTTTGTGGTTTTTACTTTAAAGAACTTTTTCGTAACATTTTTGTGAGGATTAAAACCATCTTGTGAATGTTTTAACCAATAGAAGCATTGTCAATTCGCTCCTCTGTGCTGAGAAAATTTCCTTTTTTCTCAGAATCATGTACATGTATAGCACATTGAGATATTAACGTTCAATGAAAATCAGGTCACTTGAACTTGTGAATTTTGGAATTTTGAAAGTGTACACATAACATGCAATAGTTTAACTGCTCATTTAGACATCACCCAGATACTTATACCATTGGAAAAGACTGTATCTAACTGACAATATTGGATGTTAATGCCCTGCTAAGGATTAACATTGTTTACAACAGCAAACAAGCCATCAGATTATGGTTTATTTAGCAAAAATTATAAGTTAAGGCAAATAATAGAAGAAGCATATGCATACCATGTCTAAGTCAGTTAGACACCTCTTTGTCAGGTCCTAACATGCATTTTTGTCAGTTGGATCCCTCCCTTCAGTCGGGATGTTGGAACCCTCCAAATAGGTGTCTAATACGTAGTTTGCATTTGATAGCACACAAGGCAGCACCAAAGAACATCTCAATTTATTAAAAGGTTCTCGCAAGACATGCAAGGTTTTCCCTGGCTGCTGCAGAGTGGTACACGGATAAAAGGCCTTCTAAAGTTAACACATAATTTGCAGATTAGAAGTGACGTAAAAAAAAATTATCTTGACACTGAGTAAGCACCAAAGGAGAGTTCTATGTCATGAAAGTGCAATGCAGCATAAAATGAAAATCAGTCTGTGCAGTGATTTATATAAGAACTCAACATGAAATACTAGGACATCGCCACAAATTGAGAGTACTGAGTACCACTGACGGGCGCTCCCTCTATACTTGTCATCGCGTTCTTAAATGTTGAACATGTTCACATACATGTACATTGTACTTCAATTCAAATTTGTAATTATGCAAATGAGTAACTTTTTTGCCTTGTCTTTAGGGAGTTTTTTATTTATAATTTTATTTGCTACCAAACTGACTAAACTTTGATCCTGTGTGTTGCTTATTATCGTTTTCATAGCTATGTGTTTTTTTGAAAACTTCGTTTTGCAGATAAACCGTTACATCATCGGGTATCTGTCAATGTGATTGGTCTAATCTTCAATCTGTGACATATCAGTTCTGAGTTTGACATCACAGTTTATGACAAAGGAATTTAAAACTGCCAGGCAATGTCACTACATGTGTACAACCACAACAAACAACACATGTCTAAGCTGAGTGTTGCACCTCAACAAAAGAGTTTCATTGTTTTCCAAACAAAATGTGTCAGTCATCACGATTTCAAACAACTTTTGTTGTCAGTAATTGCAACTCTCCTTTAAGGCTAAGTAGTCTGTTTGGTTCAGTTACAGTTCATTGAAGCATCTTTCAGCCAGGGCAAGCTGAACAGGTGAAACATACATCATCCATGTGTCAATGCACTTCGTCAGTTTTCTGAAATCTGTGCTTGTAATAAACAAAATTGTTCAACTAATCTCTGACATCACAGTTTGGAATGAAGCAAATTGCAAACTTGAAAAACACATAGCTATGAAAACGATAATAAGGAAATTACTCAAGCAAAAATTCTCAAATGACTTGGATTTAATCCACAGTTAATATTCTGTTTAGGTTTGGTCGAAGAAGCTTTAATCGAAGAACCTCCATACAGTCTTGCTTTTTTTGTTTAAGTAGATTAGACAATCTGTTGTCCAGGGATTTGTTTGAATAGAGCGAGTACACTCTTGAAACCTGAGGAGTATGCTAGAGCATGCATGATTGTGACTCTTTCAATAGGGGGCTTACTTTACCACAGAACGTGATCTTGTCCTAAATCTTCTTGAAGAAGCATACACCGCATCTGACGAAATGATGCAAGTACAGTACAACCACCTTAAAGTGGCTCAACCTAGTGATCTGTAGTGATGCAGAGCGGTCCGGATATAGAGTGATCTGTAGTGGTCTGAGATGATATAACTCGATCTGTAGTGATCTACTATTCCACTTTTAGTGAAAATCAATCATGTCAATTATTGAGGGTTATAAGTAAAAGAACAGATAAAATCCATCTAACAATTGAACATACTGATTAAGGAAACATATCCAGAAGTTATTTGGAACAGAAAAGTAAATTTATTAATATAATTTTAATTAAAAGATACAGATCACAACAGATCACTCCAGATCGATCACTCCATATCTACCAAGATCGCCATGGATCACTATAGATCGATAGATAAGTGTCGATCCAAACTGACGAGCCATTTTATGATGGTTGTACTGTATGGTGATTCACATCAATTGGTATGAAAACATATGGGCCTAATGTTTTATTCTTTTCACATAATTCACATGATAACTTTTTGGACTACAGTGACACTGTGCTAGGATGCATGCAGAGAATGGACCCGAGAGCGTCTGTACATTGAAATAATGAAAGAAATATGCAACCTTATGTGACTAGAAAAGTTTCTTTGCTATGTTTCTTGCACATCGGGCGAGCCACTTAGTCTATGCTTTGTTTTCCCTCCATCATTATCTTTGCATTGTCCGTCCACTAAACCAATTAAGCGTGTTGCACAACATCATAGTTGTTGCAAACAAGCTGAATTTTCTCACTGGAAGAATTTCTGCCACAACTGGAGTCCAGAAAGAAAATCTTTGTTACGACCTTTCCCATCCCTTGGTGAATGTGAAGTGGCAGTGGTTGACGTCTGAGACATTTATGACAACATTTTTATCTTTTCAAATAATTGCATTAAAATAGTAATATTCAAATCCATTACTAATTATAAATAGAAATATTGTCGCAATGTTGTGACAATTTTTCACTATATGTTTGAAGGCAGAGTAATTTGATATGAGCAAACATATATAGATTCAAAATTAAAAGTAATCTCTTTTTTTATATGTGACAAATTACTATAATAGAATTGCATATTGCATATCATTCTGAATAGACCACCAAATGCCATTTATAATGCCCATTCGAAATGTCTATTGTGGTATAGGTAACCTTTAAAAATATAACAGACAGGGACGTCAACTTTTTCCAGTTGATCAACTGGAAATGCCAGATTACTTTTATATGTTGTTGCTCACCGATCCAGGCCAAACTGAACACTGACCCCAGGTTCCGTACAACCCCAATGCTTCAAAAAATGTTTTTGCTCACATTGGAGTAATTTTCTCTGGAACTGCAAGTTGATTGATTTTGACTCAAATTATCTCTCGTTACTTTCTTTTTACTACTTGTAAATGTCCCACCATGGTGTGCAGCCAAGTAAAGCACAGTGTGTTGGGTAATCTGAAAATTCAATTTTGCTTTGATTTTCCTATTTTGCAATTACTGTTTGCTTAGACACTGGTAGGGGTCTCAATTAAGTTTCTGTTTGGAAAATGGCTGGAGTCGATTAGACACTAGGGAATTTTTTGAAATGAGAAAATACCCATACCAACTCCAGATATTAGTAGTTTTATGGTGCATGTGGAGTCATAGATGCCGGAGAACCACAATTTGTTCTACTTATGGACTCTTTTGTCTCCAAACCATGCATTTCCTCTATATGAAATTTAATTGTAGATGAATATTTCTAATCAAAGAGAAAGTTAATACCTTTTCGAGGGGATATTGCAAGCATAATATTTCTTGAAGCAATGTCTGATATCAAAGGAATCTTGCAAATGCTACAGCAAAATATCTTATGAACTGAAATGACATCTTATCTGGCTTCATATTGTAGATTTATTCGTTCCACTCCATTTAATCAACGACATGATGTTATATTACAGCAAGGTTTCCTTAAAATTTCAAAAATGCAAACAACGAGAATGAAATGATTATTTTTCATGACATCACAAATCTGCTCTCTGTTTAGTGTTTCATTTTGTGTAACTATATGGAGATTTACGATAGTCAGGTATCACACCAATTGATGGAGATACAGATGTCTTACTGGTGAATATAGTTGGATTTAGATCCATTGCAAACGAGAATAAGGACCTATCTACCCATCTTATCACTATTAAAGTATTGGCCTTGTCAGTGCAAAGAATACTAAATATGAAGCCTTGATATTTTGGCTTATCATAAAAGTTTTTTTTTAAAAAGATGCATATTACCTACTTGTATTGAACTGTTAATGAAATGTCTTAATCTTCCATTTCTATTTTCAGGTGAGTATAACTGGTGTCTCTGACAAGTTTTGAACAATTGGTAATGTAGAATTTTTTTTTGTAATTTGTTTGAAAAATAAACCATTTACAGAATGAAACAAAAACTGCAACACTCACAGCCAAGTTTTAAAAGTATAGCACTATCATGTGGTAGGCCTATTAAATAAAAAAATGTATATCTTAAATTGTAGAATAGTGTAGACACTCTTGGACTTCGAGTTCACTACATGGCATGTCAAGGGTCTATTTTTGAATTTTCGGCAATTTATTTGGTCAGGTTTCTTAGTCACAAAAGCACTGAAACGATTTATTGACCATTTTTGTCTGCTGCAGTGTGAAGTAATCTGTGAAGGACTTAATTTTACTTCAAGACATCGGCTGATTTAAATTTTTTTCTTCACCTCAGCTACAATTAATGTGATACAATAACCTCCTCCTTTTATATGCCTCAGGACGATTTCGAGAAGACCGCATTCTGTAGTAAAGTGAGCCCCCCTATTGAAAGAGTCAGCCAACATGCATGCTCTAGCATACTCCTCAGGTTTCAAGAGTGTACTCGTTCTATTCAAACAGATCCCTCGAGAACAGATTGTCTGATCTACTTATCAAAAAAGCAAGATTGTATGTAGGTTCTTCAATTAAAGCTTCTTTGGGCAAACCTGAACAGAATATTAACTGTGGATTAAATCCACATCATTTGAGAATTTTTGCTTGAGTAATTTTTGTAAGCAAAACATAAGATTGCAGTTTGGTAGTTAGGAAAATTATAAAGAAAAAATTCCCTCAAGACAAGGCAAAGCTGTTCCCCGTTTGCATAATTACAACTTTGAGCTTTGAATCAAAGTACATGTGACATTCTCAACATTCAAGTACGTAATGGCAAGTACAATTTGTACGTATTGTATATTTTCTGTACTGTGCCAGTATTTCGTGATGAACTGAACTGTTATATATGACATCACTGCACACAATGGTTTTCATTTTACTCTACATTGCACTTTCATGACATGAAGTTCTCCCCCAGTGCTTACCCAGACTATCAAGATCAGTTTTTAATTTCACCTCACTTAGAATCTGAAAATTGTGAGTTAAACTTTTGAAGGCCTTATATCCATGTACCACTTCACTGCAGGCCTTATATCCATGTACCACTTCACTGAAGGCCTTATATCCATGTACCACTTCACTGCAGCCTCAGAAAACCTTGCATGATCCACGAGAGTTCGTAAATAAATAAAGCTTTCTTGGGTGTTATCTCATGCCCTATGGCTTTCATCATATGTAAACTACATGGGCAGTTTGACCATTGCTTATGCTTTACGAGTGCACCTTGCAAAAATCTTCAGGCCATTCACAGATTCTGATATTCATAGAATATTCAAATTTTATTGTTTTATACATGATTCTGACGAAAAAGTTTTGTTTTTTTTCAGCAGCGAAGAGTGAATTTATAAATGCTTCTATGGGTTAAAACATCGACAGAATCCTTTTAATCTTCACAGAAATGTAAAAAAAAATCCTCTGCACCAAAACCACAAAACTAGATCTAGATCGATTGGGGAAACACAAGTCTTTGGTGTTTAGTTTTAAAAAGACATTCTGCAGTCTGCGCTTGGTTTGTGACATCTAGGCTTAGAATGGTTAAAAGGTCAACACTCTTAAAGAAAAGACACAAGCGTTTGCAATCTCATGAATTCATTTTGTTGTCTTGATGGGTTTAATTGGAATTTGTGGGATGACTCGTGTGAATGAACCTTTTATTGCAAATTTTCCAGTTTCGTTTAATGGCAGGAACTGCTGTTGACAGAATTCTCAAGACATGGTTGAAACCACTTTCCATTGTGGCAAATTGCTTGTAAAGTTGTAATGATTACTGAAAGTTGCAGAAGGAGTAATTTTCTTTGTCAATTATTTGACTGAATCTATAATGGTGGTTTGCTAAAATTAGAGATTTTGAATAGCTATTAATTGGCGCTGGTATTCATTCCAATTATGAAAATCTCATTCAGAAATTCGTTCCGTTCCTGCAGTTACCATTAAATTGATATTGGCTTCTTCAGAATTCTTATTCACTGAGAGTCTAATGAATATTGATACTTTGCAAATTTGTTGAACCATTAAAATTACAAAATTCATTCTGGAATCGAATTGACACTTTCAATTTGGCTTTTTCGGCCATTGAACAATTTAATAATGTTATCATCCTAAGTCATGATTGATGGACCGATGATTGTGTTCCACATATTAAATCAACTGATTTCATTTAACTCATGTAGTTTATCTTCTAACGAGAATTTAACATGAGTATGTAGATGGATTCTGAGACTCAAGCCATGAACTCATGTGAATCACTTGGCATGGCCTCATAATTTTACAAATTGTCCAACATTGGCTCATGATACTTTAAAATACTTCATGATACAACTGCTTCTCTCCACATGTCCATCCAAGAAGACTGGCTTAAGACCACTTTCTGCAGTAAAGTAAGCCTTCTATTGAAAGTCAGCAACCATGCATGCACTGGCATACACCTAAGTTTTCAAGAGTGTACTCGCTCCATTCATTCAAATCCATTGTGTGGAAGCATTGTCTAATCTGCCAAAGAAAGTGAGACTGTATCAGGGTTTTTTATTTCAAGCAGAAATACAACTTGCAAGGACAAACATAATCATAAAATATCAACTGATATGCTTTTTGAATTTCTCATCAAAGAAGTATAAATGTTTTATGGAATAATTTTATACTTTTCTTCTGTTTTCAAAGAATACTACCAATTTACCAAGTTGACTTGCATTAGTCAAACACTTTCTCTTAATTTCATAGAGATTAGACGCACAGCCTTTGGGAAATCTTAACTTAATTTATTTCTTTGTACAACAGGAGACTCCATGTGTCTTAGTAAGGACAATTACTGAATTGAAGAAACTCCCTGAAGGCATGGCAAAACTACAAGGCACAAACTAGTTACATTAACACCTTTTTCCTGCTTTGTTAAAACCTTTTTTCTTTCTGGCTTCACTAATGTATGCACTCAGTGTATATTATACTAAAAAGCATCATGTACATGTGTGAGTAACTTAAATTAACCATTTATATTTCAAACTGTGAAATGCAAGGCATTCACTGACACTACTTTTGCATGCCTGGCTGCAAACACTGCACATTCTCAAAATCACTCTCTAACTGTTGGTGGGTCACAGATAGTAACTGCAATCTTGAAGTTTTCTTCTCATTCCTAAAGCTTTGAATCTGATTCCGGAATATTTCACTCGCAAAAAAAGCTGCATGAGGTACTGAAAATGCTGAATTGTTCACTCTGTAAATGTTCCTGAGAAAATAAAGTTGAAAAGTTCTAACAAGGCAATGGTAAACAGCGGAAGTGGCTGTCAATACTCTCCATTTCTGCAGTGTTTGAGCTTCTTGTGAAGAGCTATTATGACATCTTTTCATGCATTGATTTTTATTCTGCTGTGCATTGCACTTTCTCAACATAAAGTTCTGCTTCCATGACCACCTAATATCTAGAGGAGTTTTCAATTTCAAATCACTAAGAACCTGAAAATTTTGTGATAAACTTCTGATAACTTTTTATCCTTGCAATATTTCACTTTAGCCAGACAATCCTTGCATGTTTCATAAATACACTTTAATAGATAAAACTTTCTTGTGTGCTATCACATATAAGCTACATGCGTAGTTAAAACTTTGCATTTTCACATGTTCATTTTTCAGAAGAGAAAAGCCGTAACATTTCATTCTTAACAACACATAAGAGCAAATCACCCTGCACGACAGTGCATGTTTTAATGTATTTAGGAGATTTTCGATTTTAAAAAATAGCTCTGTGCCTGGTTCCTGACATTTAGGCTTAGGATGGTTGAAAGGTCAACACTCTTGAAGGAAAGACACAGGAAGGAGCTGGGTTTTTTTCTTTCTCAGAAGTTTCATTTGCAATCACACGAATTCTTGTACAGTATGTGTCCTGATATGCAAGTTTAATTTGAAATGAGGAGCAGTTTGACCTCCAGTCCTACATGAAAATTATATGAATAGTGAGTGCTTATTGTTAGGCTTTGAACTCTTGCTGTATGTCAGCGATAAATATGTACATCTTCTATGAAATCAGGTACCCTAAAAATACAGTGTACTACACTAACTGATGTCTAGCAAGCTCATTGAGTCTCCAAACTAGTTTTTCTGGCCAATATCTTTGTTCAATAACACCTTGGGCATCAATATTCTCTTTTCTGGCATATGACCTGTCACACATTCCCCGTCCCAGGCTTCAATCTAATTTTATTTCACACTGCATATTGGTATACTCCGGGGGCATTTGTTTTTATTGACACTAAAATAGTGGTACACAAGTTTTCGACATCATCAGTCTTGACACATTGTGCATGCAAGCAATTTCTAACTTTTGATCAGACAATAGTGTCCTGATCATGGCCATTTACCAACATACCAACTCCTTTAAATATTTTTGAATGGCAAATGTCCTAGAAGAAAACTCTGGTCTCTAAACACTGAAGGAGAACTAAAGTCTATTACACTTTTGTAATCATGTTGATTCGTTGAATCTCCAATCGATATGTATTTTTGGTATCAGGAGAATGGAGAGATCCAATAAATGGGTAAAAATCTGAGAAACTCTTGATATATAACTCACGGATATTGGTGTTTGAGCCAAGCTCTAGGAAGATATATGTTCAATATATATTCACTATGGAGGTTTTTTGAAGCTGATGCTACTGAAGATATAAAGATATCCCATCTGCTGTTTTTTTTTTGCCTCTCTGTATCAGTAAAATTCTCATCATTGCTGTACAATGTATGTCAAATAAAGATAGTGTTCCACATTTATTGAATATTCAGAGCCTTACAGACTTTGCACTCTTGAACTATATCGGACTTTGTCGTTGTTTGAGTTAATTTTGTGTGGGAGTATGTCTGACATATTCTTTAGACCATAAAACGTCAAATACAAGAAGATGTCAAAAGAATTTGGAACTGTGACAGGAGAAATGCACCCAGATGCTGAAGTGGAGAAATATAATAGGAAGGACACCAATGTTAAGAGGAAGTTGTCAAAAAATATATGTGTGGGTGCTGAAGTGTTGAAGTGTTGTCACATTTCTTCTCGAATGTGCTCTTCATCAATTTTCACCTTGACACTGTACTGTTGTCCAAGTGAAAGAAGGAAAAACAAAATTTTATGGAACCGAGATCATTACTGTCACAGTGGCACATGAATAGAGTTATAATGACATTAGAGAGAATATTGTGACATAGAGAAACCATTTTTTGCCGCAAACTGACTGTCAACATCTCCTTGTAAGTGTCAGTATAATATAGAAAGCAGATACAAGGTTTATCATGATTTTATTCGGCATCTGCCACATACATATATTTAATGGAAAGACATGTTTGTATAACTGTGGAAATACTGATGTGTGACACTTTGCACAGCAGGAATATTTTAGCTGATCAGCTGATTTCCCATATCAAAGAAGTCCATTTTTCCTGTCTAACACCTTTCCAAAGTGACAAACTGGGTTCAATAGTAGTGCTCCAGCAGTACTCAGTCATTCTATTATACAGAAAGCACAACAGGACTTCGCTTTGTCTTTTATCATCAAAGTAATTCACTCTTCCTCATCCTGTTTAGTCACCAACAAAGCTAGTGTGCATTTCATAATTGATTACGATGAAGGTTTTAGAAATGTTGTAAAAGCAATATGTCGTCAAACTCCTCTGTAACTGCTGGATTGATAAAAGCAAGGGCAAACAACTTGCAAATATGGAAAGATCTCA
Organism: Platynereis dumerilii; assembly: GCA_026936325.1. Taxonomy (NCBI): domain Eukaryota; kingdom Metazoa; phylum Annelida; class Polychaeta; order Phyllodocida; family Nereididae; genus Platynereis; species Platynereis dumerilii. The sequence continues at coordinate 7,372,161 of JAPTHN010000008.1, forward strand.
GTTCTAAGTGAATTATCTTTGGTTAATCTTTAGTATGCCTGTCATCATTTAAAATTTGCCTGAATTGAATATAATATCAAACATCAGAAACATAGTATTTGGCTTACTAAATTTGACATGAGTCACCAAAAAAAGATTGTTATAATTTCCATTTAAAAGTAGAATTTACACTTTCAATTTATTCCAAATTGGTATCAAATTAATGGCGCTACCACACTGTTGTACCTGGCTGTAAACATTCATAATTTGAAATATTGCTTTTCTACAAACATGTCTCATACAAGTGTTTCATTGAATTGAACAGCAGAAGAAGTGGGCATAAGAGCATAGGTGTGGGCGTTGAAGTGTTGAAGTGTTTGTCACATTTCTTCTAGATCGTGCTCTCCACCGATTCTCACTTTGACACTGCTATCCAAATAATTGAAGGAGACAGAAGATTGTATGGAATCTAGATCATTACTGAACACAATTAGAGATATCATGGCATCGAAGAGAAAATTTTGATACAATGGAAGCATTTTTAGCCATTACTGGCTGTCCTCCTTGTAACTGTCATTATAATATAGAAAGGCAGACATCAAGCAGATACAATCTACAAGATATTTTTGTTGGTATCTCCTATGTACATACGTAGCTATTACCCGTTTCTACGGTCATATTTCTTGGCAAGACACCTTTGCATAACCAATGAATATTTGATGTGTAACACTTTGCACAGCAGGAATGCTAGGGTGTACATTTCAGTCTTTTCCAATGATTTACCATATTCTTTCTTGCATCTTTAGAAAGTGAAAAACTTGGTTCTGCTGCAATTCCCCAGCAATGCCAGCATGAAGTCGACTTATTTATTCAAAAAGCGCAGCAGGAACCCTCTTTGCTTTTTCATCATCAAAGTTCTCCAGATTCTTCCTCATTCTTTCATTTTCCAGACAGGTCATTGTGCGATTTATATTGGAGCTGTGTTAGAAGCATTGGAATAACATTAGCCAACTCCTCTCAGTCTAAGTTCTGAATAAACCAATTAGAGCTTGTCGATATGTTTTTGGGAAAAACTGCACATGTATACAGATGATTTTTCATGATCAAAGCATTAGTTTCAATAGAAATCAGTTAAGAAAGATAATGTTGATTATAATTAATCATAACTAATCAAACAGCCTCCATGATACTCATGCTAAAAGTTTGATCATGACACTTCACCAGCTATCATGAACCACAGAGTGCACATTTACCAGATGAATTGTGATATTTTTCCACATCAAATTGACAGGCAGAAAGGATACAAAATTTGCAAATATGAAAAAAAATTATCCTAGGGCAAACCAGAACCGCAAGTGGTTGCAATGCTCGTCTGTTAATGTGAAATCTATCAATGTGTGCCAGATTATAACCCACAGGCCAATACCTAATTTCATAACCCTAAGCGATATTTCAAGGTTACAATGGGCAGTTCAAGAATGAAGAAAGATGGTTGTAAAATGCCACAATCCTGGATTTATCGACATTTTCCTGATCCATGCCCACAGGCCAATACCTGTACCTAATTCCATAACGCTAAGCGAAATAGTAAGGTCAAAATGGGCAGTTCAAGGATGTCAGGCATTTGAAGTGGCCTTTTTGGCGGCCATCTTGGATTTCTCAACATGTTCGTGATCAATGCCCACAGACCAATACCTGTACCAAATTTCATTACTCTAAGAGGAATATTGAGAGCACAATTGGCAGTTCAAGAAATGAAGAAAGATGGCTGCCAAAATGGTGGCCATCTTGGATTTCTTGACATGTTCCCAATCCATACTCACAGGCCAATACCTGTACCAAATTTCATAATTCTAAGGGGAAAACTAAGGTCACAGTGGGCAGTTCAAGAATGGCGGCCATTTTGTGGTGGCCATTTTGGCAGCCATCTTGGATTTCTCGACATGTCCCCGATCCATACCCACTGTACCATACCTGTACCAAATTTAATATCTCTAGGTTGAAATTTAAGGTCACAGTGGGCAGTTCAAGAATGGTATGGTGGCCATTTTGTGGTGACCATTTTGGCAGCCATCTTGGATTTCTGGACATGTCCCCGATCCATACCCACAGTACCATACCTGTACCAAATATCATATCTCTAGGTTGAAAACTAAGGTCACAGTGGGCAGTTCAAGAATGGTGGCCATTTTGTGGTGGCCATTTTGGCAGCCATCTTGGATTTCTCGACATGTCCCCGATCCATACCCACTGTACCATACTTGTACCAAATTGCATAACTCTAAGTTGAAAACTAAGGTCACAGTGGGCAGTTCAAGAATGGTGGCCATATTGTGGCGGCCATTTTGGCAGCCATCTTGGATTTTTCGACATTTCCCCAATCCATACCCACAGTACCATACCTGTACCAAATTTCATAACTCTTAGTGGAAAACTAAGTTCATAGTGGAAGCTTACACAAACCTTAACCAGGACAAAAACGCCAACGACGATCGAGTGACGACATAAGCTCATCGTTTTCAAAGAAAACAGACGAGCTAAAAATTGTTTGGCGAATTCAAAATGAAACATGAATGCCAACACTCAATTGGAAGGTATGCTTACAAGTAGTTATATATAATGAAACACTATGGCATCCTCTTGTAGATTTGTTTCTCCTATCTCAGCATTTTTTTCAACAAATAATAATCAACTGAGATTTAATTGCCAATTGTCCCAAAATGTCACATTTAGTGGGTGTCATTCAGGGTGGCCCATGGCTGAAAACCGAAGGTTTTTAGCAGTGACTATTAAAGTCAGGACAAGTCATTCGAAAATGCCATTTATTTAAGAAATCTAGTCTGGTGTTTTTATGAATAGAGACACTTCATCATCATCTCCAACATCATGGCTTGATGAAAAGGTTGCTGAGGTGTCAAAACATCATTTATGTCTTATCTCCTCACCAATGACACCCAGACACAATATCTTGATAGAGGCTCCTTCAATGCCTTTAATTTGGCTTCAGCTGTTGTTGTGGCATGGCCATCAGCTTCGTTTGGTGGTGTACAAGTTAGTGGACTCTCTTAGGTCACTGTAGCTCTCAGGTTTTATCCCAGAAACTAGTTTGCAAATTATATAAATATTTGAAAGCCGAGCGGAAAACGTTTGTAGTTGAATATATTTTATGTACGTAGGGCTATAGCAGAAATTAGATTTATAGCAATGAACAAACTGTTGTGATGTTCATCTTCAGTGATGAACTTTAAATTTGGGAATAGACTGAAAATTCAAGGTAATTCAGACTCCATATATATTCCGACACTATGTATTACAAAAATCATTACTCCTTAATTCACAATGCACAACAAATTTGCTGCATACACCATACAGAAACAACAAGTAAACCAAAATATCTGCTGACAACTTGAAAAAACGCCCATTCCATCTGTCACAGGTTATCACACATCAGCTTGGCTTCAGGGACTGTTCCTGTATATTTTTGCTGTCATGCATTATTATTCATGACAGCTTCATTATCTTGCAATCACTAATTTGGCATTGATTGAGATTGACAGGTCTGCACCTGTGTGGAATAGGCATCAAGTATATACCATGCACATTTTTCTTTAAAAAGGGAAAATAGTTATGATAGTGAGTTTTCCGATGGCATCAGGAGTCAGGAATGTTTTTTCACCATGTAAATCAACAAAATAAGTATAATTGAGACAACATAAATTATGAATGATAATAGATTATAATTAAGTTTGATAGCTGAAGAGCCATGAGTCTATTAGCACGATTGCTGTATGCAATGTATAACTATAGGCATTATTCACTTTGGTTGTGTGTTATAAAGGCAACATAAAACAATATCGGTTTCCTCACTATTATAATTTTATACTATCTCTACCTGTTGTATGGACATAACACATCATGACGTCATTACACTTGTGACTCAGAAAATAAATATATTCACCAGATCTACCCGATGACTTTTGGGACTGCAGTGATGCTGTGACAGCATGCATACAGAGAATGGACCGGAGAGTATGAGTAAATTGAAATTATCAAAGAAATCAGCTTTTAGCGATACTTGTACAATATATTGTACAGCAATCTTACATGACTGGAAAAGTTTCTCTGGCATTTTTCTTGCACATCAGGCAAGCCACTTAGTCTGTGCTTTGTTTTGCCTCCATCTTTATTAGTGCACTGTAAACCAATTAAGTGTGTTGCGGCAACAACACAATTGTAACATAAAAACTTGAGTTTTCTCATTGGCAATTTCCAAACGTGTTTCTGCCTAAACTGGAGTATTTGAAGTCTATAAGGAATTTGATGTTTGCAACAACCTTTTCCTTCCCTAGGTGAAAGTGAAGAAGGGGGATAGCTCAGTTGGTAGAGCATCGAGCTCCAATGGGGAGGTCTCTGTCTGCATGGGTTCGAGCCCAGGCAGGGTCAGCCCCTCTATGAGCCTCCATGTACTATAAATAGCCCCTGGCCAGGTCTGTCCCATGAGACCTGTGCAAAAATGGAGGGGGTTGTACTCAGTGCTCTATGCTGAGGCAACTGAAAGACCCTTCACAGCCCTGAACTAATGGGGTATGTAGCAGACTCACAGCCTCATCATCACTCATCTATCATATGGCGAATGCCATGCTTGTAGAGGGCAATGACCCTCTGGAAGATCTGAACATAGAGGACCTAAAAAGAGGACCTGTGTTCAGTAAAATACTTGAAATTTGATACTTGAAGTGACTGTGGCAGATATCTGAGACATTTATGAAACATTTTTACCTTTTTAAATAATTGCATTTCCAAAAATAGGAGTGATCATGTCCTTTTATAAACAGAGATATGTTGGCAGTGTTGTCGCAATTTTTCATTATATGTTTGAAGGCAGAGTAATTTAATATGAGTAACAGATACAAATTTGATATGTCAGTGGTAAAGTGATCTCTTTTTACTAGTTATGTTCCAAATTACTATATTTGAATTACATATTGCATATCATTTTGAAATGACCAAATATCATATACATGTATAATGCCCATTGGAAATGTCTTTTGTGGTTTGGTTAACCTTTAAGAAAATAATAGACTTGGATGCCAACATTTTTTGCAATTTATTTAAAATTGTAAATGTCAGATTATTTTTATCTATTTATATCTTTTAAGAGTGGCATATTTGTTACAACATCTCAGATAAATAGCAGGAAATATATTTTGTATTTGTTACTGCTCACATTTTCAGGCCTGAACTCCGATTCAGTAATTCCTGAAGCTTCAAAATGTTTTTATGGTTTTTCTCCCCTCAAAGGATTGTTATGTAAAACAACATCCCATTAATTAAGAGATATTTTCTCTGGAACTCTTGATTGATTTTGACTTGAGAAACTCAAATTATCTCGTGTTACTTTCTTTATGATGCTCGAACATGTCCAACCCCGGTTAGCAGTCAAGTAAAGCACTGTATGTCGGGCAATCTAAAAATCCAATATTGCTTTGATTTTCTTATTTTGCAATTATTGGTCACTTACACATTGGTAGGGGTCTCAATTAAGCTTCAGATTGGCAAATGGCTTGAGGCGATAAGAGCCTAGCGAGTGTTCGGAGAGGAGAGAACTGCCCTATCTGAGAAGCACTAATGTTACATTACATATAAAATTACATAAGAAAATATAAAATATAACAAATTGTCTGGTGAATTACATAGTGTTCAGATCCCAGATCCTGATCTGGCAAAGGGCAGAGGAAGTAAACCAAAACAAACCAAAGACAGGTGTAAGGAGGTTTGAGACTTTGGACTCGCATGTGATATTCAGGCCTTTAAGGATGTCCAAAAAAAATAAGAAAATCAAAGCAATATTGGATTAGAGAAAACGGCAACACTCACAGCCAATTAAAGTACTTTCATGGCAGTATGTCAAAAAAGATATCTCTTAAATTATAGAACACAGTTGACACTTTTGGACTTCAATCAAGTTCACTGCATTGCATGCCACGAAACCTTTTTTATGAGATCTCAACTATTTATTCCATTGGCTTTCTTAGCTACAAAAACACTGAAAAGATTTTTGTCCGCCGTTTTTATCAGCTGTAGTGTAAAGTAATCTGTGAGGAACTTAATTTTTCTTCATAATATTGTCACAGCAACAGCTTAAGCCAAATTAATGGCATTGAAGGAGCCTCTATCAAGATATTGGTGTCTAGACGTAATTGCTTGAGACGATAAGATATGAGTAATGCTTTGACACATCAGCACCTTTCTCATCTAGGCATGGAGTTGGATCTGACGATGAAGTATCTCTATTCATAAAGCATGTTAAAACAAGATTTCTTTAAAAAAAAGGCGTTTTCGAATAACCACTGCTCAAAACCTTCAGTCTAAATGCCAGTGGTCACCCTGAGTGATGCCTACTAAATGTGACCTTTGCAGTCATCCTTTCGGACTTTTGGAAATTACATCCGAGTGGATTATTCTTGATGCACAAAATGAGGTCCAGGCAGGAGAAGCAAACCAGAGGATGTCATAGTTTTTATTCCTCTTTTCTTTTTCTAAGAAAACTGCCTTAGAAGACTAGCATTTATTACAGTTTTCGGATGTGCCAAGTTATTAGGTACATTTGCATGTTGCATTAAAACATGGACAAAACCTATGAAATCTCAAATGAAAATGACCTGGATATATTCCTAATATCAATTTCCATAAAGTTATACCACATTCGGAAGCTTTCGTGCCTGCATTTGGAAGCAATCCACTTTATTCTGCTCCATTGGAATACCATTGAATTTACCCCAATTTTGACAAACAAAGCCTCTCTTGGACTAAAAGTAAGTCATATCACTAAAAAGATTGTTTTGTAGGTTACTTTATGCTATTAACTTCGTGCTGCAGGAGTTTCAGCCAGATTGTAGCTCATCAACCAAGTCAACAGGAAATCAAACAAATTATGATTTATCACATCCGATATGCAATGTTATTTCAACGGGAGTTCTTAATGGGACATTTGACAAGTTTTTGAATTGCTCTGTATTCACGTACAAAGGCCAGAATTGGCTGAAATCGGTACAGGACAAAGGGGCAACATGTTAATATACCTAATAACTTGGCACACCCAAAACCTCTAATAAATGCCATTACTTCTGACTGTGTTAACGGAATGGGACAGAAGTTGCTCAGAATAATGTTCTACCCTAACCCACCCTTGTTGGTGAAGGAAATAAAAATATTCCGAACACTTTTGGAGATATGCCAAAAAACGATCGCTGTCTGATAACTTGGCACTCGGTGTAATGCTCCTGAAATTAAAGTGCTAATGAAAGAACTTCTTTGATCATGATGAATCAACAGTATGTACAACTTTTACACTTCAACAGTCCACTCTTTACCAAAAAAACATATTGACAAACTTCACTCGGCTAATTCAGAACTTTCAGACGATGCCTAATATTATTCCAATGCTTGTAAAACAGCTTCAATATAAATCTCACAATGACCAGGATGTAAACTGAATAGAATAAGAAGAATGTGGAATACTTTGATATTGACAAAGCAAAGGGGGTTCCTTCTGCCCTTTCCACATAAATAATTTGGCTTCATGCCGGCATTGCGGCAAAACCAAGTTTCTCACTTTCGAAAGGCGCTAGAAAGAATATGGCAAATCAATGGAAAGACAGAAATATATACTCTAGGATTCCTGCTGTGCAAAGTATGCTACGTCTTTTATTCATTGGTTATGCAAAGGTGTCTTGCCGGGAAATATGACCAGCAAAAGGGATAATAGTTATGCGTATAGGAGATGCCAATAAAAATATCTTGAAGCTTGTATCTGCTTGATGTCTGGCTTTCTATATTATAATGACAGTTACAAGGAGATCTTGACAGCCAGTTAGTGGCTAAAAATGCTTCCATTGTATCATAATAATCTCTTTGATGCTGCATGATAACTCTATTTATGTGCAGTAATGATCTAGGTTCCATACAATCTTCTGTCTCCTTCGAGTATTTGGATAGCAGTGTCAAAGTGAGAATTAGTGGAAAGCACATTCCTGGAGAAATGTGACCAACACTTCAACACTTCAATGCCCACAAATATGACCTTTACACAGTGCAGTCACCTCTTAAGTCAACTGATGATTAGATCCAAGTGGAGTATATATCCTTTGATGCAAAAAAAGAAGAAACATGGAGAAAAGACATTGTAAGATGTTATGTTTTGTCATCCTTTTCTCGACGTAAACTGCTGTTTCAGACAGTACTGTTTGCTGGGTCAGATGGTAACGTCGCTGGTGCTTTTCCTGGTCTGTACGACAAACATTGACACATTTTATGAATGCACTACTTATCACAAAATCCATAAGGGATCATTCACAAAACATTGTGTCAGGGAGTAAACAATCACGCTGAATTTATTTGCCAATTTTGAAAAGGTGTACAATTTATGAAAAAAAAATCTTGGACTTATTCCAAAAAATTGTACATCAACCTTGCCGGAAACTAAGTAGTATGCTAAAGAAAGTGATTACTTTTATTATAAAAATGCTAAGTAGATTGCTTCTGTGCTTTAGGCATAAATAATTTGGCTGCATGCTGGCATTGCTGGGTCATTGCCACAGAACTCAGTTTGTCACTTTGGAAAGGTGTTAGACAGGAAAAGTGGACTTCCTTGATGTGGGAAATCAGCAGAAGAAGACTGAAATATACACTCCTGGATTCCTGCTTTGCAAAGTGTTACACATAAATAATTCATGGGATACACGCAAATAAATATAGAAAATAGAGTTATATTGTATGGGGAAGATGCTCATAAATATATTATCTTGATGCTTGTATCTGCTTGTGATGCCTGGCTTTCTTTATTATAATGACACAAACTAGGAGATATGGAACAGTCGGTTAGCGGTAAAAAGAGCTTAGTGTATCCAAATATTCTCTTTGATACCATGATAACTCTTTATATGTGCAGTAATAATCTAGGTTCCATACAATTGTCTATCTCCTTCAAATATTTGGAAAAAGGTGTGAAAATTAGAATCGGTGGAGAGAACAATCTGGAAGAGATGTGACATACACATGTTTTGACAACTTCTACTTTTGTTCAAAATAAATACTTTGATGAGACTTGTTCATAAAAAGAATTTGCTATTTGTGAATATTTACTGGTACAGTCTGGCAATACCAATTTCGAATAAATTGCAAGAGCTAATTATACTTTTTAATGGAAATTCAAACGATATTTTTTGGGTCTACTGTCAATTCAAATTTAGTTAGACAAATACTGTGTTTCTGAAGTTTGACATTGTCCACAATTTGGCAAATGAACTGTACAATGATAAATGGTATAATAAAAAATTACCGAAGATAATTCACTTAGAACTGAGATCTTTCCATATTTGCAAATTGCTTAACCTTGCTGTTATCAATCCAGCACAGGAGTTTGCTAATATATTACTTTTCCTATGCTTCTAACACCTCCAATGTGAAATGTACAGTGACTTTGTTGGGAACTGAAATTAACAGGATGAGGAAGAATGTGGATTGCTTTGATGATAAAAGGGTAAAGCGAAGTCCTGTTGTGCTTTCTGCATAAATAATTTGACTGCATGCTGAGGCATTGCTATTGAACCCAGTTTGTCACTTTGAAAATGTGTGACAGAGGAAAAGTGGACTTCTTTCATGTGGAAAATCTGCTGAAAAAGACTGAAATGCACACTCTAGGATTCCCGCTGTGTAAAGTGTTACACATAAATATCTCAACGGTTATGCAAAGATGTCTTGCTATTAAATATGACTGTAAGAAAGGAATAAACTAGTTATGTATATAGGAGATTCCAATAAAAATATCTTGAAGTTTGAATCCGTCCTGAATGTCTGGCTTTCCATATTAAAATGGTTATTAGTAATGACAGTTAAAGAATAATATGGACAGGCAGCTTGGGGCTCAAAATTGGTTTCATTATGTCATAATTTCTGTTTAGTGCCATGATAACTCTATTTATGTGACAGTATACATAATGATCATGGTTCTGAACAATCTTCTAAGAATTTGGAGAACAATGTCAAAAATTTGTTGATAAGAACATTCTGGAAGAAATGTGACAAACACTTCAGCACCCACACATATATTTTTCGACAACTTCCTCTTTACAATAGAGAACTTTGGCAACAGTGCACGTTTCTGTGCAAGAGATTCGACTTACAAGACTTGTGGGACTGACTCTACTGCTGAATTGCGGGAGTGTAGTCCTTCTCATTATATATCTTGAGTCACAGCTCAAGATTCTTTTCACAACCGCATGTATTCCACATTGTATGGTCCAAAGGGCATGTCAGACATACTCCCACACAAATTCAATTCAAACAATGACAAAAGTCTGGGATCAGTGTGGGATGCAATCTTTATTTATCGTACATTGTACACTAGCGATAAGAAAACAGCTGGTGGCATCAATTGTCACATAGAAAAACTCTGTGATTCATATTTATTGGACACCTGAACATGTATGTCTTCCCCTCAATCTTGAGGTAGCCTAATAAGTATTTGAACACTTGTAAAATGTTCTGTTTTGGACTCTGGTCTCCAAAGCGACAAAATTGTCTCCAATAATATATTTTTCAGTGCTTCGATCTGCAGATTTCATTTTTTGCCCATTGTTGATCATTGATTGTCAATAAATTTTGCCATTCAATTATTCTTTCAAGATCTTAATTAATACGAGGAAAAAAAGAGGTGGAAATCAATTGATTACTCTCCCTCTCCCTGACATATTCATACAAAATCAATGTTAAGTCTGGTCATAGACTTAATACTGCCTCCAAATTGACATTTTAATAGCACCTAATAGGCATTTTACTTTCAAGGCTGCAATAAAGAGAGTTACACAATTGAGGGAATGTAATGACATCAGCAAAAATGAGTTTTGCCTAATTGAATTGTTGGCGGAGATTGATATCAAAATCAAGGTCGATTTCTATTCTATTCTTTAAGGTCATTTTCATAATTGTAGACATTCTGTCTGAAAGTGTTTTTTTCTAATACATGTACATTCTATTGGGAAAAGTGGCATAAAAAAACTTGTGATATCACCCTGCCCTATAGAATAACTTGTCCCAGAAAAAAGTTCACATTCAGGCTCGATGTCCACAATTATGCAATTGGTGGAGGACCACAAGACAGAACTTAATTGGATATACATGTCATACCATTCGATCATGGTGTATAAATAGCATTTTATGCACCCACCAAAGTTGTAAACACAAAAGACCGGCTGCTTACAGCAAACCTATTTTGCGTGTGTAGTCAGTATTTTCGTGTAAGGGTGTGCTGTGCTTTAGAAGGGTGCTTCTAAGGCAATCAATGTTCAGATAAAATCTGTATTGCCTCTGCTCCTCATGCATGCATTGGACGTAAGAATGCAAAGATTGTGACTTATCTTTCGTCAAGCCATTTAGGCCTAAAACCACATGAACAAGTTTAATTGAATATCTAAACAACACGCATATAGAACCCTAGATTCTGACAGATGAAATGGCCCTGAGGTCAACATAACTGATATACATGTAACAGGTCATTGGAATTGGCAATTGTTTCTGGAGTATGTTTTTTGCCAATTATTCAGGGACATGGAAATCTCACTTACTAAGACCAGAGTTTATGTGATCTCCCTCATGCATGACAAGCACAAGTAGCAATTTTTCAGACTGACAAAAAGCCTAGGACCGAACAGGAAATAGAATGAAATGGTTTAGTGTAACATTTATTGAAACAGTCTTTTCCCAGGCGTGTTCTGGCATATTCCAGGAGGGCTTTCAGAGTATATACCGGGAAGAGATTCCTGAAATAAATTTTAAAAATGACCAGTCAACAATTTGCTTTGGCAAGAAAAGGATGAAGATTCCATTGAATAACAAGTGTCTCTATTAAAGTACTGAAACATAATTATTTGACTGTGGCCAATGAAGGGAGTCTGAAGAGAACTTTTTGTGGGTTAAAGAAATGACAGCAGTTGCTCCACATTATTTATGTCTACCACACTAAACAAAAACACTGAATTATGCATTTGCTCTTGGGTATAACTGTCGCATTTTAAAGTAGTGATAGAATGTATGGCACACTTGGAACTTGCTTTAAGTGCCCATTTATTGTTAGAACGTTCGGAATGGGGGAATTTAGTGTCCCGGAAGGCTTTTCCTGCTGCTTCACTAAGTTGCAACTTGCAAGTGGTTTAAAAACTGAACTATGCATTTGGACTTGGTAATAGAGTGGTCTTTGACTTGCTATGTGCATCCTCCCTGCTGTATAGCTCAGTGTTTGCTGTGGTCCGTCTGAAAGAGCCGAGGAAGATGCCCATTGTGATCAAGTTCTTGTATATAATCTGATAAAAGAAATGACATAAGTAAGTCTTAATGGTCGATGTACATAGGCGAAAGTAGCCACTCATGTAAATGTCTAATCAAATGCAACTTTCAGATGCAATGATGTGAAGTTGAGATATCATCCCAGTTACCAAGTAATTTTTTTTGTAAGGTTTCATGGCAGTGTTCATCATCATCAAGGGTTGGGTAAGCTAGTGGAACACTCTTTCACAATTTATTTTTGATTAGACCTGTATCCTTGGGGAAATTTTAACCAAAGTAATTTCCTGGAGCACACCAGGAGGCTCCCAGTGTGGTAGTAAAGATAATTACAAGAGAAAAAAGATAAAAGCAAGACAAAGAGCTTCATCTTCTTTATCTTCTTTTGTATGGGTATTGGGTGGGCTACAGCCTAAAACCAGTAATATTTTATGAAGAAAAAAGGCAGATTACATAGGCTATCAAGGTTTGTCGGCAGGAAGATTAGCCTATTCAAGTATTCTTTGAAGTACAATTTCTTAGCCTTCTTGTGTCCTGCAAAAGGCAAGAAGTTCCAATTTTGACAGCTCTGTGCAGAGTTACAGACTTCCTGTGGCAGTGTCTCTTTCTGAACCTTTGAGGGTTTGCTTTTACAGAGATGTTCAGCTGCCTTTGTTGTGTGCCCACATGAGTTTCATGATATAAGTGTGACAGTTTGCAAGACAAGCAGTTGCTTTATTTTGCAAACAGTAGTTGCTGAGTTATAACTTATACGAGGGGCATTTAGAAAGTTCAAGCCTTTTTTTATATATGGACGCTTATTTTCAATCTAGAACTATGCATTTTTCACAGGATAAAATTTAGCATATTTGAAATGGATTTCCAAAATTTTGGACAATTTGGACATTTTAAAGTCATTCTGTGGTTGCCATGGGAACTGAAAGTTCAGCTTGGCTAGGGAAATTCAGGCGGCAAGGGTGTGTTTCCCTGACTACATAATGACTTGTGGAAGTATGGATTCACTGCTATGAACAAAAACCCAAATGGACAGCATAATCCTTCCCAGCTGTTCCTGTGACATTTTGCTTTACATAAGTCCTTATTTTCCCTTACTTTAGTCCATGGGGGCTAGAATTTCAGTCACTGGAGGAGAAAAGGCTTTTGTTGACCAAAATCGGGGGCATCCCATGATCTGTTATACCAATTATCTGTTATGCAGCAGGCGCCAGGCTGGCTGGCAGACAGTCAGCTAAGATGTTCCCAGCTGGCAAAGTTGTCAGCCGAGAGGCAATATTTAGATTTCAACTGATGAAATTTGCAGTCAGGTAATGAGAAAGCAGTTGAGGTGGCTGGCTGGAAAAAAAAAGGATTTATATCAGCTGGCTGGGAGGTGCTGAATGACGCTTGGGCTGGCTGGCAACCCAGCTGGCAGCATAACAGATATTTTCTCCCAGTTGCATAAAAAAATGAATATAAGTGTCACAAAAGATGTGCAACCAGGAGCTTACACTGATATGGGCATTATAATAACACACTGTCGTGAGGTGCCCCTGCAAAATGCTTTCATAGAACTTAGTTTGGAGGACTTTGAGGAACATTTACTTCAATGGGTCAGGTGTATGAATGCTTTTGGTGAGCTTTGGAGGATCTTTAAAGGCTAATATTATATTTCTTGTGTCACATATTGTCAAACTCACAAGTGATAGAGAGAGGTCTCTCACAGCCAAAATTCATTGGCTTTCTTGCTTTCATTGTAACCTGCCCCATCCAGCTGAATTTTCAGTTTCCATGGCAACCACAGAATGACTTAAAAAGTGCCCAAATTGTAAATATATACACTCTAATATGCTGAATTTTTTCTGTGAAAAATTCATAGTTCTAGATTGAAGAAGCCTCAAACATTCTGAACGCCCCTCGTACAGTAAGATCGTATTCTATGTTCTTAAGATGGTCTCTAGTGCGGGTGCACTCTCTCCTTGGGCTATACCGCTTTAGTTTCTAAGTGTCGAAAGAAGGTAAACATGTTGAAGTTGCAGAGGTCTATGATGCAAATTAAATTGTTGTTGCAATATTGTTTTTGTTTGGTTAAACAAAATTTATCCTCAATGCTCATACTATATGGAAATAATGACAAGGTGTAACACTAATCTGACATCTAATTTGCTCCATTCTAAAGGACATATACTGTTATCACTGATTATCCCTTGACATTTAGTGACATATGTTTTGGATACCAGAATAACTCATATTACGTCATTATACCATTATCCCAATTATGCTGCAGGTCATATACTTGTTGATATTTTGAAGGTCGAACTTCCAATCAGTATAAAAGGTTATTTAGGTGTTGTCTTGTTGATAATACTGATTCGATGACATACTTATCAGGTTACTTGATAACTGAGACATTGCAGATTCGAGTCCCAACCATGTTATGGAGGAATTGAGCAGAGCCTCCGTAACTCTCGGCTTCACTCTACCCAGATGTTTGGAAAGGTTCATGCTTGAACAGGCCGGCCAAGGGTGTATTTGTACAGTCTGTTGAGATGGACCCTATCTATGTAATGGACTAAAACATATAGACATTTGGACATTTAACATTTACAAGAATTTTTATAGGCCTGTGTTTCAGCTAATTTTCTCTTGCCCATCCTGTATGTATTATAAAATTGGAAGATTAATACAAAACCTACATAAATATAGATGGAGTTAAAATAATTGCAAAGGCTAATGTAACAACTGAGACCTTAGTGTCTCTACCACAATAACCGCATGTTTAACAATTTTGTTTTAAAGTCTGTCAGTTCCACAGTTTCTTTTTAAGTATTTGGCCACACATTCAACATGCATTCTCTTTGATAGGAAAGTGTCTGAAGGCCATAAGCCTAGGTTCTACACTGATGGTATGTTCATGCAAATAATATTCACATCACTCTCTGTTATACCTGCAAGTCACATAGTTGGTAAAATATTCATGATACAAGGGTTAAACTTGCAAAGCCGCCTCCTTTCTGTGTGCTTTCCTGTGACCTTTAAACCATTCTTGACACCGAGGTACATAAAAACATTGCAGATTTTTGTAAAGCTGGGCAGGATAAGGAACTTGTGTCTGTTGGTCGATCTTTGGCAGAAATTTAAGATATTTCTCTGGCCTCAGAATGGGAAAAACTTTCTGTTACAATATTTTTCTGAAAATATAGCTGACTTGTTTCAAAAGACAAAAATTAAGGTCTCTAGCTCAGGAAATGCGATGTTGTGTTATCATGCATGGTGAATAGACAATTTATCAATTGCACTGAACATCGCAAGTTCAGTCAAAAAATTTTAAAGATCACTTCAGGACTAGATCTGGCTACAACTCACAAGATCCAACACATAGAGGAAAGGAGAAAAATCCGTCATCAAATATGTCGACAAAAATGTGAAAAATGAAGAAAAATATTTTGGATAAGCAATGTAGCACCATAGCTCATGACAACAACTTGCTTTAGATTAGAGCATTGCACTGAAGAAGAAAATTGGTGTGGATGGAGGTGTCGCAATCACTCTTCAAGAAACGCCCAAACAACCCAAGAATGGAAAGTATTGATGTCCACTTCCGATGTTTACTGCCACCAAACAACTGTTCTTGACATGTGCCTTCCTCTTTGAGATGTAAAGCTTTGGCTCTCAATTACTTCAGTAGAAAGATTAAAGGTCCAATACTGGAAGCCTTGTAGTATGGTGGACAGGTTAGAAATAACCAAATCACAGATATTGAAGTTGCAGTGACAAACAATGCCAAGTCACAGGTCAGTCTTACATATATTCTTGAGATGACGGTCAATCAATGTGGTCTTTGAAAATATTATGAAAATAGTGTTAACTGTATTATACGTAATATCAGGTAGACAAAGCAGACCATTTGTTATCCATTCAGGCAAAAATGTCTGGTAGGTGCTGAAAGTTACAGTGCTTTAAAGTCATTAAACCATTTAGCCTTTGCAAGTTGTTGATTTTTTTCCTTGCATGTTTTCTTCAATTAAGAGGCCACTTAACTTTGCTTCTTCTTTACAGAAATCTAGAATTCTCACTTGCCAACATATGTCTAGCTTGGCTAAAGTCTGTTTTGAAATCACTGCTCACACGCAAGAGAGAAGTAAGATTGCTTCTTATCTTACAACAAACCATTAAGTCCTCATTTAATGAATCCAGTCAGATTAAATGTAGAGGCATCAGCGAAAAACTGGACCTATACGCAGCAACCATTGACCAAGTGAGCTGCATGGTTCTGAACTGGAAGGGGTTTCTATTTGGTTTGCATGTTGTTTGACTATCTAATAAAATGACTGGTTTTGTTTTCATTTAAAGAAGACTTGATGTCTGTGTTGAAAGATAACATGTAATCTTGCTTCTGTATAGCATGTGTCAAGATATCCACAGCCACAGTAACATGTTATTTAGAAAAAGCACAAATTGTGGAGTGTTAAATGATTTGACAGAAGTTTTTAAATATCCCTTTGACCAGTTGGATGAGAAGAGTATCTATCCCCTATTTCCACTTCAGGTCATTTGACAGGTTTGAAAAAAATCTCAGAATATGTAATTAATCTCCTGAAACATCCTTTTGACATGGTATTACAGGAGATTTCATTAGTGCGAAATTCTACAGTCTCTCCACTTTGCTACATTGCATTTTTGCCTAATCTGATTGGGTTATGATCACTTAAAACGTCACACACTAAGTATACTGAACGTAGTTAGCAGCTCTACGCATTGCATTCACACAGACAGGACTGGATGACCAGAATCGCATGGTAATGAAATTACCTGTAATTGCATTTTGAGAACAAGACTTCTGGGAAACTACATTCTGTCTTTCTGAATGTTTCTACCACAAATGGGCACTTGAAACAAGTTCCATACATTCTGTTACTACTTTAAAATGCGACAGTTATACCCAAGAGCAAATGCATAATTCAGTGTTTTTGTTTGGTATGGTGGTCCATTGGTGGACTTACAGTATAACAAGTGGAGTTAAGCTACGAGCAGCTGTTGTCATTCACATAACCTGCAAATATTTATGGGGTCAAAATAAATTATGCACAGAGATTTTCTCTGTTGAAGTGACAGTTTTCCTGATTAGATAAATTTAAGCTGCATGTTTTGATACACAGTATTACACTAAGCCTTGAATGTAAAATGTTAATTTTATTAAAAGTCACTGGATTGCTTGTTTGACGTTGTTAAACTTTGAAAGTGGAATCTAAGAAATCTATGTTTTTATTCAGCTCTCAATCTCAAAACATCATGTTGTTATCTAGTTGATGCATTGAATATATTACCGTTTCACAAAGATTTAGAAATTCTATGCAACTGAATTGCGAAACTAAGCAATTTAATTTTAGATACCTTTTTTGAGTGAAGAACTTTACTGCATTATTTAGTGAGACCACCAAATCTCATTGGCATAATTGAGCCTTTTTTATGCTTCACATGAATCTTTTTCATTGTTTAAGAGAAGAAAGTTCCACCATAAAGCTGCTTTTAGCCTTGAAATTACGTGGGAGACTGTCTTCACATCTTGATGGACAATCAGCCTCCGTTGATTAGGCCTAGCTATGGGACTGATGACACTAATAATGCAGTGATAATCAATGAAACAAATGGTCTCAAAGGTGAAAGGCAGAACAAAAAGGAACAATGGATATTGCATATGGCCCATTGTCAATATCTCTGGTTACTCGTGTAAAACTCTTTGGATACTATTTTGCATCAGTCAAATGTCAAATATTGTTGCTTCCATGTAAGTAAATCAAGTTGTAAATTAACTTTGATATGGCATGTAATGTATCAGACCAAGTAAACTATTATTTTACCAGATCTGACACATTATAGGCATGATGAATTGTCACATATAGGCCTACATTTCTTGATTTCATGAAATTGCTGCCAAAGTTAATTCACTGAATTGAACGCGCATACAGACTTCTACTCGAAGGAAACAGTCTCTAATAAACATTCAGATCTTGCAAACATAGTCTGTTTGTGAAATTTCTGGATGCTGCATTGCCGAAAAAAAATATTGTGGAAACAGACAGACATTTGGTTATATTTCTGACCGAAGCATATCAGAAAGTTATCTACGATCATACATGTACAATTGCACACTGTGATTCGCACAGTTGTGATTTCGATGTTTTATTTCATTTGTAATAAAACATTCCTTTATTGATCAGATAACTATGTTGCCTCTCTGGCAGTAGGGCTGAATCATGTTTTATTGCATCTGTTTGGTGGGATTATGTCAAGAATGGAAGCTGATATAGTTGGACACAGTTACCTTACAATCATGGACAGAATATCATGAAACACTCCTGAACAGGATTGAGTCTAAAAGCTGCTCACACATAATACGACAAAACACATGAAAGGGCCATACAATATATTCACAGCCTACAGATCCAACAAGAAGACCCTAGATATGGCACTGGATACCTGATACTAATAAGATTGTTACTTTCATCTGATGGAAACAAAGAGGGCAAATCAGAACAGAGGCACATTCCCCAGATTGCAGCCCACTCACAGAGCCTCTTGTGGGCACTCGTGAAACCTCATATCAATCTAATTATCCCTCAATATGAAAAGGCACGTTCTGCAACCAGAATAAGATATTTTTCTTCTGTCACATACCACTGCAAATATACTTCCAGCCTCCCACAGTAAAAAAAGGTGATGCAAGTGACTCTGGCAACTGCCCTCCCCCTTCTGCTTGAAAAAGGAGATCTCTGTCACTCTATCTAGTCACTTTCTTAGCTCACTTTTATGAATCTGAACCTGTTACAGATGTGACTGTTTTAAAAGAAGGTACAGCTGATTTTTGTATTTTTGTATCACTAATGAAGATTAGAAATTTGAAAAGTTGGATATATATCTTAAACTTTGCCAGCAGAAAGAGAGGGTTTTTCATCATATCTAATTATATAGGTCGGGTGAATATAAAGTTGCTGACTTGTAAAGGTTAGACAAATAGGCATCTATGCAAAAGGTACTGATGGGCGTCTCAGTATTTTTAGGGATTTTATTTGGCAAAATGTGTATCTAGCTCAATGACTTCCATAGAATTAATCTGTATTTTAATTGAATCCTGAAAAGTTCTGGGATCAGTAATTTCATTCAGGGAATAGGATTATACTTCTTCCTAGTTGACCCTAGAAGTCAATGAATTGAGTATTATAATATTGTTAATATGGCATTAGGTGGTAGGCCAGCTGAATTAAATATAAATGACATTACATGAATTAACACATCTGTTCTGTTGAAGAAGGTGCCAGGAAAAAGTATAGAATTTTTCATATTACTTCTTGGTCTGATACACCAACAAAAATGAATAGTTATAACATATCTGTTTTTGTTTATTTTGACACTGGTACAAAAATTGGTATACATTTGTACGGATATTGAAGCATAAGATACATATTATATCATATCAGTTATTGTTACCAAGAGGCGAGTATAACCCTCAAACACATTGTGACATAATCAGACAACTGTCATATATTTAAATGAGTATCTTAGTTGTTTTGTAATCGTTTGTGTCTTTTATATATTTGCAGGTGACATGCAATGATTTCAGCTCATGTTTTGGGATGAGTGAAATTAAGGAGACCATGGAACCACAGTTGCCCCCTTTGGTGTTACAACCCAACACTGAACTAAGGTAATGATTTATCCCTTAAAATGATATTATTTGCTTTATGTATCCAATTTTTATACTAATTATTTAGGGGAGACCGGGGCTGGTTGTCACAGGGGCAGGTTGTCACACTGTGTAGAATTTAAACATGCTCTATTTCTATTTAAAGCAAGTAGGGGCACAGCCATTGTATATGAAAGTCAGTACAGGAGTAACTTAAATCTGTCTGGTGGATATATACCTATGTCATTCGAAATCTTGATGTCATATTGGACATTTTTTTAAAATTCAGCACTCGGGGCAGGTTGTCACGTTTTCGGGGCAGGTTGTCACGCTTTCGGGGCAGGTTGTCACACTTTTGGTTAAGAGTTTGAATGCATGCAGTGAGACTCTGTAAGTCAAATCCTGAATGAGACAAGTTATTTTGGACATGTCAGGAATCCCCTACTTGCCCAGTGCAGACTTTAACAATCATGTGACTCTGTACAAGGGTGCTACAAATTTTGACTTATCAAGGCAACAGAAATGCATTTTGATAAGGAAGAAGGTGAGTGCAGACTGCAGAATTTTTCTGCAAATTCCTTTTGAAAATTTGAAATAGATCTATTTAAACGCTATGCCTTTCCTGCTTACATCATCAATCATCAGCAGAATGTACTAAGGATATGACAATTCAATATCCATGAGAGCGTGACAACCTGCCCCGAAAGTGTGACAACCTGCCCGAAAGTGTGACAACCTGCCCCGAAAGCGTGACAACCTGCCCCGAAAGCGTGACAACCTGCGCCAAAAGCGTGACAACCTGCCCCGAAAGTGTGACAACCTACCCCCGAAAGCGTGACAACCTGCCCCAAAAGTGTGACAACCTGCCCACAAAGTGTGACAACCTGCCCCAAAAGTGTGACAACCTGCCCCTGTGACAACCAGCCCCGGTCTCCCCTACTGAAGAGGCATGACTGGTGTGACACAAGGAAACAACTGGCGCTGTGATAATAATATAATTACTTTTTTATAAAGATTAGTGAAGGAGTTTTACATCACAGAACATTCTGATGTTTGCATTTATTTTAATTGCCAAGTTGAGATTATTCTGTCCTTGCATGATGCCTTTGTCATATGTCTGGAAAATCATTCTGATCATAAATTTAACCAAATACTTTTTATGAAAACATTGTTGTATGTACGGGAACATAGAATATTACTTGCACCCCATCTAATACATGATGCACCTAACTAATGAGGTTCAGATCCATAAAATAGTGAAGTTTGAAATCTTTTGCTCATCCACATAGAAGTGTTTTCTCTAACTTCACCAATTTTTGCTCATGGTTTGGTGCAAAGTTGGGTATCCTTACATTTCTAGGAAGCGCAAAAAAAGGGTTTTGCCCTGCACATCAATTTTTTATTTGCATCTCCAGATTCACAACCAACAAAAGATTAGCCGTCAACATCACCATGAAGGTGTACTGGGTAACGGAGAGCAACTTCCGGTCATGTGAGCAGTCGGACGGACCATCTTTGAATGAAGAGTTTACAGATAGTGACATCATTGTTGACAGTAAATACCTTCGTCCTGGGCCAAACTACTTCATTGGTGAGTTTGCTTATTCTGATCCAGTTTTGTAAATTCAAATTCAAATCCTTGAGCTGCCAGGTCTTGTCTCAATGAACAACCATTTGGGATTTCTTTGCTCAGGGCCTCAACGATCCTCTTAAGATCATTAGCAGACTCGCACTAAACTTCAGTTCACAATATGTTTAAGATTTATGATATAGTTGATGTGCTTCAAAATATTGTTAAAGGTATTCTCCAAAAGAAGACTTTTCAAACCCCCTTATCTGTTTGGTATATTAAATAATATGATTAAATGTAGAATACCAGCTTTTTCTATATCTTTTATATATGTCAATCCCACCATGCCTGACACTGCCTACAATATCACAAATTCAGTAGCTTCACTAAGCAGATGAAGGTTCTTTGATTGATTCCACTGCTTAGTGTATGTCCAGAATTCCTTTACACTGAATGAGTGATTGCTCAAGATCCTTGAAGCACGCATTAGGGAAAGAAAAGTTTTAAACAAGGAAGCAACCTTCTTGAGTACATCGTGACATGACTTATCATATTAGTGGGACTTGTGATGAGGTATTGAATACTTAATATCAAATTCCAAGGCCTTTTATTGATTTAAGTAACAGTGTTGAAAGTACTTTGGAAAATGTATTATATTGGGCCCAATCGGTCACTAAAATTAATCGTCGAGAGACAATAAGCTGAAATTTTTAGTAAATAAAGACGGCAAGTCAGACCTGTTCTTTTTAACTAAGTGTAGCGCTTTTGATCTGTTCATTGCACAGAATGGGCTTCTTGTACAGCTAGACAATCCTTATAAATTTGCGCTTGACTGAAATTTTCATGAGACTGAAATTTTCATTACATCACTAATTTGCAGGTGTGACCAAGTCCCAGTTTGTGTCATGCATGTTTGGTCTTCGACTTAATGTCACAGTCAAAGAAGAGCGGTGTCGGGAACCAGGGAAGACGAGCATGTGTAACGGACAAGGACGATGTGTGACTTCCGCATTGCAGGTAAAGGGCTGAAGGCATTTCTTTTCTTTTTGAGCTTCCTTGTTTCTTTCAATGTGCCTGGTAATGTTGGAAAAGCAAGAATAGAAATGTTGATGCAAGGTTCCGTGGTGTTTAGACAACTATTGAAATGATGCCCCGAAAAACAAGACTAAAGCACTTTAAAAAAACCTTTATGAATTCTCCATTAAACTCTCAAGTGTAAATGGGTACTTACAGAATGCTTTCAAGAGTCTGGAGTATCAAAAATTCATCATGAAAGACTAGTTTTTGGTAAGACTGAAAAGGACTAATGTAAATGAATTGCTTGTCTAGAAAGTGTTAGTGTTGATTTTTTTATATTGCCAAGCATGCAATTTGCTTGAAGTAGATTTATCATTTATAGATCTATGTGAGTGCTTCGCAAACTGTTTGCTTTGCTTTCCAGTAAATCCAAATACACAAATTTGAGAAGAGACTCTTTAGATGATTGATTGAGATAGAGAGCCCCTTATAAATATTCTGTTATAGATTGTGTTAAATCACTTTGTCATCATGGACCACAATGCACTATAGAATTGACTACATGTTTCTTGTGCAACTTTGCAACTTATTCATTGCAACAGATCGCTGGTAAATAAGCCTCTAAATTGTCTTTCTCTCAATTTCATGGTGCAATTTTTTTTGTAAGACTGCAGTTAGCAAGACTTGTGGCAGGCTTGAAAAACATTGTTGTTTTGCAACTGTGCTCAAAGTGTCAATTTCAGTGTCAATTGTGTTATTCAGATGCTACTAAGTTGTTTTATGACAGCACATTCCCATATTTTGTCGCTGCCCAATAGTGCTACTCTTTGGTGGCCCTGACTCCTGAGCCATACCGTTGTGGTAGGCTCACCAGATATTCCATAAACCACATGCTATGTGACAATCGATGTTTGCTACGGTACACTACAAAATAAAGTATGACTACCCAAGCAGGAAAGAATAATCAGCTACTACTTTACCCTTTCACATCTCAGAATCACTTTTCGTTAATTTCAATTACATTGGCTGCTCTCTCAATGGTTTTTTTGAGACGGCATAAAGTAGTGGTGAGGAATAAAAAGTAATTGTAAGAAGATTCAGGGTGGGGAGGGGAAAGAAAGTAAAGTAGACAGATAATGTTCTTACTTTATATTGGATTGTACTGTATTATAATTTTAATCTATAAGTCTTCCATACCAAAAAATTGGTCATTGTGTCATATTGCTTTTCATTCCAGAACAACTTCCACTGCCTCTGTTGCCCTGGTTACTCTGGCCTTTTTTGTGATTCCATTGATGCGTGTTTCAAGAAACCCTGTCCTTCAAATTCGACGTGTATTGATGACATTGAGGATAAAACTGGAATGAAATATGAGTGCAAATGTCCACTTGGTAAGCTGACTTGATTAAATTTTTAATTCAGTGGTTTTGTTTTTGATACTTAAAAAATTCAAATTTGTTTTTTTAATGGAATGCTGGATTAAATTTGTCAGTTTGATTTCTGCCCCTGTGTTTGGTTGCTCATGATTCGTGAAGCTTTTTAAAGCAGTCATGCTCTATCTCAACTTTACGGCGTTTTTCGCATATTTTTACCTGCCCTACTATTTTCTGATGCTTCTACAGGAATCTGGGAAGAACATTGAGCAGAAAAGCAAGACTGCGTGGTTAAAGCTGTCGACAAAATTCCTTTGTTTTTATCAAAACTGTCATTCTCCAAAATATTGCTAACCGCACAAGTGTATATCCTGTTAGCAACATTGTCTTCATTTGCATTTCATGGGACTGGAGAGTAGACTTATTATTCAAAAGCTTTGATAAAGAAGAGTAAAGCCCTGCAAAACAAATATTAAATTTCCTGATTAAATGACCGTTATACATCTGCTACCGTAATTGTATTCCCTAAATATATTTTTGCTTCAATTTAATTAAGTAATGTTTAATCTGTCTTATGAAGACAGAAGATAAATTAAATCTTTTAATTAACTAGAAAATGGATGCCAAAATAAACCTCTTAGTTGAATAGATGGCAGATTGATATCAGTATATCAGATAATAACATTTTCATGTAATTTTCTTCATAAACTTATCAATGATATCATTTAATCTTTCTAAGGCTTTAATTACATTAAAATTAGGTCGAAGAAGAATTTATGTCAATTATTTCAATGACACCTTCATGATGTCATATCCAAAGTAATTCAATAATAATTAACAAGTATTTTCAAATTAAAAAAGAAAATCAGAATTTTTTTACTTTAGGTTGGCCCACATGTTAGTTATAATAACAATGAAACTGAACAATACATACTTTGATTTCTAATTATAAAACATGGGGAGGGTTGAGGGCGGCCAATCGCTGGGTCCAAGGTTCGATCCAGCTCATGTCGGGTCACCTGGGCCGATGTTGGACGGCTGTTTCAATTATCCTTCCCTCATTGTGATGTCCTCCTTCTTTCCGAATTAGCCTTTCCAGTGCATAAATACAGGACATAAAGCCACAATCATCCTTCCATCCATTTGATTATTAAGAATAACATGTATCCATTTTAAATTTACAGGAAGCCACGGCAAAAACTGTGAGATCCACACTGATGATTTGTGCACAACAACACCCTGCAAGAACAATGCAACATGCTCCGGGAACATTACATCTTATGAGTGTTCATGTTTACAAGGTTTCAAAGGTCACCAATGTGAAATCAACATCAATGACTGTATGGACAATCCTTGTGGGCAGCATGGAGACTGTCATGACAAGGTGGGAGGATACTACTGTCAGTGTGTGCCAGGTAAGTTTGTTTTATATCCACAAATTTGGAGATTAGAAGGAAAAACAGTTCACAAAACTACATCAGGTTAACCTTATTTAGATCTTTTGATTCGCACCTAAGAAGGGAAATCATGAATTAGCCATCCAGGTTTTACCTGACCAGTCTATGCTCATGTTTTGTGCGTTAGAAATTATGTCAATGGCTATTGTTGTGGAAATCCTGATAGATTGGCCCAATTTCACCAACAGAGTTGAGAGGTCCCAGCTTTCAGGTTGAAACTAGTCTAAACAAGCAATTTCATACTAAATACCAAAAATATTTTAATGAAATGAATCCTCTATTCAGACAAATATACTCCCATAATCTTCTTAGTTATAAAATATACATTCAAAAAATCATCACTCAGTCATACTCTACAACGTTTTTAAATTGATAACTGCTATATTTGTAAAAGAAACTAAAATTTTGTTATTTTCATTATCTTTTTCCATTTGAATAATCTTCTTCCTCTATTTTCCAATTTTTTGAATGACTTGTAATGGGGGTCCCTTGCTACAAAATGTATTTTTCATAAAGGGACTCCCAATCAACAAATTAAGTAAACCAATCAATCAATTAACTCTATTTCCTGCTATACCAACATCATCTGTGTCTGGTTTCTATAGTTTTAGATAGAGTCTGTTAATTTCTATGTGAGAGAGATCGGATAAAACTGTACTTTAACCGTGTCTTCTTGAATGGATTTAATGAACATTATGTTTTTCTTAATTGCAGGTCATGGTGGAAAGAATTGTGAGCACAAATTCAATGAATGTCTCACGAAACCTTGTCAGAATGAGGGAGTTTGTGTTGATAAAGAAGATTCTTATGAATGCCATTGTCCTATGGGCTACACAGGTCAGAATTGCACTGAAAAGGTAGCCCTGTGTGATCCCAGCCCTTGTCAGAATGCTGTGGACTGTGAAGACCATGGCCCAACTTACAAATGCTGGTGCATGGCCGGTTTTTCAGGTAAGGTGTTTTTTCTTTTGATAAAAAAGAGAGGCAATGGATAATTTGTTCACTTAGAAGTTAGAATAATGTAACATATAAGCTTGGTTATTAATTGGAGGAAAGCGCTGAAGTGCAAGGAGGACCCGTCCATTCCTCCAAGTCTTTATGGGTCAATTTTTGGAATAATATTTCTATTTAACTAAATGGATAATCGAAGGTGCTTACTTCTGAAACGGATATGACAGAAGTCACTCCAGTTACTGCAGATTGGCTTTTTGCTGCAATCTATTAAGTAATCAAAGACTGACATAAAATTGGTCAACCTAAACCCATCTTATAGATTAGGTCTGCTGAATTTGGAATTTTTACATTTCCTCAACTTAAATGTATACAGTAGTGAATCTATTATCCTTAGAAGTCATGTTCAAACTGTGTCACCGCGGTAGTCCTTTACAAAAAACTTCTCAGCCCAGGCACTGATTATTAGGATGACCATGGATGTTAATGGAAATCTGTGATGTTATCTCGACAGAGCTTCCTTGGGTGCAGATCATGGTGGCACTGCTTAGCAGTTGCGTTGTCAAATGATGGCACAATTCAGTGTCTATGTATCAAATAAAGGGTAATAATTCATCATAGTTAAATGCCAAAAATAGTATAATGTTACCATGATAAGAAACTCTACTCAGAGAGACTTGTCTTCCAGACTATAGGCAGACTTCTGATATAGTTATACCACTTCATGTCATATCAGGCACCACATTTCTCTGCTAATCCTCACTTGATTGTGTCTCTCTATCTCCTTGTCCACTTTCTGTCTATTTTCCAGTTTGCTGAATTCTGCTTATTTGGTAGTCATGCCTGTATCTGTGAAGCTGACCTTTCAGCATTTCATCATTCTGGTGACAGTAGGGTCCTTGCCTTACACTCTGACTAATGTGAAAAACTTATTTTTCAAATTGTTGTATGGTGAAGAAAATGTCGTTCACTTTGTGCAAAGCCTACCTTGCATGGAGAGAAAAAATGGTAAAACTACTAATTGACAGACCAGGGTAACTGAAGTAACAAATGATTAGTACAATACCCTACCTGCAAAAGTCAACATTTTTTCAATAGACTTTTCATTAACTTAGTTTATTCTTCCATGGGCCAATTTGGCCAGAAAATGGAATTTAATAATTTGCCATTGTTTTCTCCTGGAAAAGTGAATATGAAAGCTCCGTAATAATTCCGTTTTCTTTGGTTATCGTTTCCATCAAATGCAATGCTCTTCTCCATTAATATCACCTGAATTGAGATAATTCCATTTTCAGGCATTTGGACTTTTTTCTGGTGTTGGGGATAAGTTGATTAATGAATGAGATTTAATACTCATTGGCAACCATTTTAGTTTTATGGATTTATCTGATGCAATTCTCGTGAAAACAATTTAAATTCAATTTTAAAGGCTTTTCTTCCTTCACTAAAGAAGGTCTAGTACACTGGAAAAAATAAGATTTGTGTGACATAGGCAAAACGAACGTTAGCCTGTGTCCGTCCAAAATTTTGTGTAAATTCAGACAAAATGTATGTGTATTTCTGACATTTCATTGATCAGATCACACAGGAAATTGATCAGGATTGACAGTATCCTTGTCTATTTCAAATAAAATCTTGCCTGATGCACACACAATGTTGGTGTAAATGGTTCCGCAATCAGGCTTCAAACATGCCTTCATGTCAACCATGATGACGCAGTGGAGATGTTGTGCATCTAAACTTAGCAACAGATTGAATCTTGACAAATTATAGAAATGTGCTACAACAATTACAGCTTTATTGCACTTAAATGAAAATTATACTTCAACACTCCTTCATTAGTCAGGTGAGACAAAATACAGTAGCACCAAAAATGAATTAAGAACATTTTCTGTCAGAAGTCCTCTGTTAACTTATTCTGCCCTCTTTTCTCCCGTCCACCCCAAAATCTCCTTGCAACTACCTTTGACTCCTCACCACAACTTTATCCCATATTAAGAATGCTATTAAGACAGCTAGCACTGTATTGCAATTAGCACAAGGGCACCATCAAAAAGAAATAAAACTCAGTGGGGGTGATGAAATTTGAATTGGTGTTGGCTTTATGTAAATTAAATCGTATTTCATTGGTAAAGTCTGTAGTAGGAAGTGATTTGGGGAAAGTACAAAGATGTGAAAGGGTAAAGTAGTGTGGCTGATTCTTCCTTCATGCTGGGGTACTTATACTTTATTTTGAGTTGTACTGTGCTCATTTCTAGCTGAACTGCAAGCCAGTATGTTACTGGAAGTTGGTACTGTTGTGGAAGCTAGGTTTCGATAGCCAATGCATGTTGCATCATGTATGTAAACTGGTTTCTACACATTAAGACCTGAATGCTGCTTGTCTCAAAATGTAGTTGAAAAACAATTGTGTGTAATCGGTGTAACTAAGTTAAACTAAGTTTAAATCACATCAAAACTGAACAAGCATTAGCTCTGCTAATTGTTGCAATATCTTAACAATGTCTCATTGACACACTTTGTTAAGCAGACCGGTAAATAACACAATTAACCACCAACTTATCGAAGCGACATTTTTACATTGAAGGGCTTCAGAGTGTGAGCAATTTATTTTGATTTGTCCTATCATCTCTTTAATTCCAATGAAATTCCAGTTGACATTTCCATGCTGAGAAGAAATGAGCTATTACTCACCAATTAAAGAAAATATCTGAATTTTGCACAGGCGTCTTCGAACCACTGAGATAAATGACCATGCAGGCTCATTGGCTTTCGAAGTTGAACAAATTAAGTCTCATTGATCGCTTATAATACGCCACCCACAGCCAAAGTGTGGAAGCAATAAACTACCAAGCATAAATATCGCTTTTCAGTAAACGAATTCCTTTTGGATAATGCAAACTGACATTCTATTTAAACCAAGGGGTTTGATCCTTGCATTAATTACTTCTTAGACCATTGTTTTTGACTGCAGAGCTTACAAGTGAATCTGTCTTAATTTTTGTAACAAACAAATGATGTTGAAATTGTAAGTTGTATTTTGCAGGGAAGAATTGCGAGATCAATATGAACGAATGTGAATCATCTCCATGCCACATAGGCTCAACATGTGTTGACATGGTTGCAGGATTCAAATGCTTATGTCCTCCTTCTCTCACTGGGGAGCGATGCCAACACCGAGGTGAGATGACCGTTACAATTATACTGTAGAACTAAAAATCATATGCTCAAGTTATTATGAGTAGCATGGTTATATTGTTTAATGTTTATCTAAACAACTCTAAAATCTTAAGGTTGATATTGATTCTATCATTAATTAAATATTTTGCACCTGAAGAATATCACAAGACACCATGGCTGATATTACATCTCACCCTGTCAGAAAGTTTTGATGTGTGTTGTTTATTTTTCCTAACTCTGGGCAAGATGATTAAATGATGGAAATTTCCTTGTAAAAATTGATTGATGATATCAAATTGTATTTTTTAATGTATTATAATCATTCATGAATGTAACCAGATTGAAACTTGAAATTGAACCATGTATTGCCATAAAAACTCATAGTAGCCTGGAAGAACAAATTAAAAACTTTAGTGCCACCAATGTTTGGTTTTTTGCAGGCCTACGGGTCAATCAATCTTTTCAAACCAAATAAGCTTTCCTTTTTAATTTGATTGATATTCTTACCTTTCAGCCCATCCCAACCTGCCTCGCCCTCCAGATCTGATGCAGTACCCCCACATCACCATTAGACGGAGCCACATACACAACCTGTGGATTATCGCTGGAACTCTGCTGGGGGCGCTCCTGATTGCTGTTCTTGTAATGGCGGTTTGTTATTGCAGATTCTATGGCATCAGGGGACCCACCAGTCAATTCAGATATAAGCAACATCAGTAAGTGCAACCTGAACTATTTTTGTTTTTAGTTCATTCATTGTATAGACATGAAACCGAAATGAATTCTAATTTTGGATACCACGTGGCTTTTACAACGGGCTTATTTTATGCTTCAAAGAGATACTTAATTCTGGCAACAAGTGCTATCATGTAGCTTGAAAGCTTGAGTTTTGTTTGAGGGTGTAAAGTCCCAGCAAATTAAGGAAAGTTAACCTGAATCTCAACTCAAATACTTCTTCCCTCCTCTTCCTGATGCCATTACCCTACAATTCCTTATAGCTCTTTGCGAATTGGTGGTCCACAAAAAAAATTAATTTTCTTATTTTCAGTAAATTTGCAAACATCATCGACAGTTTTCTGTTGGTCTCCTAATCTTCTTATTTGATGAAGTACTTTAAGTCATTTTAAAAATTGGTTTGTTTATTGTCACCAATGCTGCTACATATGATAAGCACTGAAATGACCATAACTGACAAAGACAAAACAGTTTTAAGCCAGTGACATCACACGACCAAGTTGGAAGTTGGTTTTGAAACTGTTTGGACCGCTTATTCGCAAACAGCTCTATTTGTTAGTATTGGTGCATTACATGTACAGCTTAACAATCCAGGTTATCCCATTCAAATGACATTGTTTCCAATGTTCTGGAGCCTACCTTTCCTGTCATTGCATTACAAAACTCCTATTCCTTTGTTATTCTCTTGGATTTACAATGCTGGGATTTGGGCCTAATATCATATAAACCCGCAGTAAAGGTCTTTTGGTCAGAACGTGCATTCAGAAACATTTCGATCTATTTTTCGAAGTTAGTTCGTGATTGAAGAAAATCAATGTCACTTTGATGCTGATATTATTTCATATAATTCTATGTCATTCATAAACAAAATAAACTTTTTCCTTCAGTTCTTTGGATGAACACCAAAGCATCAACCATTTTCACAATGGTACTTTAACATTATTATCACTAAAGCAAAGGTTTTATTGGACATTTTATTTATGTTATGAAGTTTATTTCACAGAATTTAGCCAGCTATGCTTTGCATGTGTAAGTAATAAAGACCTGGGAAAATTAGGTCTTTGTTATAAAGCTATTATTTTCACTCACTGGTATGGTTTCATCAATTTCAGATTTTATTTTTTGAAAGGTTATTATTTTACCAGCTGATTTTCATTTATTATTTCACCTCATTCACTTATTTAAGTTCATATTTTAAGCACTTCAGTTTTTTATTTCTGTTTTTAAGCAATTACAACAATGTATTTACTAATAACAATTGAATAATATGGTATAACCTCAATTATATGACACACTTTTGGCATTAAAGAGGCTGAAAATGGAATCAGATATTTTTGCAATGTGCCTTAATAAATATCAATGGGAAACAATGCTGAATTAAGATGGATATACCTGAATATAGGTTCAATTAATTTATGTTCCAAGGTTCAAGATAAAAAATCAAGTCTTTCTATTGGGTTAATAAAAATAATTCAATGATGTAAATGGGCGCTGGATGCTTTGGCAGCCGAGCTCACTTGATAAAAAAAACTGAGGAGCTGTGCCCTGCTACAGCTCTTCCTATGATTAATAGTGACATTACAATTTTCATGTTCACTTTTCGGACATCAGATTTTTTTAGCCAAATTAATACTCTGGTGACAGAATTTTTCCTTTCAAAAAATTTGGTATGGTGCCGCATTGGTGCGGCTACCTTGAGAACTCTGGTGCCGAAAAATTCCATTTCATTCACTGGGAAAATATCTATTTGGTTACAGAGCTTTTACTCTTACTACCTTTCAGAATTATAAGTCAGTACTTCAAGAGTAGGAAGGCCTATCAGAGTCACCATCTGTAGTAATATTTATTTTCTCTGTTTTATGGAATTCATCACAGCCACACAAAATTGTGAAACAGATTAAATTTAAGCGATAGATGACCACATTTGTAGTTCATCTGTTGATTGTAATCGTATAAATTTGTCCAGTAATTCTAATTCATGATAATGAACACAATTCACCATTTTACTCCAAACCTTTATCCTTGATATTCATCAATCATGATTTTTTTTCATTCTGCAGTCACATCAAACTAAGTGTTTATTGTTATTTTATTACTCAGGGATGACGTACGTAAACGATCAGAGAGCGTGAAGGAGGGAGGACCTTCTCTGGAAGCCATTTTGGAAGCGTCTCAATGCGACACAGAAGCAAATGGCGGCTTGAGTGTTCCTTTAGTCCGAGGTCTGAAGTCGCAAAAAATTTGAACCTCTGACACCGCTGTGAATTTCTTGGATCTCATATCATGGAAAACTTCTATTTATAGCTTGTTGCTGTCCACATAGTGTATAAGGCAGCATATTGGCCACTGGGCCAGTTGCTATGACATTGGTGTTATGACATATGTCACAAAGATACATGTATGATTATATTTGTACATAATGAAACCATTGTCCCTTCAAACATTGCATATTTATAAATATTGCCATGACCATCTGATTAAGTATATATAAAGAAATATTGTATTTTGAATGTAATCATGCCAACAGATGAAAATTTAAGCCTTTAAGGCGTTTTCTTGTTATTATGTAATTTCCAGTGATTCCATTGAAACAGAAATAAAGTATTTCCAAGCTTCAACCAACCAACCCAGCCCCTATGCATTGGCTATGGATTATTGGCAGGCCCATCATACATTTTACATGACATAAACTGTAATTGTTTTGATGTAGCTATGATTCAGATTAGTGATCAGACCAATATTTTGTAAATACCCAATTCAAATGCACTTGTTTATCCCTCCACTGATTTTGTACAGAACTTTAATGAAATATATTTTGCATTGGTACTACTTTCTCTTGGCATAAGAAGATACAATGTAAATGGCAAATGGTAAACTGTTAGAGATATGTAAATCTAATTGTTGTCAAGTGGTGAAGCCCTTCTTCATATTGAAGAATAAGTAACTTCAAATCCAAAAAATAATGTTTACAAGTATATCAATAGCAACTGAGAATGTGTTGAGGGTCGATGTAAATACGTATTTCACTATTAATTTTATATTCTTGGGAGTTAGCATAATTCACTATGAAATTTTCTATCGACAGATATTGTCAGATGTACTTTTTCAGAATTCTGAACTTTCAAAACTAACTTCATGAGGCATTTAGTAAAAGGCATTAAAGTGCAAATATTTATGTTTGATGGTTGATCATATTACATAAAATACCTTTGGAATATTGTATTAATAAGCATTGGTTTTTATTAACAAACAGAGAAAAGTTATGTAATAATATTTAGATATTTTACAGTGCAGAGGATTTACAGCATGATGATAGCGATTAGTTGCCAATCAGAGATGGGTATGTGTTTGATTGAAATGTTGTATTGCAAACAAATCAGGAATATTTCTCTGTCATATGATATTATGAGTCCTATATGTGTCACCTTGTAAACAGAGGTGTAGATTTTTTTCATTTTTGTAGGGGGGGGATGACTCGCCACAAGTGCAATAAGCGCAAGACCCAACGGGCTGAAATTTGCTCGGCTGAGGATTTCGTGCGCCACGTGATCCCCCAAAACCAAAATATTTTAGTTATATCAGATGTATATTCTGAGCAACCAGCAGCACGTATTTTCTTCATAACATCCAACTAATATTACGTCAAAAACAGATAATTATAACTAATAATTTTCAACACCAATTAGTTATAGTTTGAAATTCTAGGGGGGGATAATAATGCATCCCCCCGTCCCCCCCCCCCCCAGGATATACGCCCCTGCTTGTAAATAATAATTCAAGTTGTGGTATTTAGTAATAAATGCATATTTACCATTTGTGTATAATTATGAAACTATCTATTTATGTATGTCTATGAGGACAATGTTGTAAAATTCAGGGGAATACTGAAAAAGTTGTATAAGATCACAGACAAATTATTTTTTGGAATCACAAAATGGTTCCTCTTTGCAGTTCCTTGGAAATCCCTCGCAAGTTTTATCTAAATGTAAATGTTTTGGACAGTTTCGGAATATGTGTTTTTTAAAGGACACCAAAGTAACCTATTTTTACAATTCTGACATAATTTCAATTATTTGTCTATTTTTACATGAACATTATTTGGAGTCCAGGTGACTTCTACAGCCTGTTTGTGACTGTATATAACCATAATCCTAAACACTATATGAGTGTTAATATCTGTCAAAGTCTGTGTCTTGTATATATTTATAATATACATGATGCTGTAATTATACCAACATTTATTTGTAAATAATATGTATTACTTTTGTGTCTAGTTCTGCCTGTTGTGTGACATGTCAGTGGAATCTATCATAAATAAATAAATAATCTGGAATCAGTTTGGAGTCTTGTGTCTTTGGAAAACTTCTCATCTTATTGAAAATGACTGGTGTCCGTCCAAACTTGTGTGTAAAATCAGGCAGAATCTGTGCTTAGTTTTTATATTTCTTTGACCAATTTGGAGACAACTACGGGAGTGGGCCCTCACCCAAATGTATGCTCTGATTTATGAGCTACAAGGAACATTGTCCGATAGACCATGACATCTATGTGAAGACTAAACAATTTTTTGACTTGCAGATAAATGTCCCTGCCTTCAAATATACGAGAAAGCACCACATCACATCATTTCTGATTTAAAAAAAACAGCAACTTTCAGAATATTTCAATTCTTCATATTTGGAGTATCACAGAGAAAACTGTCTGACAACATATACTGATTTCTGAGCGAAATGTATATAAATGATACTCATAACATGGAAAAGAAAGGCAACAAAAACAGTGACTGACATTTCACATTATACTTTGCAACAAGATAGCCCTATTGTGTCCTGACATTCATCATATAGTTTAATGGAACACAATAGTCTTTGACAGGAGATAATTGTGTCCTGATGTGCTTGAATGAGAGATGCAGATCAAAAGAGGTTTATGTTACATCCATATAGCCTGTATATATATATATATATATGTATACTTATTTCTTTGTATGAGTCAGTGCAAGATGTGACAATGTGTAGAATATTTATAACCTGAAAATTTCAAAATAATACAAAACAATTGTACTTTGTCATGTCTGTCTTCGAAATATTACATGAAAGAGCTCTCGATTTGCTTTTTAGTATACAAGCATTTTTCAATCTTGAAGATTCAGTTGATTATACAGATTAAACAATATACAGGCTATGGATAGATAAATTGGCTATGATTTTTGTGTTAGTATAGAGAACATAGTCACTGCATTACTTTCCGCTATCATATACAATATGACCTTTTTCGGAAAAATATTCATGATACACAGGCTTAAGATCTTACAAATCTGCCTCCTTCCCTTGGGGTTTCCTGTGACCTTCAAACAATTCTTGACACCGAGGTACACGAAGGCAGGGTGGATTCTTTTTAAAGCGGGACAGGAGAAAGAACTTGTGTTTGCCTGTCGATCTTTGATGCAGCATTTGAAATGGGTGTGAAGAGCATTGCCCATCCTTATGGCCTCTTTATATTATGCTTGCCTAATTGCCATGCCAGAGTCACTATTTTGATCCCAAGCACTTTGTGTTACTAAGAAGTCATCCATAATAGCCTATTTTAGAGGCACAAAAATTAAACTTGCCTAAAGATCTGTAACAAAGGTATAAAATAAAGGTTTCTCAGTAAAATTAAATCAGTCCATGATTATTCAAGGTTCCAAGAGCCCATCCTAGGGAAGAAATATATCCAAGGAAAATCACAAAATATAGACCTCTATAAAATATAGACCTTGTAGTCCCTTCATCGTAACACCTTGCGCAGCAGCCCCTCATTGAGTGTTGCAATATGCACAAGAAATACTACTTAGTACATGTCATTGAGGCAGGTGGATATCTGTATGTTTTATAACAGGGGGTTGGGTATCTTATAATGCCGAGACCACTGGACATAGACCAATCAAATTTGGAGAGATTTGAAGGTTGAACTGATGGCAGATGTTGGATAAGCAATAAAGCATGGGGGTTGACACTTGACAAGGAAGGGTAACTTATTTTGAAAGGAAGAAAATCAAAAAATGTCCAAACAACCTAAGAAAGGAAAGGATTGATGTCCACTTCTGATGTTTACTGCAACCAAACAACTGTTCTTGACATGTGCCTTCCTCTTTGAAATGTAAAGCTTTGGCACTCAATTACCTCATTGGAAAGATTAAAGCTGTATTTGGTTAATTCAGGAATTGCAGAGGAGTTGCCTGATGTTATTCCAATGCTTGTAACACAGCTTCAATATAAATTGCACAATGACCTGGCTGAAAACTGATTAGAATAAGGAAGAATGTGGAATACTTTGATGATGACAAAGCAAAGGGGGTTCCTGCTGTGCTTTCTGCATAAATAATTTGACTTCATGCTGGCATTGCTGCATGGGGCATTACAGCGGAACCAAGTTTATCACTTTCGAAAGGTGCAAGAAAGAATTATGGTAAATCAACCAAAAAAGACTGAAATACACACTCTAGGATTCCTGCTCTGCAAACTGTTAACACAACAATTATTCATTGGTTATGCAAAGGTGTCTTGTCAAGAAATATGACCATAGAAAAGGTTAATAGTTATGACCATAGGAGATGCCAATACAAATATCTTGAAGTTTGTATCTGCTTGTGATGTCTTGCTTTCTTAATTATTATGACAGTTACTAGGTGACATGGACAGCCGGTTACTGGCTAAAAATGCTTTAATTATATCAAAAACATCTCCTTTATGCAATAATAACTCTATTTATGTGCTGTAATGTCCAATGATCTGGTATCCACACAATACTTCAGCATGTCTCCTTCAGGTATTTGGATAAAAGTGTCAAAGTGAAAATTGATGATGAGCACGGTTAGGGGGAATGTGACAACCTCTCAACGCTTCAGCACTTTCATATATATTCTTATTGCTACTTCTTCTTTTCTTCAATTCAATAAAAACTTGTTTGATGAAAAACAACTATAGACAATACAATGGTTTTTACAACAAATAACTTCAGTAACAAGTGACTAGTGTCACCGACCTTAGAACTGGAAGTAGAAATTAAGATGAAAAAAAAAATTCATAGCAATTAAATAATAACAAGTATAAAATAACGATATAACTGTCATGGCGCAATTCGAATGTCTAGCATTTTGTGTTATAATGGTAATTATTAATGGCAGTTACAGAGATGTGGACAGGTAGTTTGCAACTAAAAGTGATTTCATTATGTCAAAATATTCTCTTTAATGTTAAAGTAGCTTTATTTATATGAAAGAAATGATCTATGTTCCATACGCTCTCTCTCCTACAGGTATTTGGACAACAGCGCCACGTGATAAAACGTGATGAGCACGTTTTAGGAGGAATGTGACAAACACTTCATCACTTCTGCACCCACACATAATATTTTTCGACAACTTCTTCTTCGCAATAGAGAACTTTGCCAGCAAAGCATGTTTCGTGCACAAGAGATTCAATTTGCAAGCCTTCTAGGACTGACTTTACTGCTGAATTGCTGGAATGTAGTCCTTCTCATGATTTATCTCGAGTCACAAGTTAAGATTCTTTTGACTACTGCATATATTCCGCATTGTATGGTCTAAAGAGTCTGTCAGACATACAAATTTAACTCGAGCAGCAACAAAAGTCTGATAATATAGTTCAAGAATAAGAAAAGGCTGTAAGGCTCTGAGTATTGGATCAGTATGGAACCCAATCTTTATTTTGCATACATTGTACAGTAATGATGGAAAAACAGATAAAGAAAGGCAAAGAAAATAGCAGATGGGATATCTTTATATTTTCAGTAGCACAGGCTTCAAAAAACCTTCATAGCGCATATGTATTGAACAGCTTCCTAAAGCCCAGCACAAATACCAATATCTGTGAGTTATACATGAAGAGTTTCTGCAATTTTTACACATCATGGATCTCTCCTTTCTCCTTATAAATATCAAAAAAGTATATGATGGGAGATTCAACATGATTACAGAAGTGCCATAGACGTTAGTTCTCCTTCAGTGTTAAGAGACCAGAGCTTTCTTGTAGGACATATGCAATTAAAAAATATTTAAGGGAGTTTGTAAGTTGATAAAGGGATGTGGTCAGGACTCCTTTGTCTGATAAACAGTTAGAAATTGCTTACACCCACATACACATTGTGTCGAGACTGATGGTGTCGAAAAGTATGCAATTATTTTTGTGTAAACAACAACAAATGCCCCCTGAGCATGCTAATATGCGATGTGAAATTAAATTCTATTAGAACCTGGGGAGGGGAACGTATAACAAGTCATATGCCAGAAAAGGGAATATTGATGCCCAAGGACCAAGGTGTTATTGAAGACCTGCCATCAAACAAAAATATTGGCCGGAAAAACGCACTTTTAAATAAATCTTGGACACTCAATGAGCTTCTTAGACATCGGTAAGTGTAGAACACTGTATTTGTACGGTACGCAATTTCATCGAAGGTGTAGATATCTATCACTGACATACAGCAAGAGCTTCAAAGTGCAACAATAAGCACTCACTATTCATACAATTGTAATGTGGGACTGGAGGTCAAACAGCTCCCAATTTCCAATTAAATGTGCATGTCAGGACACAAACTGTTCAAGAATTCATGTGATTGCAAATGAAAAAAAACACTCCTTCCTGTGTCTTTCCTTCAAGAGTGTTGACCTTTCAACCACCCTAAGCCTAGATGTCATGAATCAGGTACAGAGTGATCTTTTAAAACTGAAAATGGAACACTCCAGTGTGGTTTCCCAAATCAATCTGTGACCTGTGGTTGCATGTAATTTTATGTAAGCACTTTCTTCTGTAAAGTTCCGTGGAGCTTTGAAAATCTCCTAAATACATTGTACATTAAAACGTGCAGGGTGATTCGCTCTTATGTGTTGTTAAGAATCAAATGTGATGCTTTTGCTCTTCTGAAAAATGAACGTGTGAACATGCAAAATCTTAACTGCACATGTAGCTAACATGTGATAGCACACAAGAAAGGTTTATTTATTAAAGTGTTCTTTTGAAACATGCAAGGATTCTCTGGCTAAAGTGAAGTATTGCAAGGATAAAAAGTTATCAGAAGTTTATCACAAAATTTGCAGGTTCTAAATGATTTGAAATTGAAAACTCCTCCAGCAGAACTTCATGTTGAGAAAGTGCAATGCACAGCAGAATAAAAATCAATGCATGAAACGATGTCATAAGAGCTCTTCACAAGAAGCTCAAACACTGCTGAAGTAGAGAGTATTGACAGCCACTTCCGCTCTTTACTGTTGCCTTGTTAGAACTTTTCAACCTTATTTTCTCAGGATCATTTATAGAGTGAACTATTCAGCATTTTAGCTTCAGTTCAGTACCTCATGCGGCTTTTTTTGCAAGTGAAATATTCCGGAATCAGATTCAGAGCTTCAGGACTGAGAAGAAAACTTCAACATTGCAGTTTCTATCTGTGACTCCCCAACAGTTAGAGAGTGATTTTGCGAATGTGCAGTGTTCGCAGCCAGCCATGCAAAAGTGTCAGTTAATGCCTTGCATTTCACAGCTTGAAATTTGAATGGTTGATTTAAGTTACTCACACATGTACATGATGCCTTTTAATATAAAATATACATAAAATGCATACGAAGCAATTTAAATCAAGGTTTTAACAAAGTAGAAAAAAAGTGTTAATGTAACTAGTCTGGCCTTGTAGTTTTGCCATGCCTTCAAGGAGTTTTTTAATTCAGTAATTTTTCTTACTGAGAAACTGGCAGTCTCCTGTTGTTCAAAGAAGTAACTTAAGTTAAGATTTCCCAAATGATGTACATCTAATCTCTATGAAATTAAGAGAAGGTGTTTCACTAATGCAAGTCATCAAGGTATCTTGGAGGTATTCTTTGAAAACAGAAGAAAAGTATAAAATTATTCCACAAAACATTTATACTTCTATGATGAGAAATTCAAAAGCATATCAGTTGATGATTTATGGTTATGTTTGTTCTAGCAAGTTGTATTTCTGCTTGAAATAAAAAACCTCTATACACTCTCTCACTTTCTTTGGCAGATTAGACAATGCTTCCACACAATGGATTTGAATGAATGGAGTGAGTACACTCTTGAAACCTTATGTGTATGCCAGCATATATATATGCATGGTTGGTTGCTGACTTTTTCAATAGAAGTCTTACTTTACTGCAGAAAGTGGTCTTAAGCTAGTCTTCTTGGATGGACATGTGGAGAGAAGCAGTGGTATCATGAAGTGCTATAAGGTATCATGAATCAAAGTTGGACAATTTGCAAAAATTATGAGGAGCCATGGCCATGCCAAGTGATTCACATGAGTCCATGGCTTGAGTCTCAGAACCCATCTACATACTTGTTTTAAATTACTCGACTCATGTTAAATTCTGGTTAGAAGATGAACTACATGTTAAATGGAATCAATAGATTTAACATATGGAAAAAATCATCGATCTATCAATCATTAGGATGATAAAAATGGGATGATACAAAAAAGCCAAATTGAAGATGTCAAATCGATTCCAGAATGAATTTGGTAATTTTAATGGTTCAACAAATTTACAAAGTATCAATATTCATTAGATTCTCAGTGAATAAGAATTCTGAAGAAGCCAATGTCAATTTAATGGTAGCTGCAGGAAGGGAACGCATTTCTGAATGAGATTTGCATAATTGGAATGAATTCTAGCGCCAATTAATAGCAATTCAAAATCTCAAATTTTGGCTAACCACCATAATAGATTCAGACAAATAATTGACAAAGAAAATTACTCCTTCCGCAACTTTCAATAATCATTACAGCAATTTCAACAATTAAATGGGAAGTGGTTTCAACAGTGTCTTGAGAATTCTGTAACAGCAGTTCCTGCCACTAAGGGAAACTGGAAAATTTGCAATAAAATGTTCATTCACGAGTTATCCCACAAATTCCAATTAAACCCATCAGGACAACAAAAAGGATTCAAGAGATTGCAAACTGAAAGGTCCAACTTACGCTTGTGTCTTTCCTTTAAGAGGGTTGACCATTCTAAGCCTTGATGTCACGAACCAAGTGCA
The DNA here is from genome assembly GCA_026936325.1 of Platynereis dumerilii. Lineage (NCBI taxonomy): Eukaryota > Metazoa > Annelida > Polychaeta > Phyllodocida > Nereididae > Platynereis > Platynereis dumerilii. Next base: position 7,413,476 of record JAPTHN010000008.1, read on the forward strand.
GTCTGCAGAGTGTCTTTTAACAACTAAACACCAAAGACTTGTGTTTCCCCAATCGATCTGTGACCTGGTTTTGTGGTTTTGGTGAAGAGAATTTTTTTTATACATTTCTGTGAAGACTAAAATGATTCTGTGAATGTTTTAACCCATAGAAGCATTTGTAAATTAACTCTTCTGAGGTGAGAAAATTTAGGTACCTACTTTTTATAACACATTAAAATTTAACATTCCATGAATATCAGAACCTGTGAATGGCATGAAGATTTTTGCAAGGTGCACATGTAAAGCGTCAACATGCAATAGTTTAACTGCTCGTGTAGTTTACCTGTTATAGAAGTCATAGGACACAAGATAGCACCCGAGAAAGGTCTTCCGTTAGTTTTTTCTTCATTATTTTCTTTACTACTAAACTGAGATCTTAAATTTTTTCTTAAGGTTATTACTCAAGCAAAAAATCTCAATTGAAGAACCTACATACAATCTTGATTAGTCAACCTGTTCTCCAGAGATTTGTTTGAATAGAGCAAGTATACTTTTGAAACCTGAGGAGTATGCTAGAGCATGCATGGTGGCTGGCTCTTTCAATAGGGGGCCTACTTTACTAAACAACATGGTCTTCTCAAAATCTTTTTGAGTTATATAACATGAGGACGTTATAGTATCAACAGTAAATGGACTCTCTTAGGTCACTGTAGCTCTCAGGTTTTATCCCAGAAACTAGTTTGCAAATTATATAAATATTTGAAAGCCGAGCGAAAACGTTTGTAGTTGAATATATTTTATGTAGGCCTTTAGCAGAAATTAGATTTAACTGTTGTGATGTTCATCTTCAGTGATGAACTTTAAATTTGAGAGTATGCTGAAAATTCAAGGTAATTCAGACTCTCTATATATTCAGACACTATGTATTACAAAAATCATTTCTCCTTAATTAACAATGCACAACAAATTTTGCTGCATACACCATATAAACAACAAGTAAACCAAAATATCTGCTGACAACTTGAAAAAACACCCATTCCCTATTATTCATGACAGCTTCATTATCTTGCAATCACTAATTTGGCATTGATTGAGATTGAACGGCACCGTTTGGAATTGCCATCAAGTATATCATGCACATTTTTCTTGATAAAGGGTAAAATGATAATAATAGTGAGTTTACCAATGGCATCAGGAGTCAGGAATGTTATCATACCACGTAGATCAACAAAGTATAATTGAGACAACATTTAACTATAAAATTTATGAATGACGATAGATGACAATTAAGTTTGATATCTGAAGAGCCATGAGTCTATTAGCATGATTGCTATATATGATGGACATCTTTAGGCATTATAAACTTTAGTTTTGAGTTATCAAGGCAACATCAAGCAATATCGGTTTCCTCACTATTATAATTTTATACTATCTTTAACTGTTGTATGGACATGACACATCATGACGCCATTACACTTGTGACTCAGAAAAAAAATCTATTCACCCGATCTACCCGATCGCTTTTGGGACTGCAGTGACGCTGTGACAATATGCATACAGAGATTGGACCGGATAGTACGACTAAATTAAAATTATTAAAGAGATCATCTATTAGCAATACTTGTACAGTATACTGTACTGCAACTTCACATGACTAGAAAAGTTTCTCTGGCATTTTTCTTGCACATCAGGCAAGCCACTTAGTCTATGCTTTGTTTTCCCTCCATCATTATCTCTGCATTGTCCATCAATTAGTGCACTGTAAACCAATTAAGTGTGTCACAACAACAAAACAATTGTAGCAAACGAGCTGAGTTTTCTCATTGGCAATTTCCAAACGTGTTTCTGCCTAAACTGGAGTATTTGAAGTCTATAAAGAATTTGATGTTTGCAACAACATTTTCCATCCCTTGGTGAATGTGAAGTGACATTGGTAGATATCTGGAACATTTGAGAAACTTTTTTTTACCTTTTTTAAAATATTAATTGCATTTCCAAAAATAGGAATGATCATGTCCTTTTTTAAACAGAGATATATTGGCGCTGTTGTCACAATTTTTCATTATCTGTTTGAAGTAATTTGATATGAGCAACAGATTTAGATTTGATATGTCAGTGGTAAAGTAATCTCTTTTTACTTGTTATGTGCCTAATTACAAAAATAAAATTGCATATTGCACATCATTTTGAATAGGCGAAATGTCGTATATAATGCCCATTGGAAAGTTATTTTGTGGTTTTGTTAACCTTTCAGAATATAATAGACTTGGAGGCCAACAATTTGCAATTGATTTAAAATTGTAAATGTCAGATTATTTTTATCGATTTATATCATTCAAGAATGGCATATTTGTTAGAACGTCTCAGGTAAAGAGCAGAAATATATTTTGTATTTGTTACTGCTCACCTTTTCTGGCCTGAACTCCGAATCAGTAATTCCTAATGCTTCAAAATGTTTTAAAGGTTTTGCACTTTTTGAAGGATTGTTATGTAAAACAACATCACATTAGAGGTATTTTCTCTGGAACTCTTATTTGATTTTGACTCAAGAAACTCAAATTATCTCTTATTACTTTTTTTATGCTACTGGTAAATGTCCAACCACGGTGACTGTTAGCAGCCAATACAAGTCAAGCGCACCACACGGGCAATCTAAAAATCCAATATTGCTTGGATTTCCTTATTTTGCAATTATTTGTCACTTACACATTGGTAGGGGTCTCAATTAAGCTTCAGATTGGCAAATGGCTTGAGGCGATAAGAGCCTAGCGAGTGTTCGGAGAGGAGAGAACAGCTTCAACTGCAAAGCACTAATGTTATATCAATGGATGATGGATTTCCGAATCTGGAAGCTAACCATATCCTCTTTCACACTCTGGATATTTATTTATGAGTCTCAAAAGGGACGTAGTGCTACGACTGTGACTGCAGTTGTTATCCATACCAGGGACAAAAATTATCTCAATTTATGGCCTGGTGAATTTCGGTACATGAGACTTGGCGGGGCTAAACAAATATTTCAAAGATGTTTTAAAGCTGATTAGAATATGTTCTGGAGTTTGGAAAATGCAACGTCCATTGATAATGCACATGCCTGCCATTGAAAATAGTTCATTCAACTGGTTTTATTGGGTGCATGAACGCTGAAGAGCAACTAAGTGTTCCACTTACAAACTCTTTTGTCTCAAAAACATGCATTTCCTCTATGATATCTAATTGCAGATGAAATTTCTAATCAAAGAGAAAGATAACAGCTTTTCAAGGAGATATTGCAAGCATGATATTGCTTGAAGCAATGTCTGATATCAAAGGAATCTTGCAAATGCTACAGTAAAATATCTTATGAACTGAAATGATGTCTTATCTGGCTGCATATTGTAGATTTATTCGCTCCACTCCATTTAATCAACGATTTTGAAACGTGATATTATATATTCAAGGTTCCAAGAGCCCATCCTAGGGAAGAAATATATACAAGGAAAATCACTTGGAAGATATAGGCCTTGTAGTCCCTTCATCGCAACATCCCTCATTGAGTGTTGCAATATGCACAAGAAATACTACTTAGTACATGTCATTGAGGCAGGTGGAATATCTTTCCGTCTTATAACTGGGGGTTGGGTATCTTATAATGCCGAGACCACTGAACATAGACCAATCAGATTTGGCTAGGTTCGAAAGTTGAACTGATGGCAGATGTTGGATAAGCAATAATGCACCGGGGTTGACACTTGACAAGGGTATAAACGTATTTTAGAAGGAAGAAAATCAATGCGGATGGAGGTGTTGCAATCTCTTTTCAAGAAAAGCCAGAAACAACCCAAGAGAGGAAAGTATTGTTGTCCACTTCCGATGTTTACTGCCACAAAACAACTTTTCTTGACATGTGCCTTCCTCTTTGAGATGTAAGGCTTTGGCTCTGATTTACCTCAGTAGAAAGATTAAAGCTGTATTCAGTTAATTCAGGAATTGCAGAGGAGATGGCTGATATTATTCCAATGCTTGCAACACAGCTTCAATGTAAATCACACAATGACCTGGCTGAAAACTAATTAGAATAAGGAAGAATCTTGAGTACTTTGATGATGAAAAAGCAAAGGGAGTTCGTGCTGTGCTTTCTGTATAAATAATTTGACGTCATGCTGTCATTGCTGGGGCGTTGCAGCAGAACCAAATGTATCACTCTCGAAAGGTGCGAGAAAGAATATGGTAAATCAAGGGAAAGGACTGAAATGTACACTCTAGCATTCCTGCTGTGCGAAGTGTCACACAACGAATATTCATTGGTTATGTAAAGGTGTCTTGCCGAGAAATATGACCACAGAAAAGGTTTATAGTTATGTACATAGGAGATGCATGCCAATAAAAATATCTTGAAGCTTGTCTTAGATGTATCTGCTTGTGATGTCTGGCCTTCTTAATTATAATGACATTTACAATGAGCTATGGAGAGCCAGTTAGTGCCTAAAAATGCTTTCATTGTATCGAAAAATTATCTTTGATGCCATGATAACTCAATTTATGTGCAGTAATGACTTAGGTTCCATACAATCTTCTGTCTCCTTAAAGTATTTGGATAGCAGTCTCAAAGCGAGATTCGTTGTAAAGCACGTTCTAGAAGAAATGTGACAAACACTTCAACACTGCAGCACCCACACATATATTCTTAAGACTACTTCTTCTTTTGTTCACTTCAAGAAAAAACTTGTTTGAGACATGATGTAGGTAAAAAGAAGATTTGCGATGTGTGAATATTTACTGGTACTACAGCCACGTAGCACTCTTATTTTGGAAAGACCAATTTGTAGTAAATTGCAGCATTTAATTCTACTTTTAAATATAAATTATAACTATCTTTTTCGAGAGTCTCTTGTTAAGTCACATTTTTTAGTTAGCCAAATACAGTTTTTTCTGATGTTTGATGTTATCTACAATTTAACCAAATTAACTGTACAATGACAACAGGCATACTAAAAATTAACCGAAGATAATTTACTTGCTTACCCTTGTTATCAATCCGGCACTTACTGTACAGAGGTATTTTCCGGCGTTTCTAAAAGCTATAATATAATAAAATATCAAATGTACACTGGCTTTGTTAGGATGAGGAAGAATTTGGATTAATTTGATTATAAGAGGCAAAGTGAAGTCCTATTGTGGTTTCTGCATAAATAATTTGACTGCATGCTGCTGGGGCCTTGCCATTTAACCCAATTTGTCATTTTGGAAAGGTGTTAGACAGGAAAAATGGACTTTTTTGATGTGGGAAATCAGCTGAAAAGTATTCCTGCTATGTAGTGTGTAAAATGTCACACATCAGTGTTTCAACAGTCATACAAATATGTCTAGCCAATAAATATCACAACAGGTAATATATATTAGTTATATGTATGTTGCAGATGCCATTAAAATTGTGATGGAGCTTATGTCTGCTTTTGATATTATGATGACACATACAAGGATATGTTGACAGCCAGTTTGTTCATTATGTTACAATATGGTCTCTAATGGCATAATAACTCTATTTATGTGCCACTGTGACAGTAATGATTTCGGTTCCATAAAATGTTGTTTTTCTGTCTGGTATTGGACAACAGTACAGTGTCAAGGTGAGAATTGATGGAGAGCACATTCTAGAAGAAATGTGTCAAACATTTCAACACTTCAGCACCCACACATATATTCTCTTACAGTAAACGAATGAGGAGTACTTACATTCAGCTGCTAGTGACCTCACAACAAGCCCTATCAAATACATTGAAATTAAGTGCCAATTTCGTCATTGGGTAACTTGTGACCTCACTGATGAGTGCTGTGAAGCAGTGGGTCACTCCTTTCGATAACATTGGAAGTATAGGGTATGACATCATTAATTGCCTATGAGTAATGAAGAATAACATTGGATAGATAGGCTATGACTTCACAAGGAACATTTCAGTCCAATTCTGTAAGCACTTGATGTTCGTCTACTGTAACAACAGAGAACTTTGCCAACCAAGCATGTTTCTTCACAAGAAATTCAAGTTACAATATGAGTGGGACTGACTCTACTGCTGATGCTGGAGTGTAGTCCTCAATATAATTCTCCAGTCACAGTTACAGATTCTTTTGACTTCTGTGTGTATTCCACATTGTAAGCCTATGGTCTAAGGAGCCTGTCAGACATACAAAGTAACTTGAGTAGCAAGGAAAGTCTGGTAATATAGTTCAAGTATGAGAAAACGCTGTCAGGCTTTGAATATTGGAACAGTATGGAACACAATCTTTATTTAGCATACATTGTTCAGCAATTATGAAAAAAACAGACACAGAATGGCAAAGAAAGCAGCTGATGGGATATCTTTATATTTTCAGTAGCACAAGCTGCAAAAAACCTCCATAACGCATGTATGTTGAACAGCTTTCTAAAGCCCATCATAAATACCAATATCCCTGGGTTATACATCAAGATTTTTGCAATTTTTACCCATTTATTCGATCTCTCTTTTCTCCTTATTCCAAAAAAGTATATTGATGGGAGATTCAACATAATTAAGAGCTTAATTCAAAAGTGCAACAATAAGCAGTCCCTTTTCATAAATTTGTAGGACTGGAGGTCAAACTGCTTGTATGTTGAACAGCTTTCTAAAGCCCATCATAAATACCAATATCCGTGGCTTATGTATCAAGATTTTTGCAATTTTTACCCATTTATTGGATCTCTCTTTTCTCCTTATTCCAAAAAAGTATATTGATGGGTGATTCAACATTATTAAGAGCTTAATTCAAAAGTGCAACAATAAGCAGTCACTTTTCATAAATTTGTAGGACTGGAGGTCAAACTGCTTCCAATTTCAAATTAAACCGGCATGTCAGGACACATACTGTACAAGTATTGCAAATGGAACTTGTGAAAAAAAAAAAGCCCCAAGTCCTTCCTATGTCTTTCCTTCAAGTGTGTTGACCTTTCAACCATCCTAAGTCTAGATGTCATGAACCAGGTACAGAGCTGTCTTTTAAAACTAAAAATGGAACACTCCAGTGTGGTTTCCCAAATCAATCTGTGACCCAGTTGCATGGATTTTATGTATACACTTTCTTCTTGAATCTTCCGTGCTGCTTTGAAAATCTCCTAAATTCATTATTTTTAAAAACACGCAGGGTGATTCGCTCTTATGTGTTGTTAAGAATCAAATGTAACAGTTTTTCTTCTCTAAAAAATGAACGTGTGAACAGGCAAATTTTTACTGCACATGTAGGTTACATGTGACAGCACAAAAGAAAGGTTTATTTATTAAAGGGTTCTCACTGTCTGCAAGTAGACCGCTATTTGCTGCCACCTAGGGTGCTAAATTCGCAAGCTCCTGTGAGCGGTCAACAGAGTTTCGATCTCTGGAAGAAACCAGGACAGTGTGGAAGAAACCAGGACAGTTCCATCATTTAGTGATGGTCTAGTTTGTTTCCAAAAACTCTGCAAGTGTCTAATCTGACTTTGGTTGGCTTCAATTATAAGCATACAGCTTGTAAAGTACAAAAATAGCATGCAATGCATGCATAGGGTCCTTGGTCTATATCGACAATTTGTACCTCATTAATCTATTGAGATTTGTATAAAAAAGGGAAAGATTAAATGACATGTTAACTTTGCATTTATATAAAAATATTATTCTTTATTTATTGAACAAGAAACCCCACTAAACTATAAGCACTGACTTTGAGATCAAATTCCTGTACGTCACAATGGGACATTACGAGAAAGCTATTTTGTTTTGTATTTTTTAAGGCAGTTTGTTACTGGTGTTCTCTGGAATCTTGTGGACAAATTTTGAGACGAAATACTTTGCCAATTTGGTTCAAACTTTGCACACAGGGTTTAATTTGCCTAAGATTGTGTTGTCAATGTGTTGATCAACTTTACTGGAACATGCACATCGTTTAAATGCCATTTTTATGACCCAGGAAAACCATCCAAGAAAAACTGGAAAGAGGGAGTCATGTGATGTCATTGAGGGGCTTCCCTACCCCAGATTTATTAAGAGCTCACTGAGAAATTTTCAAAATAGCAAGAGGTCAGCAATTAGGACGAAACGCCACAGCATGCTTCTCAATGCGTTGCCTTTGTATGCCCTGTTATGTAGTAGCAACAGTTATTTAAAACAAGATAACCTGGACTTCAGATCAGTAGTTAGATGATGTGCAGAATGCCCTTTAAAGTGCCTTGTGCACCAGCTGTGGTATGCAGTGACTATACACAAGAGGGCAGCACAGTCCAACATTCAGAACCAGTTTTTGTGTGACGTGCTGACTGCTGTCACGAAGAATTTGTTAGATAAACATCAATTTAAGCACTGGGAAGCACAATATTGCAGCCAGGGATGCATAAGTACCATTTTGATGACCAGGGCACGTCAGTTGGGGTTGTCATTTTGTCTATGAAATGTTTTAGTGAATACACCAACTTTACCTGTTAACAGGAAATGAAGGTAACGACAATGGTCTTGGAATGAATTCCAAGGACCCAAAAATACGCTGGAACTACTTTTTATCATGGAGGATGTATACATTTTAGCTCACATATTGCCAGTATAGAGGGGGCCACTTGTGGCATGGACAAGACATTTTGCTGAGTGTAACACAGCTTTTATGAAATTGTGAATTATATTGTTGTCCTAGTTCATAAATCTCCATAAAGTAACAGAATAAATACAATTGAGCATTTTTTATATCACAAAGCAAAAACATCGGCTTTGTATGGACATGTGAATAAGCGAGAATGCATTCTTTTTGGACCCTTTTCTGACCACAATTTAACATGCACTAAATAACATTAGTAGATTGAATACCATCAAACTTCTGATGAGTAAAATCATCCCTTTCACAGACAAAGTGTAAGTGTATGCTAAAGTTTCAAAACTTTCTTTTTGTCTGATGATTTCCAAACATTTTCAGTCAAAGCAGTGGACTGGATATTTGCCAGCAACCATGCTTTGTGAAAGTAGTTTGGCGTAATAATATGGACAGCTGTTGTTTGACCTGATCTGGTGATCTGTCCAAAACAGATCAAATTATTGTTGACCCAATCGATTTTCCAGGGACTGTCAGCATCCTGCTGCCACTTGACAGTCCTGAACAGAGACAGGGGTTCTCATGAAACATGTAAGGCTCCTCAGGCTAAAGTGAAATGTTGCAATGTTACAAGGTTATAAGAAGTTTATCACAAAATTTGCTGATTTTGAATGAGGTGAAGTTTAAAACTGCTGTAGATATTAGGTAAGCATAGAAGCAGAACTTTATGTTGAGAAAGTGCAATGCAAAGCAGAATAAAAATCAATGCATGAAAATATGTCATAAAAGCTCATCACAAGATGCTCAAACATTGCGGATATGGAGAGTATTGACAGCCACTTCGGCTGTTTACCGTTGCCTTGTAAGAAGTCTTCAACCTTATTTTTTTTCAGGAACATTCTGTAGAGTGAACCATGCAGCATTTTAGCTTCACTTCAGAACCTCATGCAGCTTTATTTGCCAGCAAAATGTTCCGGAATCAGATTCAGAGCTTTAGGACAGAGAAGCTAACTTCAAGATTGCAGTTTTTATCTGTGACTTCCCAACTGTTGGAAACTGATTGTGAGAAACCAAAAATGAGGTGTCTAACTAGCTTGAAATTCATATGCCTCTTAAGCTCTTAAACTATATATTCAAGTGGTAAAGTGGTAATTAGTGCGAAATATACCACAGGATTATTTATGTGTCAGTTTATTTAATATGTGCAGTGTGACTAGTTTGTGCCTTGTAGTTCTGCCGTGCCTTTTTTTCCGTACTACCACACGGGGAGTCTCCTGTTGCTCAAATGAATTACTTGAGTTAAGATTTCCCAAAGGATGTGCATCTAATCTCAAAGAAACTAGGAGAAACTGTTTCACTTATGCAAATCATCTTGATGACTTGATAATATCAATCCTTAAAGACAGAAGAAAAGTATAGAGTTATTCCCAAAGATGTTTATACAAATGTGATGAGAAATTCAAAAAGCATACATGTATATCATTTGATATTCTATGGTCATGTTTGTCTATACAAGTTGTATTTCTGTTTGAAAAAAAAAAAAACTGTATACAGTCTCTGGTAGGCAGATTAGACTACGCATCCACACAATGGATTTGTGTGAATAGAGCGAGCACACTCTTGAAACCTGAGGAGTATGCCAGAGCATGCTTGGTGGCTGACTCTTTGAATAGGGTGCTCACTTCACTGCAGAGCCTGGTCTTGTACCAGAGTTCTTGGAAAGACACATGGAGAGAAGCATTAGTGTGGTATCATGCAGAATTGTCGAATAATTTGCTAAAATTATGAGGAGCCATGCAAAGCGATTCACGTGAGTTCATGGTTTGAATACAAGAATCTATGTACAATACATACTAGTTATAAATTACAGAACCAAAACTAGTTACGTTTTTGTCCACAAAAATGCCTCGATGTGTCGCAAATGATAATGGCACATTCTCGTATTGAGTTTATAACGCCACACAAATGTTTTTACTGCACCCAGAAATAACTTGAAAAAAAGCCCACTCCATCTGTCACCTACAGGTAAGCTGTCACACATTTGCATTCCTTCAGGAATATTCCTGCATATATTATGGTCTGTCATGCTTATTATTCATGGTAGTTCCGTTATATTTTAAGCTGTAATTTGTCATTGATTTAGCTTGATACATTGGTAACACTCATTTACAAAATATTAATATTCATTATATTCTCGATGAATGAATAAGAATTCTGAAGAAGTTAAAGTCAATTTAATGGTAGCTGCAGGAAGGGAAGGAATTTCAGAATTAGATTTCTGTAATTGGAATGAACGCTCGCATCACTTAATGGCTATTCAAAACCTCTAATTTGAGCCAATAACTGTAACACTTTCAGACAAATGCATGATTGACAATTATTGCAAATTATGTAGAACATTACTCCTTCTGCAACTTTCGGCAATCGTTACAAGCAATTGCAACAATTTGGGAAGTGGTTTCAAAAATGTCCTGAGTATTGAGAATTCTGCTGCAGCATGTGAGTCATGAAACCCCACAATGTCGAAATCCTGGATTTCCTTTTGTGCAGTCACCCATGATCGAGAGAAGGTTTTCAGATATGCCATAGCGGATTTTAGTGTTTTTTTAAAATGGCAACAATTAATGCTTTTTTGGTTTTGTTAGTCATGAAAATAACAACAAGCATGCAGTATAACTCTCCTAATTTTACAGCCGGTCAGTTTGTGTAGGTGAGGAAAATTTATTCACAGAAATAGCATTTATAGTGATTCACGATGTTGATGATGAAGGAGGGTGGTACCAATACTTTTAATAGTAATTTGATTCAAGAAGACCAATACAGCTTGAGAACTGAAAGGATAAATACCTTTAGTTGGATTATTACACTTAAATCAGTTATGACAAATCAAAATGCCTTCTCTTGATCCTTCCAAGACAGACTCTATAGTTCCCCTGTTAAAAGTATGATGATGACACATTATTAGCTATCTTAAGCCACAAAGTACATTTTTCACAATAAAGTGCCCCTCCCCCTTTTTTATAGCTGATGACCAAGCTGTAAGGTGCCTCAATAATTGCTGTCCAATAATCTCAATAATCTCAAATTAAATTTCTTGACACAGTGTAGATTTAAGTCATAATAAACCAAAAGGGGCCATCTAGAATCTTGTAGATCAAACATCTCACTAAATCCAATTTGAAAGCCTGTCAGGACAACATAACAAATTCATGAGATGGCAATTGAAAAGTCCAACTCTGTGCCTTTCCTTTAAGAGTGTTGACCTTTTAAACTATTCTAAGGTTAGATGTCATGAACAAGGTGCAGACTGCAGAGTGGTCTTTTAAAAGCTAAATACCAAAGACTTATGTTTCCCCAATCGATCAGTGACCTTGTTGTGTGGTTTTTACTTTAAAGGACTTTTCCTTAACATTTCTGTGAAGATTAAAAAGGTCCTGTGAATATTTTAACCCATAGAAACATTGTCAATTCACTCTTCTGTGCTGAGAAAATTTACTTTTTTTCTCAGAATCACGTATAACACATTGAAATATGAATGTTCAATGAAAATCAGGTCATTTGAACTTGTGAATTTTGGAAGGTGCACCTTTGAAGTGCATGCAATAGTTTAACTGCTCATGTAGTTTGCATGTGATATCACACAAGGCGGCACCCAAGAACAGTTCAATTATTGAAGGGTTCTCGCAAGACATGCAAGGTTTTGCCTGGCTGCTGCAGAGTTGTACAAGGATAAAAGGCCTCAAAAGTTAATACATAATTTGCCGATTATAAGTTGTGTGACATTAAAAACTTATCTTGACACTGAGTAATCACCAGAGGAGAGCTCTATGTCATGACAGTGCAATGTAGAGTAAAATGAAAATCAGTCTGTGCAGTGATTTATATAGGAGCTCAATAAGAAATACTAGCACATCGCCACAAATTGAGAGTAATGAGTACCACTGACGGGCTCTCCCTCTATACTTGTCATCACGTTCTTAAATGTTTAACATGTTCACATGTACTTCAATTCAAATTTGTAATTATGCAAATGAGTAACTTTTTTACCTTGTGTTCAGGGAGTTTTTTCTTTATAATTTTATTTGCTACCAAACTGACTAAACTTTAATCCTATGTGTTGCTTAAGGAAATTACTCAAGCAAGATTCTCAAATGACGTGGATTTAATCCACAGTTAATATTCTGTTTAGGTTTGGTCAAAGAAGCTTTAATCGAAGAAACTCCGTACAGTCTTTCTTTTTTGGTTTAAGTAGATTAGACAATCTGTTGTCCAGGGATTTGTTTGAATAGAGCGAGTACACTCTTGAAACCTGAGGAGTATGCCAGGGCATGCATGTTGGCTGACTCTTTCAATAGGGGGTTACTTTACTACAGAACGTGGTCTTCCCAAAATCTTCTTGAAGAAGCATACACTGCATCTGACGAAATGATGTATGGTAATTCACATTGGTATGAAAACATATGGGCCTAATGTTTTATCCTTTTCACATAATTCACATGATAACCTTTTTGGACCACAGTGATACTGTGCCAGCATGCATGCAGAGAATGGACCCGAGAGTGTCTGCAAATTGAAATAATGAAAGAAATATGCAACCTTATGTGACTAGAAAAGTTTCTATGCTATGCTTCTTGCACATCAGGCAAGCCACTTAGTCTATGCTTTGTTTTCCCTCCATCATTGTCTCGCATTGTCCATCAATTAGTGGACAGTAAACCAATCAAGCGCGTTGCGCAGCATCACAGTTGTTGCAGACGAGCTGAGTTTTCTCATTGGCAATTGCTGGAAGAATTTCTGAGACATTTATGACAACATTTTTACCTTTTCAAATAATTGCATTAAAATAGTAATATTCAAATCCATTATTAAATAGAAATATTTGCAAAGTGTTGTGACAATTTTTCATTATAAGTTGAAGGTAAGAGTAATTTGATATAAGCAAGCATACATAGAATTCAATAAAAAAGTAATTCCTTTTTTTATACATGCCAAATTGCTATGATAGAATTGCATATTGCATAGCATTCTGAATAGGCCACTAAATGTCATTTAATGCCCATTCGAAATGTCTTTTGTGGTATAGGTAACCTTTAAAAATATAACAGACAGGGATGTCAACTTTTTCCAATTGATCAACTGGAAATGCCAGATTACTTTTATATGTTGTTGCTCACCGATCCAGGCCAAACTGAACACTGACCCCAGGTTCCGTGCAACCCCAATGCTTCAAAAAATGTTTTTGCTCACATTGGAGTAATTTTCTCTGGAACTGCAAGTTGATTGATTTTGACTCAAATTATCTCTCGTTACTTTCTTTTTACTACTTGTAAATGTCCCACCATGGTGTGCAGCCAAGTAAAGCACAGTGTGTTGGGTAATCTGAAAATTCAATTTTGCTTTGATTTTCCTATTTTGCAATTACTGTTTGCTTAGACACTGGTAGGGGTCTCAATTAAGTTTCTGTTTGGAAAATGGCTTGAGTCGATTAGACACTAGGGAACGTTTTGAAATGAGAAAATACCCATACCAACTCCAGATATTAGTAGTTTTATTGTGCATGTGGAGTCATAGATGCCGGAGAACCACAATTTGTTCTACTTATGGACTCTTTTGTCTCCAAACCGTGCATTTCCTCAATGAAATTTAATTGTAGATGAATATTTCTGATCAAAGAGAAAGTTAATACCTTTTCGAGGGGATATTGCAAGCATGATATTTCTTGAAGCAATGTGTGATATCAAAGGAATCTTGCAAATGCTGCAGCAAAATATCTTATGAACTGAAATGATATCTTATCTGGCTTCATATTGTAGATTTATTTGCTCCACTCCATTTAATCAACGACATTATGTTATATTTCAGCAAGGTTTCCTTAACATTTCAAAAATGAAAACAAAGAGAATGAAATGATTATTTTTCATGACATCACACATCTGCTTAATTTCATTTTGATAGGTTTAAGGTTCGAATGTGTCAGATTGGTTATTAATAATGAGATATTGTGTAAGTTTGTGGAGATTTACGATAGTCAGGTATCACACCAATTCAGTTCGGCAAAAGTCAAAATTCGGCAACGTTGCCGTTTGAGGCATCCCCGCTGCCGTGTGAGGCATCCTGCTGCCGTTGGAGGCATCCCCGATGCTGTTAAAGGCAGCTGTTACTGTTTTATGTTCTTTTCAGTGCTGTAAAAGTGTGATGCACCACTCGTATTATATGGTGGGGTGTGAAAGTTTGGGCACCTCTTGAGTGGGCTAGTATTTTTTCACATTTGGGCCTAAATACTACCAGCCTGCCATGTGCAGGATAATTCAATTTTACTTTTAAATTAATGGTACCCCACAGATGTTAATGATGCCTATGCATCCAAGCTCACAATTCCAGCTTCAAGGCTGCCAAGGAGCAGTTAAAACATTGAAATTTAAGAGGACATTAAATTTTTTCAAAAATTTTGTGTATATAAGTTGCTACAATATTTTTATGTATGTTCCATTTTATTGTAAGTACTCAAGTTGTGCGAATAAAATATCCTATCCTATCCTGCTACACCCTTACCACTTTTAAAAATCTATATGTTATCACATGGTACATATGTCACACATCAGCCCCCATATCGTGGTGCATGAAGCACCAGAGGTCATGTATCGACATGAGTAATGAGGCCGATTCAAGATCCCAAGGGCAGATAATTGTGGTCTTAACATTGTGCAAACTGTGTATTTTAGATGGTCATAAACATCACTAGGCCTATATAGAGCAGGTCTGGGCAAGAAGCCCGGGTTAGGTGAGAGGCCCCCCCCCCTAGGGTTATATCCAAACTTACATTTTTCATGCATTTATCTATTGATAGGATTGAAGCTAAAGGCGTTTTAGGTGACGTCACAAATTTTCAGGGCTAACAGCACCAAACCATAGTAGAAATTAAAGAAACAAAAAAATGTGCATGGTTTTTGCAACTTTGACTAATTCTTTGAAAGGGGTTGTCAGAAATATCTTTTGAAATATTTAAAAGTATAATGGATATCTGCATTGCTCCACTTTATGACCATCACATAAATATGATTTGTAAATATAGAGGTCAAAATAAAATATGTGGGTTTGGGGCGAGAGGCCTCACATTATATGGGGCATGAGGCCCCCTTCACTGGGGGGTCGAAGCTGCTTCAGGAACCATTTAATAATGTGTACTTTACCTTAAATCTTGATAGAATAGCAAATTAAAATATAAATAATTTGGCCCGAAATTGAAACAGGGCAAAAAAAATTAAAAAATTAAAGTATGAACAGAAAAATTCTGAAATTCAGAAAAAGTGAATAGAATGCCTTAAAAATGATAGAAGAACCCCAAGATATAACTTTCAAGCTGAATGCGCTCGCAAAAAAAATTTCCATAGGATTATAGTAGGGGGGCTTCTTGCCCGGTGGGTGGGGTAAGAAGGCCATTTTTTACAAAAATGGCTGTAACTCCTTTATTAAAATTGGCAGACATTTGTTTCACTAGTTATTAGTAGAGCCAAGTGATCCCTTCCTGACAGCATAAGCATTCAAATAATCACCCATAAAAAGTAGGTCAAACCGCACCTACTCTATAGTATATTGACCGACCTACTCTATAGTATATTGACAGCCAAAAGCTTTTTTAAAATGACCAAAGTCACTTCTAAAGGGCATTTTTGCAGTTTGGTACTATGGGAAGCTTATGACACTAATCAATACATGAAAGAAAAAACTGTATTTCAAATAATATACATGTATGTGCCTCGAAACTCGAATTCTTTTTTTGCACATTATTTAATTTAACAGGGCCATGTTGACAATAAAGTTCATCGTGGAAAATTCTCCATTCCATGGCAAGGAAAAAGACAAAAATTTATATTCAAACTTTTTGGTCATCGGAACAAAGATGGCCTTAGTTTCCATTTCTCACAGAGTTGTAAAAAAAAAAAAAACGTAGGCCAGTTTGCTTTTGGGTGACTATAACCAAAAAAATGCATACCGTAAAACGGGTAAAGTTGGCAATCCGGGGTAAAGTTGGAACGCTATTTTGACCCACTTAATGGCCGAAATGCCAACTTTTCCTCACTGACATGTATGGCAATTGTGCCAAAGATACTTGTGTCAGTGAGGAAAGTTGGCATTTCTTCCATTAACTGGGTCAAAATAGCATGCCAACTGTACCCCAGATTGCCAACTTTACCCCGTTCTACGGTAATGCAGAGTAAGCACAAATATAGAAAGAAACTAAGGAAAAAAGTAAAGATGGGAGAGGCAAGGCTAATTAGGAGATAATCGTTAGAGGGAGGCAGAGAGGGAGTAGACAGGAAGGAGACAAGGGCTATTGTGAGATGGCACCCTTGCAAGCTACTAGCTGGAACTGAGGATGTGAGAAGGCAGAGATAAGGAGAAGAAATCAGCAGGGGCGGACTGGCGGCATTTTGGGCCCCGTGGCAAAATAAGACAATAAGAATGGCCCCACCACATTCCTGTCTTCGGCACAACTCCATTTGGACCTAGCTTGAATGGCCCTTTTCTATACAGGGCCCTCTCAAATGGGGCCCTGATCTAAAAGTTTGATTGTTTCACAGTTGCAAATAAAGAAATTTTGTTTTTCCTTTTATTTTTTTAAACATCATTTGACACCTTGCATAGGTCCCCGTGAGTGGTTGGGCTTGTGGAAGCTGCCAATCTGCCAGTCCACCCCTGGAAATGGGTACAAGGCAGAAAAGAAAAAGCTAACGGGAGGAGGAGGAAAGAGGCATAGGGAGGAGGCAAAAGCTTGGGGTGATACAGAAAGGGATAAGACAAAGACAGGAGGCAAGTGTTCTTATGAGCAGCAAACAGCTGGGGGTGGGGGTGAAGTAGACAGGGAGAATGGATAATAAACAGAGGAGGAGCACACTGAGTACTAGCCCCAGTCGTGTCACCAGGATTTAATTCAAGGGGGGGGGGAGCAAGGGGGGCCAGGCTGTTCAACCGGGGAAATGTTTTTTAGGGCTTTGGGGAGGAATAATTTTTTGTGGGGTCAATTCCGATATTTTCAAGTTTTTTCGGACAATTTTTTAGCAAAAAAAGCCAAATTCCGATTCCCAACATTTACCCAGAAATGGCTAAACATTAAATATAAGCAACCTGTTTATGGTGTTTCATATCCAAAGTGGCCTTCAAAGATTTAATTATGCCAATGAGCCTCCTGAAACCAAGGAAGCTGACTGAGGCCAAGAAATGGGTCTAAAAAAGCATGCGAAATGGCTGAAAATATGCAATTTCATAAAAGCCGGATTATTTTTTGCACCTATTATCATTTTTTGGCCATTAACCAACTTTCTGTACCACTGGCATATTGAAATTTAAAAAAAAGTATTTTTCAGCCCACCCTAGTGTTGGTGCACAATGTAACTAACTGAGTCAGACACCCAAATTAGCAGTCTAATGTCAAATTAGTTAAATAGCTTCTAAAGAACAGCCAAATAATCAAAAACGCTGGGATAGATTCACATTTTCCTTGGATAGATCTATAGAAATATTTATTAACTCAAGGTGGAAGCACATACGTCACCCCCGATCATTTGCGCCACCTGCCGAGATTCACCTGAATTACGGGGATGCCGAAAATGGCATCTCCGCGATGCCGTATAAGGCAACGGTTGCCGAAAATGGCATCGGGGGATGCCAAATAAAGCAGCGCTGCCGAATTTTGACGTTTGCCGAACTGAATTGATGGAGATACAGATGTCTTACTGGTGAATATAGTTGGATTTAGATCCTTTGCAAACGAGAATAAGGACCTATCTACCCATCTTATCACTATTAAAGTATTGGCCTTGTCAGTGCAAAAAATACTAAATATGAAGCCTTGATATTTTGGCTTATCATAAAAGTGTTGTTTTTTTTTAGATGCATATTACCTACTTGTATTGAACTGTTAATGAAATGTCTTAATCTTCCATTTCTATTTTCAGGTGAGTATAACTGGTGTCTCCGACAAGTTTTGAACAATTGGTAATGTAGAATTTTTTTTTGTAATTCCTTTGAATAATAAACCGTTTACAGAATGAGACAAAAACTGCAACACTCACAGCCAAGTTTTAAAAGCATAGCACTATCATGTGGTAGGCCTATTAAATAAAAAAAATGTATATCTTAAATTGTAGAATAGTGTAGACACTCTTGGACTTCGAGTTCACTACATGGCATGTCAAGGGTCTATTTTTGAATTTTCAGCAATTTATTTGGTCAGGTTTCTTAGTCACAAAAGCACTGAAACGATTTTTTGACCATTTTTGTCAGCTGCAGTGTGAAGTAATCTGTGAAGGACTTAATTTTACTTCAAGACATCGGCTGATTTAACTTTTTTTTTCTTCACCTCAGCTACAATTAATGTGATACAATAACTTCCTCCTTTTATATGCCTCTGGAAGATTTCGAGAAGACCGCGTTCTGTAGTAAAGTAAGCCCCCTATTGAAAGAGTCAGCCACTGTGCATGCCCTGGCATACTCCTCAGGTTTCAAGAGTGTACTCGTTCTATTCAAACAAATCCCTGGAGAACAGATTGTCTGATCTACTTATCAAAAAAGCAAGATTGTATGTAGGTTCTTCAATTAAAGCTTCTTTGGGCAAACCTGAACAGAATATTAACTGTGGATTAAATCCACATCATTTGAGAATTTTTGCTTGAGTAATTTCCGTAAGCAAAACATAAGATTGCAGTTTGGTAGTTAGGAAAATTATAAAGAAAAAATTCCCTCAAGACAAGGCAAAGCTGTTCCCCGTTTGCATAATTACAACTTTGAGCTTTGAATCAAAGTACATGTGACATTCTCAACATTCAAGTACGTAATGGCAAGTACAATTTGTACGTATTGTATATTTTCTGCACAGTGCCAGTATTTCGTGATGAACTGAACTGTTATATATGACATCACTGCACACAATGGTTTTCATTTTACTCTACATTGCACTTTCATGACATGAAGTTCTCCCCCAGTGCTTACCCAGACTATCAAGATCAGTTTTTAATTTCACCTCACTTAGAATCTGAAAATTGTGAGTTAAACTTATGAAGGCCTTATATCCATGTACCACTTCACTGCAGGCCTTATATCCATGTACCACTTCACTGCAGGCCTTATATCCATGTACCACTTCACTGCAGGCCTTATATCCATGTACCACTTCACTGCAGCCTCAGAAAACCTTGCATGATCCACGAGAGTTCGTAAATAAATAAAGCTTTCTTGGGTGTTATCTCATGCCCTATGGCTTTCATCATATGTAAACTACATGGGCAGTTTGACCATTGCTTATGCTTTACGAGTGCACCTTGCAAAAATCTTCAGGCCATTCACAGATTCTGATATTCATAGAATATTCAAATTTTATTGTTTTATACATGATTCTGACGAAAAAGTTTTGTTTTTTTTCAGCAGCGAAGAGTGAATTTATAAATGCTTCTATTAGTTCTATGGTTTAAAACATTGACAGAATCCTTTTAATCTTCACAGAAATGTAAAAAAAAATCCTCTGCACCAAAACCACAAAACTAGATCTAGATCGATTGGGGAAACACAAGTCTTTGGTGTTTAGTTTTAAAAAGACATTCTGCAGTCTGCGCTTGGTTTGTGACATCTAGGCTTAGAATGGTTAAAAGGTCAACACTCTTAAAGAAAAGACACAAGCGTTTGCAATCTCATGAATTCATTTTGTTGTCTTGATGGGTTTAATTGGAATTTGTGGGATGACTCGTGTGAATGAACCTTTTTCCAGTTTCGTTTAATGGCAGGAACTGCTGTTGACAGAATTCTCAAGACATGGTTGAAACCACTTTCCATTGTGGCAAATTGCTTGTAAAGTTGTAATGATTACTGAAAGTTGCAGAAGGAGTAATTTTCTTTGTCAATTATTTGACTGAATCTATAATGGTGGTTTGCTAAAATTAGAGATTTTGAATAGCTATTAATTGGCGCTGGTATTCATTCAATTATGAAAATCTCATTCAGAAATTTGTTCCGTTCCTGCAGCTACCATTAAATTGATATTGGCTTCTTCAGAATTCTGATTCACTGAGAATCTAATGAATATTGATACTTTGCAAATTTGTTGAACCATTAAAATTACAAAATTCATTCTGGAATTGATTTGACACTTTCAATTTGGCTTTTTCGGCCATTGAACAATCCCTGTCGGCTAATATTGGAGTTAAATCTAGGCTTGATTCATCACTGCTGGCCAAGCTCTACACGCATTCCCTGGGCATCCCACACACCCAAACTATTCACCTACCCTTATTTTTCTGCCCTGTCTTTCTCTCAGAAGCAAATAACCTTCTCACTGCTCTTTTATTTACAATGTTTCATCCTCCTCAAAATTGTCCCCACAAGTGCATGGATCTCCCAAAGCAGACATGAAATTCTTCTCACAAATGTCTTCTCCTGCTTTAAATACTGCATTTACACAAGTTAAACTTTGTCAACCTCTAAACCCCTATCAAAGGCTAATTATATCACTATCTTTGCCATTTTCAATGCAAGTTTACTTTCAATCCATTTCCTACCAAACTAATAATGCCATATATTCATGAAGTTGCACTGCAGCACACCTGGTGGTCGACTCCACAGTTACATTTCTCTCACCTGCATCACATAATGACACTATATGACTACAACTTTGTGTATCTCTAAACCGCTATCAAAGGCTAATTATTTCGTTATATGTATCAGTTTTGCTGCACATTTATTTTCAATTATTTACTCCCAAACCAATTGTTGCCATATCCATGCAGATAAACTAAAGCACACCTAGGGGCTGTAGGCCACGCTCTTCACAAATCACTCATTGCCTATATTTCCTGCAATCTACTTGACTTTCTCCATTGCTATCTCAGGCTGCAGTCTTCTCAAACAATCACTTTTTTCTCCCTTTATCAACTGCTACTTACTTTTTTAACATGGGCAATTTCTAGTGTAATAATATTATCATCCTAAGTAATGATTGATAGATCGATGATTTTTTCCATATGTTAAATCTATTGATTCCATTTAACTCATTTAGTTTATCTTCTAACCAGAATTTAACATAAGTCAAGTAAATTAGAACACCTAATATTATGTAGATGGATTCTGAGACTCAAGCCATGAACTCACTTGGCATGGCCATGGCTCCTCATAATTTTACAAATTGTCCAACATTGGCTCATGATACTTTAAAATACTTCATGATACAACTGCTTCTCTCCACATGTCCATCCAAGAAGACTGGCTTAAGACCACTTTCTGCAGTAAAGTAAGCCTTCTATTGAAAGTCAGCAACCATGCATGCACTGGCATACACCTAAGGTTTCAAGAGTGTACTCGCTCCATTCATTCAAATCCATTGTGTGGAAGCATTGTCTAATCTGCCAAAGAAATTGAGACTGTATCAGGGTTTTTTATTTCAAGCAGAAATACAACTTGCAAGGACAAACATAATCATAAAATATCAACTGATATGCTTTTTGAATTTCTCATCAAAGAAGTATAAATGTTTTATGGAATAATTTTATACTTTTCTTCTGTTTTCAAAGAATACTACCAAGTTACCAAGATGACTTGCATTAGTTAAACACCTTATCTTAATTTCATAGAGATTAGATGCACAGCCTTTGGGAAATCTTAATTTATTTCTTTGCACAACAGGAAACTCCCTGTGTCTTAGTAAGGACAATTACTGAATTGAAGAAACTCCCTGAAGGCATGGCAAAACTACAAGGCACAAACTAGTTACATTAACACCTTTTTCCTGCTTTGTTAAAACCTTTTTTCTTTCTGGCTTCACTAATGTATGCACTCAGTGTATATTATACTAAAAAGCATCATGTACATGTGTGAGTAACTTAAATTAACCATTTATATTTCAAACTGTGAAATGCAAGGCATTCACTGACACTACTTTTGCATGCCTGGCTGCAAACACTGCACATTCTCAAAATCACTCTCTAACTGTTGGGGGGGTCACAGATAGAAACTGCAATCTTGAAGTTTTCTTCTCATTCCTAAAGCTTTGAATCTGATTCCGGAATATTTCACTTGCAAAAAAAGCTGCATGAGGTACTGGAAAAAATAAGGTTGAAAAGTTCTAACAAGGCAAGGGTAAACAGCGGAAGTGGTTGTCAATACTCTCCATTTCTGCAGTGTTTGAGCTTCTTGTGAAGAGGTGTTATGACATCTTTTTATGCATTGATTTTTATCCTGCTGTGTATTGCACTTTCTCAACATAAAGTTCTGCTTCCATGCCTAACTAATATCTAGAGGAGTTTTCAATTTCAAATCACTAAGAACCTGAAAATTTTGTGATAAACTTCTGATAACTTTTTATCCTTGCAATATTTCACTTTAGCCAGACAATCCTTGCATGTTTCATAAATACACTTTAATAGATAAAACTTTCTTG
Source organism: Platynereis dumerilii (assembly GCA_026936325.1). Taxonomy (NCBI): domain Eukaryota; kingdom Metazoa; phylum Annelida; class Polychaeta; order Phyllodocida; family Nereididae; genus Platynereis; species Platynereis dumerilii. Next base: position 7,436,421 of record JAPTHN010000008.1, read on the forward strand.
TGTGCTATCACATATAAGCTACATGCGTAGTTAAAACTGCGTTTTCACATGTTCATTTTTCAGAAGAGAAAAGCCGTAACATTTCATTCTTAACAACACATAAGAGCAAATCACCCTGCACGACAGTGCATGTTTTAATGTATTTAGGAGATTTTCGAAGAAGAAATTGTATACACAAAATCCATCCAACCACAGGTCACAGATTGATTTGGGAAACCACACTGGAGTGTTCCATTTTTAGTTTTAAAAAATAGCTCTGTGCCTGGTTCCTGACATTTAGGCTTAGGATGGTTGAAAGGTCAACACTCTTGAAGGAAAGACACAGGAAGGAGCTGGGTTTTTTTCTTTCTCAGAAGTTTCATTTGCAATCACACGAATTCTTGTACAGTATGTGTCCTGATATGCAAGTTTAATTTGAAATGAGGAGCAGTTTGACCTCCAGTCCTACATGAAAATTATATGAATAGTGAGTGCTTATTGTTAGGCTTTGAACTCTCGCTGTATGTCAGCGATAAATATGTACATCTTCTATGAAATCAGGTACCCTAAAAATACAGTGTACTACACTAACTGATGTCTAGCAAGCTCATTGAGTCTCCAAACTAGTTTTTCTGGCCAATATCTTTGTTCGGTGGCAGGTCTTCAATAACACCTTTGGCATCAACATTCTCTTTTCTGGCATATGACCTGTCACACATTCCCCTTCCCAGGCTCCAATCTAATTTGATTTCACACTGCATATTAGTATGCTCCGGGGGCATTTGTTTTTATTGACACTAAAATAGTGGTACACAAGTTTTCGACATCATCAGTCTTGACACATTGTGCATGCAAGCAATTTCTAACTTTTGATCAGACAATAGTGTCCTGATCATGGCCATTTACCAACTTACCGACTCCTTTAAATATTTTTGAATGACAGATGTCATAGAATAAAACTCTGGTCTCTAAACAGTAAACACTGAAGGATAACTAAAGTTTATGACACTTTTGTAATCATGTTGATTCGTTGAATCTCCAATCGATATGTATTTTTGGTATCAGAAGAATGGAGAGATCCAATAAATGGGTAAAAATCGGAGAAACTCTTGATATATAACTCACGGATATTGGTGTTTGTGCCAGGCTCTAGGAAGATATATGTTTAATATATATTCACTATGGAGGTTTTTTTAAGCCTGTGCTACTGAAAATATAAATATATCCCATCTGCTTTTTTTTTGCCTCTCTGTATCAGTAAAATTCTCATCATTGCTGTACAATGTATGTCAAATAAAGATAGTGTTCCACATTTATTGAATATTCAGAGCCTTACAGACTTTGCACTCTTGAACTATATCGGACTTTGTCGTTGTTTGAGTTAAATTTGTGTGGGAGTATGTCTGACATATTCTTTAGACCATAAAACGTCAAATACAAGAAGATGTCAAAAGAATTTGGAACTGTGACAGGAGAAATATAATAGGAAGGACACCAATGTTAAGAGGAAGTTGTCAAAAAATATATGTGTGGGTGCTGAAGTGTTGAAGTGTTGTCACATTTCTTCTCGAATGTGCTCTTCATCAATTTTCACCTTGACACTGTACTGTTGTCCTAGTATAAGAAGGAAAAACAAAATTTTATGGAATCGAGATCATTACTGTCACAGTGTCACATGAATAGAGTTATTATTACATTAGAGAGAATATTGTGACATAAAGAAACCATTTTTTGCCGCAAACTGACTGTCAACAGCTCCTTGTAAGTGTCATTATAATATAGAAACCAGATACAAGGTGTATCATGATTTTAATCGGCATCTGCCTCATACATATATTTAATGGAAAGACATGTTTGTATAACTGTTGAAATACTGATGTGCGACACTTTGCACAGCATGAATATTTTAGCTGATTTCCCATATCAAAGAAGTCCATTTTTCCTGCCTAACACCTTTCTAAAGTGACAAACTGGGTTCAATAGTAATGCTCCAGCAGTACTTACTCAGTCATACTATTATACAGAAAGCGCAACAGGACTTCGCTCTGTCTTTTGTCATCAAAGTAATTCACACTCTTCCTCATCCTGTTTAGTCACCAACAAAGCTAGTGTACATTTCATAATTGATTACGATGAAGGTTTTAGAAATGTTGTAAAAGCAATATGTCTTCAAAAGCCTCTGTAACTGCTGGATAAGCCTGGATTGATAAAAGCAAGGGCAAACAATTTGCAAATATGGAAAGATCTCAGTTCTAAGTGAATTATCTTTGGTTAATCTTTAGTATGCCTGTCATCATTGCACAGTTTTAAAATTTGCCTGAATTGGATATGATATAAAACATCAGAAACACAGTATTTCGCAAACTAAATGTGACTTAACATGAGTCACCAAAAAAAGATTGTTATAATTTCCATTTAAAAGTAGAATTTACACTTTCAATTTATTCCAAATTGGTATCAAATTAATGGCGCTACCACACTGTTGTACCTGTAACTTGAAATATTGCTTTTCTACAAACATGTCTCATACAAGTGTTTCATTGAATTGAACAGCAGAAGAAGTGGGCATAAGAGCATAGGTGTGGGCGTTGAAGTGTTGAAGTGTTTGTCACATTTCTTCTAGATCGTGCTCTCCACCGATTCTCACTTTGACACTGCTATCCAAATACTTGAAGGAGACAGAAGATTGTATGGAACCTAGATCATTACTGTAAATAAATAGAGATATCATGGCTTCAAAGAGAAAATTTTGATACAATGGAAGCATTTTTAGCCATTACTGGCTGTCGTCCTTGTTCCTGTCATTATGATATAGAAAGGCAGACATCAAGCAGATACAATCTTCAAGATATTTTTGTTGGTATCTCCTATGTACATACGTAGCTATTACCTTTTTCTACGGTCATATTTCTTGGCAAGACACCTTTGCATAACCAATGAATATTTGATGTGTAACACTTTGCACAGCAGGAATGCTAGGGTGTACATTTCAGTCTTTTCCAATGATTTACCATCGATATAGCCCAATAAGGTGCTGCAGAGGCGTTAAACACAAACTCCAACGACTTACCATATTCTTTCTTGCACCTTTAGAAAGTGAAAAATTTGGTTCTGCTGCAATTCCCCAGCAATGCCAGCATGAAGTCGAATTATTTATTCAAAAAGCGCAGCAGGAACCCTCTTTGCTTTTTCATCATCAAAGTTCTCCAGATTCTTCCTCATTCTTTCATTTTCCAGACAGGTCATTGTGCGATTTATATTGGAGCTGTGTTAGAAGCATTGGAATAACATTAGCCAACTCCTCTCTGTCTAAGTTCTGAATAAACCAATTAGAGCTCGCGATATGATTTTGGGAAAAACTGCACATACTGATGATTTTTCATGATCAAAACATTAGTTTCAATAGAAATCAGTTAAGAAAGATAATGTGGATTATAATTAATCATAACTAATCAAACAGCCTCCATGATATTCATGCTAAAAGTTTGATCATGATACTTCATAAGCTATCATGAACCACAAATGCACATTTACCAGATAAATTGTGTTATTTTTCCACACATCAAATTGACAGGCAGAAAGGATAAAAAAATTATCCCAGAGCAAACAAGAACCGCAAGTGGTTTCAACGCTCGTCGGTTAATGTGAAATCTATCAATGTGTGCCAGATTATAACCCACAGGCCAATACCTAATTTCATAACCCTAAGCGATATTTCAAGGTTACAATGGGCAGTTCAAGAATGAAGAAAGATGGCTGTAAAATGCCACAATCCTGGATTTTTCGAAATTTTCCTGATCCATGCCCACAGGCCAATACCTGTACCTAATTCCATAACGCTAAGCGAAATAGTAAGGTCAAAATGGGCCATCTTGGATTTCTCAACATGTTCGTGATCAATGCCCACAGACCAATACCTGTACCAAATTTCATTACTCTAAGAGGAATATTGAGAGCACAATTGGCAGTTCAAGAAATGAAGAAAGATGGCTGCCAAAATGGTGGCCATCCTGGATTTCTCGACATGTTCCCAATCCATACTCACAGGCCAATACCTGTACCAAATTTCATAATTCTAAGGTCACAGTGGGCAGTTCAAGAATGGCGGCCATTTTGTGGTGGCCATTTTGGCAGCCATCTTGGATTTCTCGACATGTCCCCGATCCATACCCACAGTACCATACCTGTACCAAATTTCATATCTCTAGGTTGAAAACTAAGGTCACAGTGGGCAGTTCAAGAATGGTGGCCATTTTGTGGTGGCCATCTTGGCAGCCATCTTGGATTTCTCGACATGTCGCCGATCCATACCCACAGTACTATACCTGTACCAAATTTCATATCTCTAGGTTGAAAACTAAGGTCACAGTGGGCAGTTCAAGAGTGGTGGCCTTTTTGAGGTGACCATTTTGGCAGCCATCTTGGATTTCTCGACATGCCGCCAATCCATACCCACAGTACTAACCTGTACCAAATTTCATATCTCTAGGTTGAAAACTAAGGTCACAGTGGGCAGTTCCAGAATGGTGGCCATTTTGTGGTGGCCATCTTGGCAGCCATCTTGGATTTCTCGACATGTCCCCGATCCATACCCACTGTACCATAGGGGAAGAGGGGGTGAAAAGTCACAGGGGTAAAAAGTCACAGGCCTTTTTGACCAACTTGCAGTGACCTAATTCTTAAGCTTAAATCATAATTTGGGACACTTTTATGAGAAGAAGGTCTGCAGGGAATATGAAAATTATACTCATTGTGCAAAGTGGGTTTTTACCCACCTCATGCATTTTTGGTGTCCCAAACAGGTTTTATTGATTCTGAACTTTCTCTATTAATGCCTGGTCACTGTGACTTAGGAAGTTGTGCTAGTGTTTCAAGGTCCCTTTGATAATTGTCTTTAATGCTGTGAACCCATTTTTGGCCATTTGGTCAACAAGTTGCCATGATCATGTGTTGAATTTAAAAAACAGCTGAGGGGTGAAATGTCACACTGTGACATTTCACCCCAGCACTGTGATATTTTACCATAGGGTACCAGGAAGTCAGAATTCTGTGCTAAGGAAAGTAAAATATTCCACACTAGAAGCTTTTAGCTTACAATCTTACCATCATCCATCATCAATGATACTGATGAAAGGGCATTGCAGCAAAATTTAATTTAGCAAAATTTGGGTAATTTCAGACGCCGGCTTTGCTGATGGTGCATTGTTATTGCATGCCGATAGCTTTGGAAGGCTCACTATAAATTTCATGCACAAGGATGACTATCAAGACTAGGTCTGCATATTACCTGATATAGTGTTGTATGTTCAACAATTGCATGTGACTTGTTACCCCATGGTTGTGACTTCTTGACCCTGACATGGGGTAAAAAGTCACATCGGACTTTGCCTTAAATAATTGTGAACTGACGAAAGCCTATTTACAGCACAGCAGCTATCATGTGATACAACTGCAGTCAACTAAATACTGCATAATTGTGCCAAAGGTCATTAAGATCTAACAAACACCTGCTCTGCTCTGGGGCTTTTTTAGCTAGTCGACGAGTCGACTAGCTCTTAGGAGAAATGATAAAAAAGCCCGCGAAAATCGGAAATTCAAAATACCGTAATGCAGTTTCGCCTCAGAAAGCGTCTGTGGAGCCAGTAACAGCCTGAAAACCACCAAGCGGCCGAGATATGTCCGAAAACGATCGTCCACGATCATATTTACGATCGATAGAGCTCAAAACATTCCTGTGCGCTTGTCCCCATGCATGCATCGCATGGAGATGCGGCGCAACGCTCGAGCAAGCGGTGGACCCAATGGTACTGTTGGTATCCCGCCAGCCGGGCGCATGACGTTCGGCTGGCGAGCGGGCCCAGTGGTGCTGTTTGGATCCGTTGGGATTACCTAGTGGGTAACACACCAGAAAGCAGTACTAAGGCTTAATTGGTCTACTGGCTCTTGCATGCTGAATTGGTAATAATTTCTGATCATCCTCTATTAGGTTTGCACTCTGGAATGGAACATTTGGACACAATTCTCAATACAAAAATTTAAGTTTTCGTTTTGGAATTTGGTTTATGAATAATCACTTATTACTTACTAAAATGTTATTTTCAATAAACGACTTCACTTAGTATTAGTAATGACTTACCAAGGTAATAATAAGGTATTCCATTAATGTAAGCATTCAGTGACAATTATGATAGCTGCTTAGCCTACTTTTTTATTAGCATGATATTACTGTAAAAACTACATGATAAGTACTAGGTAGGCCTAACTTTAACAATGTCTCTGAGCATGATATGCAGTCTAGGCTTTTATGGGAAGGTGCTAATGGACATTGCTTGAAACAACAACAAGTACTAGATGACTAGGCCAAGCAAGTAGAAATCATAACATAGTATGTCTCTGAGCATGATATGCAGTCTAGGCTTCTATGGGAAGGTGCTAATGGACATTGCTTGAAACAACAACAAGCACATGATGACTAGGCTAAGCAAGTAGAAATCATAACATAAGCTAGAATTACCTTTTTCCTTAAGATGTACTGAAAAGCCATTGTCCTCTTTTTTTCTCTCTTCCTCTTTGGCATATGTTCTTCTTAAAGCATGTCTTGTTGTACACTGAACTTATGTACCAAGGCTGGTCTATATATACTATTTACTAAGCAGTGACACATTCAGAGTTGACAGCTAGTGTCTAATGATTGCAATTACTCATTGAGCAGTGTCAAAGAAAATATCAGCTCAATTGGGTTGAGTTGGCAGATAGTGTCTGATGATTGCAATTACTCATGGAGCTCAGTCAGTGTCAAAGGTATAATCAATTAATGGCAATTGGCTTTAGTTGGCAGGTAGTGTCTAATGATTGCAATTATTCATTGATCTGTGTAAAAAAAAATCAAGTTATTGCAATTGCAGAATATCAGAATTTCTTGAAAGTATAACACAATGCTTTTAATTAACTGTAATTATTTTGTGTTTTGTATTGTGAATGAGAGTAAATAATTAAAAAAAGTGTTCATTAATGTGATATCCAATTGAGCAGATTATAAAAGAAATATCAATTCAATTGCACTTACATCATAAGTTACGTGTCTTCTTTGATTTATTTTGTCTTCTATCAAGTAAAATGACAGCCCAATAGAGCACAATTATGCAATTAGTGCTGTATTTTGATTTATCAAGACATATTAACTGTGTAAATAATTATACTCATAACAATTTGGCCATGTAGCCTTAATTTCACAACCATACTTTCCTGTTGGATTGGAACTGTTTGGAATTTTTTAGTTCCAAATTTCCAATATTTTGATTTCCTTTTGTACCACATCACAACAATAGCTAGTTTATGTGTAGGCCTATAAACTAATAGGCCTGAACTCTGTTTGATTGGTATTGCAGCCCAAGTGCTGTTGTTAAGCAATTTCACACACAAGCTGAATTTATCACATTTATCAGACACAACATAAAAACACGACAGATCAACAAAAATGTGCAGTTGGAAATGAACAAAAGTCAGTGCAACTGGTCTGCTTAGTGATGATATAATGATAAGTAATGCACAATATACTGCAGTATCACAATCTGTTGTGTTTCATTGAACAATATTTAAATAAGGAATTCCATTTTAGACACATTGCTTGAAAAAAAATTTCTATCAGGGCAATTAGACCTCACTTTGGTTACTTTACCTTCTTATGATATCAATTATATGCAAAATGCTGTCATACTGTGTCAATTGTTTGTTTTTACTGATGAGCTTCAAGAAATAAGAGCCTTTATAGAGTTCTCTTATAATAATTTCTTGTTATGTTTTATCTTAACGTTTTCACTAAAACCAAAGCTGCTTGACCATTCGCTGTTGACTTTAATATTAGATTTCGCAGCTACCTGGCATCATTTAAAATTATGATAACTATATCTGCAAGACAGATGCGTCGCTGTCACCCATTCCATGTTAATCACTGATTCATCAATATAGGCCTAATACGAGACGACTAGCTTTTGAATCCATGGATTCTTGTCTTAATTTTGTGACTTCTGACCTCCGCCTCCCCTACTTGTACCAAATTTCATAACTCTAAGTTGAAAACTAAGGTCACTGTGGGCAGTTCAAGAATGGTGGCTGTATTGTGGCGGCCATTTTGGCAGCCATCTTGGATTTCTCGACATTTCCCCAACCTGTACCAAATTTCATAACTCTAAGTGGAAAACTAAGGTCACAGTGGACGCTTACACAAACCTTAACCGGGACAACGACGCGAACGGCGCCGAACGCTAACGACGCCAACGACACCTACATCGAGCGAGTGACGACATAAGCTCATCGTTTTCAAGGAAAACAGACGAGCTAAAAATTGTTTGGCGAATTCAAAATGAAACATGAATGCCAACACTCAATTGGAAGGTATGCTTACTATTGCTTAGAAGTAGTTATACAGTTGACCAAGCTATACACAGTGTGATACAGGTAAAGCATGATGTGCTCAGACATTTCTGATTCTGTGCTATTGACTTCAGCTGTAATCAATTGTGTTTGAAAAGGATTTGAAATATATTTGCAATAGAAGTATGATTAGTGTCAAACATCTGAATAATATGAATATTGTCCTCTAAAGTAGTGTTCTTGGAAAAAGAAAAGATAATGAAACACTATGGCATCCTCTTGTAGATTTGTTTCTCCTATCTCGGCATTTTTTTCAACAAATAATAATCAACTGAGATTTAATTGCCAATTGTCCCAAAATGTCACATTTAGTGGGTGTCATTCAGGGTGGCCCATGGCTGAAAACCGAAGGTTTTTAGCAGTGGCTATTTATAGTCAGGCCAAGTCATTCGAAAATGCCATTTATTTAAGAAATCTAGTCTGGTGTTTTTATGAATAGAGACACTTCATCATCATCTCCAACATCATGGCTTGATGAAAAGGTTGCTGAGGTGTCAAAACATCATTTATGTCTTATCTCCTCACTGGCTCTGAGGGCGTGGGTTCGAATCCCACCCCGGAACTCAATTTAGTCCGAGCCCATGGGACATTAAATGGAGGCGGGTTGTATCCAGTGTTCTATGCTTGGGCAACTGAAAGACCCTGGGCATCCCTGAATTAATAGGGTATGTACCAGACTCACAGTCTTCACATCTCATCATCATACGGCGATCGCCTGCCTCGATATAGCCCACTAAGGTGCTGCAGAGGCGTAAAACACAAACAAACAAACAAAATGTCTTATCTCCTCACACAGCGAGCCGAAACAAACTTTGGGGTTAAAAAAATGGCCCAGCATAACCATAGACGCCATTACGTACACGTAGCTTAATATCAGACGAACAAGCTGATGTAAAGAACAACAAAATCTGTTGGGAATTTTTTGAGATACTGCAATTTTTTAATATCTTGTTTGTCACATACCTTTGATTTGAAAAAAATCCATCAAACCTGGGTGCAAATTACAAATTCACAAGAGTCAACTTCAAAACAATATATCACTGCCTGTTAAGTAAGAATTGCTACACAGAATGCTATGATTATTAGGAATAGTTGCATTTTGATGGTGTGTGTGATAAACTCCATTTGCATATTTATAAGAAGTATGTCATAAGCACTATATAGCATTGTCGGCTTTACCTATGACTTTGTGAAGGAAATAATACCATATCTTAAATCTCATTACTTAATATTTTTTTCTTGAAATAGAATATTTAAAATGTGTGTTATAGAGATAGCGCGAATAGTCATTTTTTATCGTTCTTGATGGCTTGTATGGCTAAACTAAGACTATGATGTAAGTTTGTGTGCCTGTCTTTCCCAGTTTGGCATAAAAGAAGAACTACTCGTTAAGTTTCATAGCTTTTCCATATTATTTTTAATCAGTCCTTTTTACTCTCATTTCATGAAAGAAAACAAGCATACCATGAAAGAAAATAAGAATATGATCAAGTTGGGTAAATTGATTTGATGTCAGGCAATGCACATGCTTGGAACTATAAAACAAACATTTATTATATAGCTATTCATAATGTTATTGTGTATATATTTGTTACTTTAATCATGTAAGGATCAATATGCAGCTAATGAAAGTATGCCATGCATGTTAATCTACTCAAAAACATATTATTATTCAAATGGATTAGAGTCAAATAGTATGTTACAGGTCGAGTATTGTTTGATTTTTCAACTGACATTGTTGTTTGTTATCACAAAGTTACAATAATGTATTTTCCCCTGACCTTCCAAATTGACAGGATCAGAATATCTGAAGTACAAAAGCTTTGTCACACATACATGCATATGTGTTCCACAAGATTTCCTAATCATGACCATGGAGTGATTGAGCATGTCAATTTTAGCAATTCTGATGAATAATTGACACTAACTTGGGATTTATGCATGCATGAGTTTGTCACACCTTCCTGACATTAAATGCAACTGCACATATTTTTATTTTCAAAAAGAAACGGTTATTATTTCTTTTGTATGATATTTTCTATCCTTGAAACAGGTTTTGCAAAGCCGGTGCTCATTTATAAGACTTTCCATATAACTTGTGATACGAAAAATTGGGTGTGATAAGTCAGAAAGTTTCAAAATTTGATATCTCAAAAAGATCCCCAACAGATTTTGTTGTTGTTTACATCTGCTTGTTTGTCTGATCTTAAGCTACGTAATGCATTAATGGCGCCTATGGTTATGCTGGGCCATTTTTTAAACCCCAAAGGTGGTTTGGGCTCGCTGTGCTCACCAATGACACCCAGACACAATATCTTGATAGAGGCTCCTTCAATGCCTTTAATTTGGCTTCAGCTGTTGTTGTGCCATGGCCATCAGCTTCGATTGATGGTGTAAAAGTTAGTGGACTCTCGTAGGTCACTGTAGGTCTCTGGTTTTTATCTCAGAAACTAGTTTATGCATTATATAAATATTTGAAAGCCAATTGGAAAACGTTTGCAGAACTTTGAATATATTTTATGTAGGCCTATAGCAGAAATTAGATTTATGGCAATGAACAAACTGTTGTGATGTTCATCTTCAGTGATGAACTTTAAGTTTGAGAATAGACTGAAAATTCAAGGTAATTCAGACTCCATATAGATTCCGACACTATGTATTACAAAAATCATTACTCCTTAATTCACAATGCACAACAAATTTGCTGCATACACCATACAGAAACAACAAGTAAACCAAACTATCTGCTGACAACTTGAAAAAACGCCCATTCCATCTGTCACAGGTTATCACACATCAGTTTGGCTTCAGGGACTGTTCCTGTATATTTATGCTGTCATGCGTAATATTCATGACATATTCCATATCTTGCAATCACTAATTTGGCATTGACTGAGATTGACAGGTCTGCACCGTGTGGAATTGGCATCAAGTATATCATGCACATTTTTCTTGAAAAAGGGGATAATAATTATGATAGTGAGTTTTCCGATGGCATCAGGAGTTAGGAATGTTTTCATACCACGTAGATTAACAAACAAAGTATAATTGAGACAACATTTGATTATAAATTATGAATGACGATAGATGACGATTAAGTTTGATAGCTGAAGAGCCATGAGTCTATTAGCACGATTGCTGTATGCAATGTATAACTATAGGCATTATTCACTTTGGTTGTGTGTTATAAAGGCAACATAAAACAGTATCCTTGCTATTATAATTTTATGCTATCTCTACCTATTGTACGGAAATGACACATCATGATATCATCACACTTGTGACCCAGAAAACAAATTTATTCGCCCGATCTGCCTGATGACTTTAGGGACTGCAGTGACGCTGTGACAGCATACATACAGAGAATGGACTGGAGAGTATCAGTAAATTGACATAAGCCAAGAAATCAGCTTTTAACGATACTTGTACTGTACTGCAACCTTACGGGACTGGAAAAGTTTCTCTGGCATTTTTCTTGCACATCAGGCAAGCCACTTAGTCTGTGCTTTGTTTTCCCTCCATCATTATCTCTGCATTGTCCATCTATTAGTGCACTGTAAACCAATTAAGTGTGTCACAGCAACAAAACAATTGTAGCAGACGAGATGGGTTTTCTCATTGCCAATTTTCAAACAGGTTTGCCAAAACTGGAGTATATATTAAGTCTATAAAGAATTTGATGTTTGCAACAACATTTTCCATCCCTTGGTGAATGTGAAGTGACATTGGTAGATATCTGAGACATTTGAGAAACTTTTTTACCTTTTTAAATATTAATTGCATTTCCAAAAATAGGAATGATCATGTCCTTTTTTAAACAGAGATATGTTGGCGCTGTTGTCACAATCTTTCATTATCTGTTTGAAGTAATTTGATATGAGCAACAGATTTAGATTTGATATGTCAGTGGTAAGGTAATCTCTTTTTACTTGTTATGTGCCTAATTACTATAATAGAATTGTATATTGCATACAATTATGAATAGGCCAAATATCATATATAATGCCCATTGGAAAGTTCTTTTGTTGTTTGGTTAACCTTTCAGAATATAATAGACTTGGATGCCAACATTTTGCAATTGATTTAAAATTGTAAATGTCAGATTATTTTTATCGATTTATATCATTCAAGAATGGCATATTTGTTAGAACGTCTCAGGTAAAGAGCAGAAATATATTTTGTATTTGTTACTGCTCACCTTTTCTGGCCTGAACTCCGAATTAGTAATTCCTAATGCTTCAAAATGTTTATAAGGTTTGGCACTTTTTGAAGGATTGTTACAGCTCAACTTCATGAAGCAGACACACTAATAAAACTTCAACAAAAATCTGGGATGTTCCAAAATGGAAGTTATAAAGCAATTTAAATGGAGTTAATTGATTCCTGAAACTATTGTTTTCCACATTAACCAATAAGCCTTTTCACACACTGTTGGTAGATTTTCCTATCTAAGAAGTAAAATAGACAAGAAAACACATTTGGGGTCACGAGAAAAGGTTATTTGGTCAATAATTTTAGGACTCTTTACCCTCTTTAAATAGCTTCCTACCATCCTTTATGACACTTCCAAGATTTTGTTGTAGTTTTAAAAGTGTGTCTGCTTCGTGAAGATGAGCTGTATGTAAAACAACATCACATTAGAGGTATTTTCTCTGGAACTCTTATTTGATTTTGACTCAAGAAACTCAAATTATCTCTTATTACTTTTTTTATGCTGCTGGTAAATGTCCAACCCCGGTGAGCAGCCAAGTAAAGCACAGTATATCGGGCAATCTAAAAATCCAATATTGCTTTGATTTTCTTATTTTGCAATTATTGGTCACTTACACATTGGTAGGGGTCTCAATTAAGCTGCAGATTGGCAAATGGCTTGAGGCGATAGAGCCTAGCGAGTGAGAGGACAGAACAGCTTTAACTGCAAAGCACTTATGTTATGTCAATGGATAATAGTTTTCTGAAATATAGAACCTAATCAATAACCATATCCACTTTCACACTAAGGATATGTATTAATGAGTCTCAAAAGGGATGTAGTGCTATGACTGCAGACTGCAGTTGTTATCCATTCGAGGCACGCAAATTGTCTCAAGTTATGGCCTGGTGAATTTTGGTACATGACTTGGTAGGGCAAAACCAATACTTCAAAGATGCCTTAAAGCTGATTAGAATATGTTCTGGAGTTTGGAAAATGCAACGTCCATTGATAATGCACATGCCTGCCATTGAAAATAGTTCATTCAACTGGTTTTATTGGGTGCATGAACGCTGAAGAGCAACTAAGTGTTCCACTTACAAACTCTTTTGTCTCAAAAACATGCATTTCCTCTATGATATCTAAGTGCAGATGAAATTTCTAATACAAGAGAAAGATACCAGCTTTTCAAGGAGATATTGCAAGCATTATATTGCGTGAAGCAATATCTAATATCAAAGGAACCTTGCAAATGCTACAGCAAAATATCTTATGAACTGAAATGATATCTTATCTGGCTTCATATTGTAGATTTTATTCGCTCCACTCCATTTAATCAACGACATTGAAACATGATATTGTATTTCAGCGAGGTTTCTTTATTATTTCAAGAATGCAAACCATGAGAATGAATGACAAGAGTATTTCTCATTATGACACAAATAGATCTGCTTCCTGTGAAGTTTTTTTTTTTTCATATGGCTCGAATAACACTGTGGATTCATTGTGGATAGGCATATCAAACCGATGGAGATACAGATGTCTTGCAGTGCAATATAGTTAGGATTAGTATGCAATGACACCATTGCAGAAGAGAATAAGAACCTGGGTTCATTTCCAGGTGCAAGCAATCCTGTTAGATTGTTTTGAATCCTTTTCACCACTCGACATCTCCTGATTTAGTACTAACCGATCCCTATCCATCTTGTCACTATTATGCAGTGTAGCAGTGGCCTTGTCCACCCAGAGAATCTACCCTAGACGAATCTCTTAGAAACTCCTAATTATGACAGATTTGCGTCACGAGCATCTTGACCAATTAGCATGCAGCATTTCTCTCCACTTTAAAAGTTCACACTATTAACTTCTCAGAGACGTGTGAGATGTCTTTTTAAAGGTCTCGGAGAGATCTATCTACTCATATAAGTATCATACCCGTAACCCTCACGGGAAAGTGCGTAACAGCAAAATCGGCCTCATTTGCATAACATGCCTGAAGGTCTGTTCATTGGTCAGCTGTGTGGGTGTGTCTGACTTAATCACTGAAGGCTTTGCTGAAGCGGCCTTGTCAAGTTGTCGGAGCAAAAACTTCAGAATGTTTAGCTTTGATATTTTGCGAATTTTTTTTAAACATATACATATCACTGGTCAACAAAAGACTTCTCCTGTGCTACCTGAGGAAAAATACCTCTATAAACTTAATTCAAGCTTGCTGATACCAAATCAGAAATCAGAATTTCTCTAGAGATAATTTTGAGTAATGCCCATGTGGGTATTTTTCCTAGGGTAGCAAAACCATTGTCGACCAGTGATACTATAACAAAACAACCCAAGTCTGGGTCACTGAGTAACAATATCATGAGCTGTTGCGTGAATTAATGGGCGAGAGTGATATTAATTCACACAACAGTGAATGATATTGTACGAAGTGCCCTGACCTAAGTTTGTTTTGTTTTTATCACCTGGTTTTACCTCAAATTTTATTTATTAAGAGAGACTATCTTTTGCAATTACAAAAATGTGACCTCACCATGGAGCAACAAAGAATATGACATCACAATCCCATTGTTTTAGCCATTGTTTTGTTTGTGATGTAATCAGGCAGCTGAAATGCTGGTGATGTCATAACCATTGTTTAAAAATATCGCCCTTGAAGGGTGGTATTTTTGGTGACACCCTATGAGTCCGAGGGCCCGCCAGTCCGAGGGCCCGCCAATCCGAAGGCCCGCCAGTCCGAGGTGCCCTCAGGGCACCATGAGTCTGAGGTGCCCTCAGGGCACCACTTACGATCATCTCCAGAGGCCCGCAAGTCCGAGGGCCCGCCAGTCCGAGATGCCCTGAGGGAATCACCTCTCTCTGATGCCCTCAGGGAAATGGGTGATGCCCTCGGAGGATTATCTATCTATCTATCTATCTATCTATCTGTCTAGATGTCCGGCTGTCTGTCTGTCTAGCATGTCTAGCTGTCTGTCTGTCTGTCTGTTTGTCTGTCTGTCTATCAATCTGACAATCAGTCTGTCTAGCTGTCTATCAATCTGTCTAGCTGTCTGACTATCTATCTGTCTATTAATCTGACTATATCTATTTACTTATCTCTATCTTCTTGCCTCTCTCTGTCGAGCTGTCTCAATATATTCTCACCTGGGCAGTTTTACAGTATCTGCACTCAAAGTGTCTCATGGGGGGTCAAAATAAAGGTTTATAAATGAGAATTTTCCTCATGCTATCATGAAATGAACATATTAAAGATTCGTAAATCAACAAGGACACATGTGATTTGCTGGTTTATTACCAAATTGCCACTCCATAAAGTAGACAAGGTTTGAATTTTGAAAAATATTTTTATCTTAAAAAATATCCATGTGAATACTAATATAACCAAATGCTTAGGTGTCCTATTAACCCAAAGTCAAGTTTTGTTGCTGTATGATTTGAACTCATAGTGTTTCCTTTCGGTAAAATATAATGTTCAAAAGAGAAAAATCACTGAAAATGATCCAAAATCACAGGCTCAGAAAACAATAAGCTTGAATTGCTCCAAAAACAAGATATTTACACATTATCTTGTTTAGTCATTATGTCATTTGCAAATATTGCAAAAATTGCAGTTACATTGATATCTTACTTAAAATAACTGCATTTACTCCCAAATTTCAATTTCTCATAATAGTGCAATTTCATGATCTAAAAACGTATATATATATGTATAGTAATTTTTAAAATTTAAAAAAACCCTTTTTAAACATCCAGGTTGAATTATTTAGTTCAGCCATGTTCTTTCCCTTACGATTCTTTTAAGTTCTGAACCCACCAAATACATTAAATTTTTAGTTAAATTGATTGGTTTAGAAACAACAGAAACGTCACACATTGGATTTATCAAATGTCGTAAGTACTGGTTTAGCATTGATTCCTCACAGCCAAGTGTACTTTGTTGATCGTTGGGGCACTTAGTTGATTGTCGGGGCACTTTGTTGATCGTCGGGGCACTTTGTTGATCCTCGGGGCACTTTGTTGATCCTCAGGGCACCTTGTTGATCCTCAGGGCACTTTGTTGATCCTCAGGGCACTTTGTTGATCCTCGGGTCACTTTGTTGATCCTTGGGGCACTTTGTTGATCCTGGGGTCACTTTGTGGATCCTCAGGGCACTTTGTTGATCCTCAGGGCACTTTGTTGATCCTCAGGGCACTTTGTTGATCCTCAGGGCACTTTGTTGATCCTCAGGGCACTTTGTTGATCCTTGGGGCACTTTGTTGATCCTTGGGGCACTTTGTTGATCCTCGGGTCACTTTGTTGATCCTCGGGGCACTTTGTTGATCCTCAGGGCACTTTGTTGATCCTCAGGGCACTTTGTTGATCCTCAGGGCACTTTGTTGATCCTTGGGGCACTTTGTTGATCCTCGGGGCACTTTGTTGATCCTTGGGGCACTTTGTTGATCCTCGGGTCACTTTGTGGATCCTCAGGGCACTTTGTTGATCCTCAGGGCACTTTGTTGATCCTCAGGGCACTTTGTTGATCCTCAGGGCACTTTGTTGATCCTCAGGGCACTTTGTTGATCCTTGGGGCACTTTGTTGATCCTTGGGGCACTTTGTTGATCCTCGGGTCACTTTGTTGATCCTCGGGTCACTTTGTTGATCCTCGGGTCACTTTGTTGATCCTCAGGTCACTTTGTTGATCCTCAGGGCACTTTGTTGATCCTCAGGGCACTTTGTTGATCCTTGGGGCACTTTGTTGATCCTTGGGGCACTTTGTTGATCCTCGGGTCACTTTGTGGATCCTCAGGGCACTTTGTTGATCCTGGGGTCACTTTGTTGATCCTCAGGGCACTTTGTTGATCCTCAGGGCACTTTGTTTATCCTCGGGGCATTTTGTTGTTCCTCTGGACACTTTGTTGTTCCTCTGGATACTTTGTTGTACCTCTGGATACTTTGTTGTTCCTCTGGATACTTTGTTGTTCCTCTGGATACTTTGTTGTTCCTCTGGATACTCCGTTGTTGTAAGAGCAGGTCTGTTAAAACCGTGTTGGTGAAATCGACCCAAAGAGTTTTGAAATTCCTGTTTTGATAAAACCCCAGCTACCTGTTGATTACACACGTCACTACACATTAATTATATATGATTTGAGATGATTCAGATAAGTGACTGATCTATTTTAGTGGTTAAGCCCCCCCCCCCGGTAGCCATCCCAAGTAAATAAGATAACTTCCCTGCTAACAAGTATGACTAAAATTCAGTTATACAATAATGAGTTTTATACTCCCAAGTGCCACTAAAGACTTAAAGACAGTTCACTCCCAGACTGCTCCTTGATCTTCTTTGGTCAGCCCCTGGCAATGCAATAAACTTGTGAATACACAAAAAAATAAATAAACAAAAGACACATCGATTAAATACAAGTAAGATTGGTTTTAAAGTAAAGGGCTTGTTTCCGTCTCTCTCACACAGGCATTATCATATTTAAAAGGCCTATAGCCTATTCAATTTCGTTGCTCCCATGTGGGGCAATTTAGGGCTTCCAATCCAATTACATTAGTTTACAGGCCATTGTCTGACCAAGCGTCAAAAGTTCACAATGGCCCCTTAAAGTTTCGTTGTGATATAAGTGTCAAAAGCTTCACAATAAAAAAAAATTAATTTCCATTTAAAATTTCCTTCTTAGTTGTTAATTCCTCTGTCTTCCAGCAGACAATTTCAATTTACATTGTGGTTTAAGGTATATATATATATATACAACTGACATTTAGAAATTATAAATGTTTAAGGTACCTGGAACTTTCTTCTGAATGGGCTTCAAAAGCAAAATTTTAAACGAAGCCATGGTCAGCGGCATTACAAAAAAATGGCCATAATAATGGCAATAAGTGGAAAAAAGTACCTAGATGCTGTTTAAAGCATAGATTGCTTCATACAGCATAAAATTTGCGGTGTGCCCTACTCACTATGCCTTCGGGTCAGCACCTATAAAGATAAACATTCATGTTAAAATCACAATACAATTATAAAAAATTATACAGCTCTTTCTCTAAAACCCTAACAAACAATTTACTTTGCAGTCCTCACCTAAAGACTCTTTTACCCATAGCCTATAAGACTAGTGCAGCTAAATAAAATGTTTCCTACATAATTTGGTTTAGGCCAGATCAGCTCCAGATTTTAAATAATCAGATATCAATTAACTAAAACTGCTGACTCATTGTTAATTCCCTGCGCTGGGATCCAAAAAGATTCAAATTACATAAGAGTTGATAAGATTATGTAATAAGACGTAACATCCTATAACACTTGGCACAGTGCCAGCAAAGGTCACTGAGTGCAGCTTCAGGCGTCACTGCAATGTTAAAAGGTAGGAGGTGAGTTATGTTTAATAGATCAAACTATAAAAGGTTTAAAATGACTCTAAAAATGCCTTTTCGGGATAAATTGTCATATAGACTAAATAGAGTACCGTAATATGGGGTGAATTGGGACAGAATTTGCGGTTTTTCTGTCATAGTATGGTCAAAAATCGATCTAGAAATCAAAATTTAGTGTCAAATTGTGTCTGACCACAGGGTCTAACTATCCCTTGGAGCTTGATATGATATCTTAAAATCCAAATGCTCCAGGCCCAGAAAACAACTGTCCCAATTCACCCCCTACTTTGGGGTGAATCGGGACAGTCCATTATCTCCACAATTAATACTCCTTACCTTCTTTGAGTGATTGCTACTTGTTAATAAACATTAGAAAACATATTCTACATGTAATAAAATTATTTTGAGGAAAATCTGAAATTAATTTCTTTGATAATATGCATATTTTAAAAAATGTGATAAATGACAGGTAACTAATAAAAAATGTAGTTTTATATAAATTTTTCTAGTAATTGATGATTCTGGACTAAATCCATTGTAAATGATGCCAAGTTTAATAATATTCATCAAAAAGCCACGGGAGTACACTCAAATGAAAATGAGCATGGTTATTTTGGTTAATATCCCTAAACTTTGCCATGGCCTGGATCTGAACCCGGCACCAAACCTTCACTATCCCATATGAAATCTTTGATTATGGTCCACTAAAACTACATTAGACTGATTTTAAAGTTTGCTGCAAGTTTGGTAACTCCAGAATTTATACTTTATATGATACAAGCAAAGTTTTGACCAGCTTAAAAAAAATCATTTCTACAGCGCCAGGTTTAAGGTGCCGCAGCTCCTCACTGCCTGCAGTTAGAAATACAAAATTTTATGACATTATGCGCTTGTATGTGTACTATAAATGTACCGAAAATCAAATTTCTAAGGGAAGTAGAAGTTGGTGTTTATTTGGCAAATAAAATGTGTCCCTGTTCTGTCCCGATTCACCCCAGTGTCCCGATTCACCCCATATTACGGTACTGCAATAGCTACACAATGCACTTATTTTGATAAAGATATGTTGAATATTAAAGTCATAATTAATTAAATGAGTCAGCACTGAGTTTAAAGTTCTTTTAGAGCAGATAAGTGGTTGAAACTTGAAAGACCCTAGTGTGTGTCTGTTCTAAGCAATCAAGTATTATTGCCTGTACAATTAGAAAATACAGGCAGAGAGGGCCATATACTGACAGGTCTGCTGTTACCTTGTTGTGGATTTTGAGCAGCCTGCGACTCAGTTATTATAATATAGGCTCCATCTCTAAAGTATTAGTAAGTGAGAGTATAACTGCCGATCTTACATAGGTTTTTTTTTTGCAAGAGATCTCCCGGACTTCATGCAGACCCCAAATAAGGGTCAAAGTGATGAGGCTGAAGTGCAAGAGGGGGCCAGTAAATTTCACCTTTTTCAAAAATCACCTTTCCTGAAATCACCTTTTCACAAAATCTCCTTTTTTTGCCAAAATTACCTTTTTTCCAAAAATCTCCGTTTTTTTTAAAGGCTCTTCATTGTGAAATGGCCCTATGCAGCTCTACTTTCATGGGAATATATTCTATAGTTTGTCAGTTATACATCATTTTATAAATGGCCAAAAGTCGGCAGAAAAATAGTAAGAATAAGATGAATTCCCCTACACTCCAATCTGACACTGTATTGTAACTGCAGCAATTCAATAGCAATCAGGCAATTTAATACATTGTGCCAATCAGGCAATTCAATAGCAATCAGGCAATTCAATAGCAATCAGGTAACTCATTAACAGGTAACTCATTGCCTTCATAAAGCCCTGAAAGCTTCTAAAACTTATAGTGCCCTGAGGGCACCTTGGCAATGCCCTGAGGGCATTTCGGACTGGCGGGCCCTCGGAATGACGGGCCTTGCCACTCCTCAAGGGGGGTCCCTAATATTCGGAGTGGTGGGCCCTCATTGTGATGCCCTCAGGGCACCATGAACAACGTATGCCCTCAGGGCATTACAATGCCCTCAGGGCACCATGATGCCCTCAGGGCATCAAAAATTCGGACTGGCGGGCCCTCGGAATGACGGGCCTTCGGACTCGCCGACCCTCGGACTGACGGGCCCTCGGACTGGCGGGCGGACACCGTATTTTTTATAATATCACGGGCCCTGATATTTGGACGATAAACAGTAATATTCACAGCCAACCAGGTGACAAATATATATTTGTTTACTTGTTTTGTATGCTAATGCAATATCTTAATTAATCTCCCTTTTCTATTTTCAGGTGAGTATACCTGGCGTCTCCTACAAGCTTTGAACAATTGGTAATGTAGAACTTTTTTTTGTAATTTCTGTGAAATATAGATCATTTACAAAAATTGAGAAAACTGCAACACTCCTAACCAATTACAGTACTATCATGGCAGTATGTCAAAAAAGATATCTCTTAAATTATAGAACACAGTTGACACTTTTGGACTTCAATCAAGTTCACTGCATTGCATGCCACGAAACATTTTTTTATGAGATCTCAACTATTTATTCCATTGGCTTTCTTAGCCACAAAAAAACAGAAATGATTTTTTGTCCATTTTTATCAGCTGTAGTGTAAAGTAATCTGTGAGGGACTTATTTTTTCTTCAAGACATTGTCGCAGCAACAGCTTAAGCCAAATTAATGGCATGGAAGGAGCCTCTATCAAGATATTGGTGTCTGGATGTAATTGCTTGAGGCGATAAGATATGAATAATGTTTTGACACATCAGCACCTTTTTCATCAAGCCACGAAGTTGGATATTATGATGAAGTGTCTCTATTCATAAAAACATGTTAAAGCTAGATTTAAAAAAAAGGCATTTTTGAATAACTGAGCCTTAACCCTTACCGGACTAAAGGGACACTTTATATGCATCCCCAGCTTGCTGCCTGCAGGACCATTTATGTCCCTAAAATTTGCTGTTGTCCCTGGTGACGTCACAAGCACAGGATTGTTTTTTTGGGACTGCTCAGTCCAGTAAGGGTTAATTACCGTAATATGGGGTGAATCGGGACAGTTTTGGCCGTTTTTCTGTTATAGAATGGCAACAAATCAACCCAGAAATCAAAATATGGTGTCAAATTGTGTCCGAGCACAAGGTCTAAATATCCCCAAGAGCATGAAATGATATCTTAAATTTTCAATGGCCTAGGCCCATAAAACCACTGTCCCAATTCACCCCTTACTTTGGGGTGAATCGGGACACTCCCTTATTTTCAGAAGCAATACTTCTTAGCTTTTTTTAAGTGATTGCCACTTGTGAGTATATATTAGAAAACAATGTTTAACATGCCAAAAATGTATTTTCAGGAAAATCTAAAATAATTTCATTGATAATATGTAAATTTAAAAAAATGTAATAAATAACAGAAAGCTATCAACAAATGTAGTTTTTTGCAAATTTTGCTAGTGATTGATAATTCTGGACTAAATCCACTATTAATAATACTAAGTTCAATAATATTCATCAAAAAGTCATGCTAGTACATTCCAATGAAAATCAGTAGGGTTATTTTTGTAGATTCCAAAACATTGTCATTGGCCTGGTTCAGAACCCATGACCAAACATACATAATCTCATATCTAGTCTACTATTCGGTTCCCCCAACTGGCCAAAACTAGGTTATAAAAGATTCCTGTAAAATCGGTGGCTCTAGTATTTATACTATTTACTGTGCATGCAAAGTTTTGACAGCAGCTGAGAATTCACTTTCCGCAGTACTAAGTTTAAGGTACTGCAGCTCCCCACCCCCTGCAGTTAGAATTATAAAATTACACGGGAATATGCTGTGGTATGTCGACTATAAATGTGCCAAAAATCAATTTCCTGGGTTAAAGGCAAGTTGGTGTTTTTAAAGAAATAGAATGCTTCCCTGTTCTGTCCCTATTCACCCCATATTACGGTACTCTAAATAGCAACTGCTCAAAACAGTCAGTCTGAATGCCAGTGGCCACCATGAATGATGCCTACTGAATGTGGCCTTTACCCTTTTGGACACTTGGCAATCAAATCTGAGTGGATTATTCTTAATTCACAAAATGAGGCCAAGGCAGGAGAAACAAACCAGAGGATGCTGTAGTTTATAATCCTCTGTTCTTTTTCCAAGAAAACTGCTTTTGAAGGCTACAGAGGTTAGCAACTAGGATATTAGTATCACAAAATTCTTCTCGAAGCCTAAATAAACCTCGTGAGTGAGTGCTTACATTAATGCTTAATTGAAATGGGTGAAATCATTTTTACTTAAGCTAAATTTAAAAAATATATATATATATATATATATTTGCAAATTGTTTACCCTTTCTGGAATTACAGCTGGTGAATTTTATAGGGAAAGATGAGGCTATTTCTCTGTTATTCATGATTGCCATGGTCAAACTTTTAAAATGGGAAGGTTGGGAACCATAGACCCTTTCTGATTAATTATGTTATAGTCAACATGACTAAATGTGGTCTTAATTGGTTTAAGTGCAAGAATGTCCATCCAACGCACAGTAAAGTGCTAAAGAAAGTAATGCTTTGATCATGATGAATCAACAGTATGTGAAATTTTTACACTTCAACAGTCCCCTCTTTACAAGAAAAAACAACATATTGACAAACTGTAATCGTTTAATTCAGGAATTGCAGAGGAGTTGGCTAATCTAATTCCAATGCTTGTAACACGGCTTCAATATAAATTGCACCATGATCTGGCTGAAAGCTGATTGGAATAAGGAAGAATGTTGAATACTTTGATGATGACAAAGCAAAGGGGGTTCCTGCTGCGCTTTCCGCATAAATAATTTGGCTTCATGCCGGCATTGCGGCAAAACCAAGTTTCTCACTTTCGAAAGGCGCTAGAAAGAATATGGCAAATCAACTAAAATAAACTGAAAAATACTGAAATGCACACTCCAGGATTCCTGCTTTGCAAAGTGTTACACAACAATTATTCTTTGGTTATGCAAAGGTGTCTTGCCAGGAAATATGACCATAGAAAGGGATAATAGTTATGCGTATAGGAGATGCCAATAACAATATCTTGAAGCTCGTATTTGCTTGTGATGGAGGAATTGAGCATATCCTCCATAACTCTATGCTTCACTACATCCAGATGTTTGCAACGAAAGCTTCAGTTACATCGTGAGAGGTCACAACCATATGGTTTACGACCTGACAAGTCCACAGGTCCTCTACAGGAAAGGCTCATGCTTGAACAGGCCTGCGAAGGGTGTATTTGTACAATGTTGAGATGGACCCTGTCTATGTAATGGACTAAAACATATAGACATTTGGACATTTAACATTTACAAGAATTTTTATAGGCCTGTGTTTCAGCTAATTTTCTCTTGCCCATCCTGTATGTATTATAAAATTGGAAGATTAATACAAAACCTACATAAATATAGATGGAGTTAAAATAATTGCAAAGGCTAATGTAACAACTGAGACCTTAGTGTATTAACCTCATGTTTAAAAAATTTTTTTGTAAGTCTTTGAGTTCCACAGTTTCTTTTTTTAAGTATTTGGCCGCACATTCAACATACGTTCTCCTTGATAGTAAAATGTCTGCTGAAGGCCATAAGCCTAGGTTCTACACTGATGGTATGTTCATGCAAATAATATTCACATCACTCTCTGTTATACCTGCAATTCATATAGTTGGTAAAATATTCATGATATATAAGGGTTAAACTTCTTACAAACTTGCTGCCTTTCTGTGTGTTTTCCTGTGACCTTTAAACCATTCTTGACACAGAGGTACATAACAGCAGTGCCGATTCCTTTCACAGCGGGACAGCAGAAGGAACTTGTGTCTGTTGGTTGATCTTTGGCAGAACTTCAACTAAGATATTTCTGTGGCCTCAGAATGGGAGAAACTTTCTGTTACAATATTTATCTGGTACAAAAATTTAACTGACCTGTATAGAAAGGCAAGAACTAAGGTCTCTAACTCAGGTAAAATGCGATGTTGTCTTATCATGCATGGTGAGTACATGATTTAGCAGTTGCACTGAACATTGCAGGATCAGACAAAGAATTAAATCACTTCAATATTAGATCGGGTCACAACTCACAAGAACCCAACACAAAGAGGGAAGGAGAAAAATCCCTCATCAAAAATGTCGATAAAAATGTGAAAAATGAAGGAAAATGTTGGATAAGCAATGTAGCACCATAGCTCATGACCACAACTTACTTTAGATTAGAGCATTGCACTGAAGAAGAAAATTGGTGTGGATGGAGGTGTCTCAATCGCTCTTCAAGAAACGCCCAAACAACCCAAGAAAGGAAAGTATTGATGTCCACTTCCGATGTTTACTGCCACCAAACAACTGTTCTTGACATGTGCCTTCCTCTTTGAGATGTAAAGCTTTGGCTCTCAATTACTTCAGTGGAAAGATTAAAGGTCCAACTGTCCTACTGGAAGCCTTGTAGTATGGTGGACGGGTTAGAAAGAACCAAATCACAGATATAGAAGTTGCAGTGACAAACCATACCAAGTCATTGGTCAGTCTTACATATATTCTTGAGATACCGGTCATTCAATGTGGTTTTTGAAAATATTACGAAAATAGTGTTAACTGTATTATAATGTCATGAGCAGTGTATCTCATAATCTGCTCTCTGGTAGACAAAGCAGACCATGTGAATAAATTTCTGGTAGGTGCTGAAAGTTACAGTGCTTTAAAGTCGTTAAACCATTTAGTCTTTCCAAGCTGTTGACTCTTTCGTTGCATGTTTTCTTCAAGTAAGAGGCCACTTAACTTTGCTTCTACTTTACAGAAATCTGGAATTCTCACTTGCCAACATATGTCTAGCTTGCTTAAAGTCTATCTTGAAATCACTGCTCACACGCAAGAGAGAAGTAAGATTGCTTCTTATCTTACAACAAACCATTAAGTCCTCATTTAATGAATCCAGTCAGATTAAATGAGAGGCATCAGCGAAAAACTAGACCTATACGCAGCAACCATTGACCAAGTGAGCTGCATGGTTCTGAACTTGAAAGGGTTTCTATTTGGTTTGCATGTTGTTTGACCATCTAATATAATGACTGGTTTTGTTTTTCATTTAAAGAAGACTTAATGGTCTGTTGAAAGATAACATGTAATCTTACTTCTGTATTGCATGTGTCAAGATATCCACAGCCACAGTAACATGTTATTTAGAAAAAGCACAAATTATGGAGTGTTAAATGATTTGACAGAAGTTTTTAAATATCACTTTGACAAGTTGGATGAGAAGAGTATCTCTCCCCTATTTCCACTTCAGGTCATTTGACAGGTTTGAAAAAAATATCAGAATATGTAATTAATCTCCTGAAACATCCTTTTGACATGGTATTTTGAAATGAAATTTTCAAACTACAATACATCTGATGTTTCCATTGGATTTGATTTTTATACATCAAAATGTTCTTATGATCTTCCCCTACATTTTTGCTCTTACTGTTTTGGTGAGTTGTTTTACATCTTAAATTGTTTTAGGCATGCTGTCTCGGCCACAAGCCACCCCATAGTTCCACCATAATGGCATAAAGCTGCTTTTAGCCTTGAAATTACGTGGGAGACTGTCTTCGCATCTTGATGGACAATCAGCCTCCGTTGATTAGGCCTAGCCATGGGCCTGATGACACACACTGAAGAGGGAGATTGCCATAATTAAGTGATAATCAATTAAACAAATGGTCTCAAAGATGAAAGGCTGAACTAAAAGGAACATTGGAAATTACATGTAGTCCAATATCAATATTGCTGGTTACTCGTGTAAAACTCTTTGGATACTATTTTGCATCAGTCACAAGTCATATGCTGTGGCTTCCATGTAAGTAAATTAAGTTTTAAAATGAATTTTATTAATATGGCATGTAATGTATCAGACCAAGTAAACTATTATTTTACCAGATCTGATACAGTACAGCCACGGTGAACTGTTTCATTCATACACTTTGCTAGATTTCATGAAATTGCTGCCTAAGTTAATTCACTGAACTGATCGCCCACACTGACTTCGACTCAGAAGAAAATAGTCTATTATAAAAATCCAGTCTTGCAAACATTGTTACTGTGAAATTTTTGGATGCTGCTTTGCCAAAAAAAAAACATAATGAGAAAACAAACAGGCATTTGGTTATATTTCTGACCGAAGCATATCAGAAAGTTATCTACAACCATATACTGTGATTCGCACAGTTGCAATGTCGACGTTTTATTTAGTTTGTAATAAAACATTCCTTTATTGAACAAATTACTATATTGCATCTGTGTTGTGGGATTATGTCAAAGATGGAAGCTGATATAGTTGTACTCAGTTACCTTACAATCATGGACAGAGTATCATGAAACACTCCTGAACAGGATTGAGTCCAAAAAGCTGCACACACATAATACGACAAAACACATCAAAGGGCCATACCATATATTCACAGCCTACAGATCCAACAACAAGACCCTAGATATGGCACTGTGGATACCTGATACTAATAAGATTGTTACTTTCATCTGATGGAAACAAAGAGGGCAAATCAGAACAGAGGCACATTCCCCAGATTGCAGCCCACTCACAGAGCCTCTTGTGGGCACTCATGAAACCTCATACCAACCTAATTATCCCCCAATATGAAAAGACACGTTCTTTAACCAGAAAAAGATATTTTTTTCTGTCACGTACCTCCGCAAATATGGTTCCAGCCTCCCACAGTATAAAAAAGTGATGCAAGTGACTCTGGCAACTGCCCCTTAGCTTCTGCTTGAAAAAGGAGATCATTCTCTGTCACTCTATGTAGTCACTTTCCTAGCTCACTTTTATGAATCTGAATCTGTTACAGATGAGACTGTTTTAAAAGAAGGTACAGCTGATTTTTTTTGTATTTTTCTATCACCAGTGAAGATTAGAAAATTTGGAAATATCTTAAACTTTGACAGCAGAAGGGTAGGGTTTTTCATCATATCTAATTATATAGGTCGGTTGAATATAAAGTGGCTGACTGGTAAAGGTTAGACAAATAGGCATCTATGCAAAAGGTACTGTAACTGATGGGAGACTCAGTATTTGTAGGGATTTTATTTAGCAAAATGTGTATCTAGCTCAACGACTTCCATAGAATTAATCTGTTTCTTAATTGAATCCTGAAAAGTTCTGGGATCAGTAATTTCATTTAGGGAATAGGATTATACTTCTTCCTAGTTGACCCTAGAAGTCAATGAATTGAGTATGTCACTCATGAGTATTATAATATTGTTAATATGGCATTAGGTGGTAGGCCTATTGAATTAAATGTAAATGACATTAGATGATTTAACACATCTCTTCTCTTGAAGGAAGTGCCTGGAAAAGCATAGAATTTGTCATATTACTTCCTGGTCTGATACACCAACAAAAATGAATTGATGTAACATATCTGTTTAGTTTATTTGACACTAGTACAAAAATCAGCATACATTTTGACGGATATTGAAGCATAAGATACATATTATATTATATCAGTTATTGTTGTCAAGAGGCGAGTTAAGCCCTCGAAGAAATTTTGACATAATCAGACAACTGTCAAATATTTAAATGAGTGTATCTTAGTTTTTTGTGAAATGGTTTGTGTCTTTTATATATTTGCAGGTGACATGCAATGATTTCAGCTCATGTTTTGGGATGAGTGAAATTAAGGAGACCATGGAACCGCAGTTGCCCCCGCTGGTGTTACAACCCAACACTGAACTAAGGTAATGATTTATCCTTTAAAATGATATTGTTTGCTTTATGTATTCTATTTTTATATTAATTATTTACTGAAGAGGCATGACTGATGTGACACAAGGAAACAACTGGCGCAGTGATAATTACTTTTTTTTTAAAGATTAGTGAAGGAGTTTTACATCAAAGAACATTCTGATGTTTGCATTCATTGTAATTGCCAAGATGAGATTATTCTGTACTTGCATGATGCCTTTGTCATATGTCTGGAAATCTCATTCTGATCATAAACATAACCCAATACTTTTTATGAACACATTGTTGTATGTAAGGGAACGTAGAATATTACTTGCACCCCAACTTTTAGATTTTCCAGTATGCATCTAATACATGATGCACCTAACTAATGAGGTTCAGATCCATATAATAGTGAAGTTTCAAATCTTTTGCTCATCCACATAGAAGTGTTTTCTCAAACTTCAATTTTTGCTCATGGTTTGGTGCAAAGTTGGGTATCCTTACGTTTCTAGGAAGCGCAAAAAATGGTTTTGCCCTGAACATCAATTTTTTATTTGCATCTTCAGATTCACGACCAACAAAAGACTAGCCATCAACATCACGATGAAGGTGTACTGGGTAACGGAGAGCAACTTCCGGTCATGTGAGCAGTCGGACGGACCATCTTTGAATGAAGAGTTTACAGATAGTGACATCATTGTTGACAGTAAATACCTTCGTCCTGGGCCAAACTACTTCATTGGTGAGTTTGCTTATTATGATCTAGTTCTTAAAATTCACATTCAAATCCTTGACCTGCCCAGTTCATGTCTCAATGAACAACCATTTGGAATTTCTTTGCTCAGGGCCTCTACATTCGTCTTAAGATCATTAGCAGACTTGCACTAAACTTCAGTTCACAATATGTTTAAGATTTATGATGTAGTTAATGTGCTTCAAAATATTGCTAAAGGTATTCTCCAGAAGAAGACTTTTCAAACCCCCTTATCTGTTTGGTATATTAAATAATATGATTAAATGTAGAATACCAGCTTTTCTATATCTTTTATATATGCCAATCCCACCATGCCTGACACTGCCTACAGTATCAGAAATTCAGTAGCTTCACTTAGCAGATGAAGGTTCTTTGATTGATTCCACTGCTTAGTGTATGTCCAGAATTCCTTTACACTGAATGAGTGATTGCTCAAGATCCTTGAAGCACACATTAGGGAAAGAAAAGTTTTAAACAAGGAAGCAACCTTCTTGAGTACATTGTGACATGACTTACCATATTAGTGGGACTTGTGATGAGGTACTGAATACTTAATATCAAATTCCAAGGCCTTTTATTGATTGAACTAACAGTGTTGAAAGGACTTTAGAAAATGTATTATATTGGGCCCCATCGGTCACTAAAATTAATCGTCGAGAGACAATAAGCCAAAATTTGTAGTAAATAAAGAAGGCAAGTCAGACCTGTTCTTTTTAATTAAGTGTAGCTCTTTTGATCTGTTCATTGCACAGAATTAGCTTCTTGTACAGCCAGACAATCCTTATAAATTTGCGCTTGAATGAAATTTGCATGTGACTGAAATTTTCATAACATTACTAATTTGCAGGTGTGACCAAGTCCCAGTTTGTATCATGCATGTTCGGTCTGCGACTTAATGTCACAGTCAAAGAAGAGCGGTGTCGGGAACCAGGGAAGACGAGCATGTGTAACGGACAAGGCAGATGTGTGACTTCCGCATTGCAGGTAAAGGGCTGAAGGCATTTCTTTTTGAGCTGCCGTGTTTCTTTCGATGTGCCTGGTAATGTTGGAAAAGCAAGAGTAGAAATGTTGATGCAAGGTTCCGTGGTGTTAAGACAAAAATTGAAATGATGCCCTGAAAAAAACAAGACTAAAGCACTTTAATAAACCTTTATGAATTCTCCATTAAACTCTCAAGTGTAAATGGGTACTAACAGCATGCTTTCAAGAGTCTGGAGTATCAAAAATTCATCATGAAAGACTAGTTTTTGTTAAGACTGAAAAGGACTAATGTAAATGAATTGCTTGTCTAGAAAGTGTTAGTGTTGATTTTTTTATATTGCCAAGCATGCAATTTGCTTGAAGTAGATTTATCATTTATAGATCTATGTGAGTGCTTCGCAAACTGTTTGCTTTGCTTTCCAGTAGATCCAAATACACACATTTGAGAAGAGACTCTTTAGATGATTGATTGAGATAGAGAGCCCCTTTATATGCTGTTATAGATTGTGTTAAATCACTTTGTCATCATGGAACACAATGCACTATAGAATTGACTATATGTTTCTTGTGCAACATTGCAACTGATTCATTGCAACAGATCTCTGATAAACAAGCCTCTAAATTGTCTTTAGAACTCTCAATTTCATGGTGAACATTTTTTCGTAAGACTGCAGTTAGCAAGACTTGTTGTAGGCTTGAGAACATTGTTGTTTTGCAAATGTGCTCAAAGTAGGGGGTGGTGATAAATCATGGAAAAAATCAAATTGCTGAAAATCAAATGGAAACTACTTAGGTTTTGTTAAGGGTGAGAAATGGTTTCCAAAAAGGTATAATACATGTCTGTAGCATTATTATTGGTCCCTCCCAAGACCGATTGAAAGTTTTGTTAATTTTCGGTAGTATTTTGGTTACTTGCGAAGTCGCGGTTTGCTATATCTTTCGCCTAGTGATGTTAACACCATTGGCTTCAGTATGAAAAGAGCTTTCATTTGAATACCAACATGACCATTCTACCCCATTTTTCAGGTGCAATGTACTGATAAATGCAGCGGGATAAGCTACAAAGTCAGTTCCTTTGTGGTAATTATATGGCTCCTGTAGAAATGTCGGTTAAAAATTTGCAAATCAAGTTTCTATATCAGTTTTTTCCCCAAAAATTAATGTTTATATATTTTCTGATAAAATCTGCTTGTTCAATTTAATGTGTTGGACAAGATTCCATCTGAAACACAAAAGTATCAATTTTGCCCTGTTTCACCCGGTATTTGACATCGAGTGATGATTTACAGGTGTTTACATGTATATTACAGTATCACTATTAGGTCCAGGGATTCTGTGCTTTAAAGCCATATGAGCAGTGATTCATGTAATAAATCCTAAGCAAACGAGGACATGACTGATGTTAATTGGTCCAATCAAAGAATCCATAGTTCATTCTTATTTCAGTCCAAAATTGTAGTCAAAACTAAATGAGAGGTCATTTCTTTGCATCATATAACTCATCACAGTCTGTCACTTTGATAAAGTAAAAAATAAGGACCAGTTCTCTGTGAAACATGCACTTTGTGACTCATGACAGCCAATGAAGTGTCATCTTCTCTACTTTCAACATGGGAAACATAGAGGCTGTTTGATTACTGTAGTCATGATCAAAAGAAGGCCATTTGACTTGTCATAACTGTTCTTAGAGTGAAAATCAGATACTTAATCCTTTCCTTTGGCTGTCATCAACAAGCTTGATAAGCCTCCCTTAAATCAAATTGACATCGCAAGTATTAGGTATGATCATTACAAATCATCAGTATGATGACACATGAAGTACCATTTTCACAGTGCAACAGTCCACTCTTTTTCTACATCAAAGTAGCAGACTGTAGTTTACTTGTGGTGTCACTGGCTTAAACATGTTTTAATGATATTGTTTGTGTCAGTTTTCATTTAATCTATTTGTTCAACATATATATATAATATGTGGCAGCATACGTGCAAAATTAACAAACTAATTAACTGGTTTGGTGTATGTACCTAACAAGAAGATTAGGAAACAAGCAGGTAACTGTTAATGACGTGGCAATGCCAGTTTGCAAATTGAAGAGAAGAAAACACATTGTTTCGATCGACCGCCAACCTGCAAACAGCTCTAATGAAAACATATAAGCATTGTCATCTCTACTAATCATGAAGTGGCTCCCAAGATGGTACCAAAAAGTAATAGTAA
The DNA here is from genome assembly GCA_026936325.1 of Platynereis dumerilii. NCBI lineage: Eukaryota > Metazoa > Annelida > Polychaeta > Phyllodocida > Nereididae > Platynereis > Platynereis dumerilii. The sequence continues at coordinate 7,469,066 of JAPTHN010000008.1, forward strand.
AGAGACACCTGGTCCCATTCAGTTGCTAATTGACAGAATTTTAATATTGGTTTCTTCATCTCCTTGGTAAAGGAATTTTTGACGAAGATTATGAAAACATGCCAGCATCATCTCTCACAAAATTAGAAAATCATTAACTAGATAGCTTTAGAAATGTCATGGAAACTTATCAGTTTAACAGAATTTAATTAATACCTGTACAGATTTGAAAATCATACCCATTCGACATTGTTACACAATCTGAGTACTGACTCAAATATTATTCACTACTAAATTACCTATCAGCTTGCCATTGTAGTGGGATCTTTGATATGCCTTTATAGGCAAGTGTTTTATGCAAACATGAATTGCTTTCCTTGCCTTAATTAGTGCCAGTCACTGCCTGATGAATTTTTTGACCTAGAGAAGAAACACAAAAATTAGTTCTAATTTGTTAATCTTTATAAATAACCTGGCAATTTTGACAATTGTCTCTACAGGAATTTTGTGTAAAACAGTTTCTAGACCCAAAAAGCAAGGCTACATTCCATTAGCTGCTCTATGATGTCTTTGCATCAGTACAGTTATTACAGGCCTGAAAAGGATAAACCGCCATTCTGGAATTTTGGCCGCAGTGCAGGATGATGGATATAAATGATGCTTTTAATGTCCATAACTTTTAGACATATAAAAAAGACTTTATTTTTCTCTCTGAAAAAATGTATAGAAGATGACCTGCCATTTGGAGGTAATTAATGTTGAATTAGGGCTGAAATAGAATTAAATGCTTCTCGGCGGGCACCTTTTCATCCATTTTTTGCAGACATCTTTGATTCTGCAAGCAGTTGCATGAGAAAAGGATGTTAAAATTCATCAACATATTCTATGCACTTAAATCTCCAAGAATATGCATGTTTAGCAATTTTGCATGCAAGCTCCACAGGGAACAGGCTCTCATTATAATTGTCTGATTATGATCGTGATAGTTCAACATTATATTATAATTCAAATGCTTAAAAGTGGTCAAATATACATCAATACATATCATGTTGGTACTCATTTGATAGCTCTCTTTAAGACGAAGACAATGGCACCATTCTCAATGGGATAGCTGTTACCTACATCAAGTAATCAATAACCGCGATTTCAAAAAACGTAATAATTTTAGCTCAAAAGTTTATTATCTTCAGATGAGCTTGGGAGGGATCAAAAATGAAGCTACAGCTATGTGTAATACATCAATTTGCTGCATTTTTCTGTCTTAACAATGTTTGGATAGTTTCCATTTGAAATTTTAAAGTTCATTTTTATCACCACCCCCTACAGTCAAAGTGTCAATTTGAGTGTCAATTGTGTTATTCAGATGCTACTGAGGTGTTTTACGACTGCACATTCCCATTTATTTAGACGCTGCCCATTGGTGCCACTCTTTGGCGGCCCTGACTCCTGAGCCATACCGTTGTTGAAGGCTCACCAGATATTCCATAAACCACATGCTATGTGACAATCAATGTTTGCTACAGTACACCACAAAATAAAGTGTGATCACCCAAGCAGGAAAGAATAATCAGCCACTACTTAACCCTTTCACACCTCAGAATCACTTTTCGTTAATTTCAATTACATTGGCTGCTTTCTCAACAGTATTTTTGAGATGGCATAAAGTATTGGTGAGGAATAAAAGGTAGTTGTAAGGAGATTCAGGCTGGGAAGGGGAAAGAAAGGCAAAGTGGACGGATTATGTTCTTACTTTATTTTGGTTTGTACTGTATTACAATTGTAATCTATGAGTCTTCCATACCAAAAAATTATTCAGTGTGTCATATTGCTTCTCATTCCAGAACAACTTCAACTGCCTCTGTTGCCCTGGTTACTCTGGTCTTTTTTGCGATTCCATTGACGCGTGTTTCAAGAAACCCTGTCCTTCAAACGCGACGTGTATTGATGACATTGAGGATAAAACTGGAACGAAATATGAGTGCAAATGTCCACTTGGTAAGCTGACTTGATTAAATTTGTAATTCAGTGGTTTTGTTTTTAATACTTTTAAATAAATTCAAATTTGTTTTATAATGGAATGCTGGATTAAATTTGTCAGTGTTTGTTTGCTCATGATTCTTGGAGCTTTTTAAAGCATTCATGCTCTCTGTCACAACTTCACAGCAATGTTCACACATTTTTACCTGCCCAACTATTTTCTGATGCATCTACAGGCATCTGGGAAGAACAATGAGCAGAAAAGCAAGGCTGTGTGATTAAAGCTGTCGACAAAATTGCTTCGTTTTATCAAACTGTCATTCTGCAAAATATTCAAATGCATCACATAAAGCCCCAATCATCCATCCGTCCTTCTGAATATTAAGAAAACCTTGTATCTATTTTAAATTTACAGGAAGCCATGGCAAAAACTGTGAGATCCACACTGATGATTTGTGCACAACAACGCCATGTAAGAACAATGCAACATGCACTGGGAACATTACATCTTACGAGTGTTCATGTTTACAAGGTTTCAAGGGTCACCAATGTGAAATCAACATCAATGACTGTATGGACAATCCTTGTGGGCAGCATGGAGACTGTCATGACAAGGTGGGAGGATACTACTGTCAGTGTGTGCCAGGTGAGTTTGTTTTATATCCACAACTTTGGAGATTAGAAGGAAAAACAGTCAACAAAATTTACATCAGGTTTAAAACCTTCTTTAGATCTTTTGATTCGAAACCTAAGAAGGAAAATCATGAATTAGCCATCCAGGTTTTACCTGACTGGCTTATGCTCATGTTTTGTGTGTTGAAATTATGTCAATGGCTAAATATTGTTGTGTAAATCCTGACAGATTGGCCCAATTTCAACAACAGAGTTGAGAGGTCCCAGGTTTTAGGTTGATCCCAGTCTTAACTCTATTTCCTGCTGTACAAACCTCACCCGTGTCTCGACTGTCTGGTCCCCCTTTTACATTTTACATTTCATGTGATTTTATATTTTGTCTCTACATGTATAGCACCGCAGAGCAGGTTATCTGGTTGAGGTACTTTATAAATTTCTATAATAATAATAATACTAAAGTCTGAGATAGAGTCTGTTAATTTTTAAAGTCAGCCGAAAAAATGACATACCACACTTCTTCTGACACATGCTGAAGTATTTTTGCTCTGAGCAGTGATTTAAAGTTGGCTTACTTCCTTCAATATACAATCCAGGCCAACTGAGTGTCCTTGTGCTCCGAGAGGTCCAGAAATACGAAAGTGACTCAACCAAGATGTCAAACAAACAATAAAAAAAAAGTATTCCTGTTTGGTGGGAAGGCAAAGGGCAAGATACAGTTTGTGTGTTTGCAGAGGTTGTTTGCCAGGATTCAATCTTGAGAGAAGAAGCTCAAGGAAGACTCATCATTCCCTTTGGCAAATATGGAGTTCTCTGCTGTACTCCATGGTTCCATGCATTATACAATTTCTTGGTGCAGTTATTTCATGCATGAGTCTTCAGCAGAGACTTGACTGAAGCCAACTCTAGCTGATGGATGAGTGACACATCACTTTGTCCCACCAACTCAGTTGATCACAAAACTTGTATTGATTTGATACTGCTTTCCACCCTTTCCTGCATTATTAAGTTGCCTGTAAAATGAAGAACAAGGAAAAAAGACATTTGGGATAATGAAAACTAATCCTCTTTGACTGATGTGACATTATATGAATTGTATTCCGAGTTAATTGTTTGTGAAATTTTGGTCAAATAAATATATCTGAATCTGAAAATCTAATCCCAATGCACCTTTCAGAAAATTCAGATGAGACTTTGAGATTTTAAGACTTGTCTGGTTGGCATAACAGTTTCCATGTGAGATAGATAGGATAAAGCTAACCTTTAACTGTGTCTTCTTGAATGGATTTAATGAAAATTAGGTTTTTTTTTACTTACAGGTCATGGTGGAAAGAATTGTGAACACAAATTCAATGAATGTCTCACGAAACCTTGTCAGAATGAGGGAGTTTGTGTTGACAAAGAAGATTCTTATGAATGCCATTGTCCTATGGGCTACACAGGTCAGAATTGCACTGAAAAGGTAGCCTTGTGTGACCCCAGCCCTTGTCAGAATGCTGTGGACTGTGAAGACCATGGCCCGACCTACAAATGCTGGTGCATGGCCGGTTTTTCAGGTAAGTTTTCTTTGAAGGGATTGAGTGAACGAGCCATAAGCACCAGTGTGTGCTGTTTAGAGACTTGTGCTGATGAATAATAGTTGCAATAGATCATTTGTTTAGCTGTTCACTTAGAATAATGTAACATATAATCTTGGTTATAAATTGGAAGAAAATCACTGGTGTGCAAGGAGGACACTTCCGTTCCTCCAAGATGTTCTTGGTCAGTTTTTGGAAGAATTTTTCTATCAACTAAATGGATAATTGAAGATGCTTACTTCTGAAACTGATATGCAGAAGTCACTCCAGTTAGCCTATCGCATGTTGGCTTTTTGCTGCAGTCTATGAAGTAATCAAAGACTGATATAAACTTGACGACCCTAAGCCCACCTTATTATTAGATTAGGTCTGCTGAATTTGGAAATTAATCTCATTTCGTGGATGCCAAGTTATAAACTCTAAAACTTACTGTAAACTTTGCCAACTGCAGGCAGAAAAGTAGAAGGGAATTACATGGAACTCTTATAATGAAAGTCACAATAATTTTTACATTTCTCAGCCCAGGCACTGATTATTAAGATGGCCATAGATGTGAATGGAAATCTGTGATGTTAGTCTTGACACAGCTGTGTTCAGTGCGTTAGATACAGATCATGGTATTACTGCTTAGCAGTTGCATTGTCAGAAATGATGGCACAATTGAGCTTCGATGTATCAAATAAAGGGGAATAATTTATGATAATTAAACGCCGAAAATAGTATAATGTTACCATGGCAGAAACTCTACTCAGAGAGACTTGTCTTCCAGACTACAGACAGACTTCTTAGTTATACCACTTCCTGTCATATCAGGTACCACATGTCTCTGCTAATCCTCACTTGATTGTGTCTCTCTACTTGCTTGTCTACTTTCTGTCCACTTTCCAGTTTGCAACATTCTGCTTATTCATCATTCTTTTGACAGTAGGGACCTTGCCTTACACTGCATGTGACTAATGTGAACAACTGATTTTTCAAATTGTTGTCCGGTGCGTCAACCAATCTCTAAATTGCAAATCTCTAAATAGTCAAAATACTAAAAAAGGCTTGATTTAGATATTGGCAAAGAAAAATTCATGCCCATCTCTGCAATTATCGCTCATTTAATGTCTTTTCGGGCCACTAAGAACATTCACAAATAGTGAATGCCCATTTCTGCAATTATCGCTCACATGTCTTTTCTGAAATGCGGATCGCGGTTGCGGGAAGCGGTATCGCGGGATTTGCTGATTTTTCTATAGAAATAAGTGAGTTAGGCTGGGGTTTTATTTGAAGGACTTCTAGTAATGATAGAAGCGTAATTTTTGCACCAATAGATGCGTCTTGGAGAGTCTTCTTCATTACAAGTGCATAACTTCGATAATTTGAAAATATTCCTTAAAAGTAAAATTGAAAATGAATAATCTGAACCTCAATTTTTTCACTGTTAGATTTGTCTTGGAGAGATGTGTTCAGTTTTCCTGGTTATAGATTCATAGCATGCAATATAGAAAAAATTCCATCAAAGCATGACATTTAATCTGACTAATTCAACCAAATTAAACTTGAATTAAATTTTAATTAATAAACTTAAAAGATACTTTCAGAGGTGAATATTTATGTTCCTTGGGCTTGGTGGGGTGCTGAGGGCTTAGGTCTACAACCAGTGGGCTATTGGAATTTGGAAATGCCAGTAATTTTGTTCAAAGAAAACTTACATAATTATATATATATAGTTTATTTATTTATTATTTTTTTGGTTAATGGGTCTGGATATTAGGCCATGTCCCACATTTGGTCTTGGAGTATGTACAATAGGCCTTCTGTGGGTTGCCAACATGGCCAGTGTGGGCAGAAAAAACACACAGTTGTCTAGGGAACTAATAAAAATCTTACTTGGAGTAAAAAAAAAAATCAATTAGCAGTCCACAACGTAGTATGTGTATATCATATGTTTCGGCCTATAAATAATTTACTAAGTAAAAATGGATAAATTCTAGAAAATGTTCTAGTCAGGCTAGGGCAATAAACTGACCTCTAAAAACAGCCATTTTCAAGCCAAATTTAATGGTAAAAAAACAAGTTCGTATCTTTGCTAAAAGTCTCGCAAATCGCAAAAAAAACGAATCCCGCATTTTCGGGATTTTCGCTGCTGTGCCCCGCATTTTAATATCAAAAGTTGGCGATAATCGCAGGAATGGGCACGATTTAACTATTTGTTAATGTTCTAAGTGGCCCGAAAAGATATTTAGAGATGGGCAAATTTTGGCAATAGGAACAATAGTGTGCCAATAGTTAGAATAGCTTATTGCTCCTTTTGGCAAAGTATGCCAATAGTTACAATAGTTTGCCAATAGTTAGAATAGCAAATTGCTCCTTTGGGCAAAGTTGTAAGATTTTGCCGAAAGGAGAAGTAGTTTGCCAATTGTTGAAGTAGCTTGCCAATAGGAGAAATAACCGTGCCCGATTGTAAAATTGGGCCCGATTTGGAGATTGTCTGCAGCATCCGGTGAAGGTAATGCTCAAAGAAAATGTTGTTCACTTTGTGCATAGCCTTCCTTGCATGGAGAGAAAATATGGTAAAACTGCTAATTGACAGACAAGGGTAACTGAAGTAACAACTGATTAGTACAATACTCTCACTGCAAAAGTCAACACTTTTTCTATAGACCTTTTTTTTCAATAACTCTACTTTACTTTCTTTCCCCTCCCCACCCTATAACTATTTTTCCATGGGTGCCATGCATTTTCAATTTGGCCAGACAATGGAATTTTATAATTTGCCATTGTTTTCTCCTGGAAAAGTGATTATGAAAGCCCAGGGCTATTAGTCCGTGGGCCAGATATCGAAACCCTCCCCCCCCCTTGGGAATTTCGGAGACCCATATATTTTGAAAGATATATATCTTAAGTTACAAAATTTGCTTGTTGGTCAATCTTAGACCTCAACGATAACCAGCAAGAGCTATATGAGTGCGGGAAGGTTGAAAATAAATTTTTTGCCAAACCGAGTGCCGCAATTTTCAGAAAATATACTGTTATTCATACACTAATCCATGTATAGATGCTTAAATGGCACCATTTTGAAGGTATTTAATTCCTCTATCTATTACGTGCGAAAATTGATTGATTAGGATATCTTTTTTGGTCAAAAGAATGGAAAACATGCGGCCATAACTCGAAATTAAAAAGAAAATTTCATTTTATTTCACGAAAGTTCCCCCTTAAGGGTCACTAGGGGTCAGAAGCATCCTGAAGTTTCTTTCACATCATTCTGTATATTCATAGCTTTAAAATGATGTATAACACAACCATGTAACTGCAACAATAGCTTACCTGCAGTCAATTATTCATTATTGCATTTATGCACGATTAAGTCAAATTTTCCGATATAGGGGATGAACGACATAGATTCTGCTGTGAATATATCTTCCAGGATTCTGTGTATCTCTACGAAAAACAATTGTAGATATTTGTAATAGTCTATATTCTGTTAACTATGTTTTCAGGGGTTTTAAAACAGGTGTTTTCATGTTTTTAACTTGGTTATGGCAGCCATATTGCAGATTGGCAACCAAACATATTTTCTTACAAACATGTCCGGGTGACCTACATTGATGGTTTTCAGGATAAACATAATTTTTCCTGAAATAAGAACTTAATCACAACTGGTTTTCCTTTTCTGAAAGGAAGATAGTGCATTTACCCCTTGTTTATTCAAAATGGCAGCCTCAATCCCAGAAAAAATACATTTTTTCTGAATATCGGGTGCCAAATTTCATTATTTTTAACAAGAAATGCTTAATGCCACAAAATTGGCAAAAACTGCCTCAATAGTCATTTATATAACAAAATGTAGGTATCATTGAAACCAAAAATTAGTAGGGTACATGATGCTATGTTGATTTACAAAAGAGGAGGGACTGAAATTTGACAGGAGGCCATTTTCTTTATCTTACCCCAACATTTTACTTAAAACAAAAGAAGATTTCAACACACATACAATCACTGTAATCAAAGGTAAATTCTATACAAAAGTCATGAATTCAGCCATGATTAATAAAAGAAGAAATTGGTTATTTATTAAAATATTTCTCATTTATAACAGGAATGCTCATAACAAGAGAGGCCCGTTTTCTTCCCTTACCCAGTTTTTCTTTTGCCAAAAATTATTTTTGCACAGAAATGGTAACAAAGATGTTAAATTAATTTTTTATTATTTTAAGTACAAACCATTATTATTTTAAAGATAATATTGAGTATTATATGGTAATTTTTAATATATTTATCAGGCTACCTGGGTCATATAGTTTCATTTTGGACCAAGGGTCCGGACTTTCTAGCCACACTTTGTAAAATTTGGACTATTGCAGATTTTGGGTAAAATTCAACAACTCCAAAACTATGAACTGGGTTAGAAGTGGTTTATAAAAATGATTAGGCATATTGAATCTTATATGGTAATTTAATATATTTACCAGGCTATCTGGCACATATAGTTTCATTTTGGACCAAGGTTCTGGACACTCCAGTCAAGCTTTGTAAAATTTGGACTATCGCTGAATTTTGCTAAAATTCAACAACTTCCAAACAATGAAAAAGCTTAAAAGTGGTCATAAAAATGGCTAGGCATATTGAATTTTATATGGTAATTTATTTAGCTTATTTACCAGGCTATCTAGCACATTTAGTTTGATTTTGGACCAAGATTCTGGACACTCCAGCTGCACTTTGTAAAATTTGGACTATCGCAGATTTTACCTAAAATTCAACAACTCCTAATCTATGAACTGGCTTAAAAGTGGTTATAAAAATGACTAGGCATATTGAATTTTATATGGTAATTTAATATATTTACCAGGCAATCTGGCACCAATAGTTTCATTTTGGACAAAGGGTCTGAACACTCTAGTCAAGCTTTGTAAAATTTGGACTATCGCAGATTTTTGCTAAAATTCAACAGCTCCTAAACTGAGAACTGGGTTAAAAGTGGTTATGAAAATGACTAGGCATATTTAATTTTATATGGTAATTTAGTATATTTCCAAGGCTATCTGGCACATATAGTTTCATTTTGGACAAAGGGTCTGGACACTCTAGTCAAGCTTTGTAAAATTTGGACTATCGCAGAATTTTGCTAAAATTCGACAACTTCCAAAATATGAACTGGCTTAAGAGTGGTCATAAAAATGGCTAGGCATGTTTAATTTAATATGGTAATTTAGCTTATTTACCAGGCTATCTGGCACATAAAGTTTGATTTTGGACCAAGGTTCTGGACACTCCATCCACAATTTGTAAAATTTTGGCGATCGCAGATTTTTGCTAAAATTCAACAGCTCCTCAACTATGAACCGACTTAAAAGCGGATATAAAAATGACTAGGCATATTGAATTTTATATAGTAATTTAGTAAATTTACCATGCAGCTCTCTAGCACATACAGTTTCATTTTGGACCAAGGTTCTGGACACACAAGTCAAGCTTCGTAAAATTTGGACTATCGCAGATTTTTGTTAAATTTCAACAACTTCCAAACTATGAGCTGGCTTAAAAGTGGTCATAAAAATGGCGAATCATATTGAATTCTATATGGTAATTTAGCTTATTTGCCAGGCTATATGGCACAGATAGTTTCATTTTGGACCAAGGTTCTGGACACTCTCGTCAAGCTTCGTAAAATTTGGACAATCATAGATTTTTGCTAAATTTCAACAACTTCCAAACTATGAACTGGCTTAAAAGTGGTCATAAAAATGGCTAATTATATTGAATTTTATATGGTAATTTAGCTTATTTGCCAGGCTATCTGGCACATATAGTTTCATTTTGGACCAAGGGTCTAGACACTCAAGCCACACTTCGTAAAATTTGGACTAGCGCAGATTTTTGCTAAAATGCAACAACTCCTTAACTATGAACTGGCTTAAAAGTGGTCATAAAAATGGCTAGGCAATAGGCATATTGAAATTTATATGGCAATTTAGTATATTTACCAGGCTATCTGGCACATATAGTTCTATTTTGGACCAAGGGTCTGGGCACACCAGCCACACTTTGTAAAATAAGGACTATCACAGATTTTTGCCAGATTTCAACAACTTCCTAACTATGAGCTGGCTTAAAAGTGGTCATAAAAATGGCCAGGCATATTGAATTCTATATGGTAATTTAGCTTATTTGCCAGGCTATCTGGCACAGATAGTTTCATTTTGGACCAAGGTTCTGGACTCTCTAGTCAAGCTTCGTAAAATTTGGACAATCGTAGATTTTTGCCAAATTTCAACAACTTCCAAACTATGAACTGGCTATGGCTTGGGTGTCCAGACCCTCGGTCCAAAATGAAACAATACCCTTCCCATGTCCTTTTTAAAAAAAAAATACTAAGTAATATATAGTAATAGTTTAGTGTATTAAAATAGATAGTATAACACCAAAGATCCTTGGTATTATTATATCAATGATTGAGGCAAAATAAATGGCCGTCATTTTGAAAAACGGGGTTAAACTGCACTTAACTTCCCAGGAGAGTATCAAAACTGTCTTAATGAATTCCTGACCCATGAAAACATATATTTAGACCCAAAAATCATCGTTCTAGCCCAATTAGATCCAGAGATACGGGCGAAACGGTTAATTGGCGGCCATCTTGGAATTATCCATCATGGCCGCCAGTCGTTGAGGTTATATAATGACCAACAAGCAAAAATGTGTTCTCTGGAATATTAGCTTTCCGATGGTATGTGTCTTCAAAATTCCAAAGGGGGGGGAGGGGGGGTTATGGTGGCCCGCGGACTATATGGTTATCATTCCATCAAATGCAATGCCTTCTCCATTAATATCCCATGAATTGAGATAATTCCATTTTTAGGCATTTGGACTTTTTTCTGGTGTTGGGGATAAGTTGATTAATGAATGAGATTACTCATTGGCAACTTTTTGGTTTTGGGTTTTATCTGATGCAATTCTCTTAAAAAAAAACGATTTAAGCTCAATTTTAAAAGGATTTCCTTCCTTTACTAAAGAATGTCTAGTGCACTTGAAAAAAAAAAGATTTGTGTGCGTCACTTAGGCAAAACAAACGTTAGCCGGTGTCCGTCCAAAATTTTGTGTAAATTCAAACAAATATGTCTGACATTTCATTGATCAGATCAGGTGAAGTTTCAATTGGTGTTGGCTTAATGTGAGTTAAATGTAATTTTAATAGGTAGTTTTGATTTAAAGTAGGTAAAGTAGGAATTGATTTAGCTAAAAGCTAGGTGTCGATAGCCAATACATGTTACATCATGTATGTAAACAGGTTTCCACACATTTTAAAAGACCTAAATGCTGCTTGTTCAGGTGGATTCTCAAAATGCAGTTGAAAAACAAATGTTTGTAATCGGTGCATGTATCTAAGTTAAAATTACATCAAAACTGAACAAGCATTAGCTCTGCCTATTGTTGCAATATCTAAACAATGTCTCATTGACAAGCTTTGTTAAGTAGACTGGTACGTCTATCTCAAGGAAGACTCAGTCAAATCAATTTGACTGAATTTTGAAATATATATGAAAAATAATCTTGAGGATCTCTAGCACCAAATGGCAATAGAAATAAGCCCAATGGTTCCATTTATTACCATACACTACTCCTTCGAACTCTCTGTATTTTGGGACATTTTCCCTCTGTTTTACAGCAATTTTCCATGAAAAACGGACATCTTTCATGGCTCATCTGACTCAGCCGAACTGATTTGACCTAGTATTCCATGATACAATGAAAGAGGATAATCAGTCATGTCAACATACAGTTTGATTTAACCTTTTATGCTTATGCATCATTGAAAAAAAGTAGAAAGGTTAGTCTTAAGTAAAACTAGGTTTCGGTGGTTTGACTGAGTCTTCCACAACAGAATCTGAGTTGCACAATGGGAACTTTTGAGGTAAAAAACAGTTAAACCTGCTTTGACTGAGTCTTCCATTGATTTTTTCCCTCCAAAAAGTTGTTTGTTGTGCAAGCTAAAAAGGTCAAAGTGGTTTGACTGAAGCCGACTCTATGAATCTGCACAAGTCTAGTGGAAGACTCAGTCAAAGCTATGTTTTGGCTGGATCATCCTCTATTTTCTAGTGGAAGACTCAGTCAAAGCTATGTTATGACTGAGTCTTCCACTAGAAAATGGAGGATGACTCAGCCAAAATATAGCTTTGACTGAGTCTTCCACTAGATTAGTGGCAGATTCACAGAGTCGGCTTCAGTCAAACCACTTTGACCTAGTATGGAAATTAAAATAATGAAGCCACTGCCTTGCAGCTTCCTGGAATAATCAGTCAAAATTACTTTATTAAATAAATTCTACATTTTTTAAGCATCATTTATGTTTCTGCACGATCACAACACCAAGCTAAACACAATGATATAACTCTCAATACAATCAGTGACGGGAAACAGAAGTTATCTGCTGATTTGTTTAGTTTTCAGAATTTCAGATCTGCTGAAAATTGCAAAATTTACTATATCTGAGTCTTCCATGAGATAGACGTGGTAAATAACAAAAAGTATTTCATCAATTAACCACCAACTTATCGAAGCAACTTTTTTACATTGAAGGGCTTCAGAGTGTAAGCAATTTATCTTGATTTGTCTTATCATCTCTTTAATTGAAGTTCCAATTGATATTTCCATACTGAGAAGAAATGAGCTATTACTCACCAATTAAAGAAAATATCGGAAAAAAAGCTAATTTTGCACTGGCATCTTCGAACCACTGAGATAAATGACCAAGGCTCATTGGCTTTTGATGTTGAACAAATTAAGTCTCATTGATAGCTCACAATGTTCCACCTGCCAGCCATGGTGTGGAAGCAATAAACTGCAAGCATAAATATCACTCTCAGTAAAATAATTCCTTTTTGGATAATCTGAACTGACATTCTATTCAACCCAGGGTTTGATTATTGCATTAATTACTTCTTAGATCATTGTTTTTGACTGCAAAGCTTACTCGTGAATCTGTCATAATTTTGCCATAAACAAACAATGTTAAAATTATACGTTTTTTTTTTGCAGGGAAGAATTGCGAGATCAATATGAATGAATGTGAATCATCTCCATGCCACCAGGGCTCTACATGTGTTGACATGGTTGCAGGATTCAAATGCTTGTGTCCTCCTTCTCTCACTGGGGAGCGATGCCAACATCGAGGTGAGAAGACCGCTACAATTATACTGTAGAACTAAAAATCATATGCTCAAGTTATTATGAATAGCATGGTTATATTGTTTAATGTTTATCTAAACAACTCTAACATCTTAAGGTTGATATTGATTCTATCATTAATTTTAAATTGTTTGCACCTGAAGAATATCACAAGACACCATGGCTGATATTACATCTCACCATGTCAGAAAGTTTTGATGTGTGTTGTTTATTTTTCCTAACTCTGGGCAAGATGATTAATGATGGAAATTTTCTTGTAAGAATTGATTGATGATGTCAAATTGTATTTTTTAAAGTATTATAATCATTCATGAATGTAGCCAGATTGAAAGTTGAAGTTGAACCATGTATTGCCATAAAAACTCATCGTAGCCTGGAAGAAAAAATTAAAAACTTTAGTGCCACCAATGTTTGGTTTTTTGCAGGCCTACTAGTCAGGGAGCCAATGCACAAAATATTGATTTCACTGGTCCGGAAAAAACAGTGGTCTGAGACTTTTCTCAGTGAAAGTAGACACCCTGAGCTTTCCTTTTTTGGCAATAAAAGGGCATGTTGTTCGTTTCAGTTTTTAGATAAATTGGTTTCTATGGCAACAAAAACAATATTTTTTTTAATCTAAAAAATGTATTTATCTTGCTATAATTTCTAAACTACAAGAGGTAGCAACCTAGAATTTTGTGGGAATATCAATCTTTGCAATGGCTTCAAGAACATTTATGAAGACTTCATAAATTTCTGAAACTGTTGCCATGGCAACGGTCAATTCTATCAAAATTGTCACTTTTCAGCAATATTACTTCATTATGATAATAAAATCAGGAAAACTTTCCAATGCAGAAAGTGGAAATTTTGTGGAAATATACCTTATAGTACTAATGTTCATTTGCATAAGAAATCTGACAGCATTTTATTGCTGAGGACAGCAGGTATACTCATATTTGAAAATAAACAATTTTTTGTGAGCCAGAAAAATTGTCACTTTTTTGGTCATTGTCATGGAACAAATTGTGTTAGACATTTGGGATTTCATGGGTTGATGGTTCTGTGAAAGCACTTTCATAACTTAGCATTATGGCTTACATTTTGGAAAGACTGTTGCCATGGCAATCGAAAGTTTTCAAGAATTAAGCATTTCAACAGATATCATTGGTTTATGATTGACATAGCCGGGCAAATTAACAAGAGATGGATGTTTCAATCACTGGAGATGAGAGATCTAAATGTGATACCTATCAGAAATTCAAATCAAATAGTTTGTAAATATAGTGGTTGCCATGGTAACCAATATTTTTATGCTCAGTGTACACTACAGGTTTCATATGATCTCATCGCGATGCTGTGTCAACCGCTGCAACAAAATTACTGGTAGAGTTGAGTGTATGCTTGACCTGCAATCCTGCAGCAGGAAGGTTGCATTCAAAATGGGTAAAGTGAGACCATTCGCCCTATTTTACCCCTTTTCTTTCCTGCAGTGCCCTCACAAGTTAATGTACACAATGAAGAAAACACATTTTAACAACACAAATCTGCAATAGCATCACATAATATCAAGCCCTGTTAGATATTGCGCCACATCATTGCAAGTCCACTAAATACCAAGAGAGGTTGTTACAGCACCATCGTGTCCATTATCATTGTAGAAATTATTCCAGTGTGCCTTAACCGCAAAGTAACTGCTCTCTCTTTGTGGGTAAGAGTGATAAAAAAGAACTGTTGAGTCATTGTTGGATTCGGATGTCATCAGAATTTTATTCTCGAGATATAGGATTTACTCATGGAGACAGATCCTGTACAACAGGTGTCACATTGGGTATTATTACAGTTTTATTGCACATTATGATGGATGGGGCATCCCAGAATAAAAATCAGGTGGGTGCCACTCCGCCACCCTTTGGCATTTCACTCTGGCAGCCATTTTCCAAAATGGCTGCCAAAACCCTAATTTTGGCCATATCTCCTCACATAATTGTCATAGGACCATGACGTTTGCATCTAAACCTAGGTTTTCTGGTATAAGGAATTCAATGAAAGTGGTTTTAATGATGTCAGTACATTATTCTGGCAACCATTTTGGAAAATGGCCACCAAAAACCATATTTTTGGCTATAATTCCCCATGTAATTGTCTTAGGACTAGGATGTTTGGGTTGAAATGAGGTTTTCTGGCATGAGGAATTCAATGAAAGTGGTTTTGATGATGTCAGTGCAATATTCTGGCAGCCATTTTGGAAAATGGCCACCAAAACCATATTTTTGGCCTTATCTCCTGATATAATTGTCATAGGATGATGATATTTGGGTCTAAACCTAGGTTTTCCAGTTTGGGGGAATTCTATGAAAGTCCTTTAATAATATTAATGCAATATTTTGTCCTTTTACCCCTAATGCATGATGGCTGCCATCAAACCTCAAATTCGGCATTACTCGGCAATGGATTATCCTATTCACAAACTTTGTGAGTCTATACCCATCTTTTTGGGGTCAGGGAATGTAGTAGTAATATATTCTATGCCCATACTCAGGGACATCTTGGCTTATTTAGCCATTTTTAGTTATCTTCTAAACACCAGAGACATGGTTCAACAGATAAAGTACACTACAGTGAAAGATCCAATGAAGATCAGTGTCAGAGTTAATGATGACTACTGCCATGATTAATGTAAATGTAGATCACCAACTTGTTTCCATGGCATGGTCATTCACAAGAATAATTTTTTAATTCTTCTGTGTACATACATCCATCACTGAATACAATGAATTAAGTGTACCTGTCAAAACACATAATGACTACACCACATTTACAATAGCATTAATGCTGTACAAAGATCACTCACTTGGCAGCCGCATCTCAAGTCAGAACCAGGCAATTCTGACTTACAAGGCAAGTGCTCAACATGTAAAACATTGTGAGGAATCTTTTATTTGTCCATCACAGACTCTGATACAAGGCGCCACCAATTTATTGTCTCATCTGAATGACATCCAACTGGGATTTTTCTCTTGAAAGTCCACTGGAAAGGTTTGGGGATCTCGAACTGGCCTTCGTACCATGCAGGCAAACACCTTCTAAAGAGGCTGTACTGTGACTGCTCAACCACCAACTGTGCTGGAACACTTCAACATCAGGTGCTGTTATGCACTTTTAAGTTTGGATAATGCTTCTTTATTCTTATCCTCAATTTTTTTATTGAAGTCAAAAGTGACTTCTGTTGAGCAGAATGAAAAAAGATCTGTAGTTTCTTGCAAGCCTGCACAAAGAAACTGGGGCATGCCTTACCATTCTATGTTACTCATTATTCATAAAAAAAGAAAAACCACAAAAACAAATACTTTGACATCAATTTATGAGTCTGCAAATCAGCATATTAAGGGAGCTGGATTTCAAACACTGCTCTATTGGGCTGTAGAACAAGTGACAGCTCCCAATGTTGATATTTTCCGGTACTACTGAGCTCATAAAAATGATGCCATTGTTACAGCCACTGGTAAATCAGTCATTGTCCCAGCTTCTCTGCATGCAGCAACTCTTAACTTGAGATACAGTTGCCAATTTAGGGTTTCCTCAAGACGCAATAAGTTTATTTTCATAATGAAATACAGTGACTATTTACAATATTTTGATAGCATTACATGAAGTGGAGTGACTCCCTTCTCATCAATCAACCCTTGTGAGTGCCAGAACTGGACTTACAGTGCTGCACTTACCATATCTATATGTTTATCTATCATTACCTTCTCTGCTAGAAATTATGGCATGCCATCATTGCCTGGTTCTGACTTGTGATGCAGCGGCCATTGAGTGGTCTGTCATGTACTGCATTAATATTATTGTAGGCAGGCGTTATCAATATTTGTGTGTTCTTATGGGCACACTAAATTCATGGCATTCATTGATGGAGTCTACACAGAAGACTGAAATTATTCTGATGAAGATCACCATGCTATTAAAAGTTAGTACCCTAAATTAATCATGGAATTGTCATATAGATATAAATATCACACTGATTTTCATTGGATATTTCAAAGATTATGTCACACGAGTCAACTACATCTGTTAGACCATGTCTCTTAGGGAATAGTAAGAAGACCACTGAAAAGGGGCTAAATCAGCCTAGATCCTCCTGAAAATGGGCAAAGAATCTATTTTATGGTCCCTATTGACCATTACCTGACCCCAAAAAGATACGTATAGACTCAAACATTATGTAAATAGGATTACCCATTGCCGAGTAATGCCACATTTGAGTTTTGATGACAGCCATCTTGCATGAGGGAGGGGTTAAGGGAAAAAATATTGCATGTTGGTCATTAAACAACTTTCATTCAATTCCTCACACCATAAAACCTAGGTTTAAACCCAAACATCATGGTCCTATGACAACTATATCAGGTGATATTGCCAAAAATATGGTTTTGGTGGCCATTTTCCAAAATGGCTGCCAGAATATTGCACTGACATCATTAAAACCACTTTCATTGAATTCCTTATACCAGAAAACTTAGGTTTAGACCCAAACATCATGGTCCTACGACAATTATGTGATGAGATATGGCCAAAAATGGGGTTTTGGTGGCCATTTTGGATAATGGCCGTCTTGATGGAATGCCGAAGAGTGGCACCCACCTGATTCTGGGGCACCCCATCCATCATTCTATGTGATAAAACAGTGTAATCATACCCAATGTCACGCCAAACTCCTTTGTCTCCCTGACTAATTTGGTCTTAAATCTAAAGAGAAAGTACTTCTTGAAAAGCTACAATCCTGGAGATCACAACTGCTGCTAGGTGAATACTGTTGCCAAGATAATGGTATCAATAGAACAAAGAAATTGACAATACCAGGAAACTTTCGATTGGTATATTTGATTGTTTTTGATAAGGCAGATTTTCTAATGAGACGGTTCCTTCATTATAATTATGAATAATGTATAGGCCTAACATTGCTAACATCATTTATTTAATATGGTTACCATAGCAACAGTTTCTGTATTTGACATATAAAATTGAGATGCAAGTCTACCCATGACCTTAAGTCAGTTGTAGGTAGCTATCCATCTACTACATGTCATATGAAGAACTGAGAGCTGCCAAAAAAACTTCATTAAAAAAAAAGCAAAAATCTGATATATTTACGTTGTCATGGTAACCATACCTGAAAATACAAAAAACTTAAAATATTGAACCATAAACCATGATACACATCTCTGCCAAATACCAAGTTGTTACGACAACCTGTTTTTGAGCTACGGTCAGAATAAACAGATTTGCATATATTCAGATATATATGGTTGTCATGGCAACAGTTTTTGGAATAAAACCTAAAACTGATAAACACTGCAAAATATGGTCTGGAAAGAAAACTATGTCAAATTTTTATGCGCCTACTACATTTTATCAACTACTGAGAGCTGCTAAAAAAATTAAAAAGACATGAACATTTTCACAAAATGCCAAAATCTGATATACTTGTATTGTCATGACAACCATAATTAAGATTTCCAAAAAATAATCATGATGTTTCAAAGCATCCATTGCCATATACATACCTGCCAAAAATCAAATGGATGTAACAAATGGTTTTTGAGCTATAGCTGAAAACATATTTAATCCCGGTTTTCCAAAAAATCTGACTTGTTGCCATAGAAACCAATTTATCTAAAAACTGAAACGAACAACATGCACTTTTTTTCCCAAAAAATTGAAGCCCAGAGTGTCTACTTTCACCAAAAAAAATCCTAGACCACTGTTTTTTCCGGACCAGTAACTCCAGTTTTAAGCCACTTTTTGAGATTGGCTCCCTGACTATACGGGTCAATCAATCTTTACAAACCAAATAAGCTTTCCTTTTTAATTTGATTGATATTCTTACCTTTCAGCCCATCCCAACCTGCCTCGCCCTCCAGACCTGATGCAGTACCCCCACATCACTATGAGACGGAGCCACATACACAACCTGTGGATTATCGCTGGAACTCTGCTGGGGGCGCTCCTGATTGCTGTTCTTGTAATGGCGGTTTGTTATTGCAGATTCTATGGCATCAGGGGACCCACCAGTCAATTCAGATATAAGCAACATCAGTAAGTATAGCCTGAACTATTTTTGTTTTTAGTTCATTCATTGTATAGACATGAAACCGAAATGAATTCTAATTTTGGATGCACCATGGCTTTTACAACGGGCTTATTGTTATGCTTCAAAGAGATACTTAATTCTGGAAACAAGTGCTATCATGTAGCCTGAGAGTTTAGCTTTGTTTGAGGGTGTGAAGTCCAAACATATTTAGGAGGGTTAACTTAATCAAAACTCAAATACTTGTTTCCTCCTTTTCCTTACGCCATGACCCTACATTTCCTTATAGCTCTTTGCGAATTGGCGGACCACTGAAAAAATTAATTTTCTTATTTTCAATAAATTTGCAAACATCATCGACAGTTTTCTGTTGGTCTCCTAATCTTCTTATTTGATGAAGTACTTTAAGTAATTTTAAAAATTGGTTTGTTTATTGTCACCAGTGCTGGTACACATGATAAGCGCTGAATTGACCATAACTGACAAAGACAAAACAGTTTTAAGGCAGTAACATGACATGACCAAGTTGAAAGTAAATTTTAAAACTGTTTGTACCGCTAATCCGCAAACAGCTCTATTTGTTAGTATTGGTGCATTACATGTACAGCTAACAATCCAGGTTATCCCATCAAATGACATATGTAGCTTCCAATGTTGAATGTTCTGGCTACCTTTCCTGTCATAGCATTACAAAACTCCCACTCCTTTGTTATTCTCCTGGATTTATAACCCTGGGATTTGGGCCTAATATCATATAAACCCGTGGTAAAGGTCTTTTAGTCAGAACGTGAATTCAGAAATGTTTCGATCTATTTTTTGAAGTTTATTCATGATGGCAGAAAATCAATGTCACTTTGATGCTGATATTATTTATTTAATCTTATGCAATTCATAAACAAAACAAACTTTTTCCTTCAGTTCTGTGGATGAACACCATAGCATCAACCATTCCCACAATGGTACTTTAACATTATTATCACTAAAGCAAAGGTTTTTTGGACAATTTATTTATGTTATGAAGTTTATTTCACAGAATTTAGCCAGCTATGCTTTGCATGTGTAAGTAAAAAAGACCTGGGAAAATTTGGTCTTTGTTATCAAGCTATTATTTTCACTTGCTGGTATGGTTTCATCAATTTCATGTTTCATTTTTTGAATGGATATTATTTTAACAGCTGATTATCATTTTTCATTTATTATTTCACCTCATTTACTTACTTAAGTTCATAGTTTAAGCACTTCAGTTTTTTATTTCTGTTTTTAAGCAATTACAACAATGTTTTTACTAATAACAATTGAATAATATGGTATAACCTCAATTATGTGACACACTTTTGGCATTAAAGAGGCTGAAAATGGAATCAGATTATTTTTGCAATATGCCTTAATAAATATCAATGGGAAACAATGCTGATTTAATATGGATATACCTGAATATAGGTTCAATTAATTAATGTTCCAAGGTTCTAGATAAAAAATCAAGTTTTTCTATTGGGTTAATAAAAATAATTCAATGATGTAAATGGGCGCTGGATGCTTTGGCAGCCGAGCTCACTTGATAAAAAAAACTGAGGAGCTGTGCCCTGCTACAGCTCTTCCTATGATTAATAGTGACATTACAATTTTCATGTTCACTTTTCGGACGTCAGATTTTTTTAGCCAAATTAATACTCTGGTGACAGAATTTTTCCTTTCAAAAAATTTGGTATGGTGCGGCTACCTTGAGAACTCTGGTGCCTAAAAATTCTGTTTCCATCATTGGGAAAATATCTATTTGGTTACAGAGCGTTTATTCTAACTACCTTTCAGAAGAATAAGTCAGTACTTCAAGAGTAGGAAGGCCTATCAGAGCCACCATCTGTAGTAATATTTATTTTCTCTGTTTTATGGAATTCATTACAGCCACACAAAATTGTGAAACAGATTAAATTTAAGCGATAGATGACCACATTTGTAGTTCATCTGCTGATTGTAATCGTATACATTTGTCCAATTATTATTATTCATGATAATGAACACAATTCACCAATTTACTCCAAATCTTTTATCCTTGATATTCATCATTCGTTTTTATTCTGCAGTCACATCAGACTAAGTGTATATTGTTATTTTATTACTCAGGGACGACGTACGTAAACGATCAGAGAGCGTGAAGGAGGGTGGACCTTCTCTGGAAGCCATTTTGGAAGCGTCTCAATGCGACACAGAAGCAAATGGCGGCTTGAGTGTTCCTTTAGTCCGAGGTCTGAAGTCGCAAAAAATTTGAACCTCTGACACCGCTGTGAATTTCTTGGATCTCATATCATGGAAAACTTCTATTTATAGCATGTTGCTGTTTTGAACACCTGTCCACATAGTGTGTAAGGCAGCATATTGGCCACTGAGCCAGTTGCTATGACATTGGTGTTATGACATATATCACAAAGATACATGTATGATTATATTTGTATATAATGATACTCTTCATGGTCCCTTCAAACATTGCATATTTATAACTATTGTCATGACCATCTGATTAAGCATATATAAAGAAATATAGTTTTTTTAATGGAGTCATGCTAAAAGATGAAAAAATAAGGCTTTAAAGTGTTTTGATGTAATTGTGTAATTTCCAGTGAATCCATTGGAACAGAAATAAAGTATTTCAAAGCTTCAATCAACCAACCCAGCTTCTATGCATTGGCTATTGCTTATTGGCTGGCCCATCATACCATACATTTTGCATGACATGAACTGTAACTGTTTTGATGTAGCTATAATTCAGATTAGTGATCAGACCAATATTTTGTAAATACCCAACTCAAACGCACTTGTTTATCCCTCCACTGATTTTGTACAGGAAATATATTTTGCATTGGTACTACTTTCTCTTAGCATGAGAAGATCCAATGTCATCGTCAAATGGTAAACTGGTAAAGGATGTAAATCAAATTGTTGTCAAGTAACGAAGCCCTTCTTCATATTGAAGAATAAGTAACTTCAAATCCAAAAAATAATGTTAAGAAGGGTCGGAATGTACACTACAATATCGCGCATGGCATGAAATGATGTAAATACGTATTAATTTTATATTCTTAGAGTTAGCATAATTCACTATGAAATTTTCTATCAACAGATATTGTCAGATGTACTTTTTCAGAATTCTGAACTTTCAAAACAAACTTCATGAGGCATTAGTAAAAGGTATTAAAGTTCAAATATGTATACATGTTTGATGGTTCATCATATTATCATAAAATACCTTCGAAATATTGTATTAATAAGCATTGGTTATTATTAACATACAGAGAAAAGTTATGTAACAATATTTAGATACCTTACAGTGCAGAGGATTAACAGCATGATGATGGCGATTAGTTGCCAATCAGAGATGGGTATGTATTTGATTGAAATGTTGTATTGCAAACTAATCAGGAATATTTCTCTGTCATATGATATTATGAGTCCTATATGTGTCACCTTGTAAATAATAATTCAAGTTGTGGTGTTTAGTAATAAATGCATATTTACCATTTGTGTTTAATTATAAAATTATTTATGTATGTCTATGAGGACAATGTTGTACAATTCAGGGGAATACTGAAAAAGTTGTATAAGATCAGACAAACTATTTTTGGAATCACAAAATGGTTCCTCTTTGCAGTTCCTTGGAAATCCCACGCAAGTTTTATCTAAATGTAAATGTTTTGGACAGTTTCGGAGTATGTGTTTTTTAAAGGACACCAAAGTAACCTATTTTTACAATTCTGACATAATTTCAATTATTTGTCTATTTTTACATGAACATAATTTGGAGTCCAGGTGACTTCTACAGCCTGTTTGTGACTGTATATAACCATAATCCTAAACACTATATGAGTGTTAATATCTGTCAAAGTCTGTGTCTTGTATATATTTATAATATACATGATGCTGTAATTATACTAACATTTATTTGTAAATAATATGTATTACTTTTGTGTCTAGTTCTGCCTGTTGTGTGACATGTCAGTGGAATCTATCAACATAAATAAAGAATCTGGAACCAGTTTGGAGTCTTGTGTCTTTGAAAAACTTCTCATCTTATTGAAAACAGTTTGTTGGAAACAGAAAAAAAATGGCTGGTGTCCGTCCAAACTTGTGTGTAAAATCAGGCAGAATCTGTGCTTATTTTTTTTATATTTCTTTGACCAATTTGGAGACAACTACGGGAGTGGGCCCTCACCCAAATGTATGCTCTGATTTATGAGCTGCAAGGAACATTGTCCGATAGACCATGACATCTATGTGAAGGCTAAACAATTTTTTGACTTGCAGATAAATGTCCCTGCCTTCAAATATACGAGAAAGCACCACATCACATCATTTCTGATTTAAAAAAAAAAAAAAGGAAAAAAACAGCAACTTTCAGAATATTTCAATTCTTCATATTTGGAGTATCACAGAGAAAACTGTCTGACAACATATACTGATTTCTGAGCGAAATGTATATAAATGATACTCATAACATGGAAAAGAAAGGCAACAAAAACAGTGACTGGTGTTTGCCTGTCGATCTTTGATGCAGCATTTAGATTGGTGTGAAGAGCATTACCCTCCCTTATATAGCCTCTTCATATTATGCTTGCATGATTGACATGCCAAACTCACTATTTTGATCCCATGCCTATAGATCTGTAACAAAGTTATAAAATAAAGGTTTCTCAGTAAAATTAAATCAGTCCATGATTATTCAAGGTTCCAAGAGCCCATCCTAGGGAAGAAATATATACAAGGAAAATCACTTGGAAAATATAGGCCTTGTAGTCCCTTCATCATAGCACCTTACGCAGCCCCTCATTGAGTGTTGCAATATACACAAGAAATACTACTTAGTGCATTTCATTGAGGCAGGTGGAATATCCGTCTGTTTTATAACAGGGAGTTTGGTAACTTATAATGGCGAGACCACTGAAAAAGACAAATCAGATTTGGCGAGGTTCGAAGGTTGAACTGATGGCAGATGTTGGATAAGCAATAATGCACCGGGGTTGACACTTGACAAGGAAGGGTAACGTATTTTAGAAGGAAGAAAATCAATGCGGATGGAGGTGTCGCAATCGCTCTTCAAGAAATGCCCAAACAACCCAAGAAAGGAAAGTATTGATGTCCACTTCCAGTGTTTACTGCCACCAAACAACTGTTCTTGACATGTGCCTTCCTCTTTGAGATGTAAAGCTTTGGCTCTGAATTACCTCAGTAGAAAGATTAAAGGTCCCAGTGGAAACCTTGCAGTAGTGGTTTAAAATGGTCGATAAATGCAGATAGGGTAGTCCAGTGGAGGTCTGAACATGTTTCGTCATTTGCGCCCCTGCATTACTGCATTATCTTTCTTCAAATGCTACATAATTATCATTCATCTGGTCTTTGCCCCCTAGATCTGCCACTGTTGGTTTGAAGGAACTACACCTCAGATATTGAAGTACAATATGTAGCATGTGGAGCACCCTACCAGATCAACCCCTATTTTGGTTTAAAACTATAAATTCATGAGATACTGGTCAGTCAATGTGATTCCTAACAAATTGCATTCCGGTGGTTTTACTGCCAACAAACAACAGTTATTGTTCTTCATATGTGCCTTCCTCTTTGAGATGCAATGGTGTTTACAATATACTAAAAGCCAGTGTCTTGACCCTATACAAGAAAATTTCAAAACTCAAGACTGTCTTAAAATATATTATACACAAAGCAGACCTTGTATGATCCATTTAGGATAAAATATCTGGCAGAAAAATGCTGGTACAATGTATTTCTATAGTGAATGACTGATTCAGTGTCAGCTGTCACATTTAGCTTATCTGCTCTTGCCAGCCACGTAATTACATGGCACTGAAAATGACAGACCTATATGTCCTATCCATTATCTCTCATCTTTCAAGTGTTTATGGGAAGAGCAATGTTTGTAAAAATATGTAGTATGGACACAAAAATATGGGAGTCTTCAGAAATCTGTTCTCAGTGCAGCTTCTCCAATCGGATATAATTTTTGTGATCACATATGGCAATATTTGCATTACAATAGATCGATCAACCATTTTGGTAGCATGCCTTTCTCAGAATAAGTGTAAAAATAAACAAGGATGAAACATTTTTTATAGTTAAGTGCAGTGCGATAAAATGATATTTTCCACCCCCAATTTGCCTTTCAATACTCTTAAATATTTTTCTAGCTTTGTTTTACGACAATTTATTGTTTATTAGATGGTTTTCTACTGCTAGCTGATGGTTTACTGCTGCTTTGTTGCTTTATAGCTGATAAACAGTATAGTGTTTGACCTACCTTTTCTCTTTATTCCGCATTTTGTCTTCTGCATGCACTGACTTGACTAGTCTGCAGAAACAGGAAGAAGCGTAGACTAGACAAAAATAATTGGAGTTAGTTGTGAACTGTGCAGTAGGCCTGTCACTTTTGCAAAAATTTCAAAAATGTCAAGGTCCTCATGTTTTTTGGGGGAAGTAAGTTCTTAGTACTACAAAAAGTTGAATTTTATCAAAATCTGATGAAAAATCCCAGGCCCCTGGCCCATTCTAAAATTAACGTTTTCCGAATATGTATAAGAAATTCATTCCATCAGGGAACTGAGTCACTTCAGCCATGAAAAAGCCCATTATTTTTCTAGCTTTGTTTTACGACAATTTATTGTTTATTAGATGGTTTTCTACTGCTAGCTGATGGTTTACTGCTGCTTTGTTGCTTTATAGCTGATAGACAGTATAGTGTTTGACCAACCTTTTCTCTTTATTCTGCCATTTGTCTTCTGCATGCACTGACTTGACTAGTCTGCAGAAACAGGAAGAAGCGTAGACTAGACAAAAATAATTGGAGTTAGTTGTGAACTGTGCAGTGGGCCTGTCACTTTTGCAAAAATTTCAAAAATGTCAAGGTCCTCATGTTTTTTGGGGGAAGTAAGTTCTTAGTACTACAAAAAGTTGAATTTTATCAAAATCTGATGAAAAATCCCAGGCCCCTGGCCCATTCTAAAATTAACGTTTTCCGAATATGTATAAGAAATTCATTCCATCAGGGAACTGAGTGACTTCAGCCATGAAAAAGCCCATTATCGTTTTGTCAGCCAGAGTGTAAAGGGGTCTGTGGGACTTAATTTTCCTCAAGACATCAACACAATAACAGCTTAAGCCAGATAAATGACATTGAGTAACACTCTTTCAAGATGTAGGAGGCGGGTAAATTGCTTGAAGAGATAGGATATAAATAATGTTTTGTCACATCAGCACCTTTTCCATACAGTCTTCAATAGAATGGTTATGGTTGTAAAAACAGTTTTCTAAAATATAGAATAATATTGAAGAAGCTGCAGCTTATATCAGGCAGTTTTCCTGAGAGTTGTGAGATTTTGCAAAATGCGTAAGGTCTGAATTATCATATATAAAATTGGGAGGAACGAGAGAGTTCCTAGAATTTATCGTAATAATTCTGGTCAAATGTGACAAACACTTCTACACTAATTAAAGTTTGATAAAATCTTAGAAAACTCCTCTTCTCCGCATTCAGTGAGTCACATTCCTTGCTTATAGGAGATTCAAGCGGAGCTGTTGCTTGCAGTCCAGTATTGAGAAGTGTACGTGCCCTTGTCAAGTTGTCATATCTTTCCTGTCATAAAGTTTTCTGGAATTTGTATGGTCTGACAAGTGTGTATAATAGTTATTAGTGAGGGCATAATCGAAATTTTAGATGTCTCTCTCATTGTTGAGCACAAATGTCAAATATTTCTCTTAATTCTCTATTCAATCACACAATGCTACATGTATGACCAACTGAGCATGATTCATTTGTGGGCTTGTAAATCATCAAAGATATGACGCAACATCAAAGATATGACGTTTACACGCACCGTTGTGGCGACGTTTTCACAACACTGTGAGGTAATGTCAATGGTTCGACACTAGCTTGTGAAATTGTGGCAATGTTGTAAAAAAAACCCAAAGTCGTGTTCACATTGTGGTAACATAATCTCTTCCATACATATCCCTGCCGGGTATAAGATACAAAAATCATGGGTGACATGCTCACTCCTGCAACAGCTAAAAACTCGTCCCTTAGTGATGCCACTCACCTAAACTATCCACCTATCCTTATTGATCTATCCTCTCCTTCTAATAACACCAGAAAGCAGTTCCACTGCTGTCTTATTTACGTTTTTCTACGGCAACTGTCCTCTGCCACCAGGGGCGCATGAATCTGCTCAGTAGTTCCGCTTATCACATCACCAGGGACTGGCGCCACTGCTCCATTTTCCCGCCAAAAACATCCACACTCCAGTGTCAGCTGCTTTCCATGCCTGCACCCTGTCTGACCTACTTCTACTCATCGTATCTTCGTCATCTTACCCTAATTTTAAAGCTCTTTCCAAGCTCCTACGCAAGTTTAATCTGCATACAATCACCAATGCATTTTTCACTTTGGCCAGGTTCATCTTCAAGCACAATCTCACAGCAGACGCCTCAGTGCACACGCCTGCTGTGTAGGATTTGGCAATGAGCCAAAATATCACTTACTCTTTTTCATCACCAATATATATACTACCTGAACTCCATTCACATATTTTCTCTTCTCATGTATTTCTCTACCATTTCAATCAAAGCACATGCTTTCACACAAACTGCAGATTTTTATCATTGACTCCCCCTAAAAATGTCCCTCAATGGGTATCTCTAGTATATATATATGTGACCAACAGACCAGCCCTCCACCAATTAGCAACGTTGTGATTTACGTTGTGTGCACCTTGGGACTTGATGAGATGAACTGAATGGGTTTTTTTCAAAATTTGTCAAGAAATTCATCCGGTGTCATCATACTGATCTACAATTTTAATTAATATCACTGTATGTTAGTCAAACCACCAGTCTTCAAGACTGCACCAAGGTGTACTTATAAATGTGAGAGAAATTTTAATCAATACAAAAAAAAGACTGAATTCAATTGATAACTTTTTGCCATATTGGGCCAAAATCAATATAAGGGTTGTTTTTCAATCGGGGTACATAGTTTTGTCTCACGGGGGTCAAAAATAAAGGTCTTTCTTTTCTGGCCAAATTGACTTTTTTCTGTTGCTATATACCGAGCCGTGGATTTCTGAAAATTTTAGGGCTACAAGTATTCTGAATTGTTTTTTATTTGACTTTTTGATATTTCGACCAAAGTCAATATTCTGCTCATCCCTCTATTACTGGATGTATAGAACACCCAGTTGTATGGGCTTGTGCTGAGTGGATAGATATATATCTGACAATGAAAAATCATCTTACTTGCTTAATTTTGGCCAAGAACTTTGTGTGTGTCAAGGAAAATAGTAATTTTGGGAGAGGACAGCATTTTTCGGAGAGGACAGTTTATTTGACGAAAGCTGTTTTTGGTGTTTTCCGCTACGAGCATTGTGCAGTTGGTACAACTGAAGTGAAACACTTACCAAAACTTTGTCTAATCTATTGAAGGAGTATTTCTATAAAATAAAAATACTTTTAATTCAATGTTATTGGTGTGTTGCTGACCCTATTTCGGAGAGGACAATATTTGACGGAATTGACCTTCATGTGTTCAATGCAGGATTCTGAAGAGACTAATCATAGTTGCTGCATGTAATTCTAATGTTGAACTCTTGGGACCATGTTGAACGCATATTCACTATTGTTAAAACTTACTGTTAGGTTAGGACTGAAAAATCTGAAGCGATATTTGCCTAATTTGCAAATGAGACAGTCAATTTTGGTCAAAATGACACAAATACATTTTTTTCGGGCTGTTTTCAACCGATTTGAATAATTTTTTCGCTACTGTAGGTCCGTCTCAGTATGTTTAATCATTCTGTGTAACGTTTTTTCCACATATATGCATGGTATTTCTGGTATTTTGGATATCGTGTGACTTTCCAGAGCGTACCCCGATTGAAAAACAACCCATAAATGTCTGCTCAGACTTCATACTGCCTTCAAATTGATCTTTGAATGGTGCCTTACAGGCATTCCACTTTCAAAGCTGCAATAAAGAGTTACATAATTGAGACATTGTAACAATACAGCAACAATGAGGTTTGCCTAATCAAGTTGTTGGCAGAGATTGATTCCAAAACTTGCGTCAAATTTGATTTTTTTCCTCCACGATCACTGCATGAAAGCAAAACTTTCCAAATTTGAAATACTGAAATATTTCGATTCATGGTAGCAGATGGACTGTCATGACCAACTCATGATCAAACTGAAAGCAAGGGAACCATATATACAGACCGTTTGATTAGTCATAATTGGCACGATTTGTCATAACAGAATTTAGTGCAAGAAGCAGATTCATAGTCCAAGAAGCAGATTCATAGTCCTTTTATTTGGTTTTTCAGACACCAGCACACAACACCTGAAGAAATATCATCGCGCCAGGGCTTTTGTTGTATACACATTTTGAGCACTGTCGATCTGCATAATATTTCGAGTTATTCATATTTTGGTTGATAATAACGATTGTCTGAGAGGAAGCACTTTTATTGCGAGTCCGCTTATGCCTTAAGAAGCAATGAATGGCAAGATCGAATAAACCAAAATGATTGCACTATTTGTATTGCAATAAACAAACTGCGTCAACTGCAAACATCAGCTGTTCTATTGCATCACAAAACAAAGCAGCAGTGAAAAAATTATCAAAGAGAGTTTTACTATTATTTGCCTTGCATCCATAAATCATAATACTAAGCAGGCTCTCATCATGTGTTCATAGCTTGGTTTTATGACAATTTATCGCTGTTGAGCGGTTCTTTTACTACCCGCTGAGGCTATATGATTTGTTTTATTTTAAGAGCTGATAAAGTAATAAAGTAATAATCAGCAATGAAAGACCTTCTCTTATGTCAGATTAAACAGATTTAACATTAAAAAATGCTATGTTCAAACACAAACAAAAATTGCTACTTCATGGAATAACAGGGTGGGTTTTTACCCACAAAGTAAAAATTCAGTAATTTGGGAGACATAAACATTTGGGCCGATGTTCAAACAAACATAATGAAAAATCAATGGTTTCCAGGCAATTTAATTTCGAAATGGTGTCAGATGTGGATCATGATATTAATGAAGATAAGGTTCACACTCCAAAACAGTCTGCCTGGGGTACACCTTGGTTTGCACCAGTCCCATCGACTCTGCTGCAAGTAACAGTGCTTTGATGTCCTTAAAGAACTTGGTCTTTCCAAGTTGTTCTCTGTTTCATCGCATGTTTTCGTCAAGTAAGAGGCAATTTGACTTTGCTTCTACTTTACAGAAATGTGGAATACTCGCCTGCTAATGTATGAGTAGCTTGGTTAAAGTCTGTCTGGGAATTACTGTTCGCATGCAACATAGAAGTAAGCTTGCTTCTTATCTTACTGCAAACCATTAAGTCGTCATTTAATGAATCCAGTCAGATTAAATGTAGATCAATCAGCGAAAAACCAGACCTTTCTGCTGTACACAAATCAGAAAAGGGACTGTTGAGTGTTGAACAAGGGAAGCTGCCTGATTCTGGACTGAAAGTGTTTTCTATTTGGTTTGCATGTGTGCTGCTTGACTATTTGATATGACTGATTTCATTTTCCTTTTAAGAAGACTTAACGGTTTGTAGAAAGATAATGCTCAGTCTTACTTCTTATACTGCGTGTGCATTTGTGAGCAGTGATTCCAAAACAGATTTCTCAAGTGATCTGCAGCCTCATGAACATATTTTACTTCTGGAACAGCTATTAAAGGGTGTTAATAATGTTCCGGGCTATCCCTTCACTTTTAAGTAGCCTGCAAAATTTAATTATGTCAGAACAACCTTTTCTATACATGCCATGAGTTAAGAGACTTTCTTTCACGGGCTGAAAGCAGTGAAACCTGAATAGCGAAATGTCATTAAATAAAGAATTGTTTACATGTCTATAGTCATAGACGGACTTTCATTGGTTCTTCACCTTTATGTGCTGGCATTATATTACATGTACATACTTCTTTTGAGCTTAAACATTGTCTGTTTGTAAACTTTCGGGATGCTCTTTGCTTTGGAAACAAACAGTTTTTTTTAGACAAATGAATTGTTCTGAGTTCTGATATTTGTATATTTCTGATAGAGGCATATATGAAGGTCATCTAAGGTCTATGCTATCGCATAGTTGTGATTCTGGTGTTGTATAATTTGTATTAAAACATACCTTTGGGAGAATTTAGATATTGATATTGACCAGACCGATGCTATATTTTTGCTTCTCTGGGAGTGGGGCTGAATCATATTTGATAGTATCTGTGTAGTGGGAATATGTCAAAGATGTAAGCTGAGAAAAGTTATAATCCTGGACAGAATTTTATGGAACAAAAGGCTGTATACACACAACGATGTAAATGCATGTAAGAGGATCATACAGGTATATTCACAAATCACAGCCTACATATCGAACAACAAAGCTTCAGATACAGAACTAGGGATACCTGATACTGATAACATTATTACTTTCATCTGAAGGAAACAAAGAGGGCAAATCAGAACAGAGGCACATTCCCCAGATTTCAGCCCACTCACAGAGCCTCTTTTGGGCACTCGTGAAACCTCATACCTACCTTATTATCTCTCAATATGAAAAGGCACTTTCTGCAACCAGAACAAGATATTTTTCTTATGTCACATACTTCTGCAAATATGCTTCCAGCCTCCCATATAGTAACAAAGTGACTTCGGCAACTGCTCTCCTACTTGCCTTCTGTGTGAAAGAGACTCGATGCGTATGCCTCTGCAACTCAGTATTGTGACGATTATAGCTCACTATTCTGAATCTTACAGATAACAGTTTAACAGTTTAACAGTTTTATTGATTTAGTGCATATAAAATAAATATTCTCGAATGCACGTACAAAATACACAAGTAATACAGTTTAAAAATACAAGTAAAATGGAATGTAGACTAGAGAAATAATAAATTTTAAAATCACAATAGATAGCACAAAATTATACTTTAAAAGCTTGCTTATATAGCAGAGTTTTTAGTTTAGACTTAAAAACGTTCACACTGGGGGCAGATGTAATGTCAAGGGGCAGATTGTTCCAGATCTTGGGCGCGGCCCAAGTGAATGCCCTGGACCCAGTGTTTGTCCTGCACTTGGGTATTCTCAATGTCACTCTGGCACTGGATCGGAGCTCACGCTGTGGGACAACGACATCAATTAATTCTCTGAGGTACTCCGGTGCGGTACCCATAACACACTTGTATGTTAGCAAGGCAATCTTGTATTCAATTCTGTGGGATACTGGCAACCAGTGGAGTTCTTGAAGGAGTGGGGTTGCATGGTCATACTTCCTTGCTGACAGAATAACTCTTGCAGCTGCATTCTGAAGTTTCTGCAGTTTACCAACAACATACCTCGGGGCATTGAATAATAAGGCATTACAGTAGTCGATGTGCGATGTTACAAATGCGTGGACGATCTCCTCAGTTGCAGTTCTGTCTAGATATTTCCGAATCTGGCGAATACGTCTAAGCTGATGGTACCCTTTTTTACATACAGAGTTAACATGATCAACCATCTGCAACTGCTGATCGAACACAACACCTAAATTCCTCAGTGTAGTCACTGGCTTGATGACACAATTTCCCACCGTTATTTCATTGATGTTCACTTTAGCTAGTTGATGACTGGTACCTAGAAACATAAATTCAGTTTTTGTGTCATTGATCTTGAGACGGTGAGACAGCATCCATGCACGTACGATCTGTTAGACGGCTGAACACACAGCTGATTTTGGCATTTCTTAATCAGAAAACTTTTATATTATAAACTTTGATGCTAGAAAGGAACCCTTTTTCATTATTTCTACATCTATAGATCATTTAAACCTGCATACTGACTGAACTAGTGAATGTTAAATGTCTCTGCAAAAGCTTCTCTGACCACATATATACTTGTATTATAGGACGGGCTATATATAGGGCTTGTTTTCAGTAACATAAGTATCTATTGGTCAATGACTTCCATAAAACTGACTTCTGTTAGTTGATTTAAGCCTGATTAGATCTGAGATCAGTAATTTCATTTAGAGAATAGGATTAGACTGCTTCCAGATAGACAACAGAAATCCTGAAATAAGCGATGAAAAGGTCTGGTCCATCTTGAAAAGGACATCAGATGCTATTGAATTAACTCCAAATAGCATTATGTGATCTCGCTATGGTGTTTTTGAATACTAAGACACATCTCAACATAAATTACATATAACTATGAGAGCTTAATATGTATATAATATATATAATTTCCTTACACAAAGGTCTGTTTTTGGACTCACCAGGAGCTTTCAGCCATGTCTCATGTCCTTCATCAGCTGTCATGAGACATGACCGAAAGCTCTCGGTGAGTCCGAAAACAGACCTTTGTGTTACGAAATTATACATCAATAAATTACACACAAACATGTATACATACAGTGTGAAAACCTTTTGGCATCCTAATTTCCCATGTCACACTATTTAGTATTTACCGGTGCAACCTTCCGTAAGTAATTACACCATTCTGTTAGTTTCCTTTGAATTCCATGTTAAATGTGGCTGACAATAATGGTTATTATAAGACCACTGATATCATTGAAACATTGCTTGCATCATGCAGTTGAAATTTTCTACACATTTACATTGCCATTGAATTTTTTTATTTACATCAGGGGTCTTTAGGCAAGGTAGAAGGCATCTTATTGGGCCCAAATCTTGCAAAAGTTTGTGTGACTCCTGCTCCGTTGTTGTTAGATTATTGCATATTGAAGTGAGTGAACTCAATATTTATTTTATTTGTGAGATATTTTATTTTTCAATCATAGAGACCAGCAATTTAACAATGCTCATTGAGGACATTCAACCCCGATGTTTCTTAAATGAGCCTTGCCCTGAAGGTAGAATCTAACCGTGGAAGATAAGTGAAGCCTTCCACGACCAATTTTGATAAGGAAAACCCTGTATTTTAAAGTCAGCAACTTTAAAAACAATAGCAGAATTGTGTACAATGAAAATTGCAATACTGTATGCATCAATCAATTACTTCATGATAATGATAATGAATAAAGAATGATTTGACAGATTTTCCCATTTTTCCATAATACCAACACCATAGACATAGTTCCTGACACTGTCTGCAGCACTACAAATCAGTCTCCTTACCTTGCAGATGAAGGTTCTTTGATGGATCCCACTGCTTAGAGTATGTCGAGAATTCCTTTACACTGAATGAGTGATTGCTCTGAATCCTTGAAGCACACAATAGAGAAAGAAAAGTTTTAAACAAAGATGCGACCTTCTTGAGTACATCGTGACATGACTTAGAATATTAGGGGGGTTGTGATGAGGTGCTGAATACTTAATAACAAATTCCAAGGCCCTCGGTTGATTGAACTAACAGTGTTGAAAGAACTTAAAAGGCACAGTGTAAAGATACAAGAAAGGAGAAAGGAATTAAGAAAGAGAATAGAAAAAAAACGTGGTATGGTGAATGTATTATTTTCGAGCCCAAAATTATGCATATTATTGTCATATTTTTGTTATTGTAATATGGGAATGTACAGAAATTAGTTCTCTGAGCAACTTCTCAAATGGGCTATAATCTCAAATGGGCTGTAATAATTGTGATCACATATGGTGCTATTTGCATTACAAGAGATCGATCAGCTTTTATTATTGGTGATGTCTTTCTCCGAATTAGTGTCGAAGTAAACAAGGATGAAAAATATTTTATAGTCAGTGCAATAACAATGATATTTTCTTTTTCCATTCGCCTTAGATAAATTGCAATACTGCGAAAGCTTCAGATTGTTTATTGTTGTTGTTTCTGGCTTGGTTCTTTTACTACCAGCTGATGTTATAGTGCTGTTTTGTTGCTTTACCGTTGATAAACAGTATTGTGTTAGACCAACCTTTTCTCCTTATTGCGCCATTCGTCTTCTACATGCAGTGCACTGACTCAACCTGTTTGCAGATACAGGAAAATGTGCAGGTTAGACAAAAGGTAATTGGAGTTAGATAATCTAGTTGTTACCAATGACCATGGAGTCCAAATTGTCAGAACTCAGACTGAACCTGCGTGTCAAATCACAGTATTCAGTAATAATCAAATTATGACAACTATGTGTCAGCATCCTTTCTGATCAAATATTATGTTCATTATGTAAATGACAGTAGGCATATTAAAATGAATTTATAGGCCTGTGTCTGTCTGTCATTTCCAGTGCTATTTAATCATGAGGCTGGAAAGAGGAGATAAGCCAAATGTGACAGCTGACATACTGAAGTAGTCATTCACGTCAGAAATGCAACATTCATATTACCATTACATTAGGCCTATTTCAATTGAAAGATTCCTTTCCAAACCAATTAGCACATCATGTTCCTGTAAGGTATTGCATTTTGTTAATTCATGAGGAGGAGGTATTTTCATGTACCTTCAGCATATCATTCAGTTGAAGATTATTTCAACACTATACCCTACAGTCCTTACAGTCCCTACAACCTACAAAGGTAAAGTGATAATTTTAACCGTTAGCCAAAGTTACAGAGAATTACATGTATAAACCACATAAAAAAGGAGGTTGATTGCCTCAGTTGCATCCCCTGGTAGTTGGTTGTAGGCATGCACTGCCATACAAATACCTCAAGTGATGCAACATCTCCAATTCAATTTGAATTGACGTTCAGCAGGGGCGTAGATTTTTCATTTTTGTAGGGGGGGATGATTTCAGGGATCGCAAACTTTGCGCATGGCCCAACGGGCCGAAAGTCGCGCAGCGGTAGATTTTGGGGGCCACTCCCAAAAGCAAATATATTACAGATTATCAAAGGTCAGCTTTGAGACGTGTTTTTTCCACACAACGTCAACTGGCATCTTGGAAAATTGCTAGATATGACAGATAATTGTCAACACCAAGTGGTAATAATTTGAAATTTTAGGGGGGGATAATCATATGATCATCCCCCCCAGGTTCATCCTAGGGGGGGATGCATCCCCCCCATCCCCCCCAGGATCTACGCCCCTGACGTTCAGACAATTTGCTCTCATGCAGAGATCGCGAAGAATAAATCGAATTTGACCTGCTTTGGATTATATATAAATCTCTGCCAACAAGTCAATCAGGCAAATCTTATTGTTGCTGATATTATTACATTGCCTCAATTGTGTAACTCTTTTTATTGCTGCCTTGAAATAAAATGCCTATTAGGCGCTATTAAAATGTCAATTTGGAGGCAGTATTAAGTCTATGACCAGACATTTACATTGATTTTATCCCAACATGGCAAGGAGTAATCAATGAAATTCTGTTTTTCTTTTATTGATTTAATTTTTCTCTCACATAAGTACACATTGGTGTATTCTTAAGGAGTTGTGCTTTAGCATACAGCGGTATCAATTAATTGTAGATCATTACGATGAAACTTGATAAATTGTTTGACAGACTTTGAAAAATCTATTTAGTGCATGTGGTAATGATACAACCTTTTGCTCTTAAAATTTTCAAAAGAATATATATATATTGATACCGCAACTTTTAGAATATCATTATGCACTTATTATAAATAAATATTGTATCTAACGCATATTCCTGCAAAATTTGTATGTCCAAAATTGAATCATGATACATGCAGCATTGAATACAGAAATAAGATAATAGATTTTTAACAGGTGTTTGTGCTCAACTATGAGAGAGACAAATATAAATCCGACATATTCCTAACAAAACTTCGTTTTGGTAGTGAGGCATGCAAAAAAAAAAACTGAGATATTTCTGATAGGAAGTCACAGCAACCAGCGGATTCCTGAATCCGAAGACTGAATGAACTGGCTTTTACAAGCTGCACTTGCAGGTTTTCTTTTAAAAAGAAATACATGCAGAAAAACAATGTACATTATAGTGATCAGCTATTATACTTCTGCAGTGAACATATGTTTTTTAATGTTAGGAGGCAGAATTTTGAATTTCTATTATGCCCTTACACACTTGTCAGACAGTACAAATTCCAGAAAACCTACATGGGCATGCATACTTCTATATAGAATCAGCTGGTTGCTTTGACTTCCTATCAGAAATATCTCAGTTTTTTTTTTGCATGCCTCAGTACCAAAACGAAGTTTTGTTAGGAATATGTATTCAATGTATACTACTGTACTCCAATTGCAGTTTCCCTTGAATCTCCTATGCGAGAAACACGATTCACTGAATGGGGAGAAGAGTGTTTTCTAATATCTTATCAAAACTTAATTTGATTTGGTATAGAAGTGTTTGTCATATTTGGCCAGAATTATAACTATAAAACACAGGAACTCTCACATTCTCCAAAATGTTTATCTATTTTAACTCAGACTCCAGTTTGGCGACTTTATTCATCTTGGGTGTTTTGTCAAATCTTACCACTCTTAAGACGTCTGGCAACGGACAAGCTGAAGCTTCTTCAATATTCTTCTTTATTTTGGAACTGTTTATACAGCCATACACACATTCTATTGACGGTCTATGGAAAAGGTGCTGATGTGACAAAACATTATTTATATCCTATCTCTTCAAGCAATTCCACCAAGACACCTATATCTTGATAGAGTGTTACTCAATGTCATTTATCCGGCTTAAGCTGTTAATGTGTTGATGTCTTCAGGAAAATTAAGTCCCACAGACTCCTTTACACTATGGCTGATAAAAAGGATAACAGTTTTTTTTCAGGGCTGAAGTTACCCGGTGACATAAATTTCTGGTACAGTCATACAGAAAAGACAAATTTTCTCATGCATTTATGCGGAAAACTGGACATTGGAAGCTGGCTCAGCTGACTCATTCCATGGGCTGTCATATGCGTAGAATTTAGTTTTGAACACTTGCCTTTGAAAACACTTTCTTTATGTTTGACTGTTCCCTTATGAAAAATTTTGCAAGTCAGACTGATGGTGTAACCGGTAGAGAAAACTAGTCTCTAAACTTCCACATCTCCCTAACATAGAGTGTTTTGTATGCGAAGAGGAGCTCACAGAAGAAGCCAAAAGAGTGAGAAGAATGCGTCTTTTGTGCTCTTTTCAGTTCTTTTCTGCTCCTTTTCATCCTTCTAATCTGTCACCTTTCATCTTCTTCCCTATTTACCTAGTGTAGGTCCTCCGTGAAGCATAGCAGGCAGTCCAATCTGACCAGTGGCCACTTGATCCCAATAACCCAGCGACCCCCTGATGTAGCCCCTCGTAAGACTTGGTTTACAATTGGCATAAAAACGTTAACAGCTTCAGGAGATATGCCCTCCCTTCTGTTAAATCATAAGGCGTTTTGATCAGTGATAAATTAAGAAGAAGAATTAATAATTATGGTTGTGACAGCCCACCAGGGTGGTCCAAAGTTTTGTGCAAGAATCTAACTCTCCGAAAGATCACCGTTTTGAAAGTTAAAATTGATGACCAGATAAGAAAAATTTACATGTTAAAAAAGCTCATTTGACGAGAGTTTCAGGAAGAGAAAGATACAGTTAGAGAAGTAGCTTTGAGTCAATTATAAGTGCTGCACAAATTTCATGGCAGTGCCACTGCATTGTGCCATATAAATTTTACATATACACAAATACATTTATAGTTTTAAGGCATGACAGCCATCAACAGACAGCGAACTCTGAAGACATCCTTGGTCAAAGGTGAAACACACCAGTCAACCTTGTCAAACTACTGTGCATGTTGAAAACAATGATTAGTCACAGTGAATATTATATATGGAGACATTGCTTGTTCTTGATATGGCATTAGTACCTTTTCCTTTTCTTTATATTTTGGTTGACAGACAATGATTATCTGAAAGGAAGCACTATAGTTGTGAGACTGCTTATGAAGCCATGAATGATATAAACAAAAATATTGCATCATAAAACAATGTGGTGGTGAGAACATACAATATCAAAGAGAGTTTTACTATCATTTGCCTTGCATCCATAAATTGCAATACTCAGGAAGCTCTAAGCATGTGTTGATAGCTTGGTTTTATGACAATTTATTGTTGGTGCGTGGTTCTTTTACCACCCGCTGGGGCTTTATCATTGTTTTGTTTTAAGAGGCGATAAAGCAGCATTCAGCAATGAAAGACAATTTCTTTTATCTACATGTGAATGAAACATGTTAGATTTAATCCCATAATTTGGTCATCTGTGAGTTTACTGTGAGATGAGGAAAAGAACAAGATGGTAAAAAGGCTAAGTATAGCCTTGTGAAAATACTTGACACAACAGATGCTGCTTGATTGCATATCTGACAATATTTATTACCGCCAAGGGTACATTTCATATATGATGAAACGAAATTTGGTTGTATAATTGTAAAGCAAACGAAATTTGGTTGTATAATTGTAAAGCAATGAGTCTTTCCTTCAAAAAGCATGGGACCAAATGACCCAGAATTCTCGCTTGCTAACGTATGTCTAGCTTGGTTAAAGTCTGTCTTGGAATTACTGCTCACACGCAACATAGAAGTAAGATTGCTTCTTATCTTACGCCAAACCATTAATTCCGCATTTAATGAATCCAGTCAGATGAAATATAGAAGCATCAGCGAAAAAACAAACCTACCCTCTGATCCTGTAGACAAATTGAAAAAGGGACTGTTAACCATGTGAAACTACATAGCTCTGAACTGGAAGAGTTTTCTATTTGGTTTGCATGTTGTTTGACAATTTAATTTGATGACTGGTTTCATTTTCGTTTAAAGAAGACCTAATACCTAAGTTAATGGTTTTTTGAAAGATTATGAGCAATCTTGACTCTGCATTGCGTGTCAACAATGGTCTATAAAGACAGATTTTGTTCAGTGATCAACAGACTCGGTAACATCTTTTTTTCTGGAGAACCTTTTATAGAACGGTTAATAATCTTTTGGAGGACTACCTATTCACTTGGCATAAGCCTGTAAATGTAATTATATCAGAAGAACTATTATAACTTTTCTATACATGCCTGTATTGGTCAAACATTTGGCTTTGAGAGAGAGGCAAATACATCCAATAACTATGTCCGTCTGGGAAAAGGTGTTTCTACGTTCAGCACACTCAGGAATTGGCCTTTTCTCAAATTATAGAGTTTGACAAATCCTAAATTTATGAAAATTTAAAAAAAATAAAGGATGATAAAATCAGAAATATACTGTTAAGATGGTGACAACTACAGGGTGGGTAAGAGAAAACTGGAAAATTGTGACAGATGCAGAACTTTATTTTCAACCATTTCCACTGAGCACAGAACAATGATTTTTGCAAATGAGCAAGTTTAGACAATAGACAACATTTTAGTCTATGTGACAACCATTTTCTGCAATCACAGCCTCAACACGCTTTCGAAAACTTTTACAACTGTTTGACACAACGTTAGCCGACATCTTGCCCCACTCTCTCTGTACGGCTTCTTTCAGAGTCAACATTAGGGTGAGGGTTTCTATTGGTGGCCTTCTCCAAAACGCCCCAGGTTGCGTAGTCCTGAGGGTTAAGGTCTGGGCTTGAGGACGGCCAGAAATCTGGAGTATGGAGGGCAATTACAAAATTCCTGGTCCTCTTTTTCTGCAAACGGTTGTCAGGCTTCCACTGCAGCCCTTTCCCACTGGCTACAGATTGTTTGATGGCATATACAGTGCTCAGTGACACACCAACAATGTCAGAAATGGTCCGAGGCTTCACTTGGGCAGACAGGTCATCTGCCACCATTTTCCTTTTCTGCTCCTGGGTCACCATTTCTTGTCCCAGTGTTGCAAGATTGACCTGATTTGTGGCTGATTAACCACTGTTTGTTGTGTTGTTGGTTTCATGACATTCCGTTAATCTGTTTGCGCTATACAGTAACTTAAAGATCATTCCAGATTTCCCTTACCCACCCTGTATTTTAACATATTATTGAGGAAATAAAGAAGAATTTTTAAAAATGCAGCCACAAACTTCGAATTACGACAACCAAATATGAGATTAACATAAATTTTTGAAAAGTCACCAAGTTACAGCCATGTAGCTATCCAGAGTCAGTGCTATTTCTTTGCAGGATTCTTAACATGCAAGATTGTCAGTTAGATCCCATGCATGCACCTTTTCCAATAGTAAAGGTATCCTGGTGATGTCCAAGCAATTTTAGATACGCTTTTTGTGAGTGTAGATTGTGCGTGTAGAATATCACTGCAATATTCAGAGAAATTTTATATCTCATTGGCATAATATAGTTTTTATATGCTACACATGAATCTTTTTCATTGTTTAAGAGGAGAAAGTTTATTCATAAAGCTACATTTAGTCTTGGAATTACGTGGGTACCTGTCTTCGCATCGTTATGGACAATCATCCTCCGAGGATTAGGCCTAGCTATGGGACTGATGACACACACTGAAGATGGAGCTTGCCATAACTAAGTGATGATCAATGAAACAAATGGTCTCAAAGATGAAAGGCAGAACTAAAAGGAACATACGGAACACGTATTGGCGTGTTTCTGTTTCTTCACAATACTCTATGCTTATCTCACTGGTCATGTAAAACTATTTGGATTATATTTTGCTTCAGTCACAAGTAATATGTTGTTTGACTCAAGCAAAATATGTAACATTTATGATTGTTGCAAAATATATTTAAACTATATGAAAGCGTAATTCGGACTTTCCATAATTTTGTGATGCTTTCATAGCACAAAAAGTGTAAAGCTGACTCCTTTGTGCTATGAAATCATCAAAAAACTATGTTATAGTTGCCTTTTCATTAAATTGTTACCTTTGAGTTAATTTAACAGTCAAACTGACTAGCTCACTAAAGAAGTTGAAAAATAATATATATTAGTCTGACACTTTTGATTTGTTTTTAGTTCTGCTCCTTTTTAGACCTTCTAATCTTTTACTTTATATCTTCGTTCCATTTTTCTTCGCCATGCAGCAGAGTAACCATGGTAGGCCCATAGTAGACCAAAATAGGTTCTCTAATCTGACCATTGGCCACTTGAGCCTAATAGCCCAGTTTCCCCAAATACGACCCCTCGTAACAATTTCTTTATGACGGCACAAAAACGTTTACTGCTTTAGCAATAAGCTCTCCCCGAGTCCCCTTCCCTTTTCAGGTCTTTGTTCAGACACTAAGGATGTTCTTCTCTTTCAAGATTTGTTTGCACACTGTAAGAATTTCTTGATGCAGAAGTTTTAAGTTGAGATACATTGAAAGAAAATGTTTAATTTCCTCTAAAATTTGCTTCAATTTTCCAGCATCAAAAGAAGCTTAGTTGCATTGATACTCCATAACTGTTTTCTGTAAATTCTACCAACGTGGTGGGCAGCCATAGTAGAAACTTTTAGCCTTTATCTTCATTTCATTTAGAGAGAAAAGATAAAATTATAATAATGTCCTCATAGTGACCATCCAGGACAAAGCCCTATAATCCCCCCTCGAAAGATGCGTGACACAGACAAATTCACCCTTGATGATCTTGACATCTTTTTCCTACTCTTTTCCATCTAAAACTACTTTTTGCAAGTTTGCAGTGATCCTTTGAGTCTAAGCTGAGCCCATGTTTTGGTTATGTTAAATGTTTGCAGACAAGCAGTTTTTAGCTGACAAGATCATCTCCAATAAACAAGAATTGTTTTCTTTAAAAAAAGGCGATGATTTGCAAAAATCTGCAGATTCTGCTAAGTACAATTCAACCATCTTAAAGTGGCTCAACATAGTGATCCATAGTGTTCCAGAGCGGTCCGGATAAAGAGTTATCTGTAGTGATCTGAGTTGATATTACTCTATCTGTAGTGATCTACTAATCCACTTTTAGTGAAAATCAATCTTGTCAATTATTTAGGATTATAAGTCAAAGAACAATTGAAAATATTGATTAAGGAAACATATCCAGAAGTTATTTGGTACCGAAAAGTGAATTTATCAATATTAATTTTGATTAATTGATACAGATCACAACAGATCACTCCAGATTGATCACTCCATATCAACCAAGATCGCCATGGATCACTAAAGATCGATAGATAAGTGTCGATCCAAACTGATGAGCCATTATATGATGGTTGTACTGTATGCATCTAATTATATGCGATCCAGCAAATCCTACACAAAAAAAAATTATTTGGTCCTTACTGACATTAGAATTGTTATATTGTCAGTTTGTTGCTGCGGTCATAATGCAGGTGATATTTCGTCCTGTCTGATGGTCAGTCAGTTCCCCCGTGGTCCAATTGGTAAGTGTGCTTGTCAACTGGCTTTGAGGTCGTGGGTTCAAATCTCACCCCGGGAACTCACTTTAGTCCGAGCCCATGTGACATTAAATGGAGGCGGGTTGTATCCAGTATTCTATGCCGGGGCAACTGAAAGACCCTGGGCATCCCTGAATTAATAGGGTACGTGCCAGACTCACAGTCTTCTCATCTCATCATCATACGACGATCGCCTGCCTCGATATAGCCCATTCAGGTGCTGCAGAGGCGTAAAACACAAACAGACAAAACAAACAATCTCTGATGGTCAGTAGATGCACTGCATCCACAACTAGGTGGCTTTCATGAGTTCTTCAGCTTTGTAGTATGACGTTACACTACATACTTCATTTGTGTGTTTGTGACATTTCTGGATGCTCTACGCCGTGGAAACATACAGATATTCGGATATTTCTGACAGCGGTCATCTAAGATCATAGTATTAGGGGAGAGCGGGGCACAGCGAGACGGCGGGCACAATGAGACAAAGCCCATAGCGTCTAGCTGGTACTGTTTACAGATCAACCCTATTTTGTATAGTACAAAAAGTAAGTAAGTGAGAGTCTGACCTATATCCGTAATGCCTACACAGCACATTGAGAGTGGAATTTCAATATTTAGGTTTTTAGCTGATAAAAGTAAATAATTTTGCTAAACGACTTTTTGTTATAATTCCCAAGCAAAATGGTATAACACAAATCAATTGCCAGGAATTCAAACCTTGATTATTTGCCTTAGTTTGGCGAGATAATGAACCACAATACAGGTATGGCACTGTGAGACA
The DNA here is from genome assembly GCA_026936325.1 of Platynereis dumerilii. NCBI lineage: Eukaryota > Metazoa > Annelida > Polychaeta > Phyllodocida > Nereididae > Platynereis > Platynereis dumerilii. Next base: position 7,513,488 of record JAPTHN010000008.1, read on the forward strand.
TGGTAAAATACACTCGAAACGACCTGAATGTAAGCATAGCTTACAATTCACTAGTAAAAACAAAATGCCTGCAATAAACTCCTGATTTCAGTGAGTCATATTTATAGAGAAGCATCAGAATGAATTTTGATTAGTATGTAACAGGTGCGGCAGGTTAAATAAGTCGTGCATGTGTCCTGTGCTATGACGTTTCGAAACATGCTCAAAAACGGACCTAAAAAATCACCTAGCCAGCTGCTTTTATAAGAGTACAGTAGGTTCTGTAGCAACAATTGATGGAACAATTCTGCAGGTCCCGAGGATCGGCGGTTATGGCAGCAGATGCCCTGTCTCACTGTGCCCCGCCTGCTGTCTCACTGTGCCCCGCCCACGGGGCACAGTGAGACACTTAACGAGCATGGACGTAACTCAAAATTTCTCCAAACCTGCAAAAGGTAGGAACCTGAAACTACTTGACAATATACCCAACGTCATTACCTATAACGTAGACCTGATCTCATTTAACTCGTTACTGCCAACATTTTGGAACACTTGAAAATAAAAAAAGTGTCTCACTGTGCCCCGCTCTCCCCTACACTCTCGCACAGCTGTGATTTTAGTGGTTGTATAATACTGTATATAAAACACTTTTTAGGCCATCCAAAAAGAGCTAAAAAAAGAGCTATATTGTAACTTCTGTGGTAGTGCAGCTGGATGTTTGATTGTATCTGTGTAGTAGGCCTAGTGTGTAGTGGAATTAGAAACAAAGATGTTTACAATCTGATAATATAAGAGTTATACACTGTAATCCAGGGCAGAATATTGTGGAACAATTCTGAACAGAAGTGTGTCCGTAAAGCTGCACACACACAATGATATAAATGCATGTAAGAGGACCAAACATATATACATACATATTCACAACCTACATATCCAACAACAAAGCTTCAGATACAGAATTATGGATACCTGATACTAATAAGATTGTTACTTTCATCTGATGGAAACAAAGAGGGCAAATCAGAACAAAGGCACATCCCCAGATTGCAGCCCACTCACAGAGCCTCTTGTGGGCACTCATGAAACCTCATACCAACCTAATTATCCCTCAATATGAAAAGGCACGTTCTGCAACCAGAATAAGATATTTTTCTTCTGTCACATACCTCTGCAAATATGTTCCAGCCTTCCATAGTAAAAAAAGAGTGATGCAAGAAGCTTCGGCAACTGCTCCTCAACTTCCCTTCTGCCTGAAAGAGACTCCTTGCATGTACCTCTGCCACTCAATATTATGACTGTTATAGTTCACTATTCTGAATATGTTACTCAGTTGATTACTGATCTGTTAGACTGTTAAATGTGCAGCTGATTAATATTTCTGTATCACAAAACTTCGATATCTAAGTTTGGAATTGATTCAGTACCATGTGATGTCATTTAAAAGATAGACTGGGCCCATTCATTATTCATTCCAGGATTTCTCTGGTCAATCTGGAAGAAGTCTAATCCTATTCTCTGAATGAAATTTCTGATCCTGGATGACAAGCATAGTTGCACTTGCATTGTGAATGATATCTTTCTCAGATGGCTGTCTCAGTCTGATAATGAATTTTATACAACCACTTTCCAACCCCTCTATTATTGCACATGTTTCGATATGAAAGTGTATTGGGTGACACAGAACAACTTCAAATCATGCGAGCAGTTGAACAGACCATCTTTGAATGATGAGTTTGCAGGCACTGAAATTATTGCGAACAATGACTTCTTTCGTCCTGTGCCAAACTTCTTCATTGTTGAGTCTTCATTGTTGAGTTTGGAAATACCACCAATTCTGATGCTGCTTGATTTTGAAAATTAACACCAGTTACCATAAATTGGTTAAGTTCTGTCTGAATGTGAAATTCGTTCTCCCAACTCACTTTGTGAGGCTACAACTTGCCTCGAAGACTAAACTGTATCGTACCTACGACGTATGTCAATTATACTTGCTTTAGTCAGATGGACATTGGACATCACTCCTGAAAGTAAGTTCGCACTTAGTTATTTTCCATGCATTCCATGCTATGGTAATGGCTACAAGTGCACTGAATAATTTCCTGCATCATTGATTCAATGTGTGCATCATACCATTGAGGTTTCCCACTACATGTAATGTCATGGCTATTGAAGTTGCATCTGGGGTCCTTAGATATGTGTCCAAATCTTGTAAACCCCACTATATTTATGGTTTATTAATGAGATGACAGAATGCAACCTGTTATACAAGCCCAGTTCTTCTTAATTTTGTAAGTATGATGCTAAATTATTACATTATGCCAATCCCAGTATGCCTGACAATTTCTACAGCATCACAAATGCAGGACTTCTCTTTGCTTGAGCAGATGAAGGTTCTTTGATGGATTAAACTGCTTAGTGTATGTCCAGAATTCCTTTACACTGAATGAGTGATCGCTCTGAATCCTTGAAGCACACATTAGAGAAAGAAAAGTTTTAAACGAACAAGCAACCTTCTTGAGTACATCGTGACATGACTCAGCATATCAGTAGGGGCTTGTGATGAGGTGCTGAATACTTGATAGAAAATTCCAAGGCTCTTCTGTGATTGAAGTAACAGTGTTGAAAGAACAATAAAGGCTAAAGAATTGTAGAATGAGTAAGGGAAAACAGTAGGATGGTAAGGAAATTTACTATGTTTCAAGCCCCATAGATCGTCCGGGGGAATAACTTCCAGTGGTTGAAATAGTCCTTACAAGTCCTTTTTGGGGGTTTGTTAGTTGGCAAGGCCCACAGGGCCGAAGCCTTTTAGGCCGGAGATCTGGGGGCCAAATGGTTTCAGAAACTTTCAGATGAATTCTGAGCATTTTTAAACGTGTTTTATGTCAAGAAATTAGTTTTTTCAACACCAATTTCGGGTAAATTGAAAATAGTAGCCATCACAAAAAGTGGTTGTGCCATCTTTAGCTGCCTCCCATGTAAGGCTAACGCACGTATCTTTGTCAGAGGTAGCTAATTGAGTAGATGGACTCATTGCCGGGGATCCTGCGGGAGACACCTTAGCACTTGTCACCACGAAACACCTACTCAAGAAATACCAGAGGCTCGACAGTTTAGATTCACTTATCCATTTAATACACAATCTATAGACAGTTACATTAAGAGTCATTCAAAGAACAGACGGTATTCAACTTATCAGTACATTAAACAACGATCTTAACCAATTACATATACTATTAACTAAATACCTTCTCAATCAACCATGACCTATAGCTCCTTTATGAGGAACCCTAATGATCATACCTCTCACAGCAATACCCCTTCCTGACGATCCATCACTGCGCCAGGGAGACAGAGACCCAGCTGCCACCTCGGCAGAGCCTAGCTCTCTTCTGGCTGGGCAAACAAGCTTGCCCCCAGAGATTGACACTAGGGTGCTCTGCAGCTGCGCAGAGGCACCAGGGTAGCCGTTGCCATGGAAACATGGGGTGAGTCCTACCCCGTTGCTATCATTGTAGCTCATTACACAATAATATAATATATTATATTACTTTTATACAATAATAATATAAATGATATCACAGAATTAAGGTCTTGAGGTTCATGGCGATTTGAGGAAAGTTCCTATAAGAGGAAAGAATGAAGACACCTCTGAAGCTAAAAGCTCAGCGGTGACATCCCGACCGATCGAGGATTTTTTTATAAGATGGTTTTTCTCCGGTTTGAAGAAAACATTACTTTAAACTTACAATCGAATACGGATTACAGTCACGTAATAACGAATTAATATATACTGTGCCTAATAACGTAACTATTCATTAAAAGCAAAGGTATTTCCTTTCAAAGATAGAAGCCTGAATGCTTCATGCTGATTAACAGAACGATGTAAAAGGCTTGTTAATAGATCTGTGTAACTATTGAGAGGATTGTTAATCGACTTTGTACATGATACCAATTTAGGTACGGACAGAGGAAACGCGTCTCATTGCACCTGAATTTTGTGAGTGCTTTAATGAAAGTTGTGGTGACATCAGGATGATGTAACCACTACCACCGGGCAGGCGGAAGGGGGGAAAAATTTTAAGATAAAATCGGGCGTGTGCAATATGCCCATTAAAGACAATTCGGAAAAAGGAAAAATTTTGAAAGGGAAGCAAGAATATGACTTGCATCCGTGAAAGGAGAGGAACCGAATGACAGTCCTTTTAATGGTGTCAATGAGATGCTGAAAGGGGAGCTCAGATAGGAAAGTGAAATCTAAATTTTAATGATTGACAGAAAAGGACAAGTTATTCTTATGACCTATTTGCCAAATTTTTCAATTTTTATGAATCGTTGGTTCGTCGGCCAACGTTATTTTTGGAAAAAGAGCCGCTAATTACATGGCTCCTCAGCAAAAGAGACTCAAGCACCAGGCGAGTCAAGTAGCCGTTTTTATCAAGGGCAGTTAGGGGTATCATCCCTTGCGTGTCATTGGATATGCATAGAGCTAAACCAAAAGCATGAAGTGCATTAAGACAGGACAGCCTTATAATTTTAAATGGGCTGGTATGTCCGATACCCTAAACTACAAAAGTAAGCAAGTAAAATGACATATAAGCGATAAGCGATTTTAAAAGCAACAATTAAATCATAAACGAAATATAGTCGAATCACGAATATCAACAATAACATGGATTAAAGCAACAATTATTAATTTAAAAGCGACAAGTAGCAGAATAATAATCAAAATGATGAAACAACAGTCCAGTATGGAGATAAAGAAGTCAATAGTGGACTATGGTTTCGTAGAACTTGTTACGTACACTCTAAACAATCCGAGTGAACTGTAGGCATAAGGCGTACAGAGAATTAAAACAATGCGAAAATAGGTAAACAGTATACTGGTACAGTGAAGCAATATTGAAAACACATGTGCATACCAATACACCTGAGGAAACTTGTATTGGAGGCTGGCAAAGATAATGCATAAATCAAAGAAATATTTAAGAGGATTAAGATACTAGAACGTCGGTTTAAAAGAAAACATTAGCTTAAACAAGATACAAATGGGTGAAGCGAGATCAGGTGTTTACAGGAATAGTTCAGTGCAAGAGTTGACTTGTGATAAGTGTTCGTGGACACGTTGAGACATAACCATTGGTAAAGATTTGCGTAGTGAATTGATCTACTTTAATGAAAATGTGGATTTTCATCTAATTTAATTGTAATTTGTTGGTCGATGCATAAATGTCTAATCAGCGATGCACTTTACACAATACTAGTCAAGAGTCAATACATGATGTTAAAGATAATATGATCTGTATACGTGTAGACGAGAAGATTGGAAGAATCATTGATTGGAGGAGTCAGTTATATAAGTCATTGATATAGGGCGAAGGAGGCGACAGGAGACGACCATTCCACTTCTGTAAATGTCAGTTCGGACGAACAGTGTCTCTGTGAGCGGAGCACAGGCGAGGTGCTGTGCCATGTGCGTAACAACTATGGCGGAGACAGAGGAAAGTTCGGAGCGAGTAACTGGTATTTTGATGATCATACGGAAGACCCGAAGGACTGATATAACTGCAATACCGTGGAGACTTGCCAGATCGGCTTCGTTGCGTGACTGACCCAGGTTAGGGCCAGGCAGAGGAGGTGGTGACTCGTTTGTCACAACTTTTATGTGTGTATGCAGACATTCCCGATATTGGGTGGACCCGGGTGGGTCATGGAGATGAAGACGTCGTCATGAGTCGTTGTTCATGCACTTCCTGAGATCACAATGTTTATGTTGTTTTATGTGCGAGCACAACTTGTGCGAGAACGCTAGGGAATGCATGGTGAGGAAACTCTTCTGAGCTAGACACAATCCATATTAGTGTCTGGCGAGGTAACCGATAGCAGGGGCAATCCGTGTTAGCCACCTGAATAAGCTAGTTACCCAGAGGAAAAGAGTGTCATTAAGAAGATGCATGCCGGAAGCGAGCTGGGACAATCCATATTAGTCACCAACTAAAAATGAGGCCATGCTCTTCAAGCACGATTGTTCGTTGATGCTTGCTGTAGAAACAGAGGCAATCCATATTAGCCGACTGTTAAGAAGCTAAGCAGGAGATGACATCACCATATCATCATACAATGTGAGCTTGGTTGTGAATGGTGACATGCGCGACGAAGACTGCACAATGCCAAGCCAGACACAAAAGTTCAAAGAAAGTTCTGCAGTAATGTAGCCCCATGTTGGAACCAGGTCAAGGCAACGATATGCTGGCCGTGGTTACGACGGAAATGGAGTGAAACGGAGTGTTCACACTAGTGGTCGCCCCGAGATGGTGCCCTCTTCATATTGCCATGATTGCATGATAGCAATACGGCCGACTCGAAGTGGTCATACGTGCTGTCGGAACATGGAACGTGGTTCCATGCGCGAGCGTGGTGCCCAAGGAGGTGGTGCCCCAATCGACTGACTTCCGGATGTTGAATCGGACGTGTCTCTTGATAGGGTGCCCGTGACAGTAGAAGTCACAGTGGAAGCACAGGCTCTGTAACGACTGTCTCAGATCAAAGATTAAAGAACATATGCATCGAATGTGTCTGTGATCACAGGTTGCCACAAGCAATCTCGCACTGTTGATGGCTGTCCAGTTGGACCAACGACTCATGATCAAAGAGACATTCCCGCAAATCATGTGACAACACAACACAGCATTAAATGTAATTTTGAACGCAATAAAATGAGCAAGGAGCTCTCGACTCTTAGCAAACTGTCCGTGAGGAAAGGCACTCGATAAAGGAGAAATGAACTAGAGTGGAAAAAGGCAATGAGAGAAAGGTATAAATAAGTATAACGTGGGATTGATGTATCATCATGCTGATCAGCTCCCCAAGATCAAAAATGAATCACATCAATTGCGAGACATAGATGCAACAGTTTTGGCATAATTAAATGACTGCCATTAAAGAAAATAATTTGATACTAAAATTTGATACTAGAGAATTTGGGTCAGCTCATTAATATAAGAAAATATGGGTGTGGTATTAAAGTATATAACTGACTAAAAGTTGGAGAGTCATTAGGTAAATCAGGTAATACCATAACTATCAACTAAAAGGGTGGTGAGAAAAACGTGATAAAAGAAATTGAGATATATAGTGTGCAAAATTTATCAATCAGGTCAATGTACTCCATGCAAAACGAATATAATTATCAGTATTCAAATAAGTATCAAATGGAAATAAGTATTCAGAACACCTAGGCAACATGAGTTTTCCAACCACCTTCCCTATCACATTAAAGAATGCCTCGTATGTCAACAGAAAATGCAAGAGATGTACTCTAAGATCATACTGAATTAGTGAAATCGAAAGACTCGACCAGACCTGAAAATATAACAATTACCGTCAAAGAAATACAAGTTAATAAGGTACTTTCCCTCAATTACACGCGTGTAAGAAAAATTGGGAGTATAATTACTGTGAACTTATCTCAATATAACACAACTCGATACTTCATCAACAATACTCAATGCCTATAGAAATTCCCAGTTTACTAATTAGTAAACGTATATGCAAATTGGTGGTCCTAAATGACCGGTAAATGACTCGACTGAAAAAGGTAGTTACAAAATATTGTAAGCTGTATGTAGGGCTGCCGTCGCTGTACAGGTGTAAAGATTAGAGCAGGTAAGGTAAGGTTTTACTGGCACCGTAGAAGCGTGGCCCAGTGGGATGGGCGAAAGTTTTGCGGCGGGGGTTGCGCCATAATAGTCTCTGACAAACAACAAGAAACTACTTCCCACAGTAGCATCAATGAGGTTGGCAACAAGGTGAGGCGCCACCTGCCAGGCCACCGCGGTGTCATACCTATCTATGGACATTAAGTGGTCGGCCGACCGGATTAAGGTAAAAGGGAGTCATTTACAAAAAAAATTCTCTTTCCCCGAAATGCGAAGCGATGCTACAATCACTGGGTGAGCAAAATCCACAGAAACGCATTGAAAAATTTTGTGCTAAGTTTAAACTCACGGCCACATCGCCGGAACACATTAAACTCACGGCCACATCGCCGGAACACATTAAACTCACGGCCACATCGCCGGAACACATTAACGTAACCACATCGGCATTAGCCGGAACACATGAAATAGCACAAGATATCCCCAAATTATGGTCGGGCTCCCAGTCCGACAGGCAGAGAACTTGCAACATATTGAGATACGTACTCAACATAATATGCTGCACAATGATTATAAGAAAAGATGCTCAAAGATAATACTCGATCAGAGCAGTATAATAATGCTCAATCAAAGCAGTACCTACATGTCATGACGGGAAAGTGGTGGATTATTGGTAAGAAAACACTGTATCAACAAATGCGTATAACACTTCTCAATTGGCAAAATTTTTGGCGGCTAATATCTGCAATAAACGACACTCACGACAGAAGCAGAAATGCAGAAAAAGAAACTAGTCAGTAATATTCAAATAAAATGGAATATCTACAAAATGCAGAATGGAATATGTACAAAATGCTAATGATACGAACGCAGTAAATTTAACAAAATTAATTCAACAAGTGTTGCCCAGTGTCAAAATGACGTTATGCAAAGGAAAAAATAATGTCACCATGAAACAATCTCATCGTAAATTAGTCTCATTATAAAATAGTCTCACCATAACATAGTCTCATCATAAAAATAGCTGCGTAACTCAAAAGGTGATCAAGAATAACATGAAAGACGATTTTAATGCTTAAAAGACAATTGGATTTGCTAAGGAAAGATCATGATGGATCTTTGTCGAGATACGTCCTCTCTGAAATATGCGTACTAAATAATGGTGTCTGCTGACGGTAAAATGATAAGTTATTAAAGTATCAGGTTTATATGAACTGAGCCAAAATTATGCAGCTGTCCAACAAGGCATTGTGGCACTAAATATTATTGCTGAAGCCAGTGTGCTGTACACACATTTTCCATTCGGCGCAGGAACTACACAGGCTGGGCCCTTGGTCAACTCGGCCCAATGTGATTTTGTTTAACTATCAGTCACAAAGGTCATCGGGTGCAAAATGGGTCCTGGATTAACTAAATAGGGGCACGTTAGAGACTAGGATAAGGGAGCATTGGCTGGGTTGCAGCGATGAAAGTGCGACCCGTGCCAAAAGAAAGTAACATCTTTCATGTTATAAAAGCAGAATTTCATAGTATTGCTGCAAAGATATAAGTAGATTTCCAGAATTTAAGAATGTTCAGGTCATCATATGAATAAAGTTTACTTTACGCTGTAAATACCTTGGTTTTGTGATGTGGCATTGAACTTAAGGATATGTATCCTTTATTGTTAAAAGATGCTATGTTATATGATATCCAATTTAATAGACTGTGGTTGATATGATGTTGCTCTCTTGTATATATACTAGAAAATGCCCATTAGTGGAAAAAGTTTGACAATGCATTATTGTGAAGTGAAGGTGCATGTCGACACTGTCATGTTAAAATAAGGTAATATTTTAGGAAGACCTGGTATTTAGAGTGATGTGTAGGCGTTTAGAAAATGGCTAATTGTAGAGACGTTTGTGTAGATGGCAAGCAGGTATTAGCTGGAGGCCTGTATGAGACCGTACAGCGTGATTTGTAGCAGGAGGAATTCGTCCAGGTAGGTGGCATGTACTAAAAAGTGCATGCAGGGCAATCAGAAGGTTTGTTACAGCCACGTTGGCAGGCAATCGGATCAATGATAACATAGGGGCAACGTGCCTGTTGCGTAAGGTTCGGGCTATCTTGAGGGAAAAACAGATGAAGATAGGTGCTGCCACCTGTCGGAAAAAGGTTATTAGAAGTGGCTCCCTCTGTGGCGGAGTAAAGTATGAGAATATGCTGTTTCATGCACTCCTGGTGGTGGAGTTGGCAAACGGAAATGAGAGAGGAGTTAGACCGTTGTGGGCTCCCATGTGGAGTAGGAGGCCAAAAAAGTAGGATAGGTCGATAGTTTGGGTGAGCGACATGTCTGTGAAAGGCGTTTATAGCTGGTAACTGGGGTGGTCATGTGACGTGAGCTTTAACTCAAATGTTAGAGGGGATATAAAGATAATGTGATATTATAAAAAATAGTTATTATCAGTAGATATAGTAGTAGTGTGTTAGTAGTAGGACTTGTCCCTGTTTTACCTGGACCATGGTCTCCATGAAGTAGGCTTTATATTTCACTAAACTTACTGAAATATCACCAGTTCCAAGCAATGCCACCAATATCATTTCACAATCAATAAATGTGTATTGGTAGCTCATTGGTTGGGAATTCGGAATTATGATCGAATATTTCAAATCGTTGAGGAACAATTAGTAGTTGGTATGCTAGTAGGACAAAGACAATACCGTGTGGTAATGCGGTGCGGCACCGAAGAGAAAGCCAGGCACCCCGAACACTGTTCGGACAGAGCCAGTTTCGATCATACTACAATATGCAAATTGACCAAGGTCAAATGCAAAAAAAAAAAAAAAGGAAAAGTAGAAAGACCGCTGTCCTGCCCGGCAGTTTCAGGACGGTGTCATTGTCATATGCCGACTAGTAAGAAAATGTCTGCTGAATCAAAGGTTGATACAATGTTGAAAGAATTAACTGCTACTAGAAATGATTAAAATAACATCGCCAAGAAAGTCAGGTTTCAAATGTGTGGTAAAATGCACTTGTGTATGTATGCTGTAATGATATTGATTGTAGCTGTATGAAGTTAGATAATTCTGTGTTTAGAATTAAGTGGGAGTGTTAAGAATGTGCAATTCCAACACAAGGTGGCATCGTAGTAGTCCTGTACTCTGGGGACCTAAGGCCCTCTAGTGAGTATTTTGTACAGTACCATTAAAGGGTGTTCAACTGGAAACACATGAGTTTTACTCTTTTTATATTTCAAACTGGAATATTGATTAAATAACAACAGGCTAACATTGTAATTGATGAAATATATAGAGTTCCTGGAACTAATGAAGTTGATTGATATTAATTGCTATTAATCTACCTGCACCAAAGTTAGGGATCAGAACAAAAGGATCACTATTGGTACAGACCAAAAAAAAAATGGACTTTGTGAAGATGAATTCTCACATAAATACACAGAAGTATATATTCAATAGAAAAACTCATATACAGCAATGAAGGAGAAAAGCAACATTACAGTATAGGCGTGATTTGATTACAAATGTTAAAATGATTCTAAGAAAATTTGGGAAATTATTAAAATAGAATAACAGGAAGAAATGGTCTTACTGACAGAGGCATGAAAATCGTGTTTAAAGGAGTTCTATCTGAAAAAATATGAAGTTAAATTTGGAACACCCCGTGCAGGGTTATGTGCTAGGTCCCTCACCTTACATAATCCGTGGTAATGGTATGCCAAGGTCTTTAAAATTTAGTAAAACTGTTATGGCCGCAGATGAAATAATTATTATAGATTTCTACCCTAAATATCTCACTTGATGGATCATGATTAGGCTGCAAAGTTTGCTTCTTTATAGAATAAAAGTTACATTTGGGTTTTTTATAAATCATCAGGTTGCAAAATAAGTATTATAACGCTGTCTTAATTAGCCATTTTAAGCAGTCTTATATAAGTCATCGATTTATCGCATAGGGCGTTTTGATTGAGTATGATAATAATGCTTTCTTTGTGAAGCCGTGCATTGCCGACAATATTATTTTAGTAAGCCTGACATTGCAATTATTGAAAGTCTGTTAACAGTATATATAACAAAAAGAAAAGAACTGGTGTAAAAGTATACTTATGTTTAATTGTCAAATGTCATAATAGGCCTAACTGGTCAAGTCATTATTTGTTTTTGATAAATCAATATAGGCCTACATGTACTGTAATCGAAATTTATAAAGTCATTTTTTTGTATATTTTTATAGGATAGTAAACTAATTCAATAGGCCTATATGTTACCCCAGAAAATGTATAGATGATAAATCCTGTGTTAGCAACTTGTGAAACATTATTTGATTTTCCCCTATATATGCTTTGAAATACTTCTCTACATGTATTAGTGTTAATTACAAAGGCATGTATTGTTTTAAATATGTGTAAAGTCAATGCACAGTAAACTATTCTTATCTGGTTTAGCTTGTGACCCACAATACATAGTTTATAAGTGATAAATCTAAACATTTGGGTGTAAAATGCTCCCAAATATATATATTTCCCATGTTAAAAGGGGTACAGCAGCACACATGTTGTCGGACCTTTTGTGGTTGCTATGGGTTGCTAAGGGGAGGCGTGGCCTTACCCCAAAACTGTACTGGTCTATTTGGTTGGGAAGAGGATGTAGCACTGTGGATATACCATATGCAACTGGACATAATTGCCAAAGTGACAACTCATAGCCAGGTGGCATCTTCTGTCCATTTCCGTGCATCCCTATTATTCATAATTCATATGTGAATGTCTGCTTTCATGGAACTGCTTTACCCTATGTACTAGTAGCAATTATAGAGGTATTGTTCTTTGTAATTCTATTGCTAAATCGCCCGACATTGTTATAATCGCCGGACATTGTTATAAGGCAGAGGTACAGGCCAATGCTTAATGCCAGCAATATGCAATATGCATTTAAAGAGAACCATAGTACTGTCATGTTCACTTGAATGTTGAAAGAGGCAGTTCGGCATTATGTGAATCATAACACAGATGTTTATTCATGTTTTGTTGATGCGTCTAAAGCATTCGATCGTGTGAGGTATGACAAACTGTTTAAATTGTTAATAGATAGAGGAATTCCAGCAATAATTGTTAGAGCAATATTAGATATGTATATGCGCCAAAAGATGAGAACAAGATGGCAAGGAACATATTCAGAACCATTTTCCACCACAAATGTAATTAGGCAGGGTGGATTATAGTGTTCAGTACAATCCACAGAAAACAGTGTGTATGAGTTTTAGCAGGGAAAACAGAATTTCACCAAATGTGAAACTGTGTAATGAAGATCTTAAATGGGTGTCATCTGTGAAACACCTGGATACTTATCTTGACTGTAATATGTCAGAGAATACTGAAATTAGAATGAAAAAGGAGTGATATGGTGCAGCGAGTAAATTATGTGCTGTGTACTTCTGGGTGAATGTAAAGATGATGTGATCAAAGCTATATTTAATTCTAAATGTGCACATTTTTATGGATGCCAAAGTTGGAATTTATTGGAGAAGCATATGCATGAATTGCAAACTATTATTCCAGGGCCTAATTTAAATATTGAATTAAACAATTCTTTACTTTACAATTGAAAAATTTCCACCTGCAGGCTAACACATAAGAATCAGGCCTAAGATCATATTAGCCTCATCATATACAGTAATATCATGTGATTTGTCAATTAATTACATTTTCAAGATCTGATAACGGTAAGTCATAAATCTGATGCTAAAATTATTTTATTCCAATTGTAGTACAGCTGATGGAATAATAGAATGATAAAGTGATATCTTATTACTCTTAAATATTTAACTGATGTAGGACAAAATTGACCCAGGGGGAATTAATAGCAAGTTACATAGCTTACCTTACATACACTATGCTGAAAATATAGTGTGTAATTATATAAGCAATAGTTTTGTAAGCCTTTAGTTTGGAGTGGGGGGGGGGTGGAGAGAGAAGGGTAAAACACACAAAGTTGCCTGGCCATGCTTGTCTGGGCAGCTATGCTGCCTGGCCTGGCTGCCTGTGTCATGCTCCCCTCCCTAAAGTATAGTCTCTCAGATTGTGTTTTATTTTGTTTGACTATGCAGTTAACCATGGACTTGATTAAGATATTGAAAGCATAGCCATATAGGTCTTTTGAAGAAGCTGTAGGTAAAATTGTGGCTTTCTTTCCGAGTCAGATCTGTGTAAGTCGGAACCTTTGTTATGATTTACCCAAGAGTATTCTATAACCGGTGAATTTTATAAAGGTTTAGGCAAGGATGGATCTGAGGTCACTGGTTCAAATTCTGGAAGGGGAAAGATAGTATTAGGTTATCAAGGTTTAATATAGGTATAGAGGGGAGAAATTTAACAAAGACAATACCGTAAGGCCATTTATGACAACGGTTTGTCACCTGAATAGATGCACTAATTCACCTTAGGCACTGTCTAAGCTAGTCGGCTCAGGTCATTATGCTAAATAGAAAATGACCGAGGTCATTTCATAAAGCAATGGACCCCCGTCCTGAATAGCACAATTCTTAAACAGGTGGCATTGTCATATGCCAAATTCTTAGTTTGCACAGCATAAGAATTGTTTAAAGGTAAGAAAAGGTTATAGGGGTATGGTGATGATATGTCTGATATTATGTGACTATATTACTAATATGATCAAGGCCGGAATTTAAAACTGTGCTTGTGAAAGCAGAATATATATGCAGAAGTTTTTAGGATTTATGAGTTGTGTGTCCCCGTGTGTTGAGTTTTCTTTAAAAGGTTATGAAGCTAGTTATTTTGTGATCAATTAAATAAAATTGTTGAGCTATGGCTTATCGATGGATTCGTAGGTTATTTAAGTAAGAGACTTAAAATAGTGAAACTGCCAGAAACTCCGGTGAAATAAACAGGTGAGACAAAAATGTTGAGGGTTTGGTGGAAATAAACGGGTGGGACTAGAATGTTAAGTGGTTGATGGAAAGGTGCATTAAGGTACGAAGAAAATAGTGTAAACTGGGAAGGTGTGCCCCTCAGATTTTGCACAGAAAGCAGAACTGGAAGTGAAGGTGTGGTGGCTCACTTCGGCTCGTGCCGTCTCAGGATGAACGACACAAACATATGGCTAAACACTGAAGAAATGTTGGTACAGAATAGTGGGTTTAGTCTAAACACAGACCAAAGGATAAACACGAGAAGGTTAGGGGAAGGAATTTCAAGTAGGGTTGATGAAAAGGAAGGTTCAACTTACTGGGTCTGATAAACAGAAAGGAAAAAGGAAGGTGTGCCATTCTCGTGAAAAGGTGAACATAAAGTGGATTAATGGAATCGTATTAGAGTGGTCCATGGGGAGGTACTTTTGTTTATGTAAACAGATTCTGAAAAGTCTGCAAATTCTTTTGCTGAAAGGTTATAGAGTAGTTCTAGGTATGTCTATGGCTTACAGTAAGGAAGAGAGGTCGCTATCCTTCACCAAATTATCGACTTTGCCACAAGTGTGAGCTTTGGTATTAGAGCCCGGAGTCACTGAGTTCAGGCATCATGACTTGACTTGGGTGCTTGATGACTTGACTTTAACAATTTTCATGACTTGGTAACTTGCCATGACTTGAGTATTTCATGACTTGACTTAACTGACTCCCAAATAAAGGTCTATTTGGTTTGCTTTCAAAGTTGCATCATAGTAGACCATATTGAATTGAGTTACTACCTAAAATGAGACTTAATCACCCAATGTTAATCTACATCTAACAATTTTAGTAAATTAATCTGTTTAAAGTATAGGTTTAATGAAAAGAATGACAAAAGGCCTAAAACTCAGTGAATTTTGCTGTTAAACTACGACTGGACATCAAAGTACAGGCCTATGCAGACTATAGAGTAATGTCATTAGTTAAAATTTGAATAAACAGACACATAATATAGAAAGAAAATATATATCTTTTAAAAGTTGTCAATTTATTTCATTCCCTTTACCAGACAGCATTATCCTTATGTCAATGGCTTGCAATCAAAGTTAAATTGCCAATTGCAATCAGCTTTGACACCTGTCAGCTTCCCAAAGGACTCAATGGCAATTAGTTAAACTGAGGGTGAAACAAAACTTTAGAACATTTAGAATTGCAATTAGCTTTATTGGAGTGCTTCTGTGGGTAATTGTTTGAATTACAGAGCAGTCAAATGCAGCTCCACATGTTCTAGGTGGCGGCGGCTTCATTTTCAATTGGCAGTGGCGGCTTGGCCTGATCATGGCTTGGTTTGACTTGAGGCTCACATGATTGACGGCGGCTTAATACGGCGGCGGCTTCAGGCTCTATTTGGTATAGTAGGATAAATATTATATTGAAAATAAGACTTAATTCTCAGAGGTTATCATATAATATTCTGCATCGATAAAATTACTAACAGAAAGGTTCTGGAGGAAATGACATCTGATCTCTGTGGGCAGATGTAAGTGAAGGGTGAAAATTGGAGAGGAATCTCACTAAAATATCCAGAATTATTAGGTTCCTGTGAAAGCTTTTCTGTGTAAGCCCAAGGCACCTCGTCCGTGTTTGGTCTAAAACCACTAATTGCTTGGACATAGTAAGTGATCAAATAAGGTAAGTATCAGGTTATTCACTGAAACTATTAATTGGATGGTTGTGGAATTACAATCATAACTGTAATTGTACAAATTTTATGTATCTCTAAAATGTCTCTTTTTCTGATTATTAAAGTTATTTCTACATTGTATTAAAAGGTGATATCATGGAAAGGGAGGGAAGGATAAACATTCAGAAAAAATGGGTAAACACTGGATATTAGCTGAAGTGGCCAGAATATTGGCACAAGATAGTGGCAGGCACATTCAAGTTGCAAGACTACGTAAAATACTGAGAAGATAAATGCATATTAGTGAGACTCAATACCTTAGGCAAATTGCTTGGTGTGCAATATAGCCTATAGGCCCAAAATACACACTACACGAGAAGCAAATTATGGAGCGATATAAGCAATAGAGAAGGGTTCTTCAAAATAAATAAAATATTAGCAATTTATGCGTAGTATTCTGAATTATGTCTGATAAGAAAAATAGATAGATTATTTGGAGACCAGCAAAAATATTTGCTATATTGGATAAAATATTATGATTCTAATATCTGAGGTATAGCTTTGATGCTTTTGAATGCTTAAATGATTTAAATGATATTACTTGGGCTTAATATATAAAAGGAGTAGCTGTATGTTTCCAGAGTTTCCGCATACTATAGGAAAGAAAATGCTAGATGATATGTAATCGGTATGAATTCTTGACCTTATTGACCCATTCTAAACGGCACGCCAAATAGAAATGGTTTTGCCTATTAAACATGTGTATGTGACTATCAATGTGATGAGAAATATTGAAACAACTAAAAGGGCTAGTAGAATTATAGAACAGATACCTGATCCATGGTAGTGCACGATAAACAGATCTCTCTCGTTGCTATGACAACATGAGCAACGTGGGTGGCTACTTGAATTGGAGGCAGTTCTGTACTTAGGAAAAATCATAGCGATATGCGAAGGAAAAAAAAGAAAGAAAATGTTGGCATGTGGGGATAAAATATAGAGAGGAAGCTAAGTAATAATTTTTAAGATTTAGGAAAAAGCAAGGCATTTTGAATAATTAATTAGCTAATATCTAATTTGACCCCAAGGTGATCTGAAATAATATGTCAAATAGGATGATTTGTGTTTGAGCAATAATGTGAAATACAATCTGGATATTTTATATTCCCATAATTTACGATGTTAAAATATTACTCTTTTAAATGTCATATATAATGGGAAGGGAGACCTTTCAAAGACTATTTGTTGCTGAAGTATATTTTGGCATATGCATGTGGGTGTGCTGTTTAGATAGCTGGGGGGGGGGTGTAGTGATAATGCTTACGACATTTGAGGAGAACTGAACACTATCTTATTGCAAGTGGGAATAAAGAATATGAAAGGCCACATGATGGGTTTCAGTTCTGAAGTATGCCAAGAGGCCCTTGAAAATGGTATTGAAAAATAGTAAGTTTGCATGTCATGCAGTGCAAATTTAAGGAGAGTTATGTGCATGAGATGCACTGTGCAACTCACAATGGTATGTTATAGTTAGTTAATAATAAAGTCCTAGTTTGTAATTTAATAGGTGTAGTGAACCATAGCATTGTTCAAAGTATGAATCCTCATGATCTAAATAGGACTGAAGTATCGCCATTGTTTTAAAAGGATGATTGTCATTATAAAGGCAATTAGGTAGTTGAAAGATAATTTTATTAAGGCTATATTCAAAATGGCAATGTATGACACTAATTAGAAGGAACCAAAACATTGTATTTAAAATTGGTGACTCTTTAATCGAAAGTATAGTAATTCTATGTATCATTCTGTAGTCTGAATGATTCAATTTTACTTTTAAAAGGCAATAGAAAATCACTCTATTTGAGAAGTATGCATGATATTGTGTTTTGAATGATAAACATGAAATAGAACAAGAGATTAGAGACATATATACTGAAATGGCTATTTATTTGTGATTAGTATAAGTGATGTGTGTGTATTTCATTGACTGTTATCTATATTAATTGGTGTGCAACGTTCACATCATTTTATAACTATTTTGATTTTGGGACCCAATTTGCATTTGTTTTAATCTTTAAAGTACCATTACTGGTATACGTCTGTAACAGTATGCATACCTGAATTTAACTACTTATAACATGTGTATAATCAATTTTATGTATATAGTTAATGGTATATATAATTAATGCTATTATATATATATTATTTAACTTTTTGAATTACAAATGACATATTTAGCAATTGTGATAGGGCCAACACAATTTAGTTATAGCTCTTATATCAAGTGGATATGGTAACACCAACAATTGCCCTCAGCCTGCGTAACAAAATCGATGGTACTTCAAAACTGCAGACTGGGTGGCGGGGTGCTTGACAAAAATATAAATGCTGATATCAAGATTGTCAAGACCAGTAAAAGAGAAGCAGAAACAAAATGGAGACATACCTAGCTGCAAGCCAACTGTGAGATATTGAAGGAAAAGGAAAATGAGCTAAGTGGAAGACTCAATCACTCAAAAGAAAAAGTACCACTGCCAAATCAGTAATTCAAATCACTGTCAGAGATGGAGATTAAGAAAATGAACACTTTTCTTGAAGAGGAAAACGCATCGAAAATTGGAAAAATGCATCGCTAAAATATGCAATTTTCTACACGAAAAGAAACTCTGTACAAAATGTAACAGCTCGAAATTGCGTAAGTCACTCGTCACTTAGACCATTGGAAAAGCTCTAATTGATAGCGTAATAGGCAAACAGATAGAATGACGACAAAGAGACAGATAGCATGTCTCTGAAGATATTGCCACAATGATTCCGAAATCGCAATTCAGAAACTCATAATCAATTGAGCAAGAAATGGTTGGGTGTCATTAAATGAATAGCAGCTGGTAACATAGAATTGGTGTCTGTTGAATTGTGAAGACATGTGACTGCAGGTGAAGGGAGGCGATCAATGTAGTGTGTGCAGATTGTAATTAACCAGGAAACAGAAGGATGTACCCATGTAAAGAATGGTCCTGCAAGGCCACAGCTTGGAGTAGAAAGGGGGGGGGGAACAAGCAAAGTTGGCTGGCTATGATTGTTTTGGGCAGGCTAGCTACCCTGCCTAGCTGCCTGTGACATGGCCCCCCATTCCCACTGTCAGATTAACAGCCAATGGACTGTTTACTGGATGTATTGGAAACCAAAGTTAAGAACATATATGAAGTTTAAAGAATATGTTTATATAAAAAATAGAAAACAAAGATCATTAATTACACAAATTAGATTAGGAATTCTCCCTATAAATATAGATTTTACACATATGACAGACATTGAAAATACCTAAAACTCCTGTAGAACTTAGAAAATGTGACAAATGTGACACAGGTGATATAGAAGATGAACTGCACAGCCTCTTAATATGCAATTATAACACTGCCCCAAGAACAGAGCTCTTTTACTAAGTGATGAGACTAATATCTAACTTTAACAATCTCAATCAAACCCAAAAATTTAAACTGATTATGTCAGATAAAAGACCGGAAATAATACAAGCCCCAGGTTCCTACCTAAACAAAATTATGGGATAATAGAAAATAAAGAATAAAGCAAATGAATAAACAATAAAAATCCTGAGTCTAGAAATATGAGCCACCCTATCTGTTGAGCTGATAAGCGTTCTGCTGAGTTGATGATTGCTAAAACTGTAAATGTTTCTCTGCACTTGGCAGGACATCATGGCATGTACATTGAGCGGTTACCGCTAGTGCATGGCTTCTTATACGACGACATGAACAGTAAAAACCTATTGACATTTGCAAATTTTTATGCTATGCCTCAGTGCCAAGCGTGACCATTAATCAAAAGACACACCTGTTCTCCCTGCACAGAGTCTGTGTACACAGGTCTGGAAAAGAAACTGTTATACTGATGATAATGTTGCTTGTTTTACTAATCTCAATGGCTGCTACCCTATTTCCTATTTGAAGTAGCATATATATCATTTTAAGTATTACGCTACTACATATATTGCAAAATGTGACTGGGACCAGCCTGTAAAATATTTCTATGCCACAATTTTGTAAAATATCACATAACAAAATTGATGTTAAACATTTCATGGTATTGTTTAATTCAAGGATAAAGAATAGTTAAACTATGCACTCAGAATAGCTCAACACTGAAGGAGTGTCATAAGGTATGTTTCTTTGAATTACCCACTTCTGGAAATTGGATTAACTGCCAATTACCTCTGGCCATTACTGCAATGGTCAGCACTAAAGCACAAATAACTGATGTCACTGAGATCCAGGGATGGACAATACACAGTCAATCAACAGGTCAGACTTGAATGTCTGGAGCAGCAACAGCTAAACCCCAACATCACTGCCAAAGAAACGATGCACATGGCACAGTGTACGTGTTGTGTATAAACATTTCAAATGAACTACAGCCCTGCACTCTAGTATAACTTTGGCCTATGCTATTGAAAGCGAAAGAATGGAAAAATATAAAATTGTGCGAGAAACTGCAAAATTTGCTTTAGCAATATAGCACGTCAGATGTAGCAAGTGCTTAAATAATGAATTCAACCAAGACCTCATTAATGCTCATAAGTCTCAGAATCTACTGCTGCTTCAAAATTGCCACACTACTTTTTTACATAATTTAAAACCGTACCGCTGCACAAACAATTAATATAGCACAAGACAATGAGACAAAATCAGAGCATGTCTGCTGAATCACGCCCTTGCAAAACACTGACTAACAAATAGATCACCCATCATCCATAACAACATGCCAGACAATTTTGAGAGTAAAACTGCTACACACAGTTTCAATGGCATCAAGAAATATATAAAATTATCACCATAAACACCCATGACCGTGAATGCGATCTGCCAATACCAATACCAATGTATGCACATACGTGAAAATACAAATGTCATGATGCATATTTAAAATGAGAAGGTAATAGAATAGCAGGAAAGGGGAGTTGAGGACATTTGAGCAATATGCGAGTTCCAATGAAATAGAAATATTTAGATGCAACAGATTCCATGCTATTGAAAGGCGGATAAAATTACTGGTCAGGCTGGGGTTAACCACAGCAAAACAGCTACCAATGTTGTAGTCAATCACAAATAAACTACCCCCTTAACATGATAATACAGCAGGAGCCATAAAATATTAGCTGAGCAAAAAGATGTCCAGATAAATGAAATACTTTCAAACATGAGAAACAAAGAATCTGGCCAATGTTAATATAGAAATCTCAAAATTTTTTGAAAAGTTAATTAATAGAGTTGCATCATAGTCATAAAGGAAAGTCAAACAATGTGGTCAGAAAAGGACCAGATTGCCGAACTTTAAATTAGTGCAAAGGAAAGGAAATGACAGGAATGACATAAAATTACATGAAAAGATCCTAGTAAGTAAGTAAAATAATCGAGTGCCTTTCTCACTATCAATCTGCCAATAAGAGAGCCCTTACCCGAAATGAAATTAGAGATGTGCTGTGCTGAAGTGAATGTCTGAAGATGCGAGAGATGCCCAGAGACTTGAGTGCGCCGTTGAGTCCAGTTCTGGATGAGTTGTGAGGTAAAGTTGTGAGAAGTGTGGAGGATGAGATACAGGTATATCGATACTTAAGAAAATAATTAATCGGACTACGTTTGTAGTTATCTACTAAGCAAAGAAAATTTCCAAAATCTGATATTGCTAAAATTTTGAATAAGAAATTTTGAATAAGTACTAAAATTTTGAATAAGAAATTTTGAATAAGCATAGTAAATCAAGAGGCAGTGAGACACGACAGACAAGCGCCAAGAAGCCGCAGACCGGTTTCTCTCACCATGCCATCTTTAGCTGCCTCCCATGTAAGGCTAACGCACGTATCTTTGTCAGAGGTAGCTAATTGAGTAGATGGACTCATTGCCGGGGATCCTGCGGGAGACACCTTAGCACTTGTCACCACGAAACACCTACTCAAGAAATACCAGAGGCTCGACAGTTTAGATTCACTTATCCATTTAATACACAATCTATAGACAGTTACATTAAGAGTCATTCAAAGAACAGACGGTATTCAACTTATCAGTACATTAAACAACGATCTTAACCAATTACATATACTATTAACTAAATACCTTCTCAATCAACCATGACCTATAGCTCCTTTATGAGGAACCCTAATGATCATACCTCTCACAGCAATACCCCTTCCTGACGATCCATCACTGCGCCAGGGAGACAGAGACCCAGCTGCCACCTCGGCAGAGCCTAGCTCTCTTCTGGCTGGGCAAACAAGCTTGCCCCCAGAGATTGACACTAGGGTGCTCTGCAGCTGCGCAGAGGCACCAGGGTAGCCGTTGCCATGGAAACATGGGGTGAGTCCTACCCCGTTGCTATCATTGTAGCTCATTACACAATAATATAATATATTATATTACTTTTATACAATAATAATAT
The DNA here is from genome assembly GCA_026936325.1 of Platynereis dumerilii. Classification (NCBI taxonomy): domain Eukaryota; kingdom Metazoa; phylum Annelida; class Polychaeta; order Phyllodocida; family Nereididae; genus Platynereis; species Platynereis dumerilii. Next base: position 7,536,160 of record JAPTHN010000008.1, read on the forward strand.
AAATGATATCACAGAATTAAGGTCTTGAGGTTCATGGCGATTTGAGGAAAGTTCCTATAAGAGGAAAGAATGAAGACACCTCTGAAGCTAAAAGCTCAGCGGTGACAGTTGTATGCTGATAAGGCTTTAATTATGTCACTTTGTGTTAGCCATTAATGCAAGTGCTGCTGTATATTGTGACAGTCTCGATCCTCAGAGAATCGGAAAATCTTTTGCTAAATCTTTTGACATCTTGGACTTGGTTGTATACTTCGAAATCTTGTTGATCTTCAATTATTTTTGCTTCAGAACTTTTCAAATGCGAGCTTAAGAAGTTATTAATACCAATTATTTGCATGGTCACTTTATGCCACAGCAGCAAAATCAGTCATATTCTCTCCTTCAAAATGGCTTTTGGTTCGAATTTAGTATTTGAGGGTTTTTTTTTCAGGACCCCCTCTAAAAATGTATTTGAGGTGGTTCTAAGAGCATTTGGGGATCAAAACCCCCTTATTTCGACCTCTGATAACCTCATATTTTTAACTTTTAGATGACAAGTCAGACCTGATCTAATTTACTATGACTCTTTTGATCCTGTCATTGCATAAAATTAGCAAATTTTTAATCAATTTTAAAGCCAGGGAAATTATATGAAATTGTGAAAATAATTAAATTAGATGTCTTTTGATTTCCCAATTAATTTGATTGAGCAAACTTGATTTAATTGAAAATATATCGCCCACGACCACATACATATTGATATTGTATGAAAATAATGCAATTAAGAATGAATGAGATACATATGTGATATGAACTGAGTAGGCTACATTTTAATCAATGTAGCAGATTAATTCTGAAATCAAAACTGATTTTCAACCTGTTTGCAAATATTTATTTAGATTGATATTATGGTTATTGAGAGTTGATGCTGCTTTGAATTTCCAGCATTGTCTTGAACAACTAGACTACCCTTACCAATTTAATTCACTGAAATTTTCATCATATCTATTATTTTGCAGATGTGACTGAAGTCCCAGTTTGTCTCATGCATATTTGGTCTATGACTGAATTTACTGCCAAAGAAGACATTGTCGAGAACCAGAAAAGATGAGCATGTGTAACGGACAAGGCAGATGTGTAAAGTTATTTTGCTTTGCATGTGAGGGGTTACTGACATTAATTGGGAGAGCGATAGCTTTCCCCTAATGATTGCAGCTGAAATTGACAGGTTGTTTTCTAGTCAAGTAAACACGCACTACATGCCTATTTGGATTATTGAACTGCTGTCAATTTAGGCACAAGGATCTTGCCTAACCAATGGTTGCATTTGTAAGTGGTTGTTGTTAATGTGGCATGTGCAATGACAGCCTGACCAATGGTCACTCCTCTTGTCCAAGAAAAGTTTCTCCGACATTGCAAATAATGGGCAGAGTGGGCTTAGGACAGGGGGGGGGGGGGACTGCACATTGAAAACAAAACTAGAACTTGTGTCGCAAGCGGAACACATGCGAGTTCTATGTGTATGTTGTTTTGCCAGATAGATAGATAAGGGGGCGGCCATTTAATGGGGTGACCATTTAATATCTCCTAAGAATAAGGGGGCAACCATTTAATATCTACTAAGGTGCTAAGATAACAAGATAGATAGATACATAGATACATAGATACATAGATAGATACATAGATAGATACATAGATAGATAGATAGGATAAGGGGGCGACCATTTAATATATACTAAGGAGGGGGCGACCATTTACCCCCCGGGGACATACCCCCGGGGACATACCCCCGGGGACATACCCCCGGGGACATACCCCCGGGGACATACCCCCGGGGACATACCCCGGGGACATACCCCCGGGGACATACCCCCGGGGACATACCCCCGGGGACACACCCCCGGGGACATGGGGACGTAACCCCCGGGGACATGGGGACGTAACCCCGGGGACATGGGGACGTAACCTCCGGGGACATGGGGACGTAACCCCCGGGGACATGGGGACGTAATCCCCGGGGACATGGGGACATAACCCCCGGGGACATGGAAACGTAACCCCCGGGGACATGGGGACGTAACCCCCGGGGACATGGGGACGTAACCCCTGGGGACATGGGGACGTAACCCCTGGGGTCATGGGGACGTAACCCCCGGGGAAATGGGGACGTAACCTCCGGGGACGTAACCCCTGGGGACATGGGGACGTAACCCCCGGGGACATGGGGACGTAACCCCGAGGACATGGGGACGTAACCTCCGGGGACATGGGGACGTAACCCCCTTGACATGGGGACGTAACCCTCGGGGACATGGGGACGTAGCCCCCGGGGACATGGGGACGTAACCCCGGGGACATGGGGACGTAACCCCCGGGGACATGGGGACGTAATCCCCGGGGGCTTGGGGACGTAACCCCCGGGGACATGGGGACGTAACCCCAGGGGACATGGGGACGTAACCCCCGGGGACATGGGGACGTAACCCTGGGGACATGGGGACGTAACCTCCGGGGACATGGGGACGTAATCCCCGGGGACATGGGGACGTAACCCCCGGGGACATGGAGACGTAACCCCCGGGGACATGGGGACATAACCCCTGGGGACATGGGGACGTAACCCCCGGGACATGGGACGTAACCCCCGGGGACATGGGGACACACCCCCGAGGACATGGGGACGTAACCCCTGGGGACGTAACCCCTGGGGACATGGGGACGTAACCCCGGGGACATGAGGATGTAACCCCCGGGGACATGGGGACGTAACCCCCGAGGACGTAACCCCCGGGGACATGGGGACGTAACCCCCGGGGACATGGGGACGTAACCCCCGGGGACATGGGGACGTAACCCCCGGGGACATGGGGACGTAACCCCGGGGACATGGGGACGTAACCCCCGGGGACATGGGGACGTAACCCTCGAGGACATGGGGACGTAACCCCCGGGGACATGGGGACTTAACCCCCGGGGACATGGGACGTAACCCCGGGGACATAGGACGTAACCCCCGGGACATAGGACGTAACCCCCGGGACATGGGGCCGTAACCCTCGGGGACATGGGGACGTAACCCCCGGGGACATGGGGACGTAACCCCGGGACATGGGGACGTAACCTCCGGGACATGGGGACGTAACCCCCTTGACATGGGGCCGTAACCCCCGGGGTCATGGGGACGTAACCCCCTGGGACATGGGGACGTAACCTCCGGGGACATGGGGACGTAACCCCCTTGACATGGGGACGTAACCCTCGAGGACATGGGGACGTAACCTCCGGGGACATGGGGACATAACCCCTGGGGACATGGGGACGTAACCCCCAGGACATGGGACGTAACCCCCGGGGACATGGGGACACACCCCCGAGGACATGGGGACGTAACCCCTGGGGACATGGGGACGTAACCCCCGGGGACATGAGGACGTAACCCCCGGGGACATGGGGACGTAACCCCCGAGGACGTAACCCCCGGGGACATGGGGACGTAACCCCCGGGGACATGGGGACGTAACCCCCTTGACATGGGGACGTAACCTCCGGGGACATGGGGACGTAACCCCCTTGACATGGGGACGTAACCCCCTTGACATGGGGCCGTAACCCCGGGGACATGGGGACGTAACCCCGGGGACATGGGGACGTAACCCCCGGGACATGGGGACGTAACCCTGGGGACATGGGGACGTAACCTCCGGGGACATGGGGACGTAATCCCCGGGGACATGGGGACGTAACCCCCGGGGACATGGAGACGTAACCCCCGGGGACATGGGGACGTAACCCCTGGGGACATGGGGACGTAACCCCCGGGACATGGGACGTAACCCCTGGGGACATGGGGACACACCCCCGAGGACATGGGGACGTAACCCCCGGGGACATGGGGACGTAACCCCCGGGGACATGAGGACGTAACCCCCGGGGACATGGGGACGTAACCCCCGGGGACGTAACCCCCGGGGACATGGGGACGTAACCCCTGGGGACATGGGGACGTAACCCCCGGGGACATGGGGACGTAACCCCGGGACATGGGGACGTAACCTCCGGGGACATGGGGACGTAACCCCCTTGACATGGGGCCGTAACCCTCGGTGACATGGGGACGTAGCCCCCGGGGACATGGGGACGTAACCCCGGGGACATGGGGACGTAACCCCTGGGGACATGGGGACGTAACCCCCGGGGACATGGGGACGTAACCCCCGGGGACATGGGGACGTAACCCCGGGGACATGGGGACGTAACCCCCGGGGACATGGGGACGTAACCCTCGAGGACATGGGGACATAACCCTCAAGGACATGGGGACGTAACCCCCGGGGACATGGGGACTTAACCCCCGGGGACATGGAGACGTAACCCCCGGGGACATGGGGACATAACCCCCGGGGACATGGGGACGTAACCCCCAGGGACATGGGGACGTAACCCTGGGACATGGGGACGTAACCTCCGGGGACATGGGGACGTAACCCCCTTGACATGGGGCCGTAACCCTCGGTGACATGGGGACGTAGCACCCGGGGACATGGGGACGTAACCCCGGGGACATGGGGACGTAACCCCTGGGGACATGGGGACGTAACCCCCGGGGACATGGGGACGTAACCCCGGGGACATGGGGACGTAACCCCGGGGACATGGGGACGTAACCCCTGGGGACATGGGGACGTAACCCTCGAGGACATGGGGACGTAACCCCCGGGGACATGGGGAATTAACCCCCCGGGGACATGGGACGTAACCCCGGGGACATGGGACGTAACCCCCGGGGACATGAGGACGTAACCCCCGGGGACATGGGGACGTAACCCCCGAGGACGTAACCCCCGGGGACATGGGGACGTAACCCCCGGGGACATGGCGACGTAACCCCTGGGGACATGGGGACGTAACCCCGGGACATGGGGACGTAACCTCCGGGGACATGGGGACGTAACCCCCTTGACATGGGGCCGTAACCCTCGGTGACATGGGGACGTAGCCCCCCGGGGACATGGGGACGTAACCCCGGGGACATGGGGACGTAACCCCTGGGGACATGGGGCCGTAACCCTCGGGGACATGGGGACGTAACCCCCGGGGACATGGGGACGTAACCCCGGGACATGGGGACGTAACCTCCGGGGACATGGGGACGTAACCCCCTTGACATGGGGCCGTAACCCCTGGGGTCATGGGGACGTAACCCCCGGGGACATGGGGACGTAACCCCCGGGGTTATGCGGACGTAACCCCCGGGGTCATGGGGACGTAACCCCGGGGACATGGGGACGTAACCCCGGGAGCATGGGGACGTAACCCCCGGGGACTTGGGGACGTAACCCCCGGGGACATCGGGACGTAACCCCCAGGGACTTGGGGACGTAACCCCCGGGGACATGGGGATGTAACCCCCGGGGACATGGGGACGTAACCCTCGGGGACATGGGGACGTAACCCCGGGACATGGGGACTTAACCCCCGGGGACATGGGGACAGTTATGACTGAATATCAGGACTTTATTTTTCTTCAAAATGATAGACTGCAAAAAAACAACAATTTATTAGAATTTTTTATTATAGGCCTATATAGACAGACAGACAGACAGAAAAATTCTTTATTGACTTGTGTAAGACAAACACCCAGCCCTATATGGGCTTACAAGTCATCAAAATAATTCAAAAGTAACTTTAACAACAAATTTTCTGGAAACTACAATATTAAAACATTTACAATCAAATATTTACAATATTAAAACATTTACAATCACATATTTACATTATTTAAACAACAAACTTCTTCTTCTATGGAAAGCTTTAAACAAATATTCTGCGGTAAATTTAACTAAATCCTTGGACATCAACAACTTAAATTTTTCTTGTAATGATAAAAAGTAAAAATCCACACAATGATCTAAAACACGAGTTAAAAGTAAATTACGTAAATCGTTATAAGTATTACAATGGAACAAAAAATGATTTTCATCTTCTAGAACATGATAGGAACAAAATTCACAAACTCTATATTCTAATGGTATATCATTGTAACGTCCTGTCTCTATTGCTAATGGTAAAACACCGAACCTAAATTGTGAAAGAACAGACAAATGACCTCTATCATAAATTTTATATACATAATCCTCAGTACCAAATGTAGTTTTAAACTCTCTGTAAGTTCTTAATTTTGGCATGTTAGTTACTTGATTTTTCCAGTTGGTTTTATAAATTTCCATCAGTTGACGTTGTGCATTTTCTAGGTTAATAGGTAAATTTTCTACAAAATTTTGAGTAAGATTCAATTTAGTGAATATTTGTAAAACCTCATTACTCCAATTTCTCTTGTTAATTTGTTTATCAACTTCAAACACTTGCTTTGTTAGTCTGTTTTCATCCATGTAAACAAGTCTATTCCAAAGACGGAGTATTTCAATATGACGTCTAGTTTTTGAATCAATCCATCCCATATCGCCTTTAAAAGCATGTTTTGGGGTAAAACTATTCACACCTAGAAAAAATCGTATTGCCCTGTTTTGTATTGCTTCAGGTTTAGAAAAGTCTTTGTAGCCCCAAACTCCTGAACAATAATCCATAATATAGGCCTACAAGAAATCGAAATAAAAAATATGGAAACTTGTTTTATTCAACTCAGAAAAGTGGAAAAACATAACTGTCTAATTGTAATTGAGTGGATTAGTTCACTTGAAGATGGCACCTGACCTATTGCTGTTGAGGAAGTTCAATAATCAATGGCAATTAACAATCGACATGGGGACACTGCCCTTCTTAAAAAGTGACACAGGGACACTGGCCCTCTTAAAAATCGAGAGACACTGACAGATTGACTAATAAAAAGTGACAAACATTTGATACATTTCTTTATCATTTATGCTTCGATAAAATGGGACATGAGACATTCATTTTTCCTTTAAATTCCAACATTTGACACCCCATCTGTTTTTGAGACCCATGTATACCCCTATCAACAAAGTTTATTTCAAGAAGGCTATACAAATTTTGTTTTGCAGGCTGTATAATCTAGAATTTCATCCAATCGAGGTTGTTTCTATTAATTGCATTTAAGCCATCATCAATGATTTCCACTCTCTGTAATCCACAGTTGATTACAAGACCCTGTCTTAAAATAATAAAATCCAGTCTTTTAAGTGGTAGTTTAAAAAAAAGGTAATGAGCATAAATAACCAAGAATTTTTCTAGGAGATTAGGAGAATGCAGACCAAAATTCTCATCATGCAGGCCAAATGCTGACCAAATGCTGACCAAATGCAGACCATTCTATATATATACTTTCGGAAAAATGCCAAATACAGTGCAAAAACTAGTCCCGGGTGCTTTGTTACTGATGCTGCATATATGCAACAGAGTCACAGTTCGCTACATTGAAATATATCTAATGAAAGATACACACTATTTCTTTTAATACTCATTCCCAGTGACGAAAAGGTGACATCAACCTAACTACACCACGCCCACTCGACATGCGAGAGCTCTCCCTTCGCATCGGTCCCGATCGAAACTCTAGTTTGCTTTCTGAGCGTTCTTGTTTCAATGCAGCTGGTAATTTCAGAAAAGCAAATAAATACAGTGTCAGTGGTATCTGAATTATAAGACGCCCTATTGTAAGACCAACTTGCCTTATGTGACCACCTTCCTCTCGCAATAGGCAGTATTTTCACTGCATTTGCACCCCGAGGAGAGACCGCCCCCCATGACTCATGAGAGACCGCTTCAAGAACGCAGAAAGGGTGGTCTTATAATGCAGGGAGTCAGGGACCACTGCATAGAAATGAAGATGCAAGTTTCTGTTGTGCCTCAGACAACTATTAAAGTGACACCCTACAAAACAAGTCTAAAGCACTTTAGAAAAGCCATTATGAATTAAATGAGTACTTGAAGAATGCTTTTAAGAGTCTCTATACCCTATCAGCATGCCTCGGCGGTCCAACGTCGGCCCAAAGCTGGTCCGATGCTGCTGACATCGGACTGACGCTGGGCCGACGTTGGACCGCTGAGGCATGCTGACAGGGTAGTGTATCAAAAATTAATCATGAAAGAGGAGTTTTCGATGAGATTCTTAACAGACTGATGTAATTGAATGGCTCCTCTACAAAGTGAGAATGTAGATTGTCTTATATTTGCCCAGCATTCAATTTTCCAGAAGTAGATTCATCATTTATAGATGAGTACTTCGCAAACTGTTTGCTTTGCTTTCCATTAAATCCAAATGCACAAATTTGAGAGAAGACCCTTCAGATGATTGATTGAGATAGAGAGCCCCTTTATATTCTGCCCTAGGTTGCACTAAAACACTTCAATGTCATGCACGATATTGCACCAGGAACGATTATCTTGTTCAACTTGTTCAGTGAATGCAGATTGCTGGTAAACAAGCCTCTAAATTGTTTTTCCCTCTGTCCCTGAAGTTTTGTGCATTTGTCAAGTAGTTTACCAGACAAACTACACAGCTGACTTTGCTTTTTGTCTCTTTGTGAAATGGAATGAGTACTTGGCCATCAAAATATTATTCTGAACTTGGTCTTACAATTGGTCAATAACGTTTTTTTGGAGGGCATTATGGGGTATTAATCAGTTATGGCCTGAGGGCAGAAATCATTAACTTAATGCCCGAGCCCCAAGGCGAGGGAATTAAATGATTTCTGCCCGAGGGCCATAACTGATTAATACCCCATAATGCCCGACAAATAAATGTTATTATCATTATAATCATTTTTTAACACAATCCATATCCAAGAAGAAAGTTACCTTTTTTTTTTGTCATTAACGCCCGCTCCGTTTTCGCGTTCTCACGTTCTTGTTATTAAATCTAGAGCAAAACCGATTTAATAACAGTGTTCTCCTCTTCGTGTAGATAATTTTAGGCTTTTCAAATTTTCAATTCTGACCATTTTTGGCCGTTTTAGCATATAAAAAAAACCACATCACCATGACGTCACTTCTGATGACGTCACAATACACCAGGTGGCGGTTTCGCGGGCGTTAATGGCCATTAACGCCCGCGAACAGGGCGTTAATGGCCAGACAATGCCCTGTATAATGATAATAATTGTATATAATATTACACTAGCGCACGTGACATGACGTCATCCCAGCTCACCTTTTCCATGTGCCTGTGCATGACGGCCTTACACCTTCTATTCATCTCATGTGGATTTTTCATCCTTTTCCCGGACTACCAACAATCTCCAAAACTTTCCACTCATCTTTCTTACCCTCATTCCTCTTCGATTCGCCTCTATTCCTTCGCGGTTGCCATCCCATAATAGCACGTGTTTATGCATCGTACCTCTCCAACTGCCCACATTTTTATGGTGGCGCCACCATCCCGTTTCCCGCCAAAACGATCCAGACACTGCATAGACGGTCAAGCCCATCCTATACTTGGTCAACCACAGTTAATCAATGGCTTACACTGACACTTTCAATTAAGTGCACTTCACTTCTGAACATCCCTGTCATCTTTCAACTATACCATTGTACAAGCCTACTCTTTCATTAACTTTCACAATAACATTATACAAATGCACTGTTGTTTACAGCATTTCATGTTACATTTCCCTTCGCATCAATACACAAAAAATACTTTTCAGGCCATTAAACTATTGCTTTTCTTTCGTTGCGGGGGGGGGGGGAATGATTACATCTCAAAGGTACGGCCCCTTGCCTTTCTTTGTGATACATCGTTTTACTTCTCAGTGCTGCACTCAAATACATTACTTCTTTTTCTGTATAGTCTTCCAGTAAATAATTTCAGGGTATTTCTTAACAGGCTGCTGTTCGCTAATATTTACGAACATCATTCATACAACCAAAATAAATTATTCCTGTTGTGGGCTTTTCTAGTAGCTTATATTACAATATTACAAAGAAAACATTGACCCACAGCATTGAGATAGGGAAGTTGGAAGTAAGAAGTTTATCTAACTTGTGGTAACTAAAACTGTTCACCAGCAGGACAATGCAGGTTTAATGGCTCCTGGTTGGTTAGAGAGAGCTCCCTTTGCATCAATGAGTGACGCTTTGGTTTATGAGTAACACTTCTACATCCTTGCTGAGAACCAAGGCTTGAATCCTCATGAGCTAAATGCTGTTTTTCTACTTGTTGTTGTCAGCCATTCTCTTTTCAGCAGCTGCCCTTCCTCATACCAATTTTTTGAGAGAACTTGTCATCTTTCTTCCAGGTGTCAAGCCAAAATTTTAATTTGTCATTGAGAATTGACCTGCATAGTAACCGCTTTGTACTAATGTCATATGCCACATAACCTGCCAGTTTGCACAACAGTCCCAAATTTTATGGTGCGGTTTCTTTCTTAAGACTGCAGTTTAGCAAAACTTGTGGCCGGCTTGAGAACATTGTTGTTTTACTACTGTGCTCAAAGTGTCAATTTGAGTGTCAATCGGGTAGTTTGGATGCTACCAAGGACCCAAGGTGTTTTACGACAATATTTTCCCTTATTTAGTCTCTGCATGCCCATTTGATGTGGCTGCCCCGAGCCATACCATTGTGGAAGGCTCACAAGATATTCTATAAACCACATGCACATGCTATGCCAGAAAGCTAGGGTTGCTACAGTACAATTCAAAATAAAGTATTGTTTTATCAAACTGTTATTCTGCAAAATATCACTAACATCAGCCGTGGGCTTGCGCTAATAACATTCACTCTAAAAAAAAACAGCCTCCAAAAAACCAAATTTGGTTTTTGAGCTTGTCCCGCATATTAAACCAACTAGGGTTTGTGGAAATACCGAATTGTTTGGTTTTAACAAAAACCAAATAAAACTGGTTTCTTCAGAAACCAAACAGATAGGGGGCTGTTTGGATATCTGAGAAATCAGTAGTGGTATTATGTTAGGTCATATATAATTGGTCCATGGCTGGCCTATCAACTGGGATTCATGGATGGATGATTGAGGCTTTACGTCAAGGATTTATGCACTTGGTAGGCTGATTAGGACAGGAGGACACAGAAATCCAGTACTGCATGATTGAAACAGCCGTCCAACATAGGCTGTATTTAGTGCGGCAATACAGGATGTAAAATCGTTTATTCCACTTGCCAGGGACCCAAACTGCCACCCCAGCCACTACTGATTACATAAAATAAGGCTTTATTTGATAACTATTTGCAGCTGCTGCTTTTTTCATTGGGGGGGGGGGGTGATTTTATTTTTTATCGGTGGAGGGGGGAGGGATATCTATGGGGGGGGGGAGGTGCTTGATTTTGTTTAGATCTGCAAAGAGAAAAGACAAATTGTAACAGTGAAAACAGAACAGTTATAGAGTATAATAAAGAAAAACAGGGAAGAGAGAGTGAAGCTACACACCCAGCAAGCACTGGAGATAGCTCTAAAATCAGTAGACTTTTCTTCCTTGTTTTACCAAGCAGTCTACAGTCCATTTACGGACTACCAAGATAATAAAATGTACTTACCTCACAGAGAAATGCCACTGCAAAGCTATATTACCAATGGGACATTTTCGAGAACAGTTGCCTTTGATTGACTGAAGTTTGGTCTTAAATCATTCTCATGTTGGAGTTTTTGGGTGTAGTGATACTTCTACGAAATGTTTAGCTTACCTACTCTTCCACATGTTAAAATATATTCATTAATGATTTCTTGCAAATGGTGTTTGTACAATTTTGTAACACAATCATCTAATTAACATGCCCATGCATCAAGGATGGTCTTTTATAACTACAAAGTTACAAAGTAAATTTTAAGAAGTATAGTTATAGGTGGCACCACTCGGCTCACCATTGCTCGTTCATGATTCTTTGACAAACATGAGACTCAATCTACTTATTAAGTCAACTGTGATATGTAAGCTGGGATAAAAACACATTTTGAGATAATGCGCTGTTTTTTTGTTTGTTACAGCTTAGTTATGCTTTCAGTGTTGATAGGTTCAATGATTCCTTGCTGTGTTTTTGTTAATCACTTGTTCCTTGTTAAATTTGAACTTCTGTTTGTCAAATGCATATCAGTATAGATGGCGTTAAGTGTGGTACAGAAGGAGTCTTTGTTCTCTGGGGAGCTGATCTGTCTCAGCAAGCACAGTATCAACGTTGTCTATGAGGTGCATGAAGTTCCTTATACATCGAAACTAGTACTAGGTTATTAAATATCACTAGATAAATGAAAACCCATTGTCTCTAAGCAAATTATTTGTGTACGGTAATCTGGTTAGTCATCAACAAATGTCATGTCGAAACATGAACCAATATTTATCATGGCATGAAGAACTCTAATACCAGGATAGACTCATTCCAACAAGAGGCCTTGGTTTTTCGAAAAACCATTTTACCTGAGGAGGAGACCAATTCCAAAGACAAAAACCAAAAATGACCTGATAAACCAAATTTCAATGCAAAAATCACCATGGTTGTCTCATAAAACCTCTTGATATTTGAGAAAACCGCTTTTGTCCCAAATTTTTCAGAGTGTTGCCTTCATGTGCATTTCATGATTCTGAAGACATGATTGTCCAAGGCTATGATGAAAAGGATTTAAGCAACACAAAACAAATATCAAATTTCCTGATTAAATAACCAAATATATCTTCTTCAGTTGAAGGATTTCTCAAACATCTTTGTTGTTTTAATTAAGCTAATGCATTGTTTTATCTAACTCATTATGGAGGAAGATAAATTGAATCTTTTTTAAATTAATCAGAAAATGGATGCCAATATCATAAACCTTTTAATTGAACATATGACAGATGATCTGCTTGGTGAATGTTTTAGATAATAACTTTTTTTGTATTTCCTTCCATGAACCTATCAATGCTATCAATTAATCTTTCTCAGGTTTTAATTACATAAAAATTCGACAGAAGAGTTGTAAACATTTATATCAATTACACCTTCATGATGCCATATCCAAAATAATTCAATAATAATTAACAAATGTTTTCAATTTGAAAAGGAAAATCTGAATTTTTAACATTCATCACCATGTTGATTATAATAATATTATTAAACAATGCTCACATATTACATAATTCCTGATTATTAATTAAGCATAATGATTTTTATGCATCTTTTTCATGGTAAAAATTCTGAGATCCACGCTAATAATTTATGCACAACACAACAACACCACCAAGAACAATACAAGATGCTCTGGGAACATGACATCTTACGAGTGTTTACAAGGTTTCAAAGGTCACCAATGTGAAATCAACATCACTGACTGTATGGACAATCCTTGCGGGCAGCATGGAGAATGTCACGATAGGGTACGATAATACTACTGGCAGTCAGTGGCGTATTTAAGGGGAGGCATGGTGCCATGCCCCCCTTCAGGCCCAAAATTAACACGGAACAGATAGCCCCATGTTATGCCCCCCCCCCAGGCTGTTGTGTACTCAGCTCGCTTACTTGAAGCGATGGAGCCGGATATTAAGATAATGTACAAGATGAAGACAGACGCCATGCGTGGTGGAACGTGATCATGTGATCATAATTTATTACACATGACTAAACAACGTGACGTCATGGCCTACAGACTAAAGCGCATGACTCAATACATAACATCTCCTTTTCTTAGAAAAATAAAATTTGTATCGTTACATTACATCTCCTTTGTCAGACATAAAATTTCATCAAAATCACATTGAAATTTTGAAAAGTGTCCATGAGTTTGAAAATACAGAAAAAATTTACAGACAGTATAAAATTGTAAAAGTTTAGAACATTAGTCTAAATCTGCGAGTACAATCTCGAACAACTTACTCACTAAATGATCTAGCGAACATGAAAACTAGATACAAGAACATCGCTAACCAATTCAGATTAGGCTAACACAAAAGCAAGAACAATTGCTAACTTTCGAACAGTAACATCATGTCTCTAAACAGTTTAAGACATATCAGAATGTCCAAACAAGCTATAAGGCTTAACCATTCTACCAGACCTAGTTGTAGTGAGGGGTCTACTGGGGGTATGGACATTACTAGGCGATCGAGGGGTTGGAAGACGAGGGGTTGGAAGACGAGGGGGTGTAGCAGCTGGAAGGGGTGGAGGGTTTCGCTGCGGTAGCATGTCATCAAATTGGTCCCAGTTGTCTTCTCTGTAGATGTTATCTTCTCGGGTCTTGAGCAGATCTCTTCGATTGCGTCTCTTTAGTCTTCCTTCGGTAGTCTTGACAAGGTAGGAACGATCATCAAGACTGGGGGTTTCATTTCGGGGCATCAACTGAGCTGGTTCCCAAACTTTAGCTCGTTGGTCTCTGATACGAACTGTATCTCCATCATTAAGTTTCGGCAAGTCTCTTGATCCTTTGTCATAGTAAGACTTAGCTATTTGGCGTTTCTCATTCATGTGGTCTTGCACAACACTTGGATCGAGAGTATTAGGCTTCAGCAAGTTCTGGTTTGTGGGAATCTTGGTCCTTGTTCTGCGTCCCATTAATCTTTGTGCGGGTGAACCAATCTCACTGCTTCTGGGTGTGTTGCGGATGTTGAGAAGAGCTAATGTCAGATCTCTGTTGTCTTCTTTGCACTTCATGATCATATTTTCCACAATGCCAACGGCTTTCTCTACCAGACCGTTTGTCTGTGAATGATAAGGCGACATAGTAATGTGCTCAAAGTCAAAATCTTCTGAGAACTTCTTGTATTTGTATCCATTGAAAGGTGGACCATTGTCAGATATGACCTTGTTTGGAATTCCATGGACGGCAAAGATTTTCTTTGTCTCCTTAATAACAGTCTCTGCTGTAGCATCTGGTGCTAAGACGGCAAACTCAAACCATTCTGAATAATAGTCAACTAAGATGAGGAATTTCCGACCAGCACAACTAAATAGGTCGGTGGCGATCATGGACCACGGTTCCGAAGGTACTTCGGAAGGAATCATAGGTTCCTTACTTTGGTAGTTCCTGTGGCGTTGACAAGGGCTACACTTGGATATCATGTCTTCTATTTGGCTGTTTATCCCAGGCCAGTAGATCAAATCCTTGGCCAGCTGTTTGGTCTTCACCATTCCTTGGTGTGATTCGTGCAAGATACGCAGTATCTCTTGCTGTAGACTTGAAGGTACGACAACACGTTCAGCTCGTAAGACCACATCATCAATGACATTCATTTCTTCTTTAAAGTCCCAATATGGTCTGATAAGTGGGTCAACTTCTTTCTTCGTTTCGGGCCAGCTTGTGTTAATCACTGTCTTTAACATCTTGAGAGCTTCATCTTTCTCTGTCTCTTGTACTATCTGTTTCAATCTACGAGGGCTGAAGGAAGTGATACTTCGGACATTCATCAATAAAACATTAAATTCAGGCAATTCTGTGCGAGTTTCTTTCAGCGGACGTCTGCTTAAATTGTCAGGAACTGGAATTTCCTTTCCAGGCTTATGAATCAACTTGAAATCGTACTGTTGCAGGCGCATTCGCATCTTTTGCAAACGTAGGGGCACCAAGTGAAGGGGTTTATCCATGATTCGGATTAAAGGCAAATGATCAGTCTCTATAGTAACATCTGAGCGTCCGTAAATGTAAGTGTGGAACTTGCGACAAGCAACCACAATTGCGAGCATTTCCTTTTCTATCTGACTATACGCATATTCTGCTTGCGTGAGAGACTTCGATGCATATGCGACGGGACGACCTCCTTGCAGAAGTACCATGCCAAGTCCCAGTTGACTGGCATCACATGACACAGTTACAGGCTCATTCAAATTGTAGTATCGCAGTACGGGGGAAGAAGTCAGCTTGTGCTTCAATGTTGCGAAGGCATTCTCATGCACTGGGTCCCAATGGAACTGGAAATTTCTTTGGCTACTCTCCTTAATGAGCTGTCTGAGAGGCTCTGTGATCATAGAAAGTTCAGGAATAAATTTCATCATGTAATTTACCATGCCCAACAGCGTGTGAACATGATTAATCTCAGCAGGACGAGGCATCTCAACCACTGCCTTGATCTTGTCTTGTGACACCTTCACTCCATCTGGTGTCAATACTTGTCCAACATACTCTACTTCTCTCTGGGCGAGCTTGATTTTGGTCTTGTTTAATTTTAAGTTCTTGTCACGACATCTTTGGAGAACAGCATTTAATGTAGCATTGTGTTTCTCAAGGGTGGCACCATGAACTAAAATATCGTCCATCACAATTTCAACTCCAGGAATACCTGCGAAAAGTTCTGTCATGGCACGTTGATAGATCTCGGGAGCACTGCAGATCCCCATGGGGAGTCTCTTGTAGTAGAATCTGCCAAAGGGAGTGTTGAAGGCTGTTAACAAAGCACTTTGATCATCTAACTTGATCTGAAAGAATCCCTGATTAGCGTCAAGCACAGTGAAATAAGTTGAACCGTGTGAGCATGTGACAACATCTTCTACAGTCAAAATCGGGTGATACTCTCTGAGAAGGGCCTTGTTGAGATCCTTTGGGTCAATTGTGATACGAACATCGTTGCGATTCTTCTTGAAAACAGTGTGCAAACTACTGCACCATAGTGTTGGTGTCGCTACTGGCACCCTTTCGATAATGTTCAGTTTTTCAAGAGAGTCAAGTTTTGCTTTCACTGCGTCACGGAGGGCAGCGGGAATGTTACGGGGGGGATGAGCAACAGGTTTCACTGAGGGGTCATACTTAAGTGTACAAGTACCAGGAATGCAGCCTATTCCTACAGTCACATCAACATATTTGTCTAAGATTGCCTTTGTACTCTGAGGAACATCATGTGAACGTTCGGTGCGATACACTCTTTTCACCAAACCTAGCGCTACGCTATCACTATCACTCAAAATTGAGGGACATTTACAATCAACCACTTCAACTTTCATGAAATACACTGAATTGTTATTGCTGCGCACAGGCAAAGCAATTTGTCCTAAAGACTTAACAACCGAACCACCGAAACCATTGATTATGGTCTTACTAGGCATCAACTGTGGTTTGACACGAAGGCTGTTGTATACACTGCGAGAAATTACTGAGACATCACCTTGTGTGTCTATTTTGAAGTGGATTTGATTCCCATCAGTCATTTGAAGCATGACACACCACATATTGCATTTGACTTTGTTACATGATTCTATGCTAAACACATAATGATTTTCACGTTTCACATCAGTCACATCATCAAGTCTTGACATTTCAAAGTCATCATCATCATCATTTGTCAAAGCACTCAAGTTCAAGTCACACATTTCAAAGTTTGCAACATCATTGACATTGTCATCATTTTGAGAGTCATCATTTGGCACATCATCAAATGTCACATCATCAATTTTCACATCATCATCAATTTTCACATCATCATCAATTTTCACATCATCAATTTTCACATCATCATCAATTTTCACATCATCAATTTTCACATCATCAGTTTTCACATCATCATCAATTTTCACATCATCATCAATTTTCACATCATCAGTTTTCACATCATCAATTTTCACAACATCATAAATTTTCACATCTTCCGTTTTCACATCATCAATTTTCACATCATCATCATCTATTTTCACATCATCGATTTTCACATCATCAGTTTTCACATCATCATCAATTTTCACAAGTGAATTGTCACATGTCACATCATAAATTTCAACATTGTTCATCATTTCATCAAGTTCACAAAATTCATCAATTTCTGCGATTGGCTCGTTTTCTTGGCGATAGGCATGAATGTTAGCGTTCAGGTGGCGACTCTGTTTCACACGACAGACACTTTCGAAGTGATGGCGTCTACGACAATAACTGCAAGATTTGCCGTAAGCAAAGCATCTGCCTTTCGGGTGAGACTGTCCACAATTACCACAGTTATTCACAAAGTTACTAGCACGAAAATTGTCACGAGTGCGAACATCACTGCGAGAGTCATAACGAGAATCTTGTCTGCGAGAATCTTGTCTGCGAGAATCTTGGCGACGAAAATCTTGTCGACGAAAATCTTGGCGTCGATTGTCAGTGCGAGGACGAGCTCCTTGACCTTGACCTTGACCGTCTCGTCTAGAGAAATGAGAACCTTGACCGTTGCCTTGGGAACGATACTGTTGCTGTCTTGGATTGCGGTTTCTTCCACGTTGGCCTACGTTGCGACCAAAAGCGTTGACACTTGCACCCTGTGTCGACGAGTTGTTTCCCAGCACGTCAATTGACTGTTGACGTTGTTCGTGGAGGTGGCACTTGTTGATTATCTGATCGAGGTCTAAATCTTCTGCCCACAATTTATTCCTTAAATCAGTTGAGCGTACTCCGCTTGAAATTTGCTTGCACAATTGGTTTTTCAAAGTGTTACCAAATTCACAGTTTTGAGCGAGTTGTCTAAGTCTTGCAACATACTCGGCAATACTTTCACCATTTTCTTGATAGCATGCATCAAATTGTTTCATGTAAAGCTTTGTGATTTTCTTAGGCTCAAAGTGAGTGTCAAACTTACGGATCACGGTATCATAGTCATCTTTTTGTGCAGCTGGGGTGAATGTGAAAGTGCTGAAAATTCCCTGATACGTCTGTCCCATGCCATATAACAAAATAGCAACTTTCCTTGCTCCGGATGCATCATTCAGGTCAGCAGCTACGAAATAAGTCTTGAGTTCTTCTTTGAATTTCTTCCAGGCCACGCAGGCATTGGTTTCCGAGGGCTGAAACTTTGGCGGGGGGAATGAAGAAGCTGCCATTTTCGCGACGATTTGTTTACCATGTGCTCTCAGCAAAAATCGTAATCCTTGGTCTGATGGGGCTTGCCCACAGTCAAAAACTATGCCAAACGATCCTTGGGTTTCTAATTCACAATCCTGACACCATGTTGTGTACTCAGCTCGCTTACTTGAAGCGATGGAGCCGGATATTAAGATAATGTACAAGATGAAGACAGACGCCATGCGTGGTGGAACGTGATCATGTGATCATAATTTATTACACATGACTAAACAACGTGACGTCATGGCCTACAGACTAAAGCGCATGACTCAATACATAACACAGGCCATTTCTAAATACGCTCCTGCTGTCAGTGTGTGCCAGGAGTATTTGTTTTATATCTAAGACACACATGAAATGGGAGATTGGAGGAAAACAAGAGTTGACAAAATTCACAACGGATCACATTTCAAACTATTTTAGATATTTGATTCTTAGCAGAAAAGCTGTTTTATCCAGTGGCTCATTCCATGTCAGATCAACAAGTGGCTTCCAGCAGTTTGAGAATTGGCTGAAAAAATTATATGTTGTTTGATATATATCCAAGGATGAACATCCTGGAACTTTAAACTTTTAAATCGGTTAATTTTTCAGGATTTGGCACAGGTTTGAAATTTGATGATCACGAATTTCATAGCTCAAGATTGAGTATAAGTGATTATTGAGCCAAATATATAGTTGTTTTCAAATCAATCCCTGAAAAATTGGTAAAATCAGAAATTTCAAACCTCTTCCAAATTCTGAAAATGACTGATTAAGCTCAAATTTTGAAGTTAATCCTTTGACAGTAATGTCAAAATTCATTGAGGGCAATATGTTTAATGTAAGCAATTTCACAATGATGTCTGTTTATCACTACTGGAAATATTTTCATACGGATCTTCAATGTATTACTAAACTCTGACGGCTTTCCGGAAGAAGATCAAGCTTTTTAAAACACATCACATTTTAATATGCTTTCCAATATCTTGCCATGTATGTAGGTCTATGCTATTGTGAATTTGCTAAGCCGAGGTATATGATAAACTATGTTATATATATATATATATATATATATATATATATATATATATATATATATATATATATATATATATATATATATATATATATATATAATATAGTTGCAGTGGTTGAAAGTAACCTAGCTGTAGATAGGTAGACCAGTGATGGAAAAAGTTTGTTTGCTTGTTTGATATTTCCAAACTTTGCATCATCAACATTCATTGTGTGAACAAAAGCACATGACAACATATTCAGATATGAATTCTGGATTAATGGGGACTACGTGTCAGACAAGCTAAAAGTGCTCTCTGATATTAGATAGCTTTTTGTCAAGCAATATCTGGTCCAGCAATATTGCAAAGGCCACACAATAAACAGCCAGACAAAACTACCTGCCAACCACAATAACTATGGCCACTGTGTGAATGTGTGATATAAAGACAAACTGAAATACAAGCTGTGTAATGAAAGTGACAAGCTAATTTGAAACTGTGGATGAAAGAATTTATCTTCTCATTGAAATCCTACAAGTCACAGATGACATAATATTATATCCTGGTCAAAAAGGTGCACTTCAAATATTTGCTGCTTCCAAATTACTGCTGGGAAGTTGTAATTTGATATAATTTATCCCGGTCTACAGTCTCTACACTTTGTCACACAAGTTGGATTGAGTATGCTCATCACAGAGAAGCTCCACTTTATCATGAAGTGTTGATTTTCAGTACTGGTCAGCTGTAATAGATATTTGCATTTAAGGGGACTACATCATCCCTGTCTGATCCCAATAGAGATAGAATCAGCTAAAAGCATGATAACCTACAGTATTTTGACACAATGTCATGCTGCAGTCTTTTCACTCTGAGAAGTAGCTGAAAAATAGCATACGTTTGTTTCAATATTCACGCCAATGGTGTTGTCTTACTCAGACAAGCCATGGGAAAGTGACTCAACCAAGATGACAAACAAACAATAAAAAAGGTATTCCAGTTTTTGAGAAAAAGCAAAGGGCAAGATACAGTGTGTGTGTTTGCTGAGATTGTTTGCCAGGATTCAATCTTGAGGGAAAATGCTTGAGGAAGTATACATCATCCCCCTACGCAAATACAGTCTCCTTATTCTTCTGTACTGCACAGGCTCGTGTATTATGCAGTCTCTTAGTGCTGTTATTTCATGCATGGTTTACAGGAGAGCCTTGACTGAAGTGAATTCTTTTGGAGAAAAAAAATAAATATATTTAAAATTATCTTGTTGAACAGATTTGATAAAACAAATGTTATTTTGCCCCTCAGGTCAATGTTAAAAAAATTGTGAATACAAATTCAATACTGAAATTAATGAAGGAGTTTGTGCCGATAAAGAAGATTCATATGAATGCCACTGTCCTGTGGGCTATGGCGCTACGCAGATCAGAATTGCACTAAAAAGGTAGCCTTGTGTGACCCCAGCCCTTGTCAGAATGCTGTGGACTGTGAAGACCATGGACCATCCTACAAATGCTGGTGCATGGCTGGTTTTTCAGGTGAGTTTTTTTTATGAACAAGAGTGGCATGCAATGGATAATTAGTTTAGCTGTTTTATTAACATATATATATATATGTATTGTAACATACTATTTTAAAATTGGTAAATAATTAGGCCTATGAGAAAAGCACTGAAGTGCATTCCTTCATGGAGCTACTGGTCAGTCTGTGGAAGAATATGTCATAGCTTTGGACTGAATGAAGATGTTTACTCCAAAACTGATATGACTGATATCACTCAAGTTACAATATGTTTTTTTCTTGTTGCTACAGTCTATGAAGTAATCCAACCTAATGAAATTTGGTAATCCTATACCATCTTATTATTAGATTAGGTCTGCTGAATTTGGAATTTAATCTTATTTCATGGATACCAAGCTATAAACTGTTAAAATTACTAATGCCCCATTCTCACGGGAGATGACGGTAAGCTTTTTATCAACGGCGGCGCAGAGCCAGACGAATTCTTGCAAGATTTTCAGTTAGGACGGCGCGAAGGGCAATTATGTAATCAATTAAGGCTAATCGATAACCATGCAACGAAAGCCACGGCGGGGTTCTTTTTGTTCCCTGCGGGGAAGAAAAGTTGTACGCCGTCATCAAAAGTTCGCGGGGGGGAAAGAAATTTCCTCCTCCTGCGGGATACTTTTATATCGCCCCGTGATATAAAAAGTACCCCGCAGGGAACCTATAACTGCCCCTCAGTGAACCTATTTCACCGCGGCGGACTTTATTTTCACAACGCCGGGGATTGCTTTTACGACTGCGGAAATAGTTTTGTTCTCCACGGGGATGTCTGTAGGCCCGAGGGCACATCGCCGGGAATGAAAAGCATGACGCCGTTGTCAAGGGCACCGCGGCGGAGGAGGGCGCTGCGAAAGCCAATAAAAAGGGCCGCAGAGGGCCGCCTTGCTTCACTTGCTGCTTGACCTTTGAAGGGGACACTCCTGGATACTGGACAGACATGATGGCTGATGAAGATGCTGGGGAAGACCTTGACGTTGCTGTTGTTGCTGCTGTTGCTGGTGCTTATTATCTAAGAAGAATACGGAGGAGGAGGAGGATGAAGAGATGGTGGATTCGGAATTGGCTGCTGCAGAGGGAACAACATGGCCATTTCTACCAGCTGCTGCCTGAATTGGCCAACAATGATGTCTCTGGCTACTACAACTTCTGCAGAATGCCTCCTGACATTTTTGCTGAAATCCTGGCTGCTGTTGCTCCTGCAATTACAAAACAAGACACCAACATGAGGAGGGCTCTGGAACCTGGATTGAAGTTGGCGACAGGAGAGAGCTACAAGTCCTTGGCCTACGGTTTCAGAGTGGCTCCCAACACCATCAGCAATTTTATCCCCAGTGTCTGCATTGCCATCATGCGAGCTTACGAACATCTGCTGGCCCTGCCAATGGATCCAGCATCCTGGAAGGAAGTTGCCAAGGGCTTCGAGAAGAGGTGGAACATGCCCCATTGCATCGGAGCACTGGATGGGAAGCATATTGGCATCAGATGTCCTCGGAAAGCTGGGTCAATCTACTTCAACTACAAGGGCTTCCATTCCATTGTGCTTATGGCTTTGGTGGATTCTGACTACAAGTTCCTGTACGTGCAGGCTGGATGCCAAGGAAGCTCATCGGATGGAGGAGTCTTCCTGGACACAAGGCTGAGGGACCTGCTGGAAGAAGAACGACTTGGGCTACCCCCTGCTGAACCTCTACCTGGCACAGTTGGGAATCCTTTTCCATACTTCATCGTTGGAGATGAGGCCTTCCCCCTGAAGAGCTGGTTGCTGCTCTGGTTGGTTAATGCACTTTTCAGCTTTTTTGGACAGAAGTGAAATGCTCTTAAATGATGCTCAATTAAAGGCAATTGTGCAGTTTTATTCCAAATTTTCGGCATCAGGAGTCTAATAAAACATGTCAAGAGAAAAAAAAAATTTCGGGGGAGTCACTGCATCTTTTAATAGGAAAAAATGCTATTTTTAGCTTAAAATCTGATATAAACACTAAAATAGAGGCCGAGGGATGAATTTTAATAGCAGAAGGGTGAAAGCACAGTAAAGGCCTCAATTGCGTTTTGGTCAGATAAAAGTAAATTCTGGGTCCTAGAGGCCAGAAAGCAATTTCTGACATAAAGAAGAAACAGTGCTGTATTTAAGCTTTATTAACAAGTAAATCTGAGAAATTTAGGCATTTTTCATGAACATACAATTAAAACCATGCTCTGGGCAGGCCTTTAAAGTGGGTATAATTTGTCAATTTTAACATGTAACCAGTGGCCCTTTTTCTGAAGCACCGTCTATTGCAGCAATGCTGTAGCCTAATATTTAGTTCACATTCTGTCGGTGACATTATCTGTTTACTGTACCTCCCTGGCCTTCTGTAGGGACCATTGGCTGACTTTTCAATATGATGATTATGGCAGCCATGACGTCCAAAGGAAAGGTCTGCTTGTAACCATATTTTTGCAAATTTACAGTCAGGGGTTCAAAAGGCTGGCTGGAGGGTATTTTTAAGTAATAATTAGCCAAATTTGGTGCTTTTGCCTAGATATGATATTGGTTTAATGAATTCCAGCAAAAAAATTCCAATGGCCACTGATGATTGTAAGATACATGAAGCTTTAATAGCTAAAATCGATGTCCGTCCATTACGTCCACAACTGATTTTTTGGTAATTTAAATGAATTAAAGACCAGCTAACACGTCAACTGAGATGGAAATGCATGTCTATCTCTCTCTACCTATGTATGCAACTGAAAAATTTTAAAACACAATGAATTTAACTTATACACTGGATACCAGGCTAAAAAGTGTAAATGTCCGTCCATTACGTCCACAAAAATGTTAAAATTAGTCTGGAAACTGATGTTTGGAGGTCCGTTACGGCACAAATAAAGCAGGGATACCATGTTTAATGACAAATTTAGATTATTTTGGTGAATGCTGACAAGGCTCAAAAGTTGAATTTGTCACAGTTCATCCAAATTTTCCATATCATATCAGCGAAAACTGTGGAAAAGCCAATGGTCCATTTCAGCAGAAAAAACTGGATTTTCATGGAACTTTAATAATGTAGTTCATAGCAGCCCAGCAAATACCTGTATTGATTTATAAGACAAACATAATTCTGTATTTTACATATTATTAGGTTCACAATGATGTACTACACTTGCACTTCTGATGAAAATAATTCTTAGGTCATAGGGGCCAAATATTGAGGCGCTTACTGTGCTTTCACCCAGAAATGCAAATAAGGTGTCAAATGAAAGAAGAGAAATAGCACTATATGATTCTGGAGGCGCTTTTTTGAATTTTGGTCTGAGTATTTTATTATTCCTAATAAACATGCCAAAAATGGCTCAGTTTCAACTAAAACCCCAATGGAACAGGGATTAAAATTAAAATTTCAAAAAAGCGCCTGCATCATCGTGTAGCACTGCTTCTCTGCTTTCATTTGACACCTCTTTTGCCTTTCTACCATTAAAACTCATCCCTCGGCCTTTTTTTAAAGTTTTTCTTCATATTTTAAGCTAAAAATAGCATTTTTACTATTAAAAAAAATAGTGCCCCCCCTGAAAAAAAATTTTTTTTTTCCTTGACATATTTTCTTTGAAGCCTTATGCTGAAAATTTGGATGAAATACACAGAACTGCCTTTAATACAGCAGCATTTGAAAGAATAGCAGTGTAGCCCTCAAAAAGCTCAAAAGTGCATTAACCAACCAGAGTGAAGCCTGTTCCAAGAAGAAACCTTGACATCCCCTCCAGAGTCTACAACTACAGAATTTCAAGAGCCAGGAGAGTGGTGGAGAATGCCTTCGGTATCCTGTCCCACAGGTTCAGATGCTTCCTAACTACGATGCCCCAGAAACCCGGCAGAGTGGCAGCCATCACTCTGGCAGCCTCCACTCTACACAATCTTCTGCGAGACAGAATAGGAATTCATCGAGCCATGGACAACGACGTAATGGACAGAGAAGATCCTGCAACCCATGAAGTCACTGAAGGACTGTGGAGAGGAGACCCCTTGCATGACCTTGGATTCGCTCCAGCATATGGAAATGCCACAAGACAAGCCAAACAGTACTGAGACTACCTACGAGACTACGTGAACAGCCCAGCAGGAAGTGTCCCCTGGCAGATGGACAGAATTTGAAGATGAAGCAGAGCAGCAGCAGCAGCAGCAACAGCAATTCAATGCCCCCCTTAAAAAACCACAAATTAACCCAGCCCTTGTAAGGGCTTACCACTTCCTCCAGAAAGAGCAGGCCTTGTACACATCTTTATGTTGACAAACCCCCCCCCCCCCAAAAAAAAGCCCTCCCTGCAACAACTACATATTTTGTGACGTACATAAAATAGCAGTTTTTAGCTTTGTATCTATCTGTACAACCCATTTAAATCACTTTCACTTCCTCTCTATCTGCCTATCTATCTAGCTATATATCTGGCTATATATCTAGCTATATATCTGCCTGTCTATCTGTCTATCTATCTGCCTATCTATCTATCTATCTATCTATCTATCTATCTGTCTATCTATCCAAGTGCAATCCCTGCAAAGTGACGATAACTGCTTTTGTTTTCTGCAGTGTATATATGTAACGAGCATTGTGTTCCATCTATCTATCTATCTATCTATCTATCTATCTATCTATCTATCTATCTATCTATCTGTCTATCTGTCTATCTGTCTATCTGTCTGTCTATGTGCCTATCTATCTATCTATCTATGTGCCTATCTATCTATCTATCTATCTATCTATCCAAGTGTCATCACTGCAAAATGACGATCACTCGTTTTTCTTTGCTGCAGTGTATATGCGACATCCAAATATTTTCTTCTATATAGCTATCTATCTGCCTATCTATCTGCCTATCTATCTGTCTATCTATCTGCCTATCTATCTGTCTATCTATCTGCCTATCTATCTGTCTATCTATCTATCTATCTATCCAAGTGTCATCACTGCAAAATGACGATCACTCGTTTTTCTTTGCTGCAGTGTATATGCGACGTCCAAATATTTTCTTCTATATAGCTATCTATCTGCCTATCTATCTACCTATCTATCTATCTATCAATCTGCCTATCTATCTATCTATCTATCTATCTATCTGCCTATCTATCCATCTATCTATCTATCTGACTATCTGTCTGACTATCTATCTATCTGTCTATCTATCTATCTATCTATCTATCTATCTATCTATCTATCTATCTATCTATCTATCTATCTATCTATCTATCTATATTAATTTAAGTGGTGAAAAAACTTTAATTAAGAAAGCAGAAATGCCACCTGTACTGGTTAAGCAGAAAGTGAAAATGGGCCAAAAAAAAAAGAAGGGAAATAGCACCTTGCTTTTATGAAGGTGTTTAAAATTTACAAGGGCCAGGACCGGATTTTTTTTTTTGGGGAATTTGTCAACTTTTTTTTTTGGGGCTCTTTTCATTTTTGCTCTTGTTTGTCATCGCAAGAGTTTTTTTAGTCAACATAAGATGTGTACGTGGCCAGCTCTTTTTGGAGGATTTGGTGGCCCTTAAAAGGGCCAGGGTTTTTTTTTTTTTTTCTTTTTTCAGACGACTTGAACAGGCATCACTTCCTTGGAGAGGGCAGGTTGACTTGGCTCCACTGGAACGACAATGGAGTTTGCCGCTGGTGGACAACTGTCGGCTGCTGCTGCTGCTGTAGAGACTGCTGCTGCTGCTGTAGAGACTGCTGCTGCTGCTGTAGAGACTGCTGCTGCTGCTGTAGTGGTGGCTGCTGCTGCTGTAGAGACTGCTGCTGCTGCTGTAGAGACTGCTGCTGTAGTGGTGGCTGCTGCTGCTGTAGAGACTGCTGCTGTAGTGGTGGCTGCTGCTGCTGTAGAGACTGCTGCTGCTGTTGTGGCTGATGCTGCTGTAGAGGCTGGTGCTGCTGCTGCTGTAGTGGCAGCTGCTGTAGTGGCTGCTGCTGCTGCCCAAAAGAGGGTCCAGGGAAGCCAAGCTTCTGGGGGCTGTCAAGCATCAGCTGGCTGAAGCTTAAAGATGACTGCTGCAGGGCTGGAGTCTGGCTTCGAATTGGCTGCAGGGACTGGAACTGGCTGCTGCTGCTTGGCTGGGACTGCAACTGCTGGCGTGGAGGCTGGGACTGCATCTGAAGACTTGTCGAAGGCTGCTGGGGCTGCTGGGGCTGCTGCTGAGTTGTTGGAGGCTGCTGCAAGTCCTCGTTGACAAAGGATGGAGCTGGACCAGGAGGAGGGATGTATTGGTGCTGCTGCTGCCCTAGGATCATCTCCACATTCTCTTGCTGCATCATCAGGATTTTATCTTGGACGGCCGCCTGTACAAAGTAGTGGTCCGTCTGGCTCAAGGAGTGCAGGAGGCGAAGTCTCAGGGCACGGTTCATGTTCTTCCCAGATGTGAAGATACTCCTGCACATGTTCTGCAACTGGTGTACTTCTGGATCCAGCCTGTGAGCAGTTTGTGGGCACATGTCACAGAATGGTCCTGCCGGCTGAGGTGGTGCTGGTTTCCTGGGCCTGTCCGAAGTGTAGTGACCAGCAATTGAAGTCAGGGCAGAGGCCATCTCCTGGTCTGTGTCCTTCCTCTTCTTGGATGGCTTTCGTCCTGGGAAGACCTGGGACTGCTGCTGGGATGGCTGGAGGGACTGCTGGGACATCTCCTGGGAGGACTGCTGCTGGCTGGCTGGGAGGCTGTCATCAAGGTCGGGCATAGGATTGTAGTCCATGGGGGCATCAGAATCGGACGACAGGCGGTTACTTCCTCCTGGTCCAGTGAAGCTGGAGATTTCCACGGCACCCTTCGGAATGATGGAGGGCCTCAAGAATTCACACTTCGCCAGGATGTACTTGTCTCGGTCGGACAGCTTCTTTCTGCCAGCTCCAGAAGGTTGAGGTCTGATGCACTTTGAGAAGGTAGTCCTGATGTTGCTCCTCCATTTGTAGACTTTAGCTGCTGTGATTTCCTTCCCCACTAGCAATGTAAGTTCTGCTGCTTTCTCTGCATCCAGTCTGTCCTTCTGTCCACTCTTGAAGGTGGTGGAGCCCTTGGAGTACAGCTGCTTGTTTTCCCGGTACCAGTCGATCAGCTCATCCTCCTGCTCTTCTGTGATGCCCAGTAGGTCCCTGGAGTTTGCCTTTCTGTAGCCCTTCTTCTTCTCCTTGTGGACAAACTGGCCATCGGCGTCCTGGATCAGCTCAACCTCAGATCCAGTGTTGTCAGAATCTTCCTTTGGCTGGTTCTTCCCCTTGCTGCCCTTGGACTTGGCACCCTTCTTCTTGGGAGTATCTTCCTCTGTGGTGGCATCGTAGTTGGAGTCCAGGGTCTGCTGGTGGATGATTGCAGCTGTCAGAACACAGTCATCATCTTCATCATCAGCAGGAGTATCATCTGGAGGTGGAGGTGGAGGCTGGACTGCAGTCTTGGCTCGGGTCTGGGCTGGAGTGACAGGCTTGACTGGAGGCTTGACTGGAGGCTTGACTGGAGACTTGGCTGGAGGCTTGACTGGAGACTTGGCTGGAGACTTGGAGGTGGCGTGACGCTTGGCTGAAGGAGACTTGCCAGGAGTGCGAGGCCTTCCCCTTGGAGCAGTCTTGGTGGGAGTCTTGAACAAAGCAGCATCAGCCGACTGGGTGCGCTTGGTGGGAGACTTGACAGAAGCAGCAGCATCAGCAGCATCAGCAGGCCTGCCACGCTTGGTTGGAGACTTGACATCAGCATCAGCAGACTTGGGACGCTTCTTCTTGGCTGCAGCAGCAGTGGCAGGCCTGCCACGCTTGGTTGGAGACTTGACAGCAGCAGCAAGCTTGGCCAGGACTTGATCTTCAGCTTCTTCATCATCATCTTCATCCTCCTCATCAGGTTGTTGCAGCACTTTGGGTGGTGGGGGGCCCTCGAAGATGGTCTCACTGGTCACTGTTGATGTAGCAGTGGTCACTGCCACGATGCTGTCCGGCAAGCTGAACATGCTTGGAGACAATGTAGTCTATGAAAGGAGCTGGTGAACCAACTGGAGTTGAAGATGGAGTGGTCAGTGGAGTGTTGGCTGGAATGATGCCCTTGCTTGGTGCCCTCAAGGTCTTCTTCCCTCTTCCTCTGGGTCCCATCTTGAAGCAGGATCAATCAGAAATGAAGCAGGATGAATCAGCAATGAAGCAGGATCAATCAGCAATGAAGCAGGGATTCAGCAATGAAGCAGCAATTCAGTAGGCTGTGAAGCAGAGTGTCATGGAGTATAGATGCGTTCGTCTTGAAGTTCAGAGTGGTTATGGTGCTCTAGTGGCTGCTCTTCTATTTATATGCGAGGCGCGCGCCAGTGCGTCTCCATGGCTGACCCCCCTTTCCCGCCGTGGCACAAAAGGTCGACGCCGTGATGCTTTCAGTACCCCGCGGACAAAGGATTTTGCTAAAAATAGCCCCTCTGGCGCCACTCTGTCTGCTCCAGGAGGGGGTCCAGACGACGGCGCGAAGGTTTTGCACACGTCCCGGAGCATTTTCCTTGACGGCGGAGTGCAGAAGAACCGCGGGGTCGACCTTTTTGGCGCCACGCAGAGAATCCCGCTTGTTTTCCTAATCGGCGGGAACCTTTTTGCCCCTCAGTGGCGCGAAAACTTCGACGCGGTCTTACTTTTCTGATCGCGGCGTCGAACAATTTATCTGGTCTGCTCCCCCGTCGATTTTAATAAAATTAGTACTGGTTGAAACTTTTTTTCTGCTCCGTCGCGATTTGAAGTGACGGTAAGAAGCAGGATTCTTGACGGCGCGCAACCAAAAGATGTCCGGCGGGAAGCTAAAATGCCCCTGCGCGATACGTAAAAAGAGGAAATATTTTTCCGTCTCTCCTGAAAATACTGCGCCGCCGATTCAAAAAGTTCTCCGGGAGCTGCCGTGAGAATGAAGCATTAGGCATCAACAACTTTCAGACAGGAAATATGACGTGCAAGCACTTTAACAGCTGCTTGTAGATAGACTTAGTATCTATCTATCTATCTATCTATCTATCTATCTATCTATCTATCTATCTATCTATCAATCTATCTATCTATCTATCTATCTATCTACCTATCTATCTATCTATCTATCTATCTATCTATCTATCTATCTACATGTATATACTCTCTCCCTGCCTTCCTCCCCTCTTTTTTTCCTTCCTATACTTTCCTTCCTTTTTTCCTTCCTTTTTTCCTTCCTTTTTCCCTTCCTTTTTCCCTTCCTTTTTTCCTTCCTTTTTTCCTTCCTTCATTCCTTCCTTCATCCCTTCCTTCATTCTTTCTATTGAATCTGCAAACACTGGATGTGGCTGCTGCTGTTGGTGCTGGTTTCACTGCAGCTGATCATTTGAAACTCCCGCCAAAAACGAACATTTTAGTTTCGTAAATAAAAATTTTAATGTCACAGAAGTTTACCAAAAGTTGATGGAAGCAAGATAAAATTATATTGAGACTGTATGCTAAGTTTCAAGGCGATAGGTGATATAGTGCGACTTTCTATATGGTCAGAGGCTTACCGAAAATGCCACCTGTAATACAGGCTGCAAGCAGCAGTAACAAGCAGCAGTAAAAAGGCAGGCAATTACATACAGGTCTAACATTGCAAGTCACAATATTTTTTACATTCATTTCTACTCATTTCTACTCATTTGTATATGCTATTATAGTCAAATTATTTTTAGAATCAGAAGTCAGAATTATTTTATATAAATAAACAAATAGTAATAATGGTAATCAATACTTTGCAAGATTTTAAACGACGAGCCACTTCATCATTTATAGATGAGTACTTCACAAACTATTTGCTTTGCTTTCCATAAAATCCAAATGCACAAATTTGAGAAGCGAGTCTTCAGATGATTGATTGAGATTGAGAGCCCCCTTATATTCTACTGTAGGTTGTGTTAAAACACTTCATCATACACCACATTGCACCAGGAACGATTATCTTGCGCAACTTGTTCACTAAATGCAGATTGCTGGTAAAAAAGCCTCTAAATTATTTTCTCTCTGTCACTTAAGTTTTGTGCATTTGTCAAAATAGTTTACCAGGTAAAACTTTCTCTGCTTTTTGTCTCTTGAAACGAAATTTATTTTAATGTTAACAGTACTTGGCAATCATAATATTATTCTGAACATGGTCTTACAATCGCTTATATTACAACATTACAATTTGCCCTCCTTTTCCCCCTCCACCCCAAATCTCCTTGCTACTACCTTTTTAAATCCACTCAACAAGCTTAGTCAACACCAAGAACTCTATTAGGCCAGTAGAAAAAGGCCCAATATCAGCCATACCCTGGACCTGTTCATAACAGTACAAATTTGGTACCAAATGAATCCTTGAAATGTCTAGTTTCACCAAAAAAAATTCCCCAGAATTCCCATTCGGAGGATTTTTTTTATTCAAGTTTCCATGGCAACACTCTTGAAAAAATAAGAACCCACAAATGAACAATATTTTATTGAATAACTTTCCTTCTGCTTTGAGGAACAATTTCAATTTTGGCACACAGCACCTCCATGACCAACTCTCTTAGATGCATTCAAATATTGTGGTTTACATTGTGCTTGTGTGTTGCTACGGTAACAGAAATATAAAAAAATATCAATTTTTTAAAAGACAATCTTAAAATGTTTGATGTGGAGAGAAAAAATAAATCTACAAGCAAAAATATGGTTATGATATTAATAGAGCATCTCTTTGTGGACAATCGTAAACAAAAATATTGGAAATATCTCATATAATATAGTCGCTATAGAGACTGATTTAATGTTTGTTTAAAATTACTTTTATAAACTTGAAGCTAAGGAGGGGCATGTTCCCATGTTTTCTTCAAATTTATTTGATGAATGGACTTAATTTTGATATAATATACATCTCTGAATGCAATTAACAATTTAAAAGTTTACCGTTGCCATGGAAACACTGCTGTAGCCAGTTCCATAGCAACAAACCTCAAATGCATCTTTCTGATCAAATGCATAGCCAGTGGTTTTTACAATTTAATCATACATCTACCCAACCCTATTAGCTATATCAGTAAATTAGTTTTACAACTTAAAACAAGTTGTTTGTTCTGTTTCTATGGTAACAAATGCCTCCAAACATCATAAATTTCTAAGAAAGGGCAAAAAATAGTCAGTTTCTACAGTTTGCAGTCATGCAATAAATTTTCCATTGTAATTGTGGTTCTGAAAAGGCATTTGAACCTCAGTATCTTGTCACAAAACACCCTGAACTTACAAAATGACATAGGGTTGCCATGGAAACCACAGTAATATACCATAAACTGTCAATGATAATTCAACTAATAATTGAAACAAATTCATAAATTATGTAATTGTACAAAATATTGTTGACCGACTTTCACGTGTCATGCATCAAAAGATAGTTGGTAATGGCTTCTATTTTTTAAATTTTAAATTATTGTTGCCTTGGCAACCAGTTATCAGTTATGTTCAGTTACAAACAATTTTGAAAAACTTCATTAAAATAAGTATTTGCCATATTAAATCATTAATATCCATGACAAATAGGATATAAATCATTTATTTCTAATCATATTATAAATTCTGAGATATTTTTGTTTAAATTTAATTGAAATAAAGTTTATGATGGCTAGAAATTTGGCAATATGATGATTCATAATATTGACGTCAAGGAGATTTTCTTTGAGACATTATGAGCAAAAATGGAGTTTCTAAGGTTTGAACTGAGATATCTTATCGTATGATACATCATTTTAAAGCTTGAGTAAAGATCTATCTTTTGCAATGAAACTTTATGGTAACCATGGCAACAGAAATGGTATATTAGGCTAATCAGCCATTTTTAAGGCCTGAGATTCTATTTTTTTTTATGCAAGAAGTGCAAAAATTTACATGAAGATCAGTTCAAAACCACACATAGTATAATTAAATCTGATACTTAGTAATTAATGACATGGTCGCCAGGGCAACTGAAAAATAATGAATACGTAATGCCAGTTATTATTACAGAGAAAAGACACTGAGGAAAATCAAATACTAGTTACTCCGTTTTCAGAGGTGGCTGTCTTACATGTAAATCTTAACGTTTATTTGAAAATTTGCTGAAGGACGTAATGTTTGCTTGATTTTCCTGAACAATTGCAATGTGATTCATGATCGGAAAAGATTTTCATGATTTTATAAGCGAGCAATTCCAATTTTCAGCACTACCTTCAAATACTTTCATGGGAAGATGAAAAGGAATTTCAATATGAATATGAAAAGCAATGGTCCTAAACATTTCTTTTGTACAACACTGCTTGTAGGAGCATACAAAGTCTGCAAATAAATCAACATGTTACTTGTAGTAATTGCTTTGATCACTAGGATTAGTTGGATTTTAACTGTGTGTCACTCCTGACTAGAACTAGGTCTGGAAACTCAGGTCTGGTCCAATCAATACCTTGCCATGGTGGATTATAAACTTCGTTAATACGGGGCCTACAGACCCGAACCTGGTGTCATTTTAATCACTAGGCATTTATGTACACATTTATGTATAGTTTACCTTATGTCATCCAGAATATAGGCCGTTTCCAACCATTTTATTAGCCGTCGCCGTCAGATCACAACATTCCCGCGCCATGATGGAATTTGTACAAGACTAAAACACTGCGCTGCAGAGCCTACCGGAAGACCAACCTGATTCACTTCTAATGCCCCTACAAGAGCGGTTTTGGTGTCGTTTTAAAGCCCTTGACAAGCTGTGCATGAATCTGGATGGTTTTATAACAAATTCGCTTCTGATCCTTCTCATTTTATGATGTCCTTTTTTTATAGGCCTATAGGCTATAATTAAATAATCTGAAATAGCCAACTGTACTGTCAAATTAAATCATTTCATTTATTTATAGTCATTGAAAAGGGTTTAAAAACAAACATTAGCCTCAAAGGCTATTAACACGACTGTCTAGAAAACTCAACAATAGTAATATGAAATAAAACACAATTATATACAATTTTCGAGATGTAGAAGCTAAGATAAAATTATTTACAGAATCACTGGGTCTCAAATTTACATTTATTACATTTGCAAAGTGGCTCATGCCACTTTTCCAAGTAATTGGAGAAAGTTTTGAAGTCAAAGTCCTTTAATTAATTTTGAAGATTATTCCAAAGTACTGACCCATAGTAACATACACAATTTTTTCCGTAAGTTTTTGTCTTAGACTGAGGAACAACCAGAAGCACTAATTTAGAACAATCCACCCAGAGAATTGGTGAAATCTTATTTACGCTTTTAAAAACCTCTTTTAAAATGAGACTATTTCTGAGCGTTTCCAAAGTTGCGAATTTAGCCCTATCAAGCAAACACTTAATAGTCCATAAAAACAATTTTCAAACCCCTAAATTGGATTTTGTCAAGTTTTTGGGAGAATTATTCCAGGAATTCATAATGAACTGTGAAAATCTATAGGTCTAATTCAAGTAAATCAAATAGAACAAAAAGCAAAAATACAATAAAATCTATATAAAACAACTCAATTAAATCATAGAGTGGGATTAAATCAAGTGATTTTATTGTACTAAATTCATAATTTCTTGTGGATCATCTGACTCAAGTCGATTGATCTATCCTGATTTCTGGTAAAGGTATATAATCATATATATAAATATATGGGGTAAATTTAATTTCTATGCAACCAGTTTCAAACTCTTCCTTTTTTAAACAAATTTTACGGTTTATGGTTATCAATTAGTGTCCATTCTGTCATTGACTAAATGTAGCACATGCATTACATGCTGTTGAAATTTATAACAAGTTTTAAGTTTTAGTTTCCAAGTTTGATTCTACCTCTATTTGTATATATAATTTTTTCAATTATAGATTTGTCTGACCAACCCATTTTGAAATTTCTGATCTGGTATTTTGCACGTAGTTTTGAAAGTAATAATTTATTTCATTTGGTACAAGTCTCAGCATGGAGTTTTACTGTACGCCTAAAATTAATTGATCCAGGGAATCATGCCTTTGTGCAGAAACGCCACAAAAATCTTGTTCTGCAATTTCCTGCAGGAAACAAGTTGGTCACACAGGCTGCACGGCAGCAAACCATTGACATCAGACAATCAAAACTAGAAGCTTTCGGTTGAAATTATCTCATAAAGAGGGCAGTTGGGAAGAGCAATGTGATTAATAATTTTGAGTTTCCTGACTTTTTTAGCAGATAAGTTATACTTAAAGACGTCTTGATGTCACATTAATGTGCCTCAGAGGAGAGGTAGTAACAGTACCTCGTAACAGTACCCTCTAAGCTCCCAGTTCATCTTGTGGGGGAAGCTGTTGCACTGAAACTTTGTTTAAACGGTCAATGACGAGTTTGATTTTACCCTTTTTCGGGTGAAAAATAAAAACTTTCTCAGCAATCCATACATACCAAGATCAAATAATTTTGATTCAACAAGAAGATCATGTTTTTATCACTGAAAGAAGTAAATCCTCAATCTTTTTGCATCATATGGTTTGAACTCCAACCATCGCACACCATGCAGAGTGGAGGAGCTATATATAGACACATGACCCCTTTTGGTTGCTATGGTAACCTCATTGCCGTAAGCCTTTTGGGTGCAAAACCCCTTTCTATATTTAGATCTCCAAGAGCCACCTGGTGTGCGAGGGTTGTTTGAGATACCATAGGCCATAGCTGCCTAGAAGGTAGGGGAGAGCGGGGCACAGTGAGACGGCAGGCACAGTGAGACAAAGGCCGTAGCATCTACCTGGTACTGTTTACAGATCAACCCTTTTTTATATAGTACAAAAATTAAGTAAGTGAGAGACTGTCCTATATCCTGAATACCTACGCAGCATATCGAGAGTGGAATTTCAATATTTTGGTTTTTAGCCAGTAAAAGTAAATAATTTTGCTAAATGACTTTTTGTTATAATTCCCAAGAAAAATGGTTTAATGCAAATCAATTGCCAGGGATTCAAACCTTGGTTGTTTGTCTTAGTTTAGTGAGATGACAAACCACAATGCAGCCATCTGGTCCGCAGGATTCAAAAATTTTATAAACAGAGCTGCATGGGGCACAGTGAGATAGTTTGAAGCGGGGCACAGTGAGACATCACAAAATACACTCGAAATGACCTAAATGTAATGCATGGCTCACAATTCACTATTAAAAACAAATTGCCTGCTATAAACTTCTGATTTTAGTGAGTAACATCCACAGGGAAGCATCAAAGAAGAATTTTGATTAGGATGTAACAGGTGCGGCAGGTTAAATAAGTCGTGCATGTTTCCCATGCGATGAAGTTTCAAAAAATGCTCAAAAAAGGACATAAAAATTACCTAGCCAGCTGCTTTTATTGGAGTGCAGTAGTTTCTGTTGTAACAATTGATAGAACAATTCCGCAGGTCCTGATGATTGGGGCACAGTGAGACACTTAACGAGCATGGACATAATTCAAAGTTTCTCCAAACCTGTAAAAGGTCGGAACCTGAAACTATGTGACAATATACCTAACGTCATTATCTATAATGTAGACCTGATCTCATTTAACTCGTTACTGCCAACATTTTGGAAGACTTGAAAATAAAAAAAGTGTCTCTGTGCCCCGCTCTCCCCGACTGTTATGAGGCACTGGTGTTATGAAGTACTGGTGGTTGTGACAGTAAGGTTGGTTAGATAGCATGCAAGACAGGACCAGCATCATCTTCCTTGACTGAAGAATGATGAAGTGAAACTTTAAAAGTGACTTAAGATGTCACTAAGTGTTTAGTAAACAATTTCATGCTCAACAGCGGTTACATTTTTGGGTGACCGGGCATAACTAGAATGGTGTGCACAGAGCTGTGCTACCAGGGGGGATGCCCCAAAGATTGGGGGCACACCTGCAGGATATCCAAAGGGTGGGGACACAACCAGGGGATACCCCAAGGGTCGGGGCAACCCCGGGGGGTACCCCAAGGGTGGAGGCAACCCAGGGGATACCCCTAGGTTGGGGGCACACCCAGGGGATACCCCAAGGTTGGGGGCAC
Source organism: Platynereis dumerilii (assembly GCA_026936325.1). Classification (NCBI taxonomy): domain Eukaryota; kingdom Metazoa; phylum Annelida; class Polychaeta; order Phyllodocida; family Nereididae; genus Platynereis; species Platynereis dumerilii. The sequence goes on from JAPTHN010000008.1 coordinate 7,573,363, forward strand.
CCCAGGGGATACCCAACCAGTTGGGGCATCCCCGGGGATACCCAAAGGTTGGGGCACCCATGGTGAATATCCTAAGTGTGCAGGAACCCTGGTGATACCCCAAGGGTGGGGGCATCACTGGAGATACCCGAAGGAAGGGGGCACCCCAGGGTGCGGCCAACCATGGTGATACCCTAGGCAAAACCAGGGGCACCCCTCTTGGGATATCTCTATGGTGCCCCTTTGGGTCTCCCACTGGTAAGGGGCAATCCCATAGGTTTCCTCACTCATTCTTCTGTGGCTATGCTCGGGTATCCCGGCCGCTGGTACGGGTGTATCCCACTGGTAGAGGGTATCCCACTGGGTTTCCTCAAAGTCCTCATTCTTGTGTATAGGTAAGCTGGGGTAGGCCCCTATCCCACTGGTATGTGGGGTATCCCACTTGTATGGGGGTAACCCACTGGGTTTCCTGATTAAAGGATAGAAACATCAGGATGGGAATTTACAAGATTTCATGGCACTAGCATATCATAAACCTTGTCAGAAACCAAGAAACCCCTAGTGTCGTGACGTCACCATTCACTACCTGTGACATCAGCACCAAAATCACAATTTCAGCCAATCAGAGGTAGCCATTTGCTCATTGTATAAGGAAGATTTAAGAATAGATTTAGATTTAATTAATTTCTCAACACATGGTACTTTTTTTTACAATTATATGACAATAATTTAATTTTATAGATTTAAAACAACAGAGTGAGAAATGAAGATGTACATACTCGAGTATTTAGGGGAAAGTGCCCTAAAATGCACCGTTTCACAGGAGGCACACCCCTGTGTTTTGCAGCTAATAATAGGTTTGAGGTATTCCAAACCATATATAATCAGTAAACATTTTTTATTATAGAATTATAGATCACCTCATTTTGTAATACTGTTAGCATAGTACCCAGAAACAAGGACAAGCTAGAAATGCTGAAAATGACTCAATTTGTTATAACATTTCCATGATTATTGTAACTTGCCAAGTGCACATGCAGGCCTACCAGTGGCGTCCCTATGGGGGGCACGGGGGGGCACGTGCCCCCCCCATATTGGACCTATGCCCCCCCAGGTGCCCCCCCATATGAACTTTCCAACTCCGGCTAAAATATACAATTAGTATAGTGAGTGCCCCCAGAGAATCGCGTGCCCCCCCAGGTGCCCCCCCATTCGAGACAGCCCAGTTACGCCACTGAGGCCTACCAGTAATAATTATGGTGAAAATTTTCAAGATTTGGAGAATCCATGCAGAACCGCAGAATTCTGCATGAAACGGAAGAATTCTTGCAGAATTGCAGACACGTAATTCTTTCAGGAACTTTCAGGACTGCATAATTACTGCAGAAAATTGCAGAATTCTGCAATTAACTTGCAGAATTTTAGCAGGACTGCAGCTTTCTGCATCAAGTTGTAAAATTAAATTGGTGAAGACCTGTACGTAGTATTGTTGTATTTACTTGTAGAATTTGTGTAGAATGGCAAAATTGTTGCAGAATTTTCCTGCCACCTGCAAATGCAGAATTCCTGCATGGCTGTTGAATTAACAAGAAAATTTTTTTCAAAAAAAAATAGAGGCGATTTTTAAAGCAAATTCAGCTTGTTCAGCAAATTAGACCTCATCTGCATGTTTTTACGCCGATCCCGCAAAAAGCGTGCCGTCCCGCACCCGCGAATCCGCGTTTTATTGCGAAATCCCGCCGTTCCGCAAGTTTGGCCCGCCCGCATTTTACTACGACGCTGGCCATCAGTTCTGATGACGAAGTTTCACAGACTGATTCTTAAATCTTAGAAAAAGCCTCCTGTCGGGAGGCCTGTGGCCATCTATACAGAGGCGAGTGGCTATATATAGAATCACTAAGACTATATCAGCGATGGGCTGATGCATCGCCTCTAAAAAGTATATCCCAGCCCCCCCCCCCCCCCACACACACACACACCAGGTGCTCACTGCTGCTACTCTGGAAGGGAGTGCCACTATTTTGAATAAGCACATTGTAGGCACTATGAGTGATTGTAGGCAGCATAGTCAAAACTTCCACAGTGACAGCTTCCCTTTTTTAAAGTTATGAACTATTGGAAAAACAAAATGATGGGTTTGACAGATGGTGTGTTAGTGCAGCTGGGCCTTCTGAAATAATTACTCATCATATTGTATTTTTAAAATTAATAATTATATATATAAACTTTTATTTGACAACTAGATATCAAAGGAGATACATATTCTCCTTTTTTTTTATCACTACTATATGTACACATATTTTCTTTACCAATTAAAGACATAAATGTGAGTTTCCTTTAGAACTGGCCCTATGCCTATGTCCATTGAACCAGAGTTCAATGCTTAAAAGTCAAATTTACTAATTCCTCCTGAAAGTGGAATAAGCCTACATATTACACAGTGATTAAAAATATGTTAAGATAAAAGAGAACGTAATTTACCTGTGAATAAAACAAACATTAATCAGAACTTCACAAGGAGCTGTAATTACATAAAGCAGGTATTTATAAATTTATGTGGATTTATCATAAGACATCAAAGTTTCATGTTAAGTGCAATCAGCTTTCACACCTGCCAGATAGACACAAGTGCTGTTCTTCGATGGCAATTAGGGTAAACTGAGGGTGAAACAAGTGTCTAAACTTCCCCCAGAATTGCAAGTAGCATTATTAGACAACCTATGTCATGTCAAAGCAATGCCAGTTGCTTCAGTGGAGCCTTGGCTGGACCATTTGGCGCGAAAATGACGGCCGCTAGAGACGCTGAGCGCAACAAAAGAAGATTAGGCTGTGCGGGCAGGTGGTTTAGTTCGTGTGTCAAGACGGCGCTGAGATCCAAATGTTTTCACTCGCTTCGATGTTTTAATCTGCCCGAATGAATAGAAATAATGGTCCCACAGTATCGTAAGTAGGCTCAAATTGTAGATTACTTCAATAGAAATGTTCGCCCCAAAGCTTTAGTAGATTCATTCAGTGTAGCGATCGCTAGAGCGTGCTCAACTTTTTGGTGAGCAAACTTCTTAAGAAAAGATGCGCTTGGCTGCTTGGCCGAAGGCTGCTGGTCTAGACTAGAACCAGAATTTTGTGACAATTTTCAAAGTATAGCAGTAGTGTAAACTTATTTTTTGATGCACACTGTACCAGCAGTACAAAGCTTTGGGTATGCTATGACTAAGCTATGTATTTTGACACCTCTAGGACAGCACTTTACCAAAAATGATATCATAAACTTTTAAAAGAAATGGTACAATTACATGCGTTTTACTGCAGATTTTTTTGGCTGTACTAACTATATCATAACCCAATTATGATTATGCATTTAACAACACTCTCATAACTATTTCTATTATTGAGACGCCAATATACACTGGAAATTAAGCATCTTTTAAAGATGCCTGTCTGTGTTCCTTGATTATTTCTTTGAAAAAACTGTGCAGACAGATTAGCCAGAAAAATACAAATTCTGATTCTATTCAAATTTCTAATGTTTAGGGTGACGTTCGTTGAGCTGGAAACCTGGATTCTTGACATTTAAAAAATGTACCAGAGCCTCAAATTAAATGTTTTCATTAACACTAATAGTATTTGTAAGTTGGCATGGTAAGATAACTGAATATCGGGTGAATTCCCTGAAACAGAAAAAGGAAGGAGGTATCCTTGAGTCAGACAGTTGTGTCCCAAAAACATGACATTCAAATATATAGCTGGAAAATAGCTTTTCAGTCCCTTGAAAAGGGGGGAGGGTTGGTCAAGTGGTAAAGCTTGCTGGGCTGCCAATTGCTGGGCCCAGGGTTCAAATTCAGCTTTTGCCGGGTCACCGGGGTGTATGTTGGACTGCTGTTTCAATCATCCTTTGCCTCATTGCCATGTCCTCTCGCTGTCCTAATTATATTACCAAGTGCATAAATACTGGACGTGAAGCCCAAATCATCCATCCATCCAGTCCCTTGAAAAGCCAAATTTGAGTGAAAATGGCGCGACATCCTTCCTAACTATGTTTCCTTACTATGTTTAACCAATTGAAGTTAAAATCAATGCCATAGGCTAGCAAAGGATCCTTCAAAGGTGACCAAAATTCACTGAAATGCACAAATTCATGGCAGAATCATGAGAAAAACAGGACTTTACCCCGTCTTTATAGCCATGAAGAAACCACTGAATGTGTTCATATCATGCTAATACTTTGGAAAGGCATAAGGACATCTTTGGTTACAGGTTGGTACCAAATAAGGTGGTATAGAAGATCTTAATTAGCCAGGTCAGCCCCACTAATAGTGTCCGACTCAAGGTTACCTAATAGCGGGGCAGATTTGTCATGAATGACCCATGGCAGCCATTTTCCAAAATGGCAGCTAATTTTCTCATCAATAGTTTTCGTGAATTCTTTGTCAAAATTAAACTTAAACCGAAATCTTCAGAAAACATTTTATTTTAATTTTTTCCATTTTCATAACGAATTTACGGAACCCATTGATGCGGGTACTCATTTGAAAGCTCTTCTTGCAAGGAATTCAAACATGTAACTAATTTTGAGATTTATAAAGTATTGGCTTAACCACGCGAAATACAGTGTTTGAATCAATATTTCTAACAAAATGGATTCCAACAAACCTGAAAATAGTCCAGGCTACCAAAAAATGTTAGACTAATGTATAGAATACCTAGAGAAGCAACAAAAACCACTATTTGCATGTGTTCTATTTGTAGGAACTACACAGAAAGCACCAAAATGGAAGAATTGGCCGCCATTTTGGAAAATGGCTGCCAAGAGCCACCTAAGCTAAATCTGAGGTGGCTCCCTATCCAAATATGTTTGTATAGATGTTCTTTAAGTGTTTCCCAAGTTTCATGCTTCTATGTATAAATGCACTATTTTTTTACATACCTGCCCCGCTATAAATCTCAAGGAAACTTACCCTACAATTCCAAACCAAGAAACATTGAGGAATTAACTTGAAAATCAGTGATAATTATAGGTTATTCACTACGAGAGAGGGAATATGTGATTTATCAACTAAGGGCTTTAGCCGAGGTGTGATAAACACCTATTTCTGATCTCGTGGTGAATAACCGGCTTATAACATGAGACAAACACTCAAGCAGTCAAACATGAAACGATAAGTGGACATCAAAGAATATCAGAATTATCGCCCTGAAATACTGGCATGTGATTGGCTGACAGCAGTGTCAAATGGTACACCACTGATTATGATGATATTCCTGGTGTATATTTTAGGCTTATTGGGTCCAATATCTTGCTGCCGAGGAAAATCTTGAGATTTTGAATTGAATCACTAAAGTTAGATTGCTTGGCTGAAAAACATCACAGTTTATCCAAATTGGTTTTTAAAATTAAGCTCAAATTTTGTCCTGTTAATTAATTTCTAGTTGCCATGGCAACTAAGTTGTAAACGTATCAGTATCCTAAATAGATAATGTATACCATTGTATGGTTTTGGACTAATCTTCATGCTAATTTTTGCACTAATGACTTATTAAATAAATAAATGAGAAACTCGGGAACATAACTAACAAAAAAAAAACAGGACTGATATGCCTGATACGCCCTTTCTATTGTCATGGTTACAAGTAATTTCATTGCAAAATATAGATCTTTACTCAAGCTTTAAAATGATGTATCATACGATAAGATATCTCCTTTCAAACCTTAGAAATTCCATTTTTGCTCATAATGTCTCGAAGAAAATCTCCTTGACTTCAACATTATGAATCATCATATTGCCAAATTTCTTGCCATCATCAACTTTATTCCAATCAACTCTATACAAAAATATCTCAGAATTTATAAGGTGATGTGAAATAAGTGAATTAAATCCTATTTATCATGGATATCAATGATTTGATATGGCAAATACTTATTTTAATGAAGTTTTTCAAAATTGTTTGTAACTGAACATAACTGATAACTGGTTGCCATGGCAACAATAATTTAAGTTTGAAAAATAGAAGCCATTACCAGCTATCTTTTGATGCATTATACGTGAAAATCGGTCAACTATATTTTGTACAATTACAAAATTAAGAATTGTTTTCAATCAATAGTTGAATTATGATTGACAGTTTATGGTATATTATTGTGGTTTCCATGGCAACCCTTTGTCACTTTCTAGGTTAAGGATGTTCTGTGACTAAATACTGAGGTTCAAATGCCTTTTCAAATCCACAATTACATTGGAAACATTATTACATGACTGCAAACTGTAGAAACTGACTATTTTTTGCCCTATCTTAGAAATTTATGATGTTTGGAGGCATTTGTTACCATAGAAACAAAACAAACAACCTGTTTTAAGTTGTACAAGAACCCAGGGGTTCAAAATGGAGGTGGTGTAGTGTCCTAAGTAGGGCTTGGCGATATTGAGAAAAGTTGCGATATATATGCGAAAAATAGTTGCAATAATTTATTGCGATATCGATATTAAATGAGATATCAATAATTATTGCAACATCATTATTGACTGACAGCCCATCTTCAGCAACACAAAATCTGCTCAAGCCATCAAGGGCATAATTTCCTTTAACTTTGGGATCCATCTGGAGAGAATATAATATTCTTGATTTTCAAGAACTTATAAAGGTTTATTTTATTTATAAATGTTAAACATTGTTTTGCAATATATTGCCAAGCCCTAGTTTTAAGTTCATATCCCCTGAAAAAGACTGTTTCCCTGAGCGCCCAGAACCAGCTGTTGGGAGAATCCAAAAGTTGAGAAAAATATCAGAAATCCCAACTTTTTTCAGTTTTTTGGTTTTTATGAAAATTTCATAACATTTGCCCTCCAAATGAGTTAAGTCATTTAAAGAGACATAATGTAGACATGGAAATGCAAAATTTGAGAAGTCTAACTCCAAAATTTACAGAGTCATGGAACATTGTAAAAATAATTTTTTTTCACAATTTTTCTGAATTTGCTGTTATTAATTTTTGTAAGAGCATCTAGACCCCAAAAAGAAAAATTTGGGGTATTTAACGCATGGTAGATCTTAATTCCCACAAGTATAACTGTTTCGGAGTTCTGCTCCGGAAACGAAAACTTTTATTTTTTTAATTTTCAATATTTTACAATGACAGTAATCGATTGCTTTAATATGAACACCAAAAGGCAACATATCCTATAAGATCCAGTCATGTGCCAAATATGCAAATGCAATAGTTTAGGCACAGTGGCCAATACACAATGTGTGATGCGGTGATGCCACCCACAGTGGATCCAAGCAAGATAAAAAAGGAAGTCACGTCCTAATTACAACATGCCTGCTATTCATCCTATGCCATATGCATGCTCTATAACCAAGTTAGCCTCGCTTCTTTTACTCAAAACATCTCCAAACATTATGGCCAATTCAGGGCCAAAAAGACATACTGAAAATACTCAATTTTCCCCAAAAACATTCCATTATGTCACTGTGACTGCATAAATGGAGATGTGTACACTCCTCCATCAAAAATCCACCCTTATCTATCTATCTACCTATCTACCTATCTATCTATTTATCTATCAGTCAATAATCTATCTATTCGTCAATTTAACCATTCATATATCTGACTGAAATAGTTGGGAGATTGATATAACTATTGAAATCTTGCCTTTTGTGACCTAGTATTATGATGACATAAATTTCAAGATCAGAAAACTGACCAATACACATCCTAGTGCCACCCTGACATACTTGCAGCTCAGCTCATTTGCATAGACAAAACACAATCCACATAATTTTCAAAACGGTGGACAGCTCATTTGCATACACAAAACACAATACACATAATTTTCAAAATGGTGGACTGTAACACAAAAAAAAACAACTCCAAACTATCAAGTCATTAATGGACTACTTAGAATTATTTCAGGTCAATACAAATAGCCTGAAATAATAGCCCTGCATCTCTAGTTGCGTGCAATTTTAAAATTAGGAGATACTTTGAAACATGCAAAGAGTAATTTCAGATTTTCTTCTAAAATTTTGAATTTCCCGCCTAAAGTTTACACTCTCTCACTCACTCTCTCACCCACTCACTTACCCCCCTTTCTCATCAACTACATAAATGGCGGTGTGTTAACACACCTCCATTAAAAACTAATTTACTGATATAGCTAATAGGGTTGGGTAGATGTATGATTAAATTGTAAAAACCATTGGCTATGCATTTGATCTGAAAGATGCATTTGAGGTTTGTTGCTATGGAACTGGCTACAGCAGTGTTTCCATGGCAACGGTAAACTTTTAAATTGTTAATTGCATTCAGAGATGAATATTATATCAAAATTAAGTCCATTCATCAAATGAATTTGAAGAAAACATGGGAACATGCCCCTCCTTAGCTTCAAGTTTATAAAAGTAATTTTAAACAAACATTAAATCAGTCTCTATAGCGACTATATTATATGAGATATTTCCAATATTTTTGTTTATGATTGTCCACAAGGAGATGCTCTATCTATATCATAACCATATTTTTGCTTGTAGATTTATTTTTTCTCTCCACATCAAACATTTTAAGATCGTCTTTTAAAAAATTGATGATTTTTAGCTAGCCATAGGCGTAGCTATTGGAACTGGTGATGAGTGTATGGGATGCTGAAAACCATAAACCATGTAAACAGTAAACACTGTAAACAAAAAACAATAAACATGTGAACCAAGAACAGGCTAGGTGGCAGCACTGTCCACTGTATGTATTCAGAATGGCCCTCTGGTGGATAAGGCTAGCAGTATCTTGAGTTCATTCCCTAACAGGTCTAACAGCAATATAGCCCAATTACCTTTCAGGAGTGTAATTAGATACAATACAATACATTGGATTTCCTGTGTCAATAGGGTCAAGGTGTGAACTTGAAATGCAATTAACCAGCAATGAGCTATGCATAGATAGATAGATAGATAGATCCTGACAGAAAATCAGATGTGCAAATAGGAAATAGCTAGATATTATATCTACAAGCACCTCTTGAAGTGCTTGCATGTTATTTTTCGAACGTAACAGTGAACATAATCATTTAGTGCCATGACTTTATTGATGAAAACATAAAAGTTATTAAAATCATTTTGATTTAAATTTTCCCAAATTTGGCCTGGTATAAAACTTTGATTGTACAACTTTCTTTTCCCTTTAAAATGTGTGTTTTGATTGTGTGAGATTTACGGCGTTCATGCATTTTGTTTCCTATTTTGCCACATCAACAATTGATTTCTTTAAAAAGAAGGGCCCTGTAGTTTTAGCTTCATGAAAATCTATCAGTTAACAGCAGGGGAAAAGTAGTGCTTGAATCCTTCACACGCAATCCGATTGGCTGATAGATTTCCCGACCATGCCTCTGATTGGTCCAGCCAAGAGACAATCTGGAGTATGTTTAGTGAATTTCAATGTAACTTTAAGGCTTCACAACTTGGTCACTCCTTTAGGTTAAATTTTGAAAGTTGTGTTTCTGGAATTAAAGTGCTATGTCACAAGTTAAGAATCACTGTTTTAACAAAAAGTTGTTTGGGGCCAATGTTCAGGCCACTCAGTGAAACGGGTTTATTCCTTTAATTGTACTTTACTTGCATTAAAATGATGGAGTTCATATAATCTCAACTTATAATCTCTGCCTGTTCTGCCTATCTGTCATGCATATATTCCTTCCTATTCAGACAGAAGCTCCCTCTTTCAAGTCCATCCGCCTATCTATCTTACTAGCTATTTATCTATCTGTCTTATTTCATTGTATTCTATTCTTTCCGCTCCAATTTACAAGAAGCTTCCTAGTTGCCTTTTATTTTGAGGATTTCATGGTATTATTTACATTCTTCAAATTGTTATTTACATGTCTTCAGTATGGATATACTATAGATTAGGTCAAAATTGCTATCATCCCATTCCATGTTAATCACTGCCCCTTTAATATAAAACCAAATGGCTAGCTTTGAATCCGCGGATTCTTGTTTATATTACTGTTACCATAGCAACACACAAGCACAATGTAAACCACAATATTTGAATGCATCTGAGAGAGTTGGTCATGGAGGTGCTGTGTGCCAAAATTGAAATTGTTCCTCAAAGCAGAAGGAAAGTTATTCAATAAAATGTTGTTCATTTGTGGGTTCTTATTTTTTCAAGAGTGTTGCCATGGAAACTTGAATAAAAAAAATCCTCCGAATGGGAATTCTGGGGAATTTTTTTTGGTGAAACTAGAGATTTCAAGGATTCATTCGGTACCAAATTTGTACTGTTATGAAGAGGTCCAGGGTCAACCCCACTTTTTACTGGCCTATATAAAGATAGCTACCAATCTCACTGCAATTAGCAAAGGAGCACAATATCAAATTAATCAAACACAATGAGAGTTTCAAATGAAGAGAGAATAAATAAATAAATGGTAATAATGGTAATCAATACATTGCAAGATTTTAAAAATACAAGCCACTTAAAAAAAGTTGGTTGCCCTACTCTGAGATGCGTGTCACCCAGAGTAAAGCCATACTTATAGTTATTGCACTTTATGTCATATCATGTTCCTTTTGAATCTCCTAAGCCTCACTTGATTGTGTCTCTTACCTCTTTGCCTAGTTTCTTGTCCATTTTCCAGTTTGCAACATTCTGCTTATTTGATATTCATGCCTGTATCTGTGAAACTGACCTCACCAATCACCATAGTCACTAACATTTCATCATATTAATTTATCTTATTCTTTCATGGTTGATAAGAAAATGGAATTAAATTTATTTTTTATGCTAATCGTTACAAAATGCAGCGCCTTTTCATTATCTGCCTTCTCCATTAATATCAACTGAATTGAGGAGTTGGGGATAAGCTGATTAATGAATGAGATTACTTTTTGGAAAATCTTTGGGGTTTAGTATTTATCATAAAATTCTGTAAATTAGTTTTAACAATTTTCAAAAGGCAAAGGACCTTTGTGAAATAGACATGTCAAAGAAAGAATAATCAACTGAATAGGCCTATAAAAGAACATTCCCTTCTTTACGAAAGCTAAGTGTCTCAAGCCAATGCATGTTGCATCATGTAGGAATGCCAAAAGAGACAATAATATTTTGGAAATTGTAAACAGGCTGTTAAACAGTTTTTTTTTACACATTAAGGATTGAATAATGTATTGGAAAATAAATGCCTAGTTGACATTGAAGTATAATCAAGCCTTGAAACATGTCTTTATGTCAACCATGACAAGACAATAAAGAATATTGGAGCAATTTTCAACTGGAGAGAGAATATGATAGACAAATAGAAAAACACAGACACAGACAGTAAAACAGAGTGATAGAAACACACAGAAGACCAAAAAACTGAGATACAGAAAAAGAGACCATTAAAGCACTATTGCACTTACATGAAAATCATACTTTTAAAACCATCTCTAGAATCAGTATAGACAATTGCCTAGCCCAATGCTGTGTTCAGTGGCTAGCAAATGAGTGAAATGAGACAACTCCATATTGCTGCTGGGAGCTGTTGCTGCATGCAAACTGCCAAGTTTTTAAAAGCTAAAAGCTAAGTGTCTCAAGCCAATGCACGTTGCATCATGTAGGAATGCCAAGAGACTGAAAAGAGACAATATTAGTTTGGAAATTGTAAACAGACTGTTAAACTGTTTTTTACACGTTAAGGACAGAATAATGTATAGGCAAATGATAGTGCATAGGAAAAACAAATATATACATATCAGGGTTAAAATGAATTTTTATCGGATGAAAATAAGTCAAACATAAACACTGCTAATTGCAAAATGCTAGATTACCAATGCAATTACTGGGTTCCGGGTTCAATTCCTGCCTGGACTGGGTCACCTGGACTTATGTTGGACAGCAGTTTCAATCATCGTCTAACTAATTGCTGTGTCCACCTCCTGTCCTACTAGCTTACCAAGTGCACAAGTATAGGACATAAAGAAACAATCATCCATCTATCTTGTACATTGATGGTATATAAATAGTACATGGTGAGCAGTTGAAGCTTAGAAGCCATGGAAAAGTTTACTAGAATCATTGGAATGTGAACATGACATTGATAAATCAAATGAAACTTGTACATTCAAATAAATGTCTTTGAAAAGCAATTTGTCTTGATTGGTCTTATCATCTCTTTAATTCCCATGAAATTCCAATTGCCATTTCCATGTAGAGAAGAAATGAGCAATTACTCAGCAATTAAAGAAAATCTCAAAAGAAAATGCAAATTTGGCAAAAGCCTCTTCGAGCCACTGAGATGAATGACAAAGGCTCATGGTCTCTCGAACAAATTAAGGCTCATTGATTGCTCACAATGCTCAGCCTGCATACAGTAAAAACGTTTCTTAAGACAGTAATGTAAGGCCGGAAATATACAAGCATTGCAAAAAACTACCAAACTGACATTCTATATCTTTTTCATATCAGAAGTTAAGGCAAAGGTAAAGATAAAGGTGCAGGTCTTGACTTGACTTGTGTTGTGCTTGTGTACCCCGGATGAGCCGAGGCAGCTCTTCCACCATCTTTGTGGAGGGAGCTGCACTTTTATTTTTTGGTGACCGCCGTATGATGATGAGATGAGGAGACTGGGAGTCTGGAACATACCCTATTAATTCAGGGATGCCCAGGGTCTTTCAGTTTCCCCAGCATAGAATACTGGATACAACCTGCTTCCATTTAATGTCCCATGGGCTCGGACTAAAGTGAGTTCCCGGGTTGAGATTTGTTTGTGGTCTGCAGTCATGCTTATAATTACAAATGCACATTCAGTCAACTTTACAGAGTATTATTGGTTGACAAGCTCCCTGAAACTGCCTCACTCTCCAGAGGGACATGCAGCGTACAACCTCCCATCGAACAATGACTGAATCTGGTACCTTCTGCTCCTGTAGCGAACCTCCCCATTTACACCATGAGCAACGCAAGAATTCAAAGAAGATCTGCTAATTTCCTCCAAGCCCCTGGCTGTGTTTGACACCACAACCTCGCCAGGGGCGGACTGGCGGCATTTCGGGCCCGTGGCAAAATTAGTCTGCGGGCCCGGAAGTTCCTACCGTCGGCGTTATTTCAAAAGAGAAAAGGAAAATACTACAGCATAATATAGTTTGGTAAAGAGTTATTAGGATGGGGCCCCATGACAGAGGCTTCTGTCCAATTCAGATAATTTTGTTTCATCTCAAAATCATAAATCTGATGGTAAAGTTTTGCTTTTCATTTTTTCAGGAATTTTTATATTTTTTTACATCTTGAATGCCCCCCCCCCCCTGAGTGGATGGGCCCGTGGCAGCTGACAGTCTGCCACATCTAGGCCAGTCTGCCCCTGAACCTCGCACATAATTATTAGTCCAGCACCATACCTGATGGACCCTGGGCACTCACAAAGTTGGCTTGCTCCCACGGATTTTATCATTGCATCTTAAAATTACACTAAGACCACTGTTTTTGACTGCAAGGCCTACTTGTTATCTTCATCATCATTTGTGTTGTAAATAAATTATGTTTGAACAAAGCTTTAAATTTTGCAGGGATGAATTGTGAGATCGATATGAATAAATGTGTATCATTTCCCTGCCATCAGCAATGATTCAGCTTCAGGGGTTCGCATGTGTTGACATAGTTGCAGGATTCAAATGCGTATGTCCTCCTTCTCTCACTGGGGAGCACTGCCAGCGCAGAGGTATTCTGACCATTATTATATTACAGAAATAAAAAACGATATGCTCAAGTTAATAAGAGTAGCATGATTAAATTGTCTGTCTACATTGATATAACTTTGCAGGTGCAGGAAAATTCATAAACTAAACTAATTTTAGTATTAGTATTATCCTAAAAGGTGATGTTTAAACTTTTCCAACAAAGCACTGCACATGTCAACTTTAAAATCTTGACATTGTTATTGATTCTATCATTAATTAAATATTTTGCACATTAAGAATATCACAAGACACCAAGGCTAATATTACTTCTCAGCGTCATGGGAATTTCCTTGTAAAGATTGATTGATGATGTCAGAATTTCCATTCTTTGTGTATCAAAATCATTCATGTAACCAGAATGAAACTCGAACATGGCATTACAAACTCAAAACCTAGATGATTTTACTCAGATAATAATTTAAATCTAGACAAAATATGGCATCAGTATGACAACTTTATTTCTTATTTAGATAAGTCCATATAATTCAGTTCCTGTAATATCACAAAAAAGTACTTAAATAGTTTATAAATCACTCCAGAAGTAGGATAACAAATTTTGTTGCTTCAAAGTTTTGTATAGAGCTAGTTGGAAGGGTATGTGTAAAAGAGCCCTTCAACGGGAAGATGGTATACACCATCTTATATATATATATGTATAGCCCACAGATCCAACAACAAAGCTTCAGATTAAGCTTCAGATTTGATACCAGGGAAATCAGATACTAATGACATTGTTAATTTCTTCTCAAGGAAACAAAGAGGGCAAGTCAGAACAAAGGCACATTCCTCAGATTGCACTCCACTCAAAGAGCCTGTGCAATGTGTGCATGTTGGGACCGTGAAACCTCATACCAACCTAATTATATATCTAAGTTCAAGAAGCCAGCACGTAAGAGGAAGAAAAGTTTTTTTCTAGCTTTCCATATGCCAATCCCCAGCTTTTCTGACCCTGTCAACCAAGGCTGACAAATTCATTCTCTTTACTGGGTAGATGAAGTTTCATTCATAAATCTCACTGCTTAGAGTATGTCCAGAATTCCTTTACGCTGAATGAGTGATCGCTCTAAATCCTTGAAGCACACATTAGAGAAAGAAAAGTTTTAAACAAAGAAGCAACCTTCTTGAGAACATCGTGACATGGCTTGTTATGAGGTGCTGAATACTTTGTAACAAATTCCAAGGCCTCTTGTGAAGTGAAGTGACAGTGTTGAAAGGACTGCAAAAAAGAAGGTAAAATGGACATGACGAAGACAGGATACCGTATTAAGAGAGGAAGGATCAATAAGCCTGAAAATGTGTGTTATTCAAGGCCGAATAGCGGTTGCAATGAAATGTGTGACATTGTGACAATATGCCGAAATTTGTAGCGAAGAAAGTCAAATGATCACCTTAGCTATATTTATGTGTGTTTGACTCTTTTCATCTTTTTGTCTTTTGTCATCGGCCAAACGTGAAAAAAAAAGCCAGAATTAGGAAAAATAATTAACTTGAGTTTTCAAATTAGAATCTACGCACCAACATGATAGATGCACGGAGTTAATTGAAAACATCGCCCACATATCATGAATGTATGAAAAGAATGTAATTGGACAATTTTTACATGCACGAATCTCAATTAATTAAGAAGATGACCATTTTGTCGCATAAAAAATGACTGGGATGGTATAATTTTCAATTGGAAGCTATTAATATTTAATAAGCTAAATCCCCACTACTCATAGACTGCTGCAGGTGCATAGGATACGCTTCATTAAAAATCATTGCCACATATACTGTATACATACACTTTTGATCAAAATGCTGGAATAATTTGGATTTTCAAGGTGTCAGGATTTCAAAGTTCTAAAATTGGTGATTAAATGTGTGGAATTGCAAAGATTTTTTCCTCAGACATTAGATTTATGTATAAATGATATCATAAACCATTTTTAGTTGCTAAGAATTATTTGAAAACTTTCTTTGGGTGACCCAGAAAAATTGATCATTTTCAGTAAAAAATCATCAAAAATCGCATTATGGCTCAACAACACAGACATAAAATTTCAACATACGCAAGAAATGCCAACTTAGTCTTGATGTGTACAACCAATAAACATAACAATATCATGTTGAATGTCACATTTGTGACCTCAGCATTCACTTAACTTGACATGGAGTCCGCCAACCTGTTTTTTGGTTCTTTCAGACCAATATGGCCATTCTTCAGTGAAAGTCACTTGCACCTGGGCCAGAGTAGTTGGCTGGACCTCCATCTTGGGTGCAGAATGGTCAAAGATGTCCCTATAATGTTATTTAGGTTCATATCAGGTGAAGTTACTAATAACAGCAAATTCTCAATTTTTACGGTTTAGAAGGATTTTTGACACCCTACAAGCTTGAGTATTGCCATAAATGAATAAAATGTTTCAGTTGAA
This sequence comes from Platynereis dumerilii, assembly GCA_026936325.1. Classification (NCBI taxonomy): domain Eukaryota; kingdom Metazoa; phylum Annelida; class Polychaeta; order Phyllodocida; family Nereididae; genus Platynereis; species Platynereis dumerilii. The sequence goes on from JAPTHN010000008.1 coordinate 7,589,457, forward strand.
GTGTTCCCTACACTGAGGTATCATTTCCTCTTCCAACAAGTGCACACTCTTAACAAAAATGCTGGAATATTTTGCGAATTTTTCAAGTAAATTCCATCTCAGTTAGTATATCCTAGCAAATGTTTCACAGAGCTTATGGAGAATTTTTTGTGTGATGGGAAGGTGGCCAGATACTGTTAAAAAACTGCCTCATAGCCACAAAGGGTCATGGTGGCGGTTTAATGCTTGTTTTGTGTGTCATCCATTATGACGGAAATTTGTGTCTGGTAGTGTGGTATAGAAATGTCCCGGCAGTCTCCTATCTAAGTTTGCTGGAAGAGGAAATGGTACCTCAGTGTACAAAACATTTCAGTTGAAACATTTTATTCATTTATTGCAATGCTCAAGCTTGTAGAGCGCCACAAATAATTCTAAACCGTGAAAATTTAGAAAATTGAGAATTTACCGTTATTGGCCACTACACCTGATATGAACGTAAATGACATTATAGCGACATCTTTGACCATTCTGCACACAAGATGGAGGTCTTGCCAACTACAGTGGCCCAGGTCCAAGTGACTTTCACTGAAGAATGGCCATATCGGGCAAAAAGAACCAAAAAACAGGTTGGCGGACTCCATGTCAAGTTAAGTGAATGCTGAGGTCACGAATGTGACATTCAACATGATATTGTTATGTTTCTTGGCTGTACACATCAAGACTAAGTTGGCATATTTTGCATATCTTGAAATTTTGTGTTTGTGTTATTGAGCCACTATGCGATTTTTTGATGATTTTTTACTAAAAATGATCAATTTTTCCCGGTCACCCAAAGAAAGTTTTAAAAAAATTCTCAGCAACAAAAAATGGTTTATGATATCATTTATACATAAATCTAATGTCTGAGGAAAAAATCTTTGCAATTCCACACATTCAATCACCAATTTTAGAACTTCGAAATCCTGACACCTTGAAAATCCAAATTATTCCAGCATTTTGATCAAGAGTGTAGTATACACGTAAGACAAAAACTAAGATAAATTGACTGTTTGGTAATATGACCAATTGAACCAGTTTGAGCCGATTTGCGGGTTTCCATTTTGCACCTCATCAGCACTGGCCTTTGAGTGCCAATCTGACAATCTCTTTTGAATTTATTCAGTCTTCAAAGAATGGTGTTGATTAGGGTGCATCAGTTGCCTCCAACCTACTCAGATGTTGATGTCTATGTGATATGTTTGGAGGCTGGATATTAAAAACATGAAAAAAAAGTTTCAGCTCAAAATTTTGGTGGGAACAGCCACCTCCAGGCTAATGTTTGTATAAAATCGGATTATCCCAAAACATCTGAATACCTCAGGAACCAATTGGCCTAGAGACTTGGCATTGGGCTTAAAATGTGCAGAATGACCATATTTATATTCACTTCAATTGAAACTATCCTTCCATCTCTAACCATTTTTCCATTATTTGACAAAAACACAATTATACTCAGAAATTATGTAAACATTGGGTATTTATTAAAATTTTGGCACTAACCAGTGTACATTTATCCTGTCTTCATTATTTCTACCTCAGATCATTTACAGAAGATTCATGTATCCATAGTGTACATTTCTAGTGATGGATCTTGTTCAGTCTGACTTCTGCTTCAAACCGAAAATAGACTTATTCAATAAAAAAGCAGTTATTTTCGATCTTGCTCTGAAACTATTGGTCCCAGGACCAAAGTTACAATTGTAATGAATATAAACTCATTTATTCCGCACATTTTGAGTCTATTATCAAGTCTCTCGGACCATCGGTTCTTGAGTTATGACAATTTTGCAAAATATTGTAATTCAGCTTCATTGAAATATCATTGAAATAAGTAATGCCCTGGAGGTGGCTGTTCCCATTGGAATTTCAACCTGAAATTTGGTTTGCATGCTCAAGACACCCAACCTCCTCACATATCACATAGACATCAAAATCAGAATAGGTTGGGGCAACTGATGCACCCTAGTTTTGATCAAAAAGACCTGAACCATGGATTTAAGATGTTTTCATCATGACTTCTGATATAATATACCGTTGTCTTTCCCGTTGTAATTTTAGTCATGTGCCATTAACCCAGAGAATACATAGTCAGTCAGAATCAGTTCTCGTGAATATAATGTTGGTGACATTGGGTGTGATTTTGAGATAAAATTGGTTTTGCTGCGCCTGAGAAAATAGTTAATTTCCTGCTCTGGACTGCTTGATTTGCTATTAGCTGGTGCACACATGGCAAGTTTGTTTCCCTTTTATTATATCATTTGCATCCTAGTCATGGAAATACATTTGACAGACTTGGACGCCATTTTGGCCAAGGTGGGATGTGTAGGCAGAGTTCACACACATTTACTAATCTTATCAGCTATCATCAAAGTTAGAAGGTCTAATAATCAGTTTGTGTATTACTCTCTGAAATGCACGATGTAACAGGAATCCCATTATGCCACATAGGAACTTTTATCAGAACCATAGTATCTTCGGTAGTATGATTATAACCCAATCCCCATTTGTGTCATGTTTGTTCAGTCTCTGAATTAATGTCAAACAAGAAGAAGAGCAATGTCGGGGCAAGGAAAGACCAGAATGTGCAACGGACAAGGCAGATGTTTGACTTCTGCATGCTCTGCATGTATAGGCACTTAATTCCTTTGCTCCCTGAACTTTGTGTTTCTTTGATTTTAGCTTGGCGATGTTCAGTTCACTGATGCTGTGGCCAACACCTTCTGGCTTCAACGTGTTAAGCCAATGGTTTGTGTCATTGAGACTTGACCTGCATGGTACTGTACTTAAGTATGCCACACAACCTTCGTGTTTACACATAAGCCTCACTTTTATGGTGCAGTTTCTTTAGTAAGACTGCAGTTTTGTAAGATTTGTGGCAGGCTTAAGAGCTTTGTTGCTGTGCAACTGTGCTTTAAATCTGTCAATTTTAGGTTTGATTGGGTCATTTGGATGCTACCAAGGTGTTTATGACTTCACTTGGTTGCTACTTTTCTTGTTTTTCTTGACAAGTTTGTGACAAGGGTATATTATTGTACATGCCTAAGGCCTACGAGATTATACACAAAATAATTGTGTATTTCGCAGACACCTGAAGAAATTTTCCCATGAGTACAATATGATAATTGAAGTATCAATAACAGTCATTATAATATATATGCTTCAGTAAAAATATGGATATGTACTTTCCTTTTCAGTTTGTGACAGCAGTATCTACCCACCCTGCTATGGCAGTCATTGATGTTGATTTCATATATATGTGACCTTTGATACCTTACAAATTTGAACATTGAACACTCCTATTGTATTGGGTCAAAAGATGTAACATTTTCTGAACATATTGTATTATTTTCATATGCATAAGCCATCTGTGTGGATTTCATTTCTTTTTGTGACAGCTCGTACAACAAACAAAAATTCACATAGGCCTACACACGTATTTGAAATTATATATATATAGGTATGCATCGATGACTTTTCATGTACATTTGGTTTCAAATTTTTCAAATTAAATTCCAACAAAAGGATCATAAGAGATGTTATTTATCCACATCAATTAATCAGCACGTTTGTCAATGTCTACCAGGTAAGTTGATTTCAATTAAAATCCAATGAATGTTGTGAAATTGTGAATGGGGAAATTGAATGTGCACTGTAGCAGCTTTCTAGTATGAGTGAACCGTTACTTTAACTTTAGTCCCATAAGTTGGGTAGGTATTTAAATCGATGCAACCAGAAATATACCAACAGTGTATGTCAGTCATTGGTGAAGCACTTTTACCTCAGGTGCATTAGCCAGACCATACTACCCATGAGCCTGCTTTTCAAGCGGCCTTCCCAAATGCTTCAGAAGACTTTTCAAAAACACTATTGGTTCAGTGTTATTGGGGTTATTCTGGATGACCTCTTTTAGTATGCTGTGTGTAGATATGTTTATAACTGAGGTATACAAAATTCATTTATATAACAAGGCCTCGGAGTTTGTCTTGCAATGATTAACTAGTGGGGTCTCCCCCTTTTGTTTTATATAAGTACGAGTCAAACTCATCTCAAAAATGTATGGTGTGGCCACATTGGCCTACCTTTTTTCATCAAAACAATTAGGACAAACTGATTTCCATAAAGTGCTGACTAAATTGCCAATGCCTTCTGGTTCCCAGCAAAATTTGGACAAGATGAATAACTTCTGCATCCCAATGACCCATCATCTGACTATGCAGATTAGACTCTTCTTGCTGAGCCAAGCTCTGTGAAATTCCTGACAGCCTGCATTCCCAGGATGACAGTACATTGGAAAGCAGATTAATATTCAGCATATTCATAGAATATCCTGCTCCGCCTCAGTAAACCTTCAGAGTTCAAGTATAGGTCAGAGCTAGTCAGTGCAAGCACATCCTGAACTGACAGACCAGCGAACCACCCTTACAAGCAATGACTACAATGGTATGCTGTGGCCTTGCAATGCAATTGCTTCAACATATTGGCCTCAATGAATTGTATAATTACCATTGCTTCCCCCAGCACGAATGTCGTCTGTTCCACATTTGCTTCTGTATAACAGATTGCTTCTGTTTCCCCATTGTCATTCGTTGTGACATTTATCACCAGGTGTCTATGTCAGCCGTTGACCTACATGCATCGTTCGTTGCAATATAATTTGTCTGAAGCATTTCTGATTAAGCTAACATTGGATTCCCTTGTTTGTTGATCTTGAATGATAATGGAGATTGGAGATAAACTAGGGCAGCTGTTCCCCTAAAAGTATGGCAGAATCATAAATTGACAAACTCAACACACTTACCTTAACACTGTGTACTCACCAAGTGACCAAATAAAGGATTTTCTTTGTTTACATTTTGCTAGTTTTTATATCTAGAGCAAGCAGTAAACTTTGCCATATAGCCAGAATGCTGTCTTATAGTACACACAATACACATAAAAAATTTGGAATCAATCGGTTAAGTTTTCTGGAAGATTAGGCAGTTTTAGTACACTTTAGTGCATTATTTACTAGAATTACCAAATCCTTTGAGTGCTAAATATTCAAAGCTTGAAATTTCACATCAAGATGTCTGATACATAAATAAAGCATACTGGCTATGCTATATTGTAATTACATTGGTTTCTAGGGTAAAATTTAAGATTTTATTATTAACTATGTCACTTCGCGTAGAGCAAACGGTGCACAGTGTTAATGAATTTTCATCACTGCACCAGAGCCATTTGTCCATTGGCTCCTCTGCAATAGATAGCTTGTGTGCCTCTTTGCTACCTCAGGTTATATGCCACTGACTTTCCAATATTGCCCTTTACTTGTTTAGCTTGTCCATTTCCCAAAGGCAGTAGGTGTGACTTCATTGTGCTGGCAATCAGTAAAGCTGTTGGCTTTTCTTATAAAGAGCAGTTGTACTTTATTGCTTGTTGATATAGTCTGAAATGTTACCTTTCAAGAACAACGTTACTTAAAAAAGAATTTGGGAATTATGTGAAGAAAGACATGTTCCTCCAGTTCCAAAAATGATATTGCTCCACTTATTAACTTGCTGTTGGGAAGGTGATACTGATTTTTTATTACTTATTGCGTGTGACAACATACTATTGTACTGTATGAGCACTAACAATACATTGTGCTTCATGACATACATTCTCCATGAAAAATATGACAGACAGCCTTAAAATGCACAGGGATACTAGATTGTTATTATAAACACATTATATGAAATATTTGCCGCAGCTCAGCTTAGTAATATTCATGTCAAGAGCCGCAGCGCAAACATTCACAGACAAGACTATCTATGAAGCACAATAATGCAGGACTGTGTGGAATGATAGTAAAGGGATAGAAAAAGCAGAATGGGAATGTTATTGTCCTTGTCATATTTATGTGGCAAAAACCCATACTAATCAAAATGCCTGTAATGCTTTTCTGAATAATAGTATCCCTGATACCGGTATACCAGTATTTTAAGAATGATATAGTTGCTTTCATATTGATCAACCTAATATTGTGCATATATGCATTTCAAAATGCCAACTTACAGTCCTTGTCATATTTACGTGGAACCTTATGTTCTTTTCTATGCTGTTGAACTGTGATGTCACATGTTACCTTAGTGTCACAGCTTGCATCACTATTCTCTATAGCATTGCAATATATGTAAAATAGCTACATACTGTGAATCTGTGATGTCATTTTGTACTTAGTCGGATTCCCCAGCTTCCAGCCAGGTTGTATAAAGGAAGCAATCAGGAAAAAATATCTGATGTTTCATTGCCAAATGTTTCAGATACCTAGTTGAATTATTGTCACCCCTGAAATGTTAACACAAAGGCCAGACCAATGCTATTGTGCATCAAAGATATACATAGTTTTGCTCGGTTATGTTTTCTCCATGCTTCGTGAAATGAAATATTGTACTGAAAATACAATGTGTTGAGTCTGTTGACAAATGTTTGTCTAATATGCTTCTAACTGACAAGTGTTCTGTGACGAGTGTTCACTGACAAGTGTTCACTGACAATCATCTAAATGTATAAATATATACTTATGTCAGGTGGATACAAATCTGCAGAGAAGCTGTGAGAAGTGTAGTGGATATCACTTATCCATCAGTTACAAATAGTTTCTGTTGTCATGCATGCCTCTCTTCATGAAATAACTGCACTGGGAAATTGAATAAAAGGGCCATACTGTAAAGCAGAGGACCCTCCAGGTTTTGCCAGAAGAATTGTCTCAATATTGAATCCTGCCAAACAACCTGAGCAAACATTGAATCTGTATCTGACTCTCTTTGCTTTCTGCCAAGGCATTTTTGGTCATACCTTTTCTTGCTCTTTTTTTGACATCTTGGTTGAGTCACTTTCCTATTTCTGGACCTGTCTGTGCATAAGGACACTCAGTTTGGCATGATGGACAACTGTAGACACTGCACTGATAGCCTACCATGGTGTTTCTACTAAATTTCATCTTCTTCCTCACAGAATAGTCAAGTGTCCACAATTACTTTAATTAATTTGATTACCACCAATAGTGATGATAATGCAAATTATTTCATTATTATCATCTATGATCATGATGCTGCACTATAGAAATATTCCAGGACCATTACCAGAAAAGTTTAAGCTTGTCTGACATTAGCTTGTCCTGATCTATCCAAGATGTATTTATGAACATGGCTCAATATGCTTCCCATGTTGTAAGTGTTTGCAATCTCAATCAAAAGCGTGAAACTTCTTTCCACAGACTTTTCTTTCCTTTTTTTCTCAATTGCTGAGCAAATCTATAGTTATGTATTGACAAGAGTCCAGGGGACACCACCATTTACATCTGAGCACCTCAATTGCTCATCTTTCAGTTGACTATCTGCTTGAAGGAGGGCTATTGTACTTGCCTTTGTCCCATCAGGATCTTTGTCTTTGTTTATGATGGTTCGAGGGAATATTGATAGGCATCTGTTTTATATCAATGAGCATTACAAACAATGAAGACCCTTAAGGGATTCAGAAAATCAGTCACCACAATAATGTGAATAAATAAAACGATAAGGAAATAATCTCTTGGCATAAGGAATGGGATTCTGCTAAGATGATCATGTCATGGACTAACAAGGCATGGTGGAAAGAAATGGGAAGACAACTTCAAAGATGGTTTCACGAAACTCTGCCAGAATCAAGTTGAAGATTCATATGTATGACAACAATGCCCTCGTCCAACACAACCTGAACAACAACAACATACTTGAACAATACTGATTCTTTAAATCTACCGTAATGGCAATAGCTTTATTGTTTACCTGCGTGACATGTCCATTCAATGATGTTCATCCATAGATGAGGACTTGTCTTGAAGGCAGGTAGAATAAATTAATTCATTCTTTTTTGTGCTCAAAACATGGAGGTGGTCACTGGTTTGGGATTAATAGCAGTTGGGTAAAAGACAAGAGCTCTATTCAAATACTACAGTACACATTTTTCCATGTGGGATGATTAAAACATTAAATTTTATATGTATTATTTCTTGATACTCGTAATGATCAATATTATATATATAACATATAATAGTACATTATGATCATGTATTACATGCACTTGGAGAGGCACATCTCTCAGACTAGAACCAGACTTCCTTAGAGCTCCTTGCTGATTAGCGGCTCACAGCCGCCCACTGTTTTAACTTTCCAACTTACAAATTGGCTTTTCCACGTCATTGACAGTTATCTGTTTGCCTTCTAATCCTCTTATTGGGGGCATACCTCGGAAAAGTGTTTAATTTGTTTATTGACATTCATGCCGATAAGTATTTGACATATGCTGACAAAAATGAACAAATGAACATTGTGTGACAAAAACTAATCATTAAAAACTTTCACTCAGTGACATCATAAGTTAAGTTGATAACATTCATTCAGAAACTGATTGGCCACTAATCTGCTTGCGTCTCTCTAACTCTCTATCTAGTTCAGCAGAAACAGTGTATTGCATACTCTTATATATAGAGAGGTATTTCTCCCAGACTACAGCCAGACTTCCTGTCATATCAGGTCCTACTTGTCTGTTATAATCCTCACTTGATTGTGTCTGGTGCCTTCTTGTCTAGTTTCTCATTCATTTTCTTGTTTGTGACACTCTATACAAATTTGTATTCATGCCTGGATCTGTGATATCAACCTCTCAGCATTTCATCATTCAAGTGACAGGAGGGTCCTTGCCTTACACCATAACTAATGTTAAAAACATAAATTTTAAGGTACCGCTAGTGTTGTGTTTGTCACCCGGAGAAACTTACATAACCTTGCTGTCCTAGTTACATCGATGTAAAATAGGTCAGAGACTTCCAAATGTCACCTTTATTTTTTCAAGAAGTTCTGTTTGCTGCAGGAAAATTTAGAAGATTTCCTTTTTTGGGCTTTAGGAATGTGGGGTAAATGTAACAGCACAATGTAGATTGTCATTATACAACAAGTGCCTGATAGAGAAAATTTGGACACTCAAGAGTCAAAAAGTTATCCTATTTTTGGATATTCGCTTGTCCGTTTTGGAATGTATGAGCTATTTTTCTTTCTGAAATATTCTATCCTGTTTTATAAACGAAGGAAATTTTAACAATATTGAATAGACAAAGGCTGAATGTATTAATTATATCATTGTTTCTTGATTAGTCAAAGACGAACTCCTAGTCCATATGATTCAGCAAATGGAGAATACTTATAAAGCTTCAAGCTGCAACTCGTCAGCCTAAAGCAAAATTGGCCTAAGTCATTTTTGGCAATTTTCGGCAAACAGCGAAAAACTGACTTAGGCCAAATTTTTTTTTGAAACAACAATGACTTAGGCCAAAATTCTTTTGTGGTGTAGCTGTGTTATTAAGCAATTCTCCATAAAATTTATGAATGAAATGCGAGGAAACAACTTCAATAAAATTAATACTCACAATTATGACCGAAAAATATTGGTGATATCCACTAAAATTAGTGATAACGAAATTGGCCTAAGTCCAAATGGCCTAAGTCAACAGGACTTAGGCCATTTGTGCGAAAATTGAGTTGGGGTTTTGAGGGGTTTATTATTAATTTAGGAGTCCAATTTTTTTAGCACATGTATTATCATAAGGGCCTTCCTATGGTATCAAAAAGGAAAAATGGCCTAAGTCTGACTTAGGCCAATTTTGCTTTAGGCTGACGAACTGTCATCCAGTGTGTTACGAGTTGTTATGGGAAGTTTGGGAAGTTTCTAAAAGCTAAAAGCTGGGTGTCAGAAACCAATGCATGTTATATCATGCAGGAATGCCAAAGGGACAATGTTTGTCAGAAAATTGTAAAATTGTGGCATTTTACACACATTTAAGGAGAGAGTAATGTTACAGGGCTGGAAAGACAAGAGTCTTGGAGTACAGAGGAGTGACAATTTGTTATAATTGGTATTAGCCAAAACCATTTACAACAAGGCAACATAAAGAACTGACTTAGCAATCCTCATCTGTGACCTTTGATTGGCCAACCTTGTTATGCAAATTAGTAAATTAACAGTAGATGAGGCTATATTTTAATTAACCAATCCTTTAACCAAGTTGTCAAGGCATGCATGCCTAAAAAAACAATTTCATACGTGCAGCATGTAATGATATATGTTGTAAGGCAATTGAGGATAAAGTGCCTTGGAACGGTGTGTCAAAAACCATGGGAAAGTGCATTACGATGAAAAAGAAAAAATCGAGGGATTGTCTTAAAAAGCAATTTGTCTTGATTTTCCTCATCTTGTCTTTAATTCTCAGTGAAATTCCAAATGACATTTCCATGTTGAGAAGAAATGAGCAATAACTCAGCAATTAAAGAAAATGCACGTTCGGCAAAAAATTTCTTTGAACTGCTGAGATAAATGAAAATAATAAAGCTCACGGCCAATCTGCGACAGACTGCACTCATGGAAAGAATTGTGCAATACAACACCCCAGGTGATTTTACTGCTCACCATGTCAGAAAATTGTATAACGTGTTGATAATTTTCAATAAATTCTCACAGCGCTCCTGAAGAAACAATGGGGTTTAAAAAATGAACCAAAAATGGGACCTATACCACCTGAAACTGCATTATCCTACAAACATTTTAAGACAAAAACGAAAAAAATCTGTTGGGAATTTTTTGAGAAATTCAAGTTTTTAAAAATGTTGTTTATCTCATCACTTGAATAAATGTAAAATGGCTTATAATTTAATAAACAAGCTTGAAAACGTGATTAAACATGCCAGCTTAGCTCTCTAAGGAATTTCAATAAAGTTAAAACAATGAAACAAAAATATTTAGTGTTTTTTGTAAACTAAATGTGACACGTTGTTTATCACACACCATATAAATGCAAAAATGCTGAAAATAACCAAATTCTCCATATTTTCAGTCTTTGGGTGTTATTAAACAAATTTGTTTTCCTTAATCAGGATATGAAAAGCTTCATACAGCTTTCAAAAAGTGAAAGCATGTCTAAAACAGATATAAACATGACAAGTAAGTATCTTCTCACAGCACCAATCATTATTATTTCAGACGGGTTTTGCATTGGCCCATATGATACTATAGATGTACAATAGATCAAATAGGGCAAAGGCGATGCAGGCTGAAGTATTTGACAGTAATATCTAGAGTGATATCTGAGGCTAAAATAACATGTCACAATTTAATTTTCTAACAGAGTTTTGTGAAATCAACTGAAATTTTTCTTCTGCATCTGCATTGGAGGCCTAAATTAGGATAAATATGTTTCAAAATTAAGTACTATTTTATATTGAATGGAATATCCTGATATCCTTTGACATAATATAGCTATGAAACTAGGCATGGCTGTTCTCGGCTGTGTGCAGAAATTGGGCTTGATGTTTGCTGCACTTTTTCAGGTACCTTTCCTAACTGTAGTGAACACTACTGTGGTTGTTTGAATATATATCCTGCACCATGCATGCACTTTTTAATCTGTTTCTAATCTGAGAATCTCTTTGAACAGAACAAATTTAGGGAGGTACCAAAAAATGCTTGCATGCACAGAATCATAGAATGCAACAGCTGTAATGGGGCCTTTGTTTTTTTGCAACATATTCTGCACTGCATATCAAGGCTCGAGAGTTACTAGAAATCAGTAACTGAATAAATTTACTTCCCTCAGAGGTTTACTTGCTAATTTTCTCTTTCACAATGAGAAAATAGATGTGAACCTTCATTTTAAAGTCAGTCATTTGATTTGGAAACAGCTGTGACCGCTCACTGTGCAATATACTTATAATACCCATTTTGATAAGGGAGAAGGAAAGCGGTGCCATTCTCCTTTTACTTAGTCTGGAAACTTTGTGTATTTGTGGTCACTGCTACATGCATAATAATGTTTGAAAGTAGACAATCTGCTGTAGTACGCTTGACCAAACATAAGTTTTAGACCCACTTTTCACATTTAAAGCTTTCCATATACATGTCAAGCAAGGTTTAAAACTTCTCAACAACAAAGAGTGAAAACAATTAAGAAATGTGTTACTTATAGCATTTTTGAATTTTCAGTGTGTGATAAACAATGTGTCACATTTATTTCAGTAAAGTAACAAAATATTTTCATTTCATTGTTGTAACGTGTTTGAAATTCTTAAGCGAGCAGAACTGACAGGTCTCATTGTGTTTTTCAACTTGTTTGTTGTCTTATAAGCCATTTTATATGTATTGAAGTGATGAGATAAACAAGATTTTTAAAAACTTGAATTTCTCAAAAAATTCCCAACAGATTTTTTTCGTGTCTGTCTTAAAATGTTCGTATGATCGTATAGTTTCAGGCAGTATAGGTCCCGTTTTCGGTTCATTTTTTTAACCCCAATGTTTCTTCAGGAGCGCTGTGTCTGACATACTGTTGCCTGAATGATTAAGTTGTCAAAATTTACTTGGATATGTTGATGTGTCATTGTGCCAAGGAAGCTCACATAGTGATTTAATATTATGCAACCAGAAACATCCTTATATCATTTGCTGTAAGTGTCCCCAATGAAGTATCTGCATCTCAAGTGCATTGTGCCAGAATGTACTTTCCCATGAGCTTGCCCCTCAAGTGGCCTGCCCACTTCAGAAGACTTTTCGCCAGCACGCTATTGGCTCAGTGTTACTGAGGATGGTTTTGGATTACCTCTTCCGTTATGTTGTGTCTATATGTGTTGTGTTGTGTATAGACCGAGATATATTAAGTATGCCTTAATGTGCTAAGACTAACTTGTTGGGTCTCCCATCTTATAGGCCCATGCATCAAAGAAAAAATATGCAAATGAAATTCTCCTCAAAGCAGATGTACGGTGAGGCTGGTATGTTTTATCTAAAGATAGGGGGTGGTGATAAATCATGGAGAAAATCAAATTGCTGAAAATCAAATGGAAACTACTTAGGTTTTGTTAAGGGTGAGAAATGGTTTCCAAAAAGGTATAATACATGTCTGCAGCATTATTATTGGTCCCTCCCAAGACCGATTGAAAGTTTCGTTAATTTTCGGTAGTATTTTGGTTACTTGCGAAGTCGCGGTTTGCTATATCTTTCGCCTAGTGATGTTAAGGTTAATTTTATTAACACCATTGTCTTCAGTATGAAAAGAGCTTTCATTTGAATACCTACAGGACCATTCTACCCCGTTTTTCAGGTGCAATGTACTGATAAATGCAGCGGGATAAGCTACAAAGTCAGTTCTTTTGTGGTAATTATATGGCTCCTGTAGAAATGTCGGTTAAAAATTTGCAAATCAAGTTTCTATATCAGTTTTTTTCCCAAAAATAAATGTTTATATATTTTCTGATAAAATCTGCTTGTTCAATTTAATGTGGTGGACAAGATTCCATCTGACACACAAAAGTATCAATTTTGCCCTGTTTCACCCGGTATTTGACATCGAGTGATAATTTACAGGTGTATTTACATGTATATAACATTATCACTATTAGGTCCAGGGATTCTGTGCTTTAAAGCCATATGAGCAGTGATTCATGTAATAAATTCTAATTAAATGAGGACATGACTGATGTTAATTTGTCCAATCAAAGAATCCATAGTACACTCTTATTTCAGTCCAAAATTGTAGTCAACACTAAATGAGAGGTCATTTCTTTGCATCATGTAACTCATCACAGTCTGTCACTTTGATAAAGTAAAAAAAAAAAATGAGGACCAGCTCTCTGTGAAACATGCACTTTATGACTCATGACAGCCAATGAAGTGTGATCTTCTCTACTTTGAACATGGGAAACATAGAGGCTGTTTGATTACTGTAGTCATGATCAAGAGAAGGCCATTTTACGTGTCATAACTGTTTTTAGAGTGAAAATCAGATGCATAATCCTTTCCTTTGGCTGTCACCAACAAGCTTGATAAGCCTCGCTTAAATCAAATTGACATCGCAAGTATTGGGTTTGATCATTACAAATCACCAGCATGATTACACACGAAGTGCCATTTTCACAGTGCAACAGTCCATTCTTTTTCTACATCGAAGTGGCAGACTGTAGTTTGCGTGTGATATCACTGGCTTAAACATGTTTTAATGATATTGTTTGTGTCAGTTTTCATTTAATCTATTTGTTCAACATATATATATATATAATATGTGGCAGCATATGTGCAAAATGAACAAACTAACTGGTTTGGTGTATATGTACCTAACAAGAAGATTAGGAAACAAGCAGGTAACTGTTAATGACGTGGCAATGCCAGTTTGCAAACTGAAGAGGAGAAAACACATTGTTCCGATCGACCGCCAACCTGCAAACAGCTCTAATGAAAACATATAAGCAGTATCATCTCTACTAATCATGGAGTGGCTCCAAAGATGGCACCAAAAAGTAATAGTAAAGAGACACCTGGTCCCATTCAGCTGCTAATTGACAGAATTTTAATGACAAGTTTCTTGGTTTCTTCGTCTCCTTGGTAAAGGAATTTTTGACGAAGATTATGAAAACATGCCAGTATCATCTCTCACAAAATTAGAAAATCATTAAGTAGATAGCTTTAGAGATGTCATGGAAACTTATCAGTTTAACAGAATTCAATTAATACCTGTACAGATTTGAAAATCATACCCATTCGACATTGTTACACAATCTGAGTACTGACTCAAATATTATTCACTACTAAATTACCTATCAGCTTGCCATTTTAGTGGGATCTTTGAAATGTCTTTATAGGCAAGTGTTTTATGGAAACATATGAATTGCTTTCCTTGCCTTAATTAGTGCCTGTCACTGCCTGATGAATTTTTTGAGAAGAAACACAAAATTAGTTCTAATTTGTTAATCTTTATAAATAACCTAGCAATTTTGACAATTGTCTCTACAGGAATTTTGTGTAAAACAGTTTCTAGACCCAAAAAGCAAGGCTACAGTCCATTTAATAGCTGCTCTACGACGTCTTTGCATCAGTACAGTTATTACAGGCCTGAAAAGGATAAATCGCCATTCTGGAATTTTGGCCGCAGTGCAGGATGATGGATATAAATGATGCTATTAATGTCCATAACTCTTAGACATATAAAAAGGACTTTATTTTCCTCTCTGAAAAAATGAATAGAAGATTACCTGCCATTTGGAGGTAATTAATTTTGAATTAGGGCTGAAATAGAATTAAATGTTTCTCGGCGGGCACATTTTCATCCATTTTTTGCAGCCATCTTTGATTCTGCAAGCAGCTGCATCAGAAAAAGATGTTAAAATTCATAAACATATTCTATGCACCTAAATCTCCAAGAATATGCATGTTTAGCAATTTTGCATGCAAGCTCCACAGGGAACAGGCTCTCATTATAATTGTCTGATTATGATCGTGATAGTTCAACATTATATTATAATTCAAATGCTTAAAAGTGGTCAAATATACATCAATACATATCATGTTGGTACTCATTTGAAAGCTCTCTTTAAGACGAAGACAATGGCACCATTCTCAATGGGATAGCTGTTACCTACATCAAGTAATCAATAACCGCGATTTCGAAAAACGTAATAATTTTAGCTCAAAAGTTTATTATCTTCAGATGAGCTTGGGAGGGATCAAAAATGAAGCTACAGCAATGTGTAATACATCAATTTGCTGCATTTTTCTGTCTTAACAATGTTTGGATAGTTTCCATTTGAAATTTTAAAGTTCATTTTTATCACCACCCCCTACTAAACAATTTGGACAAAATGCTTTCAATAAAGTGCTGAATAAATTATTGCCCATGCCATATGGTTCTCAGCAAGATTGGCACAAGTTGAATAACTTTTGCATTCTAATTATTACTCATCATCCCACTATGCAGATTGAACCGTTCTTGTTGAGCCTAGCTCTGTGCAGTTCATGATAGCCTGGACCCCCTGAATGACAGTACATTGGTAAGCAGATTAATATTCAGTATAATCATAGAGAGTTATGCTATGCCTCAGTAAAGCTTTGAGAGTTCAAGTATAGGTCAGAGCTGGTCAGTACAAGCATATCCTGAACTGACAGACCAGCGAACCACCCTTACAAGCAATGACTATAATGGTATGCTGTGGCCTTGCAATGCAATTGCTTGCCCATATTGGCCTTTTAATGAATTGTGTCATTACCATTGCTTCCCTCATGCATGAATGTCAGCTGTTCCACATTTGCTTCTGTACAACAGATTGCTTCTGTTCCCCCATTGTCATTTGTTGTGACATTTATCATCGGCTGTCCAAGTCTGCCATTGTCCTATTATTCTTGACAACATAATTTGTTTGAAGCATTTATGAATAGGCTTACTTTAGATTCCTTTGTTTGTTGATCTTGAATGATAATGGAGATTGTAGATAAAAGATATGCAATTATAAGCTCTCCAAAACAGGATCACAGGATGTTAGAAACAGATTTGCATGCAACATACTCATTTGAAGCAAAGCCTTTATGGGACCACCATTTAATGATTTATCCGAAGAGAGGCGCTTGGAGTTTTAAAAATAAATAATTTCTTGCTCAGTTTTGGTGAAACGAATAAATTCTTTTTGGGCAGTTTCGAAATAAATTATTTCTGCTAGGGGCATTTCTTATCAAGGTGTTGCTTGATTGGAAAGGAATATTTAGTCACGTCACATGTCGCAACCTGAAATAATTGCCGTCCCAGTTGCCATTAAATAAGATAATTACCCACCAAGGAAAACACCAAGCCCCCCCCCCCTGAAAATCTAATGGTC
This sequence comes from Platynereis dumerilii, assembly GCA_026936325.1. Lineage (NCBI taxonomy): Eukaryota > Metazoa > Annelida > Polychaeta > Phyllodocida > Nereididae > Platynereis > Platynereis dumerilii. The sequence continues at coordinate 7,606,157 of JAPTHN010000008.1, forward strand.
ACCCCTAAATAGATTCTGATATATCACAATGTACTTATGTTGGTTAACTGACAGGGTCCATCATTTCCAATGTGAAATAGGAACTGGAACAACTATCCGATTGTTACATTATTTGTTACTGAGTGATTCGATTACTCCAAGGCATTTGCCTTAATGAATTTGCACCACTGCACGAGACCCAATAGTCCATTTGTTTCTTGTAATATATCGCTTGTGTGGTCTTTGTCACCTTGGACCAGATGCCACTGACTTTCCAATATTGCCCTAGTTTAGCTTGTCCACATATTTCCCAAAGGCAGTTAGTGTGACTTCATTTTGCTTGCAATTAATGGAGATGTTAGTTTTTCTTATAAAAGAGAAATCAGACTTGCATTGCTTCTTCATATTAGTCTATGATGCAACCTTAAAAAGCAAAGTAAAGCCAATTCCATTAATAACACTAAAATATCTCCTATTTGTTTCAACATGTTGGACATACTTGTTGACTTATTGTCTGTGAAGTCAGTCGCGAGTAAATTAAAATAAGTTTTGATATGTTGTTCTTGAGAATTTATTCAGAATTTTTTTCTCTATGAAAGGTCTATACATGCCAGACAGAATCAAATATGCACAGGGACATTAGTTGTTTTTGTCAACACACTCTATTTGCAATATCTCATCTGAGTAATATTCATGTCAAGAGCGGCAGAACAAACAATCACAGACAAGACTATCTGTGAACACATTGACGCAGGACTGTGTGGTATTATGGCAAAACAATGGAAAAAGCAGAAGGGGAATATAAAGTTGACAAATAAAACAACATATATGCAATATATGGAGAAACCAGTTTGAAACAACTATATATATATTTTTTAATTGGTATATGATGCATTTATGTGGATTCTGAGAAAGATCTAGTTCAGGAAGAAATGTCAAATATTTCATTGCCAAATGTTTCCAATTGTTTAATTAAATTATCTCTTCTCAAGTTTTGACAATAAGGCCAAACAAATGCTATTGTGCATCATAGATACTGATACATAGTTTTGTCTGGGAATGTTTTCTCCTTGACCTGTGACATGAAATAACATACTGAAAATACAAGTCATTGACAATTGCTTGTTTGTCAAATGTGCTCCTAACTGACAGGTGTTCATTGACAATCATCCAAATGTATATTGTGCGCATGAACTCATGTCAGGTCGATACAAATCTGTAGAGTAGGGGAGAGCGGGGCTGCGTGAGACACTTTTTTTATTTTCAAGTGTTCCAAAATATTGGCAGTAACGAGTTATATGAGATCACGTCTACATTATAGGTAATGACGTTGGGTATATTGTCAAGTAGTTTCAGGTTCCTACCTTTTACAGGTTTGGAGAAATTTTTTGTTACGTCCATGCTAGTTAAGTGTCTCACTGTGCCCCATGGGCGGGGCACAATGAGACAGCAGTCGGGGCACAGTGAGACAGGGCATCTGCTGCCATAACCGCCGATCCTCGGGACCTGCAGAATTGTTCTATCAATTGTTGCTAGAGAAACTACTGTACTCTTATAAAAGCAGCTGGCTAGGTGATTTTTTAGGTCCGTTTTTGAGCATGTTTCGAAACTTCATCGCACAGGACACATGCACGACTTATTTAACCTGCCGCACCTGTTACATACTAATCAAAATTCATTCTGATGCTTCTCTTTGAATATGACTCACTAAAATCAGGAGTTTATTGCAGGCATTTTGTTTTTAATAGTGAATTGTAAGCTATGCCTTACATTAAGGTCGTTTCGAGTGTATTTTACCATGTCTCACTGTGCCCGCCTCCAACTGTCTCACTGTGCCCCACGCAGCTCTCTTTATAAAATTTTTGAATCCTGCGGACCAGATGCCTGTATTGTGGTTCATCATCTCACTAAACTAAGGCAAATAATCAAGGTTTGAATTCCAGGCAATTGATTTGCGTTATACCATTTTTCTTGGGAATTATAACAAAAAGTCGTTTAGCAAAATTATTTACTTTTATCGGCTAAAAACCTAAATATTGAAATTCCACTCTCGATATGCTGTGTAGGCATTCCGGATATAGGTCAGACTCTCACTTACTTACTTTTTGTACTATACAAAAGAGGGTTGATCTGTAAACAGTACCAGCTAGACGCTACGGGCTTTGTCTCACTGTGCGCGCCGTCTCACTGTGCCCCGCTCTCCCCTAGCTACAGAGGGCTTCAGTCAAGGATGTGCTGTAGCCTCATGCATGAAACAACTGCACTGGGAAATCGAGTACATGGACTATACTGTATAACAGAGGATCCTCATGGAATGCCAGGAGAATTTGCTCAATATTGAATCCTGCCAAACAACCTGAGCAAACATTGAATCTGTATCTGACTCTCTTTGCTTTCTGCCAAGGCATTTTTGTCTATTTACCTTTTTTTTTCCGCTTGACATCTTGGTTGAGTCACTTTCCTATTTCTGGATCTGCCTGCGCATAAAGACACTCAGCTGGCATGACGGGCAACTGTAGAGACTGTGCTGTACTGTTTCTCTCACGTCATGCAGTAAATATTTACTGCTTACTCAGTCTTTTTAAAACTTGTATTGTATCATCGTTTTTGTAATGACAAATACATTTCTGTGAGAGAAAAGTTTCATTGGATCCTTTAGATGAAATATAGTTTTTTGTAAATCCAAAAGGACACAGATAGGAGGTCCGAAATGTGATTTCAACTATATAAAATCCATTTCTAAACTTTGTTCAGCATGGGTCTACTCATCCAAAGCAGTTTTCTTCAACACAAATCAAAGATGAAACGTTTTTCGCAAACATTTCTTTTCATCTATTTTGCTCAATTGTTGATCAAATCACTGGTTATGTACGGTGGTCCCTGCATTATAGGACCGCCACTTCTGCCATCATGAAGCAATCTCTCGCGGGGGTGGGATCTCTCTTTTGGGTGCAAAATACACTAAAAATACTACTTAGTGCTGGAGGAAGGCAGTCACATGAGGCAAGTTGGTCATACAACAGGGGTATTACAACACAGGAAGAAATTAATGAAATCGTTCACCACAATAATGTAAATAAATTTATATGGTCAACAAGGAAACAATCTATTGGCACAATGCATTAGATTCATACTTAGTCAGGGAGCCAAGGGCCAAAAATGTGAATAAAAAGGGTACTTTGTTCGCAGCGATCCACACCTCCTCAAATTTGGTACTGTCGGAAAGGAAATTTTCTGAATTTTTTCATGGTGGCCATGGTTTTTTCAATTTCTTGGACCGGAGATGTTTTATTTTCGTTTCCATGGCAACAAGTCTGCTTTTGTCAAAATAAATTTTATAAAACTTATCATGGCGTATCTCAGTTGCTGTGGAAGCAAGGCTTTCATTGATGAGTAATGTGGTGCCTTTTACTGGTCTCACTACTTTATGGGTGACATTTTGATTTTCCATCTCTTTCTTGTTACCATGGCAACACTTTAGGAGACTATTTCTCAGATTTTGTTAGTTTGTGTTCTTATTTTCTTTTAGAGAGCCACAATTTAATGGTATAACTTAAAAAATTATAAATATCTGAATTCTGGTGGGGCAACTCTTTTAACCAGTGGGTGTTACAAAATCAGATTTTGTTTGAGTGTGTTGCTATAGCAACCAATTTAAAATTATGGAATCAGAACCACCTTGAGGTCCTAGTTTTCAGATGGCTGCCTCTCAAAAGGCAAGCAACATAGCCAGCTGATATTTTAGGGGAAGCTCAACCATACTTTCAAAATTTTGAAAACATTCCATTGACTAATTTCGGTTGCCATGGAAACCACCAGAAATGGTAAACATGCATTTCAAAGTGATTTTAACTGAATGTGTAGAATATCAAGTTAATTCAAAGCAAAAAGATTGAAATATGGGCAAAATCTAAATTAAACACTTGTTCAAAAAGATATAAAGTATTATATATGAATTATGTTGCCATAGGAACCAGAATAAACATGTTTCAGATGCTAGCACAACAGATATGCAATGTTTTGCGTATCTATGGACTCATTAATGGTAGAGTCTTTTATGATACATCAATCTTGATGTTTATGAGGCCAAGAAATCTAATTTTGATATCAAAAGTAAGCTAATTTGCATATTTGCTCATAAAAAGAAGCAAAATCGGTGCCTTTACGGATTTATTGAGCATTATTCCTCTCTCTGACTGCACAAAATCTTGTTAAACTGCAACATATTTATATTCTAAGGTTCATTTGCTTATGTCCCAAAATAATCTGAAATCTAGTGGATAACTCTTTAAGACAGTTGGTATGGCAGTGTCAAGTTTTGATTCAGTGTGTTGTTATGGCAACTATATTCAAATAACAAAGCTATCAATTTCACAAAGTCCTCTTTTTCAAATGGCTGTTTCTCGCTAGCCACTGGCATAAAAGGTTGTCTTATGATATTTTAGGAATAGATTAAATTCAATTTCATAATTATGAAACAATTCTAGTAAAGTTTTTGTTGCTATGGAAATCACCAGAAAAGGTGAACTTTCTCTCCAAAGTGATTTTCATTGAATGCGTAGAATACAATGCTCATCTCATACAAAAGAGTGAAATATGTAAAATATATATAAATATATATTCCAAACTAACTTAAACAATGACAGAAAGCATTATATTTGAAATATGTTGCCATAGTAACCAGAATAAACATGTCTCAAAGAAACTATCATAATAGATATAGAATTTGTTGTGTATCTAAGGACCCATCGAAGGTGCAACCTTATACGGTACATAAATTCTGATGTTTGTGAGGCCAAGGAATTGAATTTCAATGTCAGAAGTTAGATAATTTGCATATTTACTAATAAATTTAAATAGTGCCTTTACAGCATTATTCCGCATCATTTCTCAAGAAACGACATTATTCCTCTCTATGACCACACGAAATCTTGTCAAACTGTAATATAGTTACATCCTGAGATTCATTTGTTATAAATGCCCCAAAATAAAAAACATGTGAGATCTGATTGGAGAACTCTTTCAGGCAGTTGGTATCAAAATATCATTTTGTGTTTGAGTGTGTTGCTGTAGCAACCATTCGGAAATTACAGAGCCACCAATTTCATGAAATCCTGTTTTTCAAAGAGCTGTTTCTCACTAACTGAGAAAGGTTGCCTCAAGACATTTAAAGGGTATCAACCTTTCTTTCATATTATGAATAATTCCATTGATCACTCTTGGTTGCCATGGAAACAGCCAGAAAAGGTAAATTTCCCTCTAAATGATTCTTGTTGTAAGTGATGAATATAATGCTAATCACACACAAAAAGACTGACATATGGACAAAATGAAGAGACTCATCAAAAAATGTAATGAAGCAGAATATATGAAATCTCTGTTCATAGCAACCAGAATTAACATGTCTCAGACACTAGCGTGCAAGGTAAATACTTTTGTTGTGTATTTCTGGACCCATATAAGGTGCAATGTTAAAAGGGTGCCCACCGAACATCGCACAAAATATTATAGGAATATAGGTTTTTTTTACCGTAAAATATAGGAAAATATAGGAGGTTTTCGCCTACTTTAATGAGACAATATGGGAAATATTCGACAGCGAAACCATCGGCAAATCACGGGATCGCTTCCACCATAAGTCGAAAACTTCATGTCACGGACAAAAACAAGTCTAAAAATTCATATATCTGGGCAGAAAAGACGCTTAAACTTTGTATTGCAGACAAAAGTGGGCATATATGCACGAAATATCTTGATAACTTGAAAAATATAGGAATTTATAGGAATTTTTCCAAAATATAGGAAATTATAGGAGGCCTTAAAAAATATAGGAATTATAGGAAATATAGGAGGAGTGGGCACCCTGTACAGTAAACAGTTAAGTTACAGATCAATTCTGATACTGACGAGGCCACAAATGTCAGCTATAGTGAGGTTTCAGCCTCATTTTCAGTGTGGTTGCCATGGTGACACATTGTAGGCCACCATAGCCAAACAACAATAGACATAAAAAGAAAAATGTCTATAGGCCTACATTCTGCAAAAGATATTTTGAACCACACTGTAAAACTAGAATATGTGGGATATGCACTGTATAAAATCTGGAAGTCTGGAGAAGCTCAGACGCCTAATACAAAGGACCGAAGCTCCAGAAAGCAGCATATTTTTTAAATATCGCAACTTGGAAGTTTATATTTGGTCTGGGAATATCAATCAGAAATGAGGGAATTTACCATAAATTTTGGCTAATGAAACATGTTATTGTGTCTAAGCGGGGACTGCAGTCTGAAACCTGGAAACTGGCCTTCAGCTGCTCTACTAAAATTAATAAAATCAGTTTCATGAAGTAAAAAAACCCTAATAATACTGTAAACAGTCATTTTGTACTCATAGTTATGAAGATATGCAAATTAGCATTCTTTTGATACTACAATTTGATTCCTTGGCCTCGCAAACATCAGAATTTATATATCGTATAAGGTTGCACCTGCGATAGGTCCTTAGATACACAATAAATTGTATATATCTATCATGCTAGTTTTCGGGAGATTCTGGTTGCTATGGCAACATATTTCGAATATAATACTTTCTATCAGTTTTCAAGTTAGTTTTGAATATATTTTGTCCGTAATTAACTTTCTTTGTATGTGATGAGAATTGTATTCTACACATTCAATGGAAACACTTTAGAGAGAAAATTTGCCATTTCTGGTGGTTTCCATAGCAACAAAAACTCTACTAGAATTGTTTAATAATTATGAAAGTGAATGTGATCCATTCCTAAAATATCATAAGGCAACCTTTCATGGTTAGCGAGAAACGGCCATTTGAAAAAGAGAAATTCATGAAATTGATGGCTTTGTTATTTCAATATAGTTGCCATAGCAACACAATAAAAATCTGACACTGTGATACCAACTGACTGAAAGAGTTATCCACCATATTTCAGATTATTTTGGGGCATAAGCAGATGAAACTCAGAATATAAATATGTTTCAGTTTAACAAGATTTTGTGTGGTCAGAGAGAGGAATAATGCCCAATAAATCTGTAAATACACCAATTTTGTTTCTTTTTATGAGCAAATATGCAAATTAGCTTACTTTTGATATCAAAATTAGATTCCTTGGACTCATAAACATCAAGATTGATGTATCATAAAAGACTCTTCCTTAAATAAGTCCAGAGATACGCAACAAATTGTATATCTATTGTGCTAGCATCTGAAACATGTTTATTCCGGTTGCTATGGCAACATAATTCATATATAATACTTTGTATCTTTTTGAACAAGTGTTTAATTTAGATTTTGCCCATATTTCAATCTTTTTGCTTTGAATTAACTTGGTATTCTACACATTCAGTTAAAATCACTTTGAAATGCATGTTTGCCATTTCCATGTGGTTTCCATGGCAACCAAAATTACTCAATGGAATGTTTTCAAAATTTTGAAAGTATGGTTGAGCTTCCCCTAAAATATCAGCTGGCTATGTTGCTTGCCTTTTGAGAGGCAGCCATTTGAAAACTAGGACCTCATGGGAGTTCTGGTTCCACAATTTTAAATTGGTTGCTATAGCAACACACTCAAACAAAATCTGATTTTGTAACACCCACTGGTTGAAAGAGTTGCCCCACCAGAATTCAGATATTTATAATTTTTTAAGTTATACCATTAAATTGTGGCTCTCTAAAAGAAAATAAGAACACAAACTAACAAAATCTGAGAAATAGTCTCCTAAAGTGTTGCCATGGTAACAAGAAAGAGATGGAAAATCAAAATGTCACCCATAAAGTAGTGAGACCAGTAAAAGGCACCACATTACTCATCAATGAAAGCCTTGCTTCCACAGCAACTGAGATACACCATGATAAGTTTTACAAAATTTATTTTGACAAAAGCAGACTTGTTGCCATGGAAACGAAAATAAAACATCTCCGGTCCAAGAAATTGATAAAACCATGGCCACCATCAAAAAATTCAGAAAATTTCCTTTCCGATAGTACCAAATTTGAGGAGGTGTGGATCGCTGCGAACAGAAATCCCAATTTTGAGGGGTTGGCTCCCTGACTAACTTTGATGATTAATCATGCAAAGCTGGAGAGAACCGGGGAGAAACCGTGTCAGAATGAAGTTTGTGCGACAAAGAAGATTCATTTGAATGACATTGTTCTGGTTCAACAAAACCTGAACAACAACAACATACCTGGACAAGATATAATTTTTAAATCAACCATAATGGCAATAGTTTTATTGTAACTGCTTGACATGTCATCCACAAATATGAACTAGTCTGAAGTATAGTAGTCGTAGACGTTCTTTCTTCCCTCAAAAAATGGAGGTTGTCATGGCAGTTGGGTAAGAAGCACTATCCAAATACTAGTACCCATAATCATCTCGCCATGTATACACTAAACAATGATAAACATGGCATATGAAATGCATTTGCAAAGGCAAATCCCCTAGACTAGAATCAGACAATCTTAATTATACCTGTCTGTGACAATCCTCACTTTATTTTGTCTCTCTACTTCTTTATATAGTTCTGCAGATACAGTGTATTATATACCTTACAATATACATAGAGAGGAGGTATGTCTGACAGACTACAGCCAGACTTTCAAAGTCGTATACCATTTCTTGTCATACCAAGGCCCTCATGTCAGTTCTAATCCTTACTTGATTGGGTCTGTCTAGTGTCTACCTCCTTGTCTAGTTTTTTGTCTATTTTCCTGTTTGTGAAACCAATTCGTATTCATGTATGGATCTGTGATATCAACCTCTCAGCATTTCATCATTCTGGTGACAGGAGGTTCCTTGCCTTACACCATAACTAATGTTAAAAACATAAATTTTAAGGTAGTGTTGTGTTTGCTCACCCTGAGACACTTATGTAGCTCTGCTTTCCTATTTATTGTAGCTCATCCTGTCTCCTTTTATATCTATATCGATTATAAGATAATCTTAATACCCTTATTTAGGTGGGTGTCTTTGCCATCTCACATTACAATTCTTCAAGTTTTCTGCTGCCATCATGTGTTCTCAATTTCATAATAAAATTTACTGCTTTTTGGCTTCCTTAACGAATTGAGAAAAGCTCTTAGAATAATTTCGTTTTCTGTGTTAATAATTTCCAATCAAATATGATGCCTTTTCATTATCTGTCTTTGCCATTAATAACATCTGAATTGAGATAATTCACTTTTCATCCATTTGGAATGTTTCTTGTTTGGGAGATAAGTTGATTAATGAATGAGATTACTTGATGCAATTCTCATTAAAAACATTCTTTTTATTTTTTAACAAGCAAATGTTTTTCACCTTCCAGGAATGTAAAAATAAATGTATTTTTTAGCAGAAAGATATAATGATTCTCCAATAAGGTGGTCTGAAGGCGAATGCAAAAAATTAATCTGACAAAATCCCCAATTTTACACAAAACCAATTACCATATCAGTTACTGCCAAACACTTTGATATAGAAATAGAGTGGACTGTGGCAAGTGAAAATGGCACTTCGTGTGTCATCATGCTGATGATTTTCCATGATCAAACCCAATGCTTTCAATGATAATTTGATTGAAGGAGACTTATCCCACTTGTTGGTGACAGCTAAACGAAAGGATTATGCATCTGATTTTCACTCTAAAATCTGTTATGAGAAGTCAAATGGCTTTCTCTTGATCATGACTAATCAAGCAGCCTCTATGTTTCCCATGTTGAAAGTAGAGAAGATGACACTTCATCGGCTATCATGAGTCACGAAGTGCCATTTTCACAGCGCCACAGTCCACTCTAATTCTATATCAAAGTGTTTGGCTGTAAACCATCACACGCACAATGTGATCTGTCACAAAACTTCATACGTCTGAAACAATATCAGAACAGATTTTACCACCCTTTAAATAAACATACATACAGACATACATACCCTAGAAAGGCTCATTTGGCAGATTTTTTTACATCTTACCTTCTGCATGTATAGATGTATCTCTGAGAGGCTTCAATTGAGTGCTGGCCTATGTCTCATGTTGACATTCTTTCAACAGAACAAACTTTAGTTTGCATTTGTTATAAAAGATTAAGTACAAAATACTGAAAATTTACTCGAGCACTTACCCCGTGTTTTGGATCTTTATTTGTCCATCTTGCTATGCATTCTCCACATTTTCTTTTTTGATGGAATGATTTATCTTGCATTGCAAACATTGAAAATTTAACATTAGATTGGCAAAGGCTGAATGTATACTAATTGTATCAAATGGTGTCTGTTTGTGTGTCCAAGATAAACTCTTTAAGTTTGATGACTCAGCAAAAGAGAATACATTCACAGCTTCAAGCACCATCCAGCGTAGTACTTAAAAAGTTGTATAGGAAGTTGGGAAGTTTTTAAAAGCTAAAAGCTGAGTGTCAGTTCTGAAGCCAATGCATGTTGCTGCATTGTTGCATCATGTAGGAATGCCAAAAGGGACTATGTTAGTCAGAAAATGAAGGAGTGAATAATGTTGCAGGGAAGTGCAGCCCATCTTATTAGAGTACAGTAGAACAACAAAATGTAGGCCTATGTGGTAGGTACAGTACGAGTTAAAACCAATTTACAAACGAAAATCAACACTGCCTAATCAATGCCTTTCTGCAACCTATGGCTGGTTGATATTGTAAACCAAATTAATTAAAAGAAGATTAGACAATCTTTAATTAATCAAGCCATTTAACCTTATAATCAAAGCATGCCTTTTCATAATGTAGTGCTATACGTGTATAATGAAAAGCAATCAAGGATTTAGAGCTTTAGAGGAATGTATCAGAAAAAATTGGAATGTACAAGACATTGAGGAGAAAAACAAATTGAAAAATGTAATGGAGAAGTAATTCATCTTGATTGGTCTTATCATCTCTTTAATTGCTATGAAATTCCAATTGACATTTCCATGCACATGAGAAATGAGCAATTACTCTGCAATTAAAGAAAATCTAAAAAAAAATGCTGATTTTGAAAACTTAAGGGCTTTTTGGAGTTGCCGCAATGAATAGCAAATTTTAATGCTCATGGCCAATCTGAGATAGAATGTGGTTTCATATTTGTTCAGACTATTAAGTTAACGGCCAAAAAAAGGAAGTTATGGCTTCAGACTATTAAGTTTACGGTCAAGAAAAGGAAGTTATGGCTAAAGACTATTAAGTTAACGGCCAAAAAAGGAAGTTATGGCTTCAAATTTTTGATGTGGAACAAGGTTAATGGGTATTATTTTGACTTTTTGAAAATACCAACAATGGTAAAACGATGCACAATTTGTTTCACAATGTTTTATGTGCGTTTGTTTTGCAGGGAAGGAAGAACTGTAGGATCAACATGGCTGAATGTCAAGTAGCTCCCTGCCACTTGCTTGCGATACACTGAGTTAGTCTACATATACTTTCAAAAGTTTAAGTAGTTGTTTCCAATTCTATCATTAATAACAATTTTTGCAATTGAAGAATTCAACATCAGACACCTTAGATGATTTTACCTCTCACCATGTCAGAAAGTTTTGATGTGTCTTGATCATCATTTCCATATTTTGTTGCATGTAACTTTAGGCCAAATGGGTAAATGATGGAAATTGACTAGGATTGATTATTTTATGATTGTGCAACACTAACTAATGATTTTATATTCATGAAACTGCTCAGATAACAGCATATGGCAGGAGTACACAAACTTGATTTCCCATTTAATAAACATGTATTCAGTTGCTATTGCCTCAAATGTAAATTCATTGGTATTTACCAGTCAGGAAATCTCAGTGTATTGTATATTTAACCAGTATATTCACCCAATCAGATGATATATGCATCAAGCTGATGTAATTTTACGCTGATTACATCTCTGCTGAATTACAAGCTTTGATATTCAAGACCTTACTGACTCATTGATGTGATTTATATACCCCTGCTTTCAAATTTGACACCATCACCATTTGTCATCTTTATACATTGAGTTGTTGAGTAAGTGAATATGTTTAAGCTGGTGATGAGTGGAATAGAAAATAGTACATTATGCTGTCAGTTTTTGCAGATATTCTGACAGAAGATACGATGACCTAAGATGAAAGAAGTTTCAGAAGTTAGAAACTTCCAGTTCAAGTATAGAATACTGTACTTCTGAGTGCCCTCCCAACTTAATAATTACAAGGATTGGCTGAAAAGGTGCACATGTGAACATCTATTAATAAGCCAATCCTGAGTCTTATTCAGTCTGAAGAGGACACTACAACATCTGAGCCCAGTAATAAACTTGTTAGTAAGTCAGGTTAAAGGTTTTAAGAATCTCAATTTTGTATTGGGTATCTGAGCTCCTCTTTATGCAGATGTAGGTTGAGCCAAGCAGATATATACACCTTGCATTGAACCTCTGTTTACTCCACAATATAGGCCTACATGAAAACTGACACTGCTGACAGAAAGGGTGCCAACACAAGAAAATACATAAACATGGTGAATAATAATCTATATATTTATTACTATACCAGTTTTAGCACAGTCTTTAGATAGGCATATGCAATCTAGTTTGGTTCTGTCTACAAACCAGAAATCTGAAAGAGCTCACTAGATCAAGCCTCAAGGCTCAGTATGAGATATGTAATAGCTGAATGACTTCCAAAAGAACTTTCATCTTCAGAAAACTTTGGAAGTTTACATTTCAGAATAATTCGGAATTTTGAATTGCTAGTTTCTGAGAAAGCAAGTATGCATGGTTTCCTGAATTCTTATTTTTTTTGTATTTAGCTCTTAACTGTGTATGAAGTATTTTTGAAGATAACATGTACAAGTTGGTAAATAAAAATTAATAGACTTCTTGTAATACCAGAAATAAATGCAACCAACTGAAAAATAAAGAGTAATAATAGTCTGAATATAATACAATGTATTATCATAAGCAACCACTTCCAATTAGATTCACCAGCTGGGTTATGAATAACAAATGGATTTCGATCAGAATTACAGTTAAAAGTTAAGTGCATCGATCCAAGCTTAAGTGGCTGAGGACGTTTTTTTTTCAGGTTACTTCTTTGGATAATAACAGCCTGACAGACCAATTAATTGGCTAAGACAATCTCATATGTGATGCTAAGACATCTAGATATATACATGGACTCTCTAAACTAATAGTAGTCACCAGTGGCATACCTGAGGGGTCATATGTGGGGGCACCGGGGGGGGGTGGCACAGGTTCAATGCCACCCCCCCCCCGCCATAGGGACGCCACTGGTAGTCAATCATTTTTGCACATAGCTATCTGGGTAAGAACCAATGCTTTTGACTTCTGCTGTATTTTAAAAATTGTTGTACTTTCATTCAGCAAACTCCTCTGCATGAAAAAGAATCAGTTGTTGGGTATTCTCTGTCAATGATTAAAACAACTACATTGTTTTATGCATAATGAACTGGCAAATCTGACCAACTGCTCTTAACTCTGGTTTCTACCAACAGCAAAAACTAGTCTCTAAACTTCCACATCTCCCTAACACAGTGTTTTGTATGCAAAAGGAGCTCACAAAAGAAGCTGAAAGAGTGAGAAGAATGTCTTTTCAGCTCTTTTCACTCTTTTCAATTAAGCACCTTTGCTTTCTTCTAATGTTGCAACCTCTAATCTTCCTTCCCTTCTTTTCCAAGTGGAGTAACCATAGTAGGCTCGTAAAAGACCAAAAATAGGTTGTCCAATCTGACCAATGGCCACTTGAGCCCTATAACCCAGCTCCCCCGAGCAGACACAACCCGTAGTAACACTTCCTTTATGTTGCACCAAAAACATTTACAGCCTCAGAAATAAGCCCAACCCAGGGCCTCCCACCCATCACTCTTTGGCACAGTCACAAAAGATAATAATAATTCTGTTTCAACACACATCTTGTTGTTCAGCATGAAAAATTGTACACAATAGACTGGCGGCATTGTAGACAGGAAAAGGCAATGACCACCATAAAAGTAGTCTCTGTGTAGAACAAGCAACTTGATTGATGTTCATGATGTAAAAGTGGAGGGATCAAGACTCAGACTCAAGATGTATTTATTTGGTCCGTACATATGCAAATGAATTTAAGAACAATAACACCAGATCTATAAAATAAATAAAGGCCAGGAGACAAGAGGGATAATGGTTATAATATTGTTAATGTATTCCAAGTTAAACAAAGGCTGATGTTGTGGTTGTGTGAACTGATCCTTTGAGCTTAAACAGAGCCTAACATTAGCCCAAATCTGCAATCAGAATTTTTTCTAGAACATCAGGATTTTATGTTATGGCCATTTTACTATAAGACCATATTTTTAGATTTTCTGACATTTATTAGCTTGTTCTGATTTATCCAGATTGTATTTCTGACTATGACACATTCTATTCCCATAATGCAAGTATTTGCAAACTCAATCACAGGTTAAACTTCCATAGATATTTCTCTTCATCTGTCTCAATTGTTGATCAATTTCTCAGTTATGTATTGACAGAAGTCCAGGGGACACCACCACTTACATGTAAGCATCATCTAGCAGCTGACTAATCTGCCTTGAAGGATGGTATTTGTGCTTGTCTCTATCCCACCTGGATCCTTGTCTTTGTTTATAAATTATATCTCCAGGGAATATTGATGGACATCTGTTTTATATCAAAGAGCATTATGAACAATGAAGACACCACAGAATGTGAGCATCATCAGAAGGGGAAATTGGTAATGGTAATAATGAGGGTAAATAAGAACTACGAGGAAGCAATTTCTTGACATGATGCTCGGGATTCTGTTTAGATGATTAATCATGTCTTACACTTTCCTTCACGCCATGGTGAAAAGAACTTGACTTGACTTGACTTGTGTTGTGCTGGAGTACCCCGGATCAGCCGGGGCAGCTCAACCACCATCTTTGTGGAGGGAGCTGCACTTTTATTTTTTTTGGTGACCGCCGTATGATGATGAGATGAGAAGACTGGGAGTCTGGAACATACCCTATTCATTCAGGGATGCCCAGGGTCTTTCAGTTGCCCCAGCATAGAATACTGGATACAACCCGCCTCCATTTTATGTCCCATGGGCTCGGACTAAAGTGAGTTCCCTGGGTGAGATTTGAACCCACACCCTCAAAGCCAGTGGACAAGCAGTCTTGACCATTAGGCCACTGTATAGACACCCTCAAAGAATGTCTCATGAAACCTTGTCAGAATGAAGGAGTTTGTGTCAACAAAGGAGACAGGGCCGGATTAACCCTTGATGGCCGAGTTGGTGCCCCTCCCCCCCGCCAAAGCTACATTAAAAATTTCCTGATGAGACCTGATTTTCACAGGTGCTTGGCGGTTTTTTCCCATTGGCAACTGTACCCATACTTTATTTACCATGCACATAGAGAAATTTTGCATTTTTAGCTTACAAATTTTACCTTCTAGAGGGAGGGGGGACCTTGAGGGGTGGGGTAATTTTTTTCATGTTTTATTTCAGTAATTTTAATGAATTTTTTTTTGGAGAGCTCAGGGGTGGGGGACATTGCCTTGTGAAATGTTTCCAGGTGTCAATTCATAATTCATTGGTATTCAAATTTGATAACTTTTATAATTAATAAGTAGCTGTCATTGTATTTAACGAGCCAATAAAATTATAATCTGATTCTAAGAATAATTTTAAGGAGATTATGAATTATAATGTCCTAGTCTCACAAAATCTGACCAGAAACAACATATTTTTACTTTCGATCTACCATAATGGCAACATTTTCAAAGTTAAACTGACTTGTCCACTCACAGATTTTCATTCAGACTGCAGGGTCTGAAGTCTGGTTGAAGTTTTGTGAGCTCATAATGTAGAGGTGGTCACTGGCTGGGATAAATATAAACTGCAGTCGGGTTAATAAGAGCACAATCCATGCTTGTCCTGCAACAAGGGATTATAAAAAGCATTTCCGAGATGCAAACTCTGTACATACATGCACTTTAAGCCAGGCTTAGTTAGTTATACAATCTTGTCATGTCACTGCCACATGTCTCTGTTAATCCCCACTTGATTGTGTCTGTCTACATCTATGTTTTTTGTCCATTTTTCTGTTTGTGTTGCTCCCCACAAATTAGTTTTCATGCTTGTATCTGTGATATCAGTCACACACAGCGAGCCCGAACCATCTTCGGGGTTAAAAAAATGGCCCAGCATAACCATAGGTGCCATTGCGTAGCTTAAGACCAGACGAACAAGTAGATGTAAAGAACAAAAAAATCTGTTGGGAATTTTTTTAGATATTGCAGTTTTTCAATTTTTTGTTTGTCACATTACTTTATGCTGGCGATATTCCTGCAAACCGGGATGCAAGTTATAATTTCAAATGATTGAATATGAAAAAATATATATTTCTGCCTTTTAGCAAACAATTGAAATACAGAATGTTATAATTATTAGGAAAAGTCACATTTTCATGTTTGTGTGTGATAAACTCATTGCATATTTATGAGAAGTATGTCACAAACACTATTTAGCATTGCTGGCTTTACCTGTGACTTCAAGAAGGAAATAACACAATATCTAGATTAACAAATGACTTAAAACTATTTTATTGTTTTTAAAAAAAAAAAAAATAAGGAAATTCGAGTTATTAACACATCCTGATCCATAATGTCTATATCTTTTTATCACTCTTTATCACATACATGGTTTTTAAAGATGTCTATGATGTATGCGTGTGTGTCTGCCTTTCACAGTTGGTATTAAAGGAGAAGTATTCAATTGGTTTTATAACTTTTGAATCTTAGTTTTAATGTGTTCTTTTCACACTAATTTCATGAATTAAGGAATAAGAATATTTTTGCAATTCTTATGAAAATTTTACACTGTACTTGGAAATTAATGCATGTATGAGTTTGTCACACATTCCTGATACTAAATGCAACTGCATGTATTTTTATTTTCAAAGAAAGGATTATTATTTCTTCTAAATGATATTTTCAAACAGCTTTTACAAAGCCGGTGCTCATTTAGAAGATTTGTGACATAACTTGTGGTGTTAAAATTTGGGTGTGATAAGTCGGAAAGTTAAAAAATGTGATAACTCAAAAAATTCCCAACAGATTTTTTTGTTCTTTACATCTGCTTGTTCGTCTTATCTTAAGCTACGTAACGGCGCCTATGGCTATGCTGGGCCATTTTTTTAACCCCAAAGATGGTTCGGGCTCGCTGTGACAGGCTTTCATGATGCTGGTGACAGGAGGGTACTTGCCTTACACCATAACTGACGATAAGCTAAACAGTCAACACCTATTTAGGTCAGTGACTTTCAGAATCAAATATCACCTTTTACTTTTAAAGCTGTTTGTTTTTGCCATGCATAATCAATTTCATCATGAAATTCGCTGTTGTGTCCTTGTTTCTTCAAGGAATTGAGAAAAGCTCTTAGAATAATTTCGTTATCTGTTGAAATAATTTTCCATCAAATGCCAATTGCAATGCATTTTCATTATCAGTCTTTGCCATTAATAAAATAAGAACTAAGATTTTTCGGCTTTAATCCATCTCGAATTTTTCTTTCCTGATGGTCACACAGAGAAATTAATCAATGAGAAAACTTTCTAGAAATGTAAAATATTTCTTTGTTAAGCAGTAAGATACGGTGGGTCTCCTATAGGGTGGTCTAAAGGCGCATGCAAAACAGCAAATCTTCCGAAATTCTTAATTAACCACATTAGTAAAACTATCACAGGCAAAATTTTCAGTGTATTATATAAAGACGAAATGGCTCCTAAAAGCCTTCAAAAGAAAATTGTAAACTGATGGCATTTAACCCAAATTAAGAAGTGAATAACGTTGCAGGGAGGTGCAGCCCAGATTCTTATTTATAAGAGTACAGTGGAACAACAAAATGCATGTGGTAGGTATGAGTTAAACCAATTTAAAAAGGAAAATCAAGCACTGCCAAAGCAACCTTTGATTGGCGGACAATTGCCGGACATGATCGTAAACCAAGCAAATTAAAAGAAGATTAGGCAGTCTTTAATTGATCAATTCATTTGACCTAGTTATCAAAGCAAGCCAATTCAAAAGTTCCTTAAATGATGTTGAGCTGTACAAAGGCAATCAAGGATAAATGAGATTTGCAATGATCAGAAAGAATTGAAAAGAAAAACAAAATTGAAGAATGTGATGGATAAGTAATTTATCTTGATTGGTTGTATCATCTCTTTAATTCCCATGAGATTCCAATTGTTATGAGAAATGAGCAATTACCCGACAATTGAAGAAAAATTGAAAAAAATACAAATTCTGCAATAGCTTCTTGCAGATGCCGAGATAAATGACAAGTTTTAAAGCTGATGGCCAATCTGGGACAAACTCAATAATCATGATCTCTTGAAGAATTGCACGATAATACACTGTCGGTGAAATCACTGCACAACAAGTAAGAAGATCTGATGTGTCTTGCTAATAATTCATTTTCTATAATTTCTGACATACAACTGTGGGTTGAACGATAAGGCGGTGGAGATTCACTTGGACAGGTTTATGTGTCAATGTATAATAGAAACTCAAATGATGTTTTGATATTCATGGAACTCACCAGATAACAGTTTATGCATGGCATACTACATCAAGTTGATTTCTTATCTGAATAAACATATATTCAGTTGCTAATGCTTCAAATGTAAATTTATCGGCATTTACTTGCCAGGAAATCTCAGTGTATTGCATATCTAGTCAATTTATTCACCTAATTTGATGATATATGCATCAAGCTGATGTAATTTTACGCTGATTACATCTCTGCTGAATTACAAGCTTTGATATTCAAGACCTTACTGACTCATTGATGTGATTCATATACCCCTGCTTTCAAATTTGACACCAACTCCATTTTTCATCCCCGTATATTGAGTTGTTGAGTAAGTGAATATGTTTAAGCTAGTGATATGTGGAATATAAAATAATGCATTACTCCGTTAATTTATGCAGATATTCTGACAGAAGATACGAAGGACTTAGATGAAATAAGTATATAGGAAGTTAGAGACTTGCAGTTCAGGTGTAGAATCTGAATATATACTTGGGAGTGCCCTCCCAACTTCATAAATGCCAAGATTGGCTGAAAAGGAGTGAACATCTATTTTAAATAAGCCAATCCTGCATCATACTCAGTCTAGGGAGGACACCTGCTGTTAGAGACTGCACCTGAGCCCCAGTAATTAACCTGTTAGTAGGTCAAGTAAAAGGTTTTCTTTTTAGGAAGCTCAATTTGGGTATCTTAGCTCCTTTTTATGTTAGTAGGAAAACTGTAAAGTATTGGTGTTTTGCTGACATAAAGGAGTGAATAATGTTGCCGGGAAGAGTAGCCGGAAGTCCTGGAATGCATGAAAATACAAAAACATAGTGAATAATAATTTATGTATGGAATAGAAATTTATTTATGCAGATATTCTGATAGAAGATGTGATGCACCTGGATTAAAGAAGTACAGGAGATAATTATTGCATCTCAAATATAGAATACGAGGGGTTTTCCAAAAGTTTTGTCCAAATTGCCATAACTTTTGCAATGTTTAATGCAGATACATGATATTTGGGTCACATAATATTAAAGTAATTTGCAATTGATCCTAAAAAAATCAGATCATAGAAAAATAAAGAAATGGTTCATTTGTTACCATGGAAACCAAAAGTCATGAAATGCTGCCCAGGGCAATTTTAGAGACCCCGATTCATTGTATCTTGTCAAAAATGTAAGTTTTTACAGTGATTAAAAAAAAACCTTTCAAAAATAAACAGTAACATTTAACAAATTCCACAGGTCATGTTGTACACACAGGAAAAGGTAATGACCACCATTAAAATTGTCTCTGTGTAGAACAGGCAGCTTGGTTGATGTTAATGATGTAACTGTGGAGGGTCAACAAACAGCTTGGTTAATATCAATGATGTAAATGTGGAGGGATCAAGACTCAGACTAAGTCTTACACTATATTTATCTGGCCCATACATATACAGATGAATTAAGCAACAATTAAATCAAATTTATAAAATAAATAAACACCAGGAGACAGAGGGATAATGGTTATATTGTTAATGTGTTATAAGTTAAACTAAGGCAGATGTTGTGGTGAAATTCTGGTTTCCTTCACGCAGGACTAGCCAGAATATCCTCCAGCTTGTCACTATCCCAGAAGTGAACATATTCTTCGACCAATACCGTTTACTATGGTTTGGCGAGCACAGATTAATTGTCCTTCCAGCCCAAAATGTCATTTTTCTTCACTTTTTCTAATCCAGAACAATTTCCTGCAAGTGTGACCTGATCCTTTGAGCTGAAACAGAGCCCAAGCTGAGCCCGCCTTGCATTGTTTTCTATTTTTTTCCTGCCAGACCCACCGTTGTGGCAGAAGTAGTGTATCCGAGAGTGAGTAGTCTCCTCAGACAGAATGAAGGGCATGATTGGCTGATAACATTTTCATTGACCAACTCTGAAAAAGCCAATCCTGTCACTTATTAAGTGTGAGATGCTCCTCACTGTTGGGTCAACAAAATCAACTTTTTGTTTGCTACCTGAGGAAAAATACCTCTACAAACCTAATATGAGCATGTTGATTCCAAATCTGCAATCAGATTTGTTCTAGGACATCAGGATTTTATTTTTAGTTATGGCCATTTTACTATAAGACCATATTTTTAGATTTTCTGACATTTATTAGCTTGTTCCGATTTATCCAGAATGTATTTCTGATTATGACACACTATGATTCTATTCCCATAATGCAAGTATTTGCAAACTCAAACACAGGTTAAACTTCCATAGGACAGGCTTCAAGATCTTAGTCAGGAGTTACTGCCACGAGTGTGAAAAAATTCTTGAGGCCACAAAAACGTATCACAGATTCTGAAATATATTTTGTCTTGTGTAAAAAATTGTGCTCTTTCTGATGGTGACCTTTTTTTTAAGTGTCTTTATAGTGGTGTTCAAGTCGCCATCTCACAATTTAAGTGGAAAAACGTGCGAAAAATGCAAATTTTTTGTGACACATTTTTCAGACATCAAAGTTTGACTATCTCTTCCTTGATGGAAATCAAGGATTCATGATAATTGAGGGTACCATGGCATTCCCTATTGTCTAAAGTTTAAAATGACACCCAGTTTTACAGTTTTAATAATTTGTCTCAATATATGCTGCTCTGTGAACAGGATATCGAAACAGAGTCAAGTGACAAAAGTAAAAACAATTTATAAAAATGAAGTGAAGTTCCTATTTGATTTTTTTTTTCAACGTCATCTGAGATATTTATGGACATGAATTACATATCAATATGTTCAGAAGGACTAGACGAAGGCAATAGACTACATAAAAATGTCCTTGCTTTGCATAATTAGGTTCACACACACAAAACATGGAGCCGCTGCTTTTCACTTCTAGTTGTGTGAAAAAATTATGTCATTTTTCTCAATAACTTGCATTTCGTCAATTTTTGTCATGCAGGTCTGAAAGTCAAACTCGTTATGCCCAGATAGTTATATTTAAACGAGTTTGTGTTAGTTTTTCGATATCTGCCTCCATAAAAAAATGCAAGTTATTTAGAATTTTATTTCTGAAAGCCGAAATTCCTTGGTTCGGGTTAAACTTATTGAAAATATAGGTTGTTGGTACTCAAATTGAAGCTTATTTTCTGCTGAGAATGATGGTGCAAAAATTATGCTTGTGAAGTGAAAATTAAGCGAAATATAAGAGACCGCGACTTACCACCACAAAATTTTTGTCATTTCAACAAAAAATGTTTACCCATGTAGTCATCATAGTTTTTGATGGACCATCATTGAATTCAAGTATATTAATTAGTGATATTAGAGCAGCTTTATTACTGAAGCCATAGAACTACAGACAAATTTATAAAATTTTGGGGGTATCTTGCACGCCCCACTAAGGGGGGCTTTAAAAATAGGGGTATAACTTCCAAAATAAAAGAGTGGGTGCATTTTTTTCTTCAAAATTGAATTCCTGACAAAATTTTACATAAGATAGGCTGAAATTGGCATAAATGTTGTGTAGGCTAGAAAGTTGTGAGTTTGGCAGTAATTCCTGACCAAGATCTTAAAGCCTGTCATAGATATTTCTCTTCATCTGTCTCAATTGTTGATCAATTTCTCAGTTATGTATTGACAAAAGTCCAGGAGACACCACCACTTACAGTGTACATGTGAGCATCATCTAGCAGCTGACTAATCTGCCTTGAAGGATGGTATTTGTGCTTGTCTCTATCCCATCTGGATCTTTGTCTTTGTTAATAAATGATATCTCCAGGGAATATTGATGGACGTCTGTTTTATATCAAAGAGCATTATGAACAATGAAGACACAACAACATGTGAGCATTATCAGAAGGGGAAATTGGTCATGACAATAATGTGGGTAAATAAGAACTACGAGGAAGCAATTTCTTGACATGATGCTCGGGATTCTGTTTAGATGATTAATCATGCCTTACACTTTCCTTCACGCCATGGTATACATGGAATTAAAATTTAAATGCAAAAAAGAACTGTATAGACGCCCTCAAAGAATGTCTCATGAAACCCTGTCAGAATGAAGGAGTTTGTGTTGACAAAGAAAATTAAGAATGATAATGTCCTAGTCTAACAACATCTTACCAGAAATATTTTTATTTACTGACTTGATTTTCATTTAGACAGCATGGTCTGAAGTCTGGTTGAAGTTTTGTGAGCTCATAATGTAGAGGTGGTCACTGGCTGGGATAAATATAAACTGCAGTCGGGTTAATAAGAGCACAATCCATGCTTGTCCTGCAACAAGGGATTATAAAAAGCATTTCCGAGATGCAAACTCTGTACATACATGCACTTTAAGCCAGGCTTAGTAATTATACCATCATGTCATGTCAGTGCCACCTGTCTCTGTTAATCCCCACTTGATTGTGTCTGTCTACATCTATGTTTTTTGTCCATTTTTCTGTTTGTGTTGCTCCCCACAAATTAGTTTTCATGTTTGTATCTGATATCAGCCTCACGGGCTTTCATTATGCTGGTTATAGGTGGAGGGTACTTGCCTTGCAACATAACTGAAGATGATAACTTTAAATGCAGTGAGTGTATGGTCACACAGAGAAATTGTTGTAGCTTTGCTAATTCTGTTCCCCTTTACATTTACATAAATTGTGTTGGACTGTTGATATGCAAAAACAGTCAACACCATATTTAGGTGAGTGACTTTCAGAATCAAATATCACCTTTTACTTTTCAAGTTGTCTGTTGCTGCCATGCATTATCAATTTTCTCAAGAAATTTGCTGTTGTGCCTCTATAAGGAATTGAGAAAAACACTGAGAATAATTTCATTATCTGTCTTAATTCATTTTCAATCAAATGCAATGCCTTTTCATTATCGGTCTTTGCTATTAATAAGATAAGAACTAAGATTGCTTGGTCTTCATCCATTTTGGAATGTTTCTTGTCTGGAGGATAAGTTCATTAATCAATGAGATTACTTGATGTAATTCCACTGAAAACTTTTTTTTTTAATTTTTAACTGGTAAATGTTCTACACTTTCCAGGAATGTTAAAACATATTTTGTTAAGCAGAAAGATTTAATGCTTCTCCTATATATGTGATCTAAAGGCACATGCAAAAAATCAAATCTCCATAAAATTCTTAATTTGAAGCACAACAGCAGTAACCCAATGAGTAAAATTATCACACACAAAATGTTCAGCTGATTCTATAAAGCAGAAATTGATCCTCAAAACCTTCGAAATTTATTATGCAATTCCCCATTTTTGCTACAGTGAGTATTTCTTTGGATTCTCATTGCAATATTGCATATCATGATAATTTGTACGTAAAGAAATAACAAGGGGTGGGTTATTTTCAATTGAAAATTGTCACTTTGTATAAAAGGTGCTACTGCATTTCAGAAAAATTGCTTAAAATTTAATCAACATGAGCTTCTGATCGGTCACAAACTTGGTAAGTCAAGCACCATGTCAGGATTGATTTCTTCACCCTCAAAATACCTTTGAAAGCTAAGTTGATTTATAAGTGATGCTGATTATAAAGTTTGCCAATGGGAAATCTCTTATGCAGAAATAATGTATCCTTTCTGTCCATAATTCGTACTAGGAGAATGTATCACTGTTTCTTCATACAATGTAGGTCCAAGATTAACTCTTTTCTAGTTCTGTGACTCAGCAAACTAAGAATGCATTCACAGCCTCAAGTGCAATCCTACACGTAGTACTTGGACATTGTTATGGGAAGTTGAGAAGTTTTTAAATGCTGAAAGCTAAGTGTTTGAAGCCAATTCATGTTGCATCATGAGGGGATGCCAAAAGGGACAATGTTAATCAGAAAATTATAAGCTGATGGCATTTTACATAAATTAAGGAGCCAATAATGTTGCAGGGAAGTGCAGCCCAGATTCTTATTGAGAACAGTGGAACAACAGATGTACACCGAACAAAAAAAAGAAACGTCCTCCTTCATTTTTGCTTGTAATTTGCAAGATTTTTTTTTTGCCAAAACCCATTATTATTCCTGTTATTAACAAGTTGCATTGTGCCAAAAATCAGTCAAGTGCCACCATTTCCTGTTCGCCTTTAGTCTTGTTTATCACATCAGGGTATTTAAAAAAAACTAAACCTTACCTACATCTCACCGAACAAATCAGGGTGTCATTTCAATGTGTGTGACATACAGACCAAAAGGGTGAAAAAAATGCACATAAGCTTTATTTTTGTGGGGTTTTGTTTTTTTTAAATACCCTGATGTGATAAACAAGACTAAAGGCGAACAAGAGTGGTCACACTTGACTGATTTTTGGCACTATGACACCTTTGTATAATAGGAATAAAACTTCATAATTGGTTTTGGCCAAAACAAATTACATTGCAAAATGCAAATTATAAGCAAAAATGAAGGGGGACGTTTCTATTTTTGTTCAGTGTTTGTGGCAGGTATGAGGCAAAACCAATTTTTAAACCAAGTAAATTAAAAGAAGATTAGTCAGTCTTAAATTAATCAATCCATTTGAATTAGTCAGAAAAGCATGCTCATTCAAAAATTTCTTACATGATGTAGTCCTTTACATGCATGTGTATTGAAAAACAGCTTTAGAGGAATGTATCAGAAAACATTGGAATGTACAAGAAATTGAAAAGAAAAACAAATTGAAGAATGTAATGGAGAAGTAATTCATCTTGATTGGTCTTATCATCCTTTTAATTGCTATGAAATTTCAATTGACATTTCCATGCACATGAGAAATGAGCAATTACACAGCAATTAAAGAGAATCTCAAAGAAAATGCAAATTTTGCAAAAACTTTCTTCAGCTGCCGAGATTAATGACAAAGTTTAAAGCTCATGGACAAGCTGGGACAAATCATGCTTTCATGTTTGCTCTGACTATTAACCATCGGTATAGCTTCAAATTACAATCTTGAGCAAGGTTAATCGGTATTTGGCTGTTTAATAATACCATAATTGTACAACAATATGATGTATTGGTTACGACATGTTTTTGTTTGGCAGGGAAGAATTTCAAGATCAATACGAAAGGTTGTGTAATTTGTCCATGTGCAGATATGGTTGCAAATGCTTATACCCTCCACCTCTCACTGGGGGACACTGTCAGTACAGGGTTAAGATTAATTCATTTCATGTTAGATAAAAAGATCCTCAGGTTCAGAGAGAATTGACTTATCATAAAGTATTTATAAGCAAGAGAAGTAGCATAATTATTGCATTCTACATGACTTTCGCCAAATATACTTTTTAATTCTGCTGATGAATCGACATTTTTTAAACTTCGTCCAAAACTTGTTTGATTATTGAAAAAATAGAAGAGAAAATTCTAACTTTTTGGTGATCAATGTACAGATGTATCGTTGTGTAAAGCCAGAGCACATACATAATGATTTTATATTCATGAAACTCCGCAGATATACATGTAACAGTATAATTATGGCAGGAGTACATCAACTTATTTCCCATTTTTAAAATAAACATATATTCAGTTGCTATTGCCTCAAATGTAAATTCATTGGCATTAACCAGCCAGGGAATCTCAGTGTATTGTATATTTAGTCAATATATTCACCTTATCAGAAGATATTTGCATCAAGCTGATGTAATTTTACCCTGATTGCATCTCTACAGAATTACAAGCTTTGATATTCAAGACCTTACTGACTCATCCATGCAATTTATATTCCCCTGCTTTCTAATTTGACACCAACACCATTTGTCTTCTCCATATATTGAGTTGCTGAAAAAGTGAATATGTTTAAGCTGGTGATAAGTGGAACAGAAAATAATGCATTACGCTGTCAATTTATGCAGATGTTTTGACAGAAGATACGATGGACTTAAATGAAAGAAGTTTCAGAAGTTAGAGACTTGCAGTTCAAGTGTAGAATACTGTACTTCGGAGTGCCCTTCCCAACTTCATAAATGCCAGGATTGGCTGAAAAGGTGTGAACCTCCATTTTAGATAAGCCAATCCTGCTGTCTATAAGTTGACCGCTATTTACTGCCACCTAGGGTGCAAAATTTCACGAGCTCCTGTGAGCGGTCAACAGAATTTCAATCTGTGGAAGAAACCAACACAGTGTGGAAGAAACCAGGACAGTTCCATCATTTAGTGATGGTCTAGTTTATTTCCAAAAACTCTTTAAGTGTCTAATCTGACTTTGGTTGGCTTCAATTTTAAGCAGACAGCTTGTTAATACCAAAATAAGTTGGAACTATTTTTTATCATGGAGTATGTATACATTGTAGCTCACATATAATGCCAGTATAGAGGGGGCCACTGGTGGCATGTTCAAGACATTCTATTGAGTGTTACACAGCTTTTATGAAATTGTAAATTATATTGTTGTCCTAGTTAATAAATCTCCATAAAGTAACAGAATAGATACAAATGAGCATTTTTGATATCACAAAGCAAAAACATTGGCTTTGTATGGACACGTGAATAAGTGAGAGTGCATTCTTTTTGGACACTTTTCTGACCACAATTTAACATGCACTAAATGAAGTAAGTAGATTGAAAACCATCAAACTGCTGATGAGTAAAATCATCCCTTTCACAGGCAAAGTTTATGCTAAAGTTTTAAAACTTTGCTTTTGTCTCATGATTTCCAAACATTTTCATTCAAAGCAGTGGACTGGATCTTTGCCAGCAACCATGCTTTGTGAAAGTGGTTTGGCGTAGTAATATGGACAGCTGTTGTGCGACCTGATCTTGTGATCTGTCCAAAACAGACCAAATTATTGTTGACCCAATTCGATTTTCCAGGGACTGTCAGCATTCTGCTGCCACTTGACAGTCCCAAACAGAGACAGCCAATCCTGTGTCTTATTCAGTCTAGGGAGGACACTTGCTGTTAGAGACTGCACCTGAATCCCAGTAATTAACTTATTAGTAGGTCAGGTAAAAGATTTCTTTTTAGGAAGATCAATTTTGGTATCTGAGCTCCTTTTTATGTTGGTAAGAAAACTTTAAGGTAATGGCATTTTGCTGACATTAAGGAGTGAATAATGTTGCCGCGAATGTAGCCCGAAGTCTTGGAGTGCACAAAAATACATAAACATAGTGAAATGTTGGGAATAGAAATGTAATATTGTATTATGCAGATATTCTGACAGAACATGTGATGTATACCTGAAAGCACTGTGTCTACAAATAAGAAATCTGAAACCCCCCACTAAATCTCAACCTCAAGGCTCCATATATATGACATATACTAATAGATGAATGACTTCCAAGAACTTTCATCTTCAGAAGTTCACATTTCAGAATAATTCAGAATTTGGAATTGTTAGTTTCTGCGAAAACTTCTACACTGTATGCATCGTTTCCTAAAAAAAATTTCTTATTTTGCTCTTGTGTAGGAAGTACTTTTGAGGCTAAAACTGCAAGTTGGAGAATTAAGATTCATATAAATTTGTAATCCACCCAAGATGAACCAGCAGATCTGCCTAACTGTTCATAGCCTCTGCCAACAGAGAAAACTAGTCTCTAAAATTCCACACCTACCAAACAGAGTTTTGTATGCAAGGAGGAGCTCACAAAAGAAGGAAAAAGAGTGAGAAGAATGTCTCTTTTCAGCTCTTTTCAGCTCAGCTCCTTTTCATCCTCTAATCTTTCACCTTTCATCTTCTTTCCCACTTTTTTGCCCATAGATAGACCATAGCATAGCCCTTAGTGGACCAAAGTACGTTGTCCAATCTGACCAATGGCCACGTGAGTCCAATAATCCAGCTCCCCCAAGCAGACACCACCCATCGTAACACCTTCTTTATGTTGGAGCAAAAAATATTTACAGCCTCAGCAATAAGCCCTCCCACGGCCTCCCTCCCTATCAGGACCTTTACTTCAGTCACAAATATGTTGTTCTAAATTGTGCATGAAAAATCGTAACCCTAGACTGGTGATGTCGCCACGTACCAAAAAAGGTGAAGACTGCCATAAAAGTTGTCTACACGTAAAACTGACCACTTGATTGATATTATCATTTTTTTTATGTAAATTTGTCTTTACTCTGAAATTCTGAAAGGATTAACAGGGATAATAAGTCAGACATATAATTCTTTCATATTGCAGTCAAGTAAGCAAATTTTGCAAGTATAATGTATAGGACTAGTCGGACTTGGTGACTAACTTGAGGGCTCAAACCCTTGCGGCTGAAGCAGTGTATCCCACTGAGAGTTGTCTGCCAAGACTGAATGAGTACATGACTGGTTGAAAAGGGGTGCACGTCTGTGAATTAGCCAATTCTGTTCCTTACTCGTTCTCTCACAATTTGTGATAGCATTGACCTAGTATGAAGACTGAACAACCAATTGGGCTTCTTTGTCATTGGCCTTATGATTATCTTTTGGTCACTACTCACTCACTAGCAGACTTGCACTATTACATCGATTTTCTGCATTCTTGCATAACACTTTTATGAAAATAGTCTTCTGCAAGACACCACCAAGGTTATGACCTTTGTTTTATTGTCTCACTGAAGCATTGTTACTCAGATTACACATAAAATTGGCGATACGCTGTATCGGTGTCTGTGATTAGCAAGTAAAAGATGTCTCACATGGGTAAATGGATGAGGATCCTGCTTTTTCTCCCATCTCATCTATCATCCCTCATGTGTGCACATAGCTAGACTTAAAGGGTTGCACTTTGTATATCTATCTATAAACAGAGCATTTACTGTGTGTATGACCGTTTATGTCTTGACTGGATCTGCTGTTCCTGCAAAAGGCAGGGATGCAGTCTGGCGTTGTATCTAATGTCTTTAATTGCCTTACATAATAGCACCTGATGTGTCCCATCCCTTCCTGCCCCAGCCCAATTGGACCTGCTGAACAATCTGTGTATCTTAATGGCCTGTTATCCCACTATGCAGATTGTACTTAGCAGTTTTTGCTGACCTGCGTACCTATTCTGCGGAAAAAATTGGGGATTAGATTTTTTTATAATTTTTATTATTAAATTCATAAGATCATCTGAAAATGTTCACTCTCTGTTGTATCAGTTCTGAGGCATTGTCCATGACAACTTATGCAGAACATTATTCCTGTGAATATAGTAACTACGTTCCAGACAGGCTCAAAAAAGGCGATGGGACATTGGATTGTTTTTGTCAACACAATGTATTTGCCACAAAATCATATCTCATCTGAATAATATTCATGTCATGAGCCCCAGAGCAAATATTCACTGACAAGACTATCTATGAAACACAGTGACGCAGGACTGTTTGGTATGATGGCAAAAGAATGGATAGAGCAGAAAGAAATATTAAGTTGACATTATAATCATGGAAATATGTGTGCTGAATTAATATCAGATATCCCAATTCCACATTTGACATTTAATATAGCTTTTGTCAGAGGAAGATAGTATTTGAAATAAAAGACCATTTTCATTTTACAAAAGGTAAATAAAGCGAAGAGCTTCTGACAGGAATTCCATGAAACGCCAGCCTCAAATGAACCACTTTCCCAATATTTCCATAGAACAGAAGGATTCCAATCTCATTCAGATACCAAATAGAAATAATGATCTCCCTTTGTATGGATGGCTGATAATTTAGAAATATTTGCTCATCTGCAAGTGGTGATATCTCAGACTGAAAATGTGCATTATGCAACTTATGATATTTCTATTCATTTACAGCAAATATATGAATTTGATTTGAAAGGAATCCTCTTTCATTGTTGTCAAACAATGCAGATGGATGAGTGGGTGGGTTATGGGGCTTTACATCCTGTATCTATGCACTGACTTAGGGGCAGTTTAGAATTTATGACTAGGGAGGATGGCAGTTTGGTCTGAAGTTATCAATTAATACAGCCCTATATATATGTCTCATATTGGAACGGAAGTTACATGTATGTCAGTAATGACATTTCTAGTTGGATATCTAGTAGCCTCCTTTAGAGTCAATGCAGGTTTTTAGAACCTCCCCCCCCCCAATACAAAAAGTAGTACACACACATATTTTTCCATATTGACACACTTTGGACGGTCGCATATACAGATTCACAGATATATGTGCATACAAAGGTGTAAATGAACTGATTGTGCATGTGTTTAATAATGTTTTCTTAAATTCAAAGGTCATATCCACCTAGACATCTTGAATTTGGACTCATGGTTGAAACTCATGTAAAACACTGGTACCCTCTCGTATCGCAAAACTCTGACAGTTGCAAATCTCTAAATCACAAGGAGATGAACAAAATTAATTCTCTTATCATTATTCAACTTCTGCAAGCAAGGCTGCAGACGTCATTTACTTAAGGCGAAAATCAAGGCATCAAGGCCACATTTGTGAAATCAAATTTCTAATTGCTAATGCAAAGCTGATAATGATAAAGACATTTGTTTCATTAATGGAAACATTAAAAGGAAAACAAATCTTCATTTCATCTGTCCTTCTATCTCCGTAAGAGACTAATTAGGAGGATATGGCAGTGTTTTATGCATCTTCAGCAACTTAGTGGGCTACTTGAGGAGGAAATGGAAGTGACTAGGAAAAGTAGCCATTAAAATCAGACTCTATCAGTTTATGATTAGAAGACCAATTTACTGAATAACGTTTATTATGACTTATGATTTTATACTTTGACTAAGTTTTATACCCTGAATGGGAACATTGCATAAATGTCAATAGGCCTACCTTAGAAATCGGAGAAGAAATCTTT
This sequence comes from Platynereis dumerilii, assembly GCA_026936325.1. Lineage (NCBI taxonomy): Eukaryota > Metazoa > Annelida > Polychaeta > Phyllodocida > Nereididae > Platynereis > Platynereis dumerilii. The sequence continues at coordinate 7,637,337 of JAPTHN010000008.1, forward strand.
AAAATTAAAGAGGCACTTAGTGTCTTTATTGAACACTGAACAGATTAGATAGTCAAGTCTAAGGTGGTGATATGTAAATTCAGGAGCTATATTCATTCCTGACAATGGCAAGTTTCATTAATGACAGCATTATATAGTCAATCTTATTTTGTAATCACATCCAATTTTAGTCGGTCAACCCACCCACTGCTGGACATTGTGCTGAAGCTTAATTCTGAAGGCTTTTTAGAAGCCAGACAGGTCCTCAATGCATACTATGAATATTAATCTGCCTTCCAATATCCTGCCATTTAGGCAACCAGGCTGTCATGAATTTTTAGTTTGCTGAGTCTAAGCTATTACGTAGGTATATGCAGGTCAGCTCAATTCCTGCTGAGTCTAATCTGCATAGTGGGATAGTGGGCCTTTGAGATGCTAAAGCAGTTCTCTCGGCAGAGAAGGCTGTTATCAAAGGAGGACAATTCACATGCAATTACATCAGAAAATCAAGACCCAAAATTACCCATGAATCATCGATATTTAAAATTTAAATTGTTGATATAGGAGCAAACCAGTACAGCCTATCATGATTTTATTTATATTATGTGGCTTGTGCAAGAAGTGAAATTTCTCTGCTCAGACATGTAAGGGCTTCAATAGGGTTTACTCACAAAGTCATCAAGAAGGCAAAATTAATCTTTATTTGAGTTGTTAAATAAGAATATCCTATAGCCCTTGAAGCTACATCATATTGGTTGAATCTAGTTTTCAAGTGTGCAGTTTTTCACCCCTCTCTCATGAATATTGCTTGTGCACCAACATATGCCACCGATAAGTGGACAACAAATATAGCCTTCAGAAGCACAAGAGAAGCAGTGGTGTGAAAAGTTCAAATGCCTGGGCACAGGAATCTTGCTATGCTCAATGTTACGCTGAATGCTTTTGACATTTTGCTGTCATTGTGGTCATATAACCAAGCTCTGATGAGACCTTTACATACCAAATGATAAATTCATAAATTCAAATTTTGGATTATTTGCATAAATCACCTTTTCTTGAACTTTACGCTTGGAAATTCTCCAAAATGTAAAAGTTTACTCATGTCAACATTATTTTAACACCAGCTTAGAAAAAGAAATGTGTTCGTAATTGTAATCTGTCTTCGAACTCTTGTGTAATGAGGAAACTTGAGGCTTTGCATGCGTAAAAATCTTTTTAGGAAATCTTATTTGAAATGTTAGAAAAGAACTAATAGCTAGCAAAAAGGTGATGCTTTAAACTACTTGGACAACAAGGAGTTGATATCATCTGGGAGTGTCACTATAAATTACGATGGCCAAATTAATTTCATTGCTGTTGAAAATTAATGCCCTGCACAAAACAAGCCAGGCAAAATATGGCTTCTACACTGTAAATTTTGAATTTTGAGTTAGCTTAATTGATTGAGTGAGATGGTTTCACAATTCCTTTCAGCCAAGATAGCTTGTTGTTTGCAAGTTATAGCAACATAAAGATTATCGTAACTCAAAACGGCAAGCTATCATGGCTCAAACAAATTGTGCAACCATCTCACTCAATCATTTGAGCTAACTCAAAATTCCAAATTTTACAGTGTATTCTATGCATCCGGGAGCTCTACATTCATTGCAATAACACATTTCATTGAGGCTGGTAGTATCATGTACATGTACTTATTTGTAATCACATCCAATTCAGTCTGTTAACCCACCCACTGCTGGACATTGTGCTTTTGCTTAACTCTAAAGGCTTTAAAGAATCCAAGCAGGTTGTCAATGCATTGCAAACTATGAATAGTAATCGACCATCCAATATCCTGCCATTTATGAGACCGGGCTGTTGTGAATATTTAGTTTCAAGCTGCCTGAGTCTAAGCTATTATATCGGTATATTTAACGTCTCATCCGGACGACATCTAGCTGGGATTTTGTTCATGAAGGTCCGCTGAAAATTTTGGGTTCCCCACCCGGGGTTTGAACCCATACAGGCAAATACCTTCAGCGGAGCAGACGGGAACCTTAACCACTTGGCCACCCAGCATCTTGTAAGATGTAATGCCAGAAACAAACACAACCCACATACTGAAAAATAAAGAGAAAAGGTAAAAAAAAAACAGGAATATACAGTTAGGCACATGAATATATACATGTTACTACACATATAATCCAAAATGAACCAGCAGGTCTGTCCAGCTTCTTAAAGCTTCTACCAACAGAGTAAACTGGTCTCTAAACTTCCACATCTACCAAAGAGAGAGTGTTTTGTATGCAAGGAGAAGCTAACAAAGAAAAAAAAAAGAGTTGGAAGAATGTGTCTTTTCAGCCATTCTCAGTTCTTTTCAATTCTGCTCCTTTTCATTCCTCTAATCTTTCAACCTCTCATCTTCCTTCCCTTTTCTTTGGCCCATAGATGAACCAAAGCACAGTCCTTAGTGGACCAAACTAGGTTGTCCAATCTGACTGATGGACACTTGGCCCAATAACCCAGCTCCCCAACAGACACAACCCCGCGTAACACTTTCTTTATGTTGGACCAAAAATATTTACAGCCTCAGTAACAAGCCCTCCCAAGGCCTCCCTCCATACAGAAACACTACGAATCAGCCACTACTTTACCCTTTCACACTTTTTGGCACACTCCAAATCCATTCCTACCTTTACCTACTTTTAACTACCTTTTAAAGTTAATTTACATTAAGCCAATACCAAGTCAAACTCTAATATCCCCATTGTGTTTGATTTCTTTGATATTGTGTCCCTTGCTAATTGCAATTCATTTTTCCAGCCGCTTTAATACAGTTCTTTATATGGGATATTGGGATAAAGTTGTGGTGAGAAGTCAAAGGCAGTTGTAAACCGATTTGGGTTGGAAAGGAGAGAGGAGGGCAAAATAGGTACACAGACGACTTCTACCAGTAAATTTTCTTACTTTTTTGGATTCTGCAGTATTATATTAGTATAAGTAAGAGGAGTTGGATATTGTTAGCATAATTATTGCATTCTACATGGTTTTGGCTCATGCAAAGATGTATCTTGTTCAAAACCAGCTCACATAATGTTCTTATATTCATGAAACTCTTTAGATAACAGCTTGTGACAGGAGTATATAAACTTGATTTCCCATTTTATAACATATATACAGTTGTTATTGCTTCTATTGTAAAATTTATTGGCATTTACATGCCCGGAAATCTCAGTGTATTGTATATATTTAGTCAATATATTCACCCAATCAGATGATATATGCATCAAGCTGATGTAATTTTACGCTGATTACATCTCTGCTGAATTACAGGCTTTGATATTCAAGACCTTACTGACTCATTCATGCGATTTATATTCCTCTGCTTTCTAATTTGACACCAACACCATTTGTCATCTCCATATATTGAGTTGTTGAGGAAGTGAATATGTTTAAGCTGGTGATAAGTGGAATAGAAAATAATGCATTATGCTGTCAATTTATGCAGATGTTTTGACAGAAGATACGATGACCTAAGATGAAAGAAGTTTCAGAAGTTAGAGACTTGCAGTTCAAGTGTAGAATACTATACTTCGGAGTGCCCTTCCCAACTTAATAAATGCCAGGATTGGCTGAAAAGGTGTGAACCTCTATTTTAAATAAGCCAATCCTGTGTCTTATTCAGTCTAGGGAGGACACTTGCTGTTGGAGACTGCACCTGAGTCCCAGTAATTAACTTATTAGTAGGTCAGGTAAAAGGTTTTTTTTTTAGTAAGCTCAATTTGGGTATCTGAGCTCCTTTTTATGTTGGTAAGAAAACTTTAAAGTAATGGCATTTTGCCGACATTAAGGAGTGAATAATGTTGCCGCGAAGTGTCGCCCGAAGTCTTGGAGTGCACAAAAATACATAAACATAGTGAATAATAATATATGTTTGGAATAGAAATGTACTATGCAAATATTCTGACAGAACATGTGATGTATACCTGAAAGCACTGGCACTGCTGACAGAAAGTGTGCCAGCACAAGAAAATTCATAAAAAATTAAACCTAGTGAATAACAATTTTTGTATTTATCACCAGTTTTGACAAAGTCGTTTGACTGGTATACAAATATACAAGCTTGTTCGGTTTCGGTGTCTACAAAATAGAAATCTGAAACCCCCCACTAAATCTCAACCACAAGACTCCATATATACATATGACATATAATAGATGAATGACTTCCAAGAACTTTCATCTTCAGAAGTTCACATTTCAGAATTTGGAATTGTTAGTTTCTCCGTAAACTTCTACACTGTATGGTTTCCTAAAAATGTTCTTATTTTGCTCTTGTGAGGAAGTACTTTTGAGGCTAAAAGTGCAAGTTGGAGAATTAAGATTCATATAAATTTATAATCCACCCCTGATGAACCAGCAGATCTGCCAAACTGTTCATAGGCTCTGCCAACAGAGAAAAATAGTCTGCAAAATTCCACACCTACCAAACAGAGTTTTGCATGCAAGGAGGAGCTCACAAAGGAAGGAAAAAGAGTGAGAAGAATGTGTCTTTTCAGCTCTTTTCAGCTTAGCTTCTATTCATCCTCTAATCTTTCACCTTTCATCTTCTTTCCCACTTGTTTGCCCATAGATAGACCATAGCATAGCCCTTAGTGGACCAAAGTAGGTTGTCCAATCTGACCAATGGCCACTTGAGTCCAATGACCCAGCTTCCCCGAGCAGACACAACCCAGAGTAAAACCTCCTTTATGTTGCACCAAAAAAAATTTACAGCCTCAGCAATAAGCCCTCCCACAACCTCCCTCCCTATCAAACCTTTACTTCAGTCACAAAAGATAATGTTCTGTTTCACTGCACATCTTGTTCTATATGAAAAAAAAAAGGTAATGACTGCCATAAAAGTTGTCTACATGTAGAACTGACAGCTTGGTTGATATTTAGCATTTTTATGATGTGAATTTTTCTTTACTCTGAAATTCTGAAAGGATTAACAGGTACAAGTCAGACATATAATTCTTTCAGATCGCAATCAAGTAAGCAAAATTTGTAAGTATGATGTTTCAGACTAGCCAGTCTCTTGAGCTCAGACCCTTGCGGCTGAAGCAGTGTATCCCACTGACAGTTGTCTCTCCAAGACTGAATGAAGGACATGATTGGTTGAAAATGGGTGCACAACTGTGAATTAGCCAATTCTATCGCATAACTCGTTCTCTCTCTATTTGGGATAGCATTGACCAGTATGAAGACTGAACAACCATTTGGGCTTCTTTGTCATCGGCCTCATGATTATCTTTTGGTCATGACTGACTCACTAGCAGACTTTTACTATTACATTGATTGTCTGCATTCTTGCATAACACTTTCATGAAAATAGTCTTCCGAAAGACGCCATTAAGGTGATGACCTTCGTTTTATTGTGTCACTGAAGCAATGTTACACAGATGAGACATAAAATTAGCAATTCGTTGTATCAGTGTCAGTGATGAGCCCGTAAATGATGTCTAATATGGGGTGAATGTGTAACAATGATGAGGATCCTGCTTTTTCTTCCTTCTCATCTATCGACCCTCATGAGTAACTTAGAAGGTTGCACTTTGGATATATATCTATAAACAGAGAATTAAATGTGTGTATGACCGTTTATATGTCTTGACTGGATCTGTTTTCCTGTAAAATAAAGGGGAGCAGCCTGGTGTTCTATCTAATTTCTTTAATTGCCTGATGTAATAGCACTTGATGTGTCCCATCCTGTCCTGCCCCAGCCCAATTGGACCAGCTGAACAACCTGTGCATCTTAATGTCCCGTCATCCCACTATGCGGATTGTACTTAGCAGTTTTTGCCGACATGTGTACCTATACTGCGGAAAAGTTTGGGGATTCAATTTTTTTATAACTTTTATCATTACATTCAAAATATCATATGAAAATGTTCACCCTCTGTTGTATCAGTTCTGAGGCATTGTGCATGACAACTTATGCAGAACATCATTCCTGTCAATAAAGTAACTACGTTCCAGAGAATCCAGACAGGCTCAAAAATAGCGATGGGACATTGGATTGTTTTTGTCAACACAATGTATTTGTAACAAAATCATATCTCATCTGAATAATATTCATGTCATGAGCCGCAGAGCAAACATTCACAGACAAGACTATCTATGAAACACAGTAACGCAGGACTGTGTGGTATGATGGCAAAAGAATGGAAAAAGTAGAACAGGAATATTAAGTTGACATTATAATCATGGAAACGTGTGTGCTGAATTAATATCAGATATCCACATTCGACATTCAACAATTATTATAGCTTTTGTCAGAGGAATGTAGTATAGGAGAGCGGGGCACAGTGAGATGGCAGACACAGTGAGACAATGCCCGTAGTGTCTAGTTGGTACTGTTTACAGATTAATCCTCTTTTGTATAGTTCAAATAGTAAGTTATTGAGAGACTGTCCTATATTCTGAATGCCTACACAGTATATCGAAAGTAGAATTTCAATATTTTGGTTTTTAGCCAGTAAAAGTAAATAATTTTGCTAAATAACTTTTTGTTATAATTCCCAAGAAAATTAGTATGATTCAAATCAATTGCCAGGGATTCAAACCTTGATAATTTGTCTTATTTTGGTGTGATGATGAACCACAATTTAGGCTTCCGGTCTGCAGGATTCAAAAATTTTATAGAGAGAGCTGCGTGGGGCACAGTGAGACAGTTTCAGGCGGGGCACAGTGAGATATCATAATAATATCAGTGAGATATCTAAAATACAATCGAAACAACCTGAATGTAATGCATAGCTCACAATTCACAATTAAAAACAAAATGCCTCCCATAAACTACTGATTTTAGTGAGTTATATCCAAAGGGAAGCATCAAAAAGAATTTTGATTAGTACGTAATAGGTGGGGCAGGTTAAACTAGAATCGCTAGCGATGATAATATGACCGGCCGGCAGTGCTGTACGTCTTTTGGTTGTGAAGTGCAAGCAAGCGTGATTGTGGGAATCTGTATTAAAAACATGAATAATGATTTTTGTATTGAGAGGAGCAAAAGCCCTTCTCGTATGCTTTCTTATGAAATTTGCCAGTAGTTATGGAAATGAGGGCGATTTCGCCAATTCACATATTTCCGTAATTGTTAGACAATTGATTGTTGCATTGCTAGATAGATGTTTTACAGAGCTTTATAAAATGATATGTGTTTTGACTGTTTGGTCCCAGTGGAGTAAATTTCTGGTAAATATTTGAAGTTAAGGGCAGCATATGCTGATTTAAAAAAAGGTTAAAAATTGTTTTGAGAGTCCAATATTCAACGGTTTATGAGGAGGTATATTTTCACGCACATAAACTGAATAGTGACGCCAGAATGCAAATTCCTCTAATACTGGCAGGTACTCTCTGTCATATGAAATTCACAAGAATGCATCTTTTTGTGAAAATTTTTTCAACTTTACAATCTTAATTCTTGAGATGAGACTAAGACAACCTTGAAATAAATAACCAGCTGATAACCGTACAACCAACTGAAGACACAAAACCAACCAAGGATCTTCCACCAAGCACAGTATGGCTAATCCACAATCAATCAAACTTTTGATGAAAATCACATGCTACTATGATGCTAGCATTTTCATAATATTGGCCATTTCAGACCTCCTAGCCAAAACTCGAAGAAAAAAAAATTATATACATATATGAAATTTGTTCAGTCAAATATTGGACATTATTTTGTATGCAGTTTTTGAGTACATAATTGGAAAAAATTCAAGCGTAGGAGTTCCACTTCACAAATCCCACACAGATGTGAAACAAATATATTGGTGAAGTCACAAAATTCAACAAGTATGCAAAGACAATTTTTTGGTTGGTAAAATGCCGGATGTCCTTCAGACCGGCAATCTTTTCTTGGACTGAACTGGACCATTTCAAAGTTCAATTTTTTTTTGGAATGGCATGAAAATATACAAAATTGGTCCCAATGTAGGAGTTTTGTTGTATCCTATTAAAGGAATTATAGGAAATATATAATGGAGGTCTGGAAGGCCTGCGACCTTTGATGTTAAACTTGTCTTATGAATGAAAATAACACTGATGACAAAATAAACAAAACAAGCTTACAAAATCATGTCAAACGAGCATTTTTAATTAGGAATCAAAATAATGGAAAACATGTTTTATCTAATGACTTCGTTTGAACATTCATGTGACAATAATATAAATTATATTCAATTATATTATTGTATTGCACTATCGCCTATTGAAATAATTTTGATAATATATAAATTTAATAGTGCCAGGCTGCCAGCAGCATTTTAAAAAAATACCATAATACTGTGTAAATATAATAATTATGTGGAATATGTTCTTGAGAGCCTGGAACTCTCAAATTAGAATAAAGCTTATTTGACCAATTTAAATACATTGTCATTGTGTTACAAATTCAGTGGCTAAATAAGAGTCAGTATCGATATCAGACATGGATGAACAAATTAAGGTAAAATCCCTGTTTAACTCTCCCAAAAGCTGTTTTGATTAACAGAGACCATTGGTGTCTTCAAGGTACTGCACAATCTAGGTGTTGTGACTGTTGCCCTGGTTACTTTGAAGTTTTTCCTCATCGGAAGCTCTTTTGATTCCTTTCCTTTCCCCTCACGAGTCATGAAAGTGTAGTAGTCGCATTCTAGGACTGAAAATAGAAAATTTGTAATATTGTCAACCATTAAAATGAATCAATCACAAACATGTTAGACTGCTTCCCTTCAGACGTGTTGGATGACGCTTGTTCATAAGAATTTTTACTCGCCCAATACACGCCAGACCGGGTATCCAAAACTCTTAATTGTACTGCAGTGAAGTAGGAACTCATTTACGCAATTATGAACTCTAGTAGACATGTCAGAGCTACAGCATTATTTGAATTAGATTAGAATAATTATATTGTTTGTGACGTTTGACCAAATAAGGCAACAAAATTATGTATGAGATGATACTTGACTAACTTCAGGTTTATTTCAAACAGGTTATAGTAACCATACATGGCAATTTGCCATTGGCAAGTAAGGCGATTGTTTTACATGACATACGTCCATTTTTACTTGCCTCGGGCAAACAGGCAACTTTTAATGTCAATCACTAGACCATAGCAGTGTAACAAATGGTCCGAAACTGCATTGCAGCTTACAAGTACAGTGACATAACTTACCTTCAATGTCGATATACCATTCTAAGAAATTGGGAGTATCCATTTTGTCTGTTTCTCTTTCAGGATACATGCCACATCATAAGCCAATGATCTGAAAGTACAAATCAAATAATTTCCATTTACTTATGGCTTATGTACATAGTGTGGTGATTCTGACCCTTAGATCACTGAGTGACTCTTTGGTCTAGTGGTCAAGGTCCCCGCCTCCCACGCAGCCGGCCCGGGTTCAACTCCCGGTCGGGGCCTCCTCCTGTCAACATTACAATAGCAAAAACTCATTTTCCAGTATAACTTGGGGCCGCCTGAGGGTCAACATAACCGGGAGTGGGGCACCATGAATATAGGACAATAATATTTTGAAGGTGCCAACGAATGTCACGATTATTAAAATTTTTCAAATTTTTCTGGCTAATTTTTGGTATAACTTAAAATTGTGACAGCCGTCAGCAAATTGACGGTAACACAGAGAAATGGCTGACTTTCCGAAATCGTACCAATCAGAGAGCCATATTTTTGACACATTAAACAGCTTGAAGTGTTGTAGTGACCTAAACGGCACCCAGAATATTCATAGTGTCGGGGGATGGATGGATGTTTGGGGCTTTACGTTTTGTATTTATGCACTTGGTCGGCTAATTAGGACAGGAGGAGGACACGGCAATGAGGCGAAGGATGATTGAAACAGCCATCCAACATAGGCCTAGGTGACCCGGCAAGAGCTGGATTCGAACCCATGACCAGTGATTGGCAGTCCAGGGCGCTCATAGTGTTGGGGGAAGATTTATTCACTTTACAGAATCTACAGAGGCTAGCCTATATCATAAAATAGCGCTGTAATTATTTAACAAAAGAAAAACATCATAAAACATGTGCATGTACTTCATCACCGTCTTCATACATGCAAAAGCCTGCAAATATCAGCTGGTACACAAGTTACAAGGTGCAAATAATTAATTTATAACATAATATAGTAATTATTATTAGCTTTGTAAATCTGGGCAGTGGCATTCCATATAAGCAGATAAGGGGGGGGGGGGGTGCCAGGGGGCAATGTGCACCCCCCCCCCCCATCCATAGACCATACTATGAACTTTCAAACTTTTGCAAAAAAACAATGGGTGTCCCTCCAGTTAACAACATTCATTTCAAAACTAACCCATCTGTATATACATGCAGGCCAACAACACAATTCACATGGCCACTTCACTTGAAGCTCAGATCAGCTGTACAGGTTTGTTCACATGTCAACATGACAAAATGCATTGAAAAAATTTGACAGCTGAGGGAATCCCTGAAGTGACACAAGTTATGTTTGTTTAGCCATGTCAACAAAACACTTTTACAGTCACGAGATAGTTATAAACGTTTTTACTTACTTGTTGTGTGATGAGCAGCACCTAAATCATGTGCTCTGACCATGTTTGCTGCAATCTGCTGACATTCATCTCCAGAGCAGGTAACATTGCGTCTGCTCCTTGACGTTGGCCAGTTGACACCCCCGATTTACACGAGGTGGCAGCACCGGTAACGAAAACACTGAGCGACTTCCGCCCTGGAACCGGACAAGCGCTGCTTGTGAATAAGGCTTTGGAAACACGAAGAGATCGTGAGCGGCTTTGGAAACATGAAGAGATCACGAAAAACAATAAGGTGGGGGTTTTGACTATAAAATGGTGAATGTGAGAACTATATGAAAGACTGCCCGACGTCACTAGGTCTTGTGAGGCGCGAGTGAAGGGTGTAAAGTTACGTCTATACAGGAACGTTCATGACTGTGGATTGAGTGGAAGTTGTTCTATCCTGCCGCAAAAATGTGCGTTAAATCGGCCAACCTGTGCCAATAGTAAAATGACCGGCGACGCCCCTGGCGGCCGGTCATAATAAGTCGTGCATGTGTCCTGTGCGATGAAGTTTCAAAAAAAGCTCAAAAAAGGACCTAAAAAATCACCTAGCCAGCGGCTTTTATATGAGTACAGTAGTTTCTGTAGCAAAAATTGATAGAACAATTCAGCATGTCCTGAGGATCAGCGGTCATGGCAGCAGATGCCCTGTCTCGCTGTGCCCCGCTGCTGTCTTATTATGCCCTGCCCACTGGACACAGTGAGACACTTAGCGAGCATGAATGAAACTCAAAATTTCTCCAAACCTGAAAAAGGTAGGAACTTGAAACTACTGGAAAATATACCAAATGTCATTCTATAATGTTGACCTGATCTCAATTAACTCGTTATTGCCAACATTTTGGAACACTTGAAAATAAAAAAAGTGACTCACTGTGCCCCGCTCTCCCCAATTTGAAGTAAACAACCATTTTTTATTTTACAAAGGTAAATAAAGCAAACAGCTTCGGGTTGGAATTCCATGAAACGTCAGTCTCCAACGAATCACTTTCCCAATATTTCCATAGAACAGAACGATTTCAATCTCATTCAGATACCAAATACAAATAATGATCTCCCTTTGTATGGATGGCTGATAATTTAGAAATATTTGCTCCTATGCGAGTGGTGGAATATCAGACTGAGAATGTGCATTATGCCACTTATGACATTTCTATTTATTTTCAACAAATAATTATTACATGAATTCGATTTCAAAGGAATCCTTTTTAATTATATTTAGTCAATGCACATGGATGGGTGGGTGGGTTATGGGGCTTCACATCCAGTATCTATGCACTGACTTAGGGACAGTTCAGAATTTATTACTTTGTTGCCTAAGGCAGTTTAGACTTTGTGATCGTCTTCTGCTATAAATTGTGACAATTGGAGGCACTGAAAACAAAGAAATTTCAAAAATCAACCGAGGCCTTTTTCTGGCACTTAGCAACGAATGCCATTTTGAACTTTGAAAGCCCAGACAACAATTTTTCACAAGTCATCAACTGTCAAGTAGCCCTACAGTAGACAAAACAGCTGAAAAGAATTTAACCCAGCCGCGTAGGGTGACTCCTTGCTACTTTCAGGGAGAATTTCATTCTCCCTGATTTAAATAATCAAAAAAGTCATGACTCTCAGTCTCTGGAGCTGCGCTATGTCCTACCGGACGGATAGTCCGGGCAACTGGTGGAATGACCCACCACAAATTGCAATAGTTTTGTGTCATATACCATTTGAAAGCTTACATCTTCCTCTATAACATATCAAAAGTTTACCAAAATATATTTAGTGGAAGACCCTTTTTCGGATGTGGGAACATTTTCAGGCAGTGCGGAAAGAGGCTTCGTGGTAAAATGACGTAAAGTACATAATAAATTTCAAATATCAAATGAAAACGATCCAGATTCCATTTAAAAGTAATGATCTGTTTTCAAATATGTACTACATAATATATTGAGTGATCTGTAATGTTATTTAGAATGAATAAAACAATAAATATGCAGTACTGCTGTCGCTGCCACAATCCCGGAAAATATTCATGCTGTCACTTTCATCAAGATGTAGTAAACCTTTTCTTCTGAAATTCACACATTGCAGTGAAATGCCTTGTGGGTCAGGTCATATCTTTGAATAATCCCTTTTTTGGTGGGGATTGGAGGTATAGTAGATCACTTCTTTGTGAAAAAGTATCTCATTTCTATCACTTCCGTCGACAGGCAGCACAACTGCACTTGACCAACTCAAGCAATAGAAATATAAGAACTGACTGAAGATGCACATAAGATGCACAGAATGAAGACAGGGACAATTGTGTTTTGCTAGTAACCATAGACCCTTGAGGAACAGTTTGTAAAATGGACATAAAAAGATGTGGATCCTGAAGGCATGTGATAAAAAAGACAAATATGTAAATCCAAAGAACATTCTCACTTATTTGATGAGATGAGGAAGTCCATTGCACACTATGTTTTGTCAGGGGCTATACATATACATTTAACTATAAAGATAACTGTTTTGTTAATACACTATAGTTGTCCAGATTTATATGATTTTTTTCATGGAAGGGGGTCAAGATCCTGCCCCTCCTCCTTAAAAAATGATGACACTTATGCATACGAAAAAGGTTTGAACTTAAAATCACAGGCCAGAATTTGTGCTTTCATTGTGCTTGACCCCTCCCTTTCAAAGCTCCTGCATCTGACCCTGATGAATGTGTGATGATGCCTGCCCTTGATGATGGTCACAGAGTTTAATGAAATTGACTTGGTTTTGAAGAGATATTATTGGTGGCATGTGAATTTCATCCTGGCGGGATGGCCAATGTAATTAGGTAAAGGCACTCTATATTAGAGATCTCTTGCTGCAGATCTGTGGACATTAATATTTGCATTGAACTTGTACAGAAGATGCCAGATCCATAAAATCGTTTATCAAGCCCAGGAACCAGGAGAATGCAGACCCAAAAATTGTCTGAAAGTTGGTTAATCAAAAAAATGTAGAAGGTGCTTGATGGCACTAGTGTAGATCCTTCATTATACATATTGTGAGCTATAGACATGCAGCTAACTTCTAATGTAGTCGAGGCTGGGAGCGAGGCATGAGTCCCCAAGACCGAGACCAAGGCAGAGGCCATCATAATGTCGAGGCCTCCAACACTGGCCCAAAGGCAGCTGAGACTGAGGCAAGGCCAAGGATTGGGTATCCGAGACCAAGGCCGAGGCCATCAAAATATGGCCCTGAGACCTCCAACACTGACTCCTATGCAATATTAGAGGTTAATGGCAAAGAATTTGTGATCACATTTGACCTGAATTACAGGATCATATTTGACATGAATTACAGGATGGCTTCTTCAAAAACGCCGAGGCCATCAAAATAGGGCCCTGAGACCTCCAACATTGACTCGTATGCAATATTAGAGGTTAATGGCAAAGAATTTGTGATTACATTTAACAGGATGGCTTCAGCACTTCTTCAAAAACATCAACAAAGGTTACTGAAGAAGCCAGAGTCCCTATGTACTTAGGAGATCCCTATGTACTTAGGCATAACAGTCAAGATATACAGGCTACAGTAGCCTTCTTGTGTTGCGAGCGGAGGGAGCAGGCTACAATATTTCACTAGAGCTGCTGTATTTCATGTCCGCGAATGCATGCAAATCTGAAGCAGCCCAGTGCAGTTCTGCAGAGTTCTGCTGAGGCTGACCTGATAGACACCCAATTTGACTTGAATTTTGTTAGTCTGCGGCCACGCTTGCTCATCTGCCTGTTGTCAGTCAGCAAGTTATACATATATGTGAGTCAGATTAGCAGTTTGCAACTACCTCGCAGCCCTCTTAGTGTCCTTACGAATCATAAGATTGTCTTAAAATTTAGCACCTGAAGGTTTTGACTGTCTGAGAGTCTCAGAAAATGTTCAGTGGCTAATAAATGGATGTGTGCTTCTACACAAGATATCCTAGACAAAGAGTGAATAAAGAGGACATGTCTCAGATATCAGCAAAAGGCAAAAGTAGATAGATTAATGAATATTCTTCTACCAAGGACAAGACACATGGGAGACAAATGGAGGGAATGCGTATCATCTTGTTCAGGTTCATTTGACTTAATCAGTGGCTGATCAACCTATTGAAGCTAAGAAAGTAGGATTCCTCTTCAACTCTTCAACAAATGCATGCAAAAAGGAATATTCGTTCATACACATTCTTTGTAGTAAGCGAGAAAATGCAAACAGACAGATCATGACAGATGGCTACAAACCAGCTCCAGGAATGATAGATTCAATATGCTAGGTGACGTGCCTGACAGCCCTTTCTTTGTTATGACACCTTCTCTCAGATATGTGGAATTGGAAAAAGAAGAGCAATGCAAAATTGGTAAATAATCGTAATTCAGAGAAGCAGCACACAGATTCAAGTATCATAAGTTCTTGAACTAAAACAAGGAGCTGACAACAATCTCTGCCTCCAACAACAGCTTCTGTAACGTCAAAGCCAGTGAGTTTCGTGTTTAGCAGTAAATTCAGTTTTAGCCAAGTGAAGTGAAATGTTATTCCTGAGGAATGGGAATGGAAGAAGGCATGACGAGCAGGGAATTGTTCCTTTGACAATTAATAATACATCCATTCTCATGCCCTCCTTAGAAATAAGTGGTCTGCAATTGTTATAATTATGTATCACCAGCAGAAAAATAAGTCTTAATTAATAATGTGGGGATGAGGATATTCATCTGTTGATGTGCATCAATACTCAAGATTGCGGTTTGGAATCTTGCACTAAAGGCTTGCCACTGTCACTTGATTAGCCAACGAGTCTGCTCATCTGTATTTATGAATCTCTATAGATGTAATTATGTCTACTTGGTGTGAAATACTTGTTCTTCAAAGTTATCTCTTCTGCATCTTTTACAATTTAATCTTTCTCAGGCGTCTATCACAAAACAAAATTTAATGTGACCTCGTTAGAAGAAAATATGACTAATTAGGGTAATATTTCCTAATTACGCCCACTTTTTTTCACATTTCTGTATAACTTAGTGTTTCTGATGCTGCTGGGTGTCAAGAACTTTAGTTATAGTGGAGTTCCATCAAACATAAGGTAATTTAAAACCAGTAATATGCTCCGTTTTATCTGAACTTACATGCTCACGGAGCTTAACGAAGATACCTCCAGAAAAGTGCCTTCCACTAATTATTTTTTGGTAAACTTTTGATATGTTATCCCTGGGTGGTCTAGGATTCATAATATATATGGTTAAAAACTATTGCAATTTGTGGTGGGTTACCCCCCCCATATGACCACCAGTTGCCCGGACTATAAACATATAGTTATGTTCAAACATAGATAGCACGGAGCTATGATTGACAAAGGTTATTGTCTGTTAAGATTACAAAAATTTGCATTTTGGGACACACAGGGCATGTCAGCATAAGCAGAAATTAATTCTAGATTAATAGGGAGCATATGCCAGACAAGCTCTAAATGTGCTCAGAAATGAGATTCTTTTTTTGACGACACATCGCATTTGCAATATCTCATTGGAGTGATATTGCAAAAGTATAGAGGCAGATATCCGCTCCCAAAACTATCTGACAACCGCAATGACACCGGACTGTGGTAAATACTTAAATGAGTTTGTAAATGTCACAGTGAATACATAACTTATGGTATATGCATGTGAATTTATATCTTCATTTTCACAAGAAAATGAATTGAACATCGCAAAGTATCATTGACCATACAATCATCTGATGATTCTTTGGTGATTTTTACTGCAACACATGTGCTGTATATTTCTGGACAAAGATAATTCTTCTTGGGAATTTTGAAAAGTGTTCGACTCTCATTCCGATGAATAATTTTATGGAAATAAATTCTCTGATGCTCTTCAAAACATGACTTGTTTATCATTGAAAATTTGGTCTTTATTGCCAATATTCTGACCTTAATGGGACAGTTTTATTCCTTTGATCCTCAGTCTGCAACATGGTCTATCATTGTCCATAACTCTGTGTCAGACTAAATTCACGGGACCTCCTTATCAGCCAGAAGGTAGAGTTCACTTTTGTTTATAACTCGAACGATAATTTCTTTGGCCCAAACCAATAAAATAGTATTGATCCTATTATAAACAAGGGTCACTTTATCGAAAATTATTCAGGTATGATCATTCTTGTTTACCTTGGGCCTGCTTTAAATCACAGAGTGTACTACATAGCCTTAGATGAAGCCATCGCTAGCTGATTGATAAGACTATAATTAAGATATAATCGACATGATTATTGCATCACAATTTTTATTGATTTGATCGATACTCCACTTTCCATAGATTCGTATAATAGTTGTGTGCCAGTAAGTACCCTCCCAGTAACTCACAGTGAATCCTATAGTTCCTGCTCGATGTCACCCATCATTGTTATAAGAACGACTTGTTTATATAACAGAAAACGCAACATTCCAATCCTGCCGTTTCTATACTTTTGCCAAAATAACACAGTCCTGCGTCATTGTGTTTCATAGATAGCCTTGTCTGTAATTGTTTGCTCTACAACTCTTGACATGAATATTACTCAGATGAGATAATGCAAATACAATGTGTTGACAAAAACAATCTAATATCCTAGTTCATTTTTGAGCTTGTCTGGCATATGACAACATATTCAAAGCTCTAGAATGGCTTCCGAATATGCTATAGACTGTTATGTCCTGAGATTCTGGTTTATGATTAGTGTCGTCCTCTGTAGGTAAATGCACTGCGTATCGGCGCCCTCTGCCGAGTTATTGAATAAACATGTTTCCTGTCCAGCAACTCACGTGTTGAGTCCTCTCTGTCCATCGGGCACAAACCCAAGAACATATCATAGACAATCTCATTCTCATGCTTATGCAACTTTACTGTCAAGTGAAATGTATAAGAAAATTGAAATGTGTTTCCTTGAATAATCGACTCACAACCAACACGTGAAACATATGTTTGAAGAAACTGAAGAAACTTGGTGCTATTTTTTACCACAGAATGTTTATAACAGTGGAGATCCTGAAGCAATTAAGACCTTCAACGGCTGCACTGATGCTGGCTCACATAGGTCAATCCGCCCTGGCTGGTCCGACCACTATATATCTTATAAGGAATCCAACAGCCTCACTGATTGCTACGACAATGAAATCACATCAATCTCAACTAACTGCCTTTGGGAAATGTGTGGACAACTAGACAAGGGCAATGTTGTATAGGCAGTGGCAAATGGCCCAAAGTGACAAAGGGGCAAACAAGCAATCTATTACAGAGAAACAAACGGACAATCACTGCTGGACCTGGTCTATTGCAGGACCTCAAATTCACTGAGGCAGTTGAAATGAAGCAATCGCATTACAGGTCATTGCTGGACATGAAATTAATATAAATATTAATAATATGAACAAAAGATGGGTATTTCTCTAACGTTTTTCCCAAGCAGCAAACTGTGATTTTGTTGCTTCGCACAAGCATTAGAGAACCTTGTGCTAGGAACCAAAGGGTCACATAGTTAGAATATACATTATACAGTTATGCCCAATTGAACTTACCTATACATTAGAAAAAATGCGACCCCACTCCAGGGACACCCAAACTTTCGCCCTCACTGTAGTATAGTTGTTGACTAAACATTAAAAAAAAAACATAGATAGCACAGAGCTGCAATTGACAAAGGTTCTTGTTTTCTGCTTCAGATTACAAAAATTTGCATTTTGGGACACACAGGGCATGTCAGCATATGCAGAAATAAATTCTAGATAAATAGGGAGCATATGCCAGACAACCTATAAAATTTAATGCGCTCAGAAATTAAATTCTTTTTTTGACGACACAAGGCATTTGCAATATCTCATCAGAGTAATATTGTAAAAGCAATCTGCTCCCAAAACTGTCTGACAACCGCAATGATGCTGGACTGTGATAAATACATGAGTGAGTTTGTAAATGTCACAGTGAATACATAGTATGGTATATAAATGTAAATAATTTTACTGTGCAATATAATTTATATTTTCATTATCACAAGAAAATAATTGAAGATTGAAAAGTAACACTGACCATACAATTAATTGATGAAATGAGACTCTTAGGTGATTTTTACTGCAACACATGTGCTGTATTTTTCTGGACAAAGATAATTCTTCTTGGGAATTTTGAAAAGTGTTCGACTTTCACTCCGATGAATAATTTTATGGAAATAAATTCTCTGATGCTCTTCAAAACATGACTTGTTTATCATTGAAAATTTGGTCTTTATTGCCAATATTCTGACCTTAATGGGACAGTTTTATCCCTTCCAGATCCTCAGTCTGCAACATGGTCTATCATTGTCCATAACTCTGTGTCAGACTAAATTCACAGGACCTCCTTATCAGCCAGAAGGTAGAGTTCCCCCGTGGCCTAATTGATAAGTGTTCTTGTCAACTGGCTTTGAGGGCGTGGGTTCAAATCTCACCCCGGGAACTCACTTTAGTCCGAGCCCATGGGACATTAAATGGAGGCGGGTTGTGTCCAGTTTTCTATGCTGGGGCAACTGAAAAACCCTGGACATCCCTAAATAAATAGGTTTTGTGCCAGACTCCCAGTCTTCTGATATCTCATCATCATACGGCGATCGCCTGCCTCGATATAGCCCACTAAGGTGCTGCAGAGGCATAAAACACAAACAAACAAACAAAAATCAGCCAGAAGGTTGACTGAAAATAGAACAGTCGCTGCAGTCTGCAGTTATTGCTGACAACTGGGTGTCAGTGA
Source organism: Platynereis dumerilii (assembly GCA_026936325.1). Taxonomy (NCBI): domain Eukaryota; kingdom Metazoa; phylum Annelida; class Polychaeta; order Phyllodocida; family Nereididae; genus Platynereis; species Platynereis dumerilii. The sequence goes on from JAPTHN010000008.1 coordinate 7,656,644, forward strand.
CCAGAGTAGAGTAAGGAAGGATAAGACAACTTAGGAATTGCCAAATAAAAAAATTTACTTTGGGGGAAAGCAAAGAGGGGCAGAAACAGTTTGAATGTTTTCTTTGTACACTGAACCAAAGAAGAAACGTCCCACTTCACTTTTGTTTATAACTCGAACGATAATTTCTTTGGCCCAAACCAATAAAATAGTATTGATCCTATTATAAACAAGGGTCATTTTTGTCGAAAATTATTCAGGTATGACCATTCTTGTTTACCTTGGGCCTGCTTTAAATCACAGAGTGTACTACAGGGCCTTATGGGCCAGTAGAAAAAGGCCCAATATCAGCCATACCCTGGACCTCCTCATAACAGTACAAATTTGGTACCGAATGAATCCTTGAAATCTCTAGTTTCACCAAAAAAAATTCCCCAGAATTCCCATTCGGAGGATTTTTTTTATTCAAGTTTCCATGGCAACACTCTTGAAAAAATTATAACCCACAAATGAGCAACATTTTATTGAATAACTTTCCTTCTGCTTCGAGGAACAATTTCAATTTTGGCACACAGTACCTCCACAACCAACTCTCTCAGATGCATGCAAAAATTGTGGTTTAGATTGTGCGTGCGTGTTGCTATGGTAACAGAAATATAAAAAACCATCAATTTTTTAAAAGACGATCTTAAAATGTTTGATGTGGAGAGAAAAAATAAATATACAAACAAAAATGTGGTTAAGATATTGATAGAGCATCTCTTTGTGGACAATCTTAAACAAAAATATTGGAAATATCTTTTATAATATAGTCGCTATAGAGACCGATTTAATGTTTGTTTAAAATTACATTTATAAACCTGAAGCTAAGGAGAGGCATGTTCCCATGTTTTCTTCAAATTCATTTGATGAATGGACTTAATTTTGATATAATATTCATCTCTGAATGCGATTAACAATTTAAAAGTTTACCGTTGCCATGGAAACACTGATTTAGCCAGTTCCATAGCAACAAACCTCAAATGCATCTTTCTGATCAAATGCATAGCCGATAGTTTTTACATTTTAATCATTCATCTACCCAACCCTATTAGCTATATCAGTAAATTAGTTTTATAACTTAAAACAAGTTGTTTGTTTTGTTTCTATGGTAACAAATGCCTCCAAACATCACCAATTTCTAAGATTTGGCAAAAAATAGGCAGTTTCTACAGTTTCCAGTCATGTAATAAAGTTTCCAATGTAATTGTGGTTCTGAAAAGGCATTTGAACCTCAGTATTTTGTAACAAAACACCCTTAACTTAGAAAATGACAAAGGGTTGCCATGGAAACCACAATAATATTCCATAAACTGGCAATGATATTCAACTATTGATTGAAACAAATTCATAAATACTGTAATTGTACAAAATATAGTTGACCGATTTTCACGTGTCATGCATCAAAAGATAGCTGGTAATGGCTTCTATTTTTTAAATTTTAAATTATTGTTGCCATGGCAACCAGTTATCAGTTATGTTCAGTTACAACCAATTTTGAAAAACTTCATAAAATAAGTATTTGCCGTATTAAATCATTAATATCCATGACAAATAGGATATAATTCATTTATTTCTAATCATATTATAAATTCTGAGATATTTTTGTATAAATTTGATTGGAATAAAGTTTATGATGGCAAGAAATTTGGCAATATGATGATTCATAACATGGACGTCAAGGAGATTTTCTTTGAGACATTATGAGCAAAAATGGAGTTTCTGAGGTTTGAATGGAGATATTTTATTGTATGATACATCATTTTAAAGCTTGAGTAAAGATCTATCTTTTGCAATGAAAATTACTGGTAACCATGGCAACAGAAAGGGTATATCAGGCTAATCAGTCATTTTTAAGGCCTGAGGTTCTAATTTTTTTAATGTAAGAAGTGCAAAAACTATCATGAAGATCAGTTCAAAACCATAAATAATATAATTAAATTTAATACTTAGTAATTAATGACATGGTTGCCAGAGCAACTGAAAAATAATGAATACATAATGCCAGTTATTTTTACAGAGAAAAGACACAGAGGAAAATCAAATACTAGTTGCTCCGTTTTCAAAGGTGGCCATCTTACATGTAAATCTTAACGTTTATTTGAAACTTTGCTGAAGGACGTAATGTTTGCTTGATTTTCCTGAACAATTGCAATGTGATTTATGATCGGAAAAGATTTTAATGATTTTATAAGCGAGCAATTTCAATTTTCAGCCCTCCCTTCAAATTCTCTCATGGGAGGATGAAAATGACTTTCAATATATGAATATGAAAAGTAATGGTCCTAAACATTTCTTTTGTACTACACTGCTTGTAGGCGCATACAAAGTCTGCAAATAAATCAACATGTTACTTGTAGTAATTGCTTGGGTCACTAGGATAAGTTAGATTTTGACTGTGTGTCACTCCTGACTGGAACCATGATTTTATGACAATTTTCAAAGTACAGCAGTAGTGTAAACTTATTTTTTTATGCACACTGTACCAGCAGTACAAAGCTTTGGGTATGCCATGACTAAGCTATGTATTTTGACACCTCTAGTACAGCACTTTACCAAAAAAGATATCATAAACTTTTAAAAGAAATGGTACAATTATATGCGTTTAATTGCAGATTTTTTTTGGCGGGAAAAATAGTCTGAAAAGTCCTAAATAAAGATGACTTTCATGAAATTATCTGGCACATCAAAGAACATGAAAGATGGGTTTCACCTTAAACACTGAGAGTAGTATCTTGCATTGCTTGATTTTTGTGTCTGTACTAACTATATCACAACCCAATTAAGATTATGCATTTAGCAACTCTCTCATAACTATATCTATTATTGAGATGCCAATATACACTGAAAATTAAGTTTCTTTTAAAGATGCCTGTCTGTGTTCCTAGATTATTTCTTTGAAAAATCTGTGCTATTAATAATGCAGACAGATTAGCCAGAAAAATACAAATTCTGATTCTATACAAATCTCTGATGTTTAGGGTGACGTTCGTTGAGCTGGACACCTGGATTCTTGACATTTAAAAAATGTGAAATAGCATAATACAACCCATACAACCCATAGGCCAAGCAGTATTTCAGAAATACTGCTTGGCCTATGGCTTGTATGGGTTGTATTTCACCAACCAGAGCCTCAAATTAAATGTTTTCATTAACACTTATAGTATATGTAAGTTGGCATGGTAAGTTGGCATGGTAAGAACACTGAATATCGGGTGAATTCCCTGAAACAGAAAAAGGAAGGAGGTATCCTTGAGTCAAACAGTTGTGTCTCAAAAACATGACATTTAAATAGATAGCTGCAAAATAACTTTTCAGTCCCTTGAAAGCGGTAAAGCTTACTGGGCAGCCAATTGCTGGGCCCAGGGTTCAAATCCAGCTTTTGCCGGGTCACCGCGGTGTATGTTGGACTGCTGTTTCAATCATTTTTTGCCTCATTGCGATGTCCTCTCGCTGTCCTAATTATATTACTAAGTGCATAAATACTGGATGTGAAGCCCAAATCATCCTTCCATGCAGTCCCTTGAAAAGCCAAATTTGAGTAGAAAATGGCGTGACATCCTTCCTAACTATGTTTCTTAACTATGTTTAACAAATTGAAGTTAAAATCAGTACCATAGGCCAGCAAAGGATCCTTCAAATGTGACCATAATTCACTAAAATGCACAAATTCATGGCAGAATCATGAGAAAAACAGGGTTTTTACCCCTTCCTTATCATACTTATAGCCATGAAGAAACCACTAAATGTGTTCATATCATGCTCATACGTTTGGAAAGGCATAAGGACGTCTTTGGCTACAGGTTAGTACCAAATAAGGTGGTACAGAAGATCTTAATTAGCCAGGTCATCCCCACTAATAGTGTCAGACTCAAGTTACCTAAATCTCTGAGTGTCCAACTCAAGGAAACTTACCCTACAATTCCAAACCAACAAACATTGAGGAATTAACTTGAAAATCAGTGATAATTATAGGTTATTCACCACAGGAAAGGGAATATGTGATTTATCAACTGAGAGCTTTAGCCGAGGTGTGATAAACACATATTCCTGATCTTGTGGTGAATAACCGGCTTATAAAATGAGACAAACACTCAAGCAGTCAAACATGAAACGATAAGTGGACATCAAAGAATATCAGAATAATCGCCCTGAAATACTGGCCTGTGATTGGCTGACAGCAGTGTCAAATGGTACACCACTGATAATGATGATATTCCTGGTGTATATTTTAGGCTTATTGCTTTTAGGTCCAATATCTTGCTGCCGAGAAAAATCTTGAGATTTTGAATTGAATCACTAAAGTTAGATTGCTTGGCTGAAAAACCTCACAGTCTATCCAAATTGGTTTTTAAAATTAAGCTCGCATCTTGTCCTGTTAATTAATTTCTAGTTGCCATGGCAACTAAGTTGTAAACTAATAAGTATCCTAAATAGCTAATGTATACCATTGTATGGTTTTGGGCTAATCTTCACGCTAATTTTTGCACTAATGTCTTATTACATTAAAAAATGTGAAACTCGGGAACATAACCGACAAAAAAAAAGCAGGACTGATTTGCCTGATACACCCTTTCTATTGCCATGGTTACAAGTAATTTCATTGCAAAAGATAGATCTATACTCAAGCTTTAAAATGATGTATCATACGATAAGATATCTCCTTTCAAACCTTAGAAATTCCATTTTTGCTCATAATGTCTCAAAGAAAATCTCCTTGACGTCCATATTATGAATCATCATATTGCCAAATTTCTTGCCATCATAAACTTTATTCCAATCAAATTTATACAAAAATATCTCAGAATTTATTAGGTGATGTGAAATAAATGAATTATATCCTATTTACCATGGATATTAATGAATTAATATGGCAAATACTTATTTTATGAAGTTTTTCAAAATTGGTTGAAACTGAACATAACTGATAACTGGTTGCCATGGCAACAATAATTTAAGTTTAAAAAATAGAAGCCATTACCAGCTATCTTTTGATGCATGATACGTGAAAATCGGTCAACTATATTTTGTACAATTACAGTATTTATGAATTTGTTTCAATCAATAGTTGAATATCATTGCCAGTTTATGGAATATTATTGTGGTTTCCATGGCAACCCTTTGTCATTTTCTAAGTTAAGGGTGTTTTGTTACAAAATACTGAGGTTCGAATGCCTTTTCAGAACCACAATTACATTGGAAACTTTATTACATGACTGGAAACTGTAGAAACTGCCTATTTTTTGCCAAATCTTAGAAATTGGTGATGTTTGGAGGCATTTGTTACCATAGAAACAAAAACAAACAACTTGTTTTAAGTTGTAAAACTAATTTACTGATATAGCTAATAGGGTAGGTAGATGTATGATTAAATTGTAAAAACCATTGGCTATGCATTTGATCAGAAAGATGCATTTGAGGTTTGTTGCTATGGAACTGGCTAAATCAGTGTTTCCATGGCAACGGTAAACTTTTAAATTGTTAATCGCATTCAGAGATGAATATTATATCAAAATTAAGTCCATTCATCAAATGAATTTGAAGAAAACATGGGAACATGCCCTTCCTTAGCTTCAGGTTCATAAAAGTAACTTTAAACAAACATTAAATCAGTCTCTATAGCGACTATATTATATGAGATATTTCCGATATTTTTGTTTATGATTGTCCACAAAGAGATGCTCTATTAATATCATAACCATATTTTTGCTTGTATATTTATTTTTTCTCTCCACATCAAACATTTTAAGACCGTCTTTTAAAAAATTGATGATTTTTTATATTTCTGTTACCATAGAAACATACAAGCACAATGTAAACCACAATTTTTGGATGCATCTAAGAGAGTTGGTCATGGAGGTGCTGTGTGCCAAAATTGAAATTGTTCCTCAAAGTAGAAGGAAAGTTATACAATAAAATGTTGTTGATTTGTGGGTTCTTATTTTTTCAAGAGTGTTGCCATGGAAACTTGAATAAAAAAAATCCTCCGAATGGGAATTCTGGGGAATTTTTTTTGGTGAAACTAGAGATTTCAAGGATTCATTCGGTTCCAAATTTGTACTGTTATGAAGAGGTCCAGGGTCAACCCCACTTTTTACTGGCCTATTATTTTTAATATTAGATGAAGCCATCGCTAGCTGATTGATAAGACTATAATTAAGATATAATCGACATGATTACTGCATCACAATTTTCATTGATTTGATCGATACTCCACTTTCCACAGATTCGTATAATAGTTGTGTGCCAGTAAGTACCCTCCCAGTAACTCACAGTGAATCCTATAGTTCCTGCTCGATGTCACCCATCATTGTTATAAGAATGAATTGCTTATAACAGAAAACGCAACATTCCAATCCTGCCGTTTCTATACTTTTGCCAAAATAACACTCCTGCGTTATTGTGTTTCATAGATCTATAGCCTTGTCTGTAATTGTTTGCTCTACAACTCTTGACATGAGATAATGAAAATACAATGTGTTGACAATCTAATATCCTAGTTCATTTTTGAGCTTGTCTGGCATATGATAACATATTCAAAGCTCTAGAATGGCTTCCGAATATGCTGGACACTATCTCATGCTTATGCAATTTTTCTGTCATGTTGAATGTGTCAGAAGATTTATATGTGTTTTCACGAACAATAGACTCACAACCAATAAGTTATACCGTATGTTTAATGAAACTGAAGAACTTCGTGCTCCTCATTTATGTATTTTTACCACAGAATGTTGTAACAGTGGAGATCCAGAACCAATAGGGCCTTCATTGGGCCTTCAAGCTGCTGCACTGATGCAGGTCAGACCACTATATATCTTATAAGGAATCCAACAGCTTCACTGATTGCTCGGAAGATGAAATCACATCAATCTCAACTAACTGCCTTTGGGAAATGTGTGGACAACCAGACAATGGTAAAGTTGTATAGGCAGTAGCAAATGGCCAAAGGTGACAAAGGGGCAAACAAGCAATCTATTACAGAGAGTAAATGGACACTCACTGCTGGACGTGGTCTATTGCAGGACTTCAACTTCACTGAGGCAGTTGAAATTAAATGAATTAAAACTAGAATCTATGAATTTCATGAAAACACTGCAGAAACACCTACAAAATCAGCTACACTGTCATTTGGTTTTTTTTTACTGTGAGCAAAATATATGATAATGTATTTGCTTCATAGAAAGGTTTTTTTTTTACTAAAAATTTAGTGTTTCACATCGTATATAATGGGATAAGAAGAGGAGATAGACAAAAAGTAACTTTGCCAGTAACATGGTCGGCTTTTGTAGATCATTTTAGCTTTTTAAATTGTTATAATCCGTTGATTTTTGGTTGAGTTACAGCAATTTAAAATAATAAGGTGAGTGCCAAGGGTTAGCTGCAGCACATTTTCTGTGTGAAAGTCTTCTGTGCTGGAGGCAGAAATGCTGGCTGGACCGATTTTTGAATGACTTTTTGGCGCGAAAATAATCCTCTGGATTCACTTTCTGGATCCTGAGGGGAAGCAAGGAGATGGAGGACAAAATTAAGAATGTTACACATTGGAGAAGGGGTATATCTAACACATGTGAAAAGAACAGGGCTGGATTTGGCTTGTAGAAAAAGCCTTGAGAAATAAAAAATTGAGACAAGTGTGTAAGAAATTTCGTATGAAATGTAGAAACCACTGCAGCAGCAGAGCTGCAGTGGTTTAATAATTAAATGAAGCAATCGCATTAAAGGTCATTGCTTGACATGAAATTAATACAAATAATCATAAAATAAACAAAAGGAGTATTTTTCTAAGGTTTTGCTATAGCAGCAAACTGTGACTCTGTTGCTTCGCACAAGCATTAGATATATATAAACTTTTATTGACAAGCAGAAATATCAAATATAGATACATGTGTCAATCGAAAAATAGAAATGTATAAGTCTAGATCTACAGCTACAGTATTCTACAATACCAACATTTTTTTTTTAAATCTAAAAATGACAGTCACAGTTCATGTTCACAGTTCATGTTCACAGTTCATGATCATAGTTCATTTCACAGTTCATTTCACAGTTCATGTTCACAGTTCATGTTAGTTCATGTCCACAGTTAAGGTTCACAGTTCATGTACATTGTTCTTCAAAATAAAGTCGAATACAATTTTCATTGTTCATGAAATAGTATATATATATCGTTTTATTGACATTTTCTATATCAAATTGATACATTTGTCAGTACAGTAGAAAACAATGAAATCGAATACTACTCTACATCTACACACAAAAATACAAGAAAATCCAATACAATTTTAGGTACATCAGTTTACAGTTAATTAAGTAGTAAATATCGGTCCCAGTTCTAATTGTTGATGTATAAAAGTCAGTAAAATGTAAGTAAATTCAAATTATCAAATTATAAATTGTTCATGTATCAAGAGTTCATCAAAGGTATTCAAGTGTCTTTTTTAGTCACTGTGATTTTTTTTGTCGAGCGCTGAAAACTGCAGGCTGGCGACAACCGCTACAATGACTGCGTGATCCATCCCTGACAGGTCCATATTGACAGTGACCATACAATGTAGATCATTCTAATTCATAACAATCATAATACAGTAAATACATTCAAGTCAGTTGGCTCGGCAGATAGAGAGGCTACTACTGATATTTTAGTCCGGACATAAATTTTTTGCAGTTATTTTTATTTATTTTAGCTTAATTGATTCATTCAGTTTATTATTTAATTTTCTATTCTATAATTATCCCATAATCTTGTTGAGGTACAAGCCTAATGCGTGTATCATTTCAGGTCTTTTATCTGACATAATTAATGTAAATTGTTGATTTTTATCAATATTTTTAAAGTTAGGGATTAGGCTACCGGCTTTACAAAGGAGGTCATTTCTGGGCACAGCATTATTCCTGCAAATTAATAGGCTGTGAATTTCATCTTCTATGTCTCCTGTGAACCTGTTGCTAACAACCAAAGGGTCACATTATACAGTTACGCCCAATTGAACTTAACAATATATTTAGAAAAAATGCGACCCCACTCCAGGGACACCCAAACTTTCGCCCTCACTGTAGTATAGTTGTTGACTAAACATTAAAAAAAAAACATAGATAGCACAGAGCTGCAATTGACAAAGGTTCTTGTTTTCGGTTTCAGATAACAAAAATATGCATTGTGAGACACACAGGGCATGTCAGCAAATGCAGAAATTAATTCTAGATTAACAGGGAGCATATATGCCAGACAAGCTATAAATGTGCTCAGAAATGAGATTCCTTTTTTGACGACACATGGCATTTGCAATACCTCATCAGAGTAATATTGTAAAAGCAATCTGCTCCCAAAACTGTCTGACAACCGCAATGACACTGGACTGTGATAAATACATGAGTGAGTTTGTAAATGTCACACAGTGGCGTCCCTATGGGGGGGCACGTGCCCCCCCATATTGGACCTGTGCCCCCCCCCAGGTGCCCCCCCATATGAACTTTCCAACTCTGGCTAAAATATACAATTAGTATAGCGGGTGCCCCCCCCCCCAGAGAATCGCATGCCCCCAAAGGTGCCACCCCGCTCGAGATCACCCAGTTACGCCACTGATGTCACAGTGAATACATAGTATAGTATATAAATGTATCATTTTGTAGTGCATGTACAATTGTACATGCATAATGCATATTAGCATTATCACTAAAAAGGACAAATTTGAGTATGAAAAGTGTTGTTAACCATACAGTAATCTGACGAAGTGAGAGTATTCAGGTGATTTCTAATGCGACACCAGTGTTGTATTTTGCTGGCCGAAGATAAATAACTCTCCTTAGGGTTTTTGAAAAATGTTCGACTTTCATTCTGATGAATTATTTTTAAATTATGGAAATAGATTCTCTGAGGTTCATCAAAACATCAATTGTTTATCATTGAAATTTGGTCTTTATTTCCAATATTCTGACCTTAATGGGACAGTTTTATCCCTTCCAGATCCTCAGTCTGCAACATGGTCTGTCAATTTTCATAAATCTCCTGAAATATGCGCCAGAAGGTCCCTACAGCTAATGATGTCAACTGGGTGTCTGTATCGACAGGACAGCAAGGGAGGTTGGCTCAACCAACGAACTACGAAAATATCTGTTCTGGGGGGAAGCAAAGAGGGGCAGGAACAGTTTGAGTGTTTGCTTCAGTTGTCCACCAAAATTCAGTTTTGTGTTTCTTGACTGAATAGGTGAAGCAATCAGATACAGACGGAAATATGACATACCACTTAACAGACTGCTACATCACTTTAAAAAAAAAATCATCCCAATTTCCGTACATTTGTAATTTCATATAATAGTTTATTGCCAGAAAGTATCCTCACAGCAACTCCCACTGAATCCAATGGTCCCTGCTTAATGAGACTTATTGTTGTCAGACCAACTTGCTTATGCCAGACCTTTCCTCCTGCACCATTATACGTTTTATGACAGAAGAAGAAACGTCCCCATCCTGCCATTTCCATTCTTTTGCCATCATACCACACAGTCCTGCCTCATTGTGTCTCATAGATAGCTTTGTCTGTGATTGTTTGCTCTGCGGCTCTTGACATGAATATTACTCAGGTGAGATGCGGCAAATACAGTGTTGACAAAAACAATATAATATCCCAGTGCATTTTTGAGCTTGTCTGGCAAGTGGCAACTATATGCAGAGAACAGCTTCTGAATATGAAATGTCATGAACAATGTATCACTGGATTAATCTCGTGTTCATTCAAATATTCTGTCAAGCAAAATGAGTGAGTCAGAAGACTCAAATGTGCTTTCACCAACAATGAACGCAAACTTCACAATCAGTAAGACATAGCCAACTATGAAATATTTTTCAAGGAACTTCATGGTCTTCATTTATTCCTTAATCTTCACTTTACGTATTAGACAGACACGGACTTAACGCTGTTAACAACTATCACAAAGTGCAAAGAAGAATGTGGTGTCTAACTGAGTGATACATCATACACTTCTTCTATTATACCTTTAACTCATAATTTTTGCAAATAAACAATAATGATCTGATTGTTTTTTTACTGGTATTAACTGTTAATCTAGCAGGGCACCAACATGCAAAATTGTCTGTTACATTTCAGATTTTTCAATGGTATAAGTATCTTGGCGATGTCAAAAGCAGCAGTTAGACCAATGGACCTTTATCATTTGTTCAACGCAACAAATGAACAAGTCCTTTGGTCGAACTGCTGCTTTATAAGGGGGAAACAAACCAACAGTTTCACTGATTGCTACGACAATGAAATCACATCAATCTCAACTAACTGCCTTTGGGAAATGTGTGGACAACTGGACAAGGGCAATGTTATATAGGCAGTAGCAAATGGCCAAAGGTGACAAAGAGGAAAACAAGCAATCTATTACAGAGAAACAAACGGAGAATCACCACAGGTCTGTAGCAGTGACTCAAATTCACTGAGCCTGAGGCGGTTGTATTGAAGCAATCGCATTACCCATGTCATTACTGGACTTAAAAATGACGTGACTATATTGGGTAGTTGTTCCACTTCTTTAAGATAGGGTCGGTGATAATACATTGAAAAATTAAATTGATGATAACAAAATGAAAACTGCATTTATTATTTTTTACTAAGACAGAAAAATGATTTCGAGAAAGGCATAACGCATGTCAGTGGCATTATCATTGATCACTCCAAAGATTATGTTCATTTTCGGATGTTTTTAGTTTAAATCGCAAAGTTGGAGTTTGTATATCTGTTGGACAATGACATTTAGGCCTAGCTTAATTTTTATCAATACATCATTTGCAGCATTTTCCTAACAAAGTTTGGATAGTTTCCACTTGAAATTACGGAGTTCATTTTTATTACCTTCCCTTCAGTATAATAATAATCATTATTAATGAAGTCGCTTCACTCACATATCATTATGACAAGCAAAACCTAGGAAGGCATTGCCAGAATGCTAAAGCAGAGCATGCAGGACTTCAGATAAATACCATTTTAAAATAAACAGCATAGGCCTACTAACCCGTTTCCAATATCCTGTCATTTAGGGAGCCAAGATGTTGAGAATTTTCAGCTCTTCTAAGTTAAAGTTGAATCCCACAGAATACAGCTGCTCCACCTATTGTACTCCACAGTTCAACAAAAATACCCCAGCTGGTGGCTCCCCCGCTTGGTCAAATTTTTCATATGCACTGGAAAAGCCACAGATTTTTTTAAAATGGGTAGGCTCACTCGAAGGCTGCTGGCTCAGCCACTAAACTATAAATGCACACATTTTGGGTCGATATACAGGCCTATAATCCAATTCAACTTTCATAAAAATCAGAGAAGGAGTCTTTGAGATATTCAAGTTTATTTTAAGGTGGCTCGCTACTCATGGTGCAGCAATGGCGGCGTCACCATAGCAACAACAGTCTGCTGAGCAGTGTGGACTGCTTTTTTGGTTTTTTATAATTCCGTGCGACTGCCGCTTCGTTTGTCATTTGCGTCACTTCTATTAGGGTTAGAAACTTCTGGTTTGAAGCATTAGATGCGCTATGAACAGCACTATAACATGCCAGAGATTCGGCTTTATGGTCGGAATAGAAACTTTTTACACGCGATTTTCGGCAAGCAGGTCTAATTTCTAAAAATTGACTTTGAGATATAAATAAATTTTTATCTCAATTTCTATCGCGGTAGCAAACCTTCTCTTATGCATTTTATTGTTCCTAACAATATTTGGAAATTAATGATAAAAAAATGAGAAATCCTATCCCGTCAATTTTTTTTAGCGCCATGGTTTATAAAAAAAATTAAAATTGTCAAAATCAAAACTTTTATTCCGAGCCCCTTGGAAAGTCCTTTAAACTAAATATATCTCTTTGAAATTGTAATCAGCAGTTCCATTGAAGTTTCTTCTTCAATTTCATGCTTCATTTCATAATATGGGATGCATGACCACTGAATGGCAGGACAAACTTCACAGAAAGAAAGATAAGAAAAAAATTGAGTTTTTCAGGTTTGCGTGGACTGACTTTCTTGTACATAACCTCAAATATTTTGGAAAAAAGGCTGGTTGCGACCACTTTTTTTTACATTTCCTTGCTATAAACTATATTTTGGATCATTCTAAACTATTTTTGAGAAATCCTATCTTAGAAAGTTCACGAGTATCGAGCCACCTTAAGGGGAACTTATTTTTGTTGAAGTGTTTTTCATAATTTTCTCATATTGTACACCACGTAACTCTCAAAAAACATCGGTAACCCCCAGGGTCAAAGATTAGTACTCGTACGTTCGTCTCAGACGAGTATAAACAGAGGAGGACGAGTAACTTTACTTGATTACTTGTCCGTCAGACGACCAACTTCAAAGTGAAATATTGTTACTTTATTCACATGATAAACAACAGCAGACACAAAATAACAAAACAGTTCATTCCAGACAGACGTCTCTGACAGCCTCAGTCTGATCTACTCAACTTGTGCCTCTCTCTGAGACAATGAAGCCTCATTCTGAAACTGTAGCATATTTGTGTGAATTACGCTCTGAAGACAAGTGATGGAGTTAAATTGTTTATTATAATTGATAATGAATTAATTTGGCAAATATGTACACGGAATAAATATTTAGGAACAATAGAAATAGATATAATGTGAACATGTTGAGTATACTAGGTAATAATTAGATAGGAGTCAGAATATATACATATGGTGGTAAAAGTCCGAAAATCCTAACTTCTTGGGGAAGAACGTAGTGATAGGCCACAGAACACACAGAGATATTTATTCGAGGTTGTACAACACATCCTGTAATATTACACTATCAGGAGTGATGAAAATTATTGGAAGGGTTGGCGGTGAAGGGGTGGATGGTGGGATCAGAAAATTTTTTAAGAATGGAAACGAGGCACGGCGCCAGTGCAGGAGTGGGTAAAACGCGGATCCAGCGGACTGAGGGCACTGAAGGCTGCAAATAATACTTCTTCGCTTTCCACACAAAAGATTTCCCCTTCGGTCAAACTTGTCTTTGTGTGAATTACGCTCTGAAGACAAGTGATGGAGTTAAATTGTTTATTATAATTGATAATGAATTAATTTGGCAAATATGTACACGGAATAAATATTTAGGAACAATAGAAATAGATATAATGTGAACATGTTGAGTATACGAGGTAATAATTAGATAGGAGTCAGAATATATACATATGGTGGTAAAAGTCCGAAAATCCTAACTTCTTGGGGAAGAACGTAGTGATAGGCCAAACGACCCGCGCAGTGGGTTGCGCCAAGAAGATGAGGAGAGGAGGAGAGGAGGAGCAGACAAGGGAGAGGACCATGACTTTTGGGATGGAAGGTTATCCTATGGAACTGAATTGTAAACCGGCAGGAGTGGATGGTATAATAATAAGTAGGGGTGTACCGATCAAGCATTTTGCCGAACCAAACTCGGAACCAAATCTGGCCTCAATGTTCGGCCGACCTCGAACCCGAGTTCGAACCTCAATTGCCTCCCACCAGTCCAATCCAATTGACAACTGAAAGCCAGTCAAGCGCGTCAATGAGCAGTGACACGAGGCCCGCATGTTGTTATGTAATAATTGCCTTGCAGAAAACTCGGTTGGCTATATATTATTGCATACAATTTTGATTTGCTCTACCGTTGGCAGTGATAACACAGACTGGTATATCAATGGTTTTATCTTCTTTGCAAATAAATGAAAATCACATCAACAGAAAGATCACAAAAAGAGAAGTTAATTTAGTCTAAAATTAGCCTACGAAAAACTGTTTCCAGCAAGCAATAGCAGTATTTTACTCCATGACTAGCCATGCATGTATTGTCCCTAACAACATCAAAACTGCCCAGGGAGATAACTCCTGTACATTTCTATCTGATTAAATAAGGTCAAACAGTTTTTTTCATGGCTTTTCATATTATCCCTCGTATTTTCCCTTGTATTTTCCCTCATATTTTCCCTCTATTTCAGCTGAATGAATGACTTTAGGATTTTTCACTATCTAAAGCAAATCTCTCACCTGCTTTTAAAATATGAAAATCAATTACTTTTTCCCAATAAATGCAATGGTGATACTCTGGTCAATACAACACAATCCATGTAATAATATATAAATATCTGATATGCACGTGGAGCGTGTGGAGCATGACTTGTCCCATCAGGGCTGGTATAAGCTGGGTCCATGGTCCGATAATATTAGGGTAGCTGGACCAGCGCCAGCACCTTTGCCCCAGGCATGCTTCCCTGCTCATCCCCCCCCCCCCATTCACCTTTTTGCGATGTGTATCCATGGCTGTTATTGTAACTAATCCATAATGAATCATGTACAAGATGTGTTCAACTTATTTTGATTGACAAAAAGTTCAACCCTACACAAAAACTTCCAAATGCTACTTTTTTCGTGTTACATGTGATTTCATTACCATGCGATTCTGGTCATTCACAGTTACCTGTGAGGAATCAATGCAATGTATACACTTGCTACGTCTGATAAATTAGCTGTGTGACGTTCTGTTGTTTCTAAACCAATCAGATTAAGCAAAAATGCTATGTATTTAATGTGTAAAGAGGCTTAGAATCGCGTACTAATGAAATTGCCTGTAAAGAGAAAACCAGAACAAGATATATCTTTTGTCATTGGCATGCAATGATTTTTTCAAATCTGATGTAACGCAGGACACAAAAAATCACCTGTTTTTTCAAGGGTTTTAGTGGCTAACAGCCTAATTCTGTAAGGAAGATTTATAATAACTGATGGTACATAAAGATAGGCCTATATATGTGTTTATAATCATCACATAAATGTAAAATTTCTCAAATTAATCTCATTGTATCAACATGACAGCCGTACAAACAAATAAACAATAATTATAATTTATATACACCAATTGACTACGTAACAGGATTGTGAGCTATTGTTTATTGGTAGGAGGGGGGGGATTAAGGAGGCCTGGCTGGGGCAAAGGTTTCCGTGCTGGCCAAGCCACCGGACAAGCACCCTTGTAAATAAATTTGTAAGTGATAGACTTGGTTACCAAAATCCACATTTATGAATGGCCTTCCCATTGATCAGTCCTTGTTGAAAAATGATTTCATGACTCATAATTTATAATGCTCCTTGCTCTTTTGTTTGCATTACAAATATAATCATCAAATGAGAACAAGAAAAAGAAATACATTTTGTTATAGTAACACTACAATGGTCATTTTAGTTCAATGTTGGGAGGTACAATTTTTAGCATAAACCTGTGTTTTCTTTTAAAATGTAACTTATACATAAAACAAAATGTAATGGAAAAACGTTTTATCAAACTAATTGTTTATAAGACTTTGTGAGTTATTTGTCAACTATTCCGTTCCAATGACTAAAATCAAATTAGCATTCTGGTTCATTCTCAAAGTAACTCTATTATGTATGCCTTTCAATTGACGAAAAATTAAGATAAAGACATATTTCATTGAATGCATGTAGCAAGTAGCCTATATGCGACTCTCTGCCTTATCAATGTTATGCAACAGCATATATATGAGCTCCTCGCCTGAGTCAGGCAAGCATGACTTCGCTTTGGGAGGGGTGGGGGGGGGGGAGGGGGCTTAGGCCTATAGTCAGGGGTGGGGAAGGGGGTGTGGCTGAATTAGTGACCGGCCTGATTTAAAACCGAGCTACCGAACCGAACTAAATGGTACCGAAACAGGCCGAACCGAACACCGAGCACAGGTTCGGTACATCCCTAATAATAAGATAACCAGTGGTCTTACATGAATATTGATAGGGATGAGGATGAATAATGGGAATAAATAAGTTATCCTGTGGCATAACGCCGCGAGCATGAATATTGGGAATAAGTTATCCTGTTGCATTACACCATCAGCATGAAAATGGGAATAATAACGTATCCTCTGGCATAACGCCATGAGGATGAATCAAGGGGATAATAAGTGATCCTGTGGCACAACGCCCTGGATGAATAATGGGAATAATCAGTTATCCTGTAGCATAACCCCATGAGGGTGAATAATGGCAATGATAAGTTATCCTGTGGCATAACATCATGAGGATGAATAATGGGAATGGTAACTAATCCTGTGGCATAACACCATGAGGATGAGAAAAAGGGAATGGTCAGTTATCCTGTGGCATAACACCATGAGGATGAATAAAGGGAATAATAATTTATCCTGTGACATGACCGAGATAACGCCATGGATGAATAAGTGGAATAACAACGTATCCTATGGCATAAAGCAATGAGGATGAATAATAGGACTAGTAAGTTATCCTGTGGCATTTTATAACACCCTGAGGGTAAATTATGGGAATAATAACTTGTCCTGTGGCATAACAACCTGAGGGTAAATAATTTGAATAAAGAGTTATCCTGTGGCATAACGCCATGAGGATGAATAATTTGAATAAAAGAGTTATACTGTGGCATAACGCCATGAGGATGAATAATTTGAATAAAGAGTTATCCTGTGGCATAACGCCATGAGGATGAATAATTTAATAAAGAGTTATCCTGTGGCATAACGCCATGAGGATGAATAATTTGAATAAAGAGTTATCGTGTGGCATAACGCCATGAGGATGAATAATTTGAATAAAGAGTTATCGTGTGGCATAACGCCATGAGGATGAATAATATGAATAAAGAGTTATCCTGTGGCATAACGCCATGAGGTTGAATGATTTGAATAATGAGTTATCCTGTGGCATAACACCATGAGGATGAATAATGAGAATAATAACTTATCCTGTGGCATTACACCATGAGGATGAATAAAGGGAATATCATAACTTATGGTGTGGAATAAGCCACGACGATGAATAAAGATAGTAAATATCCTGTGGCATTATGCCATGAGGATGAATAATGGGAATAATATATTAGCCTGTGGTATTTCACCATGACGATGAATGAAGGAAATTATAACTATCCAGAGGCATTACACCCTGAGGATGAGTTAAGATATCAATAACTACTTGTATAGACATATAAATTTGAGATTGTACCAACTGGATAAGCAGGACAATGACAAGAAAAATAATAAGCATATAATAGGCCTATGTCAAATGGTATTTGTCCCTCCAAACAGATCAGGATCGCAATCTGGCGTTTCATTGGGTGTGAAGAAGTGAGGCCAGATTATCCATTATTTATCTGGGTCGAAACGGGTGTTAACTATGAGTAACCCCATGTGGTAGTGGGTCGCATGGGGCTTCCTTCCAATAGGTTGAGGTGATTATCGTGTGAAGTGCCCCAATCACGGAGGAGATGCAACGATAATCAGAAGTGTGTTTTCTGTGAAAGGACGTCTTCCTACTGCCATGCATTCTGGACAACATGTTCTTTGACATCACAGATCAGACCTAGGTTGCTAGGGTGACGACAGTAGTGACGTCACCTGGTGTGAAGCCTTCAAGCGCATGGGATCTTCGTGGCCCAAATGTCCTGGCGGATTGAGGGAGTGGTGCGTCAGAACGGGACCATCGTTGTTGTGGGCATCTGGAATATCAATAAGAACCCAGGCAGAGGCTTAACCAGAGAAAAATGACTACCGGTACAAATATTAAGGAAGAACGGTTCAGTGTTAGTCTAAATTGGGAATGAATAAGTCAAAATAATTTTTATTAGGTGATCGAATTAATTTAATAAAGAAATAATATCAAGGAGGGGATGATTATAATTTATGTATGTATATATATATAGGGGAAGCTTGGGAGAGTTGGGTCACTTTTTACGTTCTTGCACCTCCTGCTAACAGTAATGATTATATAAACATGCTGAATGCATGTATTGTTTCTTGAAATATTTCAGAAAAATATCTTTAGGTTTGCATTGATATTTGCCCAAGAACATATGAGCTACAGCCCTATGAAAATTGGAAAAAATCTGGCCCAACTCTCCCCATCAAGTGGGAGACTTGGGCCATTCAGGGGGGAGACTTGGGCCATTGCAATATATCAGGTTCGGTAAAGTTGTACTTGAGGCCATAATATTTTTAACCTGTAGTGTGGTGGTCATAGAAGTCATTAATCCTGAATTGATGCCTCTTGCAACTCTAGTTTGCTGTCAGACTTAAGCCTCGGCCTGATGGCCCAACTCTCCCCATCTAGATTTCCTGATATCTAATTTTATTAGACCATGAATAATTATTAAGGCCTAAAAATATCCAATTTCAGTTGAAAATTGCTCTAGGCAAGTTCTTCTGTCTTAATAAAAATAAATCTGGGTAAATGCAACACATGGAGAGTACTGTCCCAACTCTCCCCCATTCGACCATTTTTCTCTAAATCCCAATTATGACAAAAAAAATAAAAATCCCAATTATGACAAAACCGGTTGTCTGATAATTTTCCAAAAAAATGTTAATAAAAACTGAATAGTCAAGCCTACCAAGCATGCCATAGAAAATTTTCTCAGTCCTTGTTGTCTGACAGACAATTAAAAACTCGTAACATGGCTCAGTTTTTCATCCAAATTTGAATTTTCTTCTCTCTAAAGATCGTGACAAGCAAATTAGCCAGAAATGTTACATCCATTGAAGGATTTTTATTTTTATAAAATTTTGGTGGTTGCAGCTTTCTCAAAAAAATTTTAGTTTCCTCAAAAATCAGGTTGGCCCAACCCTCCCCGCGGCCCAACTCTCCCAAGCTTCCCCTATATATATATATATATATTTGGTTAAGTAGAAATAAATAGATATAATAATTATAGTAAGTGGGTAAAAAATATGGTGAATGTTGAGTATTATGATCAGTAAGATGATATTTTAAGTAAATGTATGTATAATCACTGAGAAGTTTAAATTTAAATCGAAGAAATGGAGGATGTTTTGATGGAAGAATAAAGATTCAGTCAGTAGTTTGAACCAAAGAAGTAGGATGAAATCTGGTTAAAGGCCAGGCCGGCATGGAAGATTCCCTGTGATAATTGCCAATCCGGAATCGAATTCTCAACCGTGAGGGGGATGAGTCGACGATGAGCTGGACTTGTTCTGGATGTACCACCCGTGAAAGGTAGTAGGAGAAGCGCTCTGGTGAGCCGTGACTGTCTCTTGGGTATTGGTCAGCCTCTGATCTCCCCTGAGACCTCCACGATGGTGTTGTACCACTGTGGTACCCAAATTGAATGTTCTCCGCAAAGACCGCATTTCCCATTGGCTGGAGTGGACGGAGTAAACCTCTTCGGAGGCTTGCGATGGCGACCTTTGGATTTTGGTATCTGGAATTACACAATAAGATGAATGAGGGAGGTGGAAAGTGTTGTTAACTAAGATCGGATGTGATCGTGTGTAACCATTAGTGAAGAGAATCGTTCCAACCAAGCGATACGATATGTATCGTCGATACATTGAAACGATACTCGATATGTATCGCGATACACTCGATCGGGGAATTTAAAAGCATAATTTAAGTAAAAGATTTTTTTTCTCAAAATTAATTGTTGCAAGTCAGCCTAAAATAATTAGTTGTTTTTTTTACTCATAGAAGCAAAGATATTTTTATTAAATTTTCACTACTCCTTATTTCTAATAGCAGTGATGGTGTTGTATATGTGCAGTTGAAGATGTTACAACAGTTAGGGGAACAGTTCTATAGGGGGGTTGGGTTTGCTGCCTTGCAGTCTTTGCTCCTAATTATTGCCTCAGACGACCGATCGAAATTCCTTCACATATTTTATTGAAGCAGAGTTATTTGAAGAAAAATAATTTTGGCTAATATTATGAATATTAATCATTATCTATTTTTAATAAGACTAATAAGTAAATTTATTTATAAGGTTTTTAATTAATTCCAATTTGAGCATTTGTCAGAGGCAATCTGAATTGTTGACTCAGTCAGCATTACATCATGGTGCAAATGCTACTGTCCTCCGTATGTTCTACACAGCCTCAATTCGTTCCATTGTTGACTATTCCGCCCCCGCTCTAATCATTGCAAAATCAAATTTAATTGACAAGCTCAACAAACTCCAGAATGCTGCAATGCGAACTATCCTTGGTGCACCCCGCTGGACAAATATCTGCACCCTCCAAGAGGAGACTCATCTCCCTCCCATTTCTCATCGCATACAGTACATTGCCACTACATTTATTCTATCAGCCTTAGCTTCCCCCCGTCCCCTACTTCTCCGGGACACCCTTCGTCGCAATGACCTTCACCCTCAACGCCCTATTTACTCCTGGATCAAACAGGCATCCTACCTCCGACACAGAGCTTTTCCTGACCCGGCTACATTCGATGACCATCCCTTGGATCCTCCCCCTCCCCCCTGGGATGCCATTCCTGCTACTTTCCTCCTCACCCTTCCACCTGATGGGAAAAAGAACTCCTCGCCACACGTCTTAAGAACAACTGCCCAAGAACGCATAGCTCTCTTCAACAACAACAAGGATGCCGTCTTCTTCACCGATGACTCAGTGCGCTATGAGCCTCAGCGTGCAGGCGCTGGAATTATTGCTCGCACAAACTCAGTCTTTCATGACAATTCTCAGGAACACAGTATTCGCACATCTGACCATGCCTCCAGTCTCCAAGCTGAACTTGTAGCCATTGGAGCTGCACTCGCCATTGCATTGGCACAAACCGCTGAACATACTATCATACATACTGATTCCCTAACAGCCCTCCAGGTACTACAAGTTCACACCCCTCTAGAAAATGGAGAACTCATTTCTCTCTTACAACGCCAAATCCGGGAAATCTATGCCCAAAATGGAACTGATACATTCCACTGGATACCCAGTCATGTCGGGATTCCCTTAAATGAGAAAGCAGACAAACTTGCCCTGGCTGCTACAGCCAAACCAGTCATAGACGTAAATGTGAACCTCACAAAATCCCAGTATAAGTCCATCGCTGCCCAAAAAATTCACCGCCAATGGACTCTCTTCGTCACACAGGCGTCCCGACTCTCCAGATCCATTCAGTGGAGAAGAACAGCAACAAACGCCCTCCCAAATCGCCTTCCTATCCACATAGGACGCCACATTGAAACCCACATACATAGACTACGCCTCGGCTACAGATGTAGCTGGGAAATCTCCCAAAGACTCAACAGACAATGTCAGCACTGTAACAGCAACACAACTGAACCCCTTCTCCATTACATTTTACAGTGCCCATCCAGTGCCTTTTTTGGCCCACCCCTTGTACCCCTTGATGACGATCTAGACATTAACAACTATCCTCACCTAGAAAACACAGCCGCCACCAGGATTAACACTGCCCTCCGCAACATCCTCGCCTTGTCGCTCCACATCCGTCAATACCCACCCCCCCCCCGATGACTTTCCCAATAATCACTCCCGCTCCTCCAACCATCTCAACAAGAACTATAAAATTATAATCCGATGACTATCACTATGTATACAGACTCTGAAATATCATTTTATTGATTTCAGAATGATCTTCGCATTCCACCCAACGGTTTACATCACGTACATTACTACAGAACTCTCAATTGACTATTATCAACAGACAAGGGCCAGTCTTTCAAGACAGTGGCCCCTCCCTCCCTCCATTGGAGTCCAGGGAAAACTCATCTATTACTACTACTACTAAGTTTGAGCAAAATGTGGATTTCCGAGATTTTAGGGCTAAATAAAGTGACTTTACAAGGTTATACAACTAACTGTTGCATTCTAAAGATATTGAACACTAACAAGATACTTTGGAGACCCAGTTTCGTGCTATTCTGGCAACGACATAGCTCTTACAAGGCTGAAACAGGCAAGATTCGATGGGCGATAATTGGAGCGGTTTCGTATCGATATGCCATGTGTTCAGAACCGGTTTCTGTATCAAAACGTTTGTACCGGTTTCGTCGGTATATCGTAAACCGGTTCACAACACTAGTAACCATTGACCCATACAGTCAAGAGTAATAGAATGATTTATTCAATAGCGATGGCCCAAATGGCAAGATCAAAAGAGATTTATAAAAAAGATATAATGGTGCAGGTAGATAGGAAATAAAAATAATGTAATACACAATGCCAATAGCGGCTGAGTGGCAAGATATTATAATTGATTTCAAAAGAGTTTGGGTGGGGTAATTTTGTTTGTTTGTTTGTGTTTTACGCCTCTGCAGCACCTTAGTGGGCTATATCGAGGCAGGCGATCGCCGTATGATAATGAGATGAGAAGACTGTGAGTCTGGTACATACCCTATTAATTCAGGGATGCCCAGGGTCTTTCAGTTGCCCCAGCATAGAACACTGAATACAACCCGCCTCCATTTAATGTCCCATGGGCTCGGACTAAATTGAGTTCCGGGGTGGGATTCGAACCCACGCCCTCAGAGCCAGTGGTTGTGCAAACAAGCACTCTTAACCATTAGGCCACGGAGGAACTCTGTTTGGGCGGGGTAAAGGAGAGAGGATAAACATATAGTTGATCACAGAAGGAAGTGATCTGGGAAAGACGACATATAAATGATCACCAATTGTCCATACGGTCAAAGGTGGTGACCTGGGATAGGTGTTGGAAATGGAGAAGAAAGAAATGAACAAATGAAGATCTTAATGTGTTTAAGGACAAGTAGTAAAGTGGGTATGCTAAAAGTTTAATTAGGTCAAGTATAAATATATAATGAGGGAGATGGGGGAAATATAGTCATGAATCAGAAGTTATCTTATTGGTTAAAGATATATATTATAGTAAAGTACGTTGGAATAAACATAATTGATCACAATGTGGGTTTAGCGGCCGAGTGGTGATCAGAGGTGGATAATATAAGTGATGAGGAATGGGTTAGGGTGGGGTGATTGGAGAGGATAATCAAATACATATAATTGATCACAAAAATGAGTGACCTGGGATAGTGACATATAGTGATCACCAATTGTCCATGCGGTCAAAGGTGGTGATCTGGGATAGATTTATGGAAATAGAGAAGAAAATTAGTGATAAAATGAAGAATTTTTAATGTATAATATGGATGTGGATAAGGCTGTGGCCTTACACCATCAGCCAATCCCAATCATGAGGTGTTAGGTTTTTTTTTTGGTTTTTCTTCCAACTCTGTCAATTAGATAATAGGGATAGGCCTATTTAAAGTAGAGAAAGTATAGGAATAATTGAAACTGTGATATTACACCATCAGTTTATTGGAAAGTGATAAAATAAAATTTGAGGTCATTCAGATAATGATTGAAAGATGGTATTAGTAAGATGTAAGAGATTGGTATATATCTATAAATTAAAAAAACTATGAAGTACTGGACTAAATGAGGCTGTCGCATTACACCTTGAGCCCAAAACTGGAAAAGATGGGTGAGAATGTGTATTATAAGGGCATGAAGTATCTGATCGGGTGTTGAATTTTTTTTTTTTTTTCAAAACACCTGTTGAAGCCTATGGTTATGCATTGAAATAAATTAATTAAAAGTGATAGAAGTCAGAATGATTTATTGGAAATTGTTGATGATTTTACTTCCCTGATCAAGCTGTGTAGTCATATTGTGATGACAGGTGGCGCCAGGTTCCCATGGGTTTATGACGTCACGTCACGTTCACACTTGAAAAGTTTAGGTCACTGAGTGCAAATCTATATTGGTTGCTAGGATACCAATCATATATGATGTCAAAGATATCGTGGCCACCCTGGATCCCCAACGTGGCCATTGACTCCAGTTCAATGATGCAGGTCTGCCCTCAGAAACGTCTGACAGTCCCAGTCCAGTTGGCCCCAAGACTCAGAATTCACGCACAATAAGCTTGAGGTCACTGAGGTACGATGGAATGAGGCTGTAGCAAAATGAGCTGGCATGAGCACTGATTATTGTGTCCAAGTCCTCCACGCAATGTGTGATCCAACCACGTGGCTTCAACAGATCACAAAATACATGTAAACTCCAAGCATGACAGGCCCCAAATAACATCCATATGATTCTTCCACAACAATAGTGTCGAAGGAATAGGTGTGACTTGGTGAAAGTTCTGGTAAAATGAGTGAATCCATGAATGATTGAGGGCTCCAGAGCATGCGTCTGTCTTCATCAGAAAAATTTTTAAGAATGGAAACGAGGCACGGTGCCAGTGCAGGAGTGGGTAAAACGCGGATCCAGCGGACTGAGGGCACTGAAGGCTGCAAATAATACTTCTTCGCTTTCCACACAAAAGATTTCCCCTTCGGTCAAACTTGTCTATATAGTTCCTAGAGCTGCACATGCATACAATTTTCATCTTCAAATAATCAAATTCCTCATTACTAGAAGGCACCCAATGTGCAACTCTTCTTCTTCTTTTAAATGGATAACCCGGCTCTAAAAGGCACATCGCCCTGGAGCATGACATCGTGATGTGGAGGGAGTTAAACAAAGTCAATCATTGATCATAAATTAATTTCTTAATCTGTCTATAGATATATTTTAAAAAGGCAGTCTTATTTCCATTGCTAAAATATGTGCTGCCTGGGTATTGGATAATTGTTTCCAAATTTTTATGTAAACATTGCGCTTTGGACTATTGTAAATATTGTCATAAATTTGAGGACGAGTAAAGTTTTGGGAGGACGAGTAACTTTTGAATGATACTAGTCCGTTGACGAGCAACGTTTTTGGCTTATATTTGACCCTGGTAACCCCCCTTCAAAGACTTGTTTTTCAATAAAGTGTACATTCAGCTATATTCCTTTAATTTTTCATAATTATCTCATGGATATTGTTTGAGTGACGCTGCTTTTCGTTATAAATCCCACACTTTTTTAGTATTTTACTGTATGTTTTAATGTAATGACATAAGATTTTGAAAAGATCATAGTTCGAAAATTATGTTGGATAGCCCGCCTATTTTTTTTTTACGTTGGAAAGCTTTCTTTTTGAAGAACTTTTGGCAAAGTTTCATGAATATCTCATGGATTTTAGATTTCTTACATGGTGATGGTGTTATCATTCATTTTGTGAACACAACATCCTGAAATGTTTCTTTTAAATCAAGCAACATCATGCAAAAAAAAATACCGCAACCAGAATTTTTTTTTTTTGGACTGCCAAGAAAGAATTCATTCATAGGCCTATTAGACTTGCTGCTCCAATACAATGGCCTGCTGGATCAGTCCTAACAATCATGCTTCTTGCTGCTCTCTGGCTTATTTATAACAACCACCAATCTGGCCAAAGCATAATATATTTTGTGGTCTATGTTTCCTTCATGCTTATACTAATACCCTTTCTTCTTCATTTCCCTTTGCCTTTTTTACATAACTCAAGTCCTTCCTGTATCACAAGGCCAAGAATGAAGAAACATCAGAGGTAGGTGGCCTCCTTGGCTGATCCCTTGTACACTTGCTGCCCCCTGGCTGTTTGCAACATTAAAGTGTTGTGAGGCGGAGCTTCTGACAGCTTGCGGGTATGAAGCTCAAGCATGGAAGTTTTCGGGCATACAAAGGAAAATTTATCAGATTAAACAAAGCTACATGTACATCTTTGTGAAAACTCTGATGTTTTGTCCTGTTTGAAATCTTAATGATTCTATTAATTTTACCTTCAGCGAACAAAGTTCAAAGAACGTATTGTAATCACTTTGGTAAAATGTTTTCCTTCCGACGGGCGGGCCGTCTGACATCAGCCAGGACTCAGCCCCTATTGCATGTACATGGATAAAATTTGGTACACTAATAGCCTATTTGGTTTATTTGTGCCTTTTGATGGTCTGCTTGATGGATATTCCATACTTTTTGAAATATTGAGAACAAACGTAAAACATTATTTTTTCATTTCCAGAGCAAGACTCAGTCCCTGTTGCATGTACATGGATGAAATTTGGTACATTTACAGCCCATATGGTCCGGTTGTGCCTTTTGATATCTGATTGATGCACATTCTATAACTTTTGAAATATTGAAAAAAAAATTTAAAAAAATTATTATTTTTTATTTCTGGGCCATAACTTGGCCAGTATTGCATGTACATTTGTAAAAATATTTTACACATGCCTCATATATGATATAGAACCTTTTGTGGATGTGATCCATGGACATTCTATACTTTTCGAAATATTGACAACAAGAACCCAGGGGTTCAAAATGGAGGTGGCGGAATTTGCTACGAATAGACATTTTGTGGACCAATCAGAGCCAATTAGGTTGGCCTGTAGGGTAATTAGAGAAATACAGTGGATGGACTATCACCTACTAATTTTTTGCACTCAGTCAATAATTCTTCAGTCTTTGCATGAAAGTAACTCCCTATATTGCTAAAGACCTGCTTAGTTCCCTACTATCATGTCAATAAAGATCTTACATAATAATATGCTGCTCTACACCTGTCAATCGACATATTATACCACAACCAGCTAACTTGTAGAGTCACTTGTATATTTCCAGTTGATAAAAATTGACGAAGAGTGGTATCAAAGAGTAAAATTCAGACATGTTTGTGGAAAATTTGATACACCAGGCCACTGATGTACGATTATCTGAAAATCCATGATATTCATTTAATTTTTCCAATATTAACCTGTGATTTGAATAAGAAAAATTAATATTGCTCAAAATTAGCATGATCTTGGTGTGATACACTGTAATGTTTATTTTGCTAAATATTCCAAAGCTTTTGAGTTTAGTTCCGGAAAAACAGAAAAAATATTTTTTCACATTTTTCAATAATTTTGAGAAAAAAAATAATTTCATGTGGACTGGACCCCAAAGGCATAACTAGGATAAGAGATACAATAATGTGCCAAAAATATAAAACATACAAGCAATAGTTCTGGCATTACTGCCCAATACACAAACAGGACATACATTATATATGCACTCTAGCTAAAGTCACGTCCGAATTACAACATGCCTGATCTCCATTCCTATACCAGAAGCAAGCTCTATAATCAAGTTAGATAGTTCGCTTGACCCAAAACAATTCCAAACAAAATGGCCAAGTTATGGCCAAAGACATTCTGAAAATGCTCAAATTTTGAATTTCCCGCCAAAACTTCCATTCTCTCAACTGCATAAATGGAGGTGTGTTCACACTTCCATTAAAAATATGAAAATTATTTTTACGGCCTCAACCAGTATAAGGCTACTGCTTCGGCCAATAAAACCATATATTGGTCTTCTCACTATATGATATTATGCACTTTTCTGGCTAAATTTTAGGGTAGCCATGGAATAAGCCGCCAACCCTTTGCCACCATGCAAGCTACGGCACTGGGGATGTTCCAGAATCCAGAAAGATAACTCTGCCTTAATATGAACTGATTCCATATTCTAGAAAAAAATTCCAGCTCGATATTTTGAGATAATTTTTTTTATTTCTGAATATAACTCATTCCAGAAATTCCCTACAGATGCACCAGCACAACCCAAATTATATTATCTACAATAATAATCAATATGGTCCAATTGCTAAAATGATTGCTGGTTTGTAGCAACAACTGCGGGAAATTTTTGGAGTGCATGAGGTGAAGTTGGTTGACATCATGCACAGTAGCTCGTTATGCTTTTATAAATGACAAAATATCAAATCTTGCATACATGATCCTTAATCATCTAACAAGGAATAGCATGAGGAAGTACAAATATATGAAATCTTAAAGTTATCAGCAAAGATATCATGAAAAAAAGGGAACAAACAGAGAACAAACAGGCTGAGGTGGTCTGGAACTTTGCCACATGTTTTCTTCAATTTGTTCCTTTATTTTGGTAAATTTTCTGTCAAGAAAGAATGTGGAACTGCCATACATAAACATGGTTGATATACGAGGGGCGTTCAGAAAGTTCTGACTAACTTTTTTGCAAGACGTTTATCTTTGAAGCATCTGATTGAAATTTTCACTGATCTGTTTTCAGTTATTTAACAATCTATTTTGAAAATATGTGGGATATTTTTTAATTAATTTTCAATTGCCACTGAAATGGAAACTCAGTACATGCACCCAGAGTAGCTCAAGTTTTGAGACCAATCAAACCAATTGGTTGTATTTTTAACGAAGAAAAAAGATATTTCTTGGCAGACTTTCAGTCTTTCAAGGTATGCAACCTAGCTTATCTCACTAAATTGCCTGACATACACCTCATAGGGGAGAGTGGGGCATAACCACCCCCCGGGGCATAACCACCCACCCTGTGGTTCCATGTGATTGGTTCAACATACCGGTAGTGAAAATATTGTTAGAGCAGGTGATTTTACTTGTGTGAGACAACTTTTTACCAGAAGGGGGTGCAAGCAAAGGTAGAACCCAACTGAACAGCTCAGTTTGTTTAGTTTTTAAGCCTTTTTAAGCAGCTTCATCTTATTTTTACATGTGACGGTATTTGTGATGACATTCAACATAAAGGAGATGTAAGGTATCGGTGATAGGCATTGTGTTGGTTCATGTTTTGACTAATTTTCAAAATGCATTTAACTGTCATTAAATCACGTCATGAGTGATAATAGGGGTAGTGGCTGTTTTACCCCAATATGGGGCATAACCACCCGCTCCTGGAAAAAATGCAGTAGGGGGGGGGGGGTGACAGAAACAGGAGGGGGTTTTCAAAAATGTACCGTAAATGTATGAGAAACTTGGGAAGGGTTAGCATAGATTATGTCATTTGGGTTGTCTTGAAAAACCAAAAGATTGGTATTGGTCTGAGCGTCCCGGAGAGAAATTTCTCAGAAGTCATTATCATAGCAACAGTGAGGTCACTGATATGGTTTGATACTTTCCAAGTCAAGATCACTTGCATTTTCATCAGAAAGGGACATAGTATCCTTCCACCAGATATGGAAATCCTTCAGTTATTTTTGTTGCTGGTACCTTGGGGGGAGGGTTTATGCCCCATGGGGTGGGTGGTTACGCCCCGAGCATGGGGCATAACCACCCACCTTGTACCAAAAACTATTTCATATCCCTGTGCTATAAGGGAGAGTCATTTGATGCTGCAGGTAGGGGATATGAAAGTACTCTAAGAGTGTGTCATATTGCCAACTGGAGTTCTTAATTGTGTTGGTCATTATCATCCTGTCAGACATTTTGTCTTAGGGGGTGGTTATGCCCCACTCTCCCCTTTTTTTGGAAAAACCAAAATCTAAATACGGGTGAAATTCCTAAAGTTGGGAACTGCACAGTTTGGAGGACCTCGGTGACTGTTTCAGCAAATGGGTTAACTATTTGCATAATTGTCATAAATTATTGATCTTAAAATGGAGAAATCAGACCTACAAATACATACTAGGACTAGAGTCCATTCTTTATTGTTATCATGTGGACTGACTTAGGCATGCTTAATTAGCAGTATTGATCATGTTTTAAATCAATCTCGGCTAGAAACTGGGGAATCAAGCCAACTGGTATGAAATAACATTGTAGCTTGTACCCAGTAACAATATATTATTACTTATTAATTATTATTTATTAATTAATACACTGAAATACTGGGGAACAGGAGCAACAGCAGTGTCATCAAATTCTCATATGACATAACACTCCAACAGTGTTAAAAATTATAACTTGGATTTCACGTAAATATGACAATGACTAAAACAAATGTGATAATAAAAACAGAACTTTCTGCACACCCGCATAATCTCAACGACTGGCGGCCAAGCTCCACAGATACCTAATTGTTACCCCTTAACCGGGTCAGAAACAAACCTGCTTCAGAAGGGGTGCCATAGGCTTCTTCTTCACAGGATATATCACAATTTTCAGAGCACCAATTCTCCAGACAAATCTTCTTTCCATCTTGTGCACAGGTATAGTGGCCAGTTTGGTCGTTTATCGCCTCACAAAATGTGTCACAGTTTTCTCCATAATAATTTTCATTGCAAATTTTGATCCCAGCAGACGTGCAGTTATATTCCCCAGTTGCATGGCAGTATTTGTCACAATTTTCCCCATAGTAATTATTATTACAAATTTTGATCCCAGCGGTAGAACAGTTGTAATTGTCTGATGCCTGGCAGTATCTTTCACAATCTTCACCATAAAAATTACTATTGCAAATTTTGATACCAGCAGATGAGCAATAATATTCACCTGTTGCCTTACAGTATTTGTCACAATTTTCCCCATAGTAATTATTATTACAAAGTTTGATCCCAGCAGTTGAACAGTCGTAATTCTCTGATGCCTGGCAGTATATTTCACAATCTTGGCTATGATAATGATTCTTGCAAATTTTGATACCAGCAGAAGAACAGTCATGTTTATCTGTTGCATGGCAATGTTTGTCACAATTTTCCCCATAAAAATTCCTGTTACAAATTTTGATCCCAGCAGATGAACAGTTGTAATTCTCTGATGCCTGGCAGTACCTGTCACAATCTTCACCATAAAAATTACTATTGCAAATTTTGATACCAGCAAAAGAACAGTCATATTCATCTGTTGTCTTACAGTATTTGTTACAATTTTCGCCATAATAATTATTGTTGCAAATTTTGATCCCAGCAGATGAACAGTTGTAATTCTCTGATGCCTGACAGTGCTTCTCACAATCGTCACCATAATAATTATTACGGCAAATTTTGTGTCCGTCATTTGAGCAGTAATATGTTTGTGTTGGCCTGCAGTACATATCACAGTTTTCACCATAATAATTAGTGCTGCAAATTATAAGTCCACTAGCTGAACAATTAATGCGTTTATCTGGCCTGCATTCAATTGCACATTCAGGACCATACTGATCTGGCTTACACACCTTTTTCCCATCTTCATCGCAGTCATAATGGGGATGTTTGGCATAGCATTCACATGTCGGTCCAACCCAGCTCTGACTACAAGATACTGCTGCACGTACTTGCAAACTGGAAACAGAAGAAGATGACAATATTTTACAATACAGGATCCAGGATCGCTTTAAATATTACCCTGAACTTTAAAATTACTTTAAATTATTGATCTTAATCAGGAGAAATCAGACCTTACAAATGCATAGGACCAGAGTCCACTGAAAAACCACTCTTTGTTGTTATCGCTTGGACTGACTACTGCAATTAGTAAGGGGTGCTAAATAAGCAGTATTGATTGTAAGCTTTAGACAAACCTTGGCTAGAAACTGGAAAATCAAGCCAGTATGAAATAACATCACAGCTTGTGCCCATTAACATTCCTCTAATTGGCTGATGATCAGTTAAGGGCCAATCAGAGGAAGACAACGTAGCAAGCAGCATTGCAACTCATACTCATTGAAATTGCAGTAATAGGCCTATATTTCAATATTGGGGAGACACAAGCAGTGACATTAAAAACTAAAACCTGGATTTCACGTAAATATGACAATGACTAAAACAATATGATAATAAAAACAGCTAACCTCGTGTGAGTCCCACGCAAAACTTGTCCAGTTAATGGAACTACATTTTCATTCTGATTCCTTCCTGCATTAGAGTGGATGACTTGAGACATTTTATCCACCAAATCATCATTGCTAAATTCGTCTCTATCTACTATTGTGACCTTCATCAAGATGCTTCCCTGAAAAAAAAAGGAATTATGTCACAATTGAACAACAACCATGCAAAATGATATTTTGGAATTGCTTAACAGAAAACAGTTTCCTTGACAGACAACAAACTGAAAAATATCTGGTAAACAGGTAATTTAACATACAGTACACTTAGATTTTAATGCCAGTCCCAGTAAAATCATTTACTTTATTTGCTCGTGAAAATAATTTCAAACAAAATACAAATTTGAGTGGCACGACTAGTGCTCTGTGGGATTTCTATGACTTGCCACCAAAGAATGGGTGTACACACAGAATAAAAATTAGCTCGGTCAATTTCTGTGTTAACCCAGGATGAACTTTTTATCAAAATAAATTAAACACCTCTTGCTTTCGCCAAAATCCACTAATATGTGTGCATGAACAACCAAGGTGCACATGTATAACAGCATGGTTGTATGTATTGCTTTGTACGTCTGGGGGTACTAAAAATTTGCATGGATCTGAATACAAGGGGAGCATCAATTTTTGTCGCAAAGTTCCAGCAAAACTCGCACCGCCCTAGTAGGGTGCTCCAAAAACACTTTCTTCTGAATTTCTCAGATTTGAATCTTGCATTCTGATCTCATATGGATAGAAGGTATCGTGTGAATAATTCAGCAAAATCATTTACTATCTAGAGGTGGCACAAAGCCGTTGAAGTTTAACATGTGATTGTTAAAATCATCGGTATTTGCAAATCTTGCTATAAGGGTATGTTATTTTGAATAAGTAACCTTTTTTTGAAGTATGTCCAGGATGCCCAATCCAGTCATGATAGTCTTTCTGACTTACAAAGTTTTGTAGCAGGTCAGCATAGATATTACATATCAAGCCTTTTTTCATTAAAAACAGGCAAATTTTCACTTACTATGAATAATAAATAAAATATAACCCGAACCCCCCAGATATTACTTTACCATGCCAATTTTATCATATACTAAAAAATCAGGAATAAATATTCACTTCTGAGAAAGATCTGGGAAATTGACAAATTTTTCAGTTGCGCAAATGAGTATTTACATTATAAACTTCTAGGGCTTTGTGCCACCTCTAAATTTTATATTAACCGATTTGGTTGATTTTTTCATGTGTTTGTTTTACTTTTGTGGTCATCAATTTCCACTTTCAAATTGGGGGTTTTAGGAGATTTGATTTTTCCCATTGAAATGTGGACCGCCCTAGTCATAAATTCTGAATGGTCCCTAACCATATTCTGATTGTACTTCTACCTGCCTGCCAAGGTTGTTGTATTTTGATCTGATTGTACTTCTACCTGCCTGCCAAGGTTGTTGTATTTTGATATCTTTTCTTCTACTTCTACCTACCTGCCAAGGTTGTTGTATTTTGATATCTTTTCTTCTACGTAAATGCATCTCGAAGGGGCCTTTGACCCTGCACTGACGATGATCATCTCGTGGCCCATTCGGAAAATCTAGGCAGATGTGGAATCGGTTGTCGCACCGACTAAATAATAAATCACAAGGGTTGCCATTCATCTGCCTTTCTCCTGGGTTAATGAATCTATCCAGGATGATTGATATGTCATATGAAGCATCATTTGTCTGAAATAAAGACACAGAACGATGAAAATTAATATTTCTGTGCATGAAAATGGATAATCACATTGTGGTGTAAATATATTGACAAATGTGGTGCACAAGATGAACTGAGTCACCCAGAATTGATTTACGTGTACTTGAACTGAATCGTAATATTGGTTTACTTACAGATGATTTCGTAATTAAAGGCATTGAGACTGAATGTGAATTTTTTTCTAGGACATGTTATTCTATGGGGAAAAATGATGTCATAAGTTTTTTTTTGTGTCACTTTTCCCAATAGAATACTTATCCAAGAAAAAAATTCACATTCAGTCTCAGTCGCTACAATTATGAAATCATTTGTAAAAGAAGAACGAATTTACTAAAAATTAATATAAATATTTACTTACTTGAAAAACATTATTCTGATTATTGATATACCTGAAAAAAGAATCTGATTATTGATTTACTCACCTTGCATGACAGGAAGATAACCAGTACCAGAAGTAGAATCTTCATTTTGATTGTGTATCCTTTTCTGCAAAGAGTAAAGGAACGATTACTTTCATAATATATTTCTGCTGCTGTGATGTGCAAAACCAAATTAACATTTCTATAAGATGGCACCAAAAAATTTATACAAAATAATTCTATGAGCGTACACTATTTTTTCTAATTGTGAAAAAATTCTTCTGTAAAAACTTTTATTTACACACAAGATTTTTTTTTTGCACGAAAATACTTTCATTCTCACAAAAATATCATTGTTGGTGCATTCTTTTTGTCATTTGTACCAAAAGGAACCGTTCATTCAAAAATATGTTTTATTCACATTTAAATGTTCATTTGCATAATTTTTCGTAATGATCCACAGGAAAATGTGGTTCATTCCAACATCAAAATTTGCGAAAAATTATTATTTTTTCTTCATTTGGTAAAACCGTAAAAGCGAGGTAAAGTAAAGTAAAATCTATTTAAAGCCAATGATGACAGTGCAGACAAGTAACACAAGCCACTCTGCTTACAGACTCTTTAATCGTTCCTATATGGGTCTGTGGTGTGTTGGCTGGGCAAGTTACTCAAAGGTCAAGCCGTATCTTAAGGTTACCATTTTATTTCTTTATGGAGTTTTCATTACATTCCCCTCACTGGGGAAATCCTATGTAATAAATGCATACAATGTAATTTAAAACATATTGCACAAAAGATTTCAAATTTCTAAGAGAAGTGAAACATTAAAATCACAGGAAAGCAAATGACATTTGGCAAATTGATGGATTTAAACCTAAAAATAATAATATTCAGATACCCATATTTTGACATGATTTATCATTTTAGCAAATATTCTGGCATATTATTACAATTTAAATTTCAGTTCATTATAGTAATACAGACAGTGACGAGACTTATATCTTACACACTATGTATATCTAATAACTATGCATTTTTGCTTTGAAATGTTAACACATAATGACAGAGAATGACCCATATATTTTAAAACAAGAAAGGTCAGGTTTATTATTTTTTGAAAGAATTTTCTTGTTATTCAATTTAGCTATAATAATTTATTTAGAGGTGTAGTTTGCGATTAAGATTTTAAAAAAAATTAATATGCAGGCCTTCAGCCTTGGTGAATATCACAGGTCGAATCCATAAAACCTGATATCAACATCAACCAAAGTTCATGAATGCATAGGGCCTATATATATTGCACTGGCTTTTCAAAGTAATATTGCTGACATAGCTTGTTGTTATGAATTATGAAAATCTTTGCATCGTCATAACTTATAGCTGTTTGCAGATTAGCGGTCCAAACAGTTTCAAAATTAACTTTCAACTTGGTCGTGTGATGTCACTGGCTTAAAAATTTTTTGTTTGTGTCAGTTGTGGTTAATCAGTTGATTCAGTGCTCATCATATCCAGCAGCATAGGTGACAATAAACAAACTAATTAAATGAATTGAGGTACTTCATCAAATAAGAAGATTAGGAGACCAACAGAAAACTGTTGATGACGTGGCAAAACAGTTTGCAAATTGAAACTAAGAAAAATTTTTTTTTTCAGTGGACCGCCAATTCACAAAGAGCTATAAGCTCAAAATTCAAATTTTACAGTGAAGAAAACACTTGCCTTATATGTCACAACTCCTCTGGAACTTCTGTGCCACTGCCACAGCCTCAGATGGCCAGTTGCATTTATACAGCATCGCACAGTAATGTAGGCTTATAATAACAACACAAAAAAATTAAGTTTTATCTAAATGTGTGATATGCATTGATATTATGTTACATTAACACTTTTCTAGAAACTGTAAGAAGGAAGTAAAATAGTTTTACTTTACAAGTTATGTCAGAACTGTTTTGATGGGCAGTATCACATTCATACTGTTCACGTGATAAATCATTATGAATGTCTAAACTGAAAGTGATAGTATTATAGGCGTTTAGAAAGTTCTGACCATTTTTTTGATTTGTTTATTTGATGCAGCTCAATATGAAATTTCACAATTCTGATTTCAGATATTTCACAATCTATTCCCAAAATATTACACGAGTTGGACTGTCTACAACTGAAAATATTTACGTTGATACTGAGAAAACAAGCCAGAGAAACTCATACTAAATGAATTTGCTGTAAAGGACGTCCAACCTTCCATCTCCTCCCACACACGACCCTGGAATGGAAATCTAAGAACTAGAGCTTCTGGATAGAGACCTGACTGTCACAAAATGAGTACTGCATGCCCTCACCGGAAGAGGAATCTCTTCTTTAATCTGTTCGATGGACTTTCCGTATTTTATAAACACTGTTTCGTGTTTTTTATAAAAACCACAAAGTTGTTAGCATAAAAACCTATGTTTATATCCCTGCATGAGGAGAGAATCACATAATTAAATGTGCCTCACTGAGAAATCACTGCAATGATCACGAGTCTGGCAAAACTGATCATTTGAGAGGCATAGACACCATAAGCTGGCTTTTCTAAAATATCAGATGCAACAGGACTTGGATAGTTGACAATCTTTGAAGTTTAATTCATCTCTTTTGTCATATAATTCAGTGTGGAATTGGTCATCCTCCACTGTAATGAGATGGTTCAAATAAGAAGCTTCCTTATCAGATTGTGTTTCTTTGGTAATTGAGAGCCCTGGCGGGTAAATTCTGTGAAGGTATCTCTCAAAAA
Organism: Platynereis dumerilii; assembly: GCA_026936325.1. NCBI lineage: Eukaryota > Metazoa > Annelida > Polychaeta > Phyllodocida > Nereididae > Platynereis > Platynereis dumerilii. The sequence continues at coordinate 7,693,804 of JAPTHN010000008.1, forward strand.
CGGTATTGTCTAGACTGATGAGGTCACCTGGTCATCAATACTTGCTCAATTATATATGTACGTCATTGTACGAGGCTCCATGGTACAATGGTTAACATTCCTGCCTTGTACACATGAGGACGTGGGTTCGAACCCCGCTCCGGCCATGTCCAAAGGTTATCACTATAATGATTGGTTTGTTTGTTTGTTTGTGTTTTACGCCTCTGCAGCACCTTAGTGGGCTATATCGAGGCAGGCGATCGCCGTATGATGAGATGAGAAGATTGTGAGTCTGGTACATACAGTAGTACCCTATTAATTCAGGGATGCCCAGGGTCTTTCAGTTGCCCCAGCATAGAACACTGGATACAACCCGCATCCATTTAATGTCCCATGGGCTCAGACTAAAGCGAGTTCCCAGGGTGAGATTTGAACCCACGCCCTCAAAGCCAGTTGACAAGTGCACTTACCAATTAGGCCACGGGGGAACTAGTTATAATGATTGGTATGATTGCCGTTCAGTATGGTGAGTGCAGGTGAGCAGATTTATCTGGAATGGGCGCTATATAAAATCATACCATATTATTACTATATTATTATAATTTTGAATATTTGTCATTTTTAAGCTAACTTGTAATTTAATTTTAAGTTTATGTAAAAGACTTATTAGTTAATTTCAGTGAAATGTTTGCTCCATACAGTTTGTTAATGTTGCCTGGTGTTTTATGTGACTTGCATCAGTATTTTTTTTTTAATGAAATTGGAACAACTGTGTCTGCCTGAAAAGCATATTTTTCTGATACCATAATTAATTTACATACTTACTTTAAACACATATTTTAAAAACTTGATTGGCATGTCGTCTATATTTTTCTTATAACTTTTTGAGAGCAAATCCCCATGTTATGGGCAATTGGGCATCTGAAGCAAATAACAATTTTGCTATGTAAACATTAATAAGCCCGACTAATCAGTAGGACAGGTTATTAGTAAGAATCTACATCCTCAAAGAAAATGCAACTATCAAGATACCGCAGACAAATATTATTGGCTGGCATGATTGCATAACATCAAGTGATTTTGTTGCACCAGTCCTTTAATTTCAACATGGAAATAAATTTGAGCAGCTTCGCCTTTCATCTCAGCATCATTTTTCATTTTTCCAAATCATCATTGGTGTCCGACAGCGGTGAGTGAAATTTTTTATTTATCTCAGCTTATTTTACACTGTAAAATGTATGTATTGTGACTAAAATAACATCTTGTTGAGTTACATAAACAAGTTTTGTTTAAATTCATTTGAAATACCATATAATATCATTTCTCTTCCTAGGTGGACAGGTGTAAAATATGGCTCACTCTAAAATAATTCAGACAATTTTGTCCTGACATTTTTTAGAGTGCTGAGATGCATTTCTCGTATTGAAAGTATGGATTTCGAATATTACTGCAACTCCAATTTTCGATTTATAATTCAACACCAATTTTCATACAGCAACCATTCATCACATTGTTTCAACTGACAAGGCCCTTTATTGGGTGGTTGACAACCATCTGAATTATTCAATAAAAAAATTATATGCACAAGAGGCGTCTGCAGCCTGCACAAAAATTTTGGAAAAGAACATTTTTGGGGACTTTTGGGTAGGACATTTTGTGAGTTTTTGGACAATTTGGACAATATTTTTGGGCAGCAAACTCCCCAAATTTATTGACCTCCTACTTTATTTCAATTAATTTTTATGATACAGTGGTACCTGCGTTGTAAGACTCCCTGTTGTAAGAATGATTGCCTTATGTGACCGCCTTCCTAGGATATGATACGATACAATACGAATTTATTGACATGTAATACATGGAATTTGTTTTGATAATTACACATGTAAACGTGCAAACAATATAATCAAAACAAAAAATAACGTGCAAGCACTTTAGGAGTTGCTTATATAGATAGATCTATCTATAGAGATCTGCTATTTGCTTATCTATTTTTCTGTAAGGCTCTATCTATACCTATCTATCTATCTATCTATCTATCTATCTATCTATCTATCTGTCTATCTGTCTATCTGTCTATCTATCTTCCTCCCTCCCTCTCTTCCTTTCTCCCTCTCTTCCCTCCATCCTCCCTTTCTTCCTCCCTTCTGTGTTTACGAGAGGAACATCGTGACAATATTTGTACGTTGGTGCAATGCTGACTTCTGACAATATTTGGTAATTGTGACGATATTGCCACAAAACATTTGATTTATGTGGGTCTAAAATGACTTTGTGATCTTGCTGAACTCTCATATTGTCACAAAGATCTGTCTGTTGTCCGACATGTCCGTGACACATTTGTCTGTTTGTAAAAAGGTCACATGACAGACAAAACCAACAGGTGGCTCCCCCTGGCCACTGACATCAGAATTCCCACCGTTTTCAGAAGGCTTGAAATGATTCAGCCATCTTATTTTTCTCCAAATTTTTCACACATTGATTGGAGAGGAGTACCTAAAGTGATTCTTGCTGCTTTTGCTGGTAAGTCCATCTTGTATTATACATACCTGCTGCAGATACTTATTTTTTATAAATGGATGTCTGAATATGAAGCATAAACTGACTTAAATCAATTGCCAGTATTGGGACCAGTTATGGCAAGAGCTTTTGGGGCTGTCTTGCAACTTAGCCTTGGCACTATTTGATGTCAATGATAATTGTTAAAAATGACTTACCATCAGAGGGAAGACAATAGGTAACTGTACTATGATTGATTTGATTCTTTCAACTTAACATGACTATTTGATGTGTGATGTACATATGAATTACAAACATTGCCCAAGAAGAAATAATACCCAGGTGTTAACAAACCAATTTGTGTCTGTTTTATACACTAAATTGTGACGATGATCATGAAATCTCATAATCAAATTGTTTCAACCAAGTCTTAACCAAAAACTCAGAGGGCACTAATGCACTTCAGGATGACTTCACATTAATTTATACCCATCAATTTGACTGATCAAAAATTCTATTAAAAGTCATGTCAAAAATTCTATTAAAAGTCATGTCAAAATTGATCCATGGGGAACAACAGGATGATCAAACCATTTTATCAGTCTATTTACAAGAGTAAACAATTATGGCCAATTTTCTCAAGCCTTTGAAATATTACACAAAATGTATTCTTCTGCATCACAAGTGGTGCCGCATAATTATAACATTATACTCACAATGTGCCTATACAAATATTAATCAGTGGAATTTAAGTGGCATTATTAGTGCTGCACATAATAGTCAAATTCTGAGTAGTTGAACACATGGAAATTTGATACATGAGCACATATTTTTTGTTTAATTCAGCTGAGCTGCTCTTAGATTAAGAGACAGATTTGTATTCTGTCAGTTTTTTTTTTTTTTTTTCAAACCATGTTAATGACAGTTGAACTATTTTGGTACTTAAACATTCACTTCATATTTTATGATCATCTGTTGTTGACAAAACAAATAGTAAGAAAAGGTTGAATACTCACAAGTCGGCATGATCTCCCAGAGACTCTCTGCGACTGTCTCCTTTGGCATGATCAATGATGCCACAGGGTTTCTGTTGGTAATCATCCGGATGTTCTGTCGAACACCCCGGAGGTTCAAAAATTCTTTGCGGAGACACTCTTCTTTTATTGTGGTCTGTGTGACCCGCTCCCTCATTGTGTGTATGAGGGAGCGGAGTCGCAAAGCAAGGCCTTGCGTGTCTCCATTCGGGAACTCGTGACACTAAATGCAGAAATGCTGCCTCATCTGAAATCGTAAAAGCATGCTCTACAATGCGTATAATCTTGAAAAACTCAATCAGTGCAAAAATTTGTTAGGGTACAACATGGAAAATTCTCTGTAAATAATCAAAAGCATACATTACAAATCTTTAAAATGATAGGATAGGTAAGTAACCGCTCAACATAGTAAAAAGCTACTGAAGTAAGACCAGACATTGGCCTCATCAACTGGACCAACCTACCAAATAAATTTTCTGATTGTGGGAAAAATGACATCGTTTAAAGTGAGATTACTGCCCTTTTTTTTCATCTCACCGACCGACCATAGAAAAAAAATACCTCAAGAAGATTAGAGTACACTCTAAAAAAATTCAGACAAAATTGGTTTTTTAGATTCAAAATGGTTTTTTGAAAAACCAAATTTCAATGCAAAAAACCAACATGGATTTTTTTAAAAATCCATGTTGGTTTTGCATTGAAATTTGGTTTTTCAAAAAACCATTTTGAATCTAAAAAACCAATTTTGTCCCGACATTTTTTAGAGTGTAGCTAAAGATCAATTATATCTGGCCTTGCATTGCTTGTAATGCAACTAGGTAGAAAGAAGAACAAGATCACTTGAAATTACCTCTGCTTTGCTCAATACCTTGGTGGCCAGGTCCAAAAGTGAAAAGACCTTGTGGTCGTACACTTCTTCATAAGGTGCCCGGTGCAGGCGAGCATGTGGAATCACGTGAGATTTCACGTGATCCCACAAGTCTCCTGCTTGCACCTCGATGCCTGCCGCCGAAATGCACAGCAAGAAAAGCGAAAACACTACAGTATACATGTACACGTGTATCAATAAACAATTTAATTTTTCTCATATTCTTTGGTGCACTGTATAGAGTATACAAACACTGATTCTCCAGTTCAGCAAATTGAATCGACCCATATTTTTGCATCGTAAACATGTACATAGAATAGGCCTATGACAGTAAACGCATGTCATCACCATATGAGGTATTTTGTCAGAAATAGTATATATATATTGGGCAAAAGCATAATACATGATACAGGAACATTGCCCAAGGTTCCCATGCCATAGCACCCTTCAGTGTTGGTGATCTCCGTGTAGTGATGGTTGATGAAAAGACTGGGATTCTGGCACATACCCTGTTAATTCAGGGATGCCCAGGGTCTTTCAGTTGCCCTAGCACAGAACATTGAATACAACCCGCCTCCATTTAAAGACGGGGGATCCAGGGGTACCAATATACCCGGGTACAGCAATTAAATTGGATTCTTCTCTGATTGGGTAACTAGGGTATTGACCAATCATATGGCTTTGATTGCTGCTATATTTCTAGTGCAGCGGTCAATATACCATAACTTTGTTAATAATGCTCCGATTTGAATGAAAATTACAGGATTTATGTTTAGTGGCATATCATACATTTTCCTTAAAGTAAACATTATTATCTACGGAAGCCATTTTAGGACATGCGAAAAAAAAAAAAAGTTAAATTGTACAAACGATTTACTATATTGTACAAACAATCTAGTAAATTGTACAAACAATATACTAAATTGTACAAACAATTTACTACATCGTACAAACAATGTACTATATTGTACAAACGATTTAAACAGCTATATTGTACAAACGATATACTACATTGTACAAACGATTTACTACATTGTACAAACGATTTACTACATTGTACAAATGATTTACTACATTGTACAAACGATTTACTACATTGTACAAACGATATACTACATTGTACAAACGATTTACTACATTGTACAAACAATATAGTAAATTGTACAAACAATCTAGCAAATTTTACAAACAATATATAGTAAATTGTCCTCCCCTGTCCTACTTAACCTGAAAATGCATAAATACAGAACATAAAACCCCAATAATCCATCAATCCCTACTCTTTTTTACTCTAAAATCAGTTGGTCCAATGTTGTGAGTTGGAAAAATGTCAGTTTTGGCGCAACATGGCCATGCATTTCGGGTTATATCTCAGCTTTCGTATAGAATTTATGCATGTATTATGGATCATATGAAAGGCCGTGATGTCCCCTTTGATGTGAATAGCAGCAAATGTATCCATATCTCATAGCTTTTGATATTGGTAATGGTAAATGATTGTACCATTTAAAAATGTAGCCATCAATGTTTTGCTCATGACTTGGTCTCTCAGGAAATAGTAACAAAACATTGTAGAGGCTCTTGTATAGGAAGCTGTGAGGGCCTAAGTGAGACTGACGAAAAATTGACAAACTCAAGAAAAAAAAAAAAAAGCTGTGGAGAAGTCTACTTCAACGAGAATCCCTGTAAGCATTGTGACATTGATAAAAAAAGACCAATCAAAACCCTGCCAGATTGAACAAGGCTTAACCAGTCCACAAGTGCATGCAAAAAAAAAACAACACATTTTCCGTACCCCATTTTCGCGCTTTATTATAACCAAGTTCTATTTAATTCTTGGCAACATAACACATATGTGCATGTAGCTGAACTCAATATCTTCAAAATGCAATTTATTTGAAGTCGATCGGACCAGTGGTTGGCTCACAATCGTCAATCTTGCAAATGACAATTCAGTGAGGGAGCCAGCGTCAGCTATATCGTTTGTACGATTTACTAAATCGTACAAACGATTTACTAAATCGTACAAACAATTTCCTAAATCGTACAAACGATTTACTACATTGTACAAATGGTTTACTACATTGTACAAACAGTTTACTACATTGAACAAACGGTTTACTGTACATTGTACAAACGGTTTACTACATTGTACAAATAGACTAGGAAAAAAATCTCAAAAGAAGCCCAGAAATCACTTTAGGGAGAACGGAATGTTAGAAGCTGTCAACAAGGTTAAAATATCTTCATTGACCCCTTCTAAACCCATTTTTGTCCTGTTGACACCTAATTAAGTAAATTATATGCATATTAGGGCCATTTTTCAAAATGACCGCCGTCATTCATAAGAAAAGCAATAAAACAGGAATAAATCATCATAGAAACTTGATCTTTGGGTCAAAATATAGGTTTTTGGGGATGTACAATGTAATGGAATAACCTAGAGAATACGATAGCTAACTTAATTTCCATTTAAATGATGTTTTATTGCATATTATTGTCACTGTTACAAACACGTTGCAAACACATTTTGCCCCAAACTGTTCAAGTGCCACTCTTAATTTCTTCTATCATAATTTCCTGTTATTCTTGACAGACCTTTCCAATATTTATGCAAAGCTGTGACATAAATTAATCATATCTCTGCAATTTATCAATAATAGTAATCAGACAAGGGCTTCAAATGTAATTCAAAGACGGTCCTTGACCCAGTCCTTCATGGAGATGATGACTTGGTTACTGGAAGTCCTCAACTCAAGGTGAAGACTGAAGAATATGGAGTAGAATTCGGAAGAATAAAGGAGTTGGCACCTCGCTCAGTTGATGACTGAGGCAAGAAAGGAAGGGAGTACTCAGAGTATTTTACATGAAATTCTTACAGATCTGGAGAATGAGGTGCAGCAGCAAGCATTTCCTGACTATTTGACAAAACCCTTCCACCCACAAGCAGCTATTGGAGACAGTATATGAAAATCGTTTCCATTCTGCTCCAGTGCATCAGAGCAGAACGCACTGGCAATTGGAAAATGCATCTTTCAGCCTTTGCAGAAATGTTGCCGTGGTTTGCCATCTATGACCATGTGAACTACATGCGTTGGGGTGCTGTGTACATTGCAAATGCTAGTCAGCTTGAAGTATCTCATCCAGATGTATACAAAGAATTTATGGAAGGTAGCTTTGTAGTCAAACTACAAAAAGCCATTCAATCATATCAGCACTGACCAAGCTATGGAAAACATCAACAAAGTGGGAAAAGTGACTGGTTGTTTGGTTGGCATTACAAGGTCATAAAGTGCTCGAGACAGATGGTGCTTGACATTCAATGAACGCAGTCGTCTTGTGGAAGAAACATTGACAATGTCCAACATTAGAGCAGAAGGCACAGAGTTTACTCTATAATCAATGAAAGATGCAGGTCTGTCAAGAGACAATGCGAATGCGGAAAAAATTGTGGAGCAACTACGCCGCTTTGATGTCTTTGACCACAACTCATCTGAGCTGATACGTCTCGCTGCTAAAAATTTCCCTCCAGAGAATGTGAAGCATGCCTTATTTTCAGCACATTCTCATGGCAAAGACAAAGTGAGGGTTTTTGTGCAGTCTTGCCTCACAACTGGTATGACTCCACGGCATGAAACTATCAAAAAGTCCAAATCACTAACTCTGAATGCATTGAAGGAGAAGAACATTGATGCAGACAGAATGTTATTCCAGCGGCTTCTTGTTGAGAAAGATTCTGGTCGTGAAGTGGATTTGAGAGCATTACTGTGTCATGAGCTATCACCAGTGCCCTTGTCACTTGCTAACAGCTCTGGTCATATGCATACTGCAAACAAGGCTGACCTAGGCAAAGTTCTTCAGGAAGGTGCTACTTTTGATTATCTTCCCCAATCAAACTTGAGAACATGCACAATAATTGATGGACTGGCTCTGGTACAAGCCATTGATAAATCAGAAGGTACAAAATCATTTGGGGACCTGGCTGAGACATTCTAAACTTGTGTTTTCAAATATTTCAACTCCATGTGCTCTCGGGTTGATGTTGTATTTGACAGGTACCAAAAAGATTCCATTAAGTCGGATACACGAATGAAGAGAGCTGGACCCACAGTAAGCAGATCCGTCGAATGGTTCAACGCAAAGATGTGCCACTCCCAAGTTACTGGAAGGCTGGAAGCAGTTCATTGACCATTCAGAAAACAAAGGAGACTTGGCCAACTTCCTCAGTGAAGATCTTATTGCCAAAGCAAAGTTGAAACTTAAGAAAGTTGAGCTGGTTGTGTCAGGTGGGTTCATTCAGGAGACAGAGGCCGCATCATCTGATGAAACTGACACCAGCAAATAAAGTCCAGCCATGAAGAAGCTGATACTAGAATCATATTGCATTCAATAGCAGCTTGCGAAGAAGGTTATGATCGTCTGGTGATTTGCAGCAGAGATACAGATGTGTTGGTGCTTCTCCTACATTTTGTCAATCAATTGTGCAAGGAGGTATGGCTGCGGGCTGGTACTGCTAAACAGAGGTACTTTGTGGCAGTGCATGCAAGTCAAAAGAATCTTCCAGCATTCCATACTGTTACAGGATGTGACACTGTGAGCTATCTCAGGGGGCATTGGAAAAACGACTGCATGGAAAGTATTCCAAGAACATGGAGGGCTACTAAATCATCTTGGTCATGGCATGCTAACCGACCGAATAAAAAAGCAAGTGGATAGGTTCATTTGCAGAGTGTATTTGCTAGTGCTGAGTACCATGATACACCGTATCGAAATAAACTGGTATTTTACGGCGATATGTGCACCGATATATCGTATCACATGACACTGGTTACTTTTCAAGGCTAACAATCAGTATTTATTGCCGAAAATCGCTTAAAATCCATGTGGAATCAGTCAAACTTTGCGCCAAAAAATCGCTTTTTGTTTGCCGCAAAACTGCGCAATGTTAACATGCCATTTTGCAGCGTCATGTCACAAAATACTGGATGACGGCCCAAAATTTGCAGAAAAAATTTGCGAAAAATCATTGAATGCCCAATAAATGCCGGTAAATCTATATCATAATAATATTGTGTATTGTAAAGATCGTATCACGATAGGTATCGTATCGATATTCAGCTAAAGATACTCAGCACTAGTATTTGCCTGGATCAAATGAGAACGAGATCAATGAAGTACATTATAAACTTTTCCAAAAGGGGACCAAAACTGCTGAGAGTCTCTCACCATCTCAGAAGTCCCCCCAGGAGCACATCAAGCGAGCCCATTATCAAAGTCAAGTGTGGTACCTCTCTGATGTCCCACAGCCACAACTGCTTTCACCCATTGGAAATGGTTGGTTCAGAGAAGAAGCTTCGGGAATTGTGAAGCCTAAACTGATGGCAGGCCATCCAGTACCAATACATTTCAATGAAATTAATTGCAAGTGTAAAAAATGTAGAACCGCAATTTGTAGTTGTAGATCAAGAAACCTGTGATGCACTGCAGCATGTGCCCGCAGTAAACATGGTTCATGTGCAAATCCACTGAACAGTGCATGGATTTGATAGTGATTCATAGATGGAGGATTAGGCCAATTAGTTTTAATATTTGTTTATCTTGTAAGCTCATTGGTAGCAACTTACAAAAGTTCATTTATGTTAGAGTTAAAATACTTCAAATGTATGTGTGCAGTTATATCGCTACATTAAAATAATTCGGTCAAGTGGATTTTTAAAACTTGTATATATTTAATTAATGTTTTATTGCCTTTACACCTGAATATAAACTGTAACAGTTTGTTAGACCTATTAAAATGTAATATAATGTACATAATGTCTAATGGCTAATTATGGATGTTGTTTAGCATAGATATGTTCATCTCAGACAGTTCAATGAGGATTTTTATGTACTTTCATACTTACTATATTAGCGATAATAAAGGATTTGTTCAAAAGATAGCACAAAAATTGCATCTATCTTCTTCAGATTATGTAATATCTCAAATATGATTGTTCTAATGCATTCTGTGGCTGGAAAACAATAGGTTTGGACCCAAAAATCAAGTTTCTATGATGATCTGTTCCGGTTTTATCGCTGTTCTTATGAATGGCGGCGGCCATTTTGAAAAATGGCCCTTATTAGCATATAATTGACCTAATTAGGTGTCAACAGGAAAAAATGTGATTAGTGAGGGTTAATAGAGATATCTAACCTTGTTGACAGCTCCTAACATCCCGTTCTCCCCAGTGTAATTTTCTCAAGTTTTTTTCCTAGTCTAAAACGGTTTACTAGATTGTACAAACAGTTTACTAGATTGTACAAACGGTTTACTAGATTGTACAAACGGTTTACTACATTGTACAAATGGTTTACTACATTGTACAAACGGATTATTACATTGTTCAAACGATATAACAAATGTAGATGAAGCAGACCATTTTTTAAGGATTTTTGACTGGGAGACCGATCAAATAACCTTAAACCCTGACTGAGCACAGTCTGCCATTCAAGCAGGCAAAATTCAAGGCCAAATGGGTATCGAATTGGCTTCTAGGTCAAAAAATTTTTTGATACAGAAAGGGTGCCAACAACTTAAAATTAAGACAACCAAATGCGCAATAATGAGAGTTTCTGGAAAAAGTTAGTCTCCCAGTGACACTAATTTAGCAATCACTGGCCGCTCACATACTTTCATTGGAATTGATGTCAATTCATATAAATAGATAGATGGATAGATTCAATAGATGGATAGACATCTAGGCCTATGAATAGATTCATGTAGATGGATAGCTGGATACATACTGGTAGATATATATAGAATGATTGGTGAATTGGTAATATGTGTTCAAAGCTCCTCTTGCAAGAGTTGATCTATCTATCTATCTGTCTATCTGTCCGTCTGTCTGTCTGTCTATCTGTCTATCTATCTATCTATCTATCTATCTATCTATCTATCTATCTATCTATCTATCTATCTATCTATCTTTCTATTATATGTGGAATTTTATATATGTATATAGAATAGATAATGAAATAGGACATTGATAAATACCCATCAGATTGAACCAGGCTGATCACTGCTGAACTAGGAGACAAGTGCAAAAAAAAACAAAATTTTCCGTACCTCATCTTCGCGGTTTATTTTGACCAACTTCTTGTAAATTTTTGGCACAAAAAACATATCCACATAAAGCTAAACTCAATAGCTTCAAAATGCATAGCGTCAGCTATATCGTTTGTATGATTTACTACATCGTTTAAACGATTTGCTACATCGTTTGTACGATTTACTACATCGTTTAAACGATTTATTGAACCAGGCTGAACACTGCTGAACTAGGAGACAAGTGCGAAAAAAAAAACATTTTCCGTACCTCATCTTCGCGTTTTATTTTGACCACTTTGCTTTTAATTCTTAACAAAACAACACATATGCCCATATAGCTGAACTCAATATCTTCAAAATGAAATTTATTTGAAGTCAATCGGACCATTGGTTGACTCACAATCTTCAATCTTGCAAATGACAATCTAGTGGTGAAGCCAGAGTCAGCTATATTGTACAAACGATTTACTAGATCGTACAAACGATTTAGCAGGTATACATCCCAAAGTTTGATCAAGTCTCTCCCTCAAATGTTGGAATAAACAGAAAGAAATAACTGACGTCAGAAGTTCTGTAAACTATCTATCTATCTATATCTATCTATCTATCTATCTATCTTCATGTCAGGGGGAGGGTTGGTCAGGTGGTAGCATGCTAGACCTTTGTCTATCACCTGGACCTATATATGTCCGACAGCTGCTTCAATCATCCTTCAAATCATTGCCATGTCCTCCTTAGCCTATCAAGTGCATAAATGCAGGACATTAAGCTCCAATCATCCATCTATCTATCTGTCTATCTCTCTATCTATCTTTGGGTGAGAAAATGCTGAAAAACTGATGGAGATAGATAGATAGATAGATAGATAGATAGATAGATAGATAGATAGATAGATAGGTAGATAGGTCGATAGATAGGTCGATAGATAGGTCGATAGATAGGTTGATAGATAGGTTGATAGATAGGTTGATAGATAGGTCGATAGATAGGTCGATAGATAGGTCGATAGATAGGTCGATAGATAGATAGATAGATAGATAGATAGATTGTTTGTACAAGGTAGTAAATCCTTTGTACAATATGGCAATTTAAACTGTTTGTACAATTTACTACATTGTTTGTACAATTTACTAAATTGTTTGTACAATGTAGTAAATCGTTTGTACAATGTAGTAAATTGTTTGTACAATGTAGTAAACCGTTTGTACGATGTAGTAAACTGTTTGTACAATTTACTAGATTGTTTGTACAATGTAGTAAACCGTTTGTACAATGTAGTAAATTGTTTGTACAATATAGTAAATCGTTTGTACAATGTAGCAAAATCGTTTGTACAATGTAGTAAATCGTTTGTACAATGTAGTAAATCGTTTGTACAATATAGCAGTTTAAATCGTTTGTACAATATAGTACATTGTTTGTACAATGTACTATATTGTTTGTACAATTTACTAGATTGTTTGTACAATATACTACATTGTTTGTACAATATAGTAAATCGTTTGTACAATGTAGTAAATCGTTTGTACAATGTAGTAAACCGTTTGTACAATGTAGTAAATTGTTTGTACAATGTAGTAAATTGTTTGTACAATGTAGTAAATTGTTTGTACAATGTAGTAAATCGTTTGTACAATGTAGTATATTGTTTGTACAATGTAGTAAATTGTTTGTACAATGTAGTACATCGTTTGTACAATGTAGTACATCGTTTGTACAATTTACTAGATTGTTTGTACAATGTAGTAAATCGTTTGTACAATGTAGTAAATTGTTTGTACAATGTAGTAAATTGTTTGTACAATGTAGTAAATTGTTTGTACAATGTAGTAAATTGTTTGTACAATGTAGTAAATCGTTTGTACAATGTAGTAAATCGTTTGTACAATGTAGTAAATCGTTTGTACAATGTAGTAAATCGTTTGTACAATGTAGCAATTTAAATCGTTTGTACAGTATAGTACATTGTTTGTACAATGTAGTACATTGTTTGTACAATGTAGTACATCATTTGTACAATGTAGTAAACTGTTTGTACAATTTACTAGATTGTTTGTACAATGTAGTAAATTGTTTGTCCAATGTAGTAAACCGTTTGTACAATGTAGTAAACTGTTTGTACAATTTACTAGATTGTTTGTACAATATAGTACATTGTTTGTACAATGTAGTACATTGTTTGTACAATATACTATATTGTTTGTACAATGTAGTATATTGTTTGTACAATGTAGTAAACCGTTTGTACAATTTACTATATTGTTTGTACAATTTACTATATTGTTTGTACAATGTAGTAAATAGTTTGTACAATGTAGTAAATCGTTTGTACAATGTAGTAAATTGTTTGTACAATGTAGTAAATTGTTTGTACAATGTAGTAAATCGTTTGTACAATGTAGTAAATTGTTTGTACAATGTAGTAAATCGTTTGTACAATGTAGTAAATCGTTTGTACAATATAGCAATTTAAATCGTTTGTACAATATAGTACATTGTTTGTACAATATAGTAAATGGTTTGTACAGTTTAGTAAACTGTTTGTACAATTTACTAGATTGTTTGTACAATATAGTAAATCGTTTGTACAATTTAACTTTTTTTTTTTTATCATGTCCTAAAATGGCTTCCGTTATTATCTGCATTATTCTTAGTTTTTAGTTTTTTTAAAAAGGCTAGAACACTACGAAATGGTCCAAAGTGTCTTTTTTATACTAGGATAGTAAGCTATTGTAGGATTATATGTAAATACTAAAGCATGAAGACGGGACCACCTGAACTCAAAAATAAATTTTTCAGACTCTAAATTGTAATTACCTAATAATTTCTCGAAATTCATTTCTGTAGGTTTGTTCAATAAAAGTTTGGAGAGAAAAATTGGGACAAAGAGAAATAGGGTGGAAAGGTAACATCTAATATAAAGAAAATGTTTAAAAAATGTTTAGAGGGAAAATGTAACCTTTTTTTTCCAACATTTTTTTTTGGTAATTTTTTTTTTTAACCGTATGGTAATTTTTTTTTCTTCTAAAAATTGTAGTTCGAAAAATTTTTTTTCGAGCATTCTTGGTAATTTTTTTTTTTTAATAAATTTCAGGTAATTTTTTGTTTTTAAAAAAAAATTTTTTTGGAAATTTTTTTTTTCTAGCATTTTAGGTCTTTTTTTTTTTTTTCGAATATTATTGGTAGTTACGGAAGCCATTTTAGGACATGAAAAAAAAAAAAGAAGTTAAATTGTACAAACGATTTACTATATTGTACAAACAATCTAGTAAATTGTACAAATAGTTTACTAAACTGTACAAACCATTTACTATATTGTACAAACAATATACTATATTGTACAAACAATGTACTATATTGTACAAACAATCTAGTACATTGTACAAACAATGTACTATATTGTACAAACAATTTAAATTGCTATATTGTACAAACGATTTACTACATTGTACAAACGATTTACTACATTGTACAAACAATTTACTACATTGTACAAACAATTTACTACATTGTACAAACGATTTACTACATTGTACAAACGATTTACTACATTGTACAAACAATCTAGTAAATTGTACAAACAGTTTACTACATTGTACAAACGGTTTACTACATTGTACAAACAATTTACTACATTGTACAAACAATCTAGTAAATTGTACAAACAGTTTACTACATTGTACAAATGATGTACTACATTGTACAAACAATGTACTACATTGTACAAACAATGTACTATATTGTACAAACGATTTAAATTGCTACATTGTACAAACGATTTACTACATTGTACAAACGATTTACTACATTGTACAAACGATTTACTACATTGTACAAACGATTTACTACATTGTACAAACAATTTACTACATTGTACAAACAATTTACTACATTGTACAAACAATTTACTACATTGTACAAACGATTTACTACATTGTACAAACAATCTAGTAAATTGTACAAACAGTTTACTACATTGTACAAACGATGTACTACATTGTACAAACAATATACTACATTGTTCAAACAATATACTACATTGTACAAACAATTTACTACATTGTACAAACAATTTACTACATTGTACAAACAATTTACTACATTGTACAAACAATTTACTACATTGTACAAACGGTTTACTACATTGTACAAACAATTTACTATATTGTACAAACAATTTACTACATTGTACAAACGATTTACTACATTGTACAAACAATTTACTACATTGTACAAACAATTTACTACATTGTACAAACGATTTACTACATTGTACAAACGATTTACTACATTGTACAAACCATTTACTATATTGTACAAACAATGTACTACATTGTACAAACGATTTACTACATTGCACAAACGATTTGATACATTGTACAAACGGTTTACTACATTGTACAAACGATTTACTACATTGTACAAACAATTTACTACATTGTACATTAGGGTGATGCAGATTGCACACAAAAAAATAAACTTTTGAATTTTCAATGGGGCACCCCCCAAATATGTTCCAATATATGAAAAAAAAATTCAGTAAAAATTTGAGCCAAATCGCACAATTTTTAGAGGGTGCTACCGCAATTTGAAATATAACATTGTATTGCAATGGGCGAAATCCCTGTTTTATGGGTGATGGGTGAAGGAAGATGTCCAACCACTAGAGTGTTGGTAATTTTTTCTTAATTAAGCTTTCCACTATTCACATCACAAATCCATTCATATTTTGCCAATATCCAGTCATTTCAGGCTACTGGGCACTCCTAAAGCAACAAATTTTGCCCGATTTTTACAGCATTAAGGTATGACGCGGTATGGAAATACATTACCAGGAATAAAGTTACACAAATTTAAGTTACACCATCTTATTAAGCAGGAAAAGAGCTTTCATTTGAATACCAACATTACTATGTTGCTATATTCTACAGTATTACAGCAGTGCTTTGAATATTGGGATTTTTCGCAAATAATTGCTAATGACAAATAAGCTAATTCAGCGGGGTCAGATGGTCAGAATATAGCAGTGTTGGTATTCAAATTAAAGCTCTTTTCATGCTCCATCTATTGAAGTAACTTTCATTTCTGTGACATTGAAACTCGTAATGTTATTAAATACCGCGAATTTGGTATATTTTGACTATTTTATCTTCGTTAGTCTGGTGGTAGCAGCATGGAGAAGTCAAAAATAATTCAAATTTGCATTGATCCGCTGTTCTTACAACCAGACCCAAAAATTATGACCATGTCGCATTGGTTTGGTGCACCAGGTATAGTTGAACTCGCTACATGCCAAATTATGGGATATTTTCGCATTGAATACTAATGTTAATTTTCATGATGCGGTAGCACCCTCTAATTTTTGTCCGATTGAGCTCAAATTTTTACTGAATTTTTTTTTCATATATTGGAACAACTTCAGGGGGTGCCCCATCAACATTTCAAAACTTCACTTTTTTGCATCACCCTATTGTACATTACAGTTTAAATTGCTATATTGTACAAATTATCTATACCCTGTACAGACAATCTATCTATCTGTCTCAATCGGTTTACGTTTCCTCACCCAAAGATAGATAGAGAGATAGAGAGATAGATAGACGGATGATTGGGGCTTTACGTCCTGGATTTATGCACTTCGGTAGACTAATTAGGACAGGAGGAGGACATTTCAATGGATGATTGAAACAGCTGTCTAACATAGGCCCAGGTGACATGGCAAGAGCCAGATGCGAACCCTGGAACCAGCAATTGATAGCTAGATAGATAGACAGGTAGATAGATAGATAGATAGATGGATAGATGGATAGATGAATAGATGAATAAATAGATAGATAAATAGATAGATAGATGTTTACAGAATATCTGATGTCAGGTATTTCCTTCTCTTTATTCCATTTTTGAGGGAGAGACTTGATCAAAATTTAGGATGTAATGTATACCTGGTATATTGTTTGTACAATGTAGTAAATCATTTGTACAATGTAGTAAACCGTTTGTACGATATAGTAAATCGTTTGTACGATGTAGCAAATCGTTTGTACGATGTAGCAAATCGTTTGTACGATGTAGCAAATCGTTTGTACAATATAAGTGACGCTGGCTCCATCACTGAATTGTCATTTGCAAGATTTAAGATTGTGAGCCAACCACTGGTCCGATTGACTTCAAATAAATTGCATTTTGAAGATATTGAGTTCAGCTATACGTTTATATGTTTTGTTTTGCCAAGAATTAACAAGAAGTTTGTCAAAATAAAACACGAAGATGATGTACGGAAAATGTTGTTGTTTTTTTTTGCTCCTGTCTCCTAGTTCAGCAGTGTTCAGCCTGGTTCAATCTGATGGGTATTTATCAACGTCTTATTTCATTATCTATTCTATATACGTTTTCAAAATTCCACAGATAATAGATAGATAGATAGATAGATAGATAGACAGATAGACAGATAGACAGACAGACAGACAGATAGACAGATAGATAGATAGATAGATAGATAGATAGAAAAGATAGATAGATAGATAGATAGATAGATCAACTCTTGCAAGATGAGCTTTGAACACATATTACCAATTCATCAATCATTCTATTTATATCTATTTATCCAGCTATCCATTTACATGAATCTATTTATAGGCCTAGCTAGTTGTCTATCCATCTATTGAATCTATCCATCTATCTATTTATATGAATTGACATCAATTCCAATGAAAGTAAGTGAGCGGCCAGTGATTGCTAAATTAGTGTCACTGGGAGACAAACTTTTTCCAGAAACTCTTATTATTGCGCATTTGGTTCTCTTAATTTTAATTGCCAACACCCTTTCTGTATCAAAAAAATTCTTGAGTGTTCATTTCTGATTTTTCATTTTCATTAATTCAAAATTTGTGAAATTCCTTTGATGAACACCAGTTCAATTTCTAAATCAGTTCAATTTCTAAATCAGATCAGTTCATTTGCTGAATCAGATCAGTTCAATTTCTAAATCAGATCAAAAGTTCAAACTCCCATTTGCATGCATATCAGGAGCCATGATTATAAATCTAAGTGATCTTCAGTTGATCTTTAGATATGTCGCACATCTATGAATAACAGTTTAAGGTTGTTCTATCGGTCTCCCAGTCAAAAATCCTTGAAAAATGCTCTGCTTCATCCACATTTGTTATATCGTTTGTACAATATAATAAACCGTTTGTACAATGTAGTAAACCGTTTGTACAATGTAGTAAACCGTTTGTACAATGTAGTAAACCGTTTGTACAATGTGCAGTAAACCGTTTGTACAATGTAGTACATTGTTCGTACAATGTAGTAAACCATTTGTACAATGTAGCAAATCGTTTGTACGATTTAGTAAATCGTTTGTACGATTTATTAAATCGTTTGTACGATTTATTAAATCGTTTGTACGATTTAGTAAATCGTACAAACGATATAGCTGACGCTGGCTCCATCAATGAATTGTCATTTGCAATATTCAAGATTGTGCGCCAACCACTGCATTTTGAAGATATTGAGTTCAGCTGCAAGGGCATATGTGTTATTTTGCCATGAATTAAATATAACGTGGTCAAAATTTAACGCGAATACGAGGTACGGAAAATTTGTTTTTTACACTTGTTCAGCCTTGTTAAATCTGGCAGAGTTTTGATGGGTTTTTTATCAATGTATGACCATATGTGATAGTCATATTACAGAGTTTGAAGTTAAATTAAACTTTAAAAAACAAAAAATAATAAAGCTGCAGGAATAGATGGAATAAGTGGTGAATTTTATAGATATGTAGTATATCTTCCATGAAAGATTCAGATGTTGCGAATGCATTCATGCAGCTTACATTTCCCTAAATCATTTTTCGCCATAGATGAGGAAAAATTTATTAAATTGGCATTTCAGCCAAATTTTATGGTCCTTCATAATGTTCAGTCAGCTGTGCAGTGACTTAGGACTTGGGTAGTCCCCCTCCCTCCAAGCCCCTTTCCCACTGAGCACATAAGGAAGCGTTAGAACACATATGGACAAAACGCAGTGAATACGCAAGTGGTTATGCACTGCAATGCAGAGCAAGGCAATGGTATGCAAGGGAAAGCAGCCAAACGCGTGCAAACGTGTGTAACCACGCAGGGAGGGCAGAAAAATTAAACTTTGAACGCAGCAGTGCTGCGTTTCAAAACGATCTGCAATGCAATGCAAGGCAATTTGCAAGCCAGTGCAAAAGGATTGCAGGCTTATGTAGACTGATGTGATGCGTATGCATCCATAATGTATCGATATGTATGGATATGCAGGTTGGAGTTTCAATAGTAAATTTTCAATTTTGGATGATGTAAGAGGCTGTTAAGCTGAACAAAAGACTGCAAATCGCAGGCTTATGTACCAATATGCAAGAGTATGCAGTTGTTATGTGGAGTAATTGCAAGTATGAAGCCGTTTTAGGGCCAAATCGCGTGTCGTCCGATCAGGGTACCCACGGCGCGATCGGGGTTGCCCACGGCGCTGGTGGGACACATGAGTTGCGCGCGTCGCGCGCGCCGCGCCCTTGTGGATTGAGTGCAGCCCGAACCGCTTGATAATTTTGCTAGTCAAACCGCCCAAGTGCAATTTCGGTACATAGGGCGCCCCCTTGTGTTAAAAGCAACACTGCCGTCATGGAGAGATTCTGTGTTTCCAAGTCGTTTACATGGTGATTTTGGCACCAGGTCAGTGGTAATCCTTTATGTATTAGATATGAATAGTTAGATGAGAATATATCCTGTCTGGAAATATACTTTTCACGTTAGTTTAGTACGATTGTGACTTATTAAGCACAGGTTGAAGTTGGAGCTGTCAAAATGAGTTTGGCAGTTTTGAATGTTTCTGGGCTTGCTCATCCTTAAATATAGGACCAAAAAATTACATCCTGCGACAAAGTTGGTCTAATATTATGAAAGATATTATGTATATCATCGAAATTTAGGCTCATGATAAATCGGCTATTTTACAGCCCCTGTTTGGTGAAGTCCCCCATTATCGCTCGTCGGACGTCCACTTTTTGCAATTTAACCCCTTGCAGTTCAGTGAGTTTTTGGATTGCCGGTCAACTAGGCGACAGACAACTAGGCTACAACACTACCAACTAGGCGACAACCAACTACAGTTTGTCACGTCAAGCATTGAGACAGAAATTTAGCATAGTTTGTACAGGCCATAAAAATCACAACAATGATAGTAGTAGTACGTTTTTATTGACAAAAAAGGTCACATATGACCAAACTG
Organism: Platynereis dumerilii; assembly: GCA_026936325.1. NCBI lineage: Eukaryota > Metazoa > Annelida > Polychaeta > Phyllodocida > Nereididae > Platynereis > Platynereis dumerilii. Next base: position 7,714,523 of record JAPTHN010000008.1, read on the forward strand.
TCAGTTACAAAACAATAAGAACATGGTACAATGTACAGGGAAAACCAAAAACAACAAAGAAACAAGAGCATAAAAAAATTAAAATTCTAGTTATAATACAGACATATATACAAGAGTACATCATATTATGTTTAAATATATATATACAACAAGAGTAACATAATTTTATACAATTTAGCACTTATGCGGTTATTAGAACTATAGAACATATGGCTACATATCATTGCATCTTTAAAACAATGAAGGATAATAACACAATATCAAAGTATTTACAGGTTTAAGAAAATAGAACAAATATGATATAATATATACACACTAATAAACAATTTGCAAAAGTTTATCTCATGCAAGCTTGCCTCATACAAAACAATGGTGCCATTAGCCACCCTAACCACGTGGATAGGTACTATATATTATCATAGTTTTACACTAAGTGCTATTATCTGATTTTATAACAACATTTAAGAATTTACCTAATGCATAGTTTATATCGGATGTTTTATTCTTTATTCTCAAGAAACTGTGCTCGAGAACTTAATACCACAAAGTTTTCTATCAATTTTGTAGCCACTTCTAAAAGTGCTACCCGTTCATTTTTCCAATAATCACAAATCATGAGACAATGATATTCATCCTCAACTAGTCCCAATGCACATCTTTTGCAAAATCTTTCATCCGCAGGGACATACGGTCGTTTGTGTCTCCCTAGTTCTATTTTTAAATTGTGAGAACTCAATCTAAAGCGGGCAATACTACGATATATGTACTTGGGAAAATTCAAGTTTAAGTAAGGTTCAAGACGCAGATCAGTTTTAAATAATTTGTATGTTCTTAACTTAGGATTTTTCATACTATTATTTATTTCAGCTAACAAATTTTCTCCAGCTTTAGTGAACATGAGTGAGATTATTTTATTAGGACTTAGTTTAAAATCAGTAATTCCCAGATGAGTAAAAACATGATGTATCTTAGACAACCAACAAGGCAAGTTTTTACTATTCAGTGCAACTTGAATGCTATAACATTCACGCAGTAATTTTGGACAGTTACCCGTCTTTAGTCTATGCCAATATTTAATTGCAGCTGCTTGCTGTCTATATATTAAGTGGAAACGGCCAGTATCTGCTAAGATAGCTATTGTAGAAGACTGACTTCTGACCCCTAGAAGATTTTTGAGAAATTTCAATTGTATTCTTTCCAAAATATCATTTTGTTTTGCTGTGAACCAGATTTCACTGTGATATTCTAGTATAGGCAGGATGTGCGTATCAAACATTTTGAGGCTTAAATTTGGTGTCAGATATCCAACAGTAGATCTAATTCTTTCTTTCAGGGCATGCAATGCCTTTTGAGCTTGTGATGCTAAGTGTTCATACATCAAACCATGAGTTTTGCGACTATTACTAATTATATGTCCTAGATATTTATATGAATCTACAACTTCAAGTTTTCCTTTATCAATTGCAAACTGGTAATCTGCATTACCAGCTCTATGTCTTACACCAGGTTGAATAATCATAACTTTACTCTTCTGCGAGTTGATAAGTAAATGCCATTTTCTACAATATCGTGCCAGATTGTCTAAGAGAACTTGCATGCCAGCGGCACTCTCGGAAATAAGTACTAGATCGTCAGCATACAGCAAATGAGTAAATGTTGTATTATTTATAGTAAGACCCTGACCTTGATCAAAATACTCTCCCATGTCAGAAAGAAACAAATTAAACAATTTTGGACTAATAATCCCTCCTTGAAGAACCCCATAAGTGCTTTCTATAGTTGAACCAAGCTGACCTTCCCATCTAACTTTAGCACTGGATTTAGAGAACAGGCTTTGGATAATGCTTAGAATTTTACCACAATAACCTTGTTTAATAAGTTTGTAGTACATGAATGTTCGATTGATGAAGTCAAATGCTTTTGAAAAATCTACAAAAGTGATATATAGAGGTTTCTTTTTTGACATTTGGTAAGAGATCAATGTATCTAAGATAAACACATTGTCACTAGTTCTACAGCCTTTACAAAAACCAAATTGATTTAGGTCATTTGAGTTTGAAGCTTCTGTTTGAAAGACTAGCCTTTTATTTATAATTGATTCAAATAGTTTACCCATACACGCCATTAAAGTTAGTTTACGATAATTGTCAGGTTCACTGCGACTTCCCTTTTTATGCAAAGGCTGAATGATACCTTCGGACCATTTCTCAGGATACACTCCTTTATCCCAAACATAATTAAACAGAACAGTCAACGGTTCAACCATAGAGTCCGATAAGTATTTATAAAATTCATTACTGATACCATCAATTCCAGGTGCTTTACCAAGTTTCAGACTCTTTAACTCAATCCCTACTTCATATGTAGTAATAGGTGCATCAGTCATAACCAGATCCCTATGGGAGGAATTATCATAACTTTTCATATAATCTTCAATTTCTCTTAAGAACTCAACATCAAATTTGAGATAAGCATCATTAGGTGGACATTGAATACTTTTGAAGTATGTTTCAAACGACTCCAGAGTAATTGAACCTGTTACCGAGCTAGATGCATTTTTCTTTAACCTTTCCCAATATTTCCAATATTCTGTTGGATTATTGCTTTGCATTTCACACAGGTTATCTCTTATATTGTTTTGATACTGCCTCTTTTTCTTTTGTGTTATGGCTCTATAGTCCTTTTTTAACTTACAATAGTGACTAAGATTATTTTCTATACTCAGGTCATTATTTCTAGAAAAATCATTTACATTGCGTTTTAAGGTTTTGCATTCAGTATCGAACCATTCATTTTTGGGAAATTTGTCTCCAAGAGACTTTTGATATTTCCTTTTAAAATTTTGTGAAATAGCAGTGTCAACCAGAGAGTATAAGCTGGATATAACAGTTTCCACTCCATTATCAGATACAATGTTGTCAATAAATTCATCATATAATAATCCACAACCATTGTCATTTAGAGAGCTAAAAAGACCAGGTGCCTTATTCATATCAAACACATATCTAAAGAATTTAGCATGAGTGATGTGCTCTTTTTTCAATTTAGGGACAATCTGTCTATTCAATGTAAGGTGAAGGGAGAAAATCAACGGTCTGTGATCAGAATCAGAGTTAAGGGGATCAATTAAAAATGTTGACAATTTTCTGAAACAGTATAAGTATCACATATCAGATAATCAACTAAGCTTTTCCCATTGGCTGTATAGCAAGTACACATTCCAGTGGTACTATTGAAATAACCATTCATTATTCGCATATCAGTAGACTTACATAATTCTAATAGTTCTCGACCGTATCTGTTTACTTTAGCATCCTCAGATTTTCGAACATGATTAGGAAATTCATAATAGAGATCGTTAAAAAAGCCATAGTCAAAGTTATGACTCTCCTTGCCAGTAGTTAATAGAAAATCTGGATTGCCGCCTGTCCTAGCATTGAAATCCCCACTAATAATAACATTACCTTTAGTACTAAAATGAGTTATGTCATCTTGTAACAAATGAAAGGCGTTATTGTCATGAAAACTGGAAATAGTGGAAGTAGAGTCTAATGGGGGAATGTAGACACAACCAATATATATTTCAGGGTCACCAATTTGTTTAACTTTAAGCCAAACTACAAAGTCTGAGTTTTTTGCAACTGACACAATTCCTTGATTTACAAAACTACTGCGAATCATTAAACCTATACCACCAGCAGGTTTCCTAGCTCTTGAATGTTGAAATTTCCTCTGGAAATGTATAAATTCAAAGTCCTTTACAATTGGTACGAAGGTGTCAAGTTTCATTGTTTCAAGAAATACTACTAAATCATATTTGCTGATATGTCTAACAAATTCTTGGCTATTGAATTTATCACCTAAACCATTGATATTCCATACCATAATTTGCAAATCTCTATGATTATTTTCATTACTTATTTCCAACTTTTGAGAATTATTCAATTGGTTGTGTCGTATAATGCTATGTTCCCCTTTGGGATTAATAACAATTGGCAAACTAGCATTTAAGTGCACATTGTCATTCTTACAATTTTCACATGACTCTGATACATTAAGATTTACAGTAGCATTAATTCTTACATTATCATTTCCTGTAACAGTATCATTTATGTTCAAAGTATTACTGGCAATGACAGTAATATCACATTCATTAGCACAATTTTTGGCATTAGACAATCCACAAAACAAATGGGTGGCAGGCAGAACACTAAATAAACTGCTTCACAATGTTGGCAGTGGTTCGAGCAACAAAGTCCTTAGACTGGACAGTCATGTGTATATTGTCCTTCACAAGCTTGGCAGACTTATTGCAAATATAGGTGGCATTAATGTTCTTGCACAAACGGGCAAGTTCTCCATTGAGTTCTGAAATTCTAGTGTTCATATGATACTGTTTTGTCTGAGGTAGACCACTAAGCAACAGCTTAGCTCTCGGAAATTGTTCTTTGACCTCAGACAACAAGTTCCTTATCTCAACAGAGATAGCACTGACGGGTGTGAAGCGATCACGGATTTCAATATCCCCAGTGTGGACAAGAACAGCCTCGGGACTTGCGTTAAGAAGCGCTTGGGATACAGCTCCGACTCTGTCTTTAATCTGTGAAGTAATACGACCTGGGTAGACAAAACCACAGCTGTTGAGGCCACGATCAATGATGCCTTTGGAAATACCTCTCGTATTCGAATTGCCTATGACCAAGACTCCCGCATTGTCTGACTTTTGACTTTTCCTAACTGTTGGATTTGGAGGAGTAGGGCGTTCAGATTTTGTGGGAAGAGGGGGGAAGTCTGATTTTGTAGGAAGAGGGGGGAAGTCAGTTTCATAGTCAATGTCATTCTGGCGTACTTTCATAAGAATATGCCCCATCATATTCTTTCCTTGAAAGTCATGACCACAGCCCCATATAGGGTCAGATTCGGTATTGTGAACGAGAAACGCAATGCCACTTTTACGTAGTACAGTCTTGAATCTTTGACATTGCGCGAATTTTGCGAAGTAGATTTGCTCCATTACAAGAAAGCGGATCTCTTGCCATGTCTTGCTTGTGTGGGGAACCCACATGCTTGCAATTCGTTTTGCGTCATATGAGCTACGACAGCGAAGTAACTCATTATAGGCAATTCTTGGAACCTTGTGGTGCTGCATCATTTCATGCTGATAAGCTAATTCAGCCGAAATATAAGTGTGATTGTTCCATCTCAGCGGATGATGAAAGAAAGCTGAGAGTGGGTTTTTCGGACCTCGAAATAAGATAAGGGACCTTCCGTCAGACAGTTCGGACTTTGGATTTGGTAGGTCTCTCGAGGACACTACAGTCTTAATAGACTGTGACTCAAAAACAGGATCTTGTAATACAGGAGGTGATGAGATACGAGATAACAACAAACTACTATCGTCACTGTCATCATCACTGGACAACGAGGTGGACACATCATTTACCAGTATTTGTTTGTCAAAATCGACTTTCTTGATTGTCATGCTTCCTGTACTATTGGTAATTCTGTCTGAAGCGTCAGGTATGCCAGAGGAAAATGGCGTAGATGTCGAATGCACAAAGTTATTATTATTCACAATAGGTGTGAGATCTGCCATGGGCAGAAGGGAATTTGACATTTCGGCTGTCATTGTGTGTGAAAGCAAATGTTGTATCGAAAGACTATGGCTGGAGAGCGGAGTTGACAGAGTTCTGTTTTGCGTTTCAGGAACAACTGTCTGTGTTAGCGAATCATCTTATATTGTCAGGGAGTTACTTCCTACTTCTGTGGGTAGAGTGTCGGGCACATAGTCTTTCTTGCTATTGTCAAATTGCAGCGAGTGAAGCTGGCTCTCATTTAGAGTTGAACCCAAAGTGAAAGATTCCTGACTCTCATTTAAAGTGGAGCCCAAAGTGGCAGATTTCTGACTGGGATAAATAAAGTTATCATCCAGTTTCTTTTTTGCATATCGATGGGGATTGAATCGACGAGTTAGCGGTTTATGGGTGGTTGAGTTAGTTAGAGTGGGGGTGAAAAAGGATTTGATTTGGTACAACACAGTCTGGGTCTTGGACTTCAGAACTTGGTCTTGAACTTTAGAACTTGGCTTTCGGTTAAGAACTTGATCTTTGGATTTTAGAACTTGAAACTTTAACTTGAACTTTAGGACTTGAACTGTAGACTTTAGGACTTGGTCTTTAGGACTTATTTCTTTATCTTTAATCTTGTCTTGAACTTGTTGACATGTTGTTGGACTTTGAAATCTTGACTTTTTAAATCTGTGAATATCTTGAATTGAACCATGGACTTGCCATTACTTTATACGTTCTACTCACATGAGCCACCTTCAATTCTTCAACCCAGCACCCATATTACGGTACCAGTAGTAAGTTCAAGAATGACAGCATCATTGACAGCTCACTGACAGCAGATCCAGAGACGTTTGTTTTGACAGCTGTCAAATCCAAATAGCTGACGCTGATTGGTTGATCCAGCCGTCGTCCCGGCAAAACAACAGATGGCGTCAATAACAAATTTTCAACGGTGCCACCTGGGTTGGTTCAGATTTCCAACGTAAATTACAGAAACTTCGCTGAAGTAGTCACTCGGGAAACTGTCCCAATGTTTTCCACGAAAATAAATTGGTATCCCAGGTCAATTGAATTAAAGTGACAATCGTTATATTCCGTAAAAACTTAAATATATCCGCAGCTGTGTGAAGTAGGTCTTTCGTCGGCGCCACCTAGCGGATTATTATTATTGATATAGGAGGTTCAGAAAATACCAAATTGACAAGAACTAAGTCTGGGGTGGTGCTGCAGTGCACTTTTGTGACGTCACCACCCATTGTGTGTGAGATTGGCAGCATCACAAATGTCAACATTTTGCGAAATTTGACTGCCATTTCCATGAATTGTCAAATATCGGACAAAAACAGCACCGAAACATCGTGAAAATGTGATATTCATATTACAAATGAGCTAAGTTATACATAGGTATGTGTATTTCTCCTGTGGGGCTTGTGGTTGCTGAGATATTTGGGCAAACGTCTGTGGTCTGCTTGACGTGACAAACTGTAGGTGACATAGCTACCACTACCAACTAGGCTACACTTTTTGGACAACTAGGTGACAGCAGATACCCCCCAGATACCAACCAGGTGACAGATCACCTTCAATGGTGGTCAATTAGGAAATGTATTGTCACCTAGTTGGATGTGTTTTGTGAACTTGTGTCACCTAGTTGGAAGTGCTGTGTAAATTTGTGTCACCTAGTTGGAACTGTTTGTCACCTAGTTTGCACTGGTATGAAATTTCCAAATTTCTTGTCACCTAGTTGGTACTGATGGGTGTCACCTAGTTGGTTTGTCGCCTAGTTGACGGTACACCAGTTTTTGTCAGAAATGCTAGTGGCGGATCCAGAAACGATAGTCTAGGGGGTGCCCGGACGTGGTTCGGCATTTGCGGGCCCGCATTATCACAATTTTTCTTCAAAATGCTAATTTAATCTTGGTGGTCTAGTGGAGGCCCGGGCCCCCTAGGCCCCCCCCCTCTGTATCCGCTACTGAATGCTGCTCATCCTTACTGATGGTTAACAACACATTACCAATGTACCAAGGTTGAAATGGAAATTAAACATAAGTGGCCGACCAGACGATAGTTGGGAGGGGGCTATGGACTTTGCCCCCGAGACGAACTTTTTTTTTCGTTCACGGCACGTTGACGAACAATTTTTTTGCTTGCGAACGCGCGACAAACTTTTTTATCAGAATTTTAACATTACGGTACCCTAGCTACAGGTGGAAACAAACTTTTTTTTTATTTCCATGTGCTGAACAAACTTTTTTTTTCAGTGTCAAGTGGGAAACAACCTTTTTTTTTCACCAAATATCCATAGCCCCCCCCCCCAAAGATCATCTGGTCGGTCCCTAATGATAGGAGAATAATGATGCTCGGCCAGAAATGACGAATGAGCGTACTACTGACGAAAAAGGTAGCAAGTCAATTCGTAGACAAACCAACTGGTAGACTACCAACTAGTAGACAACCAACTGGTAGACACCAGGTACTACCAACTGGTAGACATCAAATTGGCAAGTTTAAGCTTTTATCTCACTTTCGTTTTGTCTGTTTCAGCTTACATCGTAACAGTGACACTCAGTAACGTCATGAGGCAAAGCGGGAAATTTGGTGAGAAAAAAGACTCTCAAAAATGCAGGATTCTCCGACCACAAAATAAAGCGCCCATCTATGTTGACGTCTCTTATGGAAATGGGTTTTCTCCTGCCCCACGTTCTTCTCATAGCGGTTCCCCAGACGGGTCACCATCCAAATTTTGGATGCGATATGAGCTAGGCGAGTAAGTAATAGCTCGAATGAATAATAGAATATTCTTCTTAGAGGAGCCACTTTTGGTAATAAGATATTATAAAAGAAATATTGAAGATTGGAAGATGTACGACTTTATACCGAAATTTCAAATAGAACTGAAGTAGGCCTGGGCAAATGGACATTACACACTTTCTGGAAAGAAAATTGAGCTTTTCTGCCTGTCGATGCTCTCATTTGGAAGGTACATAACTCTTGCCATGTAAATGAATGAATGAAATATATATTCTCTCTTTTATTTTCAGGTTGATTACAAGAATGACAGATGTTTCATAAGATTTGAAGATGAATGTGAGTGCTGGGCATTGTATAAAGACATCACGAAAGGTGAAAACTGAGGGGTCAACTCAATTTTCATGTCTTATTTTAATTTGGCGTATAGCTATTATTCAATTTCCAAGACTGTGTAGTAAGTACTTGTCCTCTATGCTGTGATTTAAAGAAAATTTTAATGTATCATTTCAGTTCAGAGTCAGTTACCAGAAGAAATCTGTTGCATTGTCTGTGAAGGGAGAAGTCAGACAAGCCTCATGAGATTGTTTTATGCGACAAGTCGATGACAACTGTGTCACAGGTGAATATAAATAAAATAAAATTGCAATATTTGTAAATATATAACATAGGTTTGAATTCTATAAAGAGCACAATCATGCCATCCGACATAGGTGTTTCTCCTGTCTTTTGGAGTTGTTGCTGAATAAACAAAAGCCATGGTGTCCAGTGGCGGGTTCTTTAGGGGCCGCCCCTGGATCTGACACTAGTGTCACAATGCAAATAAGTATAATTTCCTAGTTCTGATAGATTTCAAATTAAATAGGCATGTAGTCCCAAATACCACTCTGTTGGAATGCTTTTGATAATAAGTCAACTTAAACAAGTATATTTTACTGGAATTTGTCCTCCAAATGAAATGTTGTGTAAAATTTCAGACTATCAGCGGGATAGCCACAAACCTGAAATCGGAAGTGAAATCCTGCACCCAGATGTCACTTGGAATTGCCGGCCTTGTGTGTTTGCTCACAGTGCTAAGGTAAATATTCACTTTAATACAATTTTTGTCTGTAATAATATATTCAACGATAACACCATCCGGCCAGCCAAAATTATTAGTGACTTGTGATATTAAGATATATGTCTACATAGAATCAGAAAACAATTTTCTATTTTTTTTTTATTTCTCTCCATTTCCTCCCACAAATTTTCAGTTAATGGGAAATTCTACTATTCTAGTCATGGAGCCCTACTTGGTTATACATTGTTTGCCCGAGTCTAAACTTATTTTCCTTCAGTCATCTGTTCGCGATATATATTTTGTTGGAGTGAGTGTTGGCTCAGTTTGTAGTGCTTTTTGCTGTGGCCTGCTCAGGACTGTTTGAATTAGCCTACTAAAATGTATGAAATTATGAACGCGCAAAACTCGACCCTCGTGTTTCCTGGAAGTGCCAACGTCATTTCTCGAGTGTGGTGTTTCCTACTACTCCCTGACATGTGGGGAGTACTAGGGTCTCGAGATTAACTGACTAACATTTCTGATGTTTTTTATACCATTTTAAGCCGAAGAGAAAACGCATTAACTACCGATTTCTCCGAGTATCACCAGAAGAACCAGGACGCGGCTGAAATCTCCGTTGGAACTGAAATTTCTGATGAAGATACTATGAACATTATTTTCTCGTGTGACCAGGTACGTCAAGATTTTAAGCAAAAAACAAAGAGCTAATTTGGAAGTTAAAATGTATAATTATATAATTTTTTCTATGATTTACAAATCTGTTTGAATGTTGTCAATGATGTATGTTTGGTATTTGACTGATACCGCTTGTTATATCCTTATACTTCACTACTTCTGAGACACATTCTAGCATAAAGTAAATATTGAAACATTTAATTGCCACTTATTTTAAGGATAAACAAACACAAGTGAATGTTATGTTCAAATTCTATTAACAGTAAGTCTGAATTAAATTTGGCTGTTTGTTTGTGCGAAATGCCTTCGTATCATATTATGCTCTCTTCCTATTTTCAGGTGCTGGAGATTTCCAAATACAGAGCCCAGTTTTACTGGTTGGAGAATAAATCGAGCCAGGCTTGTCGCTCATGCAGGTAAATAATTTATGCTAAGTTTTAGATAAATAATTGCTTATTATATTGGACTTGTAGCAATGAGTTCAATTCCCCATGAAAGTATGATACTGAACAGCCAGGGTTATCGCTTTTCATTCTTCTGACAAGTATGAAAAGTTTGAAAAAAGCATTATTTTGTTAATGAAGTTGGTCACATTGCTGTTGGCTCCATCTTTCTAATCAACTGACCTTTATTAGTTACAGCACTGTTCATACCAACTTTAAAAAGATTTATTAATGTAAATTTGATCGTGAAATATCATCTTTTCTTTGCAGGATCTCTACTTAACTAGCAAAGCATCCCTCATCCACAGTTCCAATCTTAGGTCAGTTAGGAGCAGAGAAAACACTCTTCCAGGATTTGAAGACAAGTTACGTGACCCGCAAGTATGGATTGATTTACCACGCATCAGTTGTTGGTCAGACGAACGACTAGAGCAAAGGAAAGGTAAATATCATGCTTCTTGCTTTTTGAAGAAAAGCCAGGAGTCCCTCAAAATATTGGCTTAATCTTCCTTCCATGTAGGCCTATTAGCAGATCATTGCTTCAAGCTGTAGTCAATTGTCTGTGTGACCTTGGGTATTAACTAGAATCTTTTTTGAAATTAATTTACTTGATCCGTGTCTTCTGATCTTTTCTGTTGCAGCTGAAACTCCTTTGGCAGTGAGAAGAAAAAGAAGAAAAGTAACTCTGATGAGGACACATTGTTAGTCAAAGGTAAATATTTATATGGAGTTTTTAGAATATATATATATATATGCCGTGGGGGGAGGGTTGGTCTAGTGGTTGCGTGCTGGACTGCCAATCGCTGGGTCCAGGGTTCGAATCCAGCTCTTGCCAGGTCACCTGGGCCTATGTTGGACGGCTGTTTCAATCATGCTTCACCTCATTGCCATGTCCTCCTCCTGTCCTAATTAGCCTACCAAGTGCATAAATACAGGACGTAAAGTCCCAATCATCCATCCCTCCATTTAGAATATATATGCTGTGTCTAAAGAAAATTTTAATATCAACCTTAAGGACAATTTTAACGATGATTTTAATGAAAACTGTAATGACAATTTTAATCGAATTTTTATGTTCGTGTGACTATTGAAACTTTTAACTGCCATGGTCTGAAACAATCCTGTGATTATGTATTGGAGAGACTGAAATTTTGTGATATTCTATGCTTACAGGAGACATGGCTGCGGCCTCATGATTTACCACTGGTAAATAATCTTGTTAAATGTGGAGGTGATACCTCAATAGGCTGTGATATTCTATTTAAATCTAGTATGGAGGATATTGACATAAGCTACTCTGGGCGACCTTTTGGGGGCCTTGTGACAATTGTGAAACATAGTGAGCACTATAAGTGTTCAGAAATTCATGTGGTCTCTGACAGGTTGCAAGTTCTTGCTTTGAAGGACAAATCGAATAACATTTTACATGTTGTTGTCAATGCCTACATGCCTTATTTTCATAGTGGTGACAGGAGCCAGACCGAGGAGTACATCCGGACAATGGACCTGCTGCAGAATATCATTGACTCCTACAGTGGAATGTGCCCAGTGAAAGTGATGGGAGATCTGAATACCCAGCTTCCCACGTCGGCAAAGCTCAGTAAGCGCTGGTACAGAGACAATGGCTTTAATGCTCATAGTGCAATATTGTATGATTTTCTGGTTTCAAACAATATGTTTGCGGCTGATGTATCATCTGACCAAAATGTAAAGCATACCTTTTTCTGTTATAGTAGAAATGTGTTTACTTGGATAGACCATGCACTTTGTCTTGACAGAGATAAGGAGTCAGTTGTGTCATGTACAATTATTGAGCACTGTGATAAAAACGTTAGTGATCATCTCCCAGTACAGCTGTGTTGTAAAATTAAGATAACTAAATGTACTGCTTCAGATAAGAATACAAATTCCTTGTCTTTAAACATAGTTAATGCTCCACCAGACTGGTCTAGCTATAGTCGGAATAACAATTATTGTTCTATTCTAGAAAATAATCTTGATAAATTGTCATCTATCGTTAACACCAGGGGGAGTAAAGTTGAGGTATTGGATTTGTTAGACTCAAGACTGAATGATGTAACTAATGCTATTCACAACGCTGCCAAGAAATCGGGTTGTATCCCTGTTAAAAGTTTAAAACCAAAGCCCTTCTGGTGTCCAAGCCTAAGTGTGTTGAGGGACAGAAAAAGGTTTTGGTGGAGAATCTGGGTTGCATCAGATAGACCAAGAACTGGTATTATTTTCTCTATTTATAAAGATCTTAAAAAAAGGTTTAGGAAATTATGTAGACAAAATGTTAATAATAAGGTGTTGAAGGAGGTTGACACTTTAAATCATCTGTATAAAAAACATAACATGAAAGGTTTCTGGAATAAGCTTAAAAGCTTACAACGTTCACGTGTGAATTCAAAGCTTGGTCCCAATGACTTTGCGTCATATTTTTCCAAAATAATGTCTGATAATTCTAAAGATCTTAACATTAAACAAAGAGAAGTCTGTGATACTGTAGAGAGGAAAGCTAACCTCCTCTCTGCAGAACAACAGCCGCCGTATGTCAAAATTAGTTCTTTTGATGTAAAAAATAAAATCCAAGCTTTGAATAAAGGGGTCTCGCCTGGTTGTGATGGCATAACAGCCGAGCATTTACTTTATGGGTTGTCAGATAAGCTATGTAAGGTTTTGGCTGAAATACTGTCTGTCATGTTTACTCATAGTGTTGTTCCTACTGTGTTTAGTACTGGCATTTTGGTACCCCTTATAAAAAAGCCAACCCTTAGTCCTGATAATGTCGAAAGCTATAGACCTGTTACTTTGAGCTCGGTATTTTGTAAAATAGCTGAATTATTTTTAATTCCAAATTTTGATGTATATAACACTCAGTTTGGTTTTCAGTCAGGTAAAGGTACTTCTTTTGTAAATTGTTTCATTAATGATTCCATCTCATATTTCAACCAAAATGGTTCACCCGTATTTCTGTGTAGTTTAGATGCTGAAAAATGCTTCGACTCAATTTGGCATTCAGGTTTACTATATAAACTGCTTGGTACTATGTCAGATAATTTCTGGTTATTTTTGTACAACTGGTATAATTCCTCTAATGCTGTTGTGAGATGGAATTCAAGTGTCAGTGATAAGTTTAAAATATCTAAGGGTATGAGGCAGGGTAGTGTTCTCTCTCCCACTCTTTTCAACATATATTTAAATGACTTAATGGTGAATCTTTCAAATGTTAATGCTGGAGTTAGAGTGTTTAACCAAAAAATAAATTCGTGTGCTTATGCGGATGATGTAAATTTAATGGCATCCACTGGCACTGGACTCCAGTGCCTTATTAATGAGTGTGTTACATACTCCAAAATGTGGAGGTTCAAATTTGGTTTGAAGAAGACAAATGCAATGTGTATCGGTAAAAATTTATTAAATTCTGTTCCCTCTGTTACTCTTGACGGTGAAGTAATATTAAATGTAGATAAGTTGGAAATACTTGGTGTTACTGTGGATAAGAAATGTTCGTATAAATTACATATAGAAAATAGAATTAGTTTGTGTAGAAAAAGTCTGTATAAACTGTCATGTTGTGGTATGACGTATCCAGGTTTACATACTGATGTCAAATGTTACCTTTGGAAATCTGTTGGTGCTCCAACTTTATTATATGGATCAGATTGTATACCATTGTCTAATAATGATGTGCAGAGTTTAAGATCTACTCAAACAAATATCATTATTCAGTAAGAGAAATCATCATTCTAATCTTTTGTTAGCTCTAAATATCCCAATAATAGATGATGTTATCATAAAAAATACACTAGGATTTTATAATAGAGTATTTAATGTTGAGTCACCATTGGTGCATATGCAAATTAATTTTCTTCAACATTATATGATATATGGCTGTACTTTTAAAAATACAATTCTTGAAAAAGTTGTATCTATGGGATTTTCCCCTATGTCTATTGCTTGTGATACCGCGTTTAAGTGCAGGATTTCCTATGACTGTAATGAGAATGCAGGTGTGGTTGATTCCTTACGCCATTTATTGTTTCATGACAACTATATTAAACCGCGGTCAGATGAACACATTTTAACAAATTTACTTACAAGTTCATTTTAGACTATACTCTCACTATATTACCATGGCCTAGTCTATTTTTACCCTGTTACATTTTATGTTTTGTTATTCTGATTTTATTATCATGGTTGTACCTTGTGTGTATATTATCTTCTTAAGTTTTCCCCAAATATGGGGGGTGAATAAAATAAATAAATAAATAAATAAATAAAATATCAGTATTTTTGCATATGAAATTACAGGTTTTTTCTTTGGAAATTAAGTTGTATATTTAACTCATTTACATCAATAAGGCATCATTTGGGGTTCACAAGTTTTGTGACCTCAGTTAGATGGCCACAAGAGATAGAAATGATTTGAAGTCAATGATTGGCACCTTGGATCTACATGTATACTCATTCTTTGAAAGATAGTCAGTCAGCCAGTCGACCTATCTATCTAATTGATAAATTGATAGTATTGATAGTAATACAGATTAAATATCACCAAGATAAATAGTCTCATAGAGATACACAGTCGTGTAGACATAGTCATATTGATGGATATTCAATTAACGATAGTGACCCATACATAGATTACATAGTTAAATTTATTGTTTGGGTTGTGTTTGTCTTGTGGAAAAATTTAAAATGGGCGACCATTTCGTCCCTATGGGACAGAATTAAAGAAGCATTGAGCCTCTAGTTTAAAGGATGTTATCCGTGACAGCCTGAAGGGGAGGTATGGGTGAGAAGAGCACTTTTCTGTTATTTTGGGAATAATGGCCCATGTTTGATATCAAAAGATAGGTTTTAGCTAGTTGCTTTGTAATTTTTAAAGTACCTGAGTGTGTATCAGTGCGCCTATTTGAAGACCTTTGCACTGCAAAGTTTGCAGTGCTTGTTTAAATGTATTGTAACCTCAAGTAATTGTTCTTCTGCAGTGAAGTCGGTCTGCGACCTGATCAGGCAAGGCCTCAAGGAGATCCTCATTGGCTGTCTCTCGCAGGACCCCCTGAAAAATCAATTTGGTCGACACCGAGGTCCGAGGACTGGCCCGACGAAGTGACAACTCTACTTTGATTGTATTTGGGTAAATTCAATATTATTTATGATTTTCATATTTGTTAAAATAAATTCTCCAGAACCCAAGCTATCTTGACGTAAGGCCAAAATTAAATTAATTCCATGGGAGAGACGGAAAAGTTGCCGAGTTCTGTGCATTCACTGCATGAGTATTTTTTTAACCAACCTTCAGGAATTTTTTTTAATGACGCCCTGCCCACAGGTTGTGCCTCTATAGGCCTAGTTCCTTAAATTTACATGTATTTTCAGCTGCCAAGACAACCGCCTGCGGTTACAGAGGGACGTTACCCTTTTGACGAATGATGGAACATGCCATGAGGCCACTGAAGAGAAGATCGAAGAAAGACTGTTATTAACAATAAGTTAAAGAGTTGCTGAGAATAGTTACTTTTTGAAGCTTTAAGAAGTTTTACTGATGAATAGTTTAAGAAGTTTTACTGATGAATAGTAATGATGTTTCAAGTCAAGTTGTAAAATAAGCCAATATCTCAAGAATTCTCTCATGGATTGATTATTTAACTTATTGTAGACCCAGGAGTCAGTTGAAAATCAAATCATTACTGAAAAAAAAAACACAGGAATTCTAACTGATTTGATCAGCTAGTTGATAGAATTCAACTCCAACTAGTTGGATAAATAACAACTGACTAAATTATACTTTTTAAAAAAATTATTTCGAAAAAAAAAAGCAAAACGCAAGATTCACCATGAAATAGATTCTCATTGTTAGCAGCGCCATGGAGCAGCTCTTACCATAGACATTTTTGTAAACCTTGTCAACAGTCAGGAGGTCGTCCCATGCTATTAATCTTACCCAAAATTTGCATACAATCTACAAATAATTTTACTAACCAGCATCAACTTTTAGAGCCCAAACATGCTGAAAAATATTTAATTACGAAATCGCGCACTTGACCTTCTTCTTCTTCTTCCAGTTGCAACATCAGTTCTTTGTTGGGAGGGCCATGATATAATTGAAGGTCAAAGAAGGGATATCAATAGCAATTCTGATTCTGGGGTTCAGTACAGACAGCCAGGATTACATGTTATGATGATACTTATCAGCATTAACTGATATAAAGAGTAATTGACTAATTGCACTTCAGAATCGCACTTGACAGTTTAATACCGATCAAAATCCAAGTAACTTTGCAAATCAGATAACCTTTAATTATGACACATTTATCCATTGACAATTTATTCTAGAAGTAAATAGATAGACCAACGAAAAATACGAATAGATTGACAGACAAATAAATAGATACATATCTAGGCCCCTATACATAAATTGCTAAAAGGCCTCATGGCAGGATACACCCTCAACCCCCTGGGGTTACCACTGTTTTATCATGGGGTAACTGAGGGTAGTTGAGGGATGGCGAATTTGGTTGAGGGGAGGCGAGTTTGTTTGAGGGGAGGCGAGGAAATGTGAGTTTAGTCGAGGGGAGGCGAGTTTAGTTGAGGGAAGCTGAGTTTAGTTGAGGGGAGGCAAGTTTAGTTCAGGGGAACGAGTTTAGTTGAGGAAAGCGAGTTTAGTTGAGTTTATTGAGGTTACTTGAGTTTAGTTGAGTTAAGTTGAGGGTAGTTGAGGGAAGCGGAGGCTAGTTGAGGGTGGCGGAAGTGAAAAGGGGTAAGTTGAGGGTAAAAGAGGTTAAGTTGAGGGTGCTGAGTTTATGAGAGGGTTTGGGGGTTGTATCCTGTCATGAGGCCTGCTAAATAACTAGGTAGATAAATAGTTGATTACAATAATAAATTTATAGCAAAATAGTCAAAAAAAGGAAAGAAAGAATAGATAGATAGATAGATAGATAGATAGATAGATAGATAGATAGATAGATAGATAGATAGATAGTTAGACAGATAGATGGACAGATAGATGGATTGTACAAGCGCTGCTTAAAGTGCTTGTACGTTATTTTCAAATTTACAATAATTAAAAAAATTGTTTTTAAAAATATACAGAGTCTTTTATAGACAACAAGTCAAAGTCTTATCAACTTTCGAAATTATAAAATTAAAGTGGCTTTCATCCTTGGACAAACTTTCTCAGTCAGATTTAGATGAAAAATTCCAACTGACTTTAACAAAAAACACAAACTTGTGTCTAGTTGATCCAAAAGTGACTGTCGGAGTTTAAAATGAAATTTAACTGATTTTTTCAACTTATTTGACTGACTCTGAGGTCTAATTTATTGTTAATCGAAACATTTATAATTTGAAATTACCTTTTCATTCACTCACCTGGTTTTGTTGGGCTCTGTTTTACCTGTCGAACAAAAGAATTTTGTTTTTGTAGTATCACCACTGACTGTCTTTGGGTATTCTGTAATTGATTTATTGTTTATGTTAAGCTTTCCGCAGTTGATTATTTTTGTTTAATAAAACTCTGTGGTATCTCTATGGTATTGTTCCGACAGCACATGCCTATTCACTCTTTTTATAACCGAAGGCAGTTGAATGGCTTAATGGTTAAGACTTCAAATACTGCTGTGGCTGATGTCTTTGGAAGATAAGGATAGAGGTGTTCAAAGTATTTTATTCAAAGACATGACTGGATTTGGAAAATCAGTGTTTATTTTTCCCAAATTTTTAAGCAGATCTGGTCTCGTTTATTTGCTTGAGTACTTAACCTCAATAGTGGAATTGTAATATTTAGCAACTAGGTTATTTAGTGCCATCTAGATAATTTCTTCCGAAATATCAGAAAATTGTAAAAAGATTGTTGAGCAACTTGAACTTTCCGACTTCTTGGATAAGGTCCCCTTTGTCTAACCAGAGCTGGCGACCTCACTGCTGTTTCTTGTTACCCTTTGTCCAGATTGATAAGGCGACGCCTCTGGCCTACTCTTTAGCATTTATGCACAATATACATAATTGGCAGTTTCCAGTGGATTTGCCACTCGAGAGACTTCACTATAAAACCACCGGTGGATGATTGATACGGTTATCAGTCTACTAAGGGAATTCATTTTTGAGCGAATGCTTGTAGCAGACATGCGCAAGAACCGAATGAAACTGGGCCAAGGGGCAGCGCCGCTTCTTTGGAATACCACAATAATTCTTTGAAATGATTTCGAAACCTTGGCCATGACCAAAAACAGCAGACTCTTAGCAGAACCCAAGAAATCCCAAGAGTTTTGGATTAAAGATATATATCTGAATTGGTGTTCTGTTTCTGTGTCACTCTAACCAATGAGTGACAGTGACAGTAAACGCTTACCAGAAAAAAGAAATTGATAAGTTAGTCCAAATACCACCAAAAAAACAACAACATAAAAACAAACTTCAATTATTTGATAAACTGTTATTTTACAATAAAATTAAACATAAAACGACAAAAAGTACAATGAATTGTTTATGGGATAGATTCTGCAGGCGTATTTGACAGTTTTTACAGGCAATTATTTACAGTATAATTATGTGCCTCAACAATGAGTAGTCTTACATATTTTTAAAATTTAGGCGATGAAGGCGTGAAATTGAATGTGTTACCCAAGAGCTGTTGATCTGGCAACTTTATATGCTATAATAAAATCACACAAACAGCCACCTGAAAAACGGGATATATATTTAAACATATTCCAAATTTATAAATTTTACTATAAACTGCAGCACTAATAGCAAATTATTTATATGGTCTCTTCATTTTATGTGCCCCAAATTCAGGCTACAGTAGCCTGCTTTAGTTGCGAGCGTTAGTGAGCAGGCTACAACATTTCACTGGTGGTGCTGTATTTCACGTCCTCGCTTACAAGAAATTCTGAGCAGCCCAGTACAGTTCTGCTGAGTTCTGCTGAGCGCGGACCTGATAGGCAGCAGCGCGGACTTTAGGGGTTACAGTCACAGTGAGCTAGAAGCCAATTCGATACCCATTTCGACTTGAATTTTGTCAGTCTGCAGCCTCGCTGGCTCGCCTGCTTGAATGGCAGACTGTTCTCAGTCAGCCCCAAATTCACTGTGCACATACATTGCTGTCACGCTCCTCGCTCCTTGCCAAATAACCTGCATATTCCGCCCCTTGAAGCTCCTGAGATGCGAGCTGCAATAGAGAAATAAAACATAAAATTTTACGAATTAACATTTCAATCTATAATAGTATAATTTAATATGTGTATAGATCTGAACAAATAGGGGTGTCCGTCTCTGAAAATAGGCCAACATATCTCTTGGCAGAGCCAAGCTCTTGTGTTTTGTCTGTTCACAGAGCCAGGCTCTGTCAATAGACAGCCATCTATTTGCAGAGTCCAGCTCTGTGAATAGGCTGACCTGTCTATTGGCATAGCTAGGGCTCTGTGAATAGCGTGACTTGTCTAATTGCAGAGCTGGGCTGTGTGCATAGTGATTCCTGTCTATTGACAGAGTTTTCAAACTGTATGCACCAACACCACATAGACAAGGATAAATACCTATAAATTATAAGTTGTCTTGTATTCTTATATATACAATTAGGATCAAAGTGCACCTTCATCTCAATCATCTGTCACAGAGGGTCACTCCCGGATACTTGGCTTTCAATGAGTGGCCATCTGGAAAATGGGTTCTTCATCTCACAGGAAACAGCTTGAATCCCATCTGCTCACTTTAATTACATCTGAAAAGAATGACACAATTATTTTATTAAACAAAAAATCTTGTCAATCTGAGGAAAAACCTAAGCTATCATCGTACTATTAATTCACAGCCCCTCACGCTACTCCTGCCAATTTAAACTATTCATTGTTTAATTATGAAATATGGTCTACAATGTCCTTTGCTGGGTTTGCAGTTTTAATTGCAGTCACAGAAATTGAAGTGATGTTTTCTAGACATGCAACAAGGTTTTTATATTGCTCTCCTTATTATAGTCCTCCCAGTCCACCCATGTCTTCACAAGTGTCATGCTAGTAGCCTAGTACTATTAATGCACAGAAGTGATGTAGTCGAGGCCAGGACATCCGAGACTGAGGCAAGGCCAAGGATTTGGCATCTGAGACCGAGGCAAGGCCAAGGCCATCAAAATATGGCCCCGAGGCCTCCATCACTGGCCCAAAGACCCCCGAGACTGAGGTAAGGCCAAGGATTTGGTATCCGAGCCAAGCCCGAGGCCGTCAAAATATTGCCCCGAGGCAATCTGTTGAAACCAAACTATACGAACACACATATAATATATAATATATATTATGTTTGATAAAGATTTAGCGGGTTAGACAGACATTGTTACTACAAGTCCAATGTACAACATAATAAACAATTATTTATCTAAAACTCCACATTAATTAACATTAATTAACATTGATTATTCACCTGCATCAGCGATAAGCCTGGCTCCGATTAATTCCCCAAGAACAATGGCTGTCATTCTGTTCTTGAGGTAATCGTAAATTTGGGCTCTGTATTCGGAAATCTCCACCACCTGAAAATGAGAAGAGAGCATAAGTATGATACTGAGGCATTTCGCAAAAATTAAAGAGACAAATTTCATTTAGACTGACTGTTAATTGAATTTGTGTACATAACATTCATTTTGATTGTTTGTCCTCAAAATAAGGGGCAATTAAATGTTGGTCAATATAAACTTTATGTGAGAATGGGTCTCAGATGTAGTGACGAATAAGGTTAAAATATCAAGTGAAAGCAATCAAATAACAAAGATACATTAGTGACAACAATCATATGCACAGAAAAACTGATTTGTAAGTCATAGAAAAAATCATATATATTTTAACTTCTAAAGTAGCTCATGGTTTTTCTGTTACAAATCTTGATGTACCTGGTCACGCAAGAAAATGATATTCATAATATCTTCATCAAAAATTTCGGTTCCATGGAGATTTCAGCCACGTCCTTCACTTCCTGTCTTAATTCTTCGGGTAACACGGCAGGGAAATCGGTTGTTGCTGCGTTTTCTCTTCGGCCTAAAATGGTACCCAAAACATTATCAGAAAAATCATATGGGGAGTATAAATCAAAAAGACTATCAAAATGTTGACAATAACTTCCAATGTAATTGTGTAACTCAACGCTCAAAGACATAATTGCTAGTGATATAGTGATCGACGAAAATATCGTCGATAATCATCGCCACTGACTGTCAACATCGATTTTGTTTTTGTATGCAACAATTTAAAATCGATTTTTGTCTCTTCCTAATTGTATGAAGACTTTTTGCTTCCATCATTTTGAAGCTCTTTAAGAGATCTATTTATATCTGTACAGCTTGATTTATAGCGCAATAATTGTCAAGATTGAGGTAATTTCTCAGTAAGAAAAATAACCGATTTAGAATCGATTATCGAATCGGAAGGGTCATCCGATAATCGATGTTAAAAATCAGACCGATTCCCATCACTAATAATTGCACACATTAACATCAAATTAGACAAATCAGACAAGGTTTTTGTTCTGTCAATGTGTATATTTCAAAACAAAATGATAATTTTTCATTTTAAAAGATCAGCATGATCAAAGACCCGGAACAATGATCACATGCCGAGTCTCAGATTTGTTGTCAGATTTTGGGCAATAGTAATTATTACAAATATGACTGTTGGTGCAATTAAAGGATATTAATATGTAATCAGAGTTTTAAGTATTTTGTGTTCAGAATATTAGAAACTTACAAATTTGCTTTATAATCTTGACAATGTTAACTTCCGAACGATCAGTCTCAACATTTGGTCCATTTACTCTTTTCACATACTTACCCTTGTTCAGTGGAGTGCTGCAATAATAGTAAACTTCCATGGCTCAGCTTCAGATTTTTGAAGTGGTTGAACCTGAAAAGATAAAGAGTAAGTTCTATTTCAAGTATTTTTTTAGCAATCTTAACATCCATTTGTGCAGTTATAAAAAATCATATGCAGTGGGCCTACTTAATTTCTGCAATTCTATTCAGAGACCGTTCAGAATTTATAACCGGAGGGTGGCAGTTTTTGTCGGAACTTTCAATAAAAAATGTACTTCCCCCGTGGGTTTCATGTATATTTTTAGTACACCCCCTTAAGTTTCAACCTGCTTTTAGTTGCCCCACCCCAGACATTTATAAACAAAGCTATACACACCTACATTGTGATACATTGTTTGCTTTGGACGTTCCGTCTTACAGATTTGCAGACTTTATTATGTGTAAAGTCGAGGATGGACTGATCGTATCCATATTTTATGATACTCAGGGGCGTCAGTTTCATTTTTAAAGTGGTGGGGCAAATAGTGGTCACACCTTTGTGGAAGATGTCAGGGGAAAATTAAATTTTTTAAATTCAGAAACATGTATACTTTGGCAAAAAAGTGGTGGGGCATCTGCCACCAGCACCATAGGAACTGACGCCACTGATGATACTTTTAATAAATAAAACACATCCACACCATAGGCAGAATCTGGTGGATGGATGGCTGATTGGGGCTTTATGTCCTGTATTTATGCACTTGGTAGGCTTATCGGAGTAATCGCTAATCAGGAGAGAACACTGTAATGAGACAAAAGATGAATGAAAAAAACGTCCAACATGGGCCCAGGTGTGTGGATTTGAACCAGCGATTTGCAGCCCAGCACTCTACCACTAGACCAATCCTTCCCCCCCCCCCCCCCCGGGCACTGACACCAGGTCATTCCATGCAAAGTCTCCCGAGGTGTGGGCAGTGGCAGGGCCACACATTGATCGGTACGATCAGTCTGCGTCTCTGCGAATCTATGCTTTTCTTTAAACTTCTAACCAAATTCCCAGTCATAAATTCTGAAGTATCCAAATCGCAGAAAAAAGAAATTTAAATTGTTGCATATAAATTAAAAAGTTATAAATGATACAGGGACAACAAATGTGCATGGCTGATCGCTGATGAGACAACAAAAATTCTAAACTTATTCTATTGTAAATAATAAGGCCACACAAATGTCACAATTGCCCCCTCAAAAAAATATATTATAAATAGGCCCTATGCCACAACTCTCTCGATCTTGATCAGTTGATGACACTCATTGACAGGCATCAAACCCCCCCCCCTGAAATACACTTGGCACCCCTCCCCATCTGCCCCCCCCCCGAATTTTGAGGCAAAACTTCCCATATTAAAAGTCACATGCCCCCCACCCGTTTGATCGGCCGGGCCCCCGGGGCCGCCCCCCCCCCCCCGTTTGATCGGCCGGGCCCCCGAGGCCGCCCCCCCCCCTAAACCCCTGGTTACGCCACCGGATCAAAATTGTTCTAAGTTGGTAGTAAGGCAATTTGCAGAGTAGGCCTATTGAATGACATAAATTGTTCCTCCACCTACCTGGTGAACATTTCTGATCATATCCTCACAGCCTTTCTTGCAGCACACCTGTCAAACAGATTCCCTGACCAGGCTGACCTCCATTGCCGATTCGCCATCCAGTGCACTAACACAAGGCATTGTTGTTTTTGTCCCGAATCCATGAATCATCTGCAATCCTATTCCCCACAATTTGTTGGTTATGAATTGTGTATACAGTGCTTAATGCTGGCATCAATGCACACACAATGCAGGCACTTGATACACGTATGCAAACACAATGTCATGTCGTCCATTATGGTGTGCTGCCCTCTGCTGGATTATAGTGTTTATTGGTCAAGTTGCCCAACACGGAATCGCCCGGAAAAAAACGCCGCGGCGCTCGTCCAGCAAGCGCCGCTCCGTTAAAAAAGGGCACGGCGCTTGTTGAGGAAGCGCCGCTAGCATCCCTGACTAGCGAGGCGGAGAAAAATGTATAATGACAATGTCCCTAAAACGGCTTCATATGCAAGCCTATGCCAAGACAATGCACGATTATGCACCCTCTGCAACTGCTGTACGCATTCAATCAATTAACAGGGCTATTTAGGCCCTTGAGAAACGTGAACCCTCATGCCTTTGTAAACGTTTTCTGATTTTTACAATTATGCAAAGGAACGTGATGATATGTGTCCAGTGGGAAAGGGCCTTCATCATCAATTTCAATGGACAAGAAGAAAATGAGACATTTACTGCAGTAAATCGTTTAAACGATGTAGTAGATCGTTTAAACGATGTAGTAAATCGTTTAAACGATGTAGTAAATCGTTTAAACGATGTAGTGAATCGTTTGTACGATTTAGTAAATCGTTTGTACGATGTAGTAAATCGTTTGTACAATATAGCTGACGCTGCCTCCATCACAAAATTGGCATTTGCAAGATTGAAGATTGTGAGTTAACCACTCGTCCGATTGACTTCAAATAAATTGAATCTGAAAGATATTGAATTCAGCTACATGAAAATATGTACTTTAATGCCAGGAATTAAGTAGAAATTGGTTAAAATCAAACGTAAAAACGAGGCGCCGAAAATGTGGTACAGTCTGGTTCAATCTGGCAGGTTATTGATTGGATACTTATCAATGTCTTATTTCTTTATTTTCTACTAAAAATTACTCATTAGAGAAGACAAAATATAGAAATAGAGTTTGTTTTGGTTCACCTGCACAGAAACATTGGGGGAAATGCAGGGGAAAAAATGACATGGCACACCACACTTAAAAACGCACATGCACCTGTTAACACAGTTTAAAAACAAACTTCTAATTAAGGTATGACCTAAAATGTTACATTGATGTTGCTGAATATCCATGCCTAGGATCTGGAAAGTTTCAATGAAAAACATTGAGAATCGGCGGCATCAGGCCACATTTTGCGAGACTGCTTCACAAACCGAAATCACAACCAATGCAAATCGAGGCAGAAAACATATTGCATTAAGTCCATCAGAGTCCAATTTTTTTGAGTTCGCGGAAAATGGAAGTGCATGCTTCTCTTGACCTCTTCAAGCATTTTTAAAGCATTTTGTGGTTGTGGGCTTAATTCTAGCCCAAATTGGTATTTTTCAATTTTTTTTGTCACATCCACTTCAAAAATGTTATGTCATAAGCTTGGATAATTACCCCAATGTGAAAATTTTTTGCAAGGCAATCTTGGTGGCCTTCTTTGTTAACAATTTGAAATCATTAACATGTCGATGTGGTGGCTATGTAAGATTGTGCCTGATATAGTTATTGTGCTACAAAATGTTTACAAATAAGACTTGAAACTGTTATTAGAAAATAAAAGGACCACTGAGCATAGGTGCAGAAAGCAGGGGGCCCAGTTACCCCCCTCCCCCCCAAAATTGACATTGAATTTGAGCAAAGATCTAAACAAATCGGGCAGAAAGTCCCATTGACCCCATCCTGACCAAGACCAAGGCACATACTGTCCTAGGTATACTCCTACAGTACATAAAATTATCAGAGCAAAACTGCCCCAATGCCCAGTGGCGTAGTACATGGTTTGTACAATATACTATATTGTTTGTACAATGTAGTAAATCGTTTGTACAATGTAGTAAATTGTTTGTACAATGTAGTAAATTGTTTGTACAATGTAGTAAACCGTTTGTACAATGTAGTAAACTGTTTGTACAATTTACTAGATTGTTTGTACAATGTAGTAAATTGTTTGTACAATGTAGTAAACCGTTTGTACAATGTAGTAAACTGTTTGTACAATTTACTAGATTGTTTGTACAATGTAGTAAATCGTTTGTACAATGTAGTAAATCGTTTGTACAATGTAGTAAATTGTTTGTACAATGTAGTAAATCGTTTGTACAATGTAGTAAATCGTTTGTACAATATAGCAATTTAAATTGTTTGTACAATATAGTAAATCGTTTGTACAATGTACTAGATTGTTTGTACAATATAGTACATTGTTTGTACAATATAGTATATTGTTTGTACAATATAGTAAATGGTTTGTACAGTTTAGTAAACTGTTTGTACAATTTACTAGATTGTTTGTACAATATAGTAAATCGTTTGTACAATTTAACTTTTTTTTTTTTCATGTCCTAAAATGGCTTCCGTAGGTAGTCACTCGTGATGAGAAAAAGTGCGCGCCAGGATCATATTATGGGATGTCTGAATCACTTTTTTTGATTGAACCATCTGGTTCCTCACATGTTTGCCATAAGGGACGAGACACCCCGCTTCGCTCGGTGAGCCGGTGGCTCTGTCCCGTCTATAAGATACTTGGATAAAAATTATGTACAAACCTTTTCGGCACACACTGCTAATAAAGCATAATTTGCAGCAGGGCGGAACTTGGGTCAAACCAGCTGGTTTCATCAAATGGCTCCCACCTGACCCCCTCAGAATTAGCTGGAAAAATTCCCAGAGGAAGCTACAATTCTTAGTAGGCTGTGTGCAAAATTTTAGGTCTCTATCTTCAATAGTTTTTGCTACAAAAAATAAAAACGAGGGTAATGTTTTGTCAATTTTCGCCCTCGTTTTTGTGACATCAAATGGAAATGAGATTTCAGAAAGCTATATCTTCAAAAGTAATGATGCTATTGGCCTGAAATTTTGTATAGGACTCTACTTCTGGGAACTGTGACAGCTTAAACATGCTCTTTCATTTAGCAAAATATTCTGGGTCACCATGTTTGAAAGGCTTTAGCAAGGAAAGTATTAAAGAGAGAAGGTTGATTTTTTCTGAAGAGCTAGCTGTCATTGAGTTTCAACAGTCTGGTCAAAAATCAAGCATGTCAGGTATTTCGTATTTAGAATATAGCAGTGCAAAGTCTGGAAAAAACCTAAAGCTTAGCAACTTCAGCGCCCAATTGCAAATGTCTGACAACCTGAATCAAGTTCAAACCAAAACTGTCTGGAAGAAAATATTGTTTACTAACAGATTCTTTAAGGTGAATGTGGTGCAAGAGCTCATTATTTAGTTATGAATTTTTTAGTAACCTTATCAAAACGCTCGTTTTTGTGATATCAAATGGAATTGAGATTTTAGAGGGCTATATCTTCAGAACAAACATAGCTGTTGGCCTGAAATTTTGTGTGTGCAATATTTGGGCCCAGACACTACCTCCCCTTGATTTTTGCTGGTATAGGACTGTTTCCCTGTGAACTGTCACTGTTCAAATATGCTCATTCATTTAGCGTCACTTTGGTACACCATGTTTGGAAGCCTATTATCAAGCAGAATAATAACATGTACCAAGTTCCAACCAAAACTTTCTGAAAGGACATATTGTTGTCTAATTCATGTTCTAAAATGAATTTGGTGCAATAGCTCATTATTTAGTTATTAATTTCTTTGTAACCATATTAAAATGCATTATTTTGTCAATTTTCGAACAAGTTAATTTTTGTGATGGAATTCAGATTTCAGAAGGCTATATCTCCATAGTATCTGGGCCCAAATATTGCACACAAAAAATGTCAGGCCAATAACATCATTACTTTTGAAGATATAGCTTTCTGAAATCTCATTTCCATTTGATGTCACAAAAACGAGTGCGAAAATTGACAAAACATTTATACCTTCGTTTTTATTTTTTGTAGCGAAAACTATTGAAGATAGAGACCTAAAATTTTGTACACAGCCTACTTACTATATTGCCTTGTTTTGAGAATTTTTTCAGAAAAATCTGAGAGGGTCAGGTGGGAAGATTTTCAGAAATTTGATGAAACGGCGCGGTTTGACCCGGTTGCAGTCTTCCCTTTTCATCAACTTCCTTTTCATGTTCGATTGGGGAGGCTGAGAGGAGAGAGCCAATGCTTCCTCCAGTCCAATTATACTTTGGGATGGGGGTTCTCAACAGGACAGATATATAAAACATTTTTTGCCACACCAACATATTTGCTTTGTAACCTCAATATATAACAAGAATCCGCGGATTCAAAGCCGGGCTCAAGTGGCAGTGATGATGGCGAAATACGTAGCAATGTTGGTGAAATAGTTAGTCTACTTTATGGTTTGGAAATGGCAGAGAAAGATGGTTCTGAATTGCAGCAAGTGAAGTGTCGTTATTGTGGTTGCTGAGAATTGACGTGCTGTTTACCTTTGCAGCTTCAGTTGAATAGGGGAGAGTGGGGCATAACCACCCCCCAGGGCACAACCACCCGCCCAGTGGTTCCAGGTGATTGGTTCCACAAAGTGAAAATATTGCTAGTGCAGGTGATTTTACTTGTGTGAGACAACTTTTTACTGGCAGGGGGTGCAAGCAAAAGACAGAAGTTTTATTATTTTTACATGTTGATTTTATTATCGCGTGGTCGCGTTATGTTGCGAACTATGAGTTCCGCGAAACGATAGCCCCCCCCCCCACCAAAATTTTCTGGATCCCCCCTGGGCAGAACCAAATTGAACAGATCAGTTTGCTTTCTTTAAGCAGCTTCATCTTATTTTTACATGTGATGGTATTTGTGATGACATTCAACATGAAGGAGATGTAAGGGAACGGTGATAGGCATTGTGTTGGTTCATATTCTGACAAATTTTCAAATGGGATTTAACTGTCATTAAATCACGTCATGAGTGATAATTGGGGTAGTGGCTGTTTTAAAATCTTTTTTTCAAATCTTGAAGTTGCCCAATTTCCTCTTTTGGAAAAAAAAAATGGCGAAATTGAAAAAAAACTATTTTTTAATCTCAGAAAAAAAAAAGTTAAATCCTTGATCAAAAAATTTTTAATTTGAATAACAGAAGTTGCCCGATCTCCTTTTTTTTGAAAAAAAAAAAAGAAATTAGTGCAATTGATAAAAAATTTTTATAAATTTTTTTTCCATATCTTGGAAAAAAAAATTTTTGGCAAAATTTTTTTAATTGAAATTGCACATTTCAAGTACTTTCCATACATCTGTCATTCTAGCATCCCAAACAAACCAATAAAACACAAAAACAGATAAGTTTAATCTATATTTATTGAACAAGCGCGATGACTGACAATATCTACAAACAGTAACTCCTGAATTAGCCTGGCGAGCCAGGCTATAAATTGGTTTGCAAACATAACATTTTTGGTCTAGTCTGAAATGCCAGTGATCCCAAATAAACTAAATACAGCATAGGGAAAAGCCCAATAAGGTGCTGTCTAGGCCTTAAACCCAAGCATGGGAAAAAGGATTGCCAAAAACACGTCCCACGGGGACGAAATGGTTGCCCATTTCACATTTTTACACAATCCAAAAAATCATGTGCAAGGACTTGACAAATGTGCAGGTAATAATTTTGTGTGATTATATCAACTGTGAAACACGTAAAGCAGTGTTATCTTGTTTGTTATTGTTTACTGATCCTGTATGTTATAAACCATCTTGTCAAAAACAGTCAGATTATTAGTTACAGCTGTTTTACCATTTATGAAGAAAGAGAAAAAAAATCCATTTTTGAAATTCAACACAGTTTGAATCTTCAAACATATGACATATCTTTCATAGAATCTGTTGATGATGGGGAGGCCTTACGATGAACATTACAGGGTAATATAGTGTGCTGTGAATCTGAATAGCCTACAAGTAATCAGTTGTGCATCATCATCAGAATTTGTTTATCAGTAATCCAGAGTGACTTTTTGTACATTGCACAGGGGAGGATCCAGAACTGATTCTGTGATCAAATTTCAACTAACTTAGTATTTTGCTTTACAGTTATTACATAAAATTCTTTCATTCAACAATTTATATCAGAACACCTGCTACTGTGTACAGACTATAATTTCTGAAAATTTGGTGAAGATTGAGCAAGTATTTGCTTTGTTATGACTGGTCACAATGATAGCGCCACGGTGAATGAAGCATAGCAGCTGATTGAAAACTAACGGCCATGGCTGTAACTTTAGGCCACGAGTGAGCCTATAAGGACCGTCCTGAAAAGTACCGTAAAACGGGGTAAAGTGGTAATCTGAGGTTTTGTTTGTGTTTTACGCCTCAGCAGCACCTTAGTGGGCTATATCGAGGCAGGCGATCGCCGTATGATGATGAGATGAGAAGACTGTGAGTCTGGTACATACCCTATTAATTCAGGGATGCCCAGGGTCTTTCAGTTGCCCCAGCATAGGACACTGGATACAACCCGCCTCCATTTAATGTCCCATGGGCTCGGACTAAATTGAGTTCCGGGTTGGGATTCGAAGCCACGCCCTCAGAGCCAGTGGTTGTGCAAACAAGCACTCTTAACCATTAGGCCACGGTAATCCGAGGTAAAGTTGGCCGGCTATTTATATGGAAGAAATGCCAACTTTGCTCACTAACTCAGGTATATTCACCTGTGTCAATGAGGAAAGTTGACATTTCTGCCATTAAATGGGTTAAAACAGCCAGCCA
Organism: Platynereis dumerilii; assembly: GCA_026936325.1. Taxonomy (NCBI): domain Eukaryota; kingdom Metazoa; phylum Annelida; class Polychaeta; order Phyllodocida; family Nereididae; genus Platynereis; species Platynereis dumerilii. Next base: position 7,745,258 of record JAPTHN010000008.1, read on the forward strand.
ACTTTCCCTCACATTGCCAACTTCGACCCGTTTTACGGTAGGTGAAGGTCTTTGAAGGAGACAATCCTAGAAGAGCTCAGAGATCCTAGGGGACAATAATCTAATATCCGGGAGGAGGCTTGAGTTTACCTCGGCAAAAAATATTTATTTCATTGGAGCCGCAGAGGTAATATTTATTTCAAGCGCAAAGTCCCCCGGGGCCCGAATATTCATTCCGATATCAAGCAACACCTTTTCAAGAAATACCCCTAACAAAAATTGTTTAGGCCTATTTCAAGACTGTCCAAAAAGAATTTAATTATTCATTTCACCAAAACTGAGCAAGAAATGATCTATTTAAGAAAAGCTCCAAGCCTGCACCCCCTGGATAATTAACGGCCGCCCCTTACCAAAGGTCATCGGAAACTTCAGATATTGACGATCGAGTTATCGTAAATGCAAAGGGCCCTTTCAGAGTGAAAAGGTCATTCACTATTTTAAAAAGGTAATCCAAGGTCAATCTTGTGTGAAGGGTCAATGTGCAACCAAACCTGATATGTGGTATGAATGAGCTATCGTATGCTGTAGATTTTCCCCATTTAGGTCCTGTGACCTTGAAAAATAGGTCAAAAGGTATCCAAGGTCACATAGGCGTACGGTACAGGCGTTTCGCAGGGGGCTGTGGCTATTTTGCCCTGAAATTTTAACATGTGACCAGGGCGGTGGATCTGCCCTGATTGGTCAGGATGTGCCCTGATATATGCCATTTGCCCTGATGCCTGGGGGGGCTGCAGCCCCCCCTGACCCCCTGCGAAATACGCCTATGCAAGGTCATCATTTTTGAGAGGTCAATAATTCCTATCTGTATAACATTGCGTATGAATGAGATAATCCATGCATGGGATGGATGGGACATGATGTGTCAGTTGTCACCTTTCAACATGATGCCTCCCCCCGCCAAGGTAGGGGAGGCATAATTAACACAATTTCAAATTGCAGCATTAGTTATTTTCATTTAGTACCTACTTTTTACAGCTGTGCTCTAGGCCAATTCATCAAAATAGAGTCCCCTTTTCAGAGATTTCAAAGCGCCAGAACTGTAATGCAGTATGTAGAATTCCAGTCTGAAAATAATGACAGTCATTAATCAAAATAGACAAAAGACAATAAACAATCTTAATTTTACTTCGGTTTGTACACAATAGGGAAAATCAGCCATGAAATTGGCTGGTGTCACCGAAAGTTAACAGTAATATAACAGTAATAGATAAAACATTTACAATTATTTAAAAAAAAAACATAAAACATTTAAAGAAACAAACAGTTAAAAGAACCTATCTTCAATGGTAGAAATGTCAACTTTAGATTGTCTTTGTTTGAAAGCACTTATTTCATTTTCAAGGCGAATGTCATTAGGAATTTTATTCAAAAGGCTAGCTCCTAGAGTTATAAGACACTAAGCTGAACCCGTAAGTCTTTGTTCAAAATAAAACCAACAGAACAGTTTAGGTAATCTGACAAACTATTCCATTTAAATACAACTGTCTGTAGGAAACCGATTTAAGGCAATTACAATGATCCATAGCACTTGCATGGAGAATTTGGGACTGTAGCAATGACGCTGAATAAAACTTTTATTTTATGAAGTTCTAAACCTGATAAATGAAATTATGATGGTGCAAATGTATAATATTATTCTTACATTATGTGTATTGCCTTTTTATCTTGTATTAAAAGAAAAAACTGGAAAATTTTCATAACACTCAGCAGTCAGCAGACTCGGAACACTTGCGTGTATAATATAGTACAATCCATTAAGTTCCTGAATACAAAATATTACAAATGAAAAATTTTGTGACATGTCTTGAAAATTATAAACATGTTATTTGACCAAAAATTACCGGTTGTTTCCCTTGGTTTCCTATTTTCAGAGAGAGACAGGAGAAGGACGCGGCAGCAATCTTTGTTCTTCCTGCTTGACCTGAAAGCAAAGGACAATAAAATTGTGTGCAACATTCAAAATTGTAAAAAGTTTCACCTGGCATATATATGAATCACTGGTCTGACCAATAGAAAGATTTTTTTACAAAGTAACAATAGGTCTAGCATCCAGCAAAGGGCAAACCGTTTTTGATAAGGGATAAGCTATCTGATTTCGAAATTGTCTCAGCAAAAGTGGACAAAGAAGTAGGAAACAATATATATCTACTTTTCAATTGAAACCCTAAAAAAATTACAAAGGAATGAAGTTTCTTAGATTTTGTAACAGCAGCTGCTTGCGGAAGTGCAGCACAGTTTTTTTCTGAGTGAATCAGAGCGATGGCATCATATTACATGTGATTTCATTAGTACGCGATTCATGTGTTCTAGACTCACATAATACATGCCATTTTTGGCTGGAGAATTCTGGAGAATTCTCTAGCCTTTTTAATAATGGGTTTTGGGGGTGTGGTCGATATTTGGAGGTGTGGCGCATAATGACAGGTATGCATTTTTGGCCATCATGCGTTGAGTTTGTGTTTGTGGTAATTGCTGGTTAGAAGCAATCTTAGTTGGCTAATTTGACAGCATTAGGCAAGGTGTAATGGGTTGACAGTTGTTCGGTTGAAACTGTGGCAGTACTTGAAAATTTTTAATTTTTGGGGGTGTGGCCATTTAGAGCCAATGAGAATGAGGGACTTGGTGGGAGTGGCCATTTCAGCCAATAGGGAGACATGTAGAATGCAAGGCCTGGGGGGGGGGAGGACACATCCAGGGGGGTACTTGCAGAAATTATTTTTTTTGCTAGTTATACTTCTAGGCTGTGGGTCACCTCGGAGGGAGGTAATTTAAAAAATTTTAGATTTTAAAAGTCCCGAGGGGGGTCACCTCGGGGGGGGGGGTACTCGCTAAAAAAAAATTTTCTGCCTGTTATATTGCCAGACTTGGGTCACCTCGGGGGAGGTATTAAATTTTATATATTCTATACAAGGCCCTGGGGGGGGGTCACATCCGGGGGGTACTCGCAGAAATTTTTTTTTTTGCTAGTGATATCTCTAGGCTTGGGGTCACCTCTGAGGGAGGTAATTTAAAAATTTTTTAGATTTTACAAGTCCTGAGGGGGGTCACCTCGGGGGGGGGTACTCGCAAAAAAAAAAAATTTCTGCCTGTGATATTGCCAGGCTGGGGTCACCTCGGGGGAGGTATTAAATTCTATATTCTGTGCAAGGCCGAGGGGGGGAGGACATTTCCAGGGGGTACTTGCAGAAATAATTTTTTTTGCTGGTTATATTTCTAGGCTAGGGGTCACCTCGGAGGGTGGTAATTAAAAAATTTTGGATTTTACAAGTCCCGAGGGGGGGTCACCTCGGGGGGATACTTGCAAAAAAAATTTTTTTTTTCTGCTAGATATATTGCTCGGCTGGGGTCACCTCGGGGGAGGTATTAAATTTTATATTCTATACAAGGCCCGGGGGGGGGGGGGGGGGTCACATCCGGTGGGAGCTTGCAGAAATTTTTTTTTTTGCTAGTTATGTTTCTAGGTTGGTCACCTCGGAGGGAGGTAATTAAAAAATTTAGGATTTTACAAGTCCCGAGGGGGTCACCTCGGGGGGGGGGAGTACTCGCTAAAAAAAAAAAGTTTATTTCTGCTAGATAGGCTGGGGTCACCTCAGGAGGTATTAAATTTTATATTCTATACAAGGCCCGGGGGGGAGTCACATCCGGGGGGGTACTTGCAGAAATTTTTATTTTTGCTAGTTATATTTCTAGGCTGGGGCTCTCCTCGGAAGGAGGTAATTTTAAAATTTTATATTTTACAAGTCCGGGGGGGGGTCACGTCGGGGGGTGTCCTCGCAAAAAAAAATTTTTTTTGCTAGTTTTGCTAGTTATATGCTAGGGGTGAAAGCAGAAGAATGAGTAGCCTACCTGTCGAGACAACTGAGATAGCGTGCATTTTAGCAGCCATCTTTCTTCATTCCTGGACTGCCAAATGTGACCTTAATATTTCACTTAAGAGTTATAAAATTTGGTTCAGGTGTACGCCTGTGGGTATTGATTGGGAACATGACGATAAATTCAAGATGTAGGCCTTTCTGGCAGCCATCTTTTGTCATTCTTGAACTTTCCATTTGTGACCTTAATATTCCGCTTATTTTAGAGTTATGAAATTTGGTACAAGTATTCCACATTATGAATTTGTCGGCCCATAGCTCTATATGGGCAGCGACTCTGTTAGACACTAGTGTCTGCTGTCACGCTCTACTCAAACACTTGCGCAATGCTCACTGCAGCAAGTTGCACCTATACTTCATTGCTATACCCTCACGTCAAGAGAATCTAGTTCACGCAGACATCACCCTACTATACCTCAACCTCCAGTTCCACTGTTCCTACACTCATATTTTTTGCCTCAGACGCTCTCGCATGCTGCAAATCACACCTTCTACTTTCCCATAGGATTAACCAGCCATTGTATCCGAGGATGCTTGTTAGTTAATCTGATTGGTTTAGAAACAACAGAACGTCACACATTTGATTTATGAAACGTAGTAAGTGCTGGTTTAGCATTGATTTCTCACAACCAAGTGTGAATGACAAGAATCGCATGGTAATGAAATCACCTGTAAGTGACAGGTGATAGGATGTTCTGGGCGCCCAGCCGGTAATGCAGCCGGCAACTGCCCCTCTCCATGAAAAAGATTTGTGAAAATTTTAGCAAATTAATCTTTCAGTGAGGAAATGCTTGCGTACAAGGCCCAGCAATATTTTATCCAAATAACAGATCAGAATACACACACATTTGGACAGACGAGTAAATATGAGTTACAACCATACATGCTAAAACATTAGGTAACTCAATTGCTTTTCTATCATTAAGTTATGTTATTATTAATAATTTACCCAATGACAGGCAGTTTGACGGCATGAATCAGTTACGTCCAATCGAGAGACTTCTTGACGAGCACTTCATTTCGGGACTACACGCCGTCACCTTCAGACACTTATCACACACTTCAAAGCAGAAAGCAGCACTCATTCTTGCTTTTGGTAAAGCAGATACGAAAATTTCCTGCAAATCAAAGCAGTCTTCAATAAATTAGGATGTCTGACAACAGAATATGTACAATCAATTCAGTGCATGTGATCAGTAAATATATAAAAGGCAAGGCAGCACATGACATGGTGAATGAAGGTTACCCATGAGAATTAATTTCAGATTTCAAGGAATAGGTGCATTCATATACAGCAATTTTAACCAATAAAATCTATATATATATGTTATACAGAGAAATACACAGCTACATGTACTTTAATTTTGCAATAAATAAGAAGCGGAATTCACATAGTATTAGAAAGCAAATTTACAGTCATATCTGACTTAATAATATTATGTGTATTATGAATATGTACAAACTAAAGAAATTCCCAGAAAACTACCAGCTCTCCAGCTGCAGTGTCTGCATTTGTTTTCCAGTCACAGGACAAATGATCTTTCCCATGGTAGAGCTGAAAGCAAACAAAATAGAAATTGTCAATTCAATAATCAAATTCACACTTTTGTAAACTTACCAGATTATATTATACCCATAATGAAATAATTTTAAATAGTGCAGTTGGTTCTGTATGTTCACTGAAAATATTCAATTTAAACAGAAGAAGCTCTTGTCCAAATCTCCCCATCAAATTGTAAAAAATCAGAAAAAAAGCTACGCGAAAATTTGAACTCCTTCTCGGAGTCCAATTTTAACCAAAAATGAAAAAAGCTTGCATAATACTCTTCTCTTGGCTCTTGTCACTGAAACTCCAATTTGGTTTTTGCATTGGAAATCCCAAACTGTTTCAGTAAACACTGTTTTGGTTACAACATCAATGCACAAGTTGAGGTGGGTCACCCTGTACCTTGAATTCAAGGGTGCTGGAAAGAAATAAGGACAGCATGGGCGGTCAGTCAAGACAGGGCAAGTCTATTCAGCTGGGAAAATATCAAAATTCAGACTTTGCCCCCCGTCGTTTGGCCAAGGGCAGGTGGCGCAATTGCCCAACTCCTAGTGTGGGTTTGTCCCCCTCAACTGGCATGCTCCTATAATATTCCTTTTTTTAACCAAAAGTTAGTTTCTGTCATCTCATGCTACAATCATGTTTGGTACCGAGTATGTCTTCATTAAGGTCATAATTGAATAAAATGATGTTTTATACAGGCTCAAGACATAATTTTACATATGCACATCTGATTCACGAACTGGGTTGCATATGGCAAATAGCGACATTGGTGTGTGCATCAAAGAGTGTGAGCGACATCCGATCCCTGTGGTACACCATGAAATATTTGTCTTTGTCATTGCCTTTGTTACTAGTTTAACAATAAACAATGCTAACTTTATGCCTTTTTCAATTTATCATATTTCTGCTTGTGCAAAAAATGTTTTGTTTGTGTAAAGCATCATGCATACCATTATTTCACCAAATTACAAAACATTTGAGCTGATATTTTGACAAGCTGCTTCGTGATAATTGCACAAAATGTTTCCATCAAAACACCGATGAGTTCACATTTACAATGTAATTTCATGCACTAGAAGCTAAAATGAAATGATAAATCAGACAATGAATCAACCTCAAATTCTACAGATCAATTTTTGTTATCTGATTTTCCATGATTAAATTTGATGTCATTCAGCTATACCACCTAACATAAATGCAACATTTAGATAGGGATCGATGGTGTAAAAATGAGATTCAAACATTTTCGCCTGAATTATCAAGACAAATCATATCTACTTCAATTTTGCCAATACTAACTCAGTCAGAGGGGCAGGTCTTATATTAAAAGATGGTCATTCTCTGAGAATGACACAAATGCGTTTGACACTCCAAAACAAAATTTTTCTCCAAAAATGGATCAATCCTGAAAGGCCAAATCATCATTAAAGGTGGAATTCGATGTCCAAGAAAATTAGAACTAGAACCTTTCGGTTTCAAAGATCTCATAAAGACAGCAGTTAAATGGGCAACTTGGGTTCGGTTGGGAGGCCTATTATTTCAGCGTTCAGTGAGAGTCTTGAGAGAATACAAACCTGGACACTTGCAAGTGCGAAACGTTGCACAGTGAAGAATGGGTAGGTAGGGACATAAAGTACAATAGACAGAAATGAATATAATCGCAAGTGTCCAGGTATTTACTTTCGAGCAACATGCACAGTGAAAGGAAATGCAAGCCTTCCGCGAAGTCGAATGGTCCCATCCTCAGTCGATTGGTTGGATGGAGAACAGTCGTCATGGACACATCCTGTCTCAAATGAAAATCTTGGAAGAACAGACATGTACTTCCAATAGTCAACTGTGGAAATGAACTGATGTTTGGCCTGATTGCTCAGCATGTAAAAGTTGCAGTGTAATATACATACTCACAGATAGATCAATCAATTCTTAATTTGTTAATCACAATTCTTGACGTCATATTCCAAGACCGTGAAGGCAAAGTGATATTCACAGCAGTCTTGATAAGCATGGGTTTTTGGGCTGCCTAATAAGGATATTAACACTGATTCAACAGTTCAGTTGAAGTGACTCTGAAACTCAAGCTTATTCAATTTTTGCGAAAATTGAGTGCTAGGGGTCTTTTTAAAGCATCAAATTTGATTTTGATGAAATACACATGCCACAGGTATTTTGTATTTAAGCACAACACCCGTGAAGACATGGGATAGGAGGGAGGAATATAGAAAACATCACTTCAATTCCTTTGACTGTAATTACACATACCACACCCGGCTGAGGACCTTGTGGGCAGCGTAAAAAAGCTGCTTGTAAGTTTTCATAGTAGAGTAATCAGAAGTTAGGCTGGAGTAGCGTGAGGAATCCATGAATTAATAGTATGATGATAGCCCGTGAATTTCTCAAAAGATTATTTCTTTCGTTACCGAAAAACAGAAAGCAACGGACTCACTATGAAAAGTTAATATGTCCATTTCAGCCGTTGCAACACCTTGTGGCATTTTTTGTGTCAATTTCCTAACTGCTTTCTGCCACAATAATCCCCTCTAATTGATCAACAGACAGGAAGTATCCCTTGTTGCCGTGTTAGCGATGTTGATCACGATTATTGTCAATACCACCAAAAAATCAGAATTTTTAAAATAAGATTTTGATACCAGTCACTATCATGACCAATTTCAGTAACAAAAAGTACTATTATCACCAATTTATTTCCTTAGTGTGACTGAAGAGCAGATGGCACAAAAATTTGTCTCTACATTGATCAGTAGCTTGATGAGGCTGAAGATTCACTCACACAGATATACTGACATGAAACTGAAAAGTGAATTGACAATCATGATGCACGGACATTTTGCAAAGATCTGTGCACATATTTGCATTGCTGCAATAATAACATTGTCACGCCTCAATGCTCTGGTGACCTACTTAGGAATGAGAGCCATGCCATATATATGTTAGACAAGTGTGGTAAAATTACTCAAAAATGTTAAAACTAAAATTTCCCGGTTTTTTGTTTAGTGATGCTATCATGGTCCTCTATTAATCCAACTAAGAGAAACTCTCATGTGACTTGCCTCCGTTCCAGAATAAGAATTGAGCGGATAGCTTTTCCCCACTCCTTTGCGATATCTAGGTCACAGTGACCTCATTGACAACTAGACACAGATTAGCACAGAGAACTTCAGAAATGTAATAGATCTCATAAAGCTTTGCTTTATGAGATCTAATAAAAAAGCATGACCCGACGACGTTTTTGCCTGATGTAAGCCATTTCAAAATTCAAATAAGGGTCATTCTCAAATTTCGGGACAATTTGCGTCACTCTGGTTCCCTGACATTAATTTTAATGTGATTAATATCTGAAGCGTCACTCTACATCTGTTTTTCATATTTCTATTTAGAACCACTGCATTTGGAACAAAAAGTCATTAATTAGACCTTTTTTGTGCAGCATTATTTCCAGTAATCCGTGCAAAATCAATGGTTTTTCCCTGTCACTGGACCTGACATGACAAAATCAAGTGCTCATTTTTCTCCTAAAGTACCATTATTTTCAAAGTTTCTTTGCACGATTCATGAGAATATAGACTTGAATTTATATCTAGTTCATATTCAATTTAAAAAAAAATCATTTCGTTGATTAAATTGATACAATAGACGTGTCACTAATTCATGTCAATTTTTTTGTCCACTCCGTTACTTGCCATGGCTCGGTTCTTTATTGTTTTTTATGAGCTATTTTCACTGAATATCATCAGACGCGTGTGCGCCATAGTACCACTGCCTTGCAGACTTCATAAAAACATGTATTCAATAAACTAAGACATAATATTCATAGAAAATGTTTTTGGTCTCACCAAAATGTCCACTCCGTTTCCTTTGTTTCCAAGCTTACCAATGATAGTTTTAAAGAGTGATTTCATGTATATATTGCTAAGGGTGACAGCTTTTAATAGTCTGCAATTATTTTATCTAATCTCCAAAATAAAAAGCAGTATTGAGCGAAAAGCAAAAAATTGTTCCACTCCGTTACTGTCCACTCCGTTACCAGATCATGAGCAAGAAATCGACATTTGGACTGAAAAATCTACTGATACGAGATGAAGTACTTCTGAAAATAATAGTTACATCAATCTTTTATTGTTTTTCCTTTTGTTGCTGTTCCTACAGTTGGTTTTTTACATCAAAATTCCACTCCGTTACCACATTGTCCCCTCCGTTACAGGACATTTTTCCTATACCCGTTGTCCCGAAATTTGAGAATGGCCCATAAAACATAATTTGACGCTCTCAATTGCATCAAGTTTAATTGCTTCCAAATTTGATCCTCGCATAATCACTTTGTCTCAAAAGTTTTGATCGAGCAGATGAGCACTCTACCAAAAAATTTGCATTGCTTGCAGAATTCGCAAAGAAGAATATTGCATTGATTACGTAGTAAAGATGTAAAAATGGCTACTCATTCATCAATAGAGGGGGGTTTCTGACGGGAATACATTGTTCAAACATTATATGATTATTAACATCACCAGCGGTGTGGTCTTATGATAAGTTTTCAATATATTAGGACTTTAATTTCCTGCTGCTCTGCTGGTTTTATTGTTTTAGTCAGGGAGAGCACCTAAAACTATTTTTTTCCTAAAAACAGTTCTCGTGCAATAACATTTTTTATCAATATTTTATGTAGGTAATTCTGTTTTTCCACACTTTTTTCCCATTTTTGCCCTTTCCATTAATTGTTTTTTTTCTCTCAGTTAAAACCTTTTATTAATTGAACAAACCTGAATAGTACGCATGCACATTTCATGAGAATGAATTTTGAGTAATATGATTAAAATTGCAGTGTATTGTATCTTTTGGGTCCAGAAGGTTCCGTCTTCATGCTTTGCATTGTATATTTATTATAAGATAGTTCCGCATTATGAAAGGTAAATAAATAGATCAGGTTCAACACATAAGTCATCGGTTTGACTGCATCAATATTGTATTCGGCGATTACTTCCATGGTTTGCAATTTAATTTTCAGCCATGTTTGTCAGTTTGGTAGAATCAAAATAATTTTTTTATTAAGTTGTTGAACAGAGAATAGATCCTTTCTCAAGATTAATCATGACCATGAAAATACATTTAACTAGTAATGTGTCCTCCAAGTCTAAAGTTGAAAAAAATATGACATGTGATGACAGCAACCGTGCACAAGGAATTCAATTTTTTCAAGTTAATGTGCTTTCAAAGTGCTTAATCAGCTGAGATAATCAACTTCTAAGAAATAAAGTAAACATTAATTGGCAAGGCGTGGAGCAGAACAGAGAGAACTAATGCGACTAAACTTTTTCTAAAAAGCCTCTCATTTAAGGTGGCTCGCTACTCATGTGGATTGGTAGTTAGCGCACATTGACGCGCAGCCAGGCAGGCCCTATCTATCGTAATGTCACCACAGTTACTGTAGCTGAGGTCTGTGGACTCATTTTCAGCATTTTTTTTTAATTCTGAGAATTTCATGAGTCGGCCGATTCGTTTACAATTTGCGCCACTTCTATTGGGGTTAGAGACTTCTCGTTTGGAGCATTAGATGCGCAATGAAGAGGACTACTACGGATTGTCAGCTTGATACTCAGTACAGAAAATTATTACAGGCGATTTTCGGCAAGCAGGTCTAATTTCTCAAAAATGACTTTGAGATATAAATAAATTTTTATTTCAAAATCCATCGCGGTAGGAAACCTTCTCTTAGGCGACACTTAATTGATCTTTAGCTTCTCGGACCCGCCGACACAATAGAATTTCTGCCAACCAAGAAAAAAAATAACCACTTACCAATTTATTTATTTAGCCGACCGCCGACCTTACCTGATCTAATGCAAAATCCCGATCAGACAGACAACACTAAGCTTACCTGAATGGCACTTGAAAAAAGAAGTGCAAAGATTTCTCTCTTTCATCCACTCTTATGTGCCTCCCACATCAGTTATTTCACCCACATTGAGGTCACTTTTGCAAAGTCAAAGTCAAAGTCGAAATTACTTTTATTTTGGCAGGGTAACATGTTCAGCCTTCGCTGTTTTTCAACACGGCCCTGACTTGCATTGTTATTTCTTCTCTGGTTATTGCCAAAATGTCACTTTTTATTCACCAATAAGGTATTTTAAACTAAATATTGTGTGCTAACTCTTATTTCAACATCATATTCCTTCATAAACTGACCAAAAACCAGGTCAGTCTGAGAGCTAATGAGAGTCATTGTGGCTCCCCCTATAATTTTACATGTATATCAGAGCAATGGTTCCATCCATGATACATATTTTCACTGCTTTTATTTCTTTGTCAATGACCAACAGAGCTACATATTGGATGCTCAATTAGACATTTAAGTTCTATCACAGCAGTTTCACTATTTACAGGGAAATAGAGGACTGTTTCACACCATAACATTTGCACTGGGTTAATCATGCCAGTGCCAGACTGCCAAGGAAGCAGTACAAGTCAGCCTCCATTGATATTGAAATATAGGCCTAAGAGAAACTGGTTTTAGCATAGGGAGTTTTAAGTCAATGATCTCAACTCATAATATATATATACTTAAGTTATTAATAGATATAAATGATTTGACGTAATGTTATGCTTAACTTACGTGCCGCTATGCTGGTCAGCACAATCAAGGCATACCAGTACCAGCTTCTTTCATCTATTTCTTTCAAACATTAATAGCACAAGGTATTCATGGTACAGGAACTGCTGCCACATCGCAAATCTGGACCCAAGAGATCAAATAAAACAGTAGGAAACAGGCAAACATTATTTTGTGTCACTGTTTTAGATTATTATTAGGTACCTGCTGTTGATTTTTGTTTGTCATGCCCACTGCTTAATGACGATATTATGTTTTATATCACGTTGTCACTTTGAAATCAATATATACATGTATATTCATTTTGGGATAAATCTACAAACTATTGTAACAGCCCTAAATTGCACAAAAAAATTTTTGTTGGCAACATGCAGAACTTAGCAATTTTTTAAAAAAAATTTTTCGACCGACCGACCCATGAAAATTTTGATTTGAGACAACAACAAAAAATTGAGATTTCAGTTTGTTTTTTTTTGTCCTACCGACCGACCTAAGAAAAAGAGCCTCGAGAGGATCCGAGAAGCTAAAGATCAATTATGTGTGGCCTTATTGATTTTATTGTTCCTCACAATATTTGGAAATAAATGACAAAAAAATGAGAAATCCTATGTCGCCAATTTTTTTTAGCGCCATGGTTTATAAAAAAAGTTAAATTGTCAAAATCAATATTTTGATTCCGGCCATTGGAAAGCCCTTTAAACTAAATACTTATCTTTGAAATTGTAATCAACTTTTCCATTAAAGTGTCTTCTTTAATGTCATGCTTCATTGAATAATATGGGATGCATGACCAGTGAATGACAGGGTAAAATTCATAATAAAAAAGTTAAGAAAAAAATTGAGTTTTTCAGGTTTGTGTGAGCTGACTTTTCTTGTACATAACCTCAAATATTTTGAAAAAAACGCTGGTTGCGACCACTTTTTTTTTACATATCCTTGATATAAACTATATTTTGGACCATTCTAAACTATTTTAAAAAAATCCTATCTTGGAAAGTTCATGAGTATCGAGCCACCTTAAGTCAGATTTGATGCTTGCATTCTCTGAAAGTTCATGACGTATTGCCAATTGCTGTAGAAAATGCTGTAAATAAATTTTAAATTGACGTCAACTGTAGACAAAAAAATATAAGTAAGGTTCTTCTTGTGATACAAATAAATATGCATCTTTGTCTTGGTTGTACTCTAGACTACAATGTAAAATTTGAATTTTGAGCTAGTTTGAATGATTGAGTGAGATGGTTGCACAATTCCTTTGAGCTATCATTGCTAGTAGTTTTAAGGTAAAACAACAGAAAGATTATCATAACTCACAACATCAAGCTATGTTAGCTTAAAAAAATTGTGCAACCATCTTGCTCGATCATTTGAGCCGAATTAAAATTTCAAATTTTACAGCGTAGATGGGAATTCACCTCGATCAAGTGTTATAATGCCATTATTTTAGCCACCTTAGTGCGTTTTCTTCCTTTTCACAGGTTGTCAAAAAATCTGAAAATTGCTGATTATTCAATTTTTTACCCTAATTTCTCAGTCTACATAATATTATAACAAGTGGAGATTTAATATGATAGTAGATTAAGTAGAAGAATCTTTGCTATGACTTGATTCTGGTACATTTTCAAGGACTTTTGAATCGGTCGAGCAGAGCCATTTGTTGAATTGACATGGAATTACCCCACCCCCTTGAAAAAATAGTACCCCCTTTTAAAAGCAAAACCCTCATCCCCAGTCTTAAATTCTGGACGGTCCCAAAAAACCAATAAAGGTAAAGTCAAGACACTTTATTTTGGCAGTAAGTTTTTAGCCAATAAAGCAATTCATGATTAAGTCTGAGGCTTAAATTTTGGTTTATTAGGGTGAGTACACCATTTTTGTCAAGAGTGAGGTATGTTTTTAATTATCAGCCAAAAACTTACTGCCACAAAAAAATGACTTGACTTTAATTTTATTTCAGACTAAGATCTTACAATTCCACTAGGAATCCAGAATGGCTGGTCTGTGATTGGAATTGACACTATCGTGAGTAATAATAGTTGAATTTCATGTTTAATGCATTTGCGAATATAAAAACAGACTTAAAGACATTGTCGCCTGAAGTTAATCAATTTAGAACTTTGAGTAAACCTAATTCAAGCCCCATAATTGCCTCGTAACTTTAGAGGTGAATTGTGTCCAAATTTAGTCCTTGCATGATCACTGTTTCTTAATAGTTTTGACCAATGCGCTCATTACTCAACTTGGAAATCTGCATTGCAGTCTGTTGAATGCTACCTTGATTATCATTGAGACAAAGCCATAAAAACAACAGGTTTTTCAAACATATTTTTGTCAATGCATCCCAGCTGCTATTATTATAATATATCTTGGAATTTTGTTATTCATAGAAATTATCCAGCATTTTTAACTTTTATCATCAAAATGGCTGTATAAAAACAATCAAAACTTATTTTATGACACATTTAATGAATAGTTTAAATTAAATCATGCAGTAAATCGAAAATCTAGAACACACCCTCTCAAAAATGATTAGTACAAATCAGTACATTGCTAGTTTGCACTAAATAAATCGTCAATGGTAATATGTAAGTGAAGTGTCTTTTACTGACATGTTTTATTTGTATTTACCTTACTAGTTTATAGTTGCAACACATGTGCAGTTAAGTTATTTTGCTATTTTATAGTCCATGAAAATTTGAAAGGTAACAGGACATGTCTTGGTTACACGCTGCGGTGTTTTGTCCTGTTACGAAACACTTCCATTTAAATTAATAGCCCACTTTAATACTTTTTTGGCATTCGCTATGTTAGGATTATATAATCCAACAATATAAGACCTACTACCAGCATTACAAAGATCATTTGAGCAGGAATAGCAGCAAATGTCCTGCGTGTCCACGTTACCATTTTCAAGCAAGACCATTATTTTGCAAATTTTTTTGTGCAGACTTTAAAAACTTGAAAGTAAGTAAAAAACAAAACTTAAAATTAGTATTACCTTCAATTTATTAGTCCTGCCATTTCGTTTTATTGAGAAATCCAGTTGGATATATCCTGTTACCATTCATGGTACATAATAAATTAGGTATTGTTATTATCAATGATATTATCTCATCTTTATTGTAATTGGTCTGGCTTAGGTAACCAAAGAGGGCGAAGATATGTTGGTTTACCGCACTTACAACCATATTGCACAATTTTAAACTCCGATTATTGAAATTGTGTCCATGTTACCATCCTTTGGGTGATGTTTTCTTAGCTTCCTATCACTTATCTGGCCATTATTCATATTCAGAAATCTTTCACTCATTCAGTTACCCCAAATTGTTAAAACATTGACTTGTTTATCCACTTTTTCGCTTAATTACAGAACTATACATCTGAATGTCCTGTTACCATTCAAAATATTGCCTTTTATTGATATCAATTTTTAATCTGTCCCAACTATGACCCAACATTTCAAAGGTGGTCCCATGTGACATGATGTTCCTTCTGTATAGTTTGTTTCATTACAGAGAGTTTCGTTTATTTTAAGAAAAGGAAAAAGAAATGTGTTACCATATACAGGGGGGTACAATTATCTCGATTTTTTAATTTAAGGTGGCTCGATACTCGTGAACTTTCCAAGATAGGATGTCTTAAAAGCAGTTTAGAATGATCCAAAATATAGTTTATAGCAAGGATATGCAAACAAAAGTGGTCGCTATCAACCTTTTTTAATAAATATTTGGGGTCATGTACTAGAAAGTCAGTCAACACAAACCTGAAAAACTAAATTTTTTTCTTATTTTTCTTACTGTGAAGTTTGTTCTGCCATTCAGTGGTCATGCATCCCATATTATGCAATGAAGCATGAAATTAAAGAAGAAACTTTCATGGAAAAGGTTATAACAATTTAAAAGAGATATATTCAGTTTAAAGGACTTTCCAAGGGGCTTGTAATATAAGTTTCGATTTTGATAATTTTTACTTTTTTTTATAAACCATGGCGCTAAAAAAAATTGACGAGATAGGATTTATCATTTCTTTGTCATTTATTTGCCTGCCTGGCTGCGCCGGAACATGTGCAGGTGACGTAATTTCATGGGTAGCGAGCCACCTTAATATAAACTGAACCAAATAAAAAACGCAAAACTATTGCCAGGGCTTTATTTGTCTCTATAAGCTTCAGATGGGCTGGTGAGTGTATGCATATGTGTAATCAGGTGTCAAAGAACTCATCTGCATAAAATCACTAAAGTGTGTCAATTTTTTGCATGTTTGTGGCCAAGTTTATCACATTTGGGTCTGGCCAGTGGGCCGATATGTTACACACCCCAGAGAGCAAATTTAATGATTTCATGTTAAAGTTTGAAGGAAATGATGAAAAAGGCCATAAAATTGACTTCAGTTGGTGCCACTTAACTTGCTAAAAAAATTTTTGAGAAGTCAGATCAGAGTTTATCACACACAATGCTACTCCAATTCATAAACGCGACTATGGAAAGAAGTCGTTGAACGGCCTATTCGATAACTGCGGAATGGAAAAGGCTCACTGTCCATCAAAAAGACCTTACGCTATCTTTGTAACAGCTGCAGAGGTAAAAATCAGTATTGTCAGTGCTATCCTTGTGCTGTTCTCACAACCACCCATCTAACCCCGTAGGAAAAGCATGAGGAAGGCACACATGGTACTGTTGTGTGTCCAAGGTTGCTATACAGGTTGTTTTGGGTCCTTTTAATAAACGCTAAGCCTTTTCACTCTGTTGCATTTGTACAGGCCATTCGAGGACCATTTTCCATAGTCGCATTTTTGCATTGGAATAGCATTGTGTGTGACAAACTCTGACATGACTTCGCAAGAAAACAAAATTTTAACAAGTTTAGTGGCACCAAATGAAATGGATTGTGTGGCCTTTTGCATCATTTTCTTCAAGCTTTCACATGAAATCATTTGATTCGCTCTATGGGGTGCCTGACACCTCAGTCCATTGGTCATACCCCAATGTGATAAACTAGGCCAAAGATGTGCAAACAAAGGTCAGAATTGAGTGATTTTATGGAACTCAGTCCTTTGACACCTGATTATACATATGCATAAACTAACCAGCCCATCTCAATTCTATAACGAAAAATAAAGCCCTGAAAATAGTTTTGCGTTTTTTATTTGGTTCAGTTTATGAGATAACCCCAAAGCACCATACTATGGGATAGGACTAGGTGTCATGTGTTTGAGAAAAAGCAAAATATTGGTGATTACTTCAAGTTTATTTTTGACAGGCAGAAACAGCCAAGTCCTAGCACCTCCGGCTCCAGAGACCTTGCCATATCATTGAAAGATCCCTCAATAATGTCCCAAATCTGTCAACAATTGTCGATGAATGGATTTAACACTCTTCAGTTGCAATGTTATGTTGTTTAGTACAACTGAGACACTTGTGCAGTTTAGTTACATGGTGTTTTGGTTGATCACGGGAAGTCATAATAGGGCAGTTACCCTCGTCATAGCAAGGTGCATGGTTACAGTTACCCTCGTCTCGAGATACAGTTACCCTCATCATTTCAGAGGTGCTTTAAGCCATTTCCTTACTCACACAGCCCAGTACATTTAAATTTCTTCCTGCAATTCTGCAATTCTGCAATAAATTCTGCAGTTTGGAAGGAAATTTCAGAATTCTGCAATTCTGCAATAAATTCTGCAGTTTGGGAGTGAAACTGCAGAATTCTGCAATTCTGCAATAAATTCTGCAGTTTGGAAGGAAATTGCAGAATTCTGCAATAAATTCTGCAGTTTGGGAGTGAAACTGCAGAATTCTGCAATTCTGCAATAAATTCTGCAGTTTGGGAGTGAAACTGCAGAATTCTGCAATTCTGCAATAAATTCTGCAGTTTTGGGCGAAACTGCAGAATTCTGCAATTCTGCAATAAATTCTGCAGTTCTGCAGCTCCATGCAGTATTTGTGAACCTCTGGTATTTAATCCAGCTTATCAATTGCAATGCATCTGTTAAGTTCAGACCTCTTCAACAAGGGTCTTGCCACTACCCAGGAAACGTTGGTTGGGGGGGGGGGAGAGGAGTACTTAGCGGTTCGGGGGTCGGTTGGGAGGTCTGGGGTTTTGATGCTCAGCTGTCCCAGCAGCTTTCTGAAAAGTTTCTGCAGCAGAATCTGTAGTTCTGTAGGAATTCTGCAGCCTGGGAGGTTTTATGCACTTCTGCAGGTAGGTAGCTGCATATTCTGCAGTTTCAAATAAACCTGTTAGTCCAGGAGCTTATGGGGATAATTGTGCATATTTGTCTACAAGCATCAAATTTGGCACAAATGTTGCTGAGGGTATAAAGATTCAAATTTTTGAGGGCGCCGGAGCGGGCGATCGTCTTGGTTGCCATAGCAACAAATTCAAAATGGCCGCCGCTCGATATCTAATTTTGAGTATAACTCAGTAACAAAAGGTCATAGGATTGCAAATAATAGCTCTAAATATATGTTTTTGATGCCAGGGATTCTGATTCTGCCATTATTTTTCATGTCAAACACATACTTTGGTCTATAGAGCCAAAATTACCTGTATATTGGGGTTATAGAGCTAATTTTATCGAAATTCGCCACAAATCTTCAGCTTAAACTATTGCAAATTGTTCCTAGTAGCAATTCATCAAGTTTTGACAACAAAAATAAACACCAGCTTCGTGTTATAGAAATACATCAACATATCATCTGTACAATGATACCAAAGTTACCAAACAAATGTTGCAGAAATGGGTATTGTCAATGCAGCTGCCTTACGCACACCTACAGGTTCTTTTGCGCATGCAGTCCTCTCCACGAAATCTTTCAAATCCATAGCCCTACATGTTGCATGCCGATAATTTGTATGGTATACCAAAAGAAACCTGTTGCTGTTTCAAGTATTGGCCAGTATGACATCTATTATGTACTAACCCTCTCCTGTTTTCGATCCCCTTCCATTGAAATCATGGATTTCCTGAAGATACTATGGCGATTGATTTGAAGAAAGACTTGTTTGAAGTTACAACCTTTATCTGTGCTCAAGCATAAATGATTCTTGGGTATATATCTGAGGCAGTCAAAAGCACCACATCATAACTCTCATTTGGAATGCTCCTAACAGATGGAAGTCCAATGGGAAGAAGAAAAAGAAAAATATTGTACAAGCGTAGCGAGCAGTCTGATACATAGCGAGCAGTCTGATACATTTCAGCATGAAAGTCCTACGAGGGGGAGGGGAAAATAGAAAGCCAAATGAATAAGTGAAATAATGTGATGTTGCCAAGTTGACTGTCGGAAACTGATTTGTTCAGTTTCAAAGGGTGAGATTGGGGACTATTTTCATCAGTGTAATAATTGAACGGTTAAAAGTCAAGCAGACTATGTTCATTGCATCTTAATACTTAAGTGTAAACTGGTGTGACAAATTAAATTTATTTTCCTTTATTTAATTTTTAATCTTAAATGCTTTTTAAATGTCATTAATTTTGTCATTCGTATGGTGTATCACCATCTTATTTAATGGTTCTTCATCTTATCCATTGGTCTATTTGCTTTCCCAAAACAGACCGACGGTGGAGGTTTGTTATTCAGAGAAAGGGACTGACAGGTACAGTCTGTATCCAAGGGATACTACCAAGAGATTTTCGTGCTACTTGTGATTTTGCCAACCCACATCCCACAAATCTTGATATGATTTGCTTGCAATGTCGAGACAATATTCACTTGTGGAGGATTAGTTTTCAAAAGGACCAAGGTATCAGTAATTCTCCTACATGCAAGGTGACCAAGAATGCTGCTATTCTAATACCAAAGGAAAAGGAAATTCTCATACTATAGACAAGCATGGAAGAAGGACAATACTAGAAAGATATGTTAAGTGCAGCCCTCTAACCCCGTTCGGGGCACTCACGAGGGTTGATTGATGAGATGGGAGAGAGAGTGGGAGTCCTCAACATGTTACACATTTAACCCACCAATGCCATTCCTCTGACCAGGCTCAGTTAGACACTAGTTTGATATGTACCAGTTTTAGTACAAAATTTACTAACTCAAATTTAAGTCAGGCCAAGTTCAAATGCAAATCCAACAGCATTTACCACCATTCGACTGTTAAACATTTCACACAATGGCTGCTGTGTGACTTTCTGCATGTAGATAACAAGGAGTAGCCTCAATTTTCATTATTGAGCTGGAACATGCAATTTTAGTTATCCTTGGCAAGACATTGGTGGTCCATTTCACATGACTGGAATACTTTAGAAAGGACAATCATCAATTAAAAAAAAAACCACTTTATGCCTTTCACCAACCAGTCCTGAGGTTGTTTGGATGCTGTTCTTACCTAGGACAACTTCCCTTACGACAGCTTTAAGATGTTTGTTCGTCAATGTACAGGTAGGAATCTCCAAACCTACATTTTAGATGACCAAACACAGGCATGGTGGGAATCGCAGCCAATATTTCAGACAATAAACAAAAAGAGGTACACATTTTCCTGATGAATATAGAAGTCAAAAATGTTTTTTTATTCAACAGGCAAGATCTTGGTGACACACTACTAGGCAGCACTAATTTCAAGATTGACTTGTCAAAAAAAAATCTTCTTGGATCTTTCAACTCCCACCAGCTATCACTTTTAGGCACAAAAACCCTCTTCCCTTATCTAAGTTATCTTCTACAATCTACATGTAGCAAGTAATAAAACAGCTAGCCTACCACTCTACCAGTGAGTGAACTTCGGACGGTGAAACAGTGGTAGGCCTACAACAGTCCCTGTGTTAAAGGATTGCTTCTTCTGCATGAGTCAGGCGGTCTCTTGTGTACTTGAATTCTCTTGGAACATGCAGAAACATTTGTGACATCCCAGCAAATTAAACGTGTGCCAAACTCGGCCAAGCTAAATGTTCGGTCACTTGGTATTGTACTTCATGCTTCATTTGGGTGAGACATGATTTTCCTTTGGTATTGCCTGTTGGAAAAACAGTCTCCTTGGTCAGATTAGGAGAATTGTCCTCCAGTTACTAATACCATGGTCTTTCTGAAGAATGATCCATCACAATTCTGTATTGTTTTGACATACCATATTAACAATTTAATGAGTTCCGTGTGATTGAATGGTTTAGAGTGCTTGATAGTGCATGCACAGGTTTCAAGTGCTTAGGTTCGAACCCCAACCCTTGAACTCAATTTATTCCAAGCCCATCAGATATTAGATGGAGTGTTCTATTCTGGGGCTACTAAATGACCCTGGACACCACTGGTTTTATAGCATGACTCCTAGTCTTCTCATCACTCATTATGCATACAGCGATCACCAAAAGTGAAGGTGCTATGGCAGGGAACCTTGAGCAATGTTCTCTTGTCCCCTAGCCATGGGTACTGCACTGTGGCTGCCCTGAGCAGTGCCATTGTTGGAAGGCTCTCAACAAAGTCCATGTGCCACATGTCGGATCATAATAAGAAACCCTGACTGAAAGCAGTCTACTGTAGAGGCAGTTGAACTAGCAAGGCTGCAGACTGAAGATATTCACATCGAATTGGGTATGGAATTGGCATCTGGGGCACTAGTGCAGTTGCTTTTCAGGTCCGCGCTCAGCAGAACTCCGCAGAACTGTGCTGGGCTGCCTCAAAAATTCATGTATGCATACACGGACATGAAATACAGCGCTTCTACTGAAATGTTTTAGCCCGCTCCCTCCCGTCGCAATAGAACAGGCTGCTGTAGCATGCAAGGACCAAGCCAAATCAATTTCAAGACTTGTGAGATGTGACTGAAGTTAATCAAACAAGACAGTCTATGCAAAGTCACTGCACATATGAAACAAATATCTTGGTATTGTGATAGTATCCCTCAGATATATACCCAAGAAGCATCAACATGTATTGCTGAGCACAAATAAAGGTCGTATTACCTTTGTAACTAAAAAAAGTCTTTGTTAGAATCAATCGCCATTGTATCTAAAAAAAAAGTATGGGGATGGCAAACAGAAGTGGATAAGTACATCATAGATTTCATATGTGCCAACACACAAAGACAGAAACAGGTTTCTTTTGGTATACTACACAACTTATTGGCTAGCATCAAGTAGTGCTGTGATATTTGAAAGATTTAGCGCCGGGAACTGCGTGCGCAAAAGAGTGCATAGATGCAGCTGCATCAACAATACCCTTGTCTGCAACATTCATTTGGCTACTTTGGTATAAATGTACATGTGTAATAGATAATTTGGTACTTGTTAGAGTGAACTGTTATCAGGAAATTGAAAATATGTTGAAAGTTTCGATAAACTAGGCTCTATAACCCCAATATACAGGTAATTTTGGCTCTATAGACCAAAATATGTGTTTGACATTAAAAATAAAGGCAGAATCAGGATCTCTGGCATCAAAAACATATATTTAGAGCTATTATTTGCAATCCTATGACCTTTTGTTACTGAGTTATACTCAAAATTAGATATCGAGCGGCGGCCATTTTGAATTTGTTGCTATGGCTACCAAGACGATCGCCCGCTCCGGCGCCCTCAAAAATTTGAATCTATATACCCTCAGCAACATTTGTGCCAAATTTCATGCTTGTAGACAAACCTGCACAATCTACCCCTTATTTCCCCATAAGCTCCTGGACTATGTAGCATTCTGCAATTCTGCAATGAATTCTGCAGTTTGGGAGTGAAACTGCAGAATTCTGCAATTCTGCTATAAATTCTGCAGTTTGGGTGGAAATTGCAGAATTCTGCAATTCTGCAATAAATTCTGCAGTTTGGTAGGAAACTGCAGAATTCTGTAATTCTGCAATAAATTCTGCAGTTTGGCAGGAAATTGCAGAATTCTGCAATTCTGCAATAAATTCTGCAGTTTTGCAGGAAACTGCAGAATTCTGCAATAAAATTTCAACACAACAACAGCTGGAGTTCAAAGTGAACTGCTATGGACTTCTTCTTCTTCTTTTGGTGTCCATTCTCCCAGGTCGCCACTCTTGTGGGGAGCAGCACTTGCATGTTTTGTTTTCTTGTGGATTAGTCATCGTTCCACCACTCTGCTCGGCCAATTCTCAATCAAATTTCACTCTGAAAAAAGTTGCGGGTACCCTGCAACCAGGTCTATTGACTGAAGTTGACAGTGTTTGTCTGTTGTTGTTTCTTTTTTCCGTACGACACGTTTTTCGGCGATCGGTCAGCTCGCAAAAATGCATTTTGCGAGCTGACCGATTGCCGAAAAAAGTGCCGTACGGCAAAAAGAAACAACGACGGACAAAGACTGACAGCTGTAGTAAATAGACCTGGTTGCAGGGTATCTACCACTTTTTTCAGAGTGAAATTTGGTTGAGAATTGGCCGAGCAGAGTGGCAAAATGCCCATAGAGGTTTATTTTGATACTGCAGTTTGTAAAATGACATTTTTGCGAGCTTACCGATCGCCGAAAAAAGTGCCGTACGGCAAAAAGAAACATAGACAGACAAAGACTGACAACTTTACTAAATAGACCTGGTTGCAGGGTATCCACCACTTTTTTCAGAGTGAAATTTGGTTAAGAATTGGCCGAGCAGAGTGTCAAAACGTCCATAGAGGCATAAAGGTTTATTTTGAAGCAGCCCCCCCAACCAACGTTTCCTGGGTAATGACAAGTCCCTTGTACCAGAGGTTCACAAATACTGCATGAATTCTGCAATAAATTTGTTCTGCAGAATTTATTGCAGAATTGCAGAATTCTGCCTGCAATTTCACTCTCAAACTGCAGAATTTATTGCAGAATTGCAGAATTCTGCAGTTTCCTCCCAAACTGCAGAATTTATTGCAGAATTGCAGAATTCTGCAATTTCCTCCAAAACAGCAGAATTTATTGCAGAATTGCAGAATTCTGCAATTTCCACCCAAACTGCAGAATTTATTGCAGAATTGCAGAATTCTGCAGTTTCCTCCCAAACTGCAGAATTTATTGCAGAATTGCAGAATTCTTCAATTTCACTCCCAAACTGCAGAATTTATTGCAGAATTACAGAATTCTGCAATTCCACTCCCAAACTGCAGAATTTATTGGAGAATATGCAGGTGGAGGAAGAAATTTAAATGTACTGCTTTTTTGCAGAACTGCAGAATTCTGCAATTTTTTTGCAGAACTGCAGAATTCTGCACTTTTTTTGCAGAATTCTGCAATTCCTTTGGAAACTGCAGAATTCTGCAGTTTTTTTTGCAGAACTGCAGAATTCTGCAATTTTTTTGGAAACTGCAGAATTCTGCGGTTTTTTTCTGCAGAACTGCAGAACTGCAGAAAGAAATTATACACTCCTCATACAGCCTCAACAAATACCTGAATGTTGTTGTAATTTCATTTTCGGTATCTTACAATGCTTGTACAATACTAGGATTATTGCTGACATTGTTTATTTCTTCAAATTCATTGTTACATAATATTTAAGGCTAATTTAGGGTCGAGGGTAACACAGTTACCCTCATCCAGTTTTGCCACAGTGACTGAGCTAATCCCCACTCCCACTGTAATTCATGGTGAACCTACATTAGCTCTAAGCTTAATCTAGGGTTTTATAACTTCGATAGATGTATGATTGTGGTGTATGTCCTGTAATTATCGACTTGGTAGGCTAATTAGGACAGGAGGACACAGCAATGAGGTGGACGATGCTTGAAACAGCGATCCAAAATAGGCCAAGATTTGGATTTGAACCCTGGCCCTAGTGATTGTACATGTAGCTTTATGACCTGAATTTATGCACTTGGTCAGCTTATTAGGACAGGAGGAACCTCGGAGGACACAGTAATGAGATGTAGGATGACTGCAACTGCTGTCCAACATATATCTGCATCTGACTCAACACTTACCGTTATTATTCATCTCGACTGAAATGTACTCCTGGAATTGATAATTTCCGTTCGTAATCTGGAGCAGGATTCCTCTGTTCAACTGAGTGGAGAATTCAATGATGATCGTTTCCTCATTGGTGGCAATATTTCCGCTTCCTTTGTCAAACTCGTAGCTAATCATCTCTTAGGGTTGGAGGTTGACTCCCACCTCTGTAAAAATATAGAAATTAATTTTAATGCTTTGAATAAATTGAATAACCTAGCATTAAAGTTTGAATAGTCTGTGCAACCAACATGGATGGATGGATGATTCAACTTATTTGGGGCTTTACATCCTGTATTTATGAACTATGGTAGCCAGGTAAGCTAATTAGTAATTAGGACAGGAGGAGGACAAACAAGGAGGATTAAAAATGTTGTCCAACATAGGTCCAGGTAACCCTAAAATAGCTAGAATTGAATCTGGGACCCTGTGATTGGAAGCCCAGTGCACTCCCAACTAAGTGAACTGCTAAGATTAATGGAACCTATCTTTTGTCGCATCCTTCAGTAAGTATATTTAACACAATTCCTTTTCTCTTACCTCTTCCACAAATCCACCCTCGGAATGGGGTATAGGCACAATCACACTGATAATGGGAATACCACTCGATGCAAATGCCGTTGTTGAGACAGAGTCGCATTGAGCGTGGCACCCTGCAGAGACGTCACCCCTCCTTGTTCCACCTTCTCTCGCAAGTCTACCATCTTGCCGTTCA
The DNA here is from genome assembly GCA_026936325.1 of Platynereis dumerilii. Taxonomy (NCBI): domain Eukaryota; kingdom Metazoa; phylum Annelida; class Polychaeta; order Phyllodocida; family Nereididae; genus Platynereis; species Platynereis dumerilii. The sequence goes on from JAPTHN010000008.1 coordinate 7,770,912, forward strand.
CCATCAGACACCTGATGCAGCCCACGAAACCATCCTTATAATCCACAGCCGCCCCTGAATTAGATAGGATAAGAAATACTTGTCAAATCCATACAAAAGTACAGGTCTCAAATTTGAATACTGTAAATTGTTTCGTGTTGTAAAAGCAGTTCTGACCATACTGTAATGGCAATTTCATATGTTTTTTAATGCTAATTAGCTGAACATGAACAGAGCAATACATATACCAGATTTTGAAGATAGCGACCAAAATAATGTCCAAGAAATCCCAAAATCACATGTTATTTCTTCAGCTCAAGTACAATCTATAAGTTTCTTCGGGAATTAATAGAAAATATTTTTCAAGCGAAAATGTAAATTGTCTTTGAGGATCTTTCAGAACCATGAAAAGATAACCTAGACTGGATGGGTGATGAGCCTTACATCCTGTATTTTTGCACTGACTACAGTGGCCACAGCAATGAGACAAAGTGCACTCCTGGCACAGGATGACACATCCATCTAACATGGGTTCCCTGGACCAGGAATCGAACCCTGATCCAAGAGATTAGCACCCAGGATACAACCTCAGATTGAAACTCTTCTGGACAACTCCTGTGGATTACACTCACCAATAACCAAAGGAGTGCTCAACTCCAGTGTCCTAAATCCTTGATCAACAGGCTCGTCAAGTATGTCAGCATGCAGATCGATTTGCAGAATAGCTTGCCGTCTGTTTCTTTCAATACAATGTGGACAGTGTACCACATATTGTCGTTCAAAGGATAGGAAGTCACTATCTCCAAAGTTTGGATTCCGTTACCCACATCGAAACGGAAATGTAAAGTGTTGCCAACTGAAATTAAAAGCATTTAAATGCATGTATATTTTTCAGTCATTACTTCAGGACAAAACTCATTCACGAGTACACTGACCATACGTTTCCTTACAAGAAATCTACGATTACTTCTTGTGAAAAGTTAAGCATAATAAAGAGATATTAATGAACAAGCAATTAAGGATAAGCACTTCTAAAGTATGCTCTCTGTTTTTAATACAATAAAAGTTCCTGGTGGTGCCATAGAGTGGAATCATAAATGAAAGGTATTGTGAACAGATGATACACAAGCTCTGCCAGCATTGCATGTCTATGTGTGCATATTAAAGACTAAAACTAAATTTTTACCACTTTTTTCACCATTTGATACGGAACCTAGGCTTCGCTACTCTACTTAATTATCTGGCTGCAATAGGCAGATAATGCCATCATTTACATGGCCATGAAACATAGAAAATCTACTCAACTACTCCGTCGGTCTCACAATACTTACAAACTAGCTTCAGTTCAATGAAGTTGTATTTTCCAGTATTCTGCAAGATGATTCCGTTCTCAGCGGTGGTCTTGAACTGCAGCCTGATGTCTCCTGAGGTCGCGGCATCAAAAGATTCAAACTCAATGGTGGCGTCGGTCTTGCGGAAGGTCACTACGTTGTCAAAGAGGTCTGGAAAATAAATTGTAGTTGATAAGATACAAGCTAGAGGAATGAGGTACACTAAATTGAAGGTACTACTTTGTAACAGTTTATCACAGAATGTAGGAATAAGACTTGGGAAGGAAAATCTGAATCTCATTCTAAAATGATTTAATATTGAAAATCTTCGGAAGTCTTATTACAGTTTGTCACGTCACATGCAAAAATCAGAATCGCTTGGCACTAAGTTGTTGTGTATTAGATTGGTTGCGTCACATAGTCTACAAACTTGAAACAAGCTGTCAAAGTTGTCAAACTCAAAACCGGCAAAAACGGCCATAAAATAGCGCGAAAAATGTGGCAAACACATTACTCTTTCTACGCTGTGAGTCTTAGATGCAGAGCAATCAAGCCAACCATTAGTTCGCATGTGGGACAGGACAAAATGTAGATCTATGTAGATTCCTAGGATTTGAAAAATTTACTCTGAGACAGTGTCTTCAATATTTTTGCGAAAAACTGATCGCGTAAAAATTTAGAAGAACTTGAAAAGACCTTCTAAAGTTTACTTCATCATTAACTGTTACAACACACTTACTGTCTCCAGTGCAGCGTAGAGGTCCGAGGGTATGTTTACCCCACTTGTTGGTCTCTGCGAATGTTCCCATGTCTCCGAACCTCAACTCCATGACTGAAAGATGTGGTGGCCTTATGTTCAAGTTGGTTCGGCTCACCCACCAGCCCCATAACGGCTTATTTGGGTCCGAGCCTCCTGTTTGCAAAGATATGAAGAGATTGTGAAGGATATTACGGAATCGACACAATATATAGTATTACTTTCATTACAAAAGGAGTCAAAGTTTGGGTCGTACAGTGGTCAGTGGTATTTACATACTTCTTGGTCTGTATTCTTGGAGAATCATCCTTTTTCGCAGGATTGAATTTCAATTTAGCTGTGAAGCAGTATATAAGAATATAATGCAAATTTCTTTGCAACAGTGGTAGCAACAGGTCCTTTAATATCTTCAAATACCGTAGTATTTCAATTCAGAGCTATGGTAAGTATTTATTTAGTGCATGTTCAACCATCAGCCATGATTTGAGGCAATAGTTTGATTTCTAAATTGCTTTTTTCCAACATCACTCCAGAGAGTGCACTTGTCTTTTGACAGTAAAATTTATGTGATCAGGTAGGCCCTCACTTTAATTTTGACCGAAAAAATACGGTAATAAGCAAACACAAACCTGCGTCAGACAGAAGCCTCGCATTCATACACTCCCATTTAATCCTCTGTTCGCAGGTTTTGTTTGTTTGTGTTTTATGCCTCTGCAGCACCTAAGTGGGCTATGTCGAGGCAGGCGATCGCCGTATGATGATAAGATGAGAAGACTGAGTCTGGCACATGCCCTATTAATTCAGGGATGCCCAGGGTCTTTCATTTGCCCCAACATAGAGTACTGGATACAACCCGCCTCCATTTAATGTCCCATGGGCTCGGACTAAAGTGAGTTCCCGGGGTGAGACTTGAACCCACGCCCTCAAAGCCAGTTGAGAAGCACACTTAGGCCATGGGGGAACTATCTCTGTTCGCAGGTCATCGCTCGCATAGTGAGTTCATCAAACTGTTCTCTGTAAGCAGGATAAGCAATTGGTCGGACATATGAACCAGGCTCCTGGTATCCTTTAACCAGGGTTGGTTCTTCGTTGGCGTGATGGACTCGAGTAATAGAAAGACCAATGTCGTCTGAAAGAGAAAATCATGATTCAAATATAATGTTTGAAAGTATTTTTTCTCATTCAGAAAGTGTTAACCGTGATCTCTGTACCAGTTGACTGGGGCCCAAAAGGGGCAAAGTTTGGCCCGGGGGGGGGGGGGGGTGGTGTTGTTGGGGGGGGGGGTGTTTTTGGGGCCCATAGGGGGTGTAGTTGGGGCCCAGATAGGGCAAAGTTCGGGCCCAGAGGGAGCAAGATTAGTGGGTTAAGCCAAGAGGGCAGCACTCAGTGTTACATTGTTGGTCTTGGACTCTTGGTGGTACCTCTTGCCCGTCCTGTCAGAGGAGCCGTTACAAAATGGGGTTATCTTGGTGGTGGATTGGGGGCATTTTTTGGGGTGCACACTTTTCTAGAGGAGGGTGAGCACATGTTGTGCTTATTGTATGTTTCATCTAAGGCAACAATTCATCCTAGGGGGTACAGGTCCAATATGGGGGCAGATACCCTCTCCCCAACAATAGTGATTTCACTTCAAAAAGGGGCAAGGTTGGGGCCCAGAGGGGGAACGTAAGGGCGCAGAGGGGGCAAGGTTGGGGCACAGAGGGGCAAGGTTGGGGCACGTAGGGGGAGGGGGCTTGGAACCAGATGGTTCAATCATGAGAGGAAATTAGTAACAGCAATATGTTTCACTTTTCTCTGTAAGCAGGATAAGCAATTGGTCGGACATATGAACTTGGCTCCTGGTATCCTTTAACCAGGGTTCGTTCTTCGTTGGCGTGATGGATTCGAGTAATAGAAAGACCAATGTCATCTGAAAGAGAAAATCATGATTCAAATATAATGATAAATTTATGTATGTTTCCTATTGGTAGAGCTTAGAGTTCACTGTGTATTCCCCCTGCTCTGTGGTGCAGTTAGGCATTATCAGGCCCACCGCCGACAGGGCCTAATGTTTTCATTTGCAGATGTCTGTCTGTTTGTCCGTTTGTCCTTTAACAAGATTAAGGAAAAACCGCTAGGCACTACCTAGAGAAACTCAGTAGGATTTTTTCAATCACCACAAAAAATAACTGATTAGATTTTGGTGAAGATCCGAACACTGGATATGGCACAATCAACCTATAGATACACTTTTATGTATTTCTCACATATATATATATCGATGTTATCTGCCTAACCTCTTACAAGTGTGCCTATGTGTTATGTATGACTGAGCACCACTCACCAAACTGTCTCCCTGCTTAGCTGTCATATTTACAGTGCCCTCGAATGGAGCCACTGCCTACTCTGCAGCGTATTTTTTAAACAAATATTCTGTCATGCCAATTTTGACTGAAGAAGCAATTTATTTTGCACCTCAACAACAGCACGAATTTTCTAATCAACGAAATGAACAACTGATTCGATGTAGCATACCTGACTTTATTATGCTTATTTACAACTTCCTCCAATGCAATGTGATAAAACACTTCACCATTTTTCTTATAGTCTGTTCTCTTGTGTAGCTAAACTGGCTCCCGTGAAAATGTCATGTTAAAATTTGCAATCCTGGTGTTTCTAGACCAGAATTTTGTGTAGAATTCAAAAATCAATGATTGCATTTTTTATCAAATTCAAGATGGCGGACAAGATGGCCGCTGATGCTGTAAACAGTCATACTTTTCAGCAAATCAAGTCATTAAAGCAATCCGTGTACAGTGCAGGACTTCTCATAAGGAAATATAACAACAATAATTATCAGAATTGATATAATTAACCAATTTCTTAAAAAGTATCATCTTCATCAGATGAAGTGTCATCATGAGATACAGTGTCAGTGCTGGTGCGTACCTCTTCATTGGCTCCACAAAGACAGAGGTCAGTGCGCACAAGATCATTCTGGCGGCATAAACACCAACTTGCACAATTGTTCTTTTTGCATCCACATTTAATCAAACTGAACAACAGCATCAGGGACAGGAGGAAGCAAAGTTGTGACAGGAAGGTATTTTCCATTTTCAAATGTCCAGTAAAATTCATAGGGATCCAATATGGCTGGCTTTGGCACAATGTCATTTTGCCAAACTATTGCTTGGTACCGGGCTCTGAAAACAGCTTGTTGCTCCTTTTGTTGGTGGTAGCTTTTGCCCTTGGGATTGATTTTTCTTGAAGCACGGCCTGCGCATCTTTGCAACATCTTTTATTTTTGTTTGTGGATCATACAATTGGCAAACATAGTTTTCAAGTCCTGCTTGGATGGATTCTTCAGGTTCGTCGTGTTGACCAGGAACCAGGAAAGCTTGTATCACGTCATCATCAACCTTACATAAGACCTTCTAACATGTAAATTTGCCCTTTGTTGCAAAATATCCAGTTATGTCTGCACCTGAGAAAGCATGAAAACCTGGTAGCGTTGCAGCCTTTTCCTCCCCCAGCGTTTCATGTATCTGGTTCCCTGAAATAGCTCTCCGTTTTGCTCCAGTACCCGTTACGAAGTTTGTTTCGTTGCCAAGCTGTGGAATGTGTCTAACTGCCAGAACAAGAACATCTGTGTCTTCAGAGACAACGTCCACAACATCAGCACCACTTTTAGCTGCGTCTGCCGCATGCCAGATTAAATGACCATCCACCTCCTCGTGTGTACATTTAAGACGTTGGACATTTCAGCCAGTTGACATAAATTTTTCCCTTGAAGTTACTATGAATGTATTCATCTTGTTCTGAAAGAAACTGAAACACTTTTTTGCTAGGTCTCAAGTGAGTTCGTCTTTTGTTTTGGAACTTGACAGGAATTGCCTCATGCTCACATTGGCAATAGATGTTCTGTCATTGACATTAAAGTTAATTTGCTGCACTGTCCCAACTCTTTTTTTTTGGATGGTATCTTTTAAAGAGTGCGCATTGATGGCGTAGTTGTCAAACACAAGATGCCCTTCTTGGTGCCCTCAGAAATTTGCCTCGACAACCAGAACTAATGTTCTGGAAAAATCCTCACATGTCTGGGTATTTTTTGGCTTTCTAAGGGCTTGACTACCGTCATTTCATCTAGTACAGCAGCTTTAACAGGAAATTCTGGTAAGGCCTGAGACACTCTTAGTCTCTATCCTCATTTAATGTTTGCTCCAGACAAGGCATTAGCTTGCTCTTGACGGTACACATAGCAAGAGATCCATCTGACAGAAAGACAGATTGCGGTATGGCAGTGAACTCACAAGACCACATTGCATATTGCAAGTCAAGCCAAGTGTTGTCAATTGAAACCAGATATTAATGGCGCCAGTATTGATCCTTGTTGAAACAAATTCAACTGCTTTGGCCTGTTTCATCCGGTGAACATATGCATCAAAACGTCTCTGCACAGCTGGTGTAAGTTCATGATGCTTAACACTCTCAGTACTCTGCAAAACAAGCATTTCAAGAGCTTCCTCAGACAGTCTTGCCATCTCAGGAGCTGTGAGGAAAAATCTGTCACGAGCATTGTCATTGAGCGTAATCCCCACCAAAACTCCATGACTTTTCATCCATTTATTCAGATGCTCTATACCATGGTCTGCCCCAATTTGCACAGAAAGGTTTGATTTTTGTTAACACTGAAATTTCCATCTGCAAACTCCCGCCGGATCATTGGATTTGATGTGTCTGAAGAATTCATTTCTGCCACATATAGTCCAAGAGCCTGGGGTCATTTAATTGCTCGGAGTGACCAAGTGTCTTGTTATAATTTTTGGATAGACCTAACCTTCAGGTGTCTAGAACCTAAAGTCTTAAGTTTCCCGAGTGGTGGATTGAGATTTTAGAGCCATTTTATGATCGGAAGGTCGGCGCGATTCACGCGGTTTGAAAAAAACAGAAAAATCCATCTTATACCACCTTCTAGTCATCATAGATGGGCATATATGGTACCAAATTAAAGGTTTTAATGAGCTCTATTTATTTATGGTCTTAATATGGTAGTATGATGTGATTCATAGGTTATATTAACAAAAATATGGCATTTTCAAGTCATTTTTTAGGGTAGGACGTAGCGTTATTATCCCTGAGAAACTAATTACAAATATAAAGTTGTCTAAATATCATGAATACAGTCCCATATAATTACTTTCATCATTAGAGGTGATTTTGAAGGTGTTTCTGGAATACTTTTTTGTAATGAGCAACTGATATTCAATACCGCAGCGTCTACTGAAAATTTGGAAAATTGCAAATATTGCCGTCATCTCAGTGCAGTCGTGCCTTATATGCACATATTTGGTACTGAATTGTAGGTTTTTACAAGCCTAACTTGTTAATGAAGCCACAATGAGAGTAAGGTGTCAAAATAATGTCAATTTACCAAATTTATTACAATATTTTAGAAGTTCATGCCATGGTCGGACAGCCTCGAGAAAATATTTTGTCAGTTCTCTGATTTTTCACACTCATAATTTGAATATCCAAAAATAATTTATAAATTGAACAATATAAACTGAATTAATAAGTAAGTTAGTAATTTATTTTTCAACATCAATATTTCATTTAAGTACATTGGACATAATAAATTTATAGTAATGAGATGTTGATGGGTGCCCATACTTTAGAAGCTATGCAGTTTGTAAGTTGGACACCCTTGAATGAAATGAAATGAGATGGATGATGGATGATGTGTGATATCTACTATTTGAATGATAATAAATTATTAATTCATTAAATCATGATATAATAATATGAGCAATAGGAATTTCTTTGGAGCGTTATATATATATTTTCCATACTGTGAGAGTACCTCGGCAAATTCAGAACTTTTTAAAAATGTCTTTTATTGTAAAGTTCTAATTCTGTCTAATTGTCCCTAATGTGAGCATCATTCTGTAACAACTACTAAACTATATTCTCATATGAAAGATACCTACTAATTGGCAATGTAGTTCTAATAGTGACTAAAAACCCAAAGTTGAGACAGTTGTTATGTCTACAAAAAGCTGCCCCCCCCGGCACAAGTTGGTCTGCTATTTACTAGCATTCCATGAAGATGAAGCCTTCCACGTCATCAGGTTAAAACAACAGGGTCATCAACTACATCAACCAACTAATGTCGCTGCGGTCATTCTGCCTAGATACCACCTATTTTGTTTACAATGGAATTGTTTATAAACAGAAGCATAGAACAGCCATAGGCTCTTCAGTTTCACCAGTTATGGTTAACCTTAAATGCGGAAGCGTTTGAGAAAAACTGTTTCATCCAAGCGCGTTAATACCAATAATACCCTATAAGACAATACAAGTGTATGCAACTTGAATTTGGAGATTACAGAAACATAACCATTTTGCTAATAACATACAGATATGCACACACTGCTGACCTTGCATATCTCACTTATTTTGAAAATCTAGTGACACGCTAATAATTTTCTCTATTCCGGTGTTTGCATATTAAGAAGAAATACATTTCTGGTGGGAGCCTATTCCAAGATCGCATGACAAATTTCAATTGCCATAATTATACCAATAGCAGTGATCACAAACTGTTATACAAGGTGTGATTTCAGCAGTTAGACACAAGATGATAATAGAAAATAATCCTCAACTTCTAGAACCAACAACACCCAACAATAACTGTGAATTTTGAGAAAATTTTTTTCATAGTCAATTGTCAAATTTGATCGAATCCGTGACAAATACAACAATGCACACATGTCCAGGGCATTTCTTGGATTTGTCATATGCTAGTATATAGGTGCACTGAAGCCACTCACTAGCCCTTATATTATTATTATTATTAGCATTTTATTCGTACTTTAGTACAATTATATATCATGTCTCTCAATGATTGGTATGGCCACCCGTGGTTTCATCCCCTTCTTTGACACAGAAATTGTGATGAATGATGAAGCCTCCATTCTGACTAGAGTTTATGAAGCCAACATGTTGAAGGCGCTTGTTTGGCTGCGAGGTCGTGGGTTCGACTCCCACTCTTGGAACTCAATTTGGTCCGAGCCAATGGGACATCAATGGAGGCGGGTTGTATCAAGTGTTCTGTGCTGGGGCAACTGAAAGACCCTGGACATCCCTGAATTAATAGGGTATGTGCCAGACTCACAGTCTTCTTAATCACTCATCACCATACGGCGGTCACCAACACTGGAGAATGCTATGGGCAATGTTCCCCTTGTCTCTGCCCATGGGCACTGTACTATGGCTGCCCCGAGCTGTATCATTGTGGAAGGCTCACCGCGAATTTCGTGCCTACATTGCAGTGCGTGACTGTTTGTATATGCAATACAACATAATACAATGGGGCCTGACACTTTCAGGAGCTTACAATCCAGAAATATCACAAACCCTGTTTTGTCTCTCGATGAATCCAAAAGATGTTATGCCCAAAGAGAACCAATGTGGTCTTGCGTGTCAAGTAAAATGTAAGAATTATCATCACACATATTGGAGAGACCGGTAAGAACAGGTTCAAAGAACATACCTCCCAGAGAGGTACAAACTCAGTGGCAAGAGAACATCTGATAGCTACCTAACATTCATGCACTTTGGCCTGAGTTCACAAGGAGAGAGGTCTTCAACTTCCTGCAGCATATACTTTTCTCCTGTCACATAACTCTCATGAGTGACATAACACCTCAGTCCCCTCATAATTCCATGGACAAAGATGCCATGAAGACGTCGAAAATTCTGGCAGTGTCTTTAGGGGTATCTTGTAGCTGGTTGCAGTCAATGCAGTGCCAGCTGTATCTGGTCACAGTCAATGCAGTGTCAGTTGTAGCTTGTCACCTGACAGGCTGACCTGTGTCGACAGTGTCGTCACTGAGAATCTAGAGACTCAGCAATGCTGCTCTTTGCAGCCTGAATCTAGTCTTAGAGACACTGGCTCCTGACTAAGGTCCATCTCACAGGACCTACCAAAAGGGGAGGGGGTTGTGCCCAGTGTTCTATACGGGGGCAACTGAAAGAACAAGAACTTCCCTGAATGAATGGGTTATTAAAGTGTCTGACTCAAAGCCTAATCATCTCTCATCCATCTTATGGTGCTCACCTTGCTTGTGGAGGACACCTTGCTTGTAGAGGGCATTAATTGACCCTCTACAAACAAACTTTGTTGTCTGGTGATTAGGCTGTGGCTAATGTTTTCCCTTTGTAATATTTCTCACCGACGTAAAAAATAAAATTATTTGATTTTATTTGATTTGATTTGAAACAACAGTCAGTGCTACATCTACCAGATGGGAGCTTCCACTTGGAAAGAGCTACCCTGGAAATGGACAACTAGGAGGCTATATTGATGAACACCTACAGTTCAATCAACATGTTAGCTGCTCCTATGTCAAAACGCCGTCTGGATCCTTAAGTTATCATCAAGCACACCTTCTGAAATGAAGTCAGCGTCAGAGTGCCACAGCCTCATCAAATCCAATTGGAAATTGGAGTGTGCTGGTTTATTCTTGAAACAGTCAAGTGGACACAAAACAGAGAAAGGTTACAATAACAAAACCATTCCCAGGCAAGGAGGCTAAAAATCCGGGAAAATGATCAAATAAATATTATTGAAAATCAGCAGTTTTCAAGCTATTTCATTTGATATTTTATAAAATCTGGATCGTGAAATTCGGGCAAATGTCGCTCACCCCCCCCCCCCAAAGAAAAAACTCCAGCCGCCATGCACTTATGCTGGCAATTGCATCTGCTGTACTAATAAATCAACATCTGGAGCACCAAAGATACCAATTGCCATCATTGCAATAAACATCCCAAAGAGTAGACCTGTTACAAATCTTCAAGATCATGTATGGCTTTGACAGAATGACTCCATCATATTATACCAACACAATAAACCCCCCTCGTCAATCAGCAACCAAAGTCAGAAATTCACCAATCTCCACCTGTATTATGAAACAATAGCTGCTGGAAATCATTTCATTTGCCCATAGTACAGGCCACTGGCTTAAAAAGACACTCTAATGGTATCAAAATCATAAAGATTAAATTGGTTGCAGATATTTTTACTCAAGTATTTGAGTTAAACTTGTGGTTTTGGCATTGATTTTCTGATTAAAATGGTTCCGCTTTTTAAAATCGCCGCAGCACATTTCTATGCAAAAGGCGGCTAAGTACCCTCCCCCCTCTCGGGATTTAACATCACATGGTAGTGTATTTCAAGACAGATTGCAAGTGATGGTTCAGCACAAGATCATGTTTTAAAGGAATAAGAAATGATTTGTTGATTTGATTTCCACACCCCAAGAAAACATAATGATTTTGATAATCAGAACAATATTTTCAACAATCCGACTTCATTAGCAGGAAGATGCGCAACAGCAAATCTTCGGCATATAACCCGTGTGTTTTTAGGTTTATCAGCTGATTTACTAAAATTTCAGTTACTCAGTCAAAAAATGGCAGATTCTAAAAATTTAGTGGCATAAAAGCATCAGGAAAAGCACCCCCGATACTGCCACGCTAATTTCTTTTCTATAACTGCTATTAATGTCAATATTTGGCAAAACTATATGTTATTTGACAAGCAAAATCTTGTAGAAGTACTCTCTTATTATACTTTACATGGCTTCATGGGGATATTGTTCACTAGTGTGTGCTTCTTACCCTATTTGGTAAAAAACCAGTCTGCTCTAGATAGACGACTACAATAACCTCCCATTGGTCGAAAAACTGCATTGGGCAGTTTGGCCCAGCTGGCATGGTTGGCGGAATAGTGTTATTTTTTTTACTGCTGTCAATGTTGATCAGTTACAAATACCTGAAGTTAACCTTATTTCATATCAGTATCACACCAAAACATCATAGTAACGTCATAAATCAATGAAAACTTGCTTGAACCTAAAATACAGTATGTGTATACATGCATTAGGTTAGGAACACATTCGTTTCATTAATTGATAGGATTGCAATATTTGAGATCTTTAGAATTCTTCATATTCTGGGAAACTCTTAGAATATGTAATACTTCAAAGAGGTCCCTTTTATTCCTATAAATATATTTGATATCAAATTATGAGAGTGCAAAATCAGAGAATTGACAAAATATTTTCTCGAGGCTGTCTGACCATGGCATGAACTTCTAAAATATTGTAATAAATTTGGTAAATTGACATTATTTTGACACCTTACTCTCATTGTGGCTTCATTAACAAGTTAGGCTTGTAAAAACCTACAATTCAGTACCAAATATGTGCATATAAGGCACGACTGCACTGAGATGACGGCAATATTTGCAATTTTCCAAATTTTCAGTAGACTCTGCGGTATTGAATATCAGTTGCTCATTACAAAAAAGTATTCCAGAAACACCTTCAAAATCACCTCTAATGATGAAAGTAATTATATGGGACTGTATTCATGATATTTAGACAACTTTATATATGTAATTAGTTTCTCAGGGATAATAACGCTACGTCCTACCCTAAAAAATGACTTAAAAATGCCATATTTTTGTTAATATAACCTATGAATCACATCATACTACCATATTAAGACCATAAATGAATAGAGCTCATTAAAACCTTTAATTTGGTACCATATATGCCCATCTATGATGACTAGAAGGTGGTATAAGATGGATTTTTCAGTTTTTTTCAAACCGCGTGAATCGCGCCGACCTTCCGATCATAAAATGGCTCTAAAATCTCAATCCACCACTCGGGAAACTTAAGACTTTAGGTTCTAGACACCTGAAGGTTAGGTCTATCCAAAAATTATAACAAGACACTTGGTCACTCCGAGCAATTAAATGACCCCAGGCTCTTGGACTAATAGAGTGGCACCATCCTGGCATACTTATGTCGGTCATGTGCAAAAAACCTATTTGCACAACCGTTCCAGTGATTCGAGGTAAGTTTCCAGTCACATTCACGAGTTGCCCTCACAAACTGGAGGATGGCATGGACTTTCAGCATTTACTACCGAATCAACTTGAACAAGCTTGGTGCCTGACTTCTTATCTTTGTCAAATTCATTACAGCCAAACACTTTGATATAGAATTAGAGTGGACTAAGGAACAGTGAAAATGGCATTCGTGTGTCATCATGTTGATGATTTGTCAAACCGAATACTTTCAATGTTAATTTGATTGAAGGAGACTTATCCCACTTGTTGGTGACAGCCAAACGAAGGGATTATGCATCTGATTTTCACTCTAAATCCGTTATGAGAAGTCAAATAGCTTTCTCTGGATCACGACTAAACAAACACCCTCTATGTTTCCCGTGTTGAAGGTGGAGAAGATGACATTTTATCAGTTTTCATGAGTCATGAAGTGCCATTTTCACAGAGCTACAGTCCACTCTAATGCTATTACAAAGTGTTTGGCTGTAAGGCCTTCTAGAATTTGATTTGCTTCCAGGAAGGCTGCAAATTGGTCAGTTGATGTCCTGCAAGGATGACTCTTGGCAAGCATGTGCAATTTCATTGGAAAAGTCAAGGCATTTAATGGTGTTTGGATGCAATCTTACAAATTCTGCCCCGTATAATTCAAACAGTGCTTGCTGAGTGGTTTGGTGACTATTAAAGCTTGATTTCCATCAAGGATCAGTTTTTTAGTTTGTAATGCTCTCAATGAGGCCATGCCGGTGTGCAGCTCACCAATGCGAAGAATCCATTTGTCTCCGTATTCTGGATATGACATATGCAATTTTTTGGCCTTTTCATAGATCTGCATGTCTAAAGTAATAACTGTTTTATTGTTTGCACCCACTATTGCAGTACAATATTGATGTTCTGAGCTTGCTTTAAAATGGTAAGTAATGTCTGCCAGCCATTTTGGGGCTCAGGAATCAATGGCGGTGCACGCATCCACAATTGTGGTTGCCTTTCAAAGTCTGTCAGTGAATTGTAAGCAGCCCAAGTGGGAATGTCTTTTGGAGATGGATTACCATCAAAGATTTAGCAGCACAGTTCAAGAAGTCAGCCAGGCACGAAGTCAGCCAGGCCAGCAGGTCTTTGAGGGCCAAGGGTTGCAGTATTTGTAATCTTCATACACTTGATCAGTGATGTCAAAATCCTGCAAATGGCCTACTTCTGATTGCGCTGCCACTTATTTATTATGTAGCCAATTAAAAATACAAGGGAAATCCTGACAAAAGCAATAAGATTAAACATGTATATATGGGTTAAAAAAAGGAATTGATTCTTCGGTTGCTACCCTACCGCAGTTGACCATCATGGATAAAAATGCATCAAATATTACTTTTATGGCTTTGAAACCTACAAAAAGTAATTCCTTGACCCTAAAAATGCAGAAAATGACCTGTCATTTGTTGATCTATGTTAAATATGGACCGAAATAGGTAAAAAATGCTTCTCGGCAGTCATCTTGGCGGCCATCTTGGATTTTACAGGAAGTTCCATCCGAAAAAAATGCAATCATTCAAAAACGTGTTCGATGCACCCAAATCTACAAGAAAATGCATGTTTGCCAATTTTAACATGCAAGTCCCACGGAATTACATAAGAGAACAGACTATTACGGCAGAGTGCTAGTTTACTTGTTTTCACAAAGTTTTTCATTGAACCGCAGAATTGTCATTTCCGTACAGCTTTTTACAGCTTACTTGTTTTCACGAAGTTTTTCATTTAACCGCAGAATTGTCATTTCCGTACAGCTTTGAAAATAAATTTATTAATTTAACCCTCCTACGATCCACAGGGGCCTCTGAGGGCAGGTCGCATAGTTAATATGTTTACTGCCGTCTGGTGAAAATAAATTCAAGACTACTAATCTTGGACCTGCTCATATTTCCACTCCTTTCTATACTATAACAATTGAGAGAATTAATACTTTTACTCTTACCTTTACACTCTTTGGATATTGGTAAATATATCTATGATGCAGGGATCAAAGCCATTTCATACCCTTGTAAATGCAAGTGAGCAGTTGACTGGAACTATCAGTATATGAATGTCATTATTATTTTTATTCAAAATGTAAAATTGTGCAATTTTTAGGTCATTTTCCTGCACATCTCTAAATTTATATGAGTAGCATTGTCTGCCGCAGCATTCTTTACATTTCAGACTAACTCTTCTGAGAGGCACAATGACAGTTCTGGACCTACAAATGAGATTATGCTGGTGAGTGGTACATTCTAAGAATAAGCTGCATATTATATCCTGACAAAATGTAAATGCAACTGCATATTGTATACGCGTACACCCGTACACTTATATATCTAAAAATATATGTGATTCAAGCATTAAAAAAGGCCTATCTTTTAAAGTATGGAGAATTAATAAAATTTAGAATTGTTGCACAAGCAAGTTATCAAAGCGTCACAATTAGTGTAGGGAAATATTCAATACTTTTTGAGATTCATAACATTATGTCACAAAAAATGGTGCAGCCTTATAACGTACCATTCAGCCTTGAATAGAAAAATTTTCTTATAGCCGTAAAGGATTCTATCAGATTCTAATATATATCTATATAGGATAATTCAAGTAGGTCCCTTAGATAAAGTAAACTGACTGATAATTATAATAACGAACTGACAGGACAATTTTGTTTGACTGTTTTAGCAAATTGCACTTTATTTATGTGGCTGGCCTCGGACATGCCTCAGACAAATATCCGAGGCCAGAGGGTCCGAGACCGAGTCCAAGGCCAAGGATTGGACATCCGAGACCGAGGCCAAGGTCATCAAATGTGGTCCAAGGCTGGCCTCTCATTGCATTGTTAATTTGATTTTCTTTCATGCTTGCTTTTACCACATTTTAATTAATGCATAATTTTAAGTTAAATTGTGTGCTGCGTTGTGGCGAATAAATGATATAATAATAATAAATCAGTTTAATTTTTTGTGCATCATTTATGTTAATTTTTTGGGTTTTTTTTTTTCAGGAATAATTTGAACGATCATTGTATACAAGAAGCTATCAAAGTCAATTGAAGACTGGAATCTTCACAGGGGAACACATCTTACAATAACAAAGCAACACAAGGTAGAATTACACTTATAATTCTTGTCTGATTTGGAAATAATATAAAGTTCTATTAATGTTTGTATTTACATTTCAGTGAACTTTGATGTTTCTGTGTAATTATTTTGCAATATATATATGTTTTTTTTTTTTTATATATTGAGTAAATATTTGGTGCAGGGTTACTGAAAAGAAATTGATTCGAATGAAAGGTAATGGTTACTTGAGGCAAATTATGTGCCATGGACCAGCGAGGGAAATCTGACCTGCAACACAGTACAATCACAAAATACGTGGCTACATAATTGTGCTCAAGAATGACAAAACTTTGTTGTTGATGTTCACGGATTACCTTGGTTCACAGAAGTGACGGAACAAATGCAAGCATATTAAGTTATCATTGATCTTTCCATGGATTTGAATACATGGACCATTATGGATTTACCCTTGTATAACTCAATTGGACATGGGCCCTATGTCACATTGAGAACCGTGAGACATTAATTGGAATCACCCTTATTGGACAAACAAGCTGCACTATATAAGTGAAAGCTGACTTAATTATAATAAACTTAATTATCTCAAAGATTCCTTCTCTGATTTTTATAACAGTTGGTTAAATTAAAGGCCTGTATATATCGACCCTAAATATGTGTATTTGTAGCTCAGTGGCATTTTTCTTGGCTAGGCCAACAACCTTTGAGTGGACCTACCCCTGTTTTCAAAAATGTGTGGCTTTTCCAATGGATATGACCAATTTCACCATGTGCGGAGCCACCAGCTGGATATACTTCATCAAGAATTTTGGGCCAAGCCTAAATTAAATCAAAATTTTGAAAAGAAGGCTACGTACATTGAGGGTCTGTTGGCTCAGACAAAAAATGTAGCAATCAAGATACACACAAAGTACCAACATGCAGGACTTCAAACTGGTTACCTTTCATTAAGATCAGAGAAGAGGTCTTAGAGATATTCAGGTATGTGTAAAGGGGGGCCCATTTTTGTTGAACTATTCATATCATGTCATTGATTCAAAGATCAGTGCCAGCAGTAATACGCTGAGAATCATATAAATGCAAAAACAGAAGGTTCTTATATGCTTGTCAGGACCATATATGAGGTGTGTGCCTGTTTTTATTATTATTGGACAAGGAAAACTGAAAATGTCATTGTTTAACATTGTTATATTTTTAAATGATGCTTGATCATCAGGGTACATTTGAAAGTATCCAAAAATGTAATATTTTACATAATACATAAAAATACACTTGTTTCCGAACTGTTTAAGATTGATTTGGTGAAATATAAAATATACAGTATACACCCCTCAATCATTTGCCATTGAATTCTATTTTAAACTTGCGTCGTGGTAATGGCTATAACATCACAGACACTGCCTGCAATATTGATACAATGCAAGTATAATACCATTGAGGTTTCCTATTATCTACCAGCACGTCCATTTACCATGAGGCATGTTCAACATGTAATTCAATGGCAAATCATTTCGGGGTGTAATTACTTTAAGAGCAAAGTTCTGTATATTATTATTGTCATTATGTATTACAAAATTTTTAAAGGTATAAAGAAAGTAGAATTATTGGATAATAGGCTTAACTGTATAATTATGTGTGTTTCATATCAGCACACTTCCCTGATTGGGTCTAGAACAGATTCAAGTTACAGGCGACTTCATTACCATGCGATTCTGGTCATCCAGCCCTGACTGTGTGAATGCAATGGATAGAGCTGCTTACCACATTCAATCTCCAAAGTGTGTGACGTTTTTAGCGATCATAAACCAATCAGATTAGACAAAAATGTGATGTAGCAAGGTGGATAGAGACTGTAGAATCTCGTACTAATGAAATCACCTGTAATACTTACTCATATGAAGCGCGTATATTAGTTGCTTACATATTTCCACTTTGAGAATTTTTTTCCTCAGAAATTTAACTTTATGTTATATTCAAGTGTTTATATTTACAATCTATTACTAAATATTTTCGTGAATTTGAAATTTTATGAATGAAAAATTATATAAATTTTTATTTGAATACTGAAAATGAAAAGTTCTATGTGTGTTTTTAATGCTCTAAAAACACTCTTATACTTGCAGCCATTGGAAGTGGGCCAAACTTGGGCCTATATGAGGCACAATATTTAGGCCAGTGTGAAGCCCATTCTGTGCCCGTGGTAGCTTGAACTGGGACAGACTTTGGGCCCAACTTGGCCCATATGTGTCACAATATCTGAGGCCGGTAGTATGTAGCCCATTCTGTGCCCATGGCAGTTTGAACTGGGACCCAATTTCGGCCCAGCTTGGGCCTATATGGGGTACAATATCTGAAGCCGGTATGCAGCCCATTCTGTGCCCGTGGTAACTTGAACTGGAACCAACTTTGGGCCCAGCTTGGACCCATATGAAGCACAATATCTGAGGCCGGTATGTAGCCCATTCAGTGCCCATGATAGTTTGAACTGGGACCCATTTTGGGCCAAGCTTGGGCCCACATGTGGCACAATATTAAGGCTGGTGTGTAGCCCTTTCTCAGCCCAGGGTAGCTTGATCTGGGACCCATGTCGGGTCCATTTTGGGCCCATATGTGGCACAATATTAAGGCTGGTGTGTAGCCCTTTCTCAGCCCAGGGTAGCTTGATCTGGGACCCATGTCGGGTCCATTTTGGGCCCATATGTGGCATAATATCTGAGGCCAGGGTGTAACCCATTCTGCGCCCATGGTAGCTTGAACTGGGGCCCAACTTGGACCAAAATGTACCCAATGGTATAGTCCTAGTGGCCATTATGTAGTCCATTCTGTGCCCATGGCAGCTTCATCTGGGACCCACTTTGGGCATGTCTTGGGCTCACTTTGGGCCTGCATTGGGCCCAAATTGGTCCCAATTTGGGCCCACCTTGGGCCCATCTTGGGCCAATATGTGCCAAATGATACAATGCTTGAGGCCAGGGTGTAGCCCATTCTGGGCCCACACCAATTTGAACTGGGACCCACTTTGGCCCCACAGGGGCTCGATATCTATTTCCTTCATGGGACCTGTTATGGGCCCAACTTGGGCCCAAGCCCACTCTGGGCCACAGCGGGCCCCTGTGACAACCCCCCAGCTGGGCCAAAATGGGCTGCTGCAGTGGGGCCCTCTGGGCAGCCCAGCTTGAACCCAAGCCGGACATGCCAGGGACTAGTGTTTCCTGGTTTGGGTGTCATGGGCCTGTCAGGTCGGTTCTTAGGTCAGTTAAGCCCAGTTGACAGTTAATCCACAGCAAAGTACCACAAGGCACACTTAGACCTGCATATTTATGCGTCCTTAGTAATTTACCAAGGTTATTATCTCTAATTTCTGCCCCAGACGACGTCAGTGTCCATTCAGTATCACTGCACATGTGCATTTGTTTATCCGCAAATCTATAAATAGCGCAACTGTGGCGTTGCGGCGCACATGCGCACTTGGATCTCCGATTAGGCTTATAATTCCTATCTGTATAACATTGCGTATGAATGAGATATCCATGCATGGGATGGATGGGACATGATGTGTCAGTTGTCACCTTTCAACATGATGCCTCCCCCCGCCAAGGTAGGGGAGACATAATTAACATAATTTCAAATCGCAGCATTAGTTATTTTCATTTGGTACCTACTTTTTGCAGCTGTGCTCCGGGCCAATTCATCACAATAGAGTCCCCTTTTCAGAGATTTCAAAGCGCCAGAACTGTAATGCAGTATGTAGAATTCCAGTCTGAAAATAATGACAGTGATTAATCAAAATAGACAAAAGACAATTGTTAGACAACCTTAATTTTACTTCGGTTTGTAGGCATGTATAATAGGGAAAATCAGCCATGAAATTGGCTGGTGTCACTGAAAGTTGACAGTATAATATAACAGTAATAGATAAAAAAAATTAACAAAATTTTATTTTAAAAAAACATGAAGCATTTAAAGAAACAAACAGTTAAAAGAACCTATCTTCAATGGTAAAAATGTCAATTTTAGATTGTCTTTGTTCGAAAGCACTTATTTCATTTTCAAGACGAATGTCATTAGGAATTTTATTCAAAAGGCTAACTCCTAAAGTTATAAGACACTGAGCTGAACCCGTAAGTCTTTGTTCAAAATAAAACCAACAGAACAGTTCAGGTAATCTGACAAACTATTCCATTTAAATACAACTGTCTGTAGGAAACCAATTTAAGGCAATTACAATGATCCATAGCACTTGCACGGAGAATTTGGGACTGTAGCAATGATGCTGAATAAAACTTTTATTTTATGAAGTTCTAAACCTGAAAAATGAAATTATGATGGTGCAAATGTATAATATTATTCTTATATCGTGTGCATTGCCTTTTTCTCGTGTATTACAAGAACATTTTCACAACACTCAGCAGTCAGCAGACTCGGAACACTTGCGTGTATATATATAGTACAATCCATTAAGTTAAATTAAATACAAAATATTACAAATGAAAAATTTTGTGACATGTCTTGAAAATTATAAACATGTTATTTGACCAAAAATTACCAGTTGTTTCCCTTGGTTTCCTATTTTCAGAGAGAGACAGAGAGAGACAGAAGGACGCGGCAGCAATCTTTGTTCTTCCTGCTTGACCTGAAAGCAAAAGACAATAAAATTGTGAGTCACTGGTTTGACCAATAGACAGTTTTTTTTTTTACAAAGTAACAACAGGCCTAGCATCCTAGGAATATTAAAGCTATCTGATTACGAAAATGTCTCAGCAAAAGTAGACAAAGAAGTAGAAAACAATATATATCTACTTTTCAATTGAAACCCTAAAAACATTACAAAGGAATGAAGTTTTTTTTAGATTTTGTAACAGCAGCTGCTTGCAGAAGTGCAGCACAGTTTTTTTTCAGAGTGAATCAGAGCGATAGCATCATATTACAGGTGATTTCATTAGTATGCGATTCTTTGGTTCTAGACTCACCAAATACATGCCATTTTTAGTTAATCTGATTGGTTTAGAAACAACAGAACGTCACACATTTGATTTATCAAACATAGTAAGTGCTGTTTTAGCATTGATTTCTCACTACCAAGTGTGAATGACAAGAATCGCATGGTAATGAAATCACCTGTAAGTGACAGTTGATAGGATGTTCTGGGCGCCCAGCCGGTAATGCAGCCAGCAACTGCCCCTCTCCATGAAAAAGATTTGTGAAAAATTTAGCAAATTAATCTTTCAGTGAAGAAATGTTTGCGTACAAGGCCCAGCAATATTTTATCCAAATAACAGATCAGAATACACACAAATTTGGACAGACGGCTAAATATGAGTTACAACCATACATGCTAAAACATTAGGTAACTCAATTGCTTTTCTATCAATAAGTTATGTTATTATTTTGAAATAATTTACCCAAATGACAGGCATTCTGACAGCATGAACCAGTTACGTCCAATCGAGAGACTTCTTGACGAGCACTTCATTTCGGGACTACACGCCGTCACCTTCAGACACTTATCACACACTTCAAAGTGGAAAACAGCACTCATTCTTGCTTTTGGTAATGCAGATACGAAACTTTCCTGCAAATAAAAGCAGTCTTCAATAAATTAGGATGTCTGACAACAGAATACTCAATTGGGTGCATGTGATCAGAAAATATATAAAAGGCAAGGCACCACATGACATGGTGAATGAAGGTCACCCATGAGAATTAATTTCAGATTTCAGGAAATAGGTGCATTCATACACTCCTGGGCAAAAAAATGGACCTTTGTAGAATTTACTTCATTTCAATAGGCTTTGATTTTTATGGGAAATCTACAACAACATAGCTTCCATTTCCTGTCAGTCAATCAATAACGACGTTATCTTAGTGTGGAATTGTGTTTTATTTTTCCACTGACTTTGGAGGGCCCTCTCTATGAGTTTCTACTGGGGGCCACTGACTGCAATTATGTCAAATTTCTGTTCAAGTGCAATATATACGCGACATATGTGCGCCGCGAATACGCAGGATTTTCGATCCAGTGGGCCCTGCCAAAGGCAGTGGGCCCTAGGCCGATGGCCTACTTGGCCTATTGGGAAATCCGGCACTGAGATTCGGCGGTAAATTACATGTAGATGAGGTCTAATTTGCTGAACAAGCTGAATTTGCTATAAAAATCGCCTTTATTTTTTTTTTGAAAAAATTTTCTTGTTTAATTATAACATGTTGACATGTACTCTACCATCAGACCAGCATTCATGGGCCTACACAATAGGGTGGCCGGAAAAAAACTAATTTCTGAAATTCATATCGCATACCCCTTCATTTTATGCGAAATGCTAAAATAAGCATTCTGTTAAAATTTTAGAAAGATCGTTCGAGTCTAAGTGGTCCCCCAAAGCCACTCGGTTTCAGACCAAAATTTACAAAAAATTCATTTTTGTGTAACTGCAGTTTTAAATATCTCGCTTATTATTGACATACAATGATAATATTTATACCATTGATCTCAGGAGAAAATTACCTTCAATTTGATTACCAGGAAGCTATATCTATGATAACTTTGAAGCTGGCAGGATTTCATAAATCTCAAAATTTCATGTTGTCTAGCCAAATCGCTGAAATCATTATAGGCCAGTAGAAAATGGCCCAATATCAGCCATACCCTGGACCTCTTCATAACAGTACAAATTTGGTACTGAATGAATCCTTGAAATCTCTAGTTTCACCAAAAAAAATTCCCCAGAATTCCCATTCGGAGGATTTTTTTTATTCAAGTTTCCATGGCAACACTCTCAAAAAAATAAGAACCCACAAATGAACAACATTTTATTGAATAACTTTCCTTCTGCTTTGAGGAACAATTTCAATTTTGGCACACAGTATCTCCACAACCAACTCTCTCAGATGCATGCAAAAATAGTGTTTTACATTGTGCGTGTGTGTTGCTATGGTAACAGAAATATAAAAAATCATCAATTTTTTAGAAGACGGTCTTAAAATGTTTGATGTGGAAAGAAAAAATAAATATACAAGCAAAAATATGGTTATGATATTAATAGAGCATCTCTTTGTGGACAATCGTAAACAAAAATATTGGAAATATCTCATATAATATAATCGCTATAGAGACTGATTTAATGTTTGTTTAAAATTACTTTTATAAACCTGAAGCTAAGGAGGGGCATGTTCCCATGTTTTCTTCAAATTCAATTGATGAATGGACTTAATTTTGATATAATATTCATCTCTGAATGAAATTAACAATTTAAAAGTTTACCGTTGCCATGGAAACACTGCTGTAGCCAGTTCCATAGCAACAAACCTCAAATGCATCTTTCTGACCAAATGCGTAGCCAATGGTTCTTGCAATTTAATCATACATCTACCCAACCCTATTAGCCATATCAGTAAATTAGATTTACAACTTAAAACAAGTTGTTTGTTTTGTTTCTATGGTAACAAATGCCTCCAAACATCATCAATTTCTAAGATAGGGCAAAAAATTGACAGTTTAGAACTACAGTTTGCAGTCATGTAATAAAGTTTCCAATGTAATTGTGGTTCTGAAAAGGCATTTGAACCTCAGTATTTTGTAACAGAACACCCTTTACTTACAAAATAACAAAGGGTTGCCTTGGAAACCATAATAATATACCATAAACTGTCAATGATAATTCAACTACTGATTGAAACAAATTAATAAATTCTGTAATTGTACAAAATATATTCAACAGATTTTCACGTATCATGCATCAAAAGATAGCTGATAATGGCTTCTATTTTTTAAATTTTAAATTATTGTTGCCATGGCAACCAGTTATCAGTTATGTTCAGTTTCAACCAATTTTGAAAAACTTCCTAAATCATTAATATCCATGCGAAATAGGATAAAATTCATTTATTTCTAATCATATTATAGATTCTGAGATATTTTTTATAAATTTGATTGGAATAAATTATATGATGGCAAGAAATTTGGCAATATGAAGATTCATAATATGGACGTCAAGGAGACTTTCTTTGAGACATTATGAGCAAAAATGGAGTTTCTAAGGTTTGAAAGGAGATATTTTATCTTATGATACATCATTTTAAAGCTTGAGTAAAGATCTATCTTTTGCAATAAAAATTTCTGGTTACCATGGCAACAGAAATGGTATATCAGGCTAATCACTCATTTTTAGGGCCTGAGATTCTAATTTTTTATGTAAGAAGTGCAAAAATAATCATGAAGATCAGTTCAAAACCATACTTAATATAATTATATTTGATACTTAGAAGTTAATGACATGGTTGCCAGGGCAACTGAAAAATAATGAATACATAGTGCCAATTATTATTACAGTGAAAAGACACTGAGGAAAATCAAATACTAGTTGCTCCGTTTTCAGAGGTGGTCGTCTTACATGTAAATCTTAAGGTTTATTTGAAAATTTGCTGAAGGACGTAATGTTTGCTTGATTTTCCTGAACAATTGCAATGTGATTTATGACCGGAAAAGATTTTCATGATTTTATTAGCGAGCAATTCCAATTTTTAGCCCTCCCTTCAATTACTTTCATGGGAGGATGAAAAGGATGAAAAGGACTTTCAATATGAATATGAAAAGCAATGGTCCTACGCATTTCTTTTGTACTACACTGCTTGTAGGCGCATACAAAGTCTGCAAATAAATCAACATGTTACTTGTAGTAATTGCTTGGATCACTAGGATCAGTTAGATTTTGACTGTGTGTCACTCCTGACTGGAACCATGATTTTGTGACTATTTTCAAAGTACAGCAGTAGTGTAAACTTATTTTTTGATGCACACTGCACCAGCAGTACAAAGTTTTGTGTATGCTATGACTAAGCTATGTATTTTGACACCTCTAGGACAGCACTTTACAAAAAATGTCATGATATCATAAACTTTTAAAAGAAATGGTACAATTATATGCGTTTTACTGCAGATTTTTTTTGTTTGGTCAATATACACTGAAAATTAAGTTTCTTTTAAAGATGCCTGTCTGTGTTCCTTGATTTGTTTCTTTGAAAAAAACTGTGCTAATTATAATGCAGACAGATTAGCCAGAAAAATACAAATTCTGATTCTATACAAATCTCTGATGTTTAGCGTGACGTTCGTTGAGCCGGACACCTGGATTCTTGACATTTAAAAAATGTGCAATAGTATAATACAACCCATACAACCCATAAGCTTTCAGAAATACTGCTTGGCCTATGGTTTGTATGGATTGTATTTCATCAACCAGAGCCTCAAATTAAATGTTTTTAATAACACTAATAGTATATGTAAGTTGGCATGGTAAGAACACTGAATATTGGGTGAATTCCCTGAAGCAGAAAAAGGAAGGAGGTATCCTTGAGTCAGACAGTTGTGTCCCAAAGGCATGACCAGTGTTCTCATTAACGCCGTCCCTATCGCAAATTTACGCACATTTTTTCAAAAGGACGCACTTTAAGGACAGTCTTTGCGTCCCCAGGACGCACTGAATATTAGCCCAACTTGGCTGGAAACATGCCCAGAGTACCAGGCAATCCAGAATTGCAATGACATCTCAGTCAATTGTTCAACTTGACTTGACACCTCTGTGAGCCTCTCAATTGCAATTTACACTTCCAAAAGAAGGGGTAGACTTCTTTCACACCTACTTTACCCTAATTGCAATTAACACCTTTCCATGTTATCAATCATGTCTCAGAACTGACTTTCCAGATGAAACCAGCTTTGATTTTTTGTTTTAACTTCTTTGAATGACTAGTCATTAGTAATGGAATATTTCTTGATGAATCTCAAACACTTTAAGCTCACTACAATTGGCACTTAGAATGATAACTACAATTTATTTGCAATCCAGAACATCACATTTAATGAATGGCGGAAAGATTCAAGCATATTGTTTATAATTATGTACTTGCAGGAATCTATATTTAATCAAAATTCTGCACACAATATATTATGTAGAAAGTGTCAATGCAGATCGAGGACCTATTCAGTTGGACTCTTTATTACAGCAGAGCAGAAGTGCATACTTTTCTTTTATCAAGGAAACTTAGCTAAGCCACCCTGACCTCCACACTTGGTTACACTTGTGCATGCCTGATACATCAAATGCCTAGTCCGGAAGACCACTGCCCTACAATAGGCCATATAAAGTATTTCTCAAAATTACCAATTAGGTGACTTATCTAACTCTTGAAATAGATTATTAAATCATAGTTTCGAAATACAGGCTTATCAAAATATTTCAAACCTATGATATGAAGTAATGAATTTTGCAAATGATTATCATGAAAGTTTCATTATAGTTATTTGTAAAATTCATCACTTCATATACATATTGTTTATTTTTCTCATTTAATACCTTAAACCCTAAGTTTTATAGGACGCATTGGATTCAAGGGGGGACGGATTTTCTTGGACCTCAATGCGTCCCAGGGACTCTTTTTTCCTGAACCCTAATGAGAACACTGGGCATGACATTTAAATATATAGCTGCAAAATAACTTTTCAGTCTCTTGAAAAGGGGGGAGGGTTTGGTCAAGTGGTAAAGCTTGCTGGGCAGGCAATTGCTGGGCCCAGGGTTCAAATTCAGCTTATGCCGGGTCACCGGGGTGCATGTTGGACTGCTGTTTCAATCATCCTTTGCCTCATTGCCATGTCCTCTCCCTGTCCTAATTAGAATATTAGAATACCAAGTGCATAAATACTGGACGTGAAGCCCAAATCATACATCCATCCAATCCCTTAAAAAGCCAAATTTTTGTTTAAAATGGCGCGACATCCTTCCTACCTATGTTTCCTAACTATGTTTAACAAATTGAAGTTAAAATCAATACCAGAGGCCAGCAAAGGATCCTTCAAATGTGACAAAAAATCACTAAAATGCACAAATTCATGGCAGAATCATGAGAAAAACAGGGTTTATACCCCTTCTTTATAGCCATGAGAAACCACTAAATGTGTTCATATCATGCTGATACTTTCGGAAAGGCATAAGGACGTCTTTGGCTACAGCTTGGTACCAAATAAGGTGGTATAGAAGTTCTTAATTAGCCAGGTCAACCCCACTAATAGTATCAGACTCAAGGTTACCTAAAATTCTTGAGTGTCCAACTCAAGGAAACTTACCCTACAATTCCAAACCAACAGACATTGAGGAATTAACTTGAAAATCAGTGATAATTATAGGTTATTCACCACAGGAGAGGGAATATGTGATTTATCAACTGAGGGCTTTAGCCGAGGTGTGATAAACACATATTCCTGATCTCGTTGTGAATAACCATGTATTATAACACGAGACAACTCAAGCAGTCAAACATGAAACGATGATATGCCTGGTGTATATTTTAGGGTAATTGCTTTTAGGTCCAATGTGTTGCTGTCGAGAAAAATCTTGAAATTTTGAATTGAATCACTAAAGTTAGATTGCTTGGCTGAAAAACCTCACAGTCTATCCAAATTGGTTTTTAGAATTAAGCTCACATTTTGTCCTGTTAATTAATTTCTAGTTGCCATGGCAACTAATAAGTATCCTAAATAGATAATGTACACCATTGTATGGTTTTTGACTAATCTTCATGCTAATTTTTGCACTTATTACATTAAAAAATGAGAAACTCGGGAACATAACTGACCAAAAAAACAAGACTGATTTGCCTGATACACCCTTTCTATTGCCATGGTTACAAGTATTTTCATTGCAAAAGATAGATCTTTACTCAAGCTTTAAAATGATGTGTCATACGATAAGATATCTCCTTTCAAACCTTAGAAATTCCATTTTTGCTCATAATGTCTCAAAGAAAATATCCTTGACTTCAATATTATGAATCATCATATTGCCAAATTTCTTGTTATCATAAAATTTATTCCAATTGAATTTATACTAAAATATCTCAGAATTTATAATATGATTAGAAATAAATGAATTATATCCTATCTATCATGGATATTAATGATTTAATGGGGCAAATACTTATTTTATGAAGTTTTTCAAAATTGGTTGAAAGTGAACATAAATGATAACTGGTTGCCATGGCAACAATAATTTAAAATTAAAAAAATAGAAGCCATTACCAGCTATCTTTTGATGCATGATACGTGAAAATCGGTCGACTATATTTTGTACAATCACAAAATTAAGAATTTGTTTCAATCAATAGTAGAATTATCATTGACAGTTTATGGTATATTATTGTGGTTTCCATGGCAACCCTTTGTCACTTTGCAAGTTAAGGGCGTTCTGTGACTAAATACTGAGGTTCAAATGCCTTTTCAAAACCACAACTACATTGGAAACTTTATTACATGACTGCAAACTGTAGAAACTGTCAATTTTTTGCCCTATCTTAGAAATTGATGATGTTTGGAGGCATTTGTTACCATAGAAACAAAACAAACAACTTGTTTTAAGTTGTAAAACTAATTTACTGATATGGCTAATAGGGTTGGGTAGATGTATGATTAAATTGCAAGAACCATTGGCTATGCATTTGGTCAGAAAGATGCATTTGAGGTTTGTTGCTATGGAACTGGCTACAGCAGTGTTTCCATGGCAACGGTAAACTTTTAAATTGTTAATTGCATTCAGAGATGAATATTATATCAAAATTAAGTCCATTCATCAATCGAATTTGAAGAAAACATGGGAACATGCCCCTCCTTAGCTTCAGGTTTATAAAAGTAATTTTAAACAAACATTAAATCAGTATCTATAGCGACTATATTATATGAGATATTTCCAATATTTTTGTTTACGATTGTCCACAAAGAGACGCTCTATTAATATCATAACCATATTTTTGCTTGTATATTTATTTTTTCTTTACACATCAAACTTTTTAAGACCATCTTCTAAAAAATTGATGATTTTTTATATTTCTGTTACCATAGCAACGCACAAGCACAATGTAAACCACTATTTTTGCATACATCTGAGAGAGTTGGTCATGGAGGTACTGTGTGCCAAAATTGAAATTGTTCCACAAAGCAGAAGGAAAGTTATTCAATAAAATGTTGTTCATTTGTGGGTTCTTATTTTTTTGAGAGTGTTGCCATGGAAACTTGAATAAAAAAAATCCTCCAAATGGGAATTCTGGGGAATTTTTTTTGGTGAAACTAGAGATTTCAAGGATTCATTCGGTACCAAATTTGTACTGTTATGAAGAGGTCCAGGGTCAACCCCACTTTTTACTGGCCTATTAGTCTATATTGTCAAATTTGGCTAATCTAAAAATCCTACTAAGAATAAAATATAAGGAAATATTTCCTCTTTAAGATGAGAATATTTACAGGTTTTCATGGTATATGATAGTCTTGCTGCAGAGACTCACAATTTCACAAATCTGCACTGCATGCATGGCAATTAAGAATACATTTTTGACACATTTCCATTTTCAGGTGCCACCAAATTTGAATCAAGGTGGTATTTTATGATCCTGGAGGCCAATTCCACGCTTAGGAGACTTTCGAGTCTTAGAGCCATACTGATATTTAATCTGCACATCTTAAAATTTCAATACACCATTAAAAATGTTTTGGTGCACAGTCGTTTGTGGCAGAAACCAATCAAGTTGGCTTTCAAACTGAAGTTCTCTTTCTCACAAATCCAGCCAAACTGTTTATAATTCTATGCACACTAAGGATTTTTGTCTAGATGCTGCATCTCTTCTTCAGATTTATGCTCACCCATCTTTGTGAATATGGTCTTACTGGCAAATTGAGGACAAAACGTGTTACCTGAAAATAAGCTTGGTGCAGTAATGCAGGATGTAAAGCCCTAATACCAAACACTTCGTTACACTTGACAGACAATGAATGCACCCTGAGAAATATAGTCTGCCCCTAATTTTTCAAAACATCACATGCTTTCATTGTATTATCCATTGTGACATGCTGGAAGCTCTGTAACATATTTTTTTTAAATTCGAAAATGTAAGATTGGCCGTACAGCTTTGAAGTTTTTTGAGATGTGCCTTATTTTGATCATTCATGGTTTAATATGCATTAAATTGTGAATTTTGAATATCATAGAAATATGCCTTATTTTTAGTAGGATTTAAATTTTGCTAAATTTGAAAATTTAGATGAATTATTTCAGCGTTTTAGTTTGAAAACATGAAATTTTGAGTTTTCTGAAATCCTGCCAGCTTCAATGTTATTGTAAGTATAGCTTCCTGGTACTCAAATTGAAGCTAATTTTCTCCTGAGAACAATGGTGTAAATATTTTTATTGTATGTCAAATAATAAGCGAGATATTTAAAACCGCGATTACGCAAAAGGCCATTTTTCGAAACTATTGGGCAGAAACTGAGTGGTACATAATCTTTGGTCTTGGGGGACCACTTAGACTTGCAGGGTCTTTCTAAAATTTTAACAGATTGCTTATTTTACCATTTCGCATAACATGAAGGGGTATGCGATATGAATTTAAGAAATTGGGTTTTTTGCCGGCCACCCTACTAAACAACAGTAGTGAGTGTCCTGAAAATGTGTTTATTGAGTATATGTTAACTGAGCTTTCAATGAAATTATTCACAGTAATATGACAGGCTGAGTGATTTTGACAACCATGCAGTAATATGACAGGCTGAGTGATTTTGACTACAATGTCAACACAGGACAATGCCATTTCGATGATTGCAACTGTCAATTGCAATTAGCTTACACACCTCTGTGAGCTTGTGAAATACTATCAGATCTTGAGCTAATTACTTGTGGAACAGTCAAAACACACCAAATTGCAATCCATCACTCACCTGTGTCGTTTTCTTGCTGGAATCTTCTGACATGTTCAAGTAAACAACTGTCATTTTCAATGACGCCGTGAACAGCACGACGTCCTCACGCAGCAGGAAATGACCAGAATCCACACATTGCTGATTCCCTTTAATGCACCTTCTTCTCAGATGAACTTTTCACAAGTGATTCAGCAGTTTTCAAACTGTCTGGACACGTTTGTTGTCAGTTTAACATTTTGACAGCTTGACACCTCTTGACCCAGTTTGCAGGAAATCCTCAAGAAGTGATCAACAGATCAAGCACTTTGCTGAAGTGATTGCACGTGCTGTGACGTCACACCCCATAGATACTAATGAGATCCTCCGGAGCAATTTTGATCCTTATGGAGCAGTAACAGATCCTCCAGAGCAATCTCCACATGCGGGAGTGTCAGCAGTCAGGATGAATTTGTCAAGTTGATAAATATGATAAGACTATATTGCCAATTGTATGATCTCAATCAATTGTCGATTTAGTAAGAACATAGATCAACTGTGTCAGACATTGCAGATGACAAAGGTCAATCTGATGCGATCTAAAGTGCCTGACGTTATGAAGACTATCAAACTGCAATGCAAGACTGAATGTAAGCCTGATAGCCAGGGCCGGCTCTACCATTAGGCCATTTAGGCGGTCGCCTAGGGCGCAGAGCAAAGAGGGGGCGCAGAGCAAGGAGGCATGTACACGCGTAACCACATGCACTCACTTTTCTTGCCATAGTTAACACATAAAATGAAAGGCGAGCGAAATAGTACTTATTCAAGAAAATTAATAATACTTGGACATTTGCAATAAGTCATGCAGTTGAGTAAAGTTCAGAAATACTGTGATGCCATGTTTAATTAAAACTTAACTTTCCTGGTTATTCTATCTAATTCCTTTCTTTTTTCGAATTCCACCACTCCTTGTTCTGTGACCCCTCCTTGCTATGCGCCCCCTCCTTGCTCTGCCCCCCTCCTTGCTCTCCACCCCCTACTTTCTCTGCGCCCCCTTCTTGCTATGTGCCCCTCCTTGCTCTGCGCCCCCTCCCGGCCCTGCGCCCCCTCCCTGCCCTGCGCCCCTTCTTGCTCTGCGCCCCTCATTACTCTGCACCCCCTCCTTGCCCTGCATCCCCACCTTGCTCTGCGCCCCTCCTTGCTCTCCGCCCCCTCCTTGCTATGCACTCCCTTCTTGCTATGCACCCCTACTTGTGCCCCCTCCTTGCTCTCCACCCCCTACCTTTGAGCCCCCTTCTTGCTCTGCGCCCCTTCTTGCTCTGCGCCCCCACATTGCTCTGCACCCCTCCTTGCTCTCCGCCTCCTCCTTGCTCTGCACCCCCTTCTTGCCATGCGCCCCTACTTGCTCTGCACCCCTTCTTGCAATGTGCCCCCTTGCTCTGAGCACCATCCTTGCTCTGCTCCCCCTTCTGTGCTCTCCACCCTCCTTGTTGCTCTGTGCCCCCTCCTTGCTCTCCACCCCCTACTATTGCGCCCCCTTCTTGCTCTGCACCCCCTCATTGCTCTGCGCCCCCCTCATTGCTCTGCGCCCCATCCTTGCTCTCCACCTCCTCCTTGCTCTGCGCCCCCTTCTTGCTATGCACCCCTACCTGCTCTGCACCCCCTCCTTGCTCTGCGCCCCCTCCTTGCTCTGTGCCCCCTCCTTGCTCTCTGCCTCCTCCTTGCTCTGCTCCCCCTTCTTGCTATTTGCCATTACTTGCTCCGCACCCCTCCTTGCCCTGCGCCTCTCCTTGCTCTGCACCCCCTCCTTGCTCTCTGCCCCCTCCTTGCTCTCTGCCTCCTCCTTGCTCTCCGCCTCCTCCTTGCTTTGCGCCCCTCCTTGCTCTGCGCTCTCTCCTTGCTCTGCGCCCCCTCCCCTCCTTGCTTTCCGTCCAAGGGGGGGGGGCATAGGCGTATCGGAGGGGGTGTCAGGGGGGCAATCGCCCCCCCCAAAAGTTTGGGAAACAGCAAGATTCGGGCAAAAAGGCTAAAAAATTAGGGCAGATGATCAAACAATCACTATTGAAAATTAATGATTTCCGGGCAATTTCATTTGAAATGGTATTAAATGTAGATCTTAAAATTCGGGCAAATGTCGCTCCCCCTCCCAAAAATCGCGCGCGCAGTATGCCTATGGGGGGGGGGCACATCAGCATGATTCTGCCTAGGGTGCATAATTGGCTGGAGCCGGCCCTGCTGATAGCTGCTTTGCTGCAGTTGTTCATGAGCTCTCAATGGTCAGAGACTCAGTATTTCAATGTGGACTGTCTTTAGATGAAATTCGATGTCTGGTTGATGACATCTGTTTATACTAAATGTAACATTTTAATTAATTTTTAATTGTATTACGAATCCATTTAAAAAAACAAAAACAAAAAAACAAAAAACCTCCCATTGTATACTCTGTGTATGAATAAAGATGATAATAATAATAATATGGCCTTAAACATAGGCCTATGTAATCATGCCATTCCTGTATATTGTCTTCTTCTTTCTTTTTGGTACAGTCCTCAGTGTTGAGTATATCGTACCGGTGCATACGTGGAGTAGTGCGGGAGATCATAAAAACTCATTTGTGTAATATATGTACAATCCAGTGTGTAATACATGTACAATCCAGTGCAAATTAAAATCCCACAGGCTAGTCTTAGCTAGAGCTCTGTGCTTAGTAGCCAAGTTTTATTTATAGCTGCCTTGAAACAGTCTAGTGACTGGCAGTCTACTATACTGGCTGGTAGAGAGTTCCATAGCTGAATGGCTCTGGGGAAGAAGCAGTACTTAAGTACTTGGGTCCTTGCATATGGTATGAGGAATTTTGATGAGTGACCTCTGTTGCATGCCATGGCTGGTAAGGAAGTTAGATGGTTCTATGGCGACTTGATGGTGGACGATTCTGTACATCATTGTGACCTTGTGTCTTGCTCTTCTCTCTTCTAGTGTTGGCCATTTTAATTCTTCCAGCATAGATGTTACACTGCTGTGACGTGAGAAGTTGCTGAGAACAAATCTTGCTGAACGGCGTTGGACTGCTTCTAGCTTATCGATGTTATTTTTGGTCCAAGGATCCCAGATGGTGTTGGCGTATTCGAGGAGAGGTCTAACCAGGTACTCGTAGCAAGATGCTTTGGTTTTCCTGGGACACTGATTCATATTCCTTTGTAGGAAAGCCGTCACTCCGTTTGATTTCCTTGAAATATCGGCGATATGTTGATTCCAGGTCAGCGACTTGTCCATTGTAACACCCAGATACTTTGCAGTCTCGACGTTCTCCAGGATATGGCCATGGATGTTATAGTTGGCATTAATGAAATTTATTCTAAGTACACGAAGTAGTTGGCATTTCTGGGGATGGAATTCCATCTCCCAGTGTTGCTCCCAAGTTTGTAGACGATCCAGTCTTCTTGTAGTAGTTGGGCGTCCCTTTCATTTTTGATCTTACGGTAGACCACGCAGTCATCTGCAATTAGGCGCACTGAGGAGGATCTTATGTACTCGGGTAGATCATTGATATATATCAAGAATAGTAATGGCCCGAGTACACTCCCCTGAGGAACTCCCGAGAGGACAGGCGCTGAACTTGAAGTTGCTCCCTCCACAATGACTTTCTGTCTTCTTCCGCTGAGGAAATCACGGATCCAGTTATGGGTGTCTGTTAGGGTGTGGCTGTTGCCCATCAAATCGGAAAATTTTGGAGGAGCCACCTGTACCTTTTTTTGGTATTGTGGTTTGATCTGAGAGACATTTCTGTGAAGTTTCAAGAAAATTGAAAAACGTTTTACTTGAGCACAATGCAGTTGAAGTTTCATCTCATTTTATTAAAACCCAAAGTCGCGGTTTCCCGTAACTTTGTCAATATTCATTAAACAACAATAAAATATGTTCAGTTGGCCAGGGCTCAATAAGACCTTCATTTTGAATACCAACTTCAATGGTATCAGACAATTTTAAGCAGTGTTTCAATACATAATTTGACTGCAGTTTTCGTAATTTGTGTGATTGGTAATGATAACCTTCATATTAAATGTCAACTGGCCTGTGTCACCCATTATATTATTTAATGAAGCAATGACAATGTCTTGATAGACTTTAATTGAAAAAAGTTAGTATCTGTCTAATATTACCAAGGCTTTACACTTATATATATGGTAACACAGTGTGGTTGACACATAGAGACAGTGTATGCTGCAGGCTATTTTGGTGGCTGATGAGTGGTGCTTTTAAAACATTTCAGTTCCAGGCATACTGATAAATATGTGAATTAGCTAATTGTCAATCATCAGCAATTCTAGGAGTAATTTGGTTAAAGAAAAGTAAACTTTTAGGTAAGATTAACTTGGTCTAATTATGTGAAAAGAATTTACATTGACATCGGCTAACCGTTGTGTCTTTTTTCAAAAGTGAGTTGAGATGGGAAATCAGCACTAACTGAGATAAGCTAGGTAAAATTGATAAACAAGGATACATTTGCTAATACAATTGACAATTCAGTTATTTGGTCACATCTGAGTAAAGACACAAATGTATGCGGTGTGTTAATCATCTCTTTAAATACCAAAATATTGTGTCTTGTTGCCATTTATTACAGTTCCTTCAAACATAGCATTAGACTTCAGAAACCTGATTTAGGAAGTTTAGAATGCTTTGTGGAGGATAAACATGTTTCAGATGTCAAAAATTGTCATGATCATTGCATCCTGAAAATGTGACAGGAGAGAAAATCAGAAACCTTTGTTATTTATAAGCATCACATTCAGCATGTGTCATTTAATTCATTATTCAACTCAAATTTTAAAAATGTGGCTAGCTATATAGGCCACTTGTCATGCCAATATAGTAAAAAATTTCGATTTTATTAGACATTGTGTGCTTGAAAATGTGCTAGATCAAATGTTACGATTGATTGAAAAAGGATTTTCCCTAACCTAATGATAATATACAACGTTCTTCGTTCTTGCGAATTGCTAAGACGCATTACATATGGACTACTAAGGTCTCACCATGCACCTGGTGCCAACTTAATGATTTAAATTTTTTCAGCTTAAATTGGTTTTATTTATCTGTTGTTTAATGTTCACATAGGCCGAATGCCACTGTGTATGAATAAAGATATAGGGTTGGAGGCATAGGCCGATTTTAGCCACTCTCAATTTGCTTGCCTTATAGTTTGAGGTTTTAAATAACAGTAAAACTTCTTGCAACAGTGCATCAAAATATCCAAATATAATCTAATTTCTTCAAAATGTCAAAATAGTGCCTTTGGCACTTTCTGCCATGCATTATTAACCGGATTAACATCAAATCTTTGTCTTTATATAATTTGCAAATTATTTCTCAAACAAACCTTGAATTATAGATTTGTTTCACTGCTTAAAATTTTCCGAGACCATTGAAGTTGGTATTCAAAATGAAGCTCTAATTGAGGGCAGTTCAACCACACAGGTTATTTTAATGTATGACTCATATTGACAAAGTTATATAATACCGCGGTTTGAGCTTTTAAAGATTGAATAAGAATTTTCAACTGGATTGTGCTCAAGTTAAGCATTTTCTGATTTCCATGAAACTTTCCAGAAATGTTTTCTGGACCAAGACACAGTACCAAAAAAAGGTACAGCGGGATCTGACAACCTTGGGGCACCAGCCACACCCTAGTGTCTGTGTTGACCCCGTAGTATCTGGTTTTGTGGAACAGGCGTTGATGTGGCACTTTATCAAATGCCTTGGAGAAATCCAATAAAATCACATCTGTCTGGATATTGTCGGCGATGTTCTTCGCTAGGTCATTAATTGTCAGGATCAATTGTGTCTCACAGCAGCGATGTTTCCTGAAGCCATGTTGAGCATCTGTGAGGATGTTGTTCTGCCCAAGATGTTTCATGATGGAGCTACAGATGATATGTTCTAGGGTTTTACAGCATACATGTACTGAAGTGAGAGAGACAGGGCGATAGTTGGCAGCTGAACTTCTGTCTCCTTTCTTGAAGATGGGGACTACGTTTGCAGCCTTCCATTCCTCTGGTATCTTCCCTTGGTTGAACGATGCTTGTAAGAAAGTAGTCAGGGTTGGTGATATCTGAGTAAGCGAGTTGAGATGTTGTCTGGGCCCATTGCCTTGTTGATGTTCAGTCTTTGGAGCAATTTTTGGACGCCAGTGTTGGTGATGTTTATGCGGGGCATTACTTTGTATGGACTAGGTCCTTTGTCTCTGATGGTGTCTGGATTTTCGTTTTGATTGAACACTGATGAAAATTGATTGTTCAATATGTTTGCTCTCATCTCCTTGTCGGAGTAGGTAATGCCGTCGCTGTTCCTCAGGGGAGCAACTCCCATGTTATCACATCTCTTGCCCATATATACATATAGAACTTACAAAGCCTTCAATGAAGAAAGCTACCTTTCTGACTTATCTATGGCCCCTTTTCATGTGGGAGCCATTTTTGATGACATTGACGATAAGTTATGGTTTTTTCAAAACCTAATCACTGACATCTTAAATGAACACGCCCCTAACAAGACCAAGAGAGTGCGATCAACACAGCCACCTTTTATGAACTCAAGACTAAGAAAAAGTGTTCATTTAAAATCACAGCTGCGCAATCGCTATAAAAAATGCCCCACTGAGAAGAATTTGGGAATGTTTAGACGACAAAAGAACCGCACATCCCAGATTCGAAAGGAATCCATCAAATCGTATCTCAGCGAAAGATGCAGTAGTAAACCTGACAAGACATTTTACCAGACTGTGCGACCATTTGTTACGACAAAGCCCGTAACTCTTCCACCGACTCAACTTTATGATGGTAATCAACTTATTAAATGCAGATGACAAAGGTCAATCTGATGCGATCTAAAGTGCCTGACGTTATGAAGACTATCAAACTGCAATGCAAGACTGAATGTAAGCCTGATAGCTGCTTAGCTGCAGTTGTTCGTGAGCTCTCAATGGTCAGAGACTCAGTATTTCAATGTGGACTGTCTTTAGATGAAATTCGATGTCTGATTGATGACATCTGTTTATACTAAATGTAACATTGTAATTAATTTTTAATTGTATTACAAATCCATTTGAAAAAACAAAAAAACAAAAAACCTCCCATTGTATACTCTGTGTATGAATAAAGATGATAATAATAATAATATGGCCTTAAACATAGGCCTATGTAATCATGCCATTCCTGTATATTGTCTTCTTCTTTCTTTTTGGTACAGTCCTCAGTGTTGA
This sequence comes from Platynereis dumerilii, assembly GCA_026936325.1. Lineage (NCBI taxonomy): Eukaryota > Metazoa > Annelida > Polychaeta > Phyllodocida > Nereididae > Platynereis > Platynereis dumerilii. The sequence goes on from JAPTHN010000008.1 coordinate 7,808,936, forward strand.
GTATATCGTACCGGTGCATACGTGGAGTAGTGCGGGAGATCATAAAAACTCATTTGTGTATATGTACAATCCAGTGTGTAATACATGTACAATCCAGTGCAAATTAAAATCCCACAGGCTAGTCTTAGCTAGAGCTCTGTGCTTAGTAGCCAAGTTTTATTTATAGCTGCCTTGAAACAGTCTAGTGACTGGCAGTCTACTATACTGGCTGGTAGAGAGTTCCATAGCTGAATGGCTCTGGGGAAGAAGCAGTACTTAAGTACTTGGGTCCTTGCATATGGTATGAGGAATTTTGATGAGTGACCTCTGTTGCATGCCATGGCTGGTAAGGAAGTTAGATGGTTCTATGGCGACTTGATGGTGGACGATTCTGTACATCATTGTGACCTTGTGTCTTGCTCTTCTCTCTTCTAGTGTTGGCCATTTTAATTCTTCCAGCATAGATGTTACACTGCTGTGACGTGAGAAGTTGCTGAGAACAAATCTTGCTGAACGGCGTTGGACTGCTTCTAGCTTATCGATGTTATTTTTGGTCCAAGGATCCCAGATGCTGTTGGCGTATTCGAGGAGAGGTCTAACCAGGTACTCGTAGCAAGATGCTTTGGTTTTCCTGGGACACTGATTCATATTCCTTTGTAGGAAAGCCTTCACTCCGTTTGATTTCCTTGAAATATCGGCGATATGTTGATTCCAGGTCAGCGACTTGTCCATTGTAACACCCAGATACTTTGCAGTCTCGACGTTCTCCAGGATATGGCCATGGATGTTATAGTTGGCATTAATGAAATTTATTCTAAGTACACGAAGTAGTTGGCATTTCTGGGGATGGAATTCCATCTCCCAGTGTTGCTCCCAAGTTTGTAGACGATCCAGTCTTCTTGTAGTAGTTGGGCGTCCCTTTCATTTTTGATCTTACGGTAGACCACGCAGTCATCTGCAAATAGGCGCACTGAGGAGGATCTTATGTACTCGGGTAGATCATTGATATATATCAAGAATAGTAATGGCCCGAGTACACTCCCCTGAGGAACTCCCGAGAGGACAGGCGCTGAACTTGAAGTTGCTCCCTCCACAATGACTTTCTGTCTTCTTCCGCTGAGGAAATCACGGATCCAGTTATGGGTGTCTGTGTTGACCCCGTAGTATCTGGTTTTGTGGAACAGGCGTTGATGTGGCACTTTATCAAATGCCTTGGAGAAATCCAATAAAATCACATCTGTCTGGATATTGTCGGCGATGTTCTTCGCTAGGTCATTAATTGTCAGGATCAATTGTGTCTCACAGCAGCGATGTTTCCTGAAGCCATGTTGAGCATCTGTGAGGATGTTGTTCTGCCCAAGATGTTTCATGATGGAGCTACAGATGATATGTTCTAGGGTTTTACAGCATACATGTACTGAAGTGAGAGAGACAGGGCGATAGTTGGCAGCTGAACTTCTGTCTCCTTTCTTGAAGATGGGGACTACGTTTGCAGCCTTCCATTCCTCTGGTATCTTCCCTTGGTTGAACGATGCTTGTAAGAAAGTAGTCAGGGTTGGTGATATTTGAGTAAGCGAGTTGAGATGTTGTCTGGGCCCATTGCCTTGTTGATGTTCAGTCTTTGGAGCAATTTTTGGACGCCAGTGTTGGTGATGTTTATGCGGGGCATTACTTTGTATGGACTAGGTCCTTTGTCTCTAATGGTGTCTGGATTTTCGTTTTGATTGAACACTGATGAAAATTGATTGTTCAATATGTTTGCTCTCATATCCTTGTCGGAGTAGGTAATGCCGTCGCTGTTCCTCAGGGGAGCAACTCCCATGTTATCACATCTCTTGCCCATATATACATATAGAACTTACAAAGCCTTCAATGAAGAAAGCTACCTTTCTGACTTATCTATGGCCCCTTTTCATGTGGGAGCCATTTTTGATGACATTGACGATAAGTTATGGTTTTTTCAAAACCTAATCACTGACATCTTAAATGAACACGCCCCTAACAAGACCAAGAGAGTGCGATCAACACAGCCACCTTTTATGAACTCAAGACTAAGAAAAAGTGTTCATTTAAAATCACAGCTGCGCAATCGCTATAAAAAATGCCCCACTGAGAAGAATTTGGGAATGTTTAGACGACAAAAGAACCGCACATCCCAGATTCGAAAGGAATCCATCAAATCGTATCTCAGCGAAAGATGCAGTAGTAAACCTGACAAGACATTTTACCAGACTGTGCGACCATTTGTTACGACAAAGCCCGTAACTCTTCCACCGACTCAACTTTATGATGGTAATCAACTTATTAAAGATGAGAAAGAAATTGCAAACGCCTTCAATGATTACTACACAGACATTGCAAATGACATTGGGTTTCCTATTGATGATGATCTCAATAATTTGCCAAACAATTTTTTCGTTGACCGATGTATTGATAAGTACAAAAATCACTCGAGTATAAGTAAAATCAAAGAATATGTAAGATATATTGATGAATGTGATGAATTTGGATTTGATATAACAAATGCAAAAAATGTACAGAAAACTCTGTCAAATGTGAATCCTGCGAAGTCGACAGGTTATGACTCAATTTCTCCCAAAATTATTAAACTCAGTGCAAATACTATCTTTCCATTTGTTACTGAACTTATAAATGACATGTTTAGGCAGAATTCCTTTCCACAATTGCTTAAGAATGCTGAAATTCAACCCCTCCACAAAAAGGGCAGTACATTAGAAAAGGCCAATTATAGGCCCGTCAGTATTTTGACTACATTCTCAAAAATATTTGAAAAAGAAATCGAAAATCAATTAAAAGTCCTTGGCAACATAGTTTTCACCAAAACTCTGTCTGCATATCGTGCAAATTACAGCATGCAGCATGTTCTATTGCAATTGACGGAGGCAATCAGAAGCTCTTTAGATAATAGGCACATAACTGGCGCTGTGCTTACAGACTTGTCGAAGGCATTCGACTGTCTTCCTCACGACCTGATAATAGCCAAACTTGCCGCATATAATGTTGACAGAAATTCACTAGTCTTACTTGCTAGTTATCTTAGGGAACGTTTACAAAGGGTAAAAGTCGGAAATCAGCGCAGTAATTGGCGTATCATAAAAAAGGGAGTGCTCCAAGGATCCATCCTAGGGCCGTCATTATTTAACTTTTTTGTTAATGACTTACTTTTTCCATCTGAAAATTACAACATCGCCAACTATGCAGATGATACAACAATTGTTGTCAATGCACCCAATCAGGAAGTTTTGTTGAGAAATCTTAGCTCTGCGACAAGTTCGGCCGTTACTTGGTTTGAGGAAAACAGCATGCAGGCTAATCCTGCAAAGTTTCAATTTATCACCTTTGGTTGTTCAACTGAAAGCCTTGTAATTAATGAATATGTGTCACTTGAAAACAATGATTGTGTTAAACTCTTAGGAGTACAACTTGACACAAAGTTGAACTATTAAAAGCAAATTGCTGCAATATGTAGAAAATCTGCTTGGCAGTTATGTGCTTTGAAAAGAATATCAAAATATTTAAGTCTCGATGCCAGAATGATAATTTTCAAGTCTTTCATAGCTAGCAATCTTAGCTATTGTAATATTGTATGGCATTTTTGTTCAAAACAGTGTACGAACAAGTTAGAAAAGTTGCAGGAGAGAGGTCTGCGAATAGTGTTGGATGATTATGAATCGCAGTATGAAGATTTACTACATAAATGTAATATGAAATCTCTCCTTGAAAGTAGAGTTCAATGTCTTTTGGTAGAAGTTTTTAAAGCCCGAAAGGGCCTTTCTCCAAAATATATAAGTGACTTATTTGCAAGCAAAGTGACCCCTTACAATTTGTATCGAAAAGATCAACTCCAAATGGAGAAGAGAAGAACTGTCACATACGGACTCAAGAGCTTTGCCCATGTAGGGGCTAAACTCTGGAATAAGCTCCCTAATGAGCTAAAAGAAATTGACTGTTCAAACCAATTTAAGAAGGGTCTTGCTACTGTTGATATTTTAAAATTGCTTCATGACAATTAAAATCCTAATTTTATACTTTTTTTTACATAACTATTATCAATTTTGGTTTTTATCTGAATTTATACTTTTCTGTTTTATGGCCGGTGACACTAGTCACTTGTTACTAAAGTTTTTCGTTGTAAAAACCGACGTTAAATAAATTTTGTCTATTGTCTATATTGTCTATTGTCTATTGCCCTTTATAAAGCCCCAGAACTTCTTGGGGTTGGAAATGTGGTCTTCGCTCACTATGTTCTTCATGTAGTTGGCATACGCTTCTCTGCATGCTCTTCTCGTCTCCTTTTTCAGTTTCTTGTACCTCTCTAGATCTTTGTAGTCTTGGCTGTGTCTGGCTTTGATGAAAGCTTTTCTCTTTCTTCTTGTTAGTCTCCGGAGGTCCCCGGTGATCCACGGTTGCTGCATATGACTTGATGTTAACTTGGATGGTATTTTCTTCTCCATCAATGTGAGGAGTTGTTGACTAATGAAGCTCCACATAGTCTCGATGTCTCTACTATGGGAGAATTTGGAGTGAAATTCCAGATTTAGGTCCTCAGCACCTGCTATTAGGCCCGCTGTGTCCGCCCTTTTCTGCATTAATTTGACTGGCAGGGTGCCCACGGGCATAACTACACTACGCATACATACATGTATATATCACTGCAAAAATACAAGAAGGACCCCGGTACTCAAGTTAGTTAATGTAAATACACTTACTCATATAAATGCAATGTACATCCATTCATCCATTTCATTTCATGAACTATACATGTATTGAGTATGCTATATGTTTGTAACTGTTTATACTTAATCTGTTTGTATAATAGACCAATCAGAAACAGCTGATCATTGGATCAGGACACCGACCTGAACATGTGAAAACAATGCCACAGTATAACTGATCTTTAAAAACTGTAGGACCCACGAATCCATATTGGTTAATGGAAAGGACTAATAAACTAAAATTATATACCATTAAGTCCACAACAGGTCATAAAAAGATTAAACATCAAATATTGCAAGTCTGTCTATATTCCCAGACAAACATCTTATTATGACCGCGGCCAGCCGCTGGCGCGGTCATTTTGCTGTTACCCCCGTATTGTACCATTTAACTCACATTTTTGGGGATGGATATAACAAGTTACACTCAATGTACAATCATGAAAGTTGCTATATAAACATAACTTTACATTCTACAATCAACAACTGAAGACCAGGATGATCCAAGGGGTCTTTCATACCTTTCTGAGATTCATGATTTTTCAGTGAAACACCCCACCTTATTGTTATTTTGGCTGTGTGAATGTTGTTTTCGTGATTTTTGGCACTGTGCCAGATTAGACCTGCTTGGACCACTTGACTGCTGGGGGATGTCTCAAAAGCAGCCAAACTGTTATTGATCGCCTTTAGGCTGATCTCTGTTTTTACGCGGTCACATGGCGGGATATCATGTGTCGGAGGGTGTCGGAGGATTTATGTGGCGGAGTCGTAGACAAAGGTAATCAATGATGGCAGTCAATGATGGCAGTCAATGATGGCAGTCAATGATGGCAGTCAATGATGACAATCAATCAGTGATGGCAATCAATGATGGCAATCAATGATGGCAATCAATGATGATGATAGATAGATAGATAGATAGATAGATAGATAGATAGATAGATAGATAGATAGATAAGGTATCTACTAAGGATAATGGGGCGACCATTTAATATCTCCTAAGAATAAGGGGGCAACCATTTAATATCTACTAAAGTGCTAAGATAACAAAAGTACATGCATGAATGAACCAAGGGGGCAACCATTTAATATCTACTAAGCAATGATGATAGATATACATAGATAGATACATAGATAGATAGATAGGATAAGGGGCGACCATTTAATATCTACTAAGGAGGGGGCGACCATTATTACTAAGAATGTATGAACCAAGGGGGCAACCATTTAATATCTACTAAGCAATGATGATAGATATACATAGATAGATAGATAGATAGATAGATAGATAGATAGGATAAGGGGGCGACCATTTAATATCTACTAAGGAGGGGGCGACCATTATTACTAGGAATGTATGAACCAAGGGGTCAACCATTTAATATCTACTAAGCAATGATGATAGATATACATAGATAGATAGATAGATAGATAGATAGATAGATAGGATAAGGGGGCGACCATTTAATATATACTAAAGAGTGGGCGACCATTATTACTAAGAATAAGGGGGCAACCATTTAATATCTACTAAACCCCCTGCGGACATGGGGACATACCCCCGCGGACATGGGGACATGCCCCCGCGGACATGGGGACATGCCCCCGCGGACATGGGGACATGCCCCCGCGGACATGGGGACATGCCCCCGCGGACATGCCCCCGGGGACATGCCCCCAGGGACATGGGGACATGCCCCCAGGGACATGGGGACATGCCCCCGGGGACATGGGGACATGCCCCGGGGACATGGGGACATGCCCCCGGGGACATGGGGACATGCCCCCGGGGCCATGGGGACATACCCCCGGGGACATGGGGACATACCCCCGGGGACATACCCCCGGGGCCATGTGGACATACCCCCAGGGACATGGGGACATACCCCTGGGGACATGCCCCGCGGGCATGGGGACATGCCCCCTGGAACATGCCCCCGCGGACACGGGGACTTGCCCCCGCGGACACGGGGACTTGCCCCCGCGGACACGGGGACATGCCCCCGCGGACACATAACTGCACTGCATCACTGCCTTGCATTACAACACTGCAGTCTGCATTGCAGCCCTGTTCTACTGCACTGCATCACAGAACCTCATTACTGCAATGCATTACAGCACTGCAGTACAACACTTCATTACTGCACTGTATTTCAACAGTGCTTTTTTGCACTGCATAACTGCACTGCATTACAGACCACATCACAGCACTGCTTACAACACTGCATAACTGCACTGCATAACTGCACTGCATTACTGCATGCTTTGCATCACTGTATTACAGCACTGCATTACAGCACTGCATTACAGCACTGCATTACAGCACTGCATTACACTGCATTATTGTACTGCATTACATCACTGCCTCACTGCATTACTTTACAACAGAATTACAACAATGAATCATTGCGCTGCATTACAGCAACTTGTTATTGGACTGCTTTCTGTATTCTGCATTAAAGCACTGCACTACAACACTGCATTACAGCACTGTATTACAGCACTGTATTACAGCACTATATTACAGCACTGCATTACAGCACTGCATTACAGCGCTGCATTACAGCACTACATTACATTACAGGTCAGGCGGCAGGTCGGTTGGCTTACTTTTCATGACAGTTTACTGACATGGGCGAGTCTATACCAAAGGGTGTTCATATATATATATCAAAAGGTGTATATATACTGTACCAATGGTTTTATACACCCATGGGTCCACACACACCCATGGGCGTACACTCACCCATGGGAGTACACACACCCATGGGTTTACACACACCCATGGGCGTACACACACCCATGGGCATACACTGACCGATGGGCATACACACACAGATGGGCATACACATGGGCGTACACACAGATGAGTGTACAGGTGGGCATACCCACACAGCTAGGCGTAGAGGTGGGCCTGCACTGACAGATGTGTGTGTACACACAGGTGGCCCTGCAGACACACATGGGCGTCCACACACACATGGGCATCCGCACTGGGATGGGCATACAGATGGCCATGCACATACAAATGGGCATGCACACAGATGGGCGTGCACGCACAGATGGGCTTACACACACTGACGGGCGTGCTGATATGGGCGTATACATGCAGATGGCTGTACATATGGGCATGCGCACACAGATGGCCATATCGATGGGCGTGCACACGAAGGTGGCTGTGCACACACAAATTGGCATACACACACAGATGGTCGTACTCCCAGCTAGGTGTAAAGGGGGGCGTGCACACTAAGAAGGCATGCACTCACAGATGAGGGTTCCAACACAGATGGGCATACACTCGAGAGATGGGCATAGGCCTACAGGTGGGCGTACACATAGATGGGTGTACAGGTGGGCGTGCCCACACAGATAGGCATTCAGGTGGACATGCCCACGCAAATGGGTGCGTACACAGATGTGTGTGTACACACAAATTGGCGTGCACACACAGATGAGCATGCCAGACGAGCTCCAGATGGGCGTACATTTGACGATGGCAGTACACAGGCATACACAATGGATGTACACATATACGCCCCTCGAATAAACCCATTGTCAAATAGAGGCCCCACTGCGCCATGGACAACAACGAATATATATCTATTTATTATTATTATTGTAAGACTCAGCTTTTTTAAGCCAGGTCCAAACAAGCTGCACTCAAAACACAAATTGTTATTCATCTTTTATGGATCGACACAGTCACACTTGATTGCACTTGATCAGCAAAAGGCGTCCAGCAGCGCCCGCGGTCATATTATCATCGCTTGCGATTCTAGTTTGAGCATAACATAGGCTGTGACAGCGGAACTCTTCAATTACCCGCTCTCTGGCGTCTGGGCGCAGAAATAAACTTTTTCCGGGAACCTCCGCCATTTTGTAGACCTGTACAATGCAATGGGGCCAGGTTTTTCCGAGGTCCATAACATTGTTTAATCTGCCTGACATCACTGGATTAGCCCAAACTATTCGAGTTCTGTATCTAATAAATGGATCCCGCTAGTTTTTTTTCTTCCTTCATCGGGCCCTAACTGAAGAAATACGTCATCAATCGATGGATAATGATCGGAATCCATGGTAAACATTCCACTTAAGGCTCGGTGATACAATCCGTAGTGTTTAAGTGGTTTTACAAGTGTCCTGGAGCCCGGAATCCAAGCGTCGATCGACTACGCAATGGTGCAAAATGGCGGCATGTTCCCGGAAAAAGTTTATTTATGCTGTAAATAGGAGAGTTCCACTACCACAGCAAACAATGTGTGTTTCCCTTGTATAATGGCAATATTAAACCAAACTTATATAACATCTCAGCTCTAGAAAATACAGACATGTTGCACTTGAATCTTTCATATGCACGCTCTGTTGTGACTATTGAACTAGAACCTAATGGTTGCGATGATGACTCTATTGAGAAAATAATATCAAAGTTGAAAACCCGTTTTTCGTTTCTTAGAGTACATAGGCCAATCATGATACGCCATGAACACACAAACTGTCTGCCTTAACAAGAATCACAAGATTCAATAATAACAGCTTTAACATGCTCGGATAGAAAAAGTGGCAAAATTTTAGTTATATTTGAACATATGGCATACTATCATCTGATCTCTCATTCATACATACCATCTATGACTATTACACTCAAATACCTTGCATTACAAACACTTAGTCAGCTAGAAATTGTTTTAATTTTATGTACTGTAGCACTAACTATGATGACATGCTCTAGTATTACCAGGGGTGAAAGGAAGTATACATAGGGAGGTCTGAGTGACCTCCCGGAGTAGAACCCGAAAAACCGGATAATGGGAACCTAGTGTCTGAGTAAAAAAAAACATAGGCTGCGCAGCAGCGTACCCTTGGCTATTCAGCAGGCTATTCTGCAGGTTGGGGAGGGGGGAAGCAAGACTGGCCGCCCCCCCCCAAAAAAATTTGGAGAACAGTTAAAACATGGGCACAGACAATAATTAAGGATTTGAAAAATAATAGTTGAATAAAAATTGGCAGAATCAGGAAATTTGTAATAACAGCAGTTTCTTGGTACCACCAGAAAGGAAATTTTTTGTAGTTTCACCAAAAAAGAATTCAACAAAATTCAACACTGGGGAAAATGGTCAAAACGATCGCCATAGCAACCAAAGTCAAACATTTTTATAAATTATCACAAATAAACATTTTATTTATTTTGATTAGGTTATTTTGGAGACATCATTAAAAGTTGTTTCAATAACTGTACCCCATGCATGCCTACTCCTTGTGATGAAATCAAACTTAGGGGTAAAACGTTCAAAACATTCCAAAATGGAATGTTTTTATTCAAATTTCATGGTTTTTTAAGCATATCTGCCGAATTTTCCTTTGTAATAGGCCAGTGGTAAAACTAATCTTCAAATGAAGCATATCTGTGGAAAGAATATTTTGTCAGCCTTCCTATGGTATCATATTTATCTTTGAAAAGTGAGTTTTGGTACCAGAAACTTGATTGATGCACCGCCAATGTCAAGAAAAATTGTGGCGTTATCGAGACGCTATCCGAGGCCTAAATTACACGACAATATATGAACCTAGTGCTATCCAATCATCACAAAACAGGCCAAAATATACTCTAACTGGCCATTTATAATAGCAAATACACAATCATGAATGGAATTGGCATGTTCTAAAAGTATGTTGCCATAGCAACCAAGATCAATTATGACAGCAAGGCAACCTGCATCTTTTGGGACAGGATGGTAAAATTATGACACAAAGAAAGTGATAATCTCTGAACAAAGTTGCAATTTGACTGTGAAAATCAACAATGCCTTCATTTCTTTTTTACAAATGAAACATATCAGTGAAAAGGACATTTTCTCATCATAACCTTGATGTCATTTTTTAAAAATTTAATTGAAATTTAGTTAAAAAACCTGGATGATGACTCAAAATTGTCAAGCAAAATTGTGACATAATTGAAAAGCAATTTGTGGCGTAAATCATGTAAAAACTAGATCCAAGTTCTGTGCTGTCATAACAAATACTGCAAAAATGTACTGCAAGGAGTATTTTAATTTGATATTTCAATCACCGTGATAAGTACTATACTCTCTAACATTCAGTTGCCATAGCAACCAACATCCATGGTGACAGACAGGCTGAATTTTGACACAAAGGAGGTGAATATTGTCAAACATAGTATCATTTTGGCTTTGAATATCTACAAAATTTCATTGCCACCCTGATAATGATGCCTTAAAATAGATAGGGAATTCTGTCCCCTTTCCTGTGAGTTATCATAACCAGTCAAAATGTAATTTAGTGATAAGAATCTGAATAATTCACAAAAATATTTAGAAAACTTGTGACATCATTTAGAGGCAATGAAAAATCTTAATCATACAATAAACTGAAGTGAGTACTGTCCTAACCTTCCAAAAATGTTCAAATAAATATTAATCAACAATTTATGTCAAGTTTTTAATCAACACAATTAAGGACTTAATGTTCTAATAGCGTGTTGCCATATAGCGACCAATATTTAAGAAGGCAGGAAGGCAACGTTTTTCACCCAAAGCATGTGAACAATGTCCTACAAAGTGGCATTTTGGCTGTGAATAACAACCCATAATCATTGTATTTTTCCAAATGAAACATATCCATGGGAGTACATTTGCTTACTTGTCCTGTGATGTAACTTTTGCCAATTTAGATTTTTAAATTAGTAAAGACAACATCACTGTCAAGATGAGAAAATTGTCTTTTATTTTGTTGGGGGGACCTGAGCACATTGGGACGTTTTTAATGTCTACTAATTTTACTTAGTGCTGAAAGTACTGAGCAACTCAGAAGTTTGCATGAATATCACCAACACCATTGAGCTTAAATCCAAGGCGTAATAGATTAGACGGCACCTGCCCTTTTGCAGCCAGATAGCAAAATGTGAGTCCTGACCTTAATGGTCCCAATATGCACCAACAGGGCACATTGGGACATCAATTAAAAAATCATTTTGACACTCCATGCGCACTAGATACTACATTTAAGCAGTACTTAAGACCATATACAGTGCATTTAAAACACCTTGTAGCGCCAATATTCAATAACTTAAACAGTTTTAAACATTTAACATAAACTGTCCTGGGTGCGGTCATCTATGTAAGTAACACACAGTGCTATGTGATAAATATGTTCAAGGAGCGTGGTAATGCACTCTGTCTCTATTTACTGTGGTCTGAATACCTATTGTGTGCTGTCCCAGATCATTCAGTTGACTTGGACACTTATTGCATTCTGCCATAAAGTGTGTGTCCCAATGAGCTATGACTTATACATCAAAATGCTAATTTTTCAGGCACGAGTAAGTATGTTTACCAGGATAGCAATTTATAACTGTTTGTTACAATGTATAAAATACACACAAGCTTTGGGAAAGCCTCATTGTTCATGGTTTTTCCACAGAATGGTTTGAATTGGACGCCTTTGAATTTACTTTAGTAGTAGGAAAACAAACTTTTCGTCACAATACTTCTATAGGGCTGTAATTTGTCAATAAAATGATAGGAACATCATGATGCGAAATTACAAGATATGGCACTACCATATCATATGCCTTGCCAAGAACCAAGAAAACCCCGATGTCCCATAGTGTCCCAGTGTGCTCCGGTTCCCCCTACACCTCATTTGAAGAAAGAAAGTGGACACTGTTGTTTTTTTTTCAATACTGTTTTATTTTGGAATATTTTGTCAAGTTTTACCTCCTGTTATCACTGATGTTATTTGCTATGGCAGCAGACTGCTGGAACAATCAAAAGGGTGGTTAGAAAATATTTTTTTGATTAGTATTTTAGGTGTTATAAACTCCTGCCCATAAATATGGAATACTTTTTTGGAAAAAGAGTGTCAAATAAAAGTAAATTATAGAGTGTGAATGTAAGCAAGTTCCATTGTAAAGCTCTAGTTATCTTCTCTAATGACTCTTTGAAAGCCTCAACTGCATTTTTGGCAAGGATTTTTAGTTGAATGCACGTCACCCTTACCCCCCCCCCCCCCGAATTACCATATTTCATGCTGCTGTAACTTTTCATGGGGTTAACACTGGAGCATGCATTTAAACGACATCATGTTCTGCCCTTTAACAGTAATTGGAAGAAGTTTTGATTGAATCAGGCCGTCATGTTCTCCTGCAGAAGTTGCTAAAGTTATCAATTTCAATGGAGAATGTTGAAGTATTCCGTATTTATGAGCAACGGTGTAGTTATTGCATGATTTTGGTCTCTCATTTCTACTCAGCAGTACATTTTGCTTAATATTTTTAATGCTTCATTCTGGTTTTAAGTACTAATTAGAATTGGTTTAAGGTGGCTCGCTACTCATGGAGCAGCTATGGCGGCGTCACCATAGCAACAACAGCCTGCTGAGCTCTGTGGACTGCTTTTTAGGTTTTTTATAATTCCGTGCGACTGCCACTTCGTTTGTCATTTGCGTCACTTCTATTAGGGTTAGAAACTTCTGGTTTGAAGCATTAGATGCGCTATGAACATCACTATGACATGCCAGAGATTCAGCTTTATGGTCCGAATAGAAACTTTTTACACGCAAGGAGGTCTAATTTCTAAAAATTGACTTTGAGATATAAATAAATTTTTATCTCAATTTCTATCGCGGTAGCAAACCTTCTCTTATACATTTTATTGTTCCTAACAATATTTGGAAATTAATGACAAAAAAAAGAGAAATCCTATCCCGTCAATTTTTTTTAGCGCCATGGTTTATAAAAAAAATTTAAATTGTCAAAATCAAAACTTTTATTCCGAGCCCCTTGGAAAGTCCTTTAAACTAAATATATCTCTTTGAAATTGTAATCAGCAGTTCCATTGAAGTTTTTTCTTCAATTCCTTGCGTCATTTCATAATATGGGATGCATGACCACTGATTGGCAGGACAAACTTCACAGAAAGAAAGATAAGAAAAGAATTGAGTTTTTCAGGTTTGCGTGGACTGACTTTCTTGTACATAACCTCAAATATTTCGAAAAAAAGGCAGGTTGCGACCACTTTTTTTTACATATCCTTGCTATAAACTATATTTTGGATCATTCTAAACTATTTTTGAGAAATCTTATCTTAGAAAGTTCACGAGCATCGAGCCACCTTAAATTAAGAAATATTAGATCATAATAAAGATGGTAAAATTTGCCTTCTGTGATTCATTGAGAGAAATCAATCACCTTGAATTGTTATTCACAACCAAACTACCTTTTTGTTGGGTGGTATTCACCTAATTTGTGTAGCTCTAAAATTGTGATCAAAGATAATAATCGCTATGGCAACAAACTATTAGATCATTAATACATCCCTGTTCATGCTGACATAAATGTCAGCGTAAAACACTGGAGACTGTATATTTTGCATATATATATTTATTGTCACATTTGACACATTCAGTAGTGCTACTGAGCGCAGTTTCAAGCGCTGGAATGTGCGTTCCAGCGCATCTTTCCTTTTAGGGATGCTATCACTCGCACTTCAGATTGTGTCATTCAGCGCACCCCTGATTGTGCTATCCCTCGCACTCTTGGGGTGTAATTGAAGACCATGAGTGGTTATGCCATGCATGGCATTCGTGGAAGTGCACTCTTGATACTGCGAGTGAGCGCACTTTATTCAGCTCCTGGTTGTGCCATGGGTGACACTCTATTATAAGCAGATCACAATGCATTTCATTACACTCTCAGGGGTGATGGGAGTGTGTTCCAGCGCACTCTTGGAAGTGTGATCCAGCGTACCCTTGGGAGTCAATCAATGAGCATTGTGAAATGCAAGGACTGTGAAATAGTTGGAGTTTGAATAAACATTTCTTTGGAAAGACTGACAGACAGGCAGATTAATAGAAAGACAACAAGAAAGACTAAGAAACAGACAGATATACAGATATATAGATAGATGAATTGATAGATATAGGTAGATGGATAGATAGATAGAAAGATATATAGATATATAGATATATAGACAGACAGACAGATGGCTAGACAGCACAGGCAGACAGACATACATACAGATAGAAAGATAGATAGATAGATAGATAGATAAATAGATAGATAGATAGATAGATAGATAGATAGATAGATAGATGGAAAATCCGAATTCTTACAAAATCATGCTAACATGTTTGTAAAACATTTCATCCTCATTAGGCTGGTGCTTCTAAGAACACATTCAGTAGTGCTCCTAAGAACACCTCCAGTAGGGCTCCTGAGAACACCTTCAGGAGTGCGCTGGATGACACAATGCAGCTCCGTGGATGTGTACTCAGTAGCACTCCTGAGCAATCAAAGTCGGCCGCGTGAGAGCAATGGGGTGCGCCGGATTGCAGAGCCATGGGTGCGCTGGATGGCATAGTCAAGCTTCACGCGTGCGAGTGAAGACACATCCACGCGCGTGGCTGTACAATATTTAACAGGCCCACGCTTATCACGCGCGTGGGAATGCCATCTGTGACCTCGTGAGGGTGTTCTCACTCGCAATAAATATACCTCATATTTTGCATATTTACGAAAGGATTGGACTGTATCGTTTTTTCATTGTATATTTAATTAAGATCCCTGATTTCCTTGTAATAATGTCACAATTTTTTTAGACATTTTTGTGCACTATCATATTTTGACACAAAATGTCATTCTGATTGATTATTATTATTGGGCTTACATCACAGGCAAGGTCACAAAACAAGACAGAAAGATAATGTTGATTTTCACTGCCAGAAGACTACTTGTTTGGCACTATTCACCTTTTCTGGGTGAAACTTGACTTTCTGGCCATCATGGATGTTGGTTGCTATGGCAACTTACTGTTAGCTCTAGGGTAAATATCAAATTAAAATACTCCTTGGAGTACATTTTCGCAGTGTTTGTTATGACAGCACAGAACTTCGATCCAGTTTTTATATGATTTACGCCACAAATTGCCTTTTGATAACGTCACAATTTTGCTTGTCAATGCCGAGGCATCATGCAAGCTTTTTAATTTAATTTCAATTATATTAAAAAAAATATGACATCAATGTTATGATGTGGAAATGTCCTTCTCACTGATATGCTTCATTTGTAAAAAAGAAATGAAGGTATTGTTGATTTTCACAGTCAAATTGCAACTTTGTTCAGAGATTATCGCTTATTTTGTGTCATAATTTTACCATCCTGTCCCAAAAGATGTAGGTTGCTATGGCAACAGTCTAAAAGAACACACTAGTTCTTATCGTAATAACTGAAATGTTAAATTAAGATGCTGATTGGAGTAGATTCTGGGATTTTTGTGATTACTGCATAGAACTAGGGCCAAGTTATTAGATGATTTAGGTTCGTGGCAGACTCACAATGTTTCTTGACAGATGTGAGGCCTCATGAGTCATGCAGATTTTTACAAAAAATGTCAATTCCATTTGAGAAATATCACATCAGGGGGAAGGTGAAGATATGTCCTTTTTACTGTATGCTTCATTTGGAAAAAAGCAAAGAAAAATATGATGATACTCACAGCCAAAATACTTCTTTCCTCAGAAATAAACAACTACTTTGTATTAAAATTTGCCTTGCTGTCATAATTGATCTTGGTTGCTACGGCAACATACTTTTAGAACATGCCAATTCCATTCATGATTGTGTATGTGCTATTATAAAAGGCCAGTTGGAGTATATTTTGGCCTGTTTTGTAATGATTGGATAGCACTAGGTTCATACTGTTGTGTAATTTAGGCCTCGGATAGCGTCTCGATAACGCCACAATTTTTCTTGACATTGGTGGTGCATCAATCAAGTTTCTGGTACCAAAACTCACTTTTCAAAGACTAATATGATACCATAGGAAGGCTGACAAAATATTCTTTCCATAGATATGCTTCATTTGAAGATTAGTTTTACCACTGGCCTATTACAAGTGAAAATGCGACAGATATGCTTAAAAAAACATGAAATTTGAATAAAAACATTCTATTTTGGAATGTTTGGAACATTTTACCCCTAAGTTTGATTTTATCACAAGGAGTAGGCATGCATGGGGTACAATTATTGACACAACTTTTAATGATGTCTCCAAAATAACCTAATCAAAATAAATAAAATGTATATTTCTCATAATTTATAAAAATGTTTGACTTTGGTTGCTATGGTGACCGTTTTGACAATTTTCCCCAGTGTTGAATTTTGTTGAATTTTTTTTGGTGAAAATAAAAAAATTTTCCTTTCTTGTGGTACCAAGAAACTGCTGTTATTACAAATTTCCTGATTCTGCCAATTTTTATTCAACTATAAGGCCATTAGCAATTTCGGAATTCAGATTGACTTGACAGCTTATAATATTTCAGCCACTAATCTCCATGGAACCTATTTTTATCTGAATCTATTTACCATTTGAGTTTTTTTATCTATCAACATTTTCTTTTGGCCTGTATGATTCAGACAATAAGTCATTCATACCATGTAGTTGTCTAACAATATATAATTTCATGACTGCTGCTCATGAAATCCACAGAAATGTGGACAAACCAATGAAATATTAAAATATAAGTGATTGTCTGGAAAAAGGTGTCAAATGATTGATAAAGACCTATATTTTTGACTTCGGGAAATTTTAATCATTTTGGAGAGTGGGATCCCCTGTTTTTGAGTTAAGATTGTACATGATATCACACCAAAATCTGCACAACTGTAAAAGGGGATGGACACATCATCTTTCATGAAGGATAACTTAAGTTATTTTCACTTCTCCTGGTCACTCAGCATATCATTTTGTACAGAATTTATCATTTTTGAATATTTTGCTTAACCAAGTCATGGAGTATAATGAGTTATTCCCACTGCAAAGAGGGTCCTGGATGAGTTTTAGTCATGTCATTCCGTCACAACAATAACCTTATTATTGTTTTCCTGTATACCATGTATAGTTTGCAGTTGTATAAAAGATTAATTCTACAATGAGACCACAGCAGAAAAATATTTTGGCTGGTTTCCTTTTAACTTGTTGTCCATTTGTCTTCCTAGCTACCCTGAACGGAATGGCATTTTGGCTGTGACAGAATGACACAATATGTGATGGAATGACACCATAGCTGAAAATTATAGGCCTGCTGTGTGACTGAATGACATATTCCAATCATATCATTCTGCCACAATGTTAACCTTCTTTTTGTTGTCCTGTCTAGCATGCAAAACGTGGGAGTGCATCAAAGTTGAATTCTACAATAAGGCAAAAGTAGAAAAGTATTCTTTCTCGTTTTTTTTTTTCAAATTTGGGGTAAATTAGTATTCCTAGCTACAGCATATGAAATGCTATTATGGCTGTGACGGAATGACGCAATACACCACAGAGTAATTGAAAACTGTTGTATACCTACAACGTAATGGCAGATTCCGCTGACGATGACATAAATGAAATCTCTTATGATATATTTTTTGAAAATGAAATACATTTATAAGGTTGGTGGAACAGATTTGAAAATTGTTTGCTAGTCCAGCCACAATCATCTGATAGGTCATAGCAACTGTCATTCCGTCACAGTCATAGAAATACATAGAATGGACATGAGGCTCTGGCAGATGAAGCAACCAAATCCACCATCTTGGAACTGCCCTGTATCCTGGCTCAATGTAACCGTGACGTCACCAATAACAGTGATGTCACTTATAACAATGGCATGACGTCACTTCATAATTAGTCTATTGTGACGTCATGTCTCAGGGCAGTTCCAATATGGCGGATTTGGTGACCTCATCTTGAGGTGGCATCATACAGCCTCAATGCCTCATTCCGTTCTATGTATTTCTATGGTCACAGTGCCCCTGGCTGGTGTACGTCTTGATACCAACACAAAAACTGTTGAAAAGTTCACTATTTTTTCATGACAGACAAGCTCACATTATAGAAGATTATGGAAGAATATGTACAACAAATTCAAATAACATTGATATTTTCTTTCACTGTCATTCCGTCACAAGAGCAGATACATTTAAAGCATGTAGCAAGATGTACAAATGTTTATATTGTTTAAATTTCAACTTTTGAATATTTTCCACTATAGCTGTTATACAAGTACACTCAGTTCAGTGTGTCACTCAAATACATGATCTTATAATATAAAAGATTTATTTGTAATATAATTATGTAGACAATGTCTAGTGTAGAGGGCCGAGAGGTAAATTTTAGCAAAGTCTTGATACACCTATATTATACATAGTAACAAATTTTTTTAACATCTCGGCTGCGCCTCGGCGATGAAAATAATACTTACACAATTGTTTAACTAGTTTTGAGTCATTATGGCGCAGGGGTTAACAAAGAAGAACAAAGTAGTAAAGAATAACAAATTTTATGAGAACGAATAAAAATGCTGTTAGCACAGAAAATAGACAAAAATGCAGTGACCAATCTAGCCATGCAAGATCCAGAGCCAATCAGATAGAGATCCACCAATAATATAGATCCACCAATATAATGCCACTAGTTTCGAAATAGGAAAACATGACAATCTCCACCAGTTCGCATGTTGTGAGACAAACTGTATACCAATAGGCCTTCCTGGTAAAATAAACCTCCGTTCTCTTTACATGAACGCCTACATGGGTTTCTAAATACCAGAACATTGTCCAACACACTGTTTTTTTTTTGGGATTGCTTCTGATCCCAGAAATGCTGCTGCATGTAATGCCACTTCTGGGTCAGAGACACTTGGATTGACTGAACTGGATCCGTGCACCAAGTATGAAGCATCTACATTTAGTTATTCAACAATTTGACAACAAATAACCAACAGAAAGTCGTAATGTCGTCAAGATGCGACGCTACACAATCTTTGGCTACACTGCCGTGAATTTATCAGATCAAGTTGTGACGTCATGACAAATAATCGTATGACGTCACAAACAAATTGCTGAGCGATCGGCTTGATTGCTGCTGGTGACGTCACAACATAGTGCTATAAATAAACGCCTCAAAACACGACGCAAAATAAATTGGATCGCAGGCTGAAGCACTGATTGACAGGTCGCACATGCTGTGACCTTGGGGGAGGCCCGTGCCGGCCCTCTATTATTGGTCCTGTCATTCCGTCACAAATTAGATCTGGTAACTGTCATTCCGTCACACTACTTCTGGTTAGTATCTCCTTTCTCTAACACAGAAACTGATGAAACTTCTTATTTCTAAATGAAAGACAAGCTAAGAATATCTGCTTTGAAAATATTGCAAACTGTATCATTAAAACACATAAGATAAGCAGTTAAAGGGAATTATTTGAGATGAGGAAATTCTTATGTCCATTTCACTGTCATTCCATCACGGCAGTGAATACGCATCATATATTTTACAGCCCTTAATATGAATTTGCATTCAGCAAACATTTAACAAATAAAATGTGTCTTAATAAAATATGCTTATTTATATCAGCCCTCCTTCGCATTATTTTTGAGTTTTTAAATGTGGAAGATACATTGATGTTCATTTTTGTCATTCCGTCACCGTGGACTTCATGTGCTTTTGATGTGTTCTGCATATTAGCCATCCACTTAACCCTTACTGGACTGAAAGGACATTTATGGCATCCCTAGCTAGCTGCCTGAGGGACCATTTATGTCCCTAAACAACAGCTTGTGACGTCACAATCGTCCTGGGAGATTGTTTAGTTTGAACAGCCCAGTGCAGTAAGGGTTAACCACCAAGTGAGACTGACAGAAGATTATGTAACAGTTACAAATAACTAAATAAAAGGGGTTTACATTACTTTATCTTCTGAAATACATCACTGAGATTAGATATTAGCATAAAGTTATAATTATTGTGAGTTAAAGATTTAGTGTCAGCATTTTAAAATATTAACAAACAAATGCATGTTTTTGAATATACTTAATTAATGCTTTGAAAGTAGTCAAAGTACACATATATAAAATTTATATATTTCCTATTGATAATATATGATGAGGAGTGGTACAAAAAGTCAATTTTAGATATTATTGTGGCAAATTTGATTCACCACGGTCAAATATTTACTGATAGGCCTATATGATTATCGGAAAATCCTTCATGTTTATCCAATTTTGTTGGTATTGACCTCTGCTGTGAATAAAATTTGCATGTTGTTCAAAATTAGCATGATGATGATGTGAAACATGTCAGGTTTATTTCTACAAAAAAATGTCAACGACTGGTATGACATCAGAATGAAATGGAGAGTAAATAGACATTTTAACAATTATTGCATTTTAAATCATAAATTTCAATAGAAAAATTTGAAGTAACTCATGCAATGGCTGTGAATATTAGTCGAAAGTGTGTCTAACTACAATTGGTCAATAACGTTTTTTTGGAGGGCATTATGGGGTTTTAATCAGTTATGGCCGGAGGGCAGAAATCATTAACTTAATGCCCGAGCCGCCAGGCGAGGGCATTAAATGATTTCTGACCGAGGGCATAACTGATTAATACCCCATAATGCCCGACAACAAAATGTTATTATCATTATTATTATTTTTTAACACTTAACTCTTCTTTTGGATCCATTAACGCCCGCTCCGTTTTCGCGTTCTCACGCCTTTGTTATGAAATATAGGGCAAAATCGATTACATACGAATAATCTGCTCTTCCTGGAGATAATTCTAGGCTTTTAAATATTTCAATTCGGACCATTTTCGGCCGATTTAGCCCAAAAACTGACAGAAAATTTAATTTCTGATGTCAACAACATCGCCATGACGTCACTTTTGATGACGTCACGATATAAAAAATACAACAGGTGGCGTTTTCGCAGGCATTAACGGCCATTATTATCATTTTAGAGGGCATTGTCTGTGGGTTAATGCTCATTTCGTGGGCGTTAATGGCCGTTAACGCCCGCGAAAGCGCCCTCTTGTGTATTGTACCGTATCGTGACGTCATCACAAGTGACGTCATGGCAATGTTGTGACTTCAGAAATTGAATCAAGCTGTCTATTTGGATCAATCTCGGCTAAAAATGGTCCGTTTTGAAAAATTTAAAAGCCTAGGATTATCAAACTCAGCATGGTGAGTTCATTTTTGCACACGGATTTGCTGTAGCTTTAATAATAAGGCCGTACGAACGGAAAAATCGGCGCGGGCATTCAGTGAAGGTAATTTTTTTCCTGGATGTTAAAAATGATAATAATGATAATAACATTTTGTTGTCGGGCATTATGGGGTATTAATCAGTTATGGCCCTCGGTCAGAAATCATTTAATGCCCTCGCCTGGCGGCTCGGGCATTAAGTTAATGATTTCTGCCCTCAGGCCATAACTGATAAATACCCCATAACGCCCTCCAAAAAAACGTTATTGACCAATTATTATCATTTTACAGGGCATTGTCTGGCCATTAACACCCTGTTCGCGGGCGTTAATGGCCATTATTATCATTTTAGAGGGCATTGTCTAGCCATTAACGCCCAGTTCGCAGGCGTTAATGGCCATTATTATCATTTTAGGGGGCATTGTCTGGCCATTAACGCCCAGTTCGCGGCGTTAATGGCCGTTAACGCCCGCGAAAACGCCCCCTGGTGATTTTTTACTGAACGTGACGTCATCCTAAATGACGTCATGGCGATGTTGTTTACTTTCTGAGTTCAGTTTTCTGTTGTTTTCTTGGCTAAATCAGCCAAAAATCGTCCGATTTGAAAAATTTAAAGACCTACACTTATCAATCAAGGCCTGATAAGTTGATTCCTGTGCACAGATTTGTTCTAGCTTTAATAGTAAGGACGTAAACTCGAAAAAACGGCGGGGGCGGTTAATGAATCCAGGAGAAAAGGTAACTTTCTTGTTGGATGTGGATTGTGTTAAGAAATGATAATAATGATAATAACATTTTGTTATCGGGCAGAAATCATTTAATGCCCTCGCCTAGCGGCTCGGGCATTAAGTTAATGATTTCTGCCCTCAGGCCATAACTGATTAATACCCCATAATGCCCTCCAAAAAAAACGTTATTGACCAATTAACGCCCGCGAAAACGCCCCCTGGTGTATTGTACCGTATCGTGACGTCATCACAAGTGACGTCATGGCGATGTTGTTGACTTCAGAATCCTGTCAGATACAGGCTAAATCAGTGAAAAATCGTCCGATTTTGGAAATTTAAAAAACCAAAATGATCAGGAGAAAAATTCCTGAAGATCTAGATATACAGCGCTGCTCTACATTGAATAATAATGGCGCGAAAGCGCAAAATGCGACGATCGAATAACAAAGGTAAAGTCAAAATTCAGAGTTTGTCATGAAATTTGAGATTAAAATATGCAACTTTTTCCTGGTTGGACCCCAGACTACATGTCCACGTGGTCTTGTTTGTCCTTGTGTCTGATTTTGCTGCTCTTTCCTTTTCTTTGCTGCTGGATTATCATTTTGCAGGGCATTGTCTGGCCATTAACTGCCTGTTCGCAGGCGTTAATTGGTCAATAACGTTTTTTTCAAGGGCATTATGGGGTATTAATCAGTTATGCCCTCGGTCAGAAATCATTAACTTAATGCCCGAGCCGCCAGGCCATAACTGATTAATACCCCATAATGCCCTCCAAAAAAACGTTATTGACCAATTAACGCCCGCGAAAAAGCCACCTGGTGTATTGTGACGTCATCAGAAGTGACGTCATGGTGATGTTGTTGTTTTTTATATGCTAAAACGGCCAAAAATGGTCAGAATTGAAAAATTTTAAAGCCTAAAATTATCTACAGGAAGAGGAGAACACTGTTATCTAATCGGTTTTGCTCTAGATTTAATAACAAGAGCGTTAGAACGCAAAAACGGAGCGGGCGTTAATGACAACAAAAAAAGGGTAACTTTCTTCTTGGATATGGATTGTGTTAAAAAATGATAATAATGATAATAACATTTATTTGTCGGGCATTATGGGGTATTAATCAGTTATGGCCCTCGGGCAGAAATCATTTAATGCCCTCTTCTGGCGGCTCGGGCATTAAGTTAATGATTTCTGCCCTCAGGCCATAACTGATTAATACCCCATAATGCCCTTGAAAAAAACGTTATTGACCAATTAACGCCTGCGAACAGGCAGTTAATGGCCAGACAATGCCCTGCAAAATGATAATCCAGCAGCAAAGAAAAGGAAAGAGCAGCAAAATCAGACACAAGGACAAACAAGACCACGTGGACATGTAGTCTGGGGTCCAACCAGGAAAAAGTTGCATATTTAAAAAGTTTTTGCCCCCGATTTTTATATGCAGAAATTTGGTGTCGTTGGATAGGGAACAAGTTGAGCTTTCAGAATGTGTCGCTCTGAGACCATTCGCATAAGGTTGCTATGGCAACCAAAACATAATAAAAGTGGTTATTGGCTCAGCCCCTGGGCGAGAGCCTATGTAACGGGTCAGGCCCACATTCCTGTGTAACGCTGTGCACAACTTCCTGACAAAATTCTAGATCGTATAAAGTTGTCCTTTGGTACCATGTTTTCTAATCACCAAATGACTGCTCTTTTCTATTTTGGCTCCAATTTGTGAATTAGAAGTGCCAAAAACATAGTAATTACAAATTGCCAGGCCAAGCCAATGGTTGTAAGGCCAAGCCAAATTAATTTTTATGGTCAATTACATCTGCAGCACAGACCAATACTATGGTAGCATGGACGACAGGATTGATTACCTCTTTTTTAAAAAGGCCCTGTATTTCAACATGCCAGCTGTTTTCAATCCAGTTGAGTGATGCTGCATGGGTTTCTGAAAAATACTCAAGATAACCTCAAGTGACCTTAAAAGTGTGGATTTACCCCTTATCCAGACAACTCTTGATGACAGATCCTGTAACTTTGCAATGAGTAAACTTTTATCCCACCCTTTTCCACAAGATTACATGACAAATTGTATGTTCTTATTTAACAACAGTCCCAGCTCAGAGGCCAGGCTAAGGGCCGCAGCTCAGAGTCCTGGATTTCAACTTTGACCTGACTATGAGTCAGGACTGTGAGTCAGGACTGTGAGTCAGGACTGTGAGTCAGGACTGTGAGTCAGGACTGTGAGTCAGGACTGTGAGTCAGGACTGTGAGTCAGGACTGTGAGTCAGGACTGTGAGTCAGGACTGTGAGTCAGGACTGTGAGTCAGGACTGTGAGTCAGGACTGTGAGTCAGGACTGTGAGTCAGGACCCATTTTTTGAGCTCGTATATCGACCTAGATAGAATCGACCTTTACCTAGATAGAATAGACCTTGACCCACTTAGAACGACCTTGACCCACTTAGAATCGACCTTGACCCAGATTGAAATGACCTTGACCCACTTAGAACGACCTTGACCCTGATAGAAACAACCTTGACCCCAATAGAATCGACCTTGACCTAGATAGAATGACCTTGACCTAGATAGAATGACCTTGACCCACTTAGAATCGACCTTGACCCACTTAGAATCGACCTTGACCCACTTAGAATCGACCTTGACCCAGATAAAAATGACCTTGACCCACTTAGAATGACCTTGACCCTGAGAGAAACGACCTTGACCTAGATAGAAATGACCTTGACCCAGTTGGAACGACCTTGACCCAGTTGGAACGACCTTGACCCAGTTGGAACGACCTTGACCCAGATAGAAATGACCTTGACCCACTTAGAATCGACCTTGACCCACTTAGAATCGACCTTGACCCAGATTGAAATGACCTTGACCCACTTAGAATCGATCTTGACCCACTTAGAATGGCCTTGACCCCAATAGAAACGACCTTGACCCCAATAGAATCGACCTTGACATAGATAGAAATGACCTTGACCCAGTTGGAACGACCTTGACCCAGTTGGAACGACCTTGACCCAGATAGAAATTACCTTGACCCAGATAGAAATGACCTTGACCCACTTAGAAGCGACCTTGACCAACTTAGAATCGACCTTGACCCAGATTGAAATGACCTTGACCCACTTAGAACACCCTTGACCCTGATAAAAACAACGTTGACCCCAATAGAATCGACCTTGACCTAGATAGAATGACCTTGACCCAGTTGGAACGACCTTGACCCAGTTGGAACGACCTTGACCCAGATAGAAATGACCTTGACCCACTTAGAATCGACCTTGACCCACTTAGAACAACCTTGACCCCAATAGAATCGACCTTGACGTAGATAGAATGACCTTGACCTAGATAGAACGACCTTGACCTAGATAGAATGACCTTGACCCACTTAGAATCGACCTTGACCCACTTAGAATCGACCTTGACCCAGATAAAAATGACCTTGACCCACTTAGAACGACCTTGACCCCGATAGAAACGACCTTGACCCCAATAGAATCGACCTTGACCTAGATAGAAATGACCTTGACCCAGTTGGAATGACCTTGACCCAGTTGGAATGACCTTGACCCAGTTGGAACGACCTTGACCGAGATAGAAATGACCTTGACCCTTAGAATCGACCTTGACCCAGATAGAAATGACCTTGACCCTAAGAATCGACCTTGACCCACTTAGAATCAACCTTAACCCAGATTGAAATGACCTTGACCCACTTAGAACGACCTTGACCCCAATAGAATCGACCTTGACCTAGATAGAATGACCTTGACCCACTTAGAATTGACCTTGACCCAGATAAAAATGACCTTGACCCACTTAGAACGACCTTGACCCACTTAGAATCGACCTTGACCTAGATAGAAATGACCTTGACCCAGTTGGAATGACCTTGACCCACTTAGAACAACCTTGACCCCGATAGAAACGACCTTGACCCCAATAGAATTGACCTTGACCTAGATAGAAATGACCTTGACCCAGTTGGAATGACCTTGACCCAGTTGGAACGACCTTGACCCAGTTGGAACGACCTTGACCCAGATAGAAATGACCTTGACCCACTTAGAACGACCTTGACCATGATAGAAACGACCTTGACCCCAATAGAATCGACCTTGACCTAGATAGAAATGACCTTGACCCACTTAGAATCGACCTTGACCCAGATTGAAATGACCTTGACCCACTTAGAACGACCTTGACCCCAATAGAATCGACCTTGACCTAGATAGAAATGACCTTGACCCACTTAGAATCGACCTTGACCTAGATAGAATGACCTTGACCCACTTAGAATCGACCTTGACTCACTTAGAATTGACCTTGACCCAGATAAAAATGACCTTGACCCACTTAGAATGACCTTGACCCACTTAGAATCGACCTTGACCTAGATAGAAATGACCTTGACCCAGTTGGAATGACCTTGACCCACTTAGAACGACCTTGACCCCGATAGGAACGACCTTGACCCCTTTAGAATTGACCTTGACCTAGATAGAAATGACCTTGACCCAGTTGGAATGACCTTGACCCAGTTGGAACGACCTTGACCCAGATAGAAATGACCTTGACCCACTTAGAACGACCTTGACCATGATAGAAATGACCTTGACCCCAATAGAATCGACCTTGACCTAGATAAAAATGACCTTGACCCAGTTGGAACGACCTTGACCCAGTTGGAACGACCTTGACCCAGTTGAAACGACCTTGACCCAGTTGAAACGACCTTGACCCAGTTGAAACGACCTTGACCCAGTTGGAACGACCTTGACCCAGATAGAAATGACCTTGACCCACTTAGAATCGACCTTGACCCACTTAGAATGACCTTGACCCCGATAGAAACGACCTTGACCCCAATAGAATCGACCTTGACCTAGATAGAAATGACCTTGACCCAGTTGGAACGACCTTGACCCAGTTGGAACGACCTTGACCCAGATAGAAATGAGCTTGACCCACTTAGAATCGACCTTGACCCAGATTGAAATGACCTTGACCCACTTAGAACGACCTTGACCCAGATAAAAATGACCTTGACCCACTTAGAACGACCTTGACCCCGATAGAAACGACCTTGACCCAATAGAATGACCTTGACAGACTTAGAACGACCTAGACCCCGATAGAAACGACCTTGACCCAATAGAATAACCTTGACCTAGATAGAAATGACCCAGTTAGACCGACCTTGACCCAGATAGAAATTACCTTGACCCACTTAGAATCAACCTTGACCCACTTAGAATCGACCTTGACCAACATTGATATGACCTTGACCCACTTAGACCCAAATAGAAATGACCTTGACCCCTTTAGAATCAACCTTGACCTAGATAGAAATGACCTTGACCCAGTTGGAACGACCTTGACCCACTTAGAATCGACCTTGACCCAGATTGAAATGACCTTGACCCACTTAGAATCGACCTTGACCCACTTAGAACGACCTTGACCCACAGATACAAACAACCTTAACCACTTTGAATCGACCCAGATTGAAATGACCTTGACCCCGATTGAAACGACCTTGACCCAGATTGAAACAACCTTGACCCACATCTACCACGACTCGCCCTTGGCACCCGAGACTGACAATCACGACCCCAATCACGACTGACCACCACGACTCGACCTGGTCCACATTTACTCGACCCACATCTACTTGACAGGCACTACTCGACCTTGACAAAATTAGCATAATTTACAAAACCATCAGATGAATTCACAGCTATTATAGATATCACTTTTTTTTTCCTTTTCATGAATTCCATTATAAATTTTTTTTTTCTACAAAGGATAGCCAATCTGTTACATAAACCAAATATTAAGACAACCTTGACAACCACTACTCGATCTTGACAACCACTACTCGCCCTTGACAACCACAGCTATCATAAATATAGCTTTTTCTTTTTATGTCAAGCATAATTAACAAAACCAATTCATCAGATGAATTCA
The DNA here is from genome assembly GCA_026936325.1 of Platynereis dumerilii. Lineage (NCBI taxonomy): Eukaryota > Metazoa > Annelida > Polychaeta > Phyllodocida > Nereididae > Platynereis > Platynereis dumerilii. The sequence goes on from JAPTHN010000008.1 coordinate 7,837,407, forward strand.
CAGCTATTATAAATAAAGCTTTTTATTCCTTTTACATCATGTGTAGGCAAGAATAGGCCCCATTAGCCAGGCTAATAATACAAAACCAATTTGTCCGAGACAGATGAATTCCAAAATATTTTTTTTCTTCTTGTCATGAGAAGCAAAGAATAGGCCAGTATCAGATGAATTCACAGCTTTTATAAATTAAGCTTTTTTTCCCTTTACATCATGTGTAGGCAACAATAACCAATTTGTCAGAATTCCAAGTGCATTTTTTTTTTTATGTCATGAGAAGCCAAGAATAGGCCAGTATCAGAAGAATTCACAGCATTCATAAATTCTTTTTTTCCCTTTACATCATAGCCAGGCTAATAGAAAACCAATTTGTCCCAGTCAGAATTCCAAGTTCATTATGCATGATAAAAATTTTTTTTTCTTCATGTCATGAGAAGCCAAAAATAGGCTAGTACCAGTATCAGATTAATTCACAGCTATTATAAATATAGCTTTTTGTCATGTCAAGCTGAAAATTATTAAACCAAGTGAATTCACAGCTACCCGGTCAACCCCTTTTCAGCACATCAGAGAGGACTTCTCCATCCGAAGAAGATTCATGTGCTTGACCTGCTAGTGTTACACTGTCAAATTTGAAATTATGAGTCAGCTTACAGCGTAAGTCAATCAGAATGATTTGCTATTGGTTGAGATGGCCTGTATATATATAGGTAGATGACATAGGTAATGAAAGCGGTTATAATCCAATAGACCCATTTCACTGAGTGGCCTAACCTTTGGCCTCTCATAACTAATTCTATGATTTAAATTTAATTCCAAAATAATGACCTTAAAGTAACATTAACATGTATTTGCTTGAATCTGTCCTTTTGACTTCAGATGGAAATGATTGAGTGAGATGGTTGATGAGTTGGCAGTGTATACTCAGAGACAGGTTGATGTTAGGATGGATGGCTCTCCTCAAGACACTCCTTATTTGTATCTGAATTGGAGAACTGGTCTTGAATGAGATTCAGCTATAAACAGATACAAAAAACACTGGCATATTAATGTGCTTTTTCCTAACAGGTAAGAGCAACAAGTTCACCACCTCACACTTGCATTGGTGGTGAAGAGTCATAAAGGGAGCCATATAAGACCAGCTGTGAAAGGCAGAATATAGATCTCCTCTCCAAGTCACGCCTAACTTGACATTGAATACTGAACACTCCATATGAAATTCTTTTTATACTAAGTCCATTCATGTGAATTCAGAGAAAATACTTTTGCTTAATAAAAAGTCAGAATTTCAGTCTTTCTTGGCAGTTAATGTGATGTGCAATCATGTGCAATCATCAATGTGTAAAATTTCAAAGACATTACAATATTGCAAGGATATGATACATTTTTGAGCACTAACGTACCCTCAAATTGATGCATGCATAAATTAATGACTCCCACTGGTTGAGAGTTCATAGCCAGATGACAATGGGACTTCCATAGCAATACAGATTGCTGATGAGAAGCCCCATAGAATTGTTGTAATGTGAAAGCACACTACTGTCCCATGTTAGCCACAAGTTGAAGAGGTCTGTCTTCAACTTGTGTTTACCACCCACCGCCACTTGGAGGCCTGGGACATTCGGTGGGCCCCACCACCTGTTAATAATAATGAAAAAAGTTAGTTGTTGTCCTGGAGTGGCGTTGTTGTCCAATCCTTGTCCATCAACTTCCAGTCCTCCTTCTTCCAGTCCTCCTTCATCTTCTCCAATCCTCCATCTTCTTCCAGTCCTCACTTCCTCCAATCAATATTAGGATGTCGTGATGTGACGAGAAGTATGAATAAATAAGAAAATAAAAATAAAAATGGAAAACTAAATTTGAAGATTGATACAATAGACCTCCTCGTGGATTTATTTATTGATTTATTTAGAAATTCAAACAGAGTTACAAAGTTAAATCACCAATTTACAGTGACATTGGTCAGAATATCCTTAAAATGATATCACCAATACCACCATCGTAAAAATTACCACATTGCTATTGTGGTTATAGTCACACAGTCAGATCAGGCTCATTCTTGTTAAAAATGTAAATTGAAGTGGATTTTTAGTACTCCCCCCCCCTACCGACAGTTATACACGTCAAAACTTCATTTGTAAAAAACCATAACCATTACGCCATTACAACTTAATGAGGCTTTATTTTAGCAATAGGCCTACAGAATATATCACCAAATTGCTTCTTCTTCTTCTTCACAAAGTGAGTTTCCGTCTTTCAGAATCTAGCAGTTCTGTAATTATGTATAGTAAAATCCATTCTGCTGTAATATATGTAAGCAGGTGTTACTATTAAAAACTACTAAAAACCACTAGAAGCTCTAAAAGGTGATAAAAATAGTGGTTAAAAGTAATTAAAAACACATGCCTGTTAAGGCACTTCGTCTGGCTATCCATCTGTATTCCTTTGAGGCATATCTCTCTCTCCTTGGCGAGCTTTGTACATATAATATAATTACTAAATAATTCAATATCAACTGACCCAATGGTCAAAGAAGCATAACAAAGTTACTCCATTGCAAAGCAATGAGGCATTATTTTAGCAATATAGAGTGTATCTCCCAATTGTAAGTTAACTAAGTTACCATTCAGAATTAAAACCCTCCTTAAGTTTAATGTGGATTTTTAGTACCCCTCCTTAGCATGAATACGATCCAGATTTTAATCCCCCCCCTTGCAAACATATAAACGAAAAAATTAAAACCCCTTTAATTTTAATGTGGATTTGCATACCCATCCCAGGCGAATTATACACAACATATATTCAAAAAATTTGCCACCCGTCGAGGGGGGAGGTCCGGACATTGTCCGACGAGACGGACGCTGACACTGGGAGGCGCGAGCCAGAGTGCATGTGATGTTGGGGACGCCAACGCCACCGGCTGATGGTACCCTTAGAATGCAACACCAAGTGGCCATTACAACTTAGTACCAAAGAAGCCGTCACATTGCATGTTATGCTAGATCATATGGCTAGGTATCATAACTGTTGCTGGCTCACTGGACCAAGCGAGCAGGACTGAGAAGAATAGTAGTTTGTAATCCAACAAGCCGGTCTGAGAGCCATTATATGGCTCACCTAACCCAATGGCATTATTTTAGCGATATAAAAAATATCACCCAATTGGTAAAGAATTCAATATCAACCGACCCAATGGACAGGTCAAAGAAGCATTGCCACTTAGCAGACCCAATGAGCAGGTCTTTCATCAACCCAAATAGGCACATCTGAAAGAATCATAACCCAATGGGCAATGCCATGGTTAGAAGCCTGGTGATGAAGGAAAGACAACTGGCTCCATTTCTTTTCAGAGTGCCTCATGAACTAGCTGCACCATTAATTATTACAGTGTGAAAATTCCAAATGTTGCCTACAACTGCAGGCTCATTGGAAGTTGCCATTAAAAATTGAAACTCCCCTTGAGGTTAATTTTAATACCCCTCCTTAGGATTGATTTGATGCGGATTTTTATAACCTGCCCCTGTTCAAAATATGTGACCTGTTCCACCAAGATGAGTGCAAGATGTGTGCAAAGATTTGTATTCGGCGTCGGCAACTCTTCCATTCTGGATTAAAAAATAATTAATGAAATGTAGATATCCAAAATATTTCCCACAATTGCAGGCTCATGGTGGTTGCTGTTAAATTATGATAGTTACTAGCGGAATTTTAGTAATCCCTTGGATAATTCTATCTTTATACCCTTGAGACCTGTTTTAAAAATGTAATACCCCCTTGACACATGTGAAAAGTACACCCCTCTGGTAAAAAATTTGAAAAAATTAAACATTGGCAATTAAAAAAAGTTTAATGTGGATTTTTAATACCCCTTCTAAGGATCGATGCGATCCAGATAAGTACCCCCCTGCCAACATTTCAATTATACAAAAGCGTAACCGTTAGACCAAGTAACACCATTATAACTTAATACCAAAGAAGCCGTCACATTCCATTTCAGGCTTGATTGTACGGCTAGGTATCATAACTCTTGCTGCCCAATGGACCCAGTCAATGCGATCCAGATTTTAATCCCTCTCCCTGCCAACATAATATTACGTACAAATAATTTGCCACCCGACGAGGCGGACACTGACACTGGGAGGCGTGAGCCAGAGTGCATGTGATGTTGGGAACACCAACGCCACTGGCCGATGGTACTTGCCCCCACACAAACACTTAAGACCGACCCTTAGAACGCAACACTCAGCAGCAGGCCACTCGCCGGCTTGAGACAGGGGCCTTCTCTCTCCCCGCAAAGGACATGGGTAGGAGGCTCCATTTTTTTTCAGATTGCCTCATGAAACAAAAGTAATAATATTAATATGGATTTATATAGCACTAATTTCAGTAAACTGCTCATCAGTGCACCATTAATTATTAGTGTGAAAATTCCAAATGTTGCCCACGATTGCAGGCTCATTGAAAGTTGCCATTAAAAATTGAAACTCCCCTTGAGTTCAATGTAAATTTTAAGTACCCCTCCTTAGGATCAATGCGATCCAGATTTTAATCCCTCTCCCTGCCAACATATCTACAAAAACCATGCCACCCGTTGAGGGGGGAGGTACAGCCGTTGTCCGACGAGATGGACAAAGACACTGGGAGGCATGAGCCAGAGTGCATGTGAAAATTCCAATTGTTGCCTACAAACGCAGGCTCATTGGAAGGTGCCGTTAAAATTTAAACGTCCCTTAAGTTTAATGTGGATTTTAAATACCCGTTCTAAGGATCGATGCGATCCAGATTTTAAGTACCCCCCTGCCAACATTTCAATTATAAAAAAGCGGAACCATTAGACCAAGTTACGCCATTATAACTTAATACCAAAGAAGCCATCACATTGCAAGTCAGGCTTGATTGTACGCCTAGATATCATAACTCTTGCTGGTCAATGGACCCAGTGAGTAGGTCGGAGAAGAATAGTAGCTTGTGATCAAGCAGGGCGGTCTGAGAGCCATTATATGGCTCACTTAATCCAATGGGTAAGCCTCAGAGGCATTATTTTAGTGATATCGAATATATATCACCCAATTGGTAAAAAATTAAATATCAACTGACCCAATGAATAGGTCAAAGAAGCATTGCCACTTAGCAGCCCCAATGAGCAGGTCTTTCATCTTCCCAAACAGGCAGATCTGAAAGAATCGTAACCCAATGAGCAATTCATACAGTGCTGCCATGGTTAGAAGTCAGGTAACAAAGGAAAGAGAACTGACTCCATTTTTGTTCAGAGTGCCTCATGAAATAGCAGCACCAATAATTATTACAGTGTGACAATTCCAGATATTGCCAACGATTGCAGGCTCATTGGAAGTTGCCATTAAAAAATTGAAACTCCCATTGAGTTCAATGTAAATTTTTAGTACCCCTCCTTAGGATCAATGCAGTCCAGATTTTAATCCCTCTCCCTGCCAACGTATCTACTGTCACATAGGACTTGAGAATATTTAAAAATTTAAGTCATAAAATTTATTCTATTATATTTAACAAAGCAAGTGTGAATTATTGTAAATGTTTATATTTGTTTTGAACAATAAAATCTTTTCAGTTTTTATTCACATGAGGGAAACTGGCCAAGGTTAGCAAGTTTTGGCAAACTCTGAAATTGACCTAACCTGACCTAGCTTGAGGCCAAAGTTGAAGCTTGACATAGTTGCATATTAATGAGGGCCAGAGGCTGGTGTACTGATAAAAAGTTAAACCTCTTAGAGGAGTCGGGACAATTCAGCAGTGGCAGTAAGAAGCAGCCCAGCAGAAGCAGAGTAGATGTCAAGCTGAAACTTTATGTCTCAAGGTAGGCATTTTATAATTAAAGTTAAATTAAATTAAACTATCAGAATGATTATAACATCAGTTTCCCAATTTTAACATTTCAATATTAAAATTAAACCGATTTGTTTGTTGTGTACCATTTTAATTAGAATTTAGTTAATGATAGATCCCGAGGACATAAGGGTGCCTCTCGCATCCCCAAAGTAAGAGCAATAGCAATCAATGCAAAGTAATTTTCTTATGTCAAATGGTTGCAAAACGATTCAATATAATATGAATTTAAAAAAGTAATGAAGTTATGATACTGTAAAATAAAATTTTAATAATGACTTTATAAAATTTTATTTTAGTTGCCGTTCCGGGTATTTCACATAGGACTAGAGAATATTAAAAAATTTAAGTCATAAAATTTATTCTATTATATTTAAAAAAGCAAGTGTGAATTATTGTAAATGTTTATATTTGTTTTGAACAATAAAATCTTTTCAGTTTTTATTCACATGAGGGAAACTGGCCAAGGTTAGCAAGTTTTGGCAAACTCTGAAATTGACCTAACCTGACCTAGCTTGAGGCCAAAGTTGAAGCTTGACATAGTTGCATATTAATGAGGGCCAGAGGCTGGTGTACCGATAAAAAGTTAAACCTCTTAGAGGAGTCGGGACAATTCAGCAGTGGCAGTAAGAAGCAGCCCAGCAGAAGCAGAGTAGATGTCAAGCTGAAACTTTATGTCTCAAGGTAGGCATTTTATAATTAAAGTTAAATTAAATTAAACTATCAGAATGGTTATAACATCAGTTTTCCAGTTGTAACATTTCAATATTAAAATTAAACCGATTTGTTGGTTGTATACCAATTTAATTAGAATTTAGTTAATGATAGATCCCGAGGGCATAAGGGTGCCTCTCGCATCCCCAAAGTAAGAGCAATAGCAATCAATGCAAAGTAATTTTCTTATGTCAAATGGTTGCAAAACGATTCAATATAATATGAATTTAAAAAAGTAATGAAGTTATGATACTGTAAAATAAAATTTTAATAATGACTTTATAAAATTTTATTCTAGTTGCCGTTTCGGGTATGTCACATAGGACTAGAGAATACTAAAAAATGTAAGTCATAAAATTTATTCTATTATATTTAACAAAGCAAGTGTGAATTATTGTAAATGTTTATATTTGTTTTGAACAATAAAATCTTTTCAGTTTTTATTCACATGAGGGAAACTGGCCAAGGTTAGCAAGTTTTGGCGGACAAAGACACTGGGAGGCATGAGCCAGAGTGCATGTGATGTTGGGGACTGGCTGATGGTACTTGCCCCCACACAAACACTTAAGACCGACCCTTAGAACGCAACACCCAGCGACAGGCCGCTCGCCGGCTCGAGGACAGGGGGCCTTCTCCCTCCCCGCAAAGGACACAGATAGGAGGCTCCATATTTTTCAGAGTGCCTCATGAAATAATAATAATAATAATAATAATAATAATAATAATATGGATTTATATAACGCTAATTTCAGTAAACTGCTCATCAGCACACCATTATTACAGTGTGAAAATTACAAATGTTGCAAACAATTGCAGGCTCATTGGAAGTTGCCATTAAAAATTGAAACTCCCCTTGAGTTCAATGTAAATTTTAAGTACCCCTCCTTAGGATCAATGCGATCCAGATTTTAATCCCTCTCCCTGCCAACATGTCTACAAAAACCATGCCACTCGTTGAGGGGGGAGGCACAGCCGTTGTCCGACGAGACGGACAAAGACACTGGGAGACGTGAGCCAGAGTGCATGTGATGTTGGGGACGCCAACGCAACGGCCGATGGTACTTTCCCCCACACAAACACTTAAGACCGACCCTTAGAACGCAACACCCAGCAGCAGGCCGCTCGCCGGCTCGAGGACAGGGGCCTTCTCTCACCCCGCAAAGGATACGGATAGGAGGCTCCATTTTTTTTTTAGAATCGCTCATGAAACAAAAATAATAATAATAATATGGATTTTTATAGCGCTAATTTTAGTAAACTGCTTATCAGCGCACTAATAATTATTACAGTGTGAAATTCCAAATGTTGCCAACGATTGCAGGCTCATTGGAAGTTGCCATTAAAAATTGAAACTCCCCTTGAGTTCAATGTAAAATTTTAGTACATCTCCTTAGGATCAATGCGATCCAGATTTTAGTCCCTCGCTCTGCCAACATATGTACAAAAAATTTGCCACCGGTCGAGAGGGGGGGTAGTCCGGCCATTGTCCGACGAGACGGACAATGACACTGGGAAGAATGAGCCAGAGTGCATGTGATGTTGGGGACACCAACGCAAAGGCCGATGGTACTTGCCCCCACACAGACACTTAAGACCGACCCTTAGAACGCAACAACCAGCGGCAGGCCGCTCGCCGGCTCGAGGACAGGGGCCTTCTCTTTCCCCACAAAGGACACGCTAATTTCAGTAGACTGCTCATCAGCCCACCATTAATTATTACAGTGTGACAATTCCAAATGTTGCCCACGAACGAGGCTCATTGGAAGTTGCCATTAAAAATTGAAACTCGCCTTGAGTTCAATGTTAATTTTTAGTACCCCTCCTTAGGATCAATGCGATCCAGATTTTAGTCCCTCGCCCTGCCAACATATCTACAAAAAATTTGCCACCCGTCGAGGGGGGAGGTCCGGCCGTTGTCCGACGAGACGGACACTGGGAGGCGTGAGCCAGAGTGCATGTGATATTGGGGACGCCAACGCAACGGCCGATGGTACTGGCCCCCACACAAACACTTAAGACCGACCCTTAGAACGCAAGACCCAGCAGCACGCCGCTCGCCGGCTCGAGGACAGGGGCCTTCTCTCTCCCCGCAAAGTACCGCAGATCAAGCAGGACATGCAAAGCTTTGTTTGCTTCGTGTTAATGAAGTTTTGAAGTGTGTGTATATATGTTAGCAGGAGGGAGATTGAAATGCGGATTGTAAAGATCCCATGGAGAAAGAATGAAAACCTGCAGAAGGGTCATTACCGAGGTGAGAGTACTATAAGAGTTGAGAGAGAGAAGGCAAAATAGGACTGCGCGGGAGAAGGTTCTGCCTGAGAATCTCCCCGCTCCTCGTCACGGCAGACAACGGGCGCCATGAGAGACTCGTCCTACTCGTATCCTTTGCGGGGAGAGAGAAGGCCAGTGTACTCGAGTCGGAGAGATGACGGCTACTGAGTGTTGCATTCTGAGAGTCGGTCTGAAGTGCTTGTTTGGGGGGGTACACGACACCGACCATTGGCGCCCATGTCCGATGGCATGCAACCCCCAAACAAACACTTCAAACGGACTCTCAGAATGCAACACCCAGCAGCAGACGGCTCGTTGGCTCGAGGACAGAGGTCTTCTCTCTCACCGCAAAGGACACAGGTAGACCGCGACTGCCATGGCGACCGTTGCCTGTCGTGACGAGGAAGGGGGAGATTCTCAGGCAGAACCTAATCCCGTGCAGTCCTCTTCTGCTGTCTCTCTCTCACCTCTTATAGTCTCTCACTCTCAGTAATGATCCTTCTGCAGGTATCCATTAGCCCTCCTTGGAATCGATACGATACAGATTTTAATCCCCCCTCTACGAACAAACATACACATCCGTCAAAACTTCATTTACACAAAACTGTAACAAACCAAGTTACGCCATTACAACTTAATACCAAAGAAGCCATCTAATTGCATGTCATGCTTGATCATACGGCTAGGAGGTCTCCCTGCCACCATATATTAAAAAAATTTGCCACCCGTCGAGGGGGGAGAGGTCCGGCCATTGTCCGACGAGACGGACAATGACACTGGGTGGCGTGAGCCAGAGTGCATGTGATGTTGGGGACGCCAACGCAACGGCCGATGGTACTTGCCCCAACACAAACACTTAAGACCGACCCTTAGTACGCAACACCCAGCAGCAGGCCGCTCGCCATGTACTGATAAAAAGTTAAACCTCTTAGAGGAGTCGGGACAATTCAGCAGTGGCAGTAAGAAGCAGCCCAGCAGAAGCAGAGTAGATGTCAAGCTGAAACTTTATGTCTCAAGGTAGGCATTTTATATTTAAAGTTAAATTAAATTAAACTATCAGAATGATTATAACATCAGTTTCCCAATTTTAACATTTCAATATTAAAATTAAACCGATTTGTTTGTTGTGTACCATTTTAATTAGAATTTAGTTAATGATAGATCCCGAGGACATAAGGGTGCCTCTCGCATCCCCAAAGTAAGAGCAATAGCAATCAATGCAAAGTAATTTTCTTATGTCAAATGGTTGCAAAACGATTCAATATAATATGAATTTAAAAAAGTAATGAAGTTATGATACTGTAAAATAAAATTTTAATAATGACTTTATAAAATTTTATTTTAGTTGCCGTTTCGGGTATGTCACATAGGACTAGAGAATATTAAAAAATTTAAGTCATAAAATTTATTCTATTATATTTAAAAAAGCAAGTGTGAATTATTGTAAATGTTTATATTTGTTTTGAACAATAAAATCTTTTCAGTTTTTATTCACATGAGGGAAACTGGCCAAGGTTAGCAAGTTTTGGCAAACTCTGAAATTGACCTAACCTGACCTAGCTTGAGGCCAAAGTTGAAGCTTGACATAGTTGCATATTAATGAGGGCCAGAGGCTGGTGTACCGATAAAAAGTTAAACCTCTTAGAGGAGTCGGGACAATTCAGCAGTGGCAGTAAGAAGCAGCCCAGCAGAAGCAGAGTAGATGTCAAGCTGAAACTTTATGTGTCAAGGTAGGCATTTTATAATTAAAGTTAAATTAAATTAAACTATCAGAATGGTTATAACATCAGTTTTCCAGTTGTAACATTTCAATATTAAAATTAAACCGATTTGTTGGTTGCATACCAATTTAATTCGAATTTAGTTAATGATAGATCCCGAGGGCATAAGGGTGCCTCTCGCATCCCCAAAGTAAGAGCAATAGCAATCAATGCAAAGTAATTTTCTTATGTCAAATGGTTGCAAAACGATTCAATATAATATGAATTAAAAAAATTAATGAAGTTATGATACTGTAAAATAAAATTTTAATAATGACTTTATAAAATTTTATTCTAGTTGCCGTTTCGGGTATGTCACATAGGACTAGAGAATATTTAAAAATTTAAGTCATAAAATTTATTCTATTATATTTAACAAAGCAAGTGTGAATTATTGTAAATGTTTATATTTGTTTTGAACAATAAAATCTTTTCAGTTTTTATTCACATGAGGGAAACTGGCCAAGGTTAGCAAGTTTTGGCAAACTCTGAAATTGACCTAACCTGACCTAGCTTGAGGCCAAAGTTGAAGCTTGACATAGTTGCATATTAATGAGGGCCAGAGGCTGGTGTACCGATAAAAAGTTAAACCTCTTAGAGGAGTCAGGACAATTCAGCAGTGACAGTAAGAAGCAGCCCAGCAGAAGCAGAGTAGATGTCAAGCTGAAACTTTATGTCTCAAGGTAGGCATTTTATAACTAAAGTTAAATTAAATTAAACTATCAGAATGGTTATAACATCAGTTTCCCAATTGTAACATTTCAATATTAAAATTAAACCGATTTGTTTGTTGTATACCAATTTAATTAGAATTTAGTTAATGATAGATCCCGAGGGCATAAGGGTGCCTCTCGCATCCCCAAAGTAAGAGCAATAGCAATCAATGCAAAGTAATTTTCTTATGTCAAACTACAAAAACCATGCCACCCGTTGCGGGGGGAGGTACAGCCGTTGTCCGACGAGACGGACAAAGACACTGGGAGGCATGAGCCAGAGTGCATGTGATGTTGGGGACACCAATGCCACTGGCTGATGGTACTTGCCCCCACACAAACACTTAAGACCGACCCTTAGAACGCAACACCCAGCGACAGGCCGCTCGCCGGCTCGAGGACAGGGGGCCTTCTCCCTCCCCGCAAAGGACACAGATAGGAGGCTCCATATTTTTCAGAGTGCCTCATGAAATAATAATAATAATAATAATAATAATAATAATATGGATTTATATAACGCTAATTTCAGTAAACTGCTCATCAGCACACCATTATTACAGTGTGAAAATTACAAATGTTGCAAACAATTGCAGGCTCATTGGAAGTTGCCATTAAAAATTGAAACTCCCCTTGAGTTCAATGTAAATTTTTAGTACCCCTCCTTAGATCAATGCGATCCAGATTTTAATCCCTCTCCCTGCCAACATGTCTACAAAAACCATGCCACTCGTTGAGGGGGGAGGCACAGCCGTTGTCCGACGAGACGGACAAAGACACTGGGAGACGTGAGCCAGAGTGCATGTGATGTTGGGGACGCCAACGCAACGGCCGATGGTACTTTCCCCCACACAAACACTTAAGACCGACCCTTAGAACGCAACACCCAGCAGCAGGCCGCTCGCCGGCTCGAGGACAGGGGCCTTCTCTCACCCCGCAAAGGATACGGATAGGAGGCTCCATTTTTTTTTTAAGAATCGCTCATGAAACAAAAATAATAATAATAATATGGATTTTTATAGCGCTAATTTTAGTAAACTGCTTATCAGCGCACTAATAATTATTACAGTGTGAAATTCCAAATGTTGCCAACGATTGCAGGCTCATTGGAAGTTGCCATTAAAAATTGAAACTCCCCTTGAGTTCAATGTAAAATTTTAGTACATCTCCTTAGGATCAATGCGATCCAGATTTTAGTCCCTCGCCCTGCCAACATATGTACAAAAAATTTGCCACCGGTCGAGAGGGGGGGTAGTCCGGCCATTGTCCGACGAGACGGACAATGACACTGGGAGGAATGAGCCAGAGTGCATGTGATGTTGGGGACACCAACGCAACGGCCGATGGTACTTGCCCCCACACAGACACTTAAGACCGACCCTTAGAACGCAACAACCAGCGGCAGGCCGCTCGCCGGCTCGAGGACAGGGGCCTTCTCTTTCCCCACAAAGGACACGCTAATTTCAGTAGACTGCTCATCAGCCCACCATTAATTATTACAGTGTGACAATTCCAAATGTTGCCCACGAACGAGGCTCATTGGAAGTTGCCATTAAAAATTGAAACTCGCCTTGAGTTCAATGTTAATTTTTAGTACCCCTCCTTAGGATCAATGCAATCCAGATTTTAGTCCCTCGCCCTGCCAACATATCTACAAAAAATTTGCCACCCGTCGAGGGGGGAGGTCCGGCCGTTGTCCGACGAGACGGACACTGGGAGGCGTGAGCCAGAGTGCATGTGATATTGGGGACGCCAACGCAACGGCCGATGGTACTTGCCCCCACACAAACACTTAAGACCGACCCTTAGAACGCAAGACCCAGCAGCACGCCGCTCGCCGGCTCGAGGACAGGGGCCTTCTCTCTCCCCGCAAAGTACCGCAGATCAAGCAGGACATGCAAAGCTTTGTTTGCTTCGTGTTAATGAAGTTTTGAAGTGTGTGTATATATGTTAGCAGGAGGGAGATTGAAATGCGGATTGTAAAGATCCCATGGAGAAAGAATGAAAACCTGCAGAAGGGTCATTACCGAGGTGAGAGTACTATAAGAGTTGAGAGAGAGAAGGCAAAATAGGACTGCGCGGGAGAAGGTTCTGCCTGAGAATCTCCCCGCTCCTCGTCACGGCAGACAACGGGCGCCATGAGAGACTCGTCCTACTCGTATCCTTTGCGGGGAGAGAGAAGGCCAGTGTACTCGAGTCGGAGAGATGACGGCTACTGAGTGTTGCATTCTGAGAGTCGGTCTGAAGTGCTTGTTTGGGGGGGTACACGACACCGACCATTGGCGCCCATGTCCGATGGCATGCAACCCCCAAACAAACACTTCAAACGGACTCTCAGAATGCAACACCCAGCAGCAGACGGCTCGTTGGCTCGAGGACAGAGGTCTTCTCTCTCACCGCAAAGGACACAGGTAGACCGCGACTGCCATGGCGACCGTTGCCTGTCGTGACGAGGAAGGGGGAGATTCTCAGGCAGAACCTAATCCCGTGCAGTCCTCTTCTGCTGTCTCTCTCTCACCTCTTATAGTCTCTCACTCTCAGTAATGATCCTTCTGCAGGTATCCATTAGCCCTCCTTGGAATCGATACGATACAGATTTTAATCCCCCCTCTACGAACATACATAAACATCCGTCAAAACTTCAGTTACACAAAACTGTAACAAACCAAGTTACGCCATTACAACTTAATACCAAAGAAGCCATCTAATTGCATGTCATGCTTGATCATACGGCTAGGAGGTCTCCCTGCCACCATATATTAAAAAGTTTGCCACCCGTCAAGGGGGGGAGGTCCGGCCATTGTCCGACGAGACGGACAATGACACTGGGTGGCGTGAGCCAGAGTGCATGTGATGTTGGGAATGCCAACGCAACGGCCGATGGTACTTGCCCCCACACAAACACTTAAGACCGACCCTTAGAACGCAACACCCAGCAGCAGGCCGCTCGCCGGCTCGAGGACAGGGGCCTTCCCTCTCCCCGCAAAGACATCGATAGGAGGCTTCATTCTTTTCAGAGTTCCTCATGAAATAATAATAATAATGATAATAATAATATGGATTTATATAGCGCTAATTTCAGTAAACTGCTCATCAGCGCACCAATAATTATTACAGTGAAAATTCCAAATGTTGCCCACGAACGAGGCCCATTGGAAGTTGCCATTAAAAATTGAAACTCCCCTTGAGTTCAATGTAAATTTTTAGTAACCCTCCTTAGGATCAATGCGATCCAGATTTTAAACCCTCTCCCTACCAACATAATATTATGTACAAAAAAATTGCCACCCGTCGAGGGACACTGGGAGGCGTGAGCCAGAGTGCATGTGATGTTGGGGATGCCAACGCCTTGTCTGAGAGCCATTATATGGCTCACCTAACCCAATGGCTAGAAATATATTATTTTAGCGATACAGAATATATGATCACCCAATTGGTAAAGAATTCAATATCAATTGACCCAAAAAAGCATTGTCACTTTGCAGGTCTTTCAATTACACAAACAGGCAGATCTGAAAGAATCATAACCCAATGGGCAATTCATACAGTGCTGCCGTGGTTAGAAGCCTGGTGATGAAGGAAAGACAACTGGCTCCATTCTTTTTAAGAGTGCCTCATAAAATAGCTGCACCAATAATTATTACAGTGTGAAAATTCCAAATGTTGCCAACGATTGCAGGCTCATTGGAAGTTGCCATTAAAAATTGAAACTCCCCTTGAGTTCAATGTTAATTTTTAGTACCCCTCCTTAGGATCAATGCGATCCAGATTTTAATTCCTCTCCCTGCCAACATATGTACAACAATTTTGCCAACCGTCGAGGGGGAGGTCCGGCCGTTGTCCGACGAGACGGACACTGACACTGGGAGACGTGAGCCAGAGTGCATGTGATGTTGGGGACGCCAACGCAACGGCCGATGGAACTTGCCCCCACACAAACACTTAAGACCGACCCTTAGAACGCAACACCCAGCAGCAGGCCGCTCGCCGGCTCGAGGACAGGGGACTTCTCTCTCCCCGCAAAGGATATGGATAGGACCATTTTTTTTTTAGAATCGCTCATGAAACAAAAATAATAATAATAATATCGATTTTTATAGCGCTAATTTTAGTAAACTGCTTATCAGCGCACTAATAATTATTAGAGTGTGAAATTCCAAATGTTGCCAACGATTGCAGGCTCATTGGAAGTTGCCATTAAAAATTGAAACTCCCCTTGAGTTCAATGTTAATTTTTAGTACCCCTCCTTAGGATCAATGCGATCCAGATTTTAATTCCTCTCTTTGCCAACATATGTACAAAAATTTTGACACCCGTCAAGGGGGAGGTCCGTCCGTTGTCCGACGAGACGGACACTGACACTGGGAGGCGTGAGCCAGAGTGCATGTGATGTTGGGGACGCCAACGCAACGGCCGATGGAACTTGCCCCCACACAAACACTTAAGACCGACCCTTAGAACGCAACACCCAGCAGCAGGCCGCTTGCCGGCTCGAGGACAGGGGCCTTCTCTCTCCCCGCAAAGGATACGGATAGGAGGCTCCATTTTTTTTTTAGAATCGCTCATGAAACAAAAATAATAATGATAATATGGATTTTTATAGCGCTAATTTTAGTAAACTGCTTATCAGCGCACTAATAATTATTACAGTGTGAAATTCCAAATGTTGCCAACGATTGCAGGCTCATTGGAAGTTGCCATTAAAAATTGAAACTCCCCTTGAGTTCAATGTAAAATTTTAGTACACCTCCTTAGGATCAATGCGATCCAGATTTTAGTCCCTCGCCCTGCCAACATATGTACAAAAAATTTGCCACCGGTCGAGAGGGGGGGTAGTCCGGCCATTGTCCGACGAGACGGACAATGACACTGGGAGGAATGAGCCAGAGTGCATGTGATGTTGGGGACGCCACCGCAACGGCCGATGGTACTTGCCCCCACACAGACACTTAAGACCGACCCTTAGAACGCAACAACCAGCGGCAGGCCGCTCGCCGGCTCGAGGACAGGGGCCTTCTCTCTCCCCGCAAAGGACACGCTAATTTCAGTAGACTGCTCATCAGCCCACCATTAATTATTACAGTGTGACAATTCCAAATGTTGCCCACGAACGAGGCTCATTGGAAGTTGCCATTAAAAATTGAAACTCCCCTTGAGTTCAATGTTAATTTTTAGTACCCCTCCTTAGGATCAATGCAATCCAGATTTTAGTCCCTCGCCCTGCCAACATATCTACAAAAAATTTGCCACCCGTCGAGGGGGGAGGTCCGGCCGTTGTCCGACGAGACGGACACTGGGAGGCGTGAGCCAGAGTGCATGTGATATTGGGGACGCCAACGCAACGGCCGATGGTACTTGCTCCCACACAAACACTTAAGACCGACCCTTAGAACGCAAGACCCAGCAGCACGCCGCTCGCCGGCTCGAGGACAGGGGCCTTCTCTCTCCCCGCAAAGTACCGCAGATCAAGCAGGACATGGAAAGCTTTGTTTGCTTCGTGTTAATGAAGTTCTGAAGTGTGTGTATATATGTTAGCAGGAGGGAGATTAAAATGCGGATTGTAAAGATCCCATGGAGAAAGAATGAAAACCTGCAGAAGGGTCATTACCGAGAGTGAGAGTACTATAAGAGTTGAGAGTGAGAAGGCAAAATAGGACTGCGCGGGAGAAGGTTCTGCCTGAGAATCTCCCCGCTCCTCGTCACGGCAGACAACGGGCGCCATGAGAGACTCGTCCTACTCGTATCCTTTGCGGGGAGAGAGAAGGCCAGTGTACTCGAGTCGGAGAGATGACGGCTACTGAGTGTTGCATTCTGAGAGTCGGTCTGAAGTGCTTGTTTGGGGGGGTACACGACACCGACCATTGGCGCCCATGTCCGATGGCATGCAACCCCCAAACAAACACTTCAAACGGACTCTCAGAATGCAACACCCAGCAGCAGACGGCTCGTTGGCTCGAGGACAGAGGTCTTCTCTCTCACCGCAAAGGACACAGGTAGACCGCGACTGCCATGGCGACCGTTGCCTGTCGTGACGAGGAAGGGGGAGATTCTCAGGCAGAACCTAATCCCGTGCAGTCCTCTTCTGCTGTCTCTCTCTCACCTCTTATAGTCTCTCACTCTCAGTAATGATCCTTCTGCAGGTATCCATTAGCCCTCCTTGGAATCGATACGATACAGATTTTAATCCCCCCTCTACGAACATACATAAACATCCGTCAAAACATCAGTTACACAAAACTGTAACAAACCAAGTTACGCCATTACAACTTAATACCAAAGAAGCCATCTAATTGCATGTCATGCTTGATCATACGGCTAGGAGGTCTCCCTGCCACCATATATTAAAAAGTTTGCCACCCGTCAAGGGGGGGAGGTCCGGCCATTGTCCGACGAGACGGACAATGACACTGGGTGGCGTGAGCCAGAGTGCATGTGATGTTGGGAATGCCAACGCAACGGCCGATGGTACTTGCCCCCACACAAACACTTAAGACCGACCCTTAGAACGCAACACCCAGCAGCAGGCCGCTCGCCGGCTCGAGGACAGGGGCCTTCCCTCTCCCCGCAAAGACATCGATAGGAGGCTTCATTCTTTTCAGAGTTCCTCATGAAATAATAATAATAATGATAATAATAATATGGATTTATATAGCGCTAATTTCAGTAAACTGCTCATCAGCGCACCAATAATTATTACAGTAAAAATTCCAAATGTTGCCCACGAACGAGGCCCATTGGAAGTTGCCATTAAAAATTGAAACTCCCCTTGAGTTCAATGTAAATTTTTAGTACCCCTCCTTAGGATCAATGCGATCCAGATTGTAATCCCTCTCCCTGCCAACATATCTACAAAAACCATGCCACCCGTCGAGGGGGGAGGTACAGCCGTTGTCCGACGAGCGGACACTGACACTGGGAGACGTGAGCCAGAGTGAATGTGATGTTGGGGACGCCAACGCAACGGCCGATGGAACTTGCCCCAACACAAACACTTAAGACCGACTCTTAGAACGCAACACGCAGCAGCAGGCCGCTCGCCGGCTCGAGGACAGGGGCCTTCTCCCTCCCCGCAAAGGACACAGATAGGAGGCTCCATTTTTTTCAGAGTGCCTCATGAAATAATAATAATAATATGGATTTATATAGCGCTAATTTCAGTAAATTGTTCATCAGCGCACCATTAATTATTACAGTGTGAAAATTCCAAATGTTGCAAACAATTGCAGGCTCATTGGAAGTTGCCATTAAAAATTGAAACTCCCCTTGAGTTCAATGTTAATTTTCAGTACCCCTCCTTAGGAGCAACGCGATGCAGATTGGATACCCCTACTTAGGAGCGACATGATGTAGATTTTTAGTAAGACATACATATATTTACACCTTGAATGAATCAAATTTTATACCACCCCTCAGACATGTCATAAAGCTTATTGGAAAATAAAACACTTGACTCTCTGGTAGAGTTTGCTTGCATAGTTGTCTTGTAGAGTGGTATATCTATCTACCTATCTACCTATCTTATGAGTAGTCTTATGAGCAGTCTTATGAGTAGTCTTATGAGTAGTCTTACGAGTAGTCTTACGAGTAGTCTTACGAGTAGTCTTACGAGTAGTCTTACGAGTAGTCGAGCAGTCAGGTAAATCTGCAAGAAAAAAAGTACAACAATTACACAAATGCAAATTGCAAACAACACTTGAGAAACATTATTGGCATAATTTTACACTTCTTATTATGACTTATGGCAAATGTATGTGCAGATCATCTTATCAATCTTTAATCAATCTTTCTATTCATCTCAAGCTAACTATCTTAAATCTATTTTAAACTGTCAATCTTATCCTGTCTGTCTTAAGCTATCTATCTTAAAATGTCTATCCTTCCTGAATTCTCCTTCTATTGCTGTTAAACTATCTTAAACTGTCAAAATGTTTCTTGACTATCTCAAACAGTCTTTCAATCTTTCTATCAGTATTAACCAAATTGCTCACACTTAAAAACACAATCTTGTGTGTCTGGATCCGCCACTGACTATCTTAAAATAAAATATCTATCTTAAAATATATATCTTAAAATATCTATCTTAAACTATCTATCTTAAAATATCATTCTTAAAATATCATTCCTAAAATATCTAACTTAAAATATCTAACTTAAAATATCTAACTTAAAATATCTAACTTAAAATATCTAACTTAAAATATCTAACTTAAAATATCTAACTTAAAATATCTAACTTAAAATATCTAACTTAAAATATCTAACTTAAAATATCTAACTTAAAATATCTAACTTAAAATATCTAACTTAAAATATCCATCTTAAAATATCCATCTTAAAATATCCATCTTCAACTGTCTATCTTCAACTATCTATCTTCAACTATCTATCTTCAACTATCTTTCTTCAACTATCTTTCAACTATTTTTCTCCAACTATCTTTCTCCAACTATCTTTCTTCAACTATCTTTCTTAAACCATCTATCTTAAACTATCCATCTTAAACTATCTATCTTCAACTATCTATTTTCAACTATCTATCTTCAACTATCTATCTTCAACTATCTATTTTCAACTATCAGTGGTGGAATCAGGGGGGAGGCCTAGGGGGCCCGTGCCCCCCTAGAGCACGAAGATAGAAAAAATGCTATAACGTAGGTCAGCAAATGCTGGAACACATCTTGGCCCCCAACCCTAGACCATCATGTCTGGATCCGCCACTGACTATCTATCTTAAAATATCTATCTTAAAATATCTATCTTAAGATATCTAAAAATATCTATCTTAAAATATCTATCTTAAACTATCTTAAAATATATTAAAATATCTTCAACTATCTATCTTCAACTATCTATCTTCAACTATCTATCTTCAACTATCTATCTTCAACTATCTATCTTCAACTATCTATCTTCAACTATCTATCTTCAACTATCTATCTTCAACTATCTATCTTACAATATCTATCTTACAATATCTATCTTACAATATCTATCTTACAATATCTATCTTACAATATCTATCTTACAATATCTATCTTACAATATCTATCTTACAATATCTATCTTACAATATCTATCTTAAAATATCTATCTTAAAACATCTATCTTAAAACATCTATCTTAAAATATCTATCTTAAAACATCTATCTTAAAATATCTATCTTAAAATATCTATCATAAAATATCTCTTAAAATATCTGAAAATATCTATCTTAAAATATCCTATCTATCTTCAACTATCTATCTTCAACTATCTATCTTTAACTTTCTATCTTCTACTATCTTTCTTCAATTATCTATCTTCAACTATCTATCTTCAACCATCTATCTTCAACCATCTATCTTCAACTATCTATCTTCAACTATCTATCTTCAACTATCTATCTTCAACTATCTATCTTCAACTATCTATCTTCAACTATCTATCTTCAACTATCTATCTTCAACTATCTATCTTTAACTATCTATCTTTAACTATCTATCTTACAATATCTATCTTACAATATCTATCTTACAATATCTATCTTACAATATCTCTTAAAATATCTATCTTTAAGTATCTAAAAATATCTATCTTAAAATATCCTATCTATCTTCAACTATCTATCTTAAACTATCTATCTTCAACTATCTATTTTCAAATATCTATCTTCAACTATCTATCTTCAACTATCTATCTTCAACTATCAGTGGCGGAATCAGGGGGGAGGCCTAGGGGGCCCAGGCCCCCCTAGACCGCAAAGATAGAAAAAATGCTATAACGCAGGCCAGCGAATGCTGGAACACATCTTGGCCCCCCCCCCAGACCATCATGTCTGGATCCACCACTGGCTATCTTAAAATATCCATCCTAAAATATCTATCTTAAAATATCTATCTTAAAATATCTATCTTAAAATATCTAAATTTAACTATCTATCTTAAAATATCTATTTTCAACTATCTATCTTCAACTATCTATATCCAACTATCTGTCTTACAATATCTGTCTTACAATATCTGTCTTACAATATCTATCTTACAATATCTATCTTACAATATCTATCTTACAATATCTATCTTACAATATCTATCTTACAATATCTATCTTACAATATCTATCTTACAATATCTATCTTACAATATCTATCTTACAATATCTATCTTACAATATCTATCTTACAATATCTATCTTACAATATCTATCTTACAATATCTATCTTACAATATCTATCTTACAATATCTATCTTACAATATCTATCTTACAATATCTATCTTAAAATATCTATCTTAAAATATCTATCTTAAAATATCTATCTTAAAATATCTATCTTAAAATATCTATCTTACAATATCTATCTTACAATATCTATCTTACAATATCTATCATACAATATCTATTTTACAATATCTATCTTACAATATCTATCTTACAATATCTATCTTACAATATCTATCTTACAATATCTATCTTAAAATATCTATCTTAAAATATCTATCTTAAAATATCTATCTTAAAATATCCTATCTATCTTCAACTATCTATCTTAAAATATCCTATCTATCTTCAACTATCTATCTTCAACTATCTATCTTCAACTAT
Source organism: Platynereis dumerilii (assembly GCA_026936325.1). NCBI lineage: Eukaryota > Metazoa > Annelida > Polychaeta > Phyllodocida > Nereididae > Platynereis > Platynereis dumerilii. The sequence goes on from JAPTHN010000008.1 coordinate 7,859,305, forward strand.
CTACATGTATCTTCAACTATCTATCTTCAACTATCTATCTTCAACTATCTATCTTCAACTATCTATCTTCAACTATCTATCTTCAACTATCTATCTTCAACTATCTATCTTCAACTATCAGCGGCGGAATCAGGGGGAGGCCTTGGGGGCCCAGGCACCCCTAGACCGCGAAGATAGAAAAAATGCTATAACGCAGGCCAGCGAATGCTGGAACACATCTTGCCCCCCCCAGACCATCATGTCTGGATCCACCACTGACTATCTATCTTAAAATATCTATCTTAAAATATCTATCTTAAAATATCTATCTTAAAATATCTATCTTAAAATATCTATCTTAAAATATCTATCTTAAAATATCTATCTTAAAATAACTATCTTAAAATAACTATCTTAAAATAACTATCTTAAAATATCTATCTTAAAGTATCTATCTTAAAATATCTAAAAATATCTATCTTAAAACATCTATCTTAAAACATCTATCTTAAAATATCTCTTAAAACATCTATCTTAAAATATCTATCGTAAAATATCTACCTTAAAATATCTATCTTAAAATATCTATCTTAAAATATCTATCATAAAATACCTCTTAAAATATCTGAAAATATCTATCTTAAAATATCTATCTTAAAATATCCTATCTATCTTCAACTATCTATCTTCAACTATCTATCTTCAACTATCTATCTTCAACTATCTATCTTCAACTATCTATCTTCAACTATCTATCTTCAACTATCTATCTTCAACTATCTATCTTCAACTATCTATCTTCAACTATCTATCTTTAACTTTCTGTCTTCTACTATCTTTCTTCAATTATCTATCTTACAATATCTCTTACAATATCTATCTTACAATATCTATCTTACAATATCTATCTTACAATATCTATCTTACAATATCTATCCTACAATATCTATCTTACAATATCTATCTTACAATATCTATCTTACAATATCTATCTTACAATATCTATCTTACAATATCTATCTTACAATATCTATCTTAAAATATCTAAAAATATCTATCTTAAAATATCTATCTTAAAATATCTATCTTAAAATATCTATCTTAAAATATCTATCTTAAAATATCTATCTTAAAATATCTATCTTAAAATATCTATCTTAAAACATCTATCTTAAAATATCTCTTAAAATATCTATCTTAAAATATCTATCGTAAAATATCTATCTTAAAATATCTATCTTAAAATATCTATCATAAAATACCTCTTAAAATATCTGAAAATATCTATCTTAAAATATCCTATCTATCTTCAACTATCTATCTTCAACTATCTATCTTCAATTACCTATCTTCAACTACCTATCTTCAACTACCTATCTTCAACTATCTATCTTCAACTATCTATCTTCAACTATCTATCTTTAACTTTCTATCTTCTACTATCTTTCTTCAATTATCTATCTTACAATATCTCTTACAATATCTATCTTACAATATCTATCTTACAATATCTATCTTACAATATCTATCTTACAATATCTATCTTACAATATCTATCTTACAATATCTATCTTACAATATCTATCTTAAAATATCTATCTTAAAATATCTATCTTAAAATATCTCTTAAAATATCCTATCTATCTTCAACTATCTATCTTCAACTATCTACATGTATCTTCAACTATCTTTCTTCAATTATCTATCTTCAACTATCTATCTTCAACTATCTATCTTCAACTATCTATCTTCAACTATCTATCTTCAACTATCTATCTTCAACTATCTATCTTCAACTATCTATCTTCAACTATCTATCTTCAACTATCAGCGGCGGAATCAGGGGGAGGCCTAGGGGGGCCGGGCCCCCCTAGACCGCAAAGATAGAAAAAATGCTATAACGCAGGCCAGCGAATGCTGGAACACATCTTGGCCCCCCCCCCAGACCATCATGTCTGGATCCACCACTGACTATCTTAAAATATCCATCTTAAAATATCTATCTTAAAATATCTATCTTAAAATATCTATCTTCAACTATCTATCTTCAATTATCTATCTTCAATTATCTATCTTCAACTATCTATCTCCAACTATCTATCTTACAATATCTATCTTACAATATCTATCTTACAATATCTATCTTAAATTATCTATCTTCAACTATCTATCTTAAAGTATCTATCTTCAACTATCTATCTTCAACTATCTATCGTCAACTATCTATCTTCAACTATCTATCTTCAACTATCTTTCATCAACTATCTATCTTCAACTATCTATCTTCAACTATCTATCTTCAACTGTCTTATCTTCAACTGTCTTATTTTCAACTGTCTTATCTTCAACTGTCTATCTTCAGCTGTCTATCTTCAGCCGTCTATCTTCAGCTGTCTACATATCTTACACTGCCTATCTTACACTGTCTTAAAATACACTACCTTGAAGGTAGTACCTTCACAAATGTTTGAATACACCAGGAAAAGTGAGGTTTCTTTAAGCAATACTTCATTTTGAATACAATTTTTTTTTTCATACTTTCATCAGACAATATCAGAAAATTCTCACAATAAGGCCATATTGATTACATTTTGTTTTCGTCATTTCAGGCCATTTTGATACAAATTTAAGTAACTTTCTTGATATCCCATATTATGCTATTTTATGAAAATTTGTCACAGCCTAGTTATCTTCGAGCTTTATGAAATTCGATCATTTTAGGTGTTTCCGAAGTAGTAATATCATCTTTACACAAGTTTCAAACAATATGGAGATAGACTGAGAAGTACAAATTTTGGATAATTTTGGGTCACCATGAATTATTATAAAAGTGTCTTTTCTCAAGTGAAAATTGTTTTCCTTGAACCGTTTCAGCATTGTTTTCACCCAAAAATTGCCAAAATAGGTATTTTTGTCTAATTTTCAATAGCCATTTTCTGGTCTAATACTCTTAAAATAAAATCAAACCGGAGAAAACATGTACAAAATGATTAAATATCATAATTTAAACCTGGAGATGAGTTGTAACAGCTTTTACAGAAAAGCATAATATGGAATATCTATGAAGTTATTTAAATTTTACCAAAATGATAAAAAGGATAAAACAAAGACACCTTATCACCTTAAAGTGAGTTCTGATATTGTTTGATGTAAGTATAAATTAAAAATTGGATGGTAGTGTACCTCTAAAACAATCCATCTCTATCTTAAACTGTCTGTCATCAACTGTCTATCTTAAACCGTCTAACTTAAACTGTCTATAATAAGCGGCAACCATGTAATATTCAGGGGGGCTTGGGAGTTTTCCTCAGCGGGAAATTATTTTATGGCAGCGGTGATATCAATTATTTATTTCGAGGCAGTGAAGTCCCCGAATATTAATTCCTAAATCAAGCATCACCTTGTAAAGAACACCCTAGCAGAAATTATTTATTTCAAGACTGCCCAAAAGGAATTTATTTATTTCAACTTGGACAAAACCTAGCAAGAAGTTTTATAAACATAGGCGGCGCAACAGCATACCCTCGGCTATCCAGGACAGGCTGCCCCATATTTACCATATTTACGCCCAATACACAAAAAAAGATTTTTTCATATTTTTCAATAATTGTGAGAAATTTATAAATCCCATGTGGATTAAACTCCTAAAAGGCACAACTAGGATAAAAGATACAATAATGTCCGAAAAATTAAAAGTATACATCCCATAGTTTTGGCATTACTCCCAATACACAAGTGGGACGCCCGTTATCTGGACGCCCGGACGCCCGTCCGTCCATCTGCCCGCCGGACGGACAAATTTTCCCAAAGTAACTACAATACCTGTTGGCAATGTATACATTGCCGAGGGTAAAAATATTCCAAGCCCCATTGATATTTAATTGTCACCCTAAACTGTCAGTCTTAAAATTATCAGTCGTAAAATTGACAATCTTAAACTGTTTATCTTAAACTGTCTATTTTAAACGATCTATCTCAAACTATCCATTTTAAACAATCTATTTTAATCTATCATCTTGAACTGGCTATCTTAAACAACTATCTTAAACTATCTGTCTAAAACTACCTACCTAAACCTATCTATTTTACAGAAAGATCTATTAAAATATCTGTTTCAAACTATTCCTCTCAAACTATCTATCTTTAAATATATTTTTGTCTTAAACTGTCTATCTTCAGTCAGAGCCATCCTTGAAAATAATCCTGTACTAGTTGCATATTAGCATTATCATTTTATTTATTAGTTTCCGATGTCAGATTTGATTTATCTGCATTTTCCAAAGTATGACTGATTTTTGAACTTGCATAAACACTGATAAATGGCCGAAAACTCAAATTTCTTTTTTTAGATGTGTTTTTGTCCGATTTTGAAGCAGGGTTGCGGGCCGTGTTTGTGAAAACTCAAAGACAAGCATTTTTGCCATAAAGACACAGTTTTCCGCCAGTTTTAGACCAAAAGTATAGAGTTCTGTCAAATCTGATTCTAGAAACATCATATATAGAAATCCAACTCTCATGGTTACACTGATGTCAGACTTTTACAACTTTGTAAAATGTGGCTTTTTACACTGCTTCAAAACCAGCCGGAAACATCTTTCGCAAAAAAGTAGAAAAACCATCTAATATTTCAAATGTTCTTATCTCCGTGACTATTTTTTAAAACTTTTTTATACAACTTTAGATCAGTTAGGGACGACCGTTTAATTTCCGGAGGGGGCGGAGTTTTCCTCTGCGTGAAATTATTTATTCAATGGTAACGGCAGCAGTAATTTTATTGTGAGCCCACAAAGCTGCTGAATATTCCTTACTAGATCATGCAAGCAACAACTTGTTAAGAAAACTCCAAACTCTCCTTGATATTAAATGGTCGCTCCCTTACTGCACAGCATTTTGACAAATACTAATCAAAAGGAATGTTCTTTAATTACCTTATAAATATCTGCAAGGTGAGTAGTCTGATAGGCCAATCTTGTATAGTTCTGCAAGATAAAACAAAAAGATATTAAGCAATTACACATCGCAAGCATTGCATTTGGCAACTATCTAGATCTTAAACAGTCTTGCTATCTTAAACTATCTTCCTATCTATCTTAAAAGTGCAAAACATGCTAATATATTTCAAAGTGGATTGCAAAATCTATCATTGGACATAGGCCTACACATAGGCTAAAAAAAGAAAGAAATTTATCCAAAGCTTCATTTTCTTTTTTAGTCTTTTTTTCAAAAAGTGAATAAAGGAGGTTTAGCCCTCTTTCCATCATTCACCTGTTCACATGTAGTGAAACACAGGATGGCTTGATGGGGGGGGGGGGGGGGGGGGGTTGATAACCTTGGTCTCTGTTGATGTCGGGGTGTTGGTGTCTGATGTATCAGGAGGCAAATCAAAGAATCAATCAGCAACAGCCCGACATCAACAGAGACCAAGGCTATCAACCCCCCCCCCCTGTATACAACCAACTCCTGAGTGTTAACAACAAAAAGCACATCAAGCCATATTCATAATCATATTGTGGCATTCTCCTTAAATGGGCCCCTCTTCATATTGTAATTTTCCAGTGAACAATAATATCATTTAAAATCTATCATTGATGAAACTTACTATCAATCTGAAGAACAGTAGATAAGCACTGGTCTTATTATATAAGAGTTCTATAAGCCAAACTTTGAATGTCCCAGATTTTGCGAATATTGATTAGTCACACACAGAATATTCAATAATACCGTAAATTAACGTGACCACTATGCTAGAGCGATGCTGATTGGCCAAAAGCAGTCACATGTGACATCATAAAAAGTCATATTGTATGGTTAAAGTGCTATGAGAATTTTCCAACTATTTTTTTATTTATTTTTTTCATATTGCGTTTAGAGTGCAATAGGCAAGTTTTTTTTCCAAAATATTTATTTTCCAAAATGAAAAATTTTCAAAGTCAAAAAAAAGGTCGAACATTTGGAAAATTTCCCAATTCTTTTCAAAGAGGTGTTTCCGAATATAAAGTTGGCCTATACATAGTATATAAATTATATGTATACATACATTATATAACAATTTTATAAAGTCAACTTTCTTCAGTAATTTTTTCTGCAAAACCGCGCAAGTCAGTTTCTGCTGTTGTAGAATGGAAAATTATATTGGAAGCATAGTGGTTATGTAATAAATCAAACATGGCACTTATTATCGTGCAATATGACAAGTGCAATATAAAGTCAAACTGAAGAGATTTTTCCTTCCTTTCACATTCCGAGAGGCTTTCAAATAATTACAGATTGACAGATGTCTGAGGGGGACAAAGGAAGTCGTCAAAAATTTCAGAAATATGATCGATCCACTGCATACCCCTCAAGTATGCAATGCCCTCATTTGGCTCTTCTTTCAATCAAAAAGATGTATGGGGCAAAAAGGATAAATAATTTCGTTGATGACTGCATGGAAGCATACGCTTCAGTTCATATATGACATTCTAAATCTGGTCCAAGGCCATTGCTAACTGTAAACTACACGACTGAACTGACAATAATCTATTTGTATTTGTCATGGTACAACTGCAATTAAATAGTGAATTGAAGGGTTAACTGGAAGCTACTTTCGCAAGTATTTTTAATGTCAAATTTAATTAATTAATTGACTTAGCTTAATAATGTCAAAGTTTCAAATGGACAAATGGAATTAATTCATTTATTCTGGCTTAATTTTACAAATTATGTCCAAAAGACTCGACTTAATTAGTCCATGTAAAAACGTTACTTGGTCCGCAGACTGGATAAAGATACAATTGACTGAAGTGATGGACCAAAGTGATTTAAAAGTCACGTCGGAAAAATAATGAAAGTTGTCAAAGGAGAAATTATAATATCCTAGCAGTGCCTGAAACATTATGATTGCGAATCGGGGTGGTTGACTTTATCAAGAGCTAAGCAATTAACTATTTGCGGAAAAGCGGCACCCTTTGAAGATATCAACAATCCACCTAATTAATTGGAAATTGGCCTAACTAATTTGAAGTGATATATGGCTGAAAATGAGTCTAAAATTTAAAAAAGTAATTAAAAACTTACCTGTCTTTTGCTGGAAGCGATTTGATCTAGAAGGAAGCATAAAAAAAATTATTATCAGGCAAAAACTAAAGAAAAAAAAGTAAAAACGTGCTGTGTGCTGAGTGAGCTGTGCATGCAGTGCAGGGTTAGCTGTAAAATGACGAAATTCGGATTTTGGCGCCGTCATGCGAACCAGTTTCTACCAGTTTCTGAACCGGTTCCAGTCAGTTTGCCCCTCCCCCCCCCTTGCTCCATGCTGCTTGGTGCTACATCAAACACGTAATAACTGTGATCAACAACACCTCTGCTGCCAGACATGATCTTAATTGAAGCAGGTGTGACAGGGGCGTATCTAGAGATGGCCTGAGGGGGGGGGGGGTGGGTATAAAATTGGGCAAATACCGGGCACTTGCGTTTTTCCTAATCTCCCCCATGTAATTTTGCCTAAACATGCTAAATACGCCACTGGGTGTGAACTGGGAAGTGCTGATCAGTTTGACAGTTTATTGAGGCAACAGAAATTATACTTGATCCATTGATAGGCCTATAGAAATTGCAAGAATCAGCACTCTTATTGAAATCGTTCTTTTGAGAAATGACGACAAGTGACAAATTAATTAAATTTATTTTTTGATCCCTACATGAACCCAGATCTTAGCTGAGCCATACTGAGATGCTCAAAAGTAGGCCTATTCAGAGACTCTGAATCACAATTATTCTCCGAAATTTTGAAGTTGAGAAAACTGCGTTAGGCCTAGAAGAATTTTATCTTTACTACACAGTCACAGTTGCCTACCACATACATGCATTTCATATAACGTAAATTTTACTGAGGCTATGGTTGGTCCAGCCAATTCACAGTCACACGTTTTTCTGATCCACGTGATCCACAGAGCTCAGAGGGCTCAGAGGGGGGGGGGGGAGCTGCAGATTGACCAGCAGAATCGATTCAGTGCAGTTTTCAGTTTGTACCAGTACCACCACAGGTGTAGGATGGATGGATTGATGATTGGGGCTTTACGTCCTTTTTGCACTAAACAAATCAGCCAAAAATTTGGAAAAATAATTTTTTCTTCGAGATTTGGGCAGAATTTTTTTTTTTTACATTTTTTGTAGGCCTACATTTACTTTTTGGGGGTCAATTTGGCCATTGTTTATTTTAAAATTCGAATATATATCTGTATGAGGGAAAGGTCCAATTGAGCCTATGGGACATGAATCATAGTGCAACAACGTGGCAGTACTGTACACCAGTGGCGTAGGTAGTGGGGGGGGGGGGCAAGTTGCCGCCCAGACAACTTTTTGGGGAAAAATGGGGAAATGGGGAGAAATGGGGAAAAATAGGGAAATGAAGGAAAATGAGGAAAATGCAGGGAAAATGGGGAAAGAAAAGGGAAACAAAAAGGAAAAGGAACTGGATGTCTACTTTAATTTGACGAATGAATTGCCTGTATTTCCTGATTATTCCCTGCTTCATCGAATGTTTTCCCTGTCCTTACTCGAGCTTAGCATTGTTTAATCGGAATCCAAAAACCTGGACTTTTTGGGATTCAGCTCAAAACAGAGGGCATTTTCTCGATATTTACAAAAGTAAAAGCAAATTCCCTGTGTTTTATGTGAATTTCAGATTAAATTTCAAATCCTGTGATGTTTCCTGCAGGTAATATTCACCATTTTCACTATTTTCCCTTTCTGGTGGATACCCGTTGGAGGGAAAGAAAGAAGAACAAAGGAGAGGGGAAAGGAAATATGAAGATATTTCTTGGAAATCCTGTTTAAATTCATGTTGGAAATATTTTAACTTTGCAGTATCACATACAACAAGAAATTTGACAGACACTAACCAAAGGGAGGAGAGTTAATCACCCAAAAAATAGATTGTTGTCTATTTTGCTTTTGCTTTAGCAATAATTCATTATGTGGTTATCCATGAAATGATTGAAATCTGCATGGTTCCAAGTCATATTTGGCATATTTTCGGTAAATGTTTAAGCCAAAAACTTTGTTTGAATACCAAAATTGCTAAGGCCAAAATTGTTTTGTGATCTAGCTGTGATACTAAGCATTTTGCCATAAAATTATTGAATCAAACTTCATGCAACAAAGTCAGTGATATGTAAAATTGGTGAACTCACACCCAAGGGTGCCGGAACAGGGGGGGGCAGGGGGGGGGGCAATTGCCCCTCCTGCCCTTGTCCAAGGGGGGCAGGGGGGGCAAGGGGTGCCCTTTAGATCTTAAAGTAAACAACATTATTAGGCCCTATTTTACGAATTTAGGCAAAATTAGTTAGTGCATATTAAAAATTATTATTGACCCTCTATCGAAATTTTGTCACGCGAAATTGGCGCGAATATAATTTTGCCCTTGTTCGTCTGACCGCCCCTGCCGCCCGTGATTCCTTCCGGCACCCCTGCTCACACCACAGATTTAGGCCGTTTGTGCGCAAAATTAAATTGGGGTTTTTGGGCACTTAATTATTGTTAATTTAGGAGTCCACTTTTTCTGCACATGTATTAGCATAAGGGCCTTCCCCTGGAACTACAGTGCAAAAATGGTCTAAATATGACATAGGCAAATTTTGCTTTATAGGCTGACCATGTGCTATTTGAGAATCGAGCAAAGCTCAGAAAAATGGTTTGTCGTACTCCCATGTCGATGATTACCTTTTGGGGAAATTGAGGGTCATTTGCCCCCCCCCCCCCAGAGAAAAACCCTAGCTACGTCACTGCTGTACATGTTGTACATGACTTCCTGTTTGATCAAAACATGGGCTTGGAGAAAGCACATGTTTCAGAAAAAAAGTCAATCTTAGCCAGAAAAAAAGAAGATTTTCGTGTTTTACTCTTTTTTTTCAAAATGTGTAGAATATCTATCAATGAGACCACCAGAGGCACAACTAGAGCATATAGGCCACATCTTTACCAAATGTAATCCATGCACATGCAATAGTCTTGGCCTGGAAACGAAATTTTTTTAAAAAATAATCTTTATATTATTTCAAAGCGTATGAAATATCTGTCCATCAAACCATCAAAAGGAACAACTAGACCATCCAAGCAGCATTTACAGGCTATATATGTGTACCAAATTTCATTCATCTACATTCAATAGAGGGCAATTGATGGCCCTGAAACGATCTATCCTCCCGCTGCCGAACGCCCACCCGCCCACCCAGTGGACAACATTTTACCCAAGTGATTACAATACCTTCTTTGAACTTCGTTTGCAGAAGGTAAAAGCAGCCCCTCAATATACTTGTCAAACATGGCCATGTTGGGTGGTTGGTCCTATTTGAATGACAGCTATCCTGGGCATTTTGAAATCACCTTTTTCTATGATTTAAAGAGCTGAAAATACGTTTTTTTTTTTTTACGTTTTTGGATTTATTTTGTTGGATAATTGGCTCCATATGAGCTGGAGAAACAAATTGCTGCACAATTGCTGCAAAAGCTTCAGCAGAACTACCACACAGCTAATCAGTGACCAGTGCCAGATTTCATTGGGTTCGGGTTGTTTCTGGGCAGAAAGTGCCAGAAACTGGCACAACTACGCAATTAATTATCAAGGCTGTTCACCTGGCTAGCAAGCATTTCTGATAATATCTGAAAAAGTTTTCAATCATTACCTGCACATAAAACATCCGCAGCATCTTGTAATTCCTGTTCTAAGTGCTGCAGAAGGCCTGAAGCTCACTGAGAAATCCAGCAGCCTAGACTGACCTCAATTAAATGTGATCCAGTTAAGTTAGTCAGCTGACCTAGGGTCCTTTCCTTGTCTTTTATCTGAATTGGGTGTGACTTGTGTGCAACTTTTCTGGTTCATAGCAACAGCAACTGTGATAGGCAGTCTTAAGCAGGTTTGAAACATAGAAGAGCTGTGAGCATGGTTTCCAAGATTTTCCTGTTTCAGTTTGACTCAGTTGTGTTTTCTCTATTGTTGAATCCCTTAATCCTCACAGTTTATCATAGATATGTTTGCTTGACAAATTTGCAACATATTTTATTTCTCAAATTTACACACACAGATAATTTCCAGTCAGCTGACTGAAGGCTATTAAAACACCAACAGGATTGATTTAAAACCCAATTTTATAATTTTTTGCAAAAAATGGATCAGATCTATTTTCTGAGATGTTAAATATAGTTGGATTAACTCGCAGTACACCATGCTTTTAGCAGACTAGTAAATCCTTTAAAAGTTGTTTCGTAAGGAGTGTGATTTAAAATTCATGCCAATTCTCAGCCCAGTTAGCTCAGTCAGTAGAGCACTCGCCTCCCAAGCGAGGGACCCAGTTCAATCCCCAGGCTGGCCATCATGTCATTCCATGACATTGTCATTCACATCAGACATTAATTGGAGGTGCCGTGGGCCCAGCTGTAAATAAGTCTCTGACTTAGTCTGGTTACCCACGTTAAAGAATGTCTACCTTTACCTTACCTTTACTCAATATTGCACAGAAAATAGCAAGTCAAGCCATTGTGAGAGGATTAAATAACACATTGACAGGTTTTGACAACACAAGAAACCAACACTAAACAAAAACTGTCAATTTGGGGATTATCTATTTAAAATTAGTAAGACACTAAAGTTACCATTGGCGGAAACGTTTCATGACCTTTGTTGTCCAAATTTATTGGCCCAGATTAGATCAACCAATTGATGAAATGAGACACTGAGGTCAGGTCATCCTGGGCTGCTGACAGGATCATCATATTCAGCAGTGCAGAACCTTCCCTTTGTTTTTGTCCTACAATAATGCACAGGCATTCAATGGAATCTGGTGCCTGTGCTGCAACGGAACTGCATCAGAACTGTAACAGAACTACTGTGCAGAACTTCATATTAAAATTACTGCAGCACAAACTGCTGCAGGAATGATTGATTGATTGATTGATTGGTTGATTGATTGATTGATTTCCACGGTATAGTTGGTATTTACAAAAATTATTTAAAATGTGGAGGGACCATAGAAATACACGTACAGTATTTCTATGATGTGCGCTCACTACCATGTGTGGATACAGAGAGAGAGAGAGAGAAATTCTTTATTAACGTGAAATGGGCTCACATTCTAGCCCCCAGCCCTCTTGGGCTTACAATTCACTTAAAAAACAATAGTACATCAAAAAAGAACTTTCGTTGAATAATACAAATTTGAATTAAATTTGAAATGATTTGTTGATATACATATATACATTAGTCCAATATGTAATAGCAATCCAAAAAATATAAGCTTTGTTCAAGTTATACTATTAGATATATAATTCAAACTCTTAAAATGTTAATTTTCAATATTTACATATTTACAAATATCATATATTGCTAATTTGAGGTCGACATATATATAATTGCAAGTATCTTATTGTTATTGGCAAATGTCGACAATTACGTAAATTAAACTATGTATACAAAGCATTTTGTCTTTTTTCAAAAGACATATGTGTCATATGTATTGTGATAAAATAGTATGCCTAATTAGCCTATTGTGTTCATACAGAACATGCTGAAGTGGTAACGGGACTTGAAAAATGGGTGCCAGTTGAATTATATGTTACAACTAGCATAGTACCCGTCTAAAGACGGGTAGCGGGTGCATTGATACTGTATTGTTTATTTGACCTAATCAGGAGACATGTGAATATGTCAACATGATTTGTGTAATAATTGTTCATGGCAAATTGCTTCTGAATGTCCCAGGGCAGATTTCACGAAAAAGCTGCAAAATGACTTACCACAACTTGTCCTTAAGTTACATTAGCACAATAGTGATAAGGCCAGACATAATCAATTCGTAGATTCTCAGATTTTCTCAGGGCGCATCTTCTGAGGATAGCTGGCAGGACACAAAAAAGCTGAAATCTAAATCTTTTATTGTGTCAATCCATTAAATAAAATCATGGGTACACGATCTTTTCTATTGGATTGGTAGGTCAGAGTAGTTAAAAATATGGCCTTGTGCTAATGTAACAACGATGAATAATGCAGGACGGAATTTTTTATGCAGACCCTACTGCAATATAAATGAAGTCACCAGCAGGGTACCGCCCCTGGCCTGCTCTTGGGAGAGCTGGCTTTCAGTTCAGAAAAAATTTGAGATCTAATCATGTGTTTTTTAACGTAATTTTTATGTACACATTTTGCTAATGTAACACTATGAAATGGACGGATGCAAAATTGCAGTTACATTAGCAATAAAGAAACAGGTACCACACCCAGTCGTTTATGTTTTTGGTGATGTATATAGGCAAATGAAACACGTTTTTCAATAAAATATTATAATTTCAGGTTTGAAATTGGCATAAGTGGCAAGAACACAGAAAAATTTCCATGTAAAAGTTGCTAATGTAACCTCAGTGTCCTGAGACGGAATCGAGTTACACTAGCAGTCTTTTTTTACTTTTCATTTTTTTCAAGTTTTATAATGACCAAGACAATTAAAAATGGTTCCAAAATAATTTTCAAGATGTTGTTTATCAATCACATACCATAACATTTTCCTGAATTGGTTTTAACAGATTCCACAGAGTGTCAAAGTAAGCATGTCTGATCACCAATAAGTTTGGCCGTCCAAAATTGTCCTCATGAGGCATAAAAAAATATCTTTTTAAGAGGAAAAAGCTACATATTTGAGGAATATTTTATTGATATTTATTCATTACCTCACAGATGTACTTAGTGAAAGGTTTACTTGCTTCAGGAAGCAACAGAGAGATAACAAAAGGGTTGGAAAGTTTAAGGTACCTTTTAAGAGCACTTTTCGTGAAATCTGCCCCAGGCCCCGCCCCAGCCATGCATCTGAACCTCTAGGCTTTTGTTGGATAGCAGTCTCAATTGTGCTTTTCTTGATTGGGGTGAAGTTCTGGTGTCTTTATCATGTGCACTCTAAAGAGTGTATAAAGCAGAAGTGATAAACAGAAGTCATGAAACGTCAATACAATGGAAAAATAATGTGCAAGCACTTTAGGTACTTGGAGATAGACGATCAATGTATCTAGTACTATCTACCAATCTCCTGTGTGTCTATCTATAAGGATCTGTTGATCCATCTATAGATGGAGATCTATCTGCATATCTATCAATCTATCTATGTAGGATCTATATCTATCTTCTTTCCTTCCTTCCTCCTTCCTTCCCTTTCCCCCCTTATTCCTACCTTCATTGCTGCCTTCCTTAATGCATTTCTTCATCCGTTCCTTCATGAATTAGGCCTAATTCATACCTTCATTCCTACCCTTATCCATTCCTTCCTTTCTTCTATAGCGTTTTAAATTCTTCATTCCATACCTAAATTCCTTGCCTCGTCCATTCCTTGCCTCATTCATTCCTTCCCCACTCATTCCTTGCCTCATTCATTCCTTCCCCCATTCATTCCTTCCCTCCTTCATCCCTTCTCTCCCCTCCTTCTTTCTATAGCATTTCTAAGTCCTCATTTGGGGGATTCTCCAATACAGACGTTCTGAGTGGCTGGTGTGATTTAAAATTTGCGAGAAAAACAATTGAATATAGATATCGTTTTCAGGTACATATTTGGAAGTTTTGAGATATTTGAGTAATTACAAACACAGTCTAAGTATATTGGGACAGCAAAAGATAGTGACTGCCTTCCTTTCTTGAAGAGTATTGAAAGTTTGTTATAAAAGTGAAAGCACTCGCTGTGTGTGGCTGCTGCTGTATTGGTGCATGGGTGAGGGAGATGTAACTGTTTTAGCCCTGAATAATTAAAAATTCGGAAGTTAAGAAATATCTGATGCTTGTAGAACACAGTTTGGACATAACTGAACAAACTGGTAAAATATTATAACTGTCAGTCAAGCCATAGCTGAGAAGACCCGTTACAAAGGGAATATGGGGAGGTGAATTTTATATATGTATATAGATGTGAAGGGAATTATGGTAAAATCAATAATTTCATTAATATAGGCCTACATTTCCAGCTTATAAAATTAGGCAAAAATGTTTTGCCAACTAGCAGAGATTTCATGTGCGTCCATAAGGTAAAAAGTTCAAATTGAAAACATTTTTATTGGTTTCATAAACACTTGCGTTTGTGCATGGTGAGTTAAATTATAAACACATAATCAAACACCCTGGCTTCTGCCTTAAAGAGGCCGTCCACTAGGGCCAGGACAAGACCAGGAACCATCAGGAAAGTGAAATTGACAATTCCCCATCCTTCAGCACGTTGTCCTGGTCTTCCTGAAGCCTTCCTCATGCTGTCCTTGTCTTTCCTGAACCCTTCCTGGTGCTTCAGCGCCTTCAGCAGAGGCAAACATTTCAGCGTCCAAATTTTGCTCCAGAGCAAAATTTGGATGCTGAAATTGATTTCCTTGTACCTTCAGCGACTTGTCCTTGTTGTCCTGACGATGTCCTGAAGGCTTCCTGCTTTCCTGAACCCTTCAGGAACCCTTCAGCACCTTCTTGAAGCTGTCCTGAACCCTACTGTGCTGCTGACAGCTTCAAGAATGTTCAGGAAGGCTTGCTGAAGGTATGCTGAAGGCGCTGAAGGCGCTGAAGGCATGCTGAAGGCATGGGGAAGTATTGAGGAACCAATGCTGAAACTACCGAGAAGCTATTAGGAACGGTGAGGAACATCGAGAAGCCTTGCAGACAGCTCGCTGAAGGTGTCAGGACAGCGCAGACAGCATGCAGAAGGTGTCAGGAAGGTGCAGACAACATGCAGAAGGTTCCAGGAAAGCACTGTAATGTGTGCAAAATGGCTAAGAACAAGATGTCATGTCAAGAAAAATTAGAAAAAATGGCATTCAATCTGCCACCAAAAAAATTCCTCATGCTGTCTGGAGGGTTTCCTGATTGTCCTGTCCCATGTTTTTACCCTTCCTGAAGTGTTCTGCACCCTGTCTGCAGACAGAATGCAGAAGGTCTCAGGAATGGAGCATTTGACGCTGAAGATACGCTGAAATGGCCAAATTTGCTTCCCCAACCCTTCCTGGTCTTGTCCTGGTCCTAGTGGACACCTGGTCTTAGTGAATTTATCAACAGAAACATTCACC
Organism: Platynereis dumerilii; assembly: GCA_026936325.1. Taxonomy (NCBI): domain Eukaryota; kingdom Metazoa; phylum Annelida; class Polychaeta; order Phyllodocida; family Nereididae; genus Platynereis; species Platynereis dumerilii. Next base: position 7,875,331 of record JAPTHN010000008.1, read on the forward strand.
CAACCATGAAGGCGAATGTCAGCCAATTTCGAAAAGCTGTTATTCAATGTTTGATTGTTTGAGCTATTTGAGATCCTTAAGAAGTCTTATAACCCAAGTTTTGACAAGGTGAGTTTTAAAGAAAGTGGCAAATTTATATCCATATTCTATTAATCAAGGCAAACGTGTTGAAATATGTGCTTAGCGTTTTAAATATAAGTTATTGTGATGAAATATCCATAAATAAGATTTATTGTATTAATAAATACTTTAGAATAGTTCTCAACTCCTCATTGGCATTAATTACAGAATATTTAAATATGCCACCCATCGCATTTTACAGTTTAAACACACAAGCAATGAAATTCAATATCTGTCTCATGTTTTGCAGGAAGAAAATTTTGGTTTTCAAACTTGGGAATTTTTTTTTCACTGAATGAAGAAATCGGAATTACAAATCACGAAGAACTGCCACAAACAGGTGATTATTTTTAAAATCCGGTTGAAAAAGGGCTGATATAGGAAGGCAAATGTTACATGTAGATTCATCATTGTTTTCCAGATATTTTATAATTGCAAATTATAAGAACTGGCACAAAAAGGTGTTTTTCTCTAGTTGGAATGTAAAACTTTTAACATATCATAAAAGATGTAACCTGAACAAGAACCCCCGGGTTGCCAAAACATGTGGCAGCTACCGATGAATGTAGTTTGAGCAATGTTTTACATGTAATCAAAATTTAATCTGAACAAGAACCACTGGGTTGCCTAATGCAGGTGGTTTCTGCTGGTACAGGATTTAAGAAAGGCCAAATGCTCAATGATCAATGCAGATTCGTTATGCATCTTTATGTTTTTCAGAAAGAAAATGCTGGTTTTCACCAAATCAAGAAATTGATCCTCCACAAAAAGGTGATTATTTGTAAAATCTGGTTGAAAATGTACTGATAATAAGAATAGGAAAGGCCAAATGATAAATGATTGAGATTCCTTATGTGTCTTACGTTTTCCAGAAAGGAAATGTTCGTTTTCTTTCATCAGTGTTTTTCACTGAATGAGGAAATTTTAATTACAGATCACGGAGAAATGCCACAAAAAGGTGATTATTTCTAAAATCGGGTTGAAAATGTGCTGATAATAAGAATAAAAAAGGCCAAAAAAATTCAGATTCCTTATGTATCTTGTGTTTTCCAGAAAGAAAATGTTAGTTTTATGGAGTTTTTTTTCTGAATTAGGAAATTTTAATTGCAAATCACAGAGAAATGCCGCAAAAGTAGGGATGCCAAAACCTGCTAGGTGGAGCTGATCGCAGTGTTCCCTCTTGGTGAGAAATTTTGACACCAAAAATGTCGGTCCACAGTGGTCTCACTTTACAGACTTTTTTGCATTGAAAACGGCACAGAATCTTTCGAATTTTGATGGAATTGGTATGTAAAATAAATGACCTTACTCTTTTTCACTATTCTATTCACGTATTTGCCTTTCTTCAGTTAACAAAAATGAATTCAAAACTTTGGAGGTGGGCATCGATATGAAATGTTTGAAAAAGATGTATAATTTGGGTGCCTCAAGTGAGCCAATATTGTCAAGAAAAATTTTGTTGCCTATGTAGAATCTTAAGATCCCGGAGAGTGCCAGCAGGGCCTGTTATTTGAGTTAACCTTAGGATTCCTAACTGCACTGTAGGCACCAGGTGGCGCTCAGGGTAAACGAAAATGTACTAAGAGTATCAATTTTTTAAATTTATTTACATTAAAATCTACAGGCTCAAGGATAGGGGAGGTTTGAATCCCCTAAACCCCCCTTTGGATCCATTACTGCCGCTTATTGTAGTTTTACCGTTGAGAATTCTTGACACTAAAAAAAACCTGAGTCCGTGGCACTAGTTGTCCGACTTTGCCTCATTTGCAATGAAAACAAGCAAGAATTTTTCAAATTTGATGGAATCTGTTTCTAAGGTTAATGGCTTGGCTCTTTTTCACTATTTGGTTTACATCTGCTCAATTGTTGCATAAAAAAACAAGGAATTTTAGACTTTTGAAGTGGGAATGGAAATTAATATTTAAAAAAAAGAAGATGCATTACTTTGGTATCTGAAGTAAGCTATTATTTTCAAGAAACATTCTGTAGCCTTCACAACATTTTTGGGGGCCATAGAGTGCCAGCACAGCCACTTTTTGAATTGACCTCAGCGCTCTTTACTGCTACGATTGCACTTCCAGCTCAGGCGCCCAATCCGAGAATGAGTGAGATTCAGTAGCAAATGACTGTTTAGAGTGAGACAGGCAACATTCTTCCTTTGTTTACCTTGCTTATTCCAACATGCGATACCTCTTCCTTGCTGTGACAAGTTGACAACAGACATTCGTGTGCTTTAAAATTTAGACGGACTTAACTGAGACATGCTCAAAATACATATTCACCCCATTCAATCTTGATTATGAGGGTAAATTACCCCAACATATCAACATTTTACTTGCAGTATGTATCCAAGACCATACACTAAATATGTGCAAAATTATTAGAAAATGTTCCCTGTAAATCAAAGTTACAGCTATTTACCCTCTTTTGGGGTAAAAACCCCAAAACTTTATTTTTGTTAATTAATATGATTCCAATTCATGCATGCTATTGCTCTATATACACACACATCAAGTTTCATCAAGATCCCTCCATTCAAACCAATTTTAAGCTGATAAGCAGTGGTCATAATTTTTATTTTTAACGAATCAGTACTTTTGACAGATATTGCATACTTTGTGCTATTGTAGATAATTGTACTTTGATACTATGATTATTTTTCTTCAGGAACTTGTTAGAATATCACTTCAGCTTTCAAATGAAAAAACAAAAGTAATTCTTAAATGATTTTGTGGGCATTTATTGTCATGGTGACACTTTTTTCTTGTTAGGCGTTTTTATTTGCTTCTGAGCGCCAAAATGTCATGTTCTTAAATAAACTGCAGTGAGGTTAATTTTAATGTTAGGAACCCTTTTTTGCAGATTTGTAATGACAAAATCATACTGCTTCCCTCTGTATCAAGAGTGATTTTTTTGGGTCAAGATTTAGAAATGGTCTGTCATCCCTACAAAAAGATCATTACTACCAAAATCCTCTTAAAAAGTGCAAATTTTGGAATTAAGTAAAGTCAAATCTCTCTCTCTCTCTCTCTTTCTCTCTCTCGTGTGCATGTCCGGATTGCCGGATTGCTCACCCTTTGGTTTAATGGGGAGCAGCACTTTTTAGGATGTCCTTATTTTGTTGATTTTCTCCACCGTGGTCCTTAGTTTTATTGTGTCTTCAGTGAAGATATCTCTGGTGGTTACTTTCCCAGCCTCAGAGCGGTCCATCTCTTCGCATTCTTCTAGGATGTGTATTTGTGTCTCTTCTTTTTTGCCACATATCCTGCAAATGTTACATGATGAAGATTCATTATGTGTCTTATGTTTATCAGAAGGAAAAGGTCGCGGGGGAGAGTTTGTCTAGTGGTTGCATACTGGTCTGCCAATCGCTGGGTCCAGGGTTCAAATCCAGCTCTTTCCGAGTCTTCTGGGCCTAACTGAATGAACAAATTGTAATTGCAAATCAAGAGGAACTGCCACAAAAAAGGTGATTATTTCCAAAATCTGGTTCGAATTGTGTTTTAATATGCAATCAAAATTTGAACTGTACAAGAACCCTGGGTTGCCAAATGCAATTTGCTACTGATGAAGAAGTAGGAAAGATATCTTACTTGCAATCAATTTTAATCTGAACAAGTACCCCCTGGTTGCCTAATAAAGGTCATCAGGGCCGGATTAACCCTTGATGGTGCCCTAAGCTGCCGTCCGAGTTGGTGCCCCTCCCCCCTTCATTACAAAATAATTTCCAGATGGAACCTGATTTTCGCAGGTGCTCAACTTGAGCTGGCAGGGCCTTAGAATCAGGGCGGCAACTGTACCCATACTTTACCACATAGGGATTTTATATTTTTAGTTTACAAATTTTACATTCTCGAGGGTGGGGGCACCTTGAGGGGTGGGGCAATTTTATTCACGTTTTATTTCAGTCATTTTAATGAATTTTTTCGGAGAACTCAGGGGTGGGGCACCCTGAGGGTTTGGGCCCCCCTGATGAGTGGCTCCCCCCTGATGAGTTGGGCCTCCTGAGGGGCCTTTTTTTCATGTTTTATTTCTGTCATTTTAATGAAATTTTTTTTGGAGGGCTCGGGAGGCCGGAGTGGGGACACCCTGAGGGGCAGGGCCCCACTGAGGGGTACGTGGGGCCCCCTGAAGGATGGGCACCCTGAGGAGTTGGGGCACCCTGAGGGGGGGGCACCCTGAGGGGGACACCCTGAGGGATGAGGGCAATTTTTTTTTCATGTTTTATTTCAGTCATTATAATGTTGTTTTTTTGGAGGGCTCATGGTGCCCCCTGCTAGCATGGTGCCCTAAGCTGCAGCTTTTTCAGCCTATTTAGTAATCCAGCCCTGAAGGTCATCAATGCAGGTGGTGTCGTCCGATGAATCTAGTTGGATAGATGTCAAACATACAATCGAAAATTTAACTGGAAAAGAACCCCTGGGTTGCCCAATGCAGGTGGTTTCTTCTGATATAAGATTAAAGAAAGGACAAATGCTCAATGATGCAGATTCGATGTGTATCTTTATGTTTTTCAGAAAGAAAATTCCGGTTTTCACCAAATCGAGAAATTGTTATAGCAAATCATGGAGAACCGCCACAAAAGGTGATTATTTCTAAAATCTGGTTAAAAAGATGATGATAATAAGATTAAGAAAGGCCAAATGATAAATGATTCAGATTCCTTATGTATCTTACGTTTTTCAGAAAGAAATTGTTTTGTTAGTTTTCTTTCATTAGTGTTTTTCACTGAATGAGGAAATTTTAATTGCAAATCACGGAGAAATACCACAAAAAGGTCATTGTTTCTAAAACCCTTTTGAAAAAGTGCTAATTTAGGATTAAAGTAAGGTCAAATATTATGTGATGCAGATTGATTCATTATGTGTCTTATGTTTTCAAAAAGAAAATGCCAGTTTTCCAGATTTTTATATATCAAAATCCTAAGTGACAGTATTTTAGAAGTGTTGGAATTTAAAAGTACTTAAGCAAATGTTACATGATGCAGATTCATTATTTACCTTAAAAATTGATTTTATTCTTACCGACAGACAAGAATTGTCAAGTTAACAATCAGCGCCTAGATTTGCAAATTTTATTTGCGCATTCTAGTTTTATGTTGTTTTCAGAAAGAAAATTTTAGTTTTCTGGAGTTTTATCATTGAATGAAGAATTTGAAATTGCAAATCACGAGGAACTGCCACAAAAAGGTGATTTTTTTTCTAAAATCTGGTTAGAATTGTGTTTTAACAGGTTAGGTAATCAAATACATATATGTTTATAGTTGCTACTGATGAATCTAGTTGGAAAGATATCTTACTGGCAATCAAAATTTAATCTGAACAAGAATCCCTGGGTTGCCTTATGCAGATGGCTTCTTCTGATAAATCTAGTTGGAGAGATATCACACATATAATCGAAAATGTACCTGAAAAGAACCCCCGGGTTGCCTAATGCAGGTGGTTTCCACTGATATAAGACTGAAGAAAGGCCTAATGCTCAATGATGCAGATTCATTATGTGTCTTTATGTTTTAAGAAAGAAAATGCTGGTTTTCAAACTCAGGAATTTTTTTTCACTGAATGAAGAAATTGTTATTGTAAATCATGACCATCTGCCACAAAAAGTGATTATTTCTAAAAAAAATATGTTCAAAGGGTACTGAATCTACTGATAGGCCTGTAGGATTTAAATAAAGCCCAATGCTAAATGATACAGATTCATTATGTAACTTATTCTTTTTTTCAGAATGAAAGTGTTGGTATTCTGGAGTTTTTTTCACTGAGTGAAGAAATTGTAATTGCAACTCATGGAGAACCCCCACAAAAAGGTGATTATTTCTAAATGCTGTTTAAAAAAAATAGTCTTTTTAAAACTTGTCATCAAATTAATTATTTTAACCTGAACAAGAACCCCAGGGTTGCCTGGTGCAGATGGTTTCTTATGACAAATCTACTCTTTGTCACATAAAGCAGAAGACACGTTTGGTTGGATGGCCCAGACTACAGCCTGCCTTGTACAGGCAAAATTAAAACACTTACCTCAACAATACCAGTTTCGGAATAATCGTGGTTCATTTCCAGATTAATATGACAAGATTTGTTTTACTCCCATTGCGAAAAACATTGCTGCTGGTTTGTTTACGTCTGTAATGATTTCTTGACACAACAATATAACAAAATTGTGCAAGGCTATGACGTCACCATAGATGACGTCAAGACTGACTGCCGTGTCCCTAGTGTAAAAAATGTGTCTCCTGCCCAATCTAGTTCCGGTCTGTATATCAAAAGACAAGCAGGGAGTACTGCTTTCTGGTGCTGATTGGTCGAGAAAACAATCAAAGTGACGTCACCCATTCAGAAAAGTTTTGTGACGTACATCAGTAGGTGCCTAGGTCATAAATGACCGTGGAGCCCAGATTGCTCCTGCCTCAATGTTACAAACTGTAGTTTGAGAGATGTCTAATATATATGTCATCAAAATTTAACCTGAACTAGAACCGCTGGGTTATCTAATGAAGGTGGTCTCGTCTGATGTAGGATTGGAATGTGACTCCCCAGAAATAGATAGATAGAACAAAAGTAGGCCCAAAGATAGATGGTTAGATAGATAGATAGACAGATAAATAGATAGATAAATAGATTGACGGATAGATAGACAGATAGATAGATAGATAGATCGGAAGTAGGATGTAGGTAGACCTATAGATCCTTGGCTATAGATAGATAGATGGAGACATAGTATAGATATATATTATATATTTTAAATGATTATGATTTTAAATGTTAGTGCGGTGACTGCTTTTTATGCAGTCTGTATTTCATGTAATCTTAATGGGGTCCCCGCGAAGCTTATCCACCAGGAGGCAGTATGACGCAACTGAGTCCTACTATAACTAGGTCACACTGACCCACTTTCGCGCATCAGTGTTGTCGAGGAGTGTATAATTTCTTTCTGCAGTTCTGCAGTTCTGCAGAAAAAAACCGCAGAATTCTGCAGTTTCCAAAAAAATTGCAGAATTCTGCAGTTCTGCAAAAAAAACTGCAGAATTCTGCAGTTTCCAAAGGAATTGCAGAATTCTGCAAAAAAAGTGCAGAATTCTGCAGTTCTGCAAAAAAATTGCAGAATTCTGCAGTTCTGCAAAAAAGCAGTACATTTAAATTTCTTCCACCTGCATATTCTCCAATAAATTCTGCAGTTTGGGAGTGGAATTGCAGAATTCTGTAATTCTGCAATAAATTCTGCAGTTTGGGAGGAAACTGCAGAATTCTGCAATTCTGCAATAAATTCTGCAGTTTGGGTGGAAATTGCAGAATTCTGCAATTCTGCAATAAATTCTGCTGTTTTGGAGGAAATTGCAGAATTCTGCAATTCTGCAATAAATTCTGCAGTTTGGTAGGAAACTGCAGAATTCTGCAATTCTGCAATAAATTCTGCAGTTTGAGAGTGAAATTGCAGGCAGAATTCTGCAATTCTGCAATAAATTCTGCAGAACAAATTTATTGCAGAATTCATGCAGTATTTGTGAACCTCTGGTACCAGGGACTTGTCATTACCCAGGAAACGTTGGTGGGGGGGGGCAGTTCTGGGGTCGAGTTGGGGGGGGCTGCTTCAAAATAAACCTCTATGCCTCTATGGACGTTTTGACACTCTGCTCGGCCAATTCTTAACCAAATTTCACTCTGAAAAAAGTGGTGGATACCCTGCAACCAGGTCTATTTAGTAAAGTTGTCAGTCTTTGTCTGTCTATGTTTCTTTTTGCCGTACGGCACTTTTTTCGGCGATCGGTAAGCTCGCAAAAATGTCATTTTACAAACTGCAGTATCAAAATAAACCTCTATGGGCATTTTGCCACTCTGCTCGGCCAATTCTCAACCAAATTTCACTCTGAAAAAGTGGTGGATACCCTGCAACCAGGTCTATTTACTACAGTTGTCAGTCTTTGTCCGTCGTTGTTTCTTTTTGCCGTACGGCACTTTTTTCGGCAATCGGTCAGCTCGCAAAATGCATTTTTGCGAGCTGACCGATCGCCGAAAAACGTGTCGTACGGAAAAAAGAAACAACAACAGACAAACACTGTCAACTTCAGTCAATAGACCTGGTTGCAGGGTACCCGCAACTTTTTTCAGAGTGAAATTTGATTGAGAATTGGCCGAGCAGAGTGGTGGAACGATGACTAATCCACAAGAAAACAAAACATGCAAGTGCTGCTCCCCACAAGAGTGGCGACCTGGGAGAATGGACACCAAAAGAAGAAGAAGAAGTCCATAGCAGTTCACTTTGAACTCCAGCTGTTGTTGTGTTGAAATTTTATTGCAGAATTCTGCAGTTTCCTGCCAAACTGCAGAATTTATTGCAGAATTGCAGAATTCTGCAATTTCCTGCCAAACTGCAGAATTTATTGCAGAATTACAGAATTCTGCAGTTTCCTACCAAACTGCAGAATTTATTGCAGAATTGCAGAATTCTGCAATTTCCACCCAAACTGCAGAATTTATTGCAGAATTGCAGAATTCTGCAGTTTCACTCCCAAACTGCAGAATTCATTGCAGAATTGCAGAATGCTACAGGTTTATTTGAAACTGCAGAATATGCAGCTACCTACCTGCAGAAGTGCATAAAACCTCCCAGGCTGCAGAATTCCTACAGAACTACAGATTCTGCTGCAGAAACTTTTCAGAAAGCTGCTGGGACAGCTGAGCATCAAAACCCCAGACCTCCCAACCGACCCCCGAACCCCTAAGTACTCCTCTCCCCCCCCCCCAACCAACGTTTCCTGGGTAGTGGCAAGACCCTTGTTGAAGAGGTCTGAACTTAACAGATGCATTGCAATTGATAAGCTGGATTAAATACCAGAGGTTCACAAATACTGCATGGAGCTGCAGAACTGCAGAATTTATTGCAGAATTGCAGAATTCTGCAGTTTCGCCCAAAACTGCAGAATTTATTGCAGAATTGCAGAATTCTGCAGTTTCACTCCCAAACTGCAGAATTTATTGCAGAATTGCAGAATTCTGCAGTTTCACTCCCAAACTGCAGAATTTATTGCAGAATTGCAGAATTCTGCAATTTCCTTCCAAACTGCAGAATTTATTGCAGAATTCTGCAGTTTCACTCCCAAACTGCAGAATTTATTGCAGAATTGTGCAATTTCCTTCCAAACTGCAGAATTTATTGCAGAATTGCAGAATTGCAGGAAGAAATTTAAATGTACTGGTGTTGTCAACCTGCTCATGCTGTTTGCAGTTTTGCAAAATGGGCAAATATGATACATGGACGTTAGTGCAACTGAAAAACGAATTAAGGAAGAGAGCCAAAAAGCTGTCTGGTACAAAATCAGAGCTAAAAACCCGGTAAGTGCTCCTTGAATCTTGTGTAGAGTGGAAGTTGTGCTGGATGACTGAGTGGCCTAGTGTAGTAGTGAATTTTGAAGTTGTTATGTTCGTCTGTCAGTAACGGTCTGTTGCTTGATATTTATAGGCCTACTTGATGAAATGGCTGTACACTAATGTCTAATGAAGTAATGCTATTTAATTTACTGTTCTTTAACATAGAAAGTATATGCCTGGTAAGATACCAGAGCTGTCAGTGCTGATGATGCTGCTGGTGCCTGTGGGCGTGGCTGACTGGCTGGTCTGACTGACTGATCTCACAGTCAGTTTTGCACTGACTTTGCTACTGATCAGCTCAACTGAAAACAGAGCTCTAATATGAAAGATAATTATAGCACAGTCTCTACGGCAGTTGTGTCCCAATTTGTGACAGAATCAATAGAACTTTAATAATTGCAATTAAGAAAATAAGATAAGGTCCCTGCTTTTATCATCATTGTTCTGGCCTATGTGTGCATGATGTCACTTTAAGTTTACATGTGCTCTTTGTGATCTTAAAGAAATAAAAACATTATTAGAGTTACAATTAGTTAGCTCTAATGAGAAAATACATGTATATTGAACATGTTGAAGTGATACTAAAATTTTGGGGCGTGATAGGCCTATGCCCTCTGTCGTCAGACCGGCCCTGCTGCCCCAACTATTCTAATTTTAAACTGCTCAATTAAAACTACAATAGTTCTGATTTGAAAGTCCTATGCCACTTGTTTAAAAATGATGTCATTATCTGTTCTTGTTCATTAAATATTTGCTGATTTCAGACTCGAGTACTATGATGGTAATGACCAATGCGTGGAGACGACCGGAGAGTATCACATGAAGGTACCTCCTGAGTCAACCTTTAGAGACCTTCATGGGGGCATGGACATCCCGGATGTCAGTATGGGAAGGATCACAGCCTATCTGCACACTTGTCAGCAGAAATTTAATGATAAGTGTGTAGAAATGTACCTTGACAGGTAAAATTTTAAATCATGTTTATTGTAATCTCATTGCGTTGATTGATTATAATTAATGAATTTGCATCTTCTCATCCTCTTGTTGAATGTATAATTTATATATATGTTTATTGCCTACATGTAAACTATAGCATAATTTATATTCTATCTATATATGTACGTCACATGAAATTATTGTTTGTTTAATGCAGAGGTTAAGAGATTACATTTGAAAATCAGAATAATGCAGGTGTTAATTTCTAACTTGAACAAATTACAATTTACATTTATATGTTGGCAGGGCCTTGCATTACGTCAGGCTGTCAAGTGATGTCTCCGATCACTCCGATCATCCAGAAGCGCAGGTGTTCATTTTAAGCAAAATGTGGGCCGAAATGAAAAAACACACTACCTACACTGTAAGTTATGGAATTCTATGTACACACTAATTTATATTTAATGTGCTTAATGCAGTGGTGGTCTGGTGGATCCAGACACGATAGGGTGGGGGGGGGGGTCATTATAGGGCTGATAAATACTGTGATAATGTGTCACCAGTGTGATACTAATCTTTTGGCAAGTGACAATTAAATCGCCCATAAAGAGAAAATCAGTTGCTAAAAATAAGTTATCTCAAGCATTTCTTGTATCAGCCCTCGTATCATGCCCTTGAGACCACGTATCGGCCCTCGGAGTCATGTTTCACCCCTTGATCTGGTCCTTCTGATACCTGATCCCTGGGACTCATACTATAATACCAATACATTAATTATGTTTCTTATTTGTAGTTGTTATTGCTATGTTTGATCTTGAATTACAGCAAATGTAAATTCCAATATGATGTATAGCCTATAATATGCTCAATTGGATGATAAATCCAGTTTTTTTTTTTCAGATGAATGTCCTTCTGTCTAAAGATGGAGTTGTTTTGGAGGCCGAGTGTGAGTGCAAGGTCGGGGAAGGACCGTCAGCCCACTGCAAGCATATCCAGACGCTTCTGTATGGCTTGCATAGCTTCCTTGACCAGGAGGAAATTCTTACAAGATTATCTTGCACCCAGGTATGTTTCCCTGTGACATTCTAACATAAAATTAATGAAAAGGGATATGCATCACTGAGTCTCATTGAACCAACTCTTTTCGCTTTCTCAGAAGCGATTCAAGACTCCTTAGGTCTCCTGAATTACAAAACCCGAATCGGCATTATTGCACTGTTTTGTACACATATTATATGGTCAATAAGGGGTGAAAAGTAATTATACAATGACTCTATAGGTTTTTGTGTTTTTGTAAATTATATAAATTATCTTAAGGAGTCAGGACTCATCAAATAAATTTCTGACTGCACCTGAAAATCAAAGTCCGACTCTGATTGCACCCAAAAACCTCCGACTTTCGACTCCAACTCCCGACCCCAACTCTCAACTCCCGACTCTTACTCTTCAACTCTGACTCTTGACTCTGAGTCTCTGACTCACGACTCTCAACTCCAACTCCGAATCCCTGCTAATATTTGTGTCATTAATGCAGATAAGCAGAGTCGGGGTTGTAGTTCAGGAGACCTAAGGAGTCAAGAGTCAGTTCACTGACTACTCGACTCCAAAGCCCTGGTTAATACACACTTAACAATATGACCACACTACATCAATTGATGTGAAAATCATGACAATTTTTACCTGAAGTATCCAACTTTAATTTTACCGATCTACTTGCAGACACTTCAGAGCTTCCATCGCCCAGCCAAAACTTGGGTGGGTTCACCCTTAAAGGCCACCTCAATGGCAGAGGTTCGAGGGAAGTCATGTCGCTTTGATCCAAGGCCATCAAAGTTCCAGTCTGGAGCGTTCAGCTACAGGGACTTCTTCCGGAATGCATGCATTAATTTCCAAGCCCAGGTAAATAAGCTTACTGATTTTTGAATTTGGTTAGTATTTTCACTATTTTATCGTCATTGCATAAAAAACAATCAGCCATGATCTTAGTTTGGTTTTGGGCCAAGCATTTCTTTTATTACTTATAATTCGAATAACAGGAAGCGGTATTGGAATAACACCTAATTGTATGTCAACTTTTCTTTGCAGTATGAAATCAACATGCCAGTCCTACAACTGTTTCCACCGGCAAACTTACAGGCCGCACACGACGACCATGATTATCTTAGCGAAACCCTCCCCAACCAATTTCTTCGAAAGGAACTGAGAGTCACTGAAATTTCCAGCAAAGAAGTTGAAGAACTTGAAAAGAGCACTAGAGAGCAAGCAACCAGTGGGGTTTGGAGAGAGCAGCGGCAGATACGTCTCACTTCATCGAGGTTTGGAGATATCGCCAAGGCTACCGTAAGGCGGGACAAGTCCAAGCTGGCGGTGGAGCTGGCTGACCGAAAGTCTGTACACGGGCCACAACTTAATTGGGGCATCACGCATGAAGCAGTGGCCACGGAAGCATTTGTGAATGTAACCAAAATTTTCAATGTTTCAATGCTTCTAAAGAGTCTTAAACAAATTTTCTCTGGATTCGAAGGACAGGTGTACTACAATTAACCTTGGCGGTTGGGAGTAGCTGTTTGTTATATAAGTGCTAATTCACTTCATGTTATGTTTCAGCGCACAGGACTTAATGTGACAAAAAGTGGCTTGTGTGTGGCCAGAACCATGCCCTTTCTTGCTGCTTCGCCAGATGGCCTTGTGGGACATGATGCAGTCCTTGAGATAAAATGCCCTTATACCATCCGAAACAAAAAGATCACAACTGATGAATTGCCCTACCTTGTAGATGTTGATGGTGGCTTACAGCTTAAGAAATCTCATAACTACCACTATCAGGTGTGAAGCAACTTGGCACAATGTTACCTCTCTCTTATAGCACTAACAGTGTTTCAGCCTGATTTGGATTTTACAAATTTACGTTTCTGTTCCTTTGTTTGAAAACTTTTCTTATTCTGGCTTATGTTCTTTTTTTACAGTGTTCTTTCGTTGTATCTTGTTAATTGAACAACTTTTGTTGTAATGAATATATATTTCTTGTGTCTAGATCGGTAAGGATTGTGCATCAGCCCACCCCTGGCCACTTGCAAAGGTTGAGGTATAGATATTCCTCAAGATCGCAACATGTTGCACAATGACCCCATGCTTTCTAAGTGAAGTATTAAATTAAGCTATAACAAAATGCAATATTAAATTTTTTATTCAATATTTCTGTAGTACATGTTTACTTGTGATTCATTAAAATAATAATATCATATACACAGTAAAACAAATTTACATGTATAGTTTTGAGTTATCATACATATACATAGAACTGCACATATACTTGACCAATCGTTTCTTTATTTTTCAATGCACTCATATATTCATAAAATATAAAATGTTGTGATGTTATAAATTGTTTATAAAATTTGTACTTGATTGCTACCAGGTCCAAGGGCAACTTTACTGCACTGGAAGACAGAGGGCATTTTTTTTCGTCTGGACCACAGTGGACAGTAAGCTAGTTGAAGTGTTGAGAGATGATGCATTTATCGCAGACATGTTGTCACGATTACAGGTGTTCTTTTACGATTACTTTAAGAGTGCCATTTTGAACAAGTTCTTGTACAAACACTACAATAAATACTTCATGTAATTCATATCTATGTAAATTTGAGAAGGCTCTCAATGCAGTCATAGGTTTGATTTACCGAATTTTAGTCGCTGTAATGTGAAAACATGACTTGTATACTCAACGAGCGATTACAAATTTATTTTGCAGTTTTGTCTACAATATATTTGAAATTCAATATTTCTTGAATTGAATATGAAGATTACCATAAAATAATAGAAATGAACTTGTATTATTCAAATGTATGTACAATAATTAAACATGGTGTGTGCGAGTCATATTTATGAGTCATAGTCAATGAAACTCATCAGTGCTTAACCATCAGCAGGCATTATGTTTTTCCTGAAATTAGTCAGGTAGAAACAAGTTGACAGAATTTCTTGCCCCAGCTTGGATTCTGTTGGCTTTAATGAATTGTTTGTGGAAATCATTTTGTAGGTCTTGGCGAGACCAATATGTCTCTCTACATGACATCTTTTGCTACTGCATTTCCGGTCTTTCAACACTGTTGCCCCACTAATTCTATTGCGCTTTTTGAAAAATGTTGGAATGTTTACTTTGAGTTGAAAAGGGATGGCCAAATCTTCAATGTTAATTCCCTTATCTGCCAAAATCATGTCTCCTGGGTCGCACTTACTTAGGATGTTACTTCTCTCGATTATCTGTCGATCTGAGACCCAACCCCCATAAACATCAGAAAGATAGGTCACAAGACCTCCAGGGCTTGTGCCGACCATAATTTTCAGGGTATTCTTGTTCTTATAGGTCGAGAATGTGCCAGATTGCAAGAGAGCTCTTTCTGGTTTCTGAATCGGGATTTCCGTGGCATCCAAAGTGATTCGAGCATCTGGAAATTTCTTCTGAAAATCGTTGGCCGCAAAATAGCGCACAAGTTCCCTGGATGGCCACCAGTTGATCTCCGACCACTGGCAATACATAAAATTACACCAGGTGATAAAGGTTGAGGTCACCACTTTATCATTGGTGTCAAAAAAGCGGCTCAGCTCAAAATTTGTATAATTCCTTCGTATCTTCATAAGGGTCAAAAGAAATTGATCTTCAATTGTTAGGCTAGGGTTGACCCCATTCCAATATTTCAATTCATTTGCTGCTGGGCCCAGGGTAAACAAAACAAATTTAAAATGAAAATAGTCCTCACAACTTGTGTAGAACTGACATAGTTCTTTATCATATTCCAAATCTTTGGATGTAAGGGCGGTTTTGCGAGATCTTAGTTCGGCATTCTCTTTCTTGAGTTGCTCGATTTCCTCCCTCATTTGCAGAATTTCGCTTTCTCTGTCATCCAAATCGTCAGTGTTGAGGCCTACCTCCATTTGTTCCTGAGCCTTTGGACCATCTGTCAAAACCAATAGTTCAAAGTTAGTGCTGGTACACGGTACACCAGATTGATTTTAGAATATTGGCCTGTAGTAATAGTCATGAAATCCTTGATGGGCGGATTATAATCATTCTATGGATGAGATATATATATATTAGGCGGATCAGTTAGTTCAATTTATAGATAACTCATAATTGTATTTCGCGGGGGTCAGGGGGGGCTGTAGTGCCCCCTGGCATCAGGGCAAATGGCATATATCAGGGCAAATCCTGACCAATCGGGGCAGATCCACTTAGAGCAATAGGTTGCAAATTAGTACTTATAACAATTTGTGACAACTGACAAGGTCCAAATTGTCCATGAGAATTGCAATATGGGTGGATTAAGAAGCTGTTGAAAAGTTCTAAAATATCTCGTCTTCTTTTTTCATTTATCAGAAAATCTACAAATGTGCTGCTATTGAATTGTTGCCCAGAGGTAAAGGAATTTGACTCCTGCATCTTAGTGCATTTGAAGACATGGCGGTCAGAAAATAAACTACCCTTCCAGATCTGCCTTAAATTCAGTATTTGCAGCCCAGTGGTTAAGGCATTCGATTTTTATATTTTTTATATATATCTTCGAGCAGCCCACAACCTTGATGTCTCATAACACACAACATAGAATTATGGTACTCATAGAATACGAAATATGAAAATTCAGTAATTCATATGAAGACCTACCATCAATTTCCACTGTGGCCATTGTCGCCGGGTCGTTAACCCTTTCTTCTTCATCCTGTCTTTCTCTGGCTATTCTCTCCTGTCTCTTCTCACGTCGTTCCCTTCGTTCGTCTGCTTGCACGGTTGGTGGTGTAGCAGTCAAGCTTATTGTTCCTAGATTAAGATGTGGGATTGCGCCCGGAAGTAGGCGCTTCTGCAGTGGCACAGTTCCTGGAAAGAATAAAATGTTATTTTAACCCTCCAGAGACGAAATTAACATGATGAAATTGACCTAATAATTTTCATAAGAGTAAAGCACTTACCAACACTAGTTTCAGTCATATAATCATTTTCAGAAAAATGACGGTAACAGACAATAGTGAACTCAGTGGCCTTATTCCAGGTATCACCGGCTCCTCCACGAATGTTGCGGATTGTCCTCTCCCATAGCCTACGAATCTTGGGGTCGCGAGGGAAGGTGTGACCCCCCCTTCGTCCACATCCAGGCACACAGCATAATGTGGGCATAATTGCAAGGCTACGGTGCCGTATATACCACTCAAATTATATACCACTGCCTATAAAGAACTATGCACTCCTGGATCAATCCAAGCATAGCACTAGTCACCAAGGCAACCGCTGTCAAGAAGAACTACATTTTTTTTTTTTTTTTTTCGTTAGCTTGGAACTGCTTACTTGAGCAATGTGAAATGTACTTTTTATATTAGTCCTTTTTATTACACAACTTTTGACATCATCAGTGTTTTTGTATGTACTGTCATAAATGAGAAAATCTGTGTTGTATGACAGAAAAAAGTTGTTCTTGAAGTTTACGATTTTTTTTCTTGAGCAAATTATGGATCAAAAACCGATCTGTTTACATGCGTAGATGGGGAATATTCCTGGCTCTGTGATACTTTTTAAATTTTGTAAATCGGTCGAGTATTAAGGTCAGGAGAGCCGTTTTTGTGAGGCAGTTCGCTGCTTCCCAATGTTCTGCTGCCTGCTAGCCACGCAACGTCACCATTCTGGGACTGGAGGTATAGATATTATACAGAAATAGGTATCTGTCCTGGGATTCATCCAGGTCAGAGCCTCTTGTGGATAGAATTGGAACTATCATATATTTTCTAATTGGGCTGTAATTACTTGATTGGAGCACTGAAAAGTGTTTTAATATGGGTTATGAGAGGTTTAAAATAACCCCATGGGGATTTTATTATTGCTTTTGCTCTTCATTACAGCAGTAATTCAGCAATACCTCTTGTATGTGGTTCAAATATTGGTTCTCACCTATCCTATGTTTATTTCTTAATTGGACTGTAATTCGTTAATTGGAGCACTGAAAACTGTTTTATTATGGGTTATGAGAGGTTTAAAATAACCCCATGGGGATTTTATTATTGCTTTTGCTCTTCATTACAGCATTAATTCAGCAATACCTCTTGCATGTGGTTCTAATATTGGTTCTGACCTATCCAATGTTTATTTCTTAATTGGACTGTAATTTGTTAATTGGAACACTCAAAATTGTTTTAATATGGGTTATGAGACGTTTAAAATATCCCCATGGGAATTTTATTATTGCTTTTGCTCTTCATTACAGCATTAATTCAGCAATACCTCTTGCATGTGGTTCTAATATTGGTTCTGACCTATCCAATGTTTATTTCTTAATTGGACTGTAATTTGTTAATTGGAACACTCAAAATTGTTTTAACATGGGTTATGAGAGGTTTAAAATATCCCCATGGGGATTTTTTATTGCTTTTGCTCTTCAGTACAGCGTTCATCAAGGAAATACCTCTTGTATGTGGTTCAAATATTGGTTCTGACTTATCCTGTTTTTATTTCTTAATTGGGTTGTAATTAGTTAATCGGAGCACTCAAAACTGTTAAAACATGGATTTCGAGAGGTTCGGAATATCCTCCATGAGGATATTTTGTTGCTTTTGCTCTTCATTACAACATTCACCTAGTAGTACCTCTTGCATGTTGTTCAAATATTGGTTCTGACCTATCATATTTTTAGATTACTTTTAACCTTCCTTTTATGATCAATTTATTGAGCAAAGGGTGTTCATCTTGCCGTTGAAGTATATGGATGGATGATTGGGGCTTTGCGTCCTGTATTTATGAACATGTTAGGCTAATTAGGAAAGGAGGAGGACAAAACAATCAGGTGAAGGATGATTGAAACAACCATCCAACTCAGGCCCAGGTGACCGCCAAGAGCTGGATTAAATTGGACCCAGCGATTGTCTACACCAACCCTCCCCGCCTTTAGGTATAATAATTTCATTTGTAATCAATTAAAATTAATTATGACCATTGCATTTATATAATGATAACTAATCATAATTTTAATCCATAATAATCAATTTACGAATTACTTAAACCTCTTATAAATATACTAACAAAATGTGCACTAATTTTGAAAT
Organism: Platynereis dumerilii; assembly: GCA_026936325.1. NCBI lineage: Eukaryota > Metazoa > Annelida > Polychaeta > Phyllodocida > Nereididae > Platynereis > Platynereis dumerilii. The sequence continues at coordinate 7,893,837 of JAPTHN010000008.1, forward strand.
CCTGAAAAATTTGAAATATAATTTCAAAAAGTAACTAACACATTATTTCATCATCTTGCAATAACTAGGGAGCGACCATTTAATTAATAATCAGGAGGGGGTTTGGAATTTTATTCGGCGAGAAATAATTAATTTCACTCTTACGGCAGCGACAGTAATTATTTATTGCAAGCTCACAAAGTGTCAGAATATGTTTATTCCTAAATCAAGCTACGGATGGTTGAGAAATACCCGCCCCCCCCCCCGCAAATTATTCACAAAGAATTTCTTTATTTCACCAAATTGTGCAAGAATATATAGACTTACACAAAAAAACTCCAGAGAAAAGAACTAAATCATTGAGAATCTTTTTGTCTCCTGACTTTGCAAGGCAAGGGCCACAGCAGTTTAGGACCATGCAACTTTTGGTAGTTTCTCAAATTGGCACCAGATGACAGGAGTGTCTAGAGTAACATAGTTCACTTGTTTATTGTTAGAAGTCTCTACTGGTATTGTAAAACTAGCTTTTCTGCTAGTTTTGTTCAATTGTAAAACATTGCTGTTAATTTGCTGCATTAATGTCATTAATGACTCATTATGAGCTATATTTTAATACTTTTACAGATATCATAATTAATTAAAATGTTTATTAGCAGAACCTTTGTCATCACCTGGGACATATTTTCCTTAATCTGACTTAAACCTTTAAATATCTCAACTTTGTTGTAAATTAGGATCAGGGTAAAGTTCTTTGAGTCAGACACTTGTATACTGTATATTTCAAAAAAGTGATATCTTGCTTGGCCTATGGGTTTTTGACTGTCAACCAGGGCATCAAATGAATCGTTTTTACTAAATCTAACAGGAAATTGACAATTGTCACAACAAATGAACTAAATTAGTGGTTAAATTTCTGAAATGAAAAATGACATAGGGTATCTTTGAGTCGGACAGCTGTGTTGTAAAAATATTATATCAAAGGTGCAGGTCTTTAGAGCCTTCCATTCAACTAATAAGCTCACATTTGGTCACAAAATGGCCTAAGCTTACTTCTAACCGAATGACACAGAAACTGAAATTGGATCATTGCCATAGGCCAGCAAAGTATCCTTGAATTCTGACCAAAATTCACTTAATTTATAACACAATTTTTTATGACAACAAATGCGAGCGAAACGGGGCTTTTACCCCTTATTTATAGCCACGAAAAACATACTTATGTTATCCTTTACATTTATACTCAGGTTGATGTTATGGTATAATTAGTTAATTTGCTAGTTTTCACTGAATCTAACAAAAATGTTATCGTGCACATTTTAAAATTTGGCTGGTGTGATGTTAAAACTAGTTAATTTGCTAGTTTTCTCTGAAGCTAACAAAAACCTTATCTTGTATATTTTCAAAATGTTAAAAATTTTAAATGTTGAAATTTGATGTTGGATATGTACCGACATACCCCCTTCCATTATGTGAGACATATTTTCACATCCAAATATTAGTCTAACTTTTAAATAACAAAAAAAGTAGTATTTTTGCTAATTTGGAGTAAAAACGAACAAAGTCCCTATAATATATATTATTGTAATTATTTTGCTGGTTATAGGCAAACTTATGGTGATATTTAAGAAAATCATTAAAAATTTAATTTGGGATTCAATTGGTAAGGACAGGGCCCTTTTAAGCATGTAACTCCTGGAAGTCCTGCAACTCCTGCTAACTCCCTAACTCCCAGTAACTCCCGGTAACTCCCACAACTCCCTGTCACTCCTGTCAACTCCCAGAACTTCCGCTAAAATTTAGCCTAATGAATCTATGCTTTGCGGCTAAAAAAATGGTAGCGTTAAATGAAAAGTACTGAAAGTGATATCTTCCAGAAAAAACTCATCAACTTGTTCAAACTTTAAAAAAATCATAAATGTTGAAATGTGATATTGGATACTATACAGACCCACAAATGATTTATTTTAAGATTGCCCAGAAAGAATTTCTTTATTTCACCATGATTGTGCAGGAAATTAATTGACTTACAAAAAAATCGGAATCTCCCCTCCTGGATATAAAAGATCACCACTAATTTATGATAAACTTCTAACAAGTTAGGACCATTTTCTATATTGATAACTAATCAACAATTAATCCCAATAATCATTTAGAATAATCTAATAATTGTTAAGAAAAATCTGTCTTACTTTTTTATTATCAAAATAAAATAAGACATGAGATAATAAATGGAGAATCTCTTTGTCTCCTGACTTTGCAAGGCAAGGGCCACAGCAGTTTAGGACCATGCAACTTTTGGTAGTTTCTCAAATTGGCACCAGATGACAGGAGTGTCTAGAGTAACATAGTTCACTTGTTCATTGTTAGGAGTCTCTACTGGTATTGTAAAACTAGCTTTTCTGCTAGTTTTGTTCAATTGTAAAACATTGCTGTTAATTTGCTGCATTAATGTCATTAATGACTCATTATGAGCTATATTTTAATACTTTTACAGATATCATAATTAATTAAAATGTTTATTAGCAGAACCTTTGTCATCACCTGGGACATATTTTCCTTAATCTGACTTAAACCTTTAAATATCTCAACTTTGTTGTAAATTAGGATCAGGGTAAAGTTCTTTGAGTCAGACACTTGTATACTGTATATTTCAAAAAAGTGATATCTTGCTTGGCCTATGGGTTTTTGACTGTCAACCAGGGCCTCAAATGAATCGTTTTTACTAAATCTAACAGGAAATTGACAATTGTCACAACAAATGAACTAAATTAGTGGTTAAATTTCTGAAATGAAAAATGACATAGGGTATCTTTGAGTCGGACAGCTGTGTTGTAAAAATATTATATCAAAGGTGCAGGTCTTTAGAGCCTTCCATTCAACTAATAAGCTCACATTTGGTCACAAAATGGCCTAAGCTTACTTCTAACCGAATGACACAGAAACTGAAATTGGATCATTGCCATAGGCCAGCAAAGTATCCTTGAATTCTGACCAAAATTCACTTAATTTATAACACAATTTTATGACAACAAATGCGAGCGAAACGGGGCTTTTACCCTTATTTATAGCCACGAAAAACATACTTATGTTATCCTTTACATTTATACTCAGGTTGATGTTATGGTATAATTAGTTAATTTGCTAGTTTTCACTGAATCTAACAAAAATGTTATCGTGCACATTTTAAAATTTGGCTGGTGTGATGTTAAAACTAGTTAATTTGCTAGTTTTCTCTGAAGCTAACAAAAACCTTATCTTGTATATTTTCAAAATGTTAAAAATGTTAAATGTTGAAATTTGATGTTGGATATGTACCGACATACCCCCTACCATTATGTGAGACATATTTTCACATCCAAATATTAGTCTAACTTTTAAATAACAAAAAAAGTAGTATTTTTGCTAATTTGGAGTAAAAACGAACAAAGTCCCTATAATATATATTATTGTAATTATTTTGCTGGTTATAGGCAAACTTATGGTGATATTTAAGAAAATCATTAAAAATTTAATTTGGGATTCAATTGGTAAGGACAGGGCCCTTTTAAGCATGTAACTCCTGGAAGTCCTGCAACTCCTGCTAACTCCCTAACTCCCAGTAACTCCCGGTAACTCCCACAACTCCCTGTCACTCCTGTCAACTCCCAGAACTTCCGCTAAAATTTAGCCTAATGAATCTATGCTTTGCGGCTAAAAAAATGGTAGCGTTAAATGAAAAGTACTGAAAGTGATATCTTCCAGAAAAAACTCATCAACTTGTTCAAACTTTAAAAAAATCATAAATGTTGAAATGTGATATTGGATACTATACAGACCCACAAATGATTTATTTTAAGATTGCCCAGAAAGAATTTCTTTATTTCACCATGATTGTGCAGGAAATTAATTGACTTACAAAAAAATCGGAATCTCCCCTCCTGGATATAAAAGATCACCACTAATTTATGATAAACTTCTAACAAGTTAGGACCATTTTCTATATTGATAACTAATCAACAATTAATCCCAATAATCATTTAGAATAATCTAATAATTGTTAAGAAAAATCTGTCTTACTTTTTTATTATCAAAATAAAATAAGACATGAGATAATAAATGGAGAATCTCTTTGTCTCCTGACTTTGCAAGGCAAGGGCCACAGCAGTTTAGGACCATGCAACTTTTGGTAGTTTCTCAAATTGGCACCAGATGACAGGAGTGTCTAGAGTAACATAGTTCACTTGTTCATTGTTAGGAGTCTCTACTGGTATTGTAAAACTAGCTTTTCTGCTAGTTTTGTTCAATTGTAAAACATTGCTGTTAATTTGCTGCATTAATGTCATTAATGACTCATTATGAGCTATATTTTAATACTTTTACAGATATCATAATTAATTAAAATGTTTATTAGCAGAACCTTTGTCATCACCTGGGACATATTTTCCTTAATCTGACTTAAACCTTTAAATATCTCAACTTTGTTGTAAATTAGGATCAGGGTAAAGTTCTTTGAGTCAGACACTTGTATACTGTATATTTCAAAAAAGTGATATCTTGCTTGGCCTATGGGTTTTTGACTGTCAACCAGGGCCTCAAATGAATCGTTTTTACTAAATCTAACAGGAAATTGACAATTGTCACAACAAATGAACTAAATTAGTGGTTAAATTTCTGAAATGAAAAATGACATAGGGTATCTTTGAGTCGGACAGCTGTGTTGTAAAAATATTATATCAAAGGTGCAGGTCTTTAGAGCCTTCCATTCAACTAATAAGCTCACATTTGGTCACAAAATGGCCTAAGCTTACTTCTAACCGAATGACACAGAAACTGAAATTGGATCAATGCCATAGGCCAGCAAAGTATCCTTGAATTCTGACCAAAATTCACTTAATTTATAACACAATTTTATGACAACAAATGCGAGCGAAACGGGGCTTTTACCCCTTATTTATAGCCACGAAAAACATACTTATGTTATCCTTTACATTTATACTCAGGTTGATGTTATGGTATAATTAGTTAATTTGCTAGTTTTCACTGAATCTAACAAAAATGTTATCGTGCACATTTTAAAATTTGGCTGGTGTGATGTTAAAACTAGTTAATTTGCTAGTTTTCTCTGAAGCTAACAAAAACCTTATCTTGTATATTTTCAAAATGTTAAAAATTTTAAATGTTGAAATTTGATGTTGGATATGTACCGACATACCCCCTTCCATTATGTGAGACATATTTTCACATCCAAATATTAGTCTAACTTTTAAATAACAAAAAAAGTAGTATTTTTGCTAATTTGGAGTAAAAACGAACAAAGTCCCTATAATATATATTATTGTAATTATTTTGCTGGTTATAGGCAAACTTATGGTGATATTTAAGAAAATCATTAAAAATTTAATTTGGGATTCAATTGTAAAGGACAGGGCCCTTTTAAGCATGTAACTCCTGGAAGTCCTGCAACTCCTGCTAACTCCCTAACTCCCAGTAACTCCCGGTAACTCCCACAACTCCCTGTCACTCCTGTCAACTCCCAGAACTTCCGCTAAAATTTAGCCTAATGAATCTATGCTTTGCGGCTAAAAAAATGGTAGCGTTAAATGAAAAGTACTGAAAGTGATATCTTCCAGAAAAAACTCATCAACTTGTTCAAACTTTAAAAAAATCATAAATGTTGAAATGTGATATTGGATACTATACAGACCCACAAATGATTTATTTTAAGATTGCCCAGAAAGAATTTCTTTATTTCACCATGATTGTGCAGGAAATTAATTGACTTACAAAAAAATCGGAATCTCCCCTCCTGGATATAAAAGATCACCACTAATTTATGATAAACTTCTAACAAGTTAGGACCATTTTCTATATTGATAACTAATCAACAATTAATCCCAATAATCATTTAGAATAATCTAATAATTGTTAAGAAAAATCTGTCTTACTTTTTTATTATCAAAATAAAATAAGACATGAGATAATAAATGGAGAATCTCTTTGTCTCCTGACTTTGCAAGGCAAGGGCCACAGCAGTTTAGGACCATGCAACTTTTGGTAGTTTCTCAAATTGGCACCAGATGACAGGAGTGTCTAGAGTAACATAGTTCACTTGTTCATTGTTAGGAGTCTCTACTGGTATTGTAAAACTAGCTTTTCTGCTAGTTTTGTTCAATTGTAAAACATTGCTGTTAATTTGCTGCATTAATGTCATTAATGACTCATTATGAGCTATATTTTAATACTTTTACAGATATCATAATTAATTAAAATGTTTATTAGCAGAACCTTTGTCATCACCTGGGACATATTTTCCTTAATCTGACTTAAACCTTTAAATATCTCAACTTTGTTGTAAATTAGGATCAGGGTAAAGTTCTTTGAGTCAGACACTTGTATACTGTATATTTCAAAAAAGTGATATCTTGCTTGGCCTATGGGTTTTTGACTGTCAACCAGGGCCTCAAATGAATCGTTTTTACTAAATCTAACAGGAAATTGACAATTGTCACAACAAATGAACTAAATTAGTGGTTAAATTTCTGAAATGAAAAATGACATAGGGTATCTTTGAGTCGGACAGCTGTGTTGTAAAAATATTATATCAAAGGTGCAGGTCTTTAGAGCCTTCCATTCAACTAATAAGCTCACATTTGGTCACAAAATGGCCTAAGCTTACTTCTAACCGAATGACACAGAAACTGAAATTGGATCATTGCCATAGGCCAGCAAAGTATCCTTGAATTCTGACCAAAATTCACTTAATTTATAACACAATTTTATGACAACAAATGCGAGCGAAACGGGGCTTTTACCCCTTATTTATAGCCACGAAAAACATACTTATGTTATCCTTTACATTTATACTCAGGTTGATGTTATGGTATAATTAGTTAATTTGCTAGTTTTCACTGAATCTAACAAAAATGTTATCGTGCACATTTTAAAATTTGGCTGGTGTGATGTTAAAACTAGTTAATTTGCAAGTTTTCTCTGAAGCTAACAAAAACCTTATCTTGTATATTTTCAAAATGTTAAAAATTTTAAATGTTGAAATTTGATGTTGGATATGTACCGACATACCCCCTTCCATTATGTGAGACATATTTTCACATCCAAATATTAGTCTAACTTTTAAATAACAAAAAAAGTAGTATTTTTGCTAATTTGGAGTAAAAACGAACAAAGTCCCTATAATATATTACTGTAATTATTTTGCTGGTTATAGGCAAACTTATGGTGATATTTAAGAAAATCATTAAAAATTTAATTTGGGATTCAATTGGTAAGGACAGGGCCCTTTTAAGCATGTAACTCCTGGAAGTCCTGCAACTCCTGCTAACTCCCTAACTCCCAGTAACTCCCGGTAACTCCCACAACTCCCTGTCACTCCTGTCAACTCCCAGAACTTCCGCTAAAATTTAGCCTAATGAATCTATGCTTTGCGGCTAAAAAAATGGTAGCGTTAAATGAAAAGTACTGAAAGTGATATCTTCCAGAAAAAACTCATCAACTTGTTCAAACTTTAAAAAAATCATAAATGTTGAAATGTGATATTGGATACTATACAGACCCACAAATGATTTATTTTAAGATTGCCCAGAAAGAATTTCTTTATTTCACCATGATTGTGCAGGAAATTAATTGACTTACAAAAAAATCGGAATCTCCCCTGCTGGATATAAAAGATCACCACTAATTTATGATAAACTTCTAACAAGTTAGGACCATTTTCTATATTGATAACTAATCAACAATTAATCCCAATAATCATTTAGAATAATCTAATAATTGTTAAGAAAAATCTGTCTTACTTTTTTATTATCAAAATAAAATAAGACATGAGATAATAAATGGAGAATCTCTTTGTCTCCTGACTTTGCAAAGCAAGGGCCACAGCAGTTTAGGACCATGCAACTTTTGGTAGTTTCTCAAAAAGGGACAAATGGACTATGGACGAGAGAAAACAGGCACAACAGCAATGAAAAATCAGTAATCGACTACGTACTTGGCACTGAGGAAATAGAGAACAACACCACATCGGTAACCATCAGTGCGCGCAATAACCGTCGGACAATCGGCTTTTGCCGATCGTTTTTGAGATTGTCCGACCTGTCTCTAGCTCAGGTCAGACAAAAAATCCGACAGAAAGCAGCTGTACATGTTACAAAGAATCAGTTGAACAATTTCCTAGCCTTTCACACCTGTACTAATGGCAATTTGCAGTTGTGTCAAGTGAGCCAATATGAAGTTCAGTGGATTGCAATTATGTTTTTGTAGCTTCCTTTTTATTGACCCCTGTGGACCAAATTGCAATTGTAGATCATTGGCAGAACAAACTGTGACACTAGCACTTTCTGATGACCGACTACATGCACTAATTACAATCAACAACTGATTGAGAGTGACTCATGTGCCAAAGAAAATTGCACAAGTTTTTCACTAAACTAGTGACTAAAGAAGTCAAAGCCAGCGCGACTAATACAGGCCAAAAGCTACATTCACTAAAATGTACAATTTAAAACAGCATCCACTGAAATGTTTCCTGAGTCTCCCTAAAATGAACACCATCTATTTTAAATAAAGCAAAAGTAAGGGAGGGATTTTATTGATAATCATATATCATGTTATATCATGTGGTGTATTTTGTGCCATTTTAAATGTATAGGCCAGCAGCATATCTACATGCAATTATTGGCCAATTGATGGCACGTTAAATATTAAGATTTTTGAAACTATATTTCACATTTCGAATGACTGCTTGTCTGACAAAAATGAAAATTGTCTGACCAGAGAAGTTTCTCTGTCAGACAAATTGTCTGACCAAAGTCAATTTGCTTTTGCGTGCACTGGTAACCATAGATGAAGAAGGCACAATGAGACTTGACGGAAAGACCCAAAGTGACCACAACACTATATTACTTGAAATAGAGAAGCATGGTCCAACAAAGAAGCCGGAGCAACAAACGAAGGAAAAATGGAAGATAAACAAAGACACCAACTGGAAATCATTCAACGACTACCTCTCTAATAAAGTAACAAACCCAGAAGATATAACATATGAAGAGCTACAGGCACACATAAAGGATGCACTCCAGGATACAGTAGGCAAGGTCAAGGTCGATGGAAACAAAAGCTCGAACCACCCCAGGCACATAAGGCACCTCATCAAAGCAAAGAACCAACTGAAGAGTCACTCAGGGCCATGAACAACCTATTAAAGAAAGGTATAAACATAAACAGGGAAGAGAAGGAAGAAGTACACAGGAAATACAACGAAGCACTAACAAAACTTCTGAAGCAAATAGAGCAACATGAGGGTGCAAGGACAAGGAAAATTACCAACAAAATAATCGAGGAAGGTGGGATTAACTCAAACCTATTCTGGTGCCAAGTGAAAAATACCCTAAAGAAACCTAAGGACAAATATGAACTACTAGACGAAAATGACAGACCCATTACAGACCCATCAGAGGTAAAAAAGTTTACAGCAGAGTACTTTCGACAACTGTACAAACCTTGGGCTCCGGACACAGAAGACAATGAGACCACCAGGAATATTATATGCTCAAATACAACACACCAACAACAACAAAGCCAACCAATACTAATTACAAAAAAGGAATTCAAAGACGCAATAAAAAAGGTAAAAAATGGGAAAGCAGCTGGACCAGATGAAATACCAAACGAGGCCATAACAAAGGCAAACCCAGCAGTAAAGGAAATATACAGGAAAACAATCAATAGAACCCTAAACCAGACAATACCTGAGGAATGGAAAAAAGGCAGCATAATCACAATATATAAAGGTAAGGGTACAAAAGGTACTCTAAAAAACGAAAGGGGGCTTACACTAAGCAGTAACATGGGTAAATTAGCAGAAAGAATTATATCCAACCGGATCACCAAAGAAATAGATATGACAGACTACCAAGCAGGTGGAAGAAAAAACAGCTCTACAAGTGACCATCTAACTATAATTAGCAACATCATCCAGAACAACAGGAAATCCAGGAAACCTACATACATTTGCTTCATGGATGTAACCAAGGCATATGACAAGGCATGGCTAGACGGTATAATGCATGTAATGGGAAAATGTGGCATACGAGGAACTGAATGGAAACTCACCAAGGAACTGAGCAACAACCTGAAAGCCAGTGTACAAACAAACCACGGACCTACCGAGGAATTTGAAATAAATGACAGCATCAAACAAGGAGGCGTACTATCGGTAACACAATATGCAATCCTAATTGATGAAATTGCAAAGGAAATAAAGGAGATGAACATAGGATGCCAACAAGGAGAACTCGGTGACAAAATAGGATCCCTACTATACATGGATGACGTAGCACTGATAGCAGACAACACAAGAGACCTTGAGAAAATGCTAGAGGCAACAAACAGGGTAGCAAGGAGATACAGGATAAAATTCGGGGAAGAGAAGTCAAAGGTCATGATAATAGGAAGAAAATCAACAGAAACCTTCAAAATGGGAGAACTAGAAATTGGACAAACAGATAAGTACAGGTACCTGGGATACACCCTGAACAATAAGAATAATAACAAAGACCACATACCAAACTTAAAAGGAAAGACAGAAATGGCGTACCAAACCATCCAGGCAATAACAGGCAGCAAAAACTTTAGGAGCATGCACATGAAGTCAACCTGGAAATTACTAAAAGCCACTATCATCCCGATCATAACATACGCAGGGGAAGCGACAACACACACAAAAGCGGAAATGGAACAGATGAACAAAATACTGGACAACATCATCAAAAGAATACTACAAGTACCTAAATCAACACCAAGGGAAGCATTATACATAGAGTGTGGGCTGCTAGACATTGAAACTACAATTAACAGAAACAAACTACTAATGTACAACAGGATACACAGATGCGGGACAGAATTAGCCAGAGAAATAATATCACAAGGGACGAAATGGATGGATAACCTAACAAAAATAATGGAGAGATACAATGTCGACAAAACTTCACTGGAGAATAGAAACAAGATGAAAGCGAAAGCAATAATCAATAAAGCTGTTCGGGATCAATTCATAAAAGAGATAAAAAACAGCGGACTGAGGAAAAGCAAAGTCAGACACCTGCTAATACATGGAGGCAGTGCGGCAAAAAAGGGAATTAACACCTACATAGCAAACCTACCAAGAGCCGAAGCAAGCACTATATTCAAACTGAGAACAAGAATGATTGACGTGAAAGCCAACTACAGGAATAAATACATGGATGAAACATGTCGACACTGCCACGAAGAACCAGAAACTCAGGAACACATCCTAACAATGTGTAGGGCACTACATGAAAATGATGATACCAAAATCCCCTATAACAACATACAAACCGTATCCACGACATTACTAAAAGAAATAGCTATTAAAGCAGGCAAAACAATATTAAAACACCTAAAACAATAACAGGGGATAAAAACTTCAAGTAAAACAACATAAACAATAATCACATACCGGAGCTCCTGCCATAATAACCACTTGCATAACAGAGGTAAATTTTTACTTTTCAGGCAGTTGAGCGACCCGAACAGGGCAACCGAAGAAGAGAAGAAGAAGAAGAAGAACCAGATGACAGGAGTGTCTAGAGTAACATAGTTCACTTGTTCATTGTTAGGAGTCTCTACTGGTATTGTAAAACTAGCTTTTCTGCTAGTTTTGTTCAATTGTAAAACATTGCTGTTAATTTGCTGCATTAATGTCATTAATGACTCATTATGAGCTATATTTTAATACTTTTACAGATATCATAATTAATTAAAATGTTTATTAGCAGAACCTTTGTCATCACCTGGGACATATTTTCCTTAATCTGACTTAAACCTTTAAATATCTCAACTTTGTTGTAAATTAGGATCAGGGTAAAGTTCTTTGAGTCAGACACTTGTATACTGTATATTTCAAAAAAGTGATATCTTGCTTGGCCTATGGGTTTTTGACTGTCAACCAGGGCCTCAAATGAATCGTTTTTACTAAATCTAACAGGAAATTGACAATTGTCACAACAAATGAACTAAATTAGTGGTTAAATTTCTGAAATGAAAAATGACATAGGGTATCTTTGAGTCGGACAGCTGTGTTGTAAAAATATTATATCAAAGGTGCAGGTCTTTCGAGCCTTCCATTCAACTAATAAGCTCACATTTGGTCACAAAATGGCCTAAGCTTACTTCTAACCGAATGACACAGAAACTGAAATTGGATCATTGCCATAGGCCAGCAAAGTATCCTTGAATTCTGACCAAAATTCACTTAATTTATAACACAATTTTATGACAACAAATGCGAGCGAAACGGGGCTTTTACCCCTTATTTATAGCCACGAAAAACATACTTATGTTATCCTTTACATTTATACTCAGGTTGATGTTATGGTATAATTAGTTAATTTGCTAGTTTTCACTGAATCTAACAAAAATGTTATCGTGCACATTTTAAAATTTGGCTGGTGTGATGTTAAAACTAGTTAATTTGCTAGTTTTCTCTGAAGCTAACAAAAACCTTATCTTGTATATTTTCAAAATGTTAAAAATTTTAAATGTTGAAATTTGATGTTGGATATGTACCGACATACCCCCTACCATTATGTGAGACATATTTTCACATCCAAATATTAGTCTAACTTTTAAATAACAAAAAAAGTAGTATTTTTGCTAATTTGGAGTAAAAACGAACAAAGTCCCTATAATATATATTATTGTAATTATTTTGCTGGTTATAGGCAAACTTATGGTGATATTTAAGAAAATCATTAAAAATTTAATTTGGGATTCAATTGGTAAGGACAGGGCCCTTTTAAGCATGTAACTCCTGGAAGTCCTGCAACTCCTGCTAACTCCCTAACTCCCAGTAACTCCCGGTAACTCCCACAACTCCCTGTCACTCCTGTCAACTCCCAGAACTTCCGCTAAAATTTAGCCTAATGAATCTATGCTTTGCGGCTAAAAAAATGGTAGCGTTAAATGAAAAGTACTGAAAGTGATATCTTCCAGAAAAAACTCATCAACTTGTTCAAACTTTAAAAAAATCATAAATGTTGAAATGTGATATTGGATACTATACAGACCCACAAATGATTTATTTTAAGATTGCCCAGAAAGAATTTCTTTATTTCACCATGATTGTGCAGGAAATTAATTGACTTACAAAAAAATCGGAATCTCCCCTCCTGGATATAAAAGATCACCACTAATTTATGATAAACTTCTAACAAGTTAGGACCATTTTCTATATTGATAACTAATCAACAATTAATCCCAATAATCATTTAGAATAATCTAATAATTGTTAAGAAAAATCTGTCTTACTTTTTTATTATCAAAATAAAATAAGACATGAGATAATAAATGGAGAATCTCTTTGTCTCCTGACTTTGCAAAGCAAGGGCCACAGCAGTTTAGGACCATGCAACTTTTGGTAGTTTCTCAAATTGGCACCAGATGACAGGAGTGTCTAGAGTAACATAGTTCACTTGTTCATTGTTAGGAGTCTCTACTGGTATTGTAAAACTAGCTTTTCTACTAGTTTTGTACAATTGCAAAACATAGAGCACTGTTAATCACTTAATCTGCTGCATTAATGATTATGAGCTATATTTGAATACTTTTACAGATCTGTATCATAATTAATTAATATTAAACTTTTTATTGGCAGAACCTTTGTCATCACCTGGGACATATTTTTCTAAATCTAACTTCAACTTTCAAATATCTCAAATCTCTAGTAAATTAGGATTAATGTCAATTTTTTAAAAAACTAGTAAATTCATGAGTTTGGTTTCAGTAGATGAGAAGTACTGAAAAAGATATCTTCCAGATAGAACTTGTCAAATCGTTCAAACATCGCTTGAAAAAATTAAATAAATGTTGAAATGTTATGTTTGATACATACAAACAGACCCCCTTCCATTACTTGGGACATATTTCCACATTTAAATATAAGTCTAACCTTTTAGTAAGAAAACATTAGTACTTTTGCTAATTGTGAGTAAAAACTAGTAAATAGGGGAGAGGCGGGCACCATGGACCATGGCCCCATCAAAACAAACAGCCTGATAGAACTGCTCAATAGGAAGACCATATATTCCTTTATTAGTGTAGAACTGGCTAGGGTAGCAATCATAATCTTTCTTTTCAATGTAGGACCAAGAATTGAAAAAATCACTTTTGACAAGTGAATTTGAGTAAAAGTAAAATATTTGGTGGTGGAACTTTTTCTTCTTGTACACTAACTATTTTCGACATCTTCATAAAACTTAATCTTCTTAGAGAAGTTAAGGCATGTGCTAGGATGATGTCATAACAGTGATACTACGATAAACTGGAAAATGGGCACCATGAGCCACATGGAGATAGGGCAGTTTCAATGAAGTTTTAATGTACCTCCTCATGCAATTAAAGCTAAATTGTAACAACAACTCTACTGTTCAGAACTACAGTGCAAGACATCAGCAGCTGTTTAGGAAACATTTGTGCTATTTTCATAGAAAATTATGCAAAATCCATCTGATCCATGTTGTGGTATGTGCCAAGACGAAATTTCAAGTAAAACATCTGGTTTATAAGGTATCAGTTCTTTACAGTTGAATGAGAAGGATAATACATTCATGTAAACAGTCCCCCATGCCATGGCTCATGGTGCCCCAGGGTCAGGGCACGATGAGCCGCTAGACTACATTTTTTAATGATGATGTTTTGACTGTTTAAGAATTAAGAATATAATGTAACAACACTGAATGTTGTAGCCAAGAGGTGTTGCTATGATTATATTAAAGCAACCTTCTTTCTTTCTTTCTTCCTGGAATTCCTTCCCTTGTATGGAACCACCTTCTATTGAAGTAATTTCTGGTTAATTTGTTAATCCCTGGATTTGTGAAGGTTAAAAATCAGCTTGTTGCATAAAATATTAAAATCCGTGCACCACCTTTCATTCTTGAGCACCCCCCCCCCCTTCCCGCCATTTAAAATTGTCATCGCCCAGTCTGCTGCTGTGTGTGTACTAATACCGGCTTGGCTCAGAAGTTTGTCGATAGCAGGGGTCCATTTTCCTCTTGTCTCCCCAAGTGACTGGCATCTAACAACAAAGTGAAGCATATCCTCTTCCTCTTCCTCGCAAAGCGGTCAAATGCTGGACTGGGCTTTTCCGAATTTAAGTTGAGATAGGGGAGACCGGGGCTATTTGAAGCACTTGTTTTTATTTTTGCTCTGGAGAGTTAATGGCATAAGATATTCACACCAAATTTTGGCATGTGATAGTACGTGTGTTTAACTCAGTGATCAGCTTATGAGATATTGTAAATAATTTTTGAACTCTGTGTTACAGACACAAACTTCCAACTTTTTTTTTGCTTCAAATAGCCCCAGCCCGGGGTTATTTGAAGCATCATCAATTTTTTCAGACAACTACTCATAACAGGGTTTTCTTTTGCATTACTGCTTTCCCTATGATGACTACCAGCTTTAGTAAAATACTTATTTGAAAAGATATTGTATACTGTAATTTACAAAATTTTTTGTCCGTTTTGGGTGAAAAAGCCGGTTTTTCAAAAAAAAAAATTCTGCAATGCAAATATCCACTGTATTACTTCTTAATTGCAATAACTCAAACTTGCAATGACTTGAAAGGCAATTTGAGCAAGAAAAATCATGTTTTGGCCAACTCCATCATGTGCGGTTCAACTAACCCCATCACACCTGGAGCACAATATTGTCTTATTTTTCAGTCTTATCAAATGCGCATAACAAAATGCTTCTGGGTGTGAATTAGGAACGGGTTTGCTCTTTTGGAATTAGGGTTAGTTCACCTGGATATAAATATTTACTATACAATAACTCCAATTGAAATCTGTGCGAAGAAGTTACTTGGACACCCTAAAAACAAACTTTCGTGCCTACAGAATTAGCTTTTTGGAAATTTTAATGATTAAGGGTGTGATAACGTGTGCCAATAATCAAAGTATCTGCCTAAGGTACCAAATTGGCAAGAAAAAAATCGAATTTAGGCCATGTTTCATATAACCCCACGTTTCAAATAGCCCCGGTCTCCCCTACTTGGAGACAGTAGGTTCCTGTCAGAAGCTTGACCCTGAAGGCAGCACGTTTGGTCTCCTCTAGGTTATACAGGCTGGTCTTCCATACTGGATGTGCAGTCCCTTTCATACACAGTGATAGGTCAAGCCATCGGAGGGATTTTCTTCCTGCAGCTGGCAGTGCAGCAGCCTGGATCAGCTTACTGTGGTGACCGCCCAAGACAGCTTCTTTAATGTACTTCTTCCATGCAGTAACAGACCATGGGAGTTGATGTGCACTGAGAACGTCAATTTCATATTTGGCAGCAAGGTTCCTCACTCTTACAAACCAGCTATGTGAGTTATCAGGTAAAGTCAATTGTCTGCTGCAGAGCAAATTGAGGGGATCATTCGCATCTAGTCTGCTGATAGCCCCGAAGAGCAGCAGGGTCTTGTAGTCTACATATGCTGATGCTGGGAATGCTCCAGTTAGTAGATATATTGATTCTTTGGCGACTCGGTCTGGTAGACTTTGATACTGCCTCAGTAGATCTTTGTAGGCTCTATCCAAGCTGGTGATGTCTTTTTCTCTTGGTACAGTCGCTTCTATTCCATGGGTCATCCTTGGCAGCACTTGAGAAGCCATTACTTGCGCGGAGATCACTGGGCTAAGGCCATCAGTTCCGTGTAGTCCCGCTCCTATCAGCATGTAGGCAGTCCAACGCCCTGTCGCAATTTTCTCATCAATGGCTGGGCTGGAGCTCCCTCCAGTCCAGTTCATTCCGAGATGCGTAAATGTGTTAGTGGTGACAATATCTTCTGCTCCAAGTTTCAGGTGTAGCTCATGTCTCCAGTTGTTGCCAATCAGCTGTGTCAAAATGCTTTTCCCAGGATGGAGTTTATAGAGATTTTCTTTTGAGTACTTGTACGCTTCGTCCAGTATTACTTGAAGTTCAGTTTCTGAAGAGCTGAGCAGCAGCACATCATCCGCACATGAGGGTATCCCAAGGTATACGCTTCCGATGGAGACACCGAGTCCTGCTTTCTCAGCATCGAGGAGTAAGGGATTGATGTATTCCTTGTAAAAGCACGTCGCGAGAACTCCTCCCTGTCGAACACCCTGGTGCACATCATATGGATCACTGTAACCTCCTTGCCACCTGACGACCTCTCTACAGCTCGTATAAAGGCTGTCAATCATAAGCCAGGATGTGTCTCTTACTCCTGTGTGGTACAGCTTCATTTTCATCTTCTCATGACTAACAACATCAAAGGCCTTTTGGGCATCGAGGGTTGCGACATATAGAGGTTGTTTGTAGTCTCTGGCATTGGCAGCCACCTCTGTTAGACAAAGAGTTGCCATGGTAGGCGACTTTCCTGGAGTGAAACCATATTGTAGACTGCTGATGCAACCAGCTATTTACCATTGAAACTTCAGTCTCAGGAACTTAAAATGAGAAAACCGGCTCATGGTGCCCCGCTCTCCTCTACACTATTTTGCAATTTATTTGGTAATAAAGGCACAGCAATGGCAATATTGAAATGCTTGTCATTAAGAATTCAACCTGGGATTGAAATGGCCAGGACACATAGAAAGGTCATGATTTTGACTTACACCAAAAAATTGCAAAAAAAATTAGAAAAATTCTGGTACCAAGCAAAACCATGACCTTTCACGCGAACATACAGAAAAGGCCCACTTCCTGTCTATGGACCAATCAGATTGCTGGATTAGAGCTATTTTACTCTCAAGAAAACTACAACATCCATTGCAACGCGGGAAATGGAACCATTGCTTTTTCTATGTGCAGGAATCAGTGCACTGTGACTGAAAAAGAAGTGGAATAGAAGAAGATAATTAATTGTGAATGATGTCTTCCAGTTAATCGGAGAACTGAAAAAATGTTTTAATTTAGTTTATGAGTGCATAGGCGTATGGGAGGGGGGCAGAGGGGGGGCAGAGGGGGGCAGTCCCCCCCCAAAAGTTTGGGAAACAGTAAGATTCTGGCAAAAAGGCAAACAAATTTGGGCAAATGATTAAATAAAAACTGCTGAAAATTAATATGATTTTCAGGCAATTTCCTCTCAAATGGTATTAAATTTAGATCTTGAAATTCGGGCAAATGTTGCTCGCCCCCCCAAAATTGAAATCGCCCGTGCCGTACGCCTATGTATGAGTGGTTTAGAATATCCCCATTAGGGATGCATTTGCTCTTCAGTGCAGCATTCATCCAGCAAATACCTCTCTTATGTGGTGAAAATATTGGTTCTGACCTATCCTGTGTTTATTTCTTAATTGGGCTCTCTCTCTCTCTCTCTCTCTCTCTCTCTCTCTCTCTCTCTCTCTCTCTCTCTCTCTCTCTCTCTCTCGGCGTGCTGCACTTTTTAAAATGTCATTTGTAGTCATTAGCTTTGCTGCAGTCTGCTTCAGTTTTGTTATTTCCTCTGTGAAGATATCCTCGTTTGTTACTTTTCCACACTGTGATCTGTCTATGTTTCCACAGTTTTCCAGAATGTGTTTCTGGGATTCCTCTTCTTGGTCACACAGTCTACATTTTATGTTAGTGTGTTTATTATTGAAGTATAGTATGACATCGATCTTCCTCAAGTGTCCTCGCAGCGAAGATGATGCTCGCTTGTTACCTCGAGAGTTTGTCCATGTACGGGGCTCTTTTTCCCGCTTTTATTTCTTTTTTGTTATCCAGGTAGAATTGTACTTTGGATTTTTTTTCTCCACTTTCCTTGATTTTCCTGATGAGTCGTCGATTTGTCGCCTCCTTTATTCTTTTTTTCCTGGTTTCCTCCGCACCAACTGGATTCCAGTCAGGTCCCAGAACTTCTTCTTTCTCCTTTCTGGCTCTTTCTCCCCATCCCGTTTGTTTGTGACTATCAAGTATTGACTTTAAAGTGTCATTATCTCCTTGTCTTATCTTTTCCATATAGGATATTTTATTGTTGAGCACTATAATAATAAAATAATAATATACATGTATTTATATAGCGCTAATTTCAGTAAACTGCTCATCAGCGAACTATACTCTCAATGTCCTGGAGTCCTGTTTCTAGGTATAGTGGTTCCCATGGTGTTGATATCGGGGTCATGATGATCCTCTTTAGTAGGTTGTCCATGGTCTGTGGTTCTTTCCCTTTATTTAGTGTGCATGCTTCCAGTCCATACGTCATTATTGGACCTATGCATTAGAGACCTGCGCAGGCCGGGCATGCCCGCACGGGCTCAGGGCACCCGCGCCCATGGGCAGCCCACGGGCACCCGCACAATAAAGTGTGCGGGCGCCTCCGGGCACGGGCTGACTATAGCGGGCACAGGCCGGGCAAGGGCTTAGTGATTTTTTTGCGGGCCGGGCAGCCCGTGGACGCGGGCATTCCTGTGCGGGCAGTTTCATAAAAGTGCCTGCATGACTGAGATGACCTTGATGTGCAGTACTAACAATCAGATTTTTTACTTTGCAAAAGTTGAAAGACATAGCTCAGCTGGGGAAGCATGTCAGTTCTATGTAAGTTAAACACCTCATTTTCGGTTCTGCTAACTTTCACTTTTGTGTTTGTTAGATCATATCTAACTTACAAAAATGCATGTTA
The DNA here is from genome assembly GCA_026936325.1 of Platynereis dumerilii. NCBI lineage: Eukaryota > Metazoa > Annelida > Polychaeta > Phyllodocida > Nereididae > Platynereis > Platynereis dumerilii. Next base: position 7,913,438 of record JAPTHN010000008.1, read on the forward strand.
GAATCCTTAAAATATTTGTCCAACTGAAATCGATTTTAACAAGACCATCTATATTGGCTCTTAAATTAATACACCATCTTGCATTATGTCAGATTCAGATTTTTTTATTATCACTTATAAATTATACAAAGAAAACAGGTTAATACAGTTTGATACCCGAAGGCATAATTGCCGCTCATGGGGATCAAAAAATATAAAGCATATTTTGATAATAATATAAATTAAACGGTAAGAGAAAAAAAAATTAAAAGGAAACAGAAAACGAGATATGGAATGTGATCAACTTACATAATCTAATGTTTGAGATACAGTCATATGCACCATTACCCGCAGGCAACTCTATGATATCTATTCAAAATTAGGTGGATAAATTCCTTTAAAAATTAAATAAAATGTGATAGATGTGATAACTCACAAAATTCAAGTGAAACAAATTTACTAATTTGCACAAACATAGCAATTTGTAAAAAGACATTCTGAAGTATAAGAATCAATTGTCAATCGTTTGAAATAAAATTTAACACCATCAAGGCTATGAGTAGTTACATTTTTCTTTAAAGTTGGCAGCCATTTCATTTATAACTGATGGATAAATATATGAAGTACTGTGTCTTGCAAACTCATGTCTCACAGAGGGTAGTGGCAAATCATTTACAATTCTTGTATTGTGGGAATGACCACAATAGGCATTTAATCTATCAATCATGTCATTGAAATATTCTGGTAACATATTGTTATGGAGTTTATAGCTAAATTTTTAATCACCCAGTGCACACAGATCCTTCAGTTTAAGTAAGTTTAATTTTTTTTTAAAGTTGAGAAGTATGAGAATTGTAGCTACTTTTACTAATTATTCTGACTGCTCTCTTTTGTAATTTAAAAAGTTTACTTGAGGACCAACCCCAGACCATGAGACCATAATTCAAATAGGAGAGAATAAGAGCATTATATATTTGTAGTAGAACGTGAGACGGCAATAATTTTTTTATTTTGTTCATGATTCCTAGCGTTTTTGATATTTTTTTAGACAGACCCTGAATGTGATCTTTCCATTTCATGTTTTCATCAAGTATGATTCCCAAAAAGTTAAATTTTTTGACAAACTCTATTTCTGTGCCATCCAAAAATAATTTAGGGGCAGTAACTTGTCTTTGCGGAGTATGAAAAATTATAGCTTTGGTTTTGCTAGTATTTGAAGAAAGTTTATTCAATTTTAACCAATCTACTATTTGTTTTAATTCATCATTTAGGGTCGAAACACTGTTATTTATAGAGTTTGCATTTAAGCTGGTAAAAAGAGTTGTGTCGTCTGCATAAATGATTGGAGTGAACAAATGGGTAGCTTTAGGGAAGTCATTCATGTAAATGATGAACAATAATGGGCCAAGTATGGAGCCCTGTGGGACTCCACACTTTATTTGTAATTTATTTGAGGCTACATTGTAAATTCAACAAATTGTACTCTGTTGCTGAACTAGCTGTGTAGAAGACTAAGTGAGTTTTCCCTGAAGCCATAATGTTTTAATTTAGATAATAGAATTTTATAGTCCAGCATGTCAAAGGCCTTTGAGAGATCTAGGAAAATATTGATAGGGCACTTATTTTTATCCTTGTCTTGTATAATTCTGTCTACTAATTCCAGGGTGGCCAACTCGATGGAGTGAAAAGAACGGAACCCATACTGGCTTTTATAAAATAACTTCGATTCAGAGAAATGTTCATAGATTTGAGTGTAAATAATTTTCTCAAAGACCTTAGACATGCTAGATAAAATAGATATGGGTCGATAATTTTTTTAAAGATATGTGCATTATCTTTTTATACAGAGGATTAATTTTTGCTATTTTCAGTAAATCTGGAAATAATCCATCCCTAAAAGATTTATTAATATCAATTCAGCCGAATACTTGAGATTTCATGTTTTAAATTTTTCAGCAATTTTTTGGAAGTCAAATCATGTCCTTTACTTGATTTTGGCTTCAAAGAATCTATGATTCGAATAACTTCATTTTTGTCAATGTACTTGAATTTCAAATAGTTTACAAGTGGATTTGATAGGTAATCATTGTAACTTTTATTTTCAGGTGGTGCTATATTTTGTGCGAGAGACGAGAGTAGGACCTATGTTTACAAAATAAGAATTGAATTCATCTGAGATAGCCTTGGCATCATTTATTTGTACCCCACTCTTAACAAAATAGTTTGTGCAGTTATTATTTTCTTTTTTCCTGCTCAGTAATTCATTTATAGTTGCCCATGTATTTTTTATATCAAACTTAAATTTAGTAAATTTACTTTGATGATACATTTTCTTTCCTTCCAGTATGGCCCTTTTCAAAATTCAGTTATATGTTGAAAAATTTGTATGAATGGCAGTGTATTGACTGGCACCTTGAGGGGTTGATTTGAGTTTTACATAAAGTTTGTCTTTGTAACAAATTGATTTTAGAATGCCTTGACTAATCCATTCGGATTTCTTGTGCTTTTATTTCTTATACTTAACGGTTTTAGGCTGAAGATGTTTCTTTAAAATATTTGATAGATTTGTATTAAATTCTTCATAGCAATCATTTGCGTTTCTACTAGAACCTGATACAGTATGTCATTCAATTGCTGTATAACGTATGGACTCAGAAGTTCATTTTTGATTTTTCCAATTGCTTCTTTGAAAGGGGGAGAAATTTGAATATATTTATAGTCAGATTTTATGTAATAGAGATGATCTAGACAAATAAAGTCAGGTAGATGATCCGAAATACTACTTAATAAAATACCTGCAGGTATAGAAGTGGCATCATCTGAAGTTTTTACAAAAAAATTATCAATTAATCATCCTTTCCTATTTGTGAGTCGTGTTGGAAAAGTAATTTTTGGTATAAATCCAGAAGATAATGCACATTATAGAAAATTGTTAAAGCTATTCATTTCTTTAAATTTCAATAAATCTATATTGAAGTCACCCGCAACAATAATATTATTTACATTTTCAAATTCACTAAAAAATTTATTCAGGTCTTCAGTAAAACCAGTAATATTTTCTAAATTTTGTCTTGGTGGTCGATAGATGTTAGCTATTAAAATCTTTCTACAGCTTCTATTTTGCAAATCTCGTTCAATAGAAATTTCAATAAATTGGCCATCCCAGTTTGAAGAGTCAAAATCATAGTTAATTTTCTTGTATTCCAATCTATTATCTAAATATATAGCTACACCTCCATGTGCACTGGTTGACTTACCAGAAGAAATAAGATTATAACCCTCAAGCTGAAGCAAGGAAAGGTCGCTACCCTCTGTGAGCCAGGTCTCCTGTAAACATAAAGCGTATCTTTTATTAGAATCAGTATTAAAGTCTTCTATATAAGCCTTGATGAATTCAAACTTGGCATTCAAAGATGGCAATTTAGACTAACAACAGTAAATGTTTCGGATTTAGAAGAAAGAAAACCTTTAAAGTCACTGTTAGTGTAATAAGGTGATGGTTGGAAAAGACCAGGTTCATTACTTCCTGTACATTAACTTAAAAAAATATTTATTGTCTTTTCTTGACTGAGAATAATTTGATCATTAAAAAATGCTGAAAAGAATACCATGTCATATAATGGCTTCAGATAAATCAATCTTCTTTTCTGTAGTTATAAATATATTATATTTGAATTTTACCCTTCATATCAATATCCAATCCATCACACAGATAGATATATGCACAATTTTCAGGCATATTCAAAATGGATGTGTGCTGTCATCTAATGTGAAAATCAAATCTGTATATAATTGCTAATATGCATCAAGGTCAAGTATACTCAATTATTCTTTGCTATTGTTTTTGATCCTGCATCCAAGCATCTTTTGTCATTTTTCATCCAGCTATTGCTGGGTCACCTGGGCCAATGTTGGACGGCTGTTTCAATTAGACCCTGGAGTCAGTTGAAAATCAAACATGACTGACTAAACAGGAATTCAACTGATTAATTCAACTAGTTGGCAGAATTCAACTCCAACCAGTTGAATAAATTTCAACTGACTAAATCCAACTTTTCAAAAATTATTTTTAAAAAAAGTGCAAAAGGCAAGATTCACGAACAATTTGATTCTCATTTTCATAATTACAATCATCTAAAAATTTGTTTTCAAGAAGTCATAAAAGACAACAGATCAACCTCTTATTCACTTCCAAAATGATTAAATCAAAGTGGTTTTCATCCTTGGACATGCTTTCTCAGTCAAGATATAGTTGAAAAATTCCAGCTGACTTTGGCAAAACACACCAGTGACTAGTTGATCCAAATGTGACTGACTAGTTGAAAATGAAATTCAACTGACTTTTTCAACTTATTCAACTGACTCCGGGGTCTAGTTTCAATCATCCTTCGCCTCATTCCCGTGTCTTCCTCCTGTCCTAATTAGCCTACCAAGTGCATAAATACAGGACGTAAAGTCCCAATCATCCATCCATCCATCCATCCTAATAATTAGGAAAAGTATACACAAGTGGTATACAGCCATGGCCGTAAGTTTTCACTCAGCAGCCATGCCTCACTGTAGAGCAAAAATGTTGACCAATCATAACAAAGCAAATACTTGCTCAATCTTCACTCAATTGTGAGCAATTTTAGTAGAAGGTGTTCTTGTAGAAATAATTGCTTTAAATGATATTTGCATAGTCATAGTGAGGCAAAATACTGAATTAGTTGAATTTTCAGAATAAAATCAATTCTGATGCTATATGTCATTCTCATGGTAGTAACAGCCTCCAAAGTTTCTGGATGTGTTGTGTACAGATAAAATTAAGCATTCATAACAAAATTACTATAAAATACATGGTTGAATTTTTCATTCATTGGGTTTTATTGGAACTGGTTTCTCTTTAAATATGGCCACATTTTGAGTAGGTGTAGGAATAAAGTGCACTTCATCTTTTGAACAAAAATTGTGTCAAATGCTTTACATAGATGTGGAATTTAATGAAACAAATTAAATTTCATCAAAAGAAAAAAGGTATACTACTTTACTATTCCATCAGAAATTTTAAATTTTTCTATTCATAAACACCTCAAGCGAAACCCGATCAAGCAACATTAAAGTCGCGTATTTGATTGTAATTTTGTCATGATTGTTTGATTTGGTGTGTGCCCAACACATCCTGACACTTTGGTGAATATAACTATCACGTGAGTGACAATATAGGATCAGAAATGATTATATTCTTAAATTCAGTATTTTGCCTCACAGCTATTATGTAATATTATTCCATTTAACAATTTTTTTCAGAACACCTCCAAGTACATACTGACTATAATTCCTGACATTTTGGTGAAGATTGAGCAAGTATTTGCTTTGTTATGATTGGTCAAAATTTTTGCTCTATAGAGAAAAATCGAGGTTGGATAATTTTCAAAATATTAATGTTTTAAATAAAACTGTCTCCCCTTATTATTGTCTCAAATATGCTCCCCTCTAAAAAAATCCTCAATAAATACACCCGCAATAGTCAGCCGTTATTGTGCGGGTGCCCTCAGCCCGCGCAGGTCTCTACCATGTACCCAGTTAATTTTATCATGTATCCAGTAAGTGTTATCATGTATCCAGTAAATTCTACAACTTGTTCAGTAGAATGTTTATTTTTGTCATTTAAACAGTAAAGTAGGTAAAAAGTGGTAAAAAGTGGTAACGCCAGTGTTTACATTCGTATTCTGTCGTCGCATATTTCTGGTACACTATTCCTGTACTTGCGGTTGGGAAATAAACCATGCGTTCATTCCACAGTGATTGTTGAAGTCATCTATTCAGCTACTTCCTTATTACTGGCGAATGTTATCCTATGCATGAAGGTTCTATTTTTCATTAAACATCAAGAGGTAAATGTTTAGAGGATTAATAGATCATTTTGGTACTTTTAGATCCCTTTTTCCTACATTTGCATAATAATTTGGGACATCGAAAAACAGGGCATATGGTGCTCTGTGGCGTAACTCCTCACTGCACCACCAGAATTGGACAGAACTTACAGGATATTGCCGTCATGGAACACAAATTGTTATGTGGAAAGGATATTAAAATGTGTTTAGTTGTTTTTGAGATATTGTAAAAAAACCAACTTGCGTAATAATTTGGAACCCACTGTAGTTAATTTGCCAGTTTTCATTGATGCTAACAAAACTGTTATCAAGTGCATCTTTCATATTTAATCTGGCTGGTGTGATGGTAAAACTAGTTAATTTGCTAATTTTCTCTAAAGCTAACAACACTGTTATCCTGTGCATCTTTCATTAATCTGGCTGGTGTGATGGGTAAACTAGTTAATTTGCTTGTTTTCACTGAAGCTAGCAAGATTGTTATCCTGTGCATCTTTCATACTTGATCTGGCTGGTGTGACAATAAAAATAGTTAATTAGCTGGTTTTGACTAAAGCTACCGACAATGTTATCCTGTGCATCTTTCATATTTAATCTGGTTGGTGTGATGGTAAAACCAGTTAATTTGCCAATTTTCAGTGAAGCTAACAAAACTGTTATCTTGTGCATCTTTCATACCTAATCTGGCTGGTGTGATGGTTAAACTAATTAATTTTCTAGTTTTCACTGAAGCTAACAACAATGTTATCCTGTGCATCTTTCATACTTAATCTGGCTGGTTTGACGGGTAAACTAGCTAATTTGCTAGTTTTCTCTGAAGTAAACAACAGTGTTATCCTGTGCATCTTTCATACTTGATCTGCCTGGTTTGATTGTAAACTAGTTAATTTGCTAGTTTTCACTGAAGCTAACAGAACTGTTATCCTGTGCATCTTTCATGCTTAATCTGGCTGGTGTGATGGTAAATCTAGTTAACTTGCTAGTTTTCACCGAAGCTAACAAAACTGTTATCCTGTGCATGTTTCATACTTAATCTGGCTGGTGTGATGATAAAATTAGTTAATTTGCTAGTTTTCACTGAAGCAAAACTGTTATCCTGTGCATCTTTCATACTTAACCAGGACGGTTTGATGGGTGAACTACTTAATTTACCAGTTTTCACTGAAGCTAACAACAATGTCATTATGTCCATCTTTCATGGGTAAGCTAGTTAATTCGCTTTTTGTTTTTTACTGAAGCTAACAACAAAATTATCCTGTCCATCTATCATACTTAATCTGGCTGGTGTGATGGTAAAACTAGTTAATTTGCCAGTTTTCATTGAAGCTAACAAAACTGTTATCCTATGCATCTTTCATACTTAATCTGGCTGGTGTGATGATAAAACTAGTTAACTTGCTAGTTTTCACTTAAGCAGAACTGTTATCCTGTGCATCTTTCATATTTAATCTGGTTGGTGTGATGGTAAAACTAGTTAATTTGCTAGTTTTCACTGAAGCTAACAACAATGTTATCCTGTGCTTCTTTCATACTTAATCTGGCTGGTTTGATGGGTAAACTACTTAATTTGCTACTTTTCATTGAAGCTAGAAAATTCTTATACTGTGCATCTTTCACACTTAATCTGGCTGATGTGATGATAAAACTAGTGAATTAGCTGGTTTTGACTGAAGCTACCGACAATGTTATCCTGTGAATCTTTCATATTTAATCTGGTTGGTGTGATGGTAAAACCAGTTAATTTGCTAGTTTTCACTGAAGCTCACAAAACTTTTATCCTGTGCATCTTTCATACTTAATCTGGCTGGTGTGATTGGTAAACTAGCTAATTTGCTAGTTTTCACTGAAGCGAACAAAACTGTTATCCAGAGCATCTTTCATACTTAATCTGGCTGGTGTGATGGGTAAACTAGGCAATTTGCTAGTTTTCACTGAAGCTAACAACAATGTTATCCTGTGCATCTTTCAAACTTAATCTGGCTGGCATGTTGGGTAAACTAGTTAATTTGCCAGTTTTCACTTAAGCTAACAACAATGTTATCATGTGCATCATTCATACTTAATCTGGCTGGCTTGATGGGTAAACGAGCTAATTTGCTAGTTTTCTCTGAAGAAAACAACAGTGTTATCCTGTGCATCTTTCATACTTAATCTGCCTGGTGTGATGGTAAACTGGTTAATTTGCTAGTTTTCACTGAAGCTAACAGAACTGTTATCCTGTGCATCTTTCATGTTAATCTGGCTGGTGTGATGGTAAAACTAGTTAATTTGCTAGTTTTCACCGAACAAAACTGCTATCCTGTGCATGTTTCATACCTAGTCTGGCTGGTGTGATGGTAAAACTAGTTAATTTGTCAGTTTTCACTGAAGCTAACAAAACTGTTGTCCTGTGCATCTCTCATACTAAATCTGGCTGGTGTGATGATAAAATTAGTTAATTTGCTAGTTTTCACTGAAGCAAAACTGTTATCCTGTGCATCTTTCATATTTAATCTGGCTGGTGTGATGATAAACTAGTTAATTTGCTAGTTTTCACTGAAGCAAAACTATAATCCTGTTCATCTTTCATGTTTAATCTGGTTGGTGTGATGGTAAACTAGTTAATTTGCAAGTTTTCACTGAAGCCCACAACAATGTTATCCTGCACATCTTTCATACTTAATCTGGCGGGTGTGACGGTAAAACTTGTTAATTTACTAGTTTTCACTGAAGCTAACAACACTGTTATCCTCAATACTTAATCTGGCTGGTGTGATTGGTAAACTAGCTAATTTGCTAGTTTTCACCAAAGCGAACAAAACTGTTATCCAGAGCATCTTTCATACTTAATCTGGCTGGTGTGATGGGTAAACTAGGCAATTTGCTAGTTTTCACTGAAGCTAACAACAATGTTACCCTGCGCATCTTTCAAACATAATCTGGCTGGTGTGTTGGGTAAACTAGTTAATTTGCCAGTTTTCACTTAAGCTAACAACTATGTTATCATGTGCATCTTTCATACTTAATCTAGCGGGTTTGATGGGTAAACTAGCTAATTTGCTAGTTTTCTCTGAAGTAAACAACAGTGTTATCCTGTGCATCTTTCATACTTAATCTGCCTGGTGTGGTGGTAAACTAGTTAATTTGTCAGTTTTCACTGAAGCTAACAAAACTGTTTTCCTGTGCATTTTTCATACTTAATCTGGCTGGTGTGATGATAAAATTAGTTAATTTGCTAGTTTTTACTGAAGGAAAACTGTTATCCTGTGCATCTTTCATATCTAATCTGGTTGGTGTGATGATAAAACTAGTTAATTTGCTAGTTTTCAATGAAGCAAAACTGTTATCCTGTGCATCTTTCATATTTAATCTTGTTGGTGTGATGGTAAACTAGTTTATTTGCTAGTTTTCGCAGAAGCTCACAAAACTGTTATCCTGTGCATCTTTCATACTTAATCTGGCTGGTGTGATGATAAAACTAGTTAATTTGCTAGTTTTCACTGAAGCGAACAAAACTGTTATCCAGAGCATCTTTCATACTTAATCTGGCTGGTGTGATGGGTAAACTAGGCAATTTGCTAGTTTTCACTGAAGCTAACAACAATGTTATCCTGCGCATCTTTCAGACTTAATCTGGCTGGCATGTTGGGTAAACTAGTTAATTTGCCAGTTTTCACTTAAGCTAACAACAATGTTATCATGTGCATCATTCATACTTAATCTGGCTGGTTTGATGGGTAAACTAGCTAATTTGCTAGTTTTCTCTGAAGAAAACAACAGTGTCATCCTGTGCATCTTTCATACTTAATCTGCCTGGTGTGATGGTAAACTGGTTAATTTGCTAGTTTTCACTGAAGCTAACAGAACTGTTATCCTGTGCATCTTTCATGTTAATCTGGCTGGTGTGATGGTAAAACTAGTTAATTTGCTAGTTTTCACTGAACAAAACTGTTATCCTGTGCATGTTTCATACCTAGTCTGGCTGGTGTGATGGTAAAACTAGTTAATTTGTCAGTTTTCACTGAAGCTAACAAAACTGTTGTCCTGTGCATCTCTCATACTAAATCTGGCTGGTGTGATGATAAAATTAGTTAATTTGCTAGTTTTCACTGAAGCAAAACTGTTATCCTGTGCATCTTTCATAATTAATCTGGCTGGTGTGATGATAAACTAGTTAATTTGCTAGTTTTCACTGAAGCAAAACTATAATCCTGTTCATCTTTCATGTTTAATCTGGTTGGTGTGATGGTAAACTAGTTAATTTGCAAGTTTTCACTGAAGCTCACAAAACTGTTATCCTGTGCAACTTTCATACTTAATCTGGCTGGTGTGATGATAAACTAGTTAATTTGCTAGTTTTCAACTGAAGCTAGCAAAACTGTTATCCTGTGCATCTTTCATACTTAATCTGGCTGGTGTGATGGGTAAACTAGTTAATTTGCTAGTTTTCACTGAAGCTAACAAAACTGTTATCCTGTGCATCTGTCATACTTAATCTGGCTGGTGTGATGGGTAAACTAGTTAATTTGCTAGTTTTCACTGAAGCTAACAGAACTGTTATACTGCATCTTTCATGCTTAATCTGGCTGGTGTGATGGTAAAACAAGTTAATTTGCTAGTTTTCACTGAAGCTAACAAAACTGTTATCCTGTGCATGTTTCGTACTTAATCTGGCTGGTGTGATGATAAAATTAGTTAATTTGCTAGTTTTACTGGAAGCTAACAGTAATGTTATCCTGTGCATCTTTCATACTTAACCTGGATGGTTTGATGGGTGAACTACTTAATTTACCAGTTTTCACTGAAGCTAACAACAATGTTATCATGTCCATTTTTCATGGGTAAGCTAGTTAATTTGCTTTTTTTTTAATGAAACTAACAACACTATTATCCTGTCCATCTATCATACTTGATCTGGCTGGTGTGATGGTTAAATTGGTTAATTTGCTAGTTTTCTCTAAAGCCAACACAACTTTTATCCTATGCATCTTTCATACCTAGTCTGGCTTGTGTGGTGGTAAAACTAGTTAATTTGCCAGCTTTCACTGAAGCTAACAAAACTGTTATCATCTGCATCTTTCATATTTAATCTGGTTGGTGTGATGGGTAAACTAGCTAATTTGCTAGTTTTCACTGAAGCTAACAAAACTGTTATCCTGTGCATCTTTCATACTTAATCTGGCTGGTGTGATGGGTAAACTAGTTAATTTGCTAGTTTTCACTGAAGCTAACAGAACTGTTATACTGCATCTTTCATGCTTAATCTGGCTGGTGTGATGGTAAAACAAGTTAATTTGCTAGTTTTCACTGAAGCTAACAAAACTGTTATCCTGTGCATGTTTCGTACTTAATCTGGCTGGTGTGATGATAAAATTAGTTAATTTGCTAGTTTTACCGGAAGCTAACAGTAATGTTATCCTGTGCATCTTTCATACTTAACCTGGATGGTTTGATGGGTGAACTACTTAATTTACCAGTTTTCACTGAAGCTAACAACAATGTTATCATGTCCATTTTTCATGGGTAAGCTGGTTAATTTGCTTTTTTTTTAATGAAACTAACAACACTATTATCCTGTCCATCTATCATACTTGATCTGGCTGGTGTGATGGTTAAATTGGTTAATTTGCTAGTTTTCTCTAAAGCCAACACAACTTTTATCCTATGCATCTTTCATACCTAGTCTGGCTTGTGTGGTGGTAAAACTAGTTAATTTGCCAGCTTTCACTGAAGCTAACAAAACTGTTATCATCTGCATCTTTCATATTTAATCTGGTTGGTGTGATGGTAAAACTAGTTAATTTGCTAGTTTTCACTGGAGCTAACAACAATGTTATCCTGTGCATCTTTCATACTTAATCTGGCTGGTTTGATGGGTAAACTGCTTAATTTGCTACTTTTCATTGAAGCTAGAAAATACAGTGCATCTTTCACACTTAATCTGGCTGGTGTGATGAGAAAACTAGTGAATTAGCTGGTTTTGACTGAAGCTACCAACAATGTTATCCTGTGCATCTTTCATATTTATACTGGTTGGTGTGATGGTAAAACCAGTTAATTTGCTAGTTTTCACTGAAGCTAACAAAACTGTTATCCTGTGCATCTTTCATACTTAATCTGGCTGGTGTGATGATAAAACTAGTTAATTTGCTAGTTTTCAGTGAAGCTAACAAAACTGTTATCCTGTGCATCCTTCATACTTAATCTGGCTGGTGTGATTGGTAAACTAGCTAATTTGCTAGTTTTCACTGAAGCGAACAAAACTGTTATCCAGAGCATCTTTCATACTTAATCTGGCTGGTGTGATGGGTAAACTAGGCAATTTGCTAGTTTCACTGAAGCTAACAACAATTTTATCCTGCGCATCTTTCAAACTTAATCTGGCTGGCGTGTTGGGTAAACTAGTTAATTTGCCAGTTTTCACTTAAGCTAACAACAATGTTATCATGTGCATCTTTCATACTTAATCTGGCTGGTTTGATTGGTAAACTAGCTAATTTGCTAGTTTTCTCTGAAGTAAACAACAGTGTTATTTGGTGCATCTTTAATACTTAATCTGGCTGGTGTGATGATAAAACTCGTTAATTTGCTAGTTTTCTCTAAAGCTAACAACAATGTTATCCTGTGCATCTTTCATACTTGATCTGGCTGTTGTTGGGTAAACTAGTTAACTTGCTAGTTTTCAATGAAGCTAGCAAGTTTGTTATCTGTGCATCTTCCATACTTAATCTTGCTGGTTTGATGGGTTAACTACTTAATTTGCTAGTTTTCACTGAAGCCAACAACAATGTTATCCTGTGCATCTTTCATATTTAATCTGGTTGGTGTGATGGTAAAACCAGTTAATTTGCTAGTTTTCACTGAAGCTAACAAAACTGTTATCCTGTGCATCTTTCATACTTAATCTGGCTGGTGTGATGATAAAACTAGTTAATTTGCTAGTTTTCAGTGAAGCTAACAAAACTGTTATCCTGTGCATCCTTCATACTTAATCTGGCTGGTGTGATTGGTAAACTAGCTAATTTGCTAGTTTTCACTGAAGCGAACAAAACTGTTATCCAGAGCATCTTTCATACTTAATCTGGCTGGTGTGATGGGTAAACTAGGCAATTTGCTAGTTTCACTGAACCTAACAACAATTTTATCCTGCGCATCTTTCAAACTTAATCTGGCTGGCGTGTTGGGTAAACTAGTTAATTTGCCAGTTTTCACTTAAGCTAACAACAATGTTATCATGTGCATCTTTCATACTTAATCTGGCTGGTTTGATTGGTAAACTAGCTAATTTGCTAGTTTTCTCTGAAGTAAACAACAGTGTTATTTGGTGCATCTTTCATACTTAATCTGGCTGGTGTGATGATAAAACTCGTTAATTTGCTAGTTTTCTCTAAAGCTAACAACAATGTTATCCTGTGCATCTTTCATACTTGATCTGGCTGTTGTTGGGTAAACTAGTTAACTTGCTAGTTTTCAATGAAGCTAGCAAGTTTGTTATCTGTGCATCTTCCATACTTAATCTTACTGGTTTGATGGGTTAACTACTTAATTTGCTAGTTTTCACTGAAGCCAACAAAAGTGTTATCCTGTGCATCTTTCGTACTTAATCTGGCTGGTGTGATGATAAATCTAGTTTATTTGCTAGTTTTCTCTGAAGCTCACAAAACTGTTATCCTGCGTATCTTTCATATTTAATCTGGTTGGTGTGATGGTAAACTAGTTAATTTGCTAGTTTTCTCTGAAGCTCACAAAACTGTTATCCTGCGCATCTTTCATACTTAATCTGGCTGGTGTGATGATAAAACTAGTTAATTTGCTAGTTTCACTGAATCTAACAAAACTGTTATCCTGTGCATCCTTCATACTTAATCTGGCTGGTGTGATGGGTAAACTAGCTAATTTGCTAGTTTTCACTGAAGCGAACAAAACTGTTATCCAGAGCATCTTTCATAATTAATCTGGCTGGTTTGATGGATAAACTTGTTAATTTACTAGTTTTCACTGAAGCCCACAACAATGTTATCCTGCACATCTTTCATACTTAATCTGGCTGGCGTGTTGGTAAACTAGTTAATTTGCCAGTTTTCACTTAAGCTAACAACGATGTTAACATGTGCATCTTTCATACTTAATCTGGCTGGTTTGATGAGTAAACTAGCTAATTTGCTAGTTTTCTCTAACGTAAACAACAGTGTTATCTTGTGCATCTTTCATACTTTATCTGCCTGGTGTGATGGTAAACTGGTTAATTTGCTAGTTTTCACTGAAGCTAACAGAACTGATATCCTGTGCATCTTTCATGCTTAATCTGGCTAGTGTGATGGTAAAACTAGTCAATTTGCTAGTTTTAACGGAAGCTAACAAAACTGTTATCCTGTGCATGTTTCATACCTGGTCTTGCTGGTGTGATGGTAAAACTAGTTAATTTGTCAGTTTTCACTGAAGTTAACAAAACTGTTATCCTGTGCATCTTTCATACTTAATCTGGCTGTTGTGATGATAAAATTAGTTAATTTGCTAGTTTTCACTGAAGCAAAACTGTTATCCTGTGCATCTGTCATATTTAATCTGGTTGGTGTGATGGTAAACTAGTTAATTTGCTAGTTTTCACTGAAGCAAAACTGTTATCCTGTGCATCTTTCATACTTAATCTGCCTGGTGTGATGGTAAACTAGTTAATTTGCTGGTTTTCACTGAAACTAACAGAACTGTTATCCTGTGCATCTTTCATGCTTAATCTGGATGGTGTGATGGTAAAACTAGTTAATTTGCTAGTTTTCACTGAAGCTAGCAAAACTGTTATCCTGTGCATATTTCATACCTAGTCTGGCTGGTGTGATGGAGAAACTAGTTAATTTGTCAGTTTTCACTGAAGCTAACAAAACTGTTATCCTATGCATCTTTCATACTTAATCTGGCTGGTGTGATTATAACACTCCAGTGAGTGAATGTAAAAATTTAGGCAAAATTACCATATATCTGAATTACTCAATTTTCTGTGAACTTTAAAGGCACAAAATAATATTTTCCTTAAAAATATTCATGAAAAATAAACATTTTTTGTCTCGGGCTGGAAATATTTTTGCTTTCATGCAATTTCAGGCAATTATTGGCCTATTAATAGCCTATAAATAGCCATATTTGGCACCCAGCCTTGGAGCCACGCTATGGCAACAGCTACAACAAAACTAATTTTTAATATTGTTTTCTGAGGCCTCAAAAAACAATTATCAGGAGGGACAATTTTCAGATAGCCCTTTTTTTGGCTAAAAACAGGCAAAATGTGGTTTTCCCGCCAAAAATGAGGCTGAAATTTTGGCGGGAAAACGAGTTTTTGGCTATTTTTAGCCCAATGAGGGGCTATCTCAAAATTGTCCCTCCACAAAATTGGTTTTTTAGGCCTTAGAAAACAATATTAAAAATTGGTTTTGTTATAGCTGTTGCCATAGGGTGGCACCAGGATGGGTGCCAAATATGGCTATTTATAGGCTATTTATAGGCCTATAATGCCCTGAAATGGCATGAAGGCAAACATTTTTTCAGCTTCAGACAAAAAATATTAATTTTCATGAATATTTTTAAGAAATAATCATTCTGTGACTTATAACATCACAGGGAATTAAATAATTTGGAATTTTGGCTATTTTTGCCTTAATTTTTACATTAAGTCACTGGAGTATTAGTTAATTTGCTAGTTTTCTCTGAAGCAAACTTTTATCCTGTGCATCTTTCATATTTAATCTGCTTGGGGTGATGGTAAAACTAGTTAATTTGCTAGTTTTCACTGAAGCTAACAACAATGTTATCCTGTGCATCTTTCATACTTAACCTGGATGGTTTGATGGGTGAACTACTTAATTTACCAGTTTTCACTGAAGCTAAAGACAATGTTATCATGTCCATCTTTCATGGGTAAGCTAGTTAATTCGCTTTTTTTTTTTTACTGAAGCTAACAACACTGTTATCCTGTCCATCTTCATTCTTAATCTGGCTGGTGTGATGGTTAAATTGGTTAATTTGCTAGTTTTCTCTAAAGCCAACAAAACTGTTATCCTGTGTACCTTTCATATCTAGTCTGGCATGTGTGATGGTAAAACTAGTTAAATTGCTAGTTTTCACTGAAGCAGAACTGTTATCCTGTGCATCTTTCATATTTAATCCAGTTGGTGTAATGGTAAAACTAGTTAATTTGCTAGTTTTCACTAAAGCTAACAACACTGTTATCCTGTGCATCTTTCACACTTAATCTGGCTGGTGTGATGATAAAACTAGTGAATTAGCTGGTTTTGACTGAAGCTACCAACAATGTTATCCTGTGCATCTTTCATACTTAATCTGGCTGGTGTGATGGTAAAACCAGTTAATTTGCTAATTTTCACTGGAGCTAACAAAACTGTTATCCTGCGTATCTTTCATACTTAATCTGGCTGGTGTGATGATAAAACTAGTTAATTTGCTAGTTTTCACTGAAGTTAACAAAACTGTTATCCTGTGCAACCTTCATACTTAATCTGGCTGGTGTGATTGGTAAACTAGCTTATTTGCTAGTTTTCACTGAAGCGAACAAAACTGTTATCCAGAGCATCTTTCATACTTAATCTGGCTGGTGTGATGGGTAAACTAGGCAATTTGCTAGTCTTCACTGAACCTAACAACAATGTTATCCTGCGCATCTTTCAAACTTAATCTGGCTGGCATGTTGGGTAAACTAGTTAATTTGCCAGTTTTCACTTAAGCTAACAACAATGTTATCATGTGCGTCTTTCATACTTAATCTGGCTGGTTTGATGAGTAAACTAGCTAATTTGCTAGTTTTCTCTGAAGAAAAAAACAGTGTTATCCTGTGCATCTTTCATACTTAATCTTCCTGGTGTGATGGTAAACTAGTTAATTTGCAAGTTTTCACTGAAGCTAACAGAACTGTTATCCTGTGCATCTTTCATACTTAATCTGGCTGGTGTGATGGTAAAACTAGTTAATTTGCTAGTTTTCACTGAAGCTAACAAAACAGTTATCCTGTGCATCTTTCATACTTAATCTGGCTGGTGTGATGATAAAATTAGTTGATTTGCTAGTTTTCACTGAAGCAAAACTGTTATCCTGTGCATTTTTCATATTTAATCTGGTGGGTGTGATGGTAAAACTAGTTAATTTGCTAGTTTTCACTGTAGCTAGCAACAATGTTATCCTGTGCATCTTTCATACTTGATCGGGCATTTTTGATGGGTAAACTACTTAATTTGCTACTTTTCATAGAAGCTAGAAAATTCTTATACTGTGCATCTTTCACACTTGATCTGGCTAGTGTGATGATAAAACTGGTGAATTAGCTGGTTTTGACTGAAGCTTCCGACAATGTTATCCTATGCATCTTTCATACTTAATCTGGTTGGTGTGATGGTAAAACCAGTTAATTTGCTAGTTTTCACTGAAGCTAACAAAACTTTTATCCTGTGCATGTTTCATACTTAATCTGGCTGGTGTGATGATAAAAGTAGTTAATTTGCTAGTTTTTACTGAAGCTAACAAAACTTTTATCCTGTGCATGTTTCATACCTAGTCTGGCTGGTGTGATGGTAAAACTAGTTAATTTGTCAGTTTTCACTGAAGCTAACAAAACTGTTTTCCTGTGCATCTTTCATACTTAATCTGGCTGGTGTGATGATAAAATTAGTTAATTTGCTAGTTTTCACTGAAGCAAAACTGTTATCCTGTGCATCTTTCATATTTAATCTGGTTGGTGTGATGATAAAACTAGTTAATTTGCTAGTTTTCAGTGAAGCTCACAAAACTGTTATCCTGTGCATCTTTCACACTTAATCTGGCTGGTGTGATAGTGCGGGAGCATATGTTGCATATTTAGATTTGGCTCACCTCGCTTGTAAATTTTTGGCACCATATATCAAATCGAAGCTTAGGATGTGTAGATTCAGAAAAAATATGGTGCCATTTTTTTCTCGGCATTCTAAGGGGTAAAATCCAAGATGGTGTCCAAGATGGCCGCCGATGATGTTTCGCTTCATATCTCAGCTTGTATTCATGTTATATTAAAAATTAAAAAGTTGATAATGATGTTTTTGGGGTAAGGAATCCAATAAAGACCACCCCAAGCTCCTATCTTGGTTAAAAAACTGAATATCATGCCAAATGTTATCAAAATTGACAAAAATTTAAGAATGTTCGACTTATCTCATTTGCCGTATTCCTTTCTTGCATTGTGAAACACAATTTGTGATAGGCTATATGAAATATTGTGCTATAACCTGTTTTCACAGATAGGCCATCTGCCAACATATAAACTAAGAAGATACAAAAGGTTTTGAATAATTGCAAGCAACTGTGTAATTGTAACAAGGACATGTTTATGATGCTACGAATTTGACCAAATAATGTAGCAGAATTTGTCTTAATCACTACTTGGCCATTCATTACAGCTCTGTTCAATTAGAAATTGCAACATTCTTTCTGGTGTCTTTCTGTTTCTCATATGCATGTTTCTGTGCAAGAAATGAGCCCAGAGTACCTGCTTTTTTTACACAAACACTTCCAGGGCCGCCGCGAGTCATGTAGCTCTCTCGAAATGTTTTCAGCTTACACCATGATGTACATTATTTCAAAGCTGCTCACAAGAGGCCCAAGAGCTGAACAACTCCCTTTTGTCATTTCTTAGTTAAAGCATGACTGGTCAAGTGTAGTATCCAACATTCAGAGATCATCAGTGACTTCCACGGACTAAATAAGCCAGCCAATCCTTCAGCTTATTCAGGTGGGGAGGTCACTCACTTGCTATATACTTCACCAAGCCAGGTATACTATACTTGAGCTGGAATATCCTAGCTATGTGCTATACGTGTAGGAAAAAATGATATGTTAATTTAATGCAGTCAAAGAATGAGAGCAGCAAAATTGCATCAGAATGTTCTTTAAATGGTGGGAGTTCCATGACTAAATTTATGTCAGGGATGAATGATCAAGGTATGAGAATAGGAGAGGGGAATGAAGGTCAGATCTTTATCAATGATTTCTTATTTGACCTCATGAAAACTTGTGATGTTTACAATTATGCTGATGATAACACATTATCTTATGCTCATAGGGATAAATTAAAAGTTAAAGATACACTCGAGAAAGCTGCTGAACAGGCTATTACTTGGTTTCAAGTCAATTACATGAAGGCTAACCCATCAAAGTTTCAGACCATAGGTATCAGTAGAAACAACACCGAAATTGAATTCAAAATTGATGACAAAGCGATTAAATCAGAAAATGTCGTGAAACTGTTAGGCATACACATAGATAATAAATTAAACTTCAATCATCATTTATCACTTATCTGCAAAAAGGCCGCAAGGCAAATAAATGCACTCCAAAGATTATGTAAATATGTTGACTATGAAGGACGACTTAGGATATATGATGCTTTTGTAGCTTCAAACTTTGTTTATTGTTCAATAGCCTACCAGACCTACTCACTTGGACACGATAGAAAAATTGAAAAACTAAATGAAAGAGCTTTAAGACTTGTTTGCAATGATTATGAAAGTACATAATTATAATGACCTATTGGTAAAAACAGATAACAGGATGTTGCATGTAACTTCTAAAAATAACATAGTTGAGTTTGTTTTTAAGGTTCTAAATGGCTTTGCACCCCCTTTGGATACTTCATTTTTTGATAAACAAATTACTTCATACAACATGCGAGACAATAACAAATTGGTCCAACCAACATTTAACACGATTCAATATGGCAAGAAGTCAATTAGTTATCAAGGTCCTTCATTATGGAATGTTCTACCCTCTCATTTAAAATGTTTAGGTGACATTGGGTCCTTCAAGTTCGCCTTACGAAAAGGCAACTACTTCAATCAATGTGATTGTGGAACTTGTATATTATGTCTGAGAAACTCATTGTAATTGATATATTTATGACTTGAATATTATTGCAACAATTTATATGATAAAATAAGAACAGTATGGCAACTACACTTCACTCATTTTTCATTTGTACATAACTTCATTATTTCAACTTGTTTTGTTATTTTAACTTGTCGGTAAAAAGCTTATAGCTTATGTTGATTGTTTTAATTGTCACCACCGACGTTAAATAAAGTTTTATCTTATCTTATCTTTTTTTTTTTTTTTTAGGGATTCAGAGACAAGAGGCACCCATGTGAGCACTTTTCCGCGTAGCCAGGCAGGCCCTATCTATCGTGACGTCACCACAGCAGCTGAGCTCTGCTGACCCTGTTTCAGCAACTTTTTTTGGTTCTGAGAATTTCAAGCGTTGGCCGCTTCGTTTGCCATTTGCACTTCTGTTGGGGTTAGAGACTTCTCGTTTAGAGTATAAGATGCGCTATGAAAATGACTATAAACTGCCAGACTTTCAGCTCTCTACTCTTAGTAGAACATTTTTGTAGGCGATTTTTGGCAAGCATGTCTAGTTTCTCAAAAATGACTCTGTACCACAAATAAATATTTATATCAATTTCCAGGCCCATAGGGCCGTATGTCTGTATCATTATATTGTTCCTTACTTCATTTGGAAGCAAATAACAAAGAAATAAAAAATCCTATCTTGTCTTTTTTTTTTAGCGCTATGGTTCATAAAAAATTTTTTTTTTCAAAATCATAACTTTTGATCCGAACCCCCAGAAAAGTTCTTTAAACTAAATACATCTTTCTGGAATTTTAACCAGCTTTTCCATAAAACTGTCCTCTTTAATTCCATGATTCATTTAATAACATAGGATGAATGGCCACTGAATGGCAGGGAAAACTTCACAGTAAAAAAACTCAGAAAAAAATTGAGTTTTTCAGGTTTGCGTGGACTGACTTTCTTTTACGTAACCTCAAATATTTTTGAAAGAAAGGCTGGTAGCGACCACTTTCGTTTATATATCCTTGCTATAAACTATATTTTGGATCATTTAAAACTATTTTTAAGAAATCCCATCTTGGAAAGTTCACGAGTATCGAGCCACCTTAAGGTGGTTAGGGGACAAGAGAGGGAGGAGGCAAGAGTGATAGTGGAGGAGAGAGAATGGACGAATGCATAATTAAGCTTGGGAGGTGCGGAGACCTACAGCATACTGGGAAGGAGGTAAGAGCTAGTTAACCTTAGACAGGAGCCAGAAAGGGACAGTCAGATAAATGATGATGGAGGCAGAGTGCAAATAGGCATATATTAGATAGAATGAAGCGCGAGGAGAAAGTAGAAAGGAGGGGTGGGCTGTCGGGATGAGGTAGAATGGGTGTTCAAAGCAGAGATGAGAAGGAGAAGGCAGAGTGGGAGGAGGCAGAGGGAGGAGACAATAGCTGTGAAGGAGTGCAAAGAGGAGCTAGAAAAGTGGTAGAAAGGGAGAGTCAGAGATAAGGTAGAAGAAGCAGAGTGAGAAAATGAAAGGAGGCAGTGTGGGGGAGAAAATACCTTTATTAGGGTAGAGGCAAAAACATTGATGGCAGAAAGAGATAGTCAGAGATAAGAGGGAGAATGCGGACTAGGAGGGGGGATTTAGGAAGTAGACAAACAGAGGAGCCAGCATAAGGAGGGAAGAGGGAATACCTATCAGGGTGGAGGAAAGATCTGGCGACTGGGTGGAAGCAGAAAGCTGCGAAATGGAGAGTCAAAGACAATAGGGCAGAGACAAGGAGGCATACGTTTGGCAAGAGGTAGAGGGAGGAGGGAAAACTTATCAGGGAGGAGGAAAGAGCTATCAGGGAGGAGTTAAACAGGGATAGTCAGAGGTAATGGAGGCAGAATGGGAGAAGCATTAGGAGGGAAAGCATAAGGAGGGAAAGCTTGGATGTTGGGGGGAGGCAAAAGCTAGGCAGGAGGCAAAAATGGACAGAGGAGAAGTTGCAGGCAGAGGGTATAAAGGAGTTGACTAATTTTTGTTGTGCTGGTATACCCCTTTCAGCCAAGAAGCTCTTCCTCCTTCCTTGTGGAGGGAGCTGCACATTTATTGTGACCACCAGCAGCTGTGGTCACTCAGAAATCATACCATTCGACGCACATTTTGAGGAATAAAACAAACTCCACTTGATAACCAGTCATGAAACTGTATGCACCTAACTTTACACTCCTTAATCAGTGACTTAAGACCAAATTCAAAAAAAGGATATTTGATGCACTTCTGTCATTCAGGGTTTTTTAGTGGCACAGTCTACCTTATTGTTTTTTTATTGGCAACTGGTGTGTTTTGAGACAGCCCCAAGACTTGTAGCTCTGCCATTGGTCTATATTCGATCAGACTCGATATGCATGACTGCCTTGGCTTATACTGCATTCCAGTGCAGGGGGATGTCTCAAAAGGAGCCAAACTCTGTATTTCCAAATAGTCCAGGGGGATGTCTCAAAAGCAGCCAAACTCTGTATTTCCAAATAAAATAAGTGGGGGCACCCAGTGGGATAGCCATAGGGTGGGGCACCCCTGTGGGTTACCCAAAGGGTGGGGGCACCCCTGTGGGATACCCAAAGGGTTGGGGCACCCCCATGGGATACCCCAATGGTGGAGGCACCCAGTGGGATACACACAGGGTGGGGGCACCCCCGTGGGACACCCAAAGGGTAGGGCACCCCTGTGGGGTACCCAGAGGGTGGGGGCGCCCCCCTGGGATACCCAAATGGTGGGGGCATCCCCATGGGCTACCCAAAGGGTGGGTGCATCCCAGAGGGATACCCATAGGGTTGGGGCACCCCTGTGGGATACCCAAAGGGTTGGGCACCCCCAGGGATACCCCAAGGGTGGGGGCACCCCCGTGGGATACCCAAAGGATGGGGGGCACCCCTGTGGGATACCCCAAGTGTGGGGGCACCCCCTGGGATACCCAAAGGTTGGGGCGCCCCATGGGATACCCAAAGGGTGGGGCCACCCCGTGGGATACCCAAAGGGTGGGGGCACCCCTGTGGGATACCCAAAGGGTTGGGGCACCCCCATGGGATACCCCAACGGTGGAGGCACCCAGTGGGATACCCACAGGGTGGGGGCACCCCCGTGGGACACCCAAAGGGTAGGGCACCCCTGTGGGGTACCCAGAGGGTGGGGGCGCCCCCCTGGGATACCCAAATGGTGGGGGCATCCCCATGGGCTACCCAAAGGGTGGGTGCATCCCAGAGGGATACCCCAAGGGTGGGGGCATCCCCGTGGGATACTCCAAGGATGGGGGCAACCCCGGGGATACCCTAAGGGTTGGGGCAACCCCGGGGATACCCAAAGGTTGGGGCGCCCCATGGGATACCCAAAGGTTGGGGTCACCCCGTGGGATACCCAAAGGGTGGGGGCACCCCCTGGGATACCCAAAGGGTGGAGGCAACCCCCTGGGATACCCAAAGGGTGGGGGCACCCCCCTGGGATACCAAAAGGGTGGGGGCACCCCGTAGGATACCCAAAGGGTGAGGGCACCCCCATGGGATACCCAAAGGGTGGGGTATCCCAGTGGGATACCAAAAGGGTGGGGCATCCCCGTGGGATACCCAAAGGGTGGGGCACCCCTGTGGGATACCCAAAGGGTGGGGGCACCCCGTGGGATACCCAAAGGGTGGGGCACCCCAGTGGAATACCCAAAGGTTGGGGCCACCCCCATGGGATACCCAAAGGATGGGGGCACCCCCCTGGGATACCCAAAGGATGGTTGCACCCCCCTGGGATACCCAAAGGGTTGGGGCATCCCCGTGGGATACCCAAGGGGTGGGGCATCCCTGTAGGATACCCAAAGGGAAGGGGCACCCCCATGGGCTGCCCAAAGGGTTGGGGCACCCGCATGGGATACCCCAATGGTGGGGCACCCAGTGGGATACCCATAGGGTTGGGGCACCCGCATGGATACCCAATGGTGGGGACACCACATCTTTCTCTGTTTACCAAACTTAAATTGCTTATGATGCATTTTATCATTGTCACTGCTTAGCATAGAAAAACACATCATCTGGCATCTTTGGTATATTTGCACATGCTTGCACTTCATCATTATGAACAGTCAACATTTTGGAGCCACAAGACCAGCTTTTCAGAAACATAAACAGGTGAAGGGCCCTCTAGCGGCCAAAAATGTAACTATGACAGGTGAATTTGGAGATGGGCCCCCACTGAATTATATTGCACAACACAGCATCAGTGTCCTCTAGTGGCCATTTCTTGAACCACAGGCAAAGAGATCTTGCACTTGGTGACCCCAGACCAATTAAAGTTCAAT
The DNA here is from genome assembly GCA_026936325.1 of Platynereis dumerilii. Classification (NCBI taxonomy): domain Eukaryota; kingdom Metazoa; phylum Annelida; class Polychaeta; order Phyllodocida; family Nereididae; genus Platynereis; species Platynereis dumerilii. The sequence continues at coordinate 7,937,461 of JAPTHN010000008.1, forward strand.
GTCAAAGAAAGTCTTGATTGCATTTCTACATAATTAAGGGATTTTCACTCAAAAACTCAATAAGGGATAGAATGAGTTATATTTTTGTCACTCAAATCTTAAAATTCAATGTGTATAAATAATTCTTACTGAAAAGACACGTTCTTGACAATTAGGTTCCTTTAGAGATAGATAGTCACATTAGAAATAAGAGATTTGTATTACACTTCTAAAGCTTTTTAACGATAACAGGAGTCACTTGCAGTTAATCTAACTATTGGCTTCTGTAGTGCCCGTACATATATTCTACTAAATGCTCTGTATTGATGTTTTGTTGAGAATTGTGAATTGTAATTGTGTTTTGGGTGCTAATAAACCAGTTCAAAATTCAATTTTTTCCTAGAATCATGGGGTTTTCAATGTTGGAAATCCCATCTGATTCTCAACTCTAGTGCAGAGCTAAATACTTTGCTAATTGAGAGATGGAGCACAGTAAGGGGACAGAGAAATATATTGGTGCAAAACCAGGGGTGGGAGTGAGGGGAGACATGGGGGCAAGGACAAATATGAGGCAAAGGATATATGGGAGTGAAAAGGAACTAAGGGAGAGATGGGCGCAAAGGGAGAGATGGGAGCAAAGGGAGAGATGGGAGCAAAGTGAGAGTAGCTTGAGTAGATCCAATCGAATGAGGGAGGTAAAAGGGGGGGGGGGCAAGGGTGGCTCCTGGGGGGGGGCACTTGCCCCCTGCCCCTTGTTACGCCATTGCAAAGAACTGTTGAATATCAACAACAGAGTAGAATTATTTATTAAAAATGTATTTTACAAAGACAGCCGTATCAGAGAGCTGTCGTTTGTTGCACACTAAATAAATAATATGGTTATTATAGATGGTTATTCTGCGAAAGCGGCACATTATTACAGGAACTTCGCAGACATAACATGTCATTCATGATGTTCTTAGCTGTGAACTACACTGTTATGGGGTTTTATTATAGCACCTTCTTCAGAATTATGTGTCTTTTGCAAATGCTTAATTCCACACAAGAACCACAGATCCCAAGTTGAACTAGCCACAGAATAGTGGAGCATGTTTATTATGCAACATACGAAAGAATCCACCTGTCAAGTCGATGAATAAGGGGGAAGAGCTAATGAATGATTGACAGCTTGACCATGAGCAGCAGCAAATACAAACATGACATTGAATACTTTATTTAATGATCCTGATTGATAGATCTATACTTATCTATAGATAGATAGATACATTGTAGATAGATAGATAGATAGATAGATAGATAGATAGATAGATAGATAGATAGATAGATAGATAGATAGATAGATAGATAGATAGATCATTTTTTCTCAGTATCTTTCTCCATCACTGACGTCACTAGGGTGTTGCTTGGGGGGCAGCCCCCCCCCCAGATGGAGCATTGAGCCGCCCCCCCCCCAAAAAAACTTGGGCAAAAAAAAAAAGAAATCTTCCTTGTATGATACTGGTAGTAAATGAATAACCAGAGGCCATGAAATACACTGTACATAGCATGTTGTGCAGTATATATTGATCATCCACTTCTGGCCTTAAGTAATTTTTGATATTAAGGAGATTTACAATTGTTAATGCCTTAGGAAAAAAAGCTCTAATCAATAGCCATAAACAAGGCTATTGACCAGTGTGCTGGTCATGCAGCCACTGAACCTTAAGAAAAGTCAGTGAACTTTGCACAGTGGTTGTGTTGGGGGTGTGGCCTAGAGAAGAAATGAGGCCTCTGATAGGCTAAGAGCTTTGGCTTTTCTGGGAAAGTTAGGTTGCTTGCTTTTGAGAAGGTCCCTCAAGTAAGGTCATGGGATCAGCTGAGTCAAAATATTGGGGGTCTTCTCAAAATATACATCTATTACTAGGCCTGCAGAATTAATTGTGTAAACAGAATAAAAGATGCATTGAATGTGTGATTTCCACTGGCAATTGGTGACACAATGAGAGCTCACTTCGTGCACACAGGTATGTAAACATGCCTAATCAATCTGTGCAGTGTTCAGGAAGAATTTATGGCTTGCATATATACATGTATGCAAGATGGCTCCATAGAGGATGAAAAACACTTTATATTGAATTGTTCAGCATATAATGATATTAGAACACAATTATACAACAGTATAGCCTGTAATAATTTTACTGAATTGGAACCAGCACAGAAATTTGTATATATGTTTAAAAATGAGCCTATACAGTTATGTAAATACATTGAAAAATCATGGGAAATAAGATGTTTAAAGTTGTACAATATGTAAGTTGTCATTTATGTTTGTTTGAAGTTGTAAGTTGTCATTTACGTTAATTTGTTGTAAATTGTTGGCACAGTACGCCTTGATTTTTATTTTGTAACTGTCATGAAGTGGTAGATAAGCCCTATTAGGGCTGGTTATTTACAATAATGATTTTTTTATAAAATGTGAATGTACTGTACCTGCCACTATAAACAATAAAAAAAGTTCAAAGTTCAAGTATGCACAGTATGCATTATCATGGCTTCAGAAGGTGCATGCTGTAGGCCCAATCAACACTTCAACAACAATAATCACAACATCTGGGCAGTTGAATAGGCCTATGCAACTATTATTACTCACTTACTTGTACAGGTTTAATTGTCCCTCTACAAAATTAATTAGCTGATCTGCTTGACATCAAATTGATGATGCAATACGGCTTCCCTTATCTATCTATCTATGTATCTATATATCTATCTGTTTAGCTTTCTATCTGTCTATCTATCATCCTACTGTAAATTCATGGACCCCTTCGTCTTAACCAGCCAGACAGGGGCAGAGTCCGCGAAAAGTGATTTTGAAACACAGGACATTCGGGCAGCTAGATTCTGAATTTCACCTGCCCAAATGAGGTCTTATCTGCCCGAACTTCCAAGTCTAGTAATTTCAATTGGTGATGTGGAGTTGGTGTCACTGTTCCTTCATAATTAATATGAACTTATGAAGTTACCCAAACCCCAAATTGAGTATATTTATATTGCCAATTGGTAAGACTGATCTAACCTAGGTAGCTGTATAACATTTAAAAATTGCTTGCACTGAACATAAGTTTGTAGCCATTGCTTGACCAGGTACGGTTTATTAATATGATAATATTATATTTAATTAAAATCAATTACATGTAATTCATGACAATAAATTCTTATCCATCTATCCCAAAGCATGCAGTATTTCTGTGTTTACAATTCACTGGATTTCCAGAAAACCAGACTGGTCCCCTCACTTCCCTGCTAACATTTGTAACCCTGACAATTGCAACCTTGGAGGGCCTCAAATATATACTATGTAGACACTTGCCAATGCCGAGAATCGCTAATTGCAATGCTGAGGTATTGACACTTCTTGCAATGTTTAATTGCAATCCAATTGACACTTCTGTCACCAATTTGTGTCATTGATGTTTCTTAATTGCACTGGAGATTTCAAAGGCCTCTGCTTACTGCTTCTGATTGCTGTGTCAGCTTATTGACTCTCCAATTAACAATCGGACATTTGGGCAGATAACCATTTTATTTTTGCCGGTCATACGCTATTTTTGCCGGTTTTGACCGGCAAACCGGCACTTTTCGCGGACTCTGGACAGGGGTGCCCATCCACAAAAACTTGCATGCTACCTTTTCTCATCCGCAAGAAGGACATCTATAGGCTGGGTTTTATGGTCAAAATTAAAATTTTAATATTTTTCCCCACTCTCACCCCCATTTCACGGGTATTATGCTAGTAAGCTATAATGTATGTACATAGGCCCAAAGTGACTTTTGTTCAGGGGGGGGGGGCTGGTAGGGTGTGTGGACACTGGACAGTGACCTTTCCCATACAAAAAGCCGGCCACAGAGACTTACCCCAGCAGCAGCTGGCAGAGAGGAAGGGGGGGGGGGGGTTCTCAAGTGAGTTTTTATTAATATTTTTTGTAGAAATTATTACATCTTTGGGTAGTCAGTATTAAAAATTTTATATGATCTGACTTGTAATTCTTCAGAGCATGGATTAAATAGCCTGGCCTGATTATCAAATTATATGCTCATGATACCTTGTTCCTGATGCTATGTAAACAAACTTATCAGTCTGAGCGCTCTGTGTCTCCCTTTAGATAAAAAATTTATAACCGAGAAAAAAGTGAAACAGAAACATTGAAATGGTCTTAAGAGGGGGGGGGGGCAGTCCAATTGTGACACCTCATGTGTCAAAATGATTCATCTGGAAATTTATAGGCCTACATTTAAGATTTTTGCTTTGCACTGATGTAATGATGAGCAGGCAATCAACACTTGAAGCACAATATAATTTGCGCCAAAAAGTTGGGGGTCTTCTCAAAACATACATTTGCCTATTACTATCCAAATTAATTTTGTATAGGCTTATAATCCCACTTTTATTTGCTTAGCTTTGCATGTGTTGTTTTAAATTGGAATTTGGCCTGCATCTTCCAAATATGACACTTATTGCTGTTTAGATAGTTCGGGAATAGGTTTGAATTGGAATATAGAAGTGTGGTGGCTTCAAAGAGGCAATTGAGTATGGCAATTACTGGCAATTACCAGTGCCTGGGACCAAGATAAACCCCTGGGAAACCCATCCGTGTGTGCGTAAAAAAATCGCTCCCTGTCTGATTTCGGAATTCCACGCAGGTGAACATGGACACAGAGTGGACCAATGGATAGCATGTAGTGCAATTAATTGTTGTTCTATTGTTCACGCACACGGAGCACGCAACTCAGAGCACGCAGCACGGACGAATGGGTAGTCCCCTTTATGCATTACTGCACTGAAGCATGGCACTGAATTACAACAATGCATTACAGAACTGCATTACAGAACTGCATTACAGAACTGCATCACAACACTGCATTGTATTACCTGAGTTACCTCTCCATCACCGCTTTGCATTACTGCACTGCATTACTGGATTGTATTACTGCACTGCACAGCATTACAGCACTGCATCACTGCCCTACCTTACAACAATGCATTATTGCACTGCATTACAACAATTCATCAATGTATTGCATTACGGCACTGCATTAACAGAGCACTGACCTGAGCATTTTGTTGCAGTGCTACAATGTTTGATATATAGACGGAGCCATGGGAATCTGGTACCATATATACTCGAATAGAGGCTCCAGAAATAAAGGCCCAGTGAATTAAGGCCCAACTTCAATTTGAATAAAGCCATCTGAAACAGAGACCCCCTCATATAAAGTACCGTGTCAAATAGAGGCCCCAATTGAATAGACTCAATTGGCTCCACTCTGATGAAGACTGCACTCAAAGAGAGACCCCCTCAAATACAAGCTCCCTTATAATAGAGGCCCCACTTCCATACAGGTCCATTGAATAGAGCCCCTCCACTCGAATAAAGGCCTCAAATAATGCACCCCTTGCATAAGGTCAAGTCCCAACTTGCATAGAGGCCCCCCTCGAATAAAGGCCCCACTAGAATAGAGGCCCATCTTGAATATATGCCCCCATTGAATAGAGGACCCCTTGAATATAAGCCCCTCTGAAATAAAAGACCCCCTTGAAAAGAGGACCGTTTGAATAAAGGACCCCTCTTCATCTGAGACATAGATGGCAGTGAATATATATTACCACTATTATGCAACTGCCCACCACAGAAAAGGAAAACCACTGAAAACCACAGCATATGAACTTGCCTGGCATTGCCATTTACTGTTTTTGCTGTCGATTGCCTGTTTGAAGGAATAATGCGGTATATATATAGTCCATCTGGTGGTCACAGTAACATCGCTTGCGATTCTAGTTTTCACTACCCCCGTATGATGAAGAGATGGGAAGGCTGGGAGTCTTGTACGTACTGTATTAATTCAGGGATGCCCAGAGTCTATCAGTTGCCTCAGTGTACACTGAAACACCCGGTCTCAATTTCATGTCCCACAAACTACATTGAGTTTCGGAGTTGGAGTTAAACCCATGCCCAAAGAGCCAGTAGTAGGCTAGTGCAAACAAACACAAAATATTAGGCCATGGAGAGAGAGGGTGCAGGAAAGAGCAGAGGGAGAGGGCAGAAAACCCTGAGAGGGATCGAGAGTCAAAAATAACAGGGAGGACGCAAAGTAGAAGCAGGCATAACCTTGGAAGGAGGTAAAGGGAGAAGGCAGAGATAGCAGAGAAGAGATAATACCTATAATTGGGTGGAGGCACAGCTTGAGAAGAGGTAGAAAAGGAGAATCAGATATGGGAGGGAAAACGTAGATGTGGGAGGAGGCATAAGTGAAAGAAGAGGCAGATAGAGGAGTCTCTCAGGAGAGCTTTTCTAAATGAGGAGTTCACTAGGAGGAGGCAAGAGAATTTGATGTAAATGAGAGCTACAAGTATGGGGAACTGGGGATGAAAAGATGCAGTTAGGAAAAGTGTAGAAAAGGAGAATACAGAAGGGTAGAATGCACAGAGAGAGGAGGCAAGACTGGGGGTGTCTCAAGTTGGTAAAATTTGGAACTTTTGGTCAATTGGGACAAAAAATGGATGATTGCAGACTACAAAACTCTTAGGTTGTAAATTTCTGTAAGCTAGCTATGCTAGATACATGTACTACCATCATATTTAAACATAGATATGAAGGATTTACAAGATTGAAATGTAGTTTTTGCAAAGCAAACCATGCTTTATTCAAATGCACTTGTAGGGAGAACATTTTAAGATATCCCCATGAAACTCAAGTACTGCAAAATAATATGAACTTGCAGAATATAAAAGTTTAGTAACTTTTAAACATTTCCTCTTTGTACCTTCTGTAATTTTAGTTTTTGACATGTATTGCAGAATCAGAGTGATGCACTCAGGCCCGTTTTCACCAACATGGTATTAAGAGTTATGCCAGGTCTCAGCTAAGACCTGGTCTGGCTAAGCCAATCACTCAAGCGGAGCAGGATCAAGGAACATTTACTGAGTGAAAGTCTGCACACAGTATTTAAACAACTCAACTGCTACAAACACAATTAATCTCTGAAGTTCCCAAACAAGGCCACATGATAAGGTAAGAGAAAAAGAGGGGTGGGCTTGGAAATTGATAAAAAAGAAAATTAATTAGTTGTCTGTCCAGTGTTGGTGACAGAAATGCATTTTTCTTTAGCCCCCCCCCCCTCAAACAATAAATTAATACAAATCAGCTGGTCATGCATTGTTGCACAATGAAACTACAATAATGGTTGAATCCCTCTGAATATCTAATGATAAGGGTCCTCAAAATCTGATGTACCCAGAATGGCTGACGTGCCTGCGATTTTTTGCTACCGGCAGTTGCCAACAAGTCGTTGGTGACTTGAGTGGTATTAGTGTCGCCTCAGTTTCAAGGATTGTGAAGCGTGTTAGTCATGCAATCACCTCATTAAAACCCATATATGTATGTATGCCCAGTGGACCAGTCGCATGGGAGGCTAAATTGGAATTTTCCGAAATCGCCCGATTTGCGGGGGGGTTATAGATGCATAGATTGCACCCACGTCCGAATTTCCTGCCCTTCGAAAGTACCCCTGTGCTAAGACCAACAACAAGTGCAGAGGTTTTGTACAACTCAGCACAGAAGAATTGCCTCTATTTGGTGTCATGACTATCATAGGCAAATGCTATAAAAACATAGTTTCACACATGAAATACTTTTAAATCGTGTGCTTAATGCTGTATGGCTAGTATATTTGCAACAGTTAGGCCTACTTCAACAAATATATTTTCTAGGTAAATGTGTGTTCTTGGTTTGCAAACTTTATATCTCATGATTCGACATATCTTTCTTGAAAAAATCTTTGGTGTCTGTTAAATTAGAGAAACATGCGAATATAATAGACAAAGGCCTATAATACTGATTTGTCATGCCATCTCATAAGAAACATATGTTCTGTTTTCAATGGCCTAATCACTTTTTGACACCAAATCAGTTTGAGATGGCTGATCCTTGAGTTTGGTGACAATGTGTATGATTCACTGAACCTTGACAGGTTTACCTGCTTAGCACACTCTTAGTGAAATGGACTTAGTTATACCAGGTTTAAAGGAGTTAACACCAGGCTTAACTCTTAATACCATGTTGGTGAAAACGGGACTAAGTTATTGTCTACTCAAAACCAGGGTTCTAATACCCTTATCTATGAGTATTTAAAGTTTTGGATACATTTTTTTCCATGCAGTGTGACGCCAAAAAACTGATCCTTTGTGTAATCAAATATCACACAATAGCCTATATCAAGACCAGTGACAGATAGAAGCAATTTATTCACATGAAAGGGGCTTCACTTCCTCTTATATGATCAGTAGTACATGCATAAATTCCATTGGGTAGCTGTGCTGAAATTTTCCCAACTCGCAATATCGGACCAGTAGTTTTTTTGCTTTAAATAAGACACCAAGAACGTGATTTATACCATGTTCTTAATATGTGATATCCAGAATTGATCTTATAAATATTGTCTATTCTTTAAAAACCTTAATGTTCAACATTTATATTGTAAGGGACTATCACATTTGTATTGTAAGTGACTATCACTGCAAGAAATAAACACGGCTGGTGAGATGAGTCGAACATTCTTAAATTTATATCAATTTTGATAACATTTGGCATGATATTCAGTTTTTGAACCAATATTGGAGCTTGGGGTGGTCTTTATTGGATTCCTTGACCCCAAAAACATCATTATCAACTTTTAAATTTTTAATATACCTTGAATACAAGCTGAGATATGAAGAAAAACATCATCGGCGGCCATCTTGGACGCCATCTCGGATTTTACCCCTTAGAATGTCAAGAAAAAAATGGCACCATATTTTTTCTGAATCTACACATCCTGAGCTTCGATTTGATATATGGTGCCATAAATTTACAAGGGAAGTGAGCCAGATTACATATGCTCTTGCACTATGATGATAAAACTAGTTAATTTGCTAGTTTTCAACTGAAGCTAACAAAACTGTCATCCTGTGCATCCTTCATACTTAATCTGGCTGGTGTGCTGGGTAAACTAGCTAATTTGCTAGTTTTCACTGAGGCGAAAAAAAAAAAAAAACTGTTAGCCAGATCATCTTTCATACTTAATCTGGCTGGTGTGATGGGTAAACTAGGCAATTTGTTAGTTTTCACTGAAGCTAACAACAATGTTATCCTGCGCATCTTACGAACTTAATCTGGCTGGCGTGTTGGGTAAACTAGTTAATTTGTTAGTTTTCACTTAATGTCACGACAATGTTATCATGTGCATCTTTTATACTTAATCTGGATGGTTTGATGGGTAAACTAGTTTATTTGCTAGTTTTCTCTGAAGCTAACAACAGTGTTATCCTGTGCATCTTTCATACTTAATCTGGCTGGTGTGATGGTAAAACTAGTTAATTTGCTAGTTTTCACTGAAGCTAACAAAACTGTTATCCTGTGCATCTTTCATACTTAATCTGGCTGGTGTGATGATAAAATAAGTTGATTTGCTAGTTTTCACTGAAGCAAAACTGTTATCCTGTGCATCTTTCATATTTAATCTGGTTGGTGTGATGGTAAAGTATAGAGCAAATCAAGAAGAGAATCTTCCCCGCTCAGCTTCACAGTTATGCCATAGAGCATTTAGGCCTTACAGACTGCGGAGAGGTGCCCAGGACCGTACTTTTTGCATTCCCAGTCTATATGCCAAGTGTGTTCTTATTAGAAGTTATCAAGATATTAAATACAAACATTTTAAGGGGAACTTGGAATACATTTATTGTCACTTAATAATACACTACACCACAAAGGTGAACATTCTGATGTTATCATGAACAATTTATATTACAATTTGATTCAGTTAGCTTTTCAGATACAACAATGCTCTTAATAAGGACTTTACATATTCAAAATGTCTACTATTAACTCAGACTGTTATTAGACTTCAACAGAGAGCACATTCAGTTGCATGGGAATCCTATGACACAATTCGAACTCTGTGGTTGGTAACATTAAAAAAAACACTACTCCAAGAGCCGGCCTCTTACATGGGTCTTCCTGCCGCATGTAACCTCACTCGGACTCAAATTCTCAACATCAAAAACTCAATATATATATATCTAAAGTCACCAACCTTATTAGTCAACAATGTGTCACAGAAATCCAACTCAACCAGATGTGGGAGCCCAGAACAAGTACCCAGCAGTGCATTGCTACATGTATGCGAGACTGAGACTGCTGGGCACTTCTCCAGACCCACACTCTCATGTTTCTATCCCTTTCTACATGATCTTGCTATCTTTCTATACCGTTCTTATCTCACCCAAAAGTGTGTTTCAGCAGCTCTATATATATGGAGCTCTGGCACCTGGAACACAATGGACTTGACAGTCATCATATTTAGATCAGTTGACCAAAGGCTGACAATGCAAGAGTTCACCTAAGCACATGTACAGTGTACATTGTCAAATCAGCTGACCTCAGGCTGGACATGTGAGAGTTCACCTAAGTACAGCATGTATTATTATAAAACAATAAATATGATATATATATTACTATTTATTGCAATGTTTACCTACTTTCACAGAAGCTAAGAAAAACATATGGGACACTGGGACAGCATACAATATGATATACCCCCCAACAACTTGTATTTTCACACCTGGAAAAATACAACAAAATATATTTATGACAAATACAAACATAATTGACATAATATTATGCATAAAATGCATATAATGTAATATCAACAATATATTAATGTTGCTTCCATCAGGAATTTTCCTCTTCTTGCTGGTTTTTCCACATTGCAATAGCGTTTATTGTCATCCTGTCATTATTTCCTGATCGACTGACCTTCGTTAAAGTCATGATGATGATGATACATGTATGTCATGAGCAGACAGCTGGTCATCTTCCGTTTGGACCATATGTGTGGTTGTCTGCTCAATAACAATCCTGTTGATCTTTGAAACGCACACCACTTGTCCCGGAGTTGTGATGATGGACCTCAGGCTGATGACTCAGGAATGTTGAACCCAGGTGTTCATTGTGGTTGCAGACATTGTGATTTGCAGACATCACATGGCAGGTTCAGTGACAAAAACAATGATAGATATGAATGAATAATTAACAGATAAAATATGATTAAAGAAATGTGAATTTGAATGCACAAGTGAGCATATCTGGTCTTTGAAACTGTATCTGGACAGCAATTCTCAGTTAAGAATGATACTCCACTATACCTTCCATAATTATGCCAGGTGAATACTCACCAAAGTGATTCAGTCTATGATAAGCAGGTCTCTAATTAAACTGAAATAATGGTGAACAATCAGCTCAGATATTGTAACATTATTGCTATAAACAGGGTTAATGATATCACATAACATGTCATAAAAATTAACCTTTAAACCGTATAGTTATCAAGCAACCTCCAAAAAGAATAAACTTTTCTACTGTGAATGCCCGGATTCTCCACCATAAAGTATAGAGCAAATCAAGAAGAGAATCTTCCCCGCTCAGCTTCACAGTTATGCCATAGAGCATTTAGGCCTTACAGACTGCGGAGAGGTGCCCAGGACCGTACTTTTTGCATTCCCAGTCTATATGCCAAGTGTGTTCTTATTAGAAGTTATCAAGATATTAAATACAAACATTTTAAGGGGAACTTGGAATACATTTATTGTCACTTAATAATACACTACACCACAAAGGTGAACATTCTGATGTTATCATGAACAATTTACATTACAATTTGATTCAGTTAGCTTTTCAGATACAACAATGCTCTTAATAAGGACTTTACATATTCAAAATGTCTACTATTAACTCAGACTGTAATTAGACTTCAGCAGAGAGCACATTCAGTTGCATGGGAATCCTATGACGCAATTCGATACCCAAATGGTGGGGGCATCCTCATGGGCTACCCAAAGGGTGGGTGCATCCCAGAGGGATACCCATAGGGTTGGGGCACCCCTGTGGGATACCCAAAGGGTTGGGCACCCCCGTGGGATACCCAAAGCGTGGGGGCACCCCAGTGGGATACCCCAACGGTTGGGGCACCGCCGTGGGCTACCCAAAGGGTGAGGGCACTCCCGTGGGATACCCAAAGGGTGGGGGCACCCCCGTGGGATACCCGAAGTGTTGGGGCACCCCCTGGGATACCCAAAGGTTGGGGCACCCCCATGGGATACCCAAAGGTTGGGGTCACCCCCGTGGGATACCCAAAGGGTGGGGGCACCCCCTGGGATACCCAAAGGGTGGAGGCACCCCCCTGGGATACCCAAAGGGTGGGGGCACCCCCCTGGGATACCAAAAGGGTTGGGGCACCCCGTAGGATACCCAAAGGGTGAGGGCACCCCCATGGGATACCCAAAGGGTGGGGCATCCCCGTGGGATACCCAAAGGGTGGGGCACCCCTGTGGAATACCCAAAGGGTTGGGCATCCCTGTGGGATACCCAAAGGGTGGGGCACCCCAGTTGGATACCCAAAGGTTGGGAAACCCCCATGGGATACCCAAATGGTGGGGCATCCCCGTTGGATACCCAAGGGGTGGGGCATCCCCGTGGGATACCCAAAGGGAAGGGGCACCCCCATGGGCTACCCAAAGGGTTGGGGCACCCGCATGGGATACCCCAATGGTGGGGCACCCAGTGGGATACCCATAGGGTGTGGGCACCCGCATGGGATACCCAATGGTGGGGACACCACATCTTTCTCTGTTTACCAAACTTAAATTGCTTATGATGCATTTTATCATTGTCACTGCTTAGCATAGAAAAACACATCATCTGGCATCTTTGGTATATTTGCACATGCTTGCACTTCATCATTATGAACAGTCAACATTTTGGAGCCACAAGACCAGCTTTTCAGAACATAAACAGGTGGAGGGCCCTCTAGCGGCCAAAAATGTAACTATGACAGGTGAATTTGGAGATGGGCCCCCACTGAATTATATTGCACAACACAGCATCAGTGTCCTCTAGTGGCCATTTCTTGAACCACAGGCAAAGAGATCTTGCACTTGGTGACCCCAGACCAATTAAAGTTCAATGTCAAAGAAAGTCTTGATTGCATTTCTACATAATTAAGGGATTTTCACTCAAAAACTCAATAAGGGATAGAATGAGTTATATTTTTGTCACTCAAATCTTAAAATTCAATGTGTATAAATAATTCTTACTGAAAAGACACGTTCTTGACAATTAGGTTCCTTTAGAGATAGATAGTCACATTAGAAATAAGAGATTTGTATTACACTTCTAAAGCTTTTTAACGATAACAGGAGTCACCTGCAGTTAATCTAACTATTGGCTTCTGTAGTGCCCGTACATATATTCTACTAAATGCTCTGTATTGATGTTTTGTTGAGAATTGTGAATTGTATTTGTGTTTTGGGTGCTAATAAACCAGTTCAAAATTCAATTTTTTCCTAGAATCATGGGGTTTTCAATGTTGGAAATCCCATCTGATTCTCAACTCTAGTGCAGAGCTAAATACTTTGCTAATTGAGTAAAGAAACTAACACTTTTTGAGAGATGGAGCACAGTAAGGGGACAGAGAAATATATTGGTGCAAAACCAGGGGTGGGAGTGAGGGGAGACATGGGGGCAAGGAAAAAGATGAGGCAAAGGATATAGGAGTGAAAAGGAACTAAGGGAGAGATGGGAGCAAAGGGAGAGATGGGAGCAAAGGGAGAGATGGGAGCAAAGGGAGAGTAGCTTGAGTAGATCCAATCGAACCAGGGAGGTAAAAGGAGGGGGGCAAGGGTGGCTCCTGGGGGGGGGTACTTGCCCCCTGCCCCCTTGTTACGCCATTGCAAAGAACTGTTGAATATCAACAACAGAGTAGAATTATTTATTAAAAATGTATTTTACAAAGACAGCCGTATCAGAGAGCTGTCGTTTGTTGCACACTAAATAAATAATATGGTTATTATAGATGGTTATTCTGCGAAAGCGGCACATTTTTACAGGAACTTCGCAGACTTAACATGTCATTCATGATGTTCTTAGCTGTGAACTACACTGTTATGGGGTTTTATTATAGCACCTTCTTCAGAATTATGTGTCTTTTGCAAATGCTTAATTCCACACAAGAACCACAGATCCCAAGTTGAACTGGCCACAGAATAGTGGAGCATGTTTATTATGCAACATACGAAAGAATCCACCTGTCAAGTCGATGAATAAGGGGGAAGAGCTAATGAATGATTGACAGCTTGACCATGAGCAGCAGCAAATACAAACATGACATTGAATACTTTATTTAATGATCCTGATTGATAGATCTATACTTATCTATAGATAGATAGATACATTGTAGATAGATAGATAGATAGATAGATAGATAGATACATTGTAGATAGATAGATAGATAGATAGATAGATAGATAGATAGATAGATCATTTTTTCTCAGTATCTTTCTCCATCACTGACGTCACTAGGGTGTTGCTTGGGGGGCAGCCCCCCCCCCAGATGGAGCATTGAGCCGCCCCCCCCCCCCCAAAAAAACTTGGGCAAAAAAAAAAGAAATCTTCCTTGTATGATACTGGTAGTAAATGAATAACCAGAGGCCATGAAATACACTGTACATAGCATGTTGTGCAGTATATATTGATCATCCACTTCTGGCCTTAAGTAATTTTTGAGATTAAGGAGATTTACAATTGTTAATGCCTTAGGAAAAAAAGCTCTAATCAATAGCCATAAACAAGGCTACTGACCAGTGTGCCACTGAACCTTAAGAAAAGTCAGTGAACTTTGCACAGTGGTTGTGTTGGGGGTGTGGCCTAGAGAAGAAATGAGGTCTCTGATAGGCTAAGAGCTTTGGCTTTTCTGGGAAAGTTAGGTTGCTTGCTTTTGAGAAGGTCCCTCAAGTAAGGTCATGGGATCAGCTGAGTCAAAATATTGGGGGTCTTCTCAAAATATACATCTATTACTAGGCCTGCAGAATTAATTGTGTAAACAGAATAAAAGATGCATGGAATGTGTGATTTCCCCTGGCAATTGGTGACACAATGAGAGCTCACTTCGTGCACACTGGTATGTAAACATGCCTAATCAATCTGTGCAGTGTTCAGGAAGAATTTATGGCTTGCATATATACATGTATGCACAGTATGCATTATCATGGCTTCAGAAGGTGCATGCTGTAGGCCTAATCAACACTTCAACAACAATAATCACAACATCTGGGCAGTTGAATAGGCCTATGCAACTATTATTACTCACTTACTTGTACAGGTTTAATTGTCCCTCTACAAAATTAATCAGCTGATCTGCTTGACATCAAATTGATGATGCAATACGGCTTCCCTTATCTATCTATCTATCTATCTATGTATCTATATATCTATCTGTTTAGCTTTCTATCTGTCTATCTATCATCCTACTGTAAATTCATGGACCCCTTCGTCTTAACCGGCCAGACAGGGGTGCCCATCCACAAAAACTTGCATGCTACCTTTTCTCATCCGCAAGCAGGACATCTATAGGCTGGGTTTTATGGTCAAAATTAAAATTTTAATATTTTTCCCCACTCTCACCCCCATTTCACGGGTATTATGCTAGTAAGCTATAATGTATGTACATAGGCCCAAAGTGACTTTTGTTCAGGGGGGGGGGGCTGGTAGGGTGTGTGGACACTGGACAGTGACCTTTCCCATACAAAAAGCCGGCCACAGAGACTTACCCCAGCAGCAGCTGGCAGAGAGGAAGGGGGGGGGGGGTTCTCAAGTGAGTTTTTATTAATATTTTTTGTAGAAATTATTACATCTTTGGGTAGTCAGTATTAAAAATTTTATATGATCTGACTTGTAATTCTTCAGAGCATGGATTAAATAGCCTGGCCTGATTATCAAATTATATGTTCACGATACCTTGTTCCTCATGCCATGTAAACAAACTTATCAGTCTGAGCGCTCTGTGTCTCCCTTTAGATAAAAAATTTATAACCGAGAAAAAAGTGAAACAGAAACATTGAAATGGTCTTAAGAGGGGGGGGGGGGCAGTCCAATTGTGACACCTCATGTGTCAAAATGATTCATCTGGAAATTTATAGGCCTACATTTAAGATTTTTGCTTTGCACTGATGTAATGATGAGCAGGCAATCAACACTTGAAGCACAATATAATTTGCGCCAAAAAGTTGGGGTCTTCTCAAAGAATACATTTGCCTGTTACTATCCAAATTAATTTTGTATAGGCTTATTAAATCCCACTTTTATTTGCTTAGCTTTGCATGTGTTGTGTTAAATTGGAATTTGGCCTGCATCTTCCAAATATGACACTTATTGCTGTTTAGATAGTTCAGGAATAGGTTTGAATTGGAATATAGAAGTGTGGTGGCTTCAAAGAGGCAATTGAGTATGGCAATTACTGGCAATTACCAGTGCCTGGGACCAAGATAAACCCCTGGGAAACCCATCCGTGTGTGCGTAAAAAAAATCGCTCCCTGTCTGATTTCGGAATTCCACGCAGGTGAACATGGACACGGAGTGGACCAATGGATAGCATGTAGTGCAATTAATTGTTGTTCTATTTTTCATGCACACGGAGCACGCAACTCAGAGCACGCAGCACGGACGAATGGGTAGTCCCCTTTATGCATTACTGCACTGTAGCACGGCACTGAATTACAACAATGCATTACAGAACTGCATTACAGAACTGCATCACAACACTGCATTGTATTACCTGAGTTACCTCTCCAGCACCGCTTTGCATTACTGCACTGCATTACTGGATTGTATTACTGCACTGCATAGCATTACAGCACTGCATCACTGCACTACCTTACAACAATGCATTATTGCACTGCATTACAACAATTCATCAATGTATTGCATTACGGCACTGCATTAACAGAGCACTGACCTGAGCATTTTGTTGCAGTGCTACAATGTTTGATATATAGACGGAGCCATGGGAATCTGGTACCATATATACTCGAATAGAGGCTCCAGAAATAAAGGCCCAGTGAATTAAGGCCCAACTTCAATTTGAATAAAGCCATCTGAAACAGAGGCCCCCTCATATAAAGTACCGTGTCAAATAGAGGCCCCAATTGAATAGACTCAATTGGCTCCACTCTGATGAAGACTGCACTCAAAGAGAGACCCCCTCAAATACAAGCTCCCTTATAATAGAGGCCCCACTTCCATACAGGTCCATTGAATAAAGCCCCTCCACTCGAATAAAGGCCTCAAATAATGCACCCCTTGCATAAGGTCAAGTCCCAACTTGCATAGAGGCCCCCCTCGAATAAAGGCCCCACTAGAATAGAGGCCCATCTTGAATATATGCCCCCATTGAATAGAGGACCCCTTGAATATAAGCCCCTCTGAAATAAAAGACCCCCTTGAAAAGAGGACCGTTTGAATAAAGGACCCCTCTTCATCTGAGACATAGATGGCAGTGAATATATATTACCACTATTATGCAACTGCCCACCACAGAAAAGGAAAACCACTGAAAACCACAGCATATGAACTTGCCTGGCATTGCCATTTACTGTTTTTGCTGTCGATTGCCTGTTTGAAGGAATAATGCGGTATATATATAGTCCATCTGGTGGTCACAGTAACATCGCTTGCGATTCTAGTTTTCACTACCCCCGTATGATGAAGAGATGGGAAGGCTGGGAGTCTTGTACGTACTGTATTAATTCAGGGATGCCCAGAGTCTATCAGTTGCCTCAGTGTACACTGAAACACCCGGTCTCAATTTCATGTCCCACAAACTACATTGAGTTTCGGGGTTGGAGTTAAACCCATGCCCAAAGAGCCAGTAGTAGGCTAGTGCAAACAAGCACAAAATATTAGGCCATGGAGAGAGAGGGTGCAGGAAAGAGCAGAGGGAGAGGGCAGAAAACCCTGAGAGGGATCGAGAGTCAAAAATAACAGGGAGGACGCAAAGTAGAAGCAGGCATAACCTTGGAAGGAGGTAAAGGGAGAAGGCAGAGATAGCAGAGAAGAGATAATACCTATAATTGGGTGGAGGCACAGCTTGAGAAGAGGTAGAAAAGGAGAATCAGATATGGGAGGGAAAACGTAGATGTGGGAGGAGGCATAAGTGAAAGAAGAGGCAGATAGAGGAGTCTCTCAGGAGAGCTTTTCTAAATGAGGAGTTCACTAGGAGGAGGCAAGAGAATTTGATGTAAATGAGAGCTACAAGTATGGGGAACTGGGGATGAAAAGATGCAGTTAGGAAAAGTGTAGAAAAGGAGAATACAGAAGGGTAGAATGCACAGAGAGAGGAGGCAAGACTGGGGGTGTCTTAAGTTGGTAAAATTTGGAACTTTTGGTCAATTGGGACAAAAAATGGATGATTGCAGACTACAAAACTCTTAGGTTGTAAATTTCTGTAAGCTAGCTATGCTAGATACATGTACTACCATCATATTTAAACATAGATATGAAGGATTTACAAGCTTGAAATGTAGTTTTTGCAAAGCAAACCATGCTTTATTCAAATGCACTTGTAAGGAGAACATTTTAAGATATCCCCATGAAACTCAAGTACTGCAAAATAATGTGAACTTGCAGAATATAAAAGTTTAGTAACTTTTAAACATTTCCTCTTTGTACCTTCTGTAATTTTAGTTTTTGACATGTATTGCAGAATCAGAGTGATGCACTTATTGTCTACCTCAAAACCAGGGTTCTAATACCCTTATCTATGAGTATTTAAAGTTTTGGATACATTTTTTTCCATGCAGTGTGACGCCAAAAAACTGATCCTTTGTGTAATCAAATATCACACAATAGCCTATATCAAGACCAGTGACAGATAGAAGCAATTTATTCAGATGAAAGGGGCTTCACTTCCTCTTATATGACAGTACATGCATAAATTCCATTGGGTAGCTGTGCTGAAATTTTCCCAACTCGCAATATCGGACCAGTAGTTTTTTTGCTTTAAATAAGACACCAAGAACGTGATTTATACCATGTTCTTAATATGTGATATCCAGAATTGATCTTATAAATATAGTCTATTCTTTAAAAACCTTATTGTTCAACATTTATATTGTAAGGGACTATCACATTTGTATTGTAAGTGACTATCACTGCAAGAAATAAACACGGCTGTCAGCTGGTGAGATGAGTCGAACATTCTTAAATTTATATCAATTTTGATAACATTTGGCATGATATTCAGTTTTTGAACCAAGATTGGAGCTTGGGGTGGTCTTTATTGGATTCCTTGACCCCAAAAACATCATTATCAACTTTTTAATTTTTAATATACCATGAATGCAAGCTGAGATATGAAGAAAAACATCATCGGCGGCCATCTTGGACGCCATCTTGGATTTTACCCCTTAGAATGTCGAGAAAAAAATGGCACCATATTTTTTCTGAATCTGCACATCCTGGGCTTCGATTTGATATATGGTGCCATAAATTTACAAGCGAATTGAGCCAGATTACATATGCTCTTGCACTATGATGATAAAACTAGTTAATTTGCTAGTTTTCAACTGAAGCTAACAAAACTGTCATCCTGTGCATCCTTCATACTTAATCTGGCTGGTGTGCTGGGTAAACTAGCTAATTTGCTAGTTTTCACTGAGGCGAAAAAAAAAAACTGTTAGCCAGAGCATCTTTCATACTTAATCTGGCTGGTGTGACGGGTAAACTAGGCAATTTGCTAGTTTTCACTAAAGTTAACAACAATGTTATCCTGCGCATTGTTCGAACTTAATCTGGCTGGCGTGTTGGGTAAACTAGTTAATTTGCCAGTTTTCACTTAAGCTAACAACTATGTTATCATGTGCATCTTTCATACTTAATCTGGCTGGTTTGATGGGTAAACTAGCTAATTTGCTAGTTTTCTTTGAAGTAAACAACAGTGTTATCCTGTGCATCTTTTATACTTAATCTGCCTGGTGTGATGATAAACTAGTTAATTTGCTAGTTTTCACTGAAGCTAACAGAACTGTTATCCTGTGCATCTTTCATGCTTAATCTGGCTGGTGTGATGGTAAAACTAGTTAATTTGCTAGTTTTCACTGAAGCTAACAAAACTGTTATCCTGTGCATGTTTCATACTTAATCTGGCTGGTGTGATGATAAAATTAGTTGATTTGCTAGTTTTCACTGAAGCAAAACTGTTATCCTGTGCATCTTTCATATTTAATCTGGTTGTTTTGACGGTAAAACTAGTTAATTTGCTAGTTTTCACTGAAGCTAACAACAATGGTATCTTGTGCATCTGTCATACTTGATCTGGCATTTTTGATGGGTAAACTACTTAATTTGCTACTTTTCATTGAAGCTAGAAAATTCTTATACTGTGCATCTTTCACACTTAATCTGGCTGGTGTGATGATAAAACTAGTGAATTAGCTGGTTTTGACTGAAGCTTCCAACAATGTTATCCTATGCATCTTTCATATTTAATCTGGTTGGTGTGATGGTAAAACCAGTTAATTTGCTAGTTTTCACTGAAGCTAACAAAACTGTTATCCTGTGCATCTTTCATACTTAATCTGGCTGGTGTGATGATAAAAGTAGTTAATTTGCTAGTTTTCAACTGAAACTAACAAAACTGTTATCCTGTGCATCCTTCAAACTTAGTCTGGCTGGTGTGATGGGTAAACTAGCTAATTTGCTAGTTTTCACTGAAGCGAACAAAACTGTTATCCAGAGCATCTTTCATACTTAATCTGGCTGGTGTGATGGGTAAACTAGTTAATTTGCTAGTTTTCACTGAAGCCAACAACAATGTTATCCTGTGCATCTTTCATACTTAATCTGGCTGGTGTGATGGTAAAACTAGTTAATTTGCTAGTTTTCACTGAAGCTAACACAACTGTTATCCTGTGCATCTTTCATGCTTAATCTGGCTGGTGTGACAGTAAAACTAGTTAATTTACTAGTTTTCACTGAAGCTAACAAAACTGTTGTCCTGTGCATGTTTCATACCTAGTCTTGCTGGCGGGATGGTAAAACTAGTTAATTTGTCAGTTTTCACTGAAGCTAACAAAACTGTTATCCTGTGCAACCTTCATACTTAATCTGGCTGGTGTGATGATAGAATTAGTCAATTTGCAAGTTTTTGCTGAAGCAAAACTGTTATCCTGTGCATCTTTCATATTTAATCTGGTTGGTGTGATGGGTAAACAAGCTAATTTTCTAGTTTTCACTGAAGCGAACAAAACTGTTCTCCTGTGCATCTTTCATACTTAATCTGGCTGGTGTGATGATAAAATTAGTTAATTTGCTAGTTTTTACTGAAGCAAGACTGTTATCCTGTGCATCTTTCATAGTTAATCTGGTTGTTTTGACGGTAAAACTAGTTAATTTGCTAGTTTTCACTGAAGCTAACAACAATGTTATCCTGTGCATCTTTCATACTTAACCTGGATGGTTTGATGGGTGAACTACTTAATTCACCAGTTTCACTGAGGCTAACAACAATGTTATCCTGTCCGTCTTTCAAGGGTAAGCTAGTTAATTCGCTTTTTTTTTTTACTGAAGCTTACAACAATATTATCCTGTCCATCTATCATACTTAATCTGGCTGGTGTGATTGTTAAATTGGTTAATTTGCTAGTTTTCTCTAAAGCTAACAAAACTGTTATCCTGTGCATCTTTCATACCTAGTCTGGCTGGTGTGATGGTAAAACTAGTTAATTTGCCAGTTTTCACTGAAGCTAACAAAACTGTTATCCTGTGCATCTTTCATACTTAATCTGGCATGTGTGATGATAAAACCAGTGAATTATCTAGTTTCAAATGAAGCAACCAACACAGTTATCCTGTGCGTATTTCATATTTAATCTGGCTGGAGTGATGGTAAAACTAGTTAATTTGATAGTTTTCACTGAAGCTAAGAACAATGTTATCCTGGGCATCTTTTATACTTAATCTGGCTGGTTTGATGGGTAAACTACTTAATTTGCTACTTTTCATTGAAGCTAGAAAATTCTTATACTTTGCATCTCTCACACTTAATCTGGCTGGTGTGATGATAAAACTAGTGAATTAGCTGGTTTTGACTGAAGCTACCGACAATGTTATCCTGTGCATCTTTCATATTATTTACTTACTTGGGTAAGGTTGGTTAATTAAGATGGCTCCTTCTCCTTCCTCGACGTTTCCCGCCGAATCATTGCACCACTCGGACCCACAGCCCATTAGGGGCTCCGGCTCCCTGGGTCCACTGGACCGTCTCAATCCACATAAATACGAAGGAGCCAATTTTGGCGGCCACTCGCCTCCTCATTTCATTCATCTCAGGTCGCTGCACGTACTTCGCACTGTTTATGTAAGTCATTTTTGAGAATTAATTGACCGCTGAACCCTGTTATCCAGTAGCTGCTACACCCAGGTGTTAGCTTACTCGATCGCCTCTTCCATTCATTTACATCGATCGATTTCAATCTGATGACAATCTAGTTGCCATGGGTCGCAAGGCAAGGAAATGTACAGTCTGTAGATAGCCCTCTGCAGGTCATAATGGTCCGATGGGCCAGCGTTGCCACACGCTACTAGAGACTTATCACACTGGTACATCCACGTCGGGTGTCCATGTTATTGACTTTGACAGTTCAGTGCACGATGAATTCGCTTCCGCTGAGGAACATGATGGCCATATGAGGTGGGAGACTTTCAGTTATTATGGCTTAGGGGATGGGGATGTCAGGAATGAGTCCCCGGGGGCCGACAATATCCCTTCGTTTTGTCACAATAACTTGGTCGCGGATACTGCAGCCGGACCGGAGGTTGGTGGGCGTCGTTTGGTTTCCATGGGGACTCAACCTACCGGTGAGCTAAGTATACCTAGGCCACATGAAGCGCCCCCTGGTGTCTATACACGTCGTGTCGCCCAACACAATGCAACTAATAATCAGTCCCTTGACGGTTTTCTCATAGGTGCTTCCCTTCCTGGGTCGTATGTCCGTTCTAGGTCATCCCAAGGCCTTGACCAGCACGTTTCCCAGCCGGGACAACGCCCGTTAGCTTCTGTGTCCGACGTTTCACGGTCCTCGTGTTTGCCTGCTCTACGCATTCACAAAGTTCCTGCCGCTAATGTTACGCAAGAGGACGCCACCAGTTACTACACGTTGAAAGCAAGCGCCACCAGGCGATCTGTACCAGGGGGTGTAATCCCCAAGTATTCCAGTGGCCCGGAATATAACGAAGGTTTTGTGAGAAACGATATCGCACCTAGCTATTACCAGAGACAGTCCCATGTTAACTTTGATGCTCAGTTACCGTCCCATAGCCCCGCACGAGGCTTAGCGTTCGCATTCCACGAGGCGGCGCCACATGTTACCAATGCTAACGGAGGTGAGAGATTACCCCCCCGGGGTCCTATCCTGATACGCAATATTATGGCCCACCCAGGGCTGACCCGCACGAACCCAGACTCAGTTATGGTGAACAGTTGGTGAGACCGCGCCCAGCAGGGGCCAGATACCTTGACAATATGAGTAGGGGTCCTACCTTGGCCGAGTACCTTGAACCGACCAACGCTAGAGACCGCCCCCTGGGCCCCTCCGACGCTCGGCTGATCGACTACCCTGACGCCCCCTACCATCGGATGGATCGCGCCAGGCTCCAACCAGGACCTCATCCCAGACCTCGGCCAGGGCTTCAACCAGGGCTTCGACTCAGGACCCAGGACCACACGTTCAGAGATGCCCAGGATTCGCCTTGGACGCGTGCTCCACCAGGACTTGATGGCCCACATCCCCCCCCCCACATCGATGCAAGGACTGCCCAGACTGCTTTAGAGGGTGAGTTTGTCCACCTGGAACACTTCTTAGATTGTGACGTTAATGATTACCAAGAGGCTAGGATGGTGGATAGCAATGGCTTGCAGATCAAGTCATCTCGTCCTAGACGAACGATTACTAGCTTTTACAAGTGGATGCAAGCATGGGGTTACTATGAGGTGCTTTTAACCTGCCATTATGGCATCGAAATTCTCTTAGAAATGGCAAAGTATAGAGCTTTCCTCATTGACCTTACAGACAAGTATAAGGTACCTTATGTACTCAACTACGACGAGAGATTCAGGTCTGCCCTGGGCAGGCGCCACTCCTTCGAGTTTAATACTTTTGACCAATTGTTGTACACAATCATCTTCGATGCCAGTGCATTACGATCTACAACTAAATGTTCAAAGTGTGGTGGAATTGACCACAATATGAGTGATTGCCCCTTTCGTAGCAGCGGGTCCGCTAAAGGGCCCCCTAGCCAGCCGACCGCCGACAAGGGCAAGGGCAAGGGTAGCAAGTCAATCGACCCCACCGAAATCTGCATTAAATTTCAGGAAGTAACCTGCAGATTCCAGTTGTGTCCCCGTACTCACAAGTGTTACATATGTGGAGGTCCAAAAGGGGCAAAGTTCTGCCCCAATTGTTCAAAAGCCTCCTCTGCCAAGCCCACCTCATGCAGCTCAGGCTCTACTTAAGGTTGATTATTGGCGTTTGATGCTGCATGCAGTGTACGATGCCGATCATGCGGATTCTGTCCTTAAAATGCTGGTTGAGGGTGTCAGGTTTGGCCGGCCTGCAGCCACAGACTCTATTGTGTCTCCTAATTGGCCGTCAGCCATTGAGTTTAGGGACAAGGTCACCGAGCTCATTGAAAGTGACCTTCGGAAGGGTCGCCTCCATATCCCATTCCGTACCCCCCCCCCCTATCAAGCCTTTATTGTTTCCCCCCTCGGGGCCTTCCTTAAGAAGGATTCTGAAAAGATAAGGTTAATCCATGATTTGTCTTATAATCCAGCTATTGGATCGGCTAATGCATCCATTGACCCAGTCGAATTCTCCCTTAAATACGCGTCCATTGATGACGCAGTGGCGTATTGTAACCAATTCGCCACCCCCCCCCCCTATATGGCAAAGCTCGATCTCCAGGATGCCTTTAAGTTTGTTAAAATACATGGGTTTTTCTTGGCTTGATAGGGCGGGGTGCAATTATTATTGAGCTTCGGTCTGCGGTCCGCCCCTGCCCTTTTTGACCTCTTTGCCTCGGCTCTTCAGTTATTTATGGTTCGAAATGGGGCACCTCCCACCATTGTCAGATATGTCGACGATTTTTTGGTCATAGCTCCTGACGCTCGCACGTGTCGTGAGGCCCTTACGATCATGCTTGACACGTGCGATAAAGCTGGGTTTCCGGTCCAGCCTTCCAAGGTTACGAAACCCGACACAAGGGTGAAGTTTTTAGGAGTTACCATCGACACATTAGACCGGACCTTGTCTATAGACAGGGACCGGCTAGCTGAAGTCCTTACTCTGGTGTCCCATTTCCTGCAGCAGCATTCTATCTCCAAGAGACGCCTTCTCAGTCTCATCGGCAAGCTAGCCTTTGCAGCCCGTGTGGTTAACGGGGGCAGGGCGTTTATTGGCCGTCTCATCGGGGCCGCCAAGGCCACTAAGTACTTACACTATAATGTCAGACTTTCGAGGGAGGCCAAGGAAGACCTGATGTGTTGTCTCACACAATGGAATTTCCATGCTGCCTGCTCCCTGGGACGAGGTAACAGCTCTGGACGTCTACACAGACAGTTATGGAGTGGCTCTTTGGTATCGACTGGTTTTCCACCCCATTTGTTGGCTCCCTGGCGTAAACCAATAACTACTCCATAAACTGGAGGGAGCTGTATGCAGCCGTGACGGCCTTGGCCACTTGGGCGTCCAGCCTTGCAGGGCGCAACGTCACCTTCCATATCGACAACCAGTCAGTTATCGGTGCCATTAATAAGCGTTATTCCCCAGCCCCGCACATTATGGCACTCATGCGTTCGTGGTGTCTGCTTGTCATTTAGTATGACATAAATGTTAGAACCAGGTACATTCCAACTTTAGAGAATACCGATGCAGACGATCTCAGTAGGCTCGCAGTCAATAGTTTTTTGAGCCGCAACCCCAATGCATCGGTTTCTCCAACCTGGCCCACCCTTCTAGATTTTCAATTTCCCCTTTAATTTTACAGATCTGGACCGCTCTGTCTCGGCTCTGGTATTTCACGGTATAACAGCCAACTCCAGAGGAGCGTATTCCACAGCAGTCAAGAGGTACAAGTCTTTTTGCTGTCTCTATAATCTGCCACCCCTGCCTGTAACTCAATCTAATTCCATTAGGTTTGTGGCCCATATGGCCAACCAGGGGCTAGTAGTATCCACTATAAGAGTCTACCTCGCTGGTTTGAGATCCTGGTCCATTGATTTGGCCCTTCCAGTACCGGACATTTACTCCCCGGCTTTATCACAGGCCTTGAAGACTCTTGAACACCAGCATGTCCCAGCCCAAGCCCCACCCATCATGTTCAATCATTTGCTGGCAATAATTTCTAAAGCTCCCTTTAACAGGGATAACCTTATGTGTATCGCAGCCATGTCGTTGGCCTTCTTTGCATGTCTACGTCCATCTGAATACCTGTCCACTAGGGGAGTCAACTCACCTCCTTCCAGATCCGATATCATCTTCAACTCATCTCTCACTGCGCTGGATTACAGGGTTCACCGGTCAAAGACCAATTCCAAAGGTTTCATGGTGCACCTGGGTTGTACAGGTTCCATTGTATGTGCGGTTTGCTTAATAAAAACCATCATCTCCCATTTTCCTGCCGCTCCTTCAGCCCCTTTGTTTCTCACCCCGTCTAATTCTCCTCTCACTTACTCCTATGTAACTTCTAAGCTTGCTTATTTCCTTAGACTCGTGGGAGTCGATCCTGTACCCTATACCCTTCACTCTCTTCGGTCGGGTTCTGCGACCACTGCCGCAGCAGCGGGCTGTACTGAGGGAGAGATCCAAAAGATCGGCCGATGGGCTTCCCTCTGCTACAGGCGTTAGATCAGACCGACCAGGGCGGCCCAAGCCGCCGTAGCCCCCAGCCTCGCACTCTCACTTTCTTCTGATCATTTCATCTCATGACTCATTTTCTTCTCTCCTGTATATTCTCTTTAACACCCTAATCCACTAGTATACTTTATGTTTCGAACTAACACCAGCTGTCTCGTCTGTCCCGTCTGTCAATTCTACATGTTGTGTCGTCGGTGTGATTGATTGAATGAGTGTTATTGTTTTGTGTTTTCTGGGCCTGAATAAAAGGCAGTGTGTCCCAATTCTCAGTTGTGTCCGAGTGCCATTATTTGATTAATTAATCTGGTTGATGTGATGGTAAAACCAGTTAATTTGCTAGTTTTCACTAAAGCTAAAAAAACTGTTATCCTGTGCATCTTTCATACTTAATCTGGCTGGTGTGATGATAAAACTAGTTAATTTGCTAGTTTTCACAGAAGCTAACAACAATGTTATCCTGCGCATCTTTCAAACTTAATTTGGCTGGCGTGTTGGGTAAACTAGTTAATTTGCCAGTTTTTACTTAAGCTAACAACAATGTTATCATGTGCATCTTTCATACTTAATCTAGCGGGTTTGATGGGTAAACTAGCTAATTTGCTAGTTTTCTCTGAAGTAAACAACAGTGTTATCCTGTGCATCTTTCATACTTAATCTGGCTGGTGTGATGATAAAATTAGTTAATTTGCTAGTTTTCACTGAAGCAAGACTGTTATACTGTGCATCTGTCATATTTAATCTGGTTGGTGTGATGGTAAAACTAGTTGATTTGCTAGTTTTCACTGAAGCTAACAACAATGTTATCCTGTGCATCTTTCATACTTAACCTGGATGGTTTGATGGGTGAACTACTTAATTTATCAGTTTTCACTGAAGCTAACAACAATGTTATCCTGTCCGTCTTTCAAGGGTAAGCTAGTTAATTCGCTTTTTTTTTTACTGAAGCTTACAACAATATTATCCTGTCCATCTATCATACTTAATCTGGCTGGTGTGATTATTAAATTGGTTAATTTGCTAGTTTTCTCTAAAGCTAACAAAACTGTTATCTTGTGCATCTTTCATACCTAGTCTGGCTGGTGTGATGGTAAAACTAGTTAATTTGCCAGTTTTCACTGAAGCTAACAAAACTGTTATCCTGTGCATCTTTCATACTTAATCTGGCTGGTGTGATGATAAAACTAGTTAATTATCTAGTTTTCACTGAAGCTAACAACAATGTTATCCTGTGCATCTTTCATACTTAATCTGGCTGGTTTGATGGGTAAACTAGTTAATTTGCTAGTTTTCATTGAAGCTAGAAAATTCTTATACTGTGCATCCTTCAAACTTAATCTGGCTGGTGTGATGATAAAACTAGTGAATTAGCTGGTTTTGACAGAAGCTACCGACAATGTTATCCTGTGCATCTTTCATACTTGATCTGGCTGGTGTGATGGTAAAACTAGTTAATTTGCTAATTTTCTCTAAAGCTAATTAAACTGTTATCCTGTGCATCTTTCATTAATCAAATAATGGCACTCGGACACAATTGAGATTTGGGACACACTGCCTTTTATTCAGGCCCAGAAAACACAGACAATTACAATCATTCAATCAATCATACCGACGACACAACATGTAGACTTGACAGACGAGACAGACGAGACAATAAACAATTAACATGGATGATCCAGCTGGTCTTGAAGGAAGCCCGAGTAAGATGAAGCTGGGGAAGAGGCCGACGCCGAGGTTGGTGACGGATGATGCCCTGGGGGGATGCTGCCCTGGTGGACACTTGGGGAAGCAGTGGTGATGTGACATCCTTGCAGTGTGGCCCGGGACGGTCGGTGAGATGCGAGTCGCCCTTGGAAGCAATGGGTTAGCAGGGAATATCACAGAGGTGCCCCTCAAAGAGGGAATAACTAAAATGTAAAAGGTAAGTATTAAAAGAGGAAAAAATTTTTTGGAATAGAAAAATGGCTGCGCATAGAGAATCATCAAGGAATTTTGAGAAAATTAATTTTGAAAATTTAAATTTTGATTTTTAAATTTTTTGGAAATGAGAGGATAAAAAAGGTAATTTTGATCCGAGAGGGTGGGCCGGCGGGGGAACGAAATGAGGAGGCGAGTGAGCGCCAAAACCCGCTCCTTCCTATTTATGTGGATTGAGACGGTCCAGTGGACCCAGGGAGCCGGACCCCCTAATTGGCTGTGGGTCCGAGTGACGCAATGATACGGCGGGAAACGCGTAGGAAGGAGGAGGAAGCCGGGCGCCATCTTAATTAACCGATCTTACCCAGGTAAGTAAATATTAATCAAATAATGGCACTCGGACACAATTGAGATTTGGGACACACTGCCTTTTATTCAGGCCCAGAAAACACAGACAATTACAATCATTCAATCAATCATACCGACGACACAACATGTAGACTTGACAGACGAGACAGACGAGACAACAAACAATTAACATGGATGATCCAGCTGGTCTTGAAGGAAGCCCACTGAATAGAGCCCAAGACCAGCTGGTGTTAGTTAGAACATTAGAATACTAGTA
Organism: Platynereis dumerilii; assembly: GCA_026936325.1. Lineage (NCBI taxonomy): Eukaryota > Metazoa > Annelida > Polychaeta > Phyllodocida > Nereididae > Platynereis > Platynereis dumerilii. The sequence continues at coordinate 7,966,791 of JAPTHN010000008.1, forward strand.
GGTTAGTGTGTAAAGAAATATACAGGAAAGAAGAGAATGAATCATGAGATGAAATGATCAGAAGGAAGTGAAAGTGCGAGGCGAGGGGCTAGGGCAGCTTGGGCCGCCCTGGTTGGTCTTATGTAACGCCTGTAGCAAAGGGAAGCCCATCGGCCGAGCTTTTGGATCTCTCCCTCAGTACAGCCCGCGGCAGCGGCAGTGGTCGCGGAGCCCGCCCGCAAAGAGTGAATGGTATAGGATACAGGGTTGACTCCCACGAGTCTAAGAAAGTAAGCAAGCTTAGAAGTTAAATGGGCATAATTAAGAGCAGAGCCCGAGGGAGTGAGAAATAAAGGTGCCGAAGGAGCGGCAGGAAAATGAGAAATGATGGTTTTGACTAAGCAAACCGCACATACAACAGAACCTGTACAACCTAGGTGAACAATGAAACCTTTGGAATTGGTTTTTGACCGATGAACCCGGTAATCCAGCGCAGTTAGGGAGTGGTTAAAGGTGATATCAGCCCGGGATGGAGGTGAGTTGACTCCCCTGGTGGACAGGTATTCAGATGGACGGAGGCAAGCGAAGAAGGCCAATGACATGGCCGCAATACACATGAGATTATCCCTGTTAAAGGGAGCTTTGGAAATTATAGCCAGCAGATGGTTGAACATGATGGGTGGGGCTTGGGTTGGGACATGCTGGCGTTCTAGAGTCTTTAAGGCCTGCGACAAGGCCGGGGAATAAATGTCCGGTACAGGAAGGGCCAAAGCGATTGACCAAGATCTCAGACCAGAAAGGTAGACTCTTATAGTGGATACAACTAACCCCTGGTTGGCCATATGGGCCACAAACCTAATGGCGTTGGATTGAGTTACAGGCAGGGGGGGTAAGTTATAGAGACGGCAGAAAGACTTATACCTTTTGACTGCCGTAGCGTACGCTCCTCTGGAGTTGGCTGTTATACCGTGAAAAACCAGAGCCGAGACAGAGCGATCCAGATCTGTAAAATTAACGTAAGTAATTAAAAATCTAGGAGGGTGGGCCAGGTGGGAGAAGCGGATGCATTGGGATTTCGGCTCAAATAACTGTTGACTGCGAGCCTACTGAGATCATCTGCATCCGTATTCTCTAATGTTGGAATGTACCTGGTTCTAACATTTATGTCATACTGAATGACAAGCAAACACCATGACCGTATGAGGGCCATGATATGGGGGGCTGGGGAATAACGCTTGTTGATGGCACCAATAACTGACTGGTTGTCAATGTGAAAAGTGACATTGCGCCCTGCAAGGCTAGTGGCCCAGGTGGCTAAGGCCGTCAAAGCAGCGTAGAGCTCCCTCCAGTTTATGGAGTAGTCATTGGCGCGCGCCAAGGAGCCAACAAAGGGGGTGGAGAACCAGTCGTTATTAAAGCAAGCGCCCATGGCCACTCCCGAGCTATCTGTAAACACGTCCAGAGCTGTTACCTCATCCCAGGGAGCAGGGAGCATGGAAACTCCGTTGTGTGAGGCAACACAGTCTTTCCACCACATCAAGTCTTCTTTGACCTCCCTTGAAAGTTTGACATTATAGTGCAGGTACTTAGTGGACTTGGCAGCCCCAATGAGACGGCCAATAAACGCCCTGCCCCCGTTAACCACACGGGCTGCAAAAGCAAGCTTGCCGATCAGACTAAGAAGACGTCTCTTGGAGACGGAATGCTGCTGCAGGAAATGGGACACCAGAGTGAGGACTTCAGAGAGCCGGTCCCTGTCTATAGACAGGGTCCGGTCTAATGTGTCGATGTTAACACCTAAAAACTTCACCCTGGTGTCGGGTGTGGTAACCGTAGAAGGCTGTACTGGAAACCCTGCCTTGTCGCACGTGTCAAGCATGATATCAAGGGCCTCTTGACACGCGCGAGCGTCAGGAGCTATGACCAAAAAATCGTCTACATATCTGACAATGGTGGGGGGTGCCCCATTCCGAACCATAAATAAGTGGAGTGCTGATGCAAAGATGTCGAAGAGGGCAGGTGCCGACCGCAAGCCAAAACTCAACACCTTCGAGAAGTAATAATGATTGCACCCTGCCCTATCAAGCCAAGAAAAACCCATGAGATGCCAATCATCTTCATGGATTCTAATAAACTTAAATGCATCTTGAAGATCAAGTTTTGCCATATAGGGGGGGGGAGGCGAATTGATTACAATAAGCCACTGCGTCGTCTATGGACGCGTACTTAAGGGAAAATTCGACTGGGTCAATGGAGGCATTGACCGATCCAATAGCTGGATAAGACAAATCGTGAATTAACCTTATCTTTTCAGATTCCTTCTTAAGGAAGGCCCCTAGTGGGGAGACAATACAGGCTTGATAGGGGGGGGCGCGGAACGGGCCATGGAGGCGACCCATCCTAAGATCACTTTCAATGAGCTCGGTAACCTTGTCCCTAAACTCAATGGCTGACGGCCAATTAGGAGACACAATAGAGTCTGTGGCTGCAGGCCGGCCAACCTTGACACCCTCAATCAGCATGTTACAAACGGATTCTGCATAATCGGCATCATATACTGCATGCAGCATCGGACGCCAATAATCAACCTTAAGTAGAGCCGGTGCCCGAGCTGGGCTTGGCTGAGGAGGTTTTTGAACAATTGGAGCAAAACTTTGCCCCTTTTGGGCCTCCACATATGAAACATTTGTGAGTTCGGGGACACGATTGGAATCTGCAGGTTCCATCCTGAAATTTGATGCAGATTTCGGTGGGGTCGATTGACTTGCTACCCTTGCCCTTGCCCTTGTCGGCGGTTGGCTGGCTAGAGGGCCCTTTAGCGGACCCGCTGCTACGAAAGGGGCAATCACTCATATTGTGGTCAATTCCACCACACCTGGGACATTTTGTTGTAGCTCGCAATGCACTGGCATCAAAGATGGTTGTATACAACAATTGGTCAAAGGAATTAAACTCGAAGGAGCGTTGTCTGCCCAGGGCAGCTCTGAATCGCTCATCATAATTGAGTACATAAGGTACCTTATACTTGTCAGTAAGGTCGATGAGGAAAGCTCTATACTTTGCCATTTCTAATAGAATTTCGATGCCATAATGGCAAGTTAAAAGCACCTCGTAATAACCCCATGCTTGCATCCACTTGTAGAAGCTAGTTATCATCCGTCTAGGACGGGATGATTTGATCTGCAAGCCATTGCTATCCACTATCCTAGCCTCTTGGTAGTCATTAACATCACAATCTAAGAAGTGTTCGAGATGGACGAACTCACCCTCTAAAGCATTCTGAGCCGTCCTTGCGTCGATGTGGGGAGGTATGTGAGCCATCAGGTCCTGGTGGGATAGGCGTCCGTGTCCATGTCGAACCCTGGGCATCATCTCTTGGAACATGTGGTCCTGGTCCTGGGTCCTGCATCGAAGCCCTGGTTGGAGCCCTGGGCGAAGTCCGGGGAGTGGTCCTGGCTGGAGCCTGGCATGGTCCATCCGATGGTAGGGAGCGTCTGGGAAGTCGTTGAATGGAGCGCCGGAGGGGCCCAAGGGGCGACCCCTAGAGGTGGTCGGTTCATGGTACTCGGCCCAGGTAGGACCCCTATCCAGATTATCAGAGTATCTGGCCCCTGCTGGGCGCGGTCTCACCAACTGCTCTCTCGGGTCACGGTACTGTGCCCCTGCTGGGCCGGGTCTCATGAATTGTTCACCATAGCTAATTCTCGCATCGTAAGGGTCAGCCCTTGGTGGGCAGTGGTACTGGGCCCCTTGGGGGGGGAATCTCTCACCTCCTGCATTGGTAACATTGGTAACATGTGGCGCCGCCTCGTGGAAGGCAAACGCCATGCCCCGTGGGGGGCTGTGTGACTGCAACTGCGTGCCAAAGTTTACGTGGGACTGTTTCTTGTGGTAACTCGGAGCCATTTCGTGTCTCTCCCAACCTTCGCTATGTTCCGGGCCACTGGAATACTTGGGGATTGCACCCCCTGGGACTGAACGCCTGGCGGCGCTCGCGTTCGTCGTGTAATGACTCGTGGCGTCCTCTCGTGGAAAATTAGTGACAGGGACTTTGTGAATGCGCAGGGCAGGCAAACACGAGGAGCGTGAAACATCAGATACTGAAGATAACGGACGTTGTCCCGGCTGGGAAACGTGTTGGTCAAGGCCTTGGGACGACCTAGAGCGGACATACGACCCAGGAAGGGACGCACCTACCAGATAACCGTCGAGGGACTGTTTATGAATTTCACTGTATTGGGCAACACGACGTGTGTTGACACCAGGAGGCGCTTCATGTGGCCTAGGCATACTGAGATCACCGGTAGGTCCAGTCCCCATGGAAACGAACTGACGCTCCACGACCTCCGATCTGTCTCCAGTATCCGCCACCAAGTTGCTATGACAAAACGAGGGGATATTGTCGGCCCCCGGGGACTCGTTTCTGACATCCCCATCCCCTAAGCCATAGTAACCGAAAGGCTCCCCCCCCAAATCGCCATCGTGCTCCTCAGAAGAAGCAAATTCGTCGTGCACTGATCTGTCTTGGCCACCAACATGGACACCCGACGTGGATGTACCTGTGTGAAACGTTTCTAAGAGTTTGTGACAACGCTGGCCCATCGGACCAATATGACCTGCGGCTGGTTGGCGGCAAACTGTGCATTTCCTTGCCTTGCGACCCCCCTATGGCGGGTGAGTGGTAACACAATAAACAACGATCGGAGAGATTGAATCGTAGAGGCGATCGTGTAAGCTATCACCGGGGTGAAGCAGCTACTGGATCACAGGGTTCAGCGGTCAAATAAAGGCCAAAGACTTACATAGACAGTGCGAAGTGCGTGCAGCGATCTGAGATGAACGAAATGAGGAGGCGAGTGAGCGCCAAAACCCGCTCCTTCCTATTTATGTGGATTGAGACGGTCCAGTGGACCCAGGGAGCCGGACCCCCTAATTGGCTGTGGGTCCGAGTGACGCAATGATACGGCGGGAAACGTCGAGGAAGGAGGAGGAAGCCGGGCGCCATCTTAATTAACCGATCTTACCCAGGTAAGTAAATATACTTAATCTGGCTGGTGTGATGATAAAACCAGTTAATTATCTAGTTTTAAATGAAGCAACCAACAATGTTATCCTGTGCATCTTTCATACTTAATCTGGCTGGTTTGATGGGTAAACTAGTTAATTTGCTACTTTTCATTGAAGCTAGAAAACTCTTATACTGTGCATCCTTCAAACTTAATCTGGCTGGTGTGATGATAAAACTAGTGAATTAGCTGGTTTTGACAGAAGCTACCGACAATGTTATCCTGTGCATCTTTCATATTTAATCTGGTTGGTGTGATGGTAAAACCAGTTAATTTGCTAGTTTTCACTGAAGCTAACTAAACTGTTATCCTGTGCATCTTTCATACTTAATCTGGCTGGTGTGATGATAAAACTAGTTAATTTGCTAGTATTCACTGAAGCTAACAAGACTGTTATCCTCAATACTTAATCTGGCTGGTGTGATTGGTAAACTAGCTAATTTGCTAGTTTTCACCAAAGCGAACAAAACTGTTATCCAGAGCATCTTTCATACTTAATCTGGCTGGTGTGTTGGGTAAACTAGTTAATTTGCCAGTTTTCACTTAAGCTAACAACTATGTTATCATGTGCATCTTTCATACTTAATCTAGCGGGTTTGATGGGTAAACTAGCTAATTTGCTAGTTTTCTCTGAAGTAAACAACAGTGTTATCCTGTGCATCTTTCATACTTAATCTGCCTGGTGTGATGGTAAACTAGTTAATTTGCTAGTTTTCACTGAAGCTAACAAAACTGTTATGGCCTGGTGCAAATTTTTGTGTATTTCAGGTGAAGCCACCATTGTTTCTCCAACAAAACCATTCAAAATGCGTCTGTTACACCGTACGGTATCTTATTATGTTGAAAACTATTTTGTCTGGGAATGTTTCAAATTTCAGGGCAATTGGAGCATTTGTTCTAGATATTTGAGGTCTTAAACATCCAGAAAATGGCCATTTTTGAGCATTTTAGCGTGACATGCATATTTTGAGCAATGTTTAACCCTTCATTGGGAAAATATATTTAACAATTTGTCAATGGAAAGTATTTTCAACTGTGGCCATGGGAGTTCTGGTTCTCTGACGATCAATTGCAATTTGATGCTCAGTGTATTTGTCAAATAGTGTCTATGAAACTCCTAAGTGGCAAATGAAGCCAAAAATTGAAATTTTAGCAATTTCTGCTTGACAACTCTGTGTACCTGTTGGTTCTTGGTATTTTATGTTGTATTAGCACTCCCGGCACAGTTTGAGGATCCCTCTATGCATACTAAACCTCATTTCCGTGTATGCATGTCATAGCTACTTGTTTGCATCTTTTTTTATTGCTCTATAAAAGTTGTCCCGACCCTAACACAAAGTTTGTGGTTACCCTAAGTCCAACAAAGGTTGGCTAAACAAACCTTTTTACTACAACATTGTCCCTCACCAGTAGTTCAATTGTTTAGGACCAAAAAAGATGCACACACCTTTCTGGATTTTAAATTAATGGTGGATATTGTTGTTTGTCCCGACCCTAACACCTCTGTCCCGACCCTAACACAATCAGTTTTGCATCCCATGTAACCTGAAACCTGCAGGCTTTAGGGTTATTATGGATTCTACAAGTCCTCTGTGTTATTAGAGATGGAAAAAAGTGCCAAAAGAACTCCAGAAATAGTGTAGACCTGCAGGAATGGGGCAAGAAAAGAGTATAGTATTAATAAACTTTAAGATTATCAAAAAACCTTCTACCAGCAGGACGACTTATCTATGACCACTGGTTGCAGTTTATGCATGTATTTTTGTGATTTTCAGCTGGTGTCCCGACCCTGACTCCTCACACAAAATTTTCAGTGCCATATCAGCATGTTATATCTCAAATACTAATAACAATATCAATTAGAAATTTTAATGACATACTAGGCTATGTGTGCAGAGCAACATTTCATCATCTTTATCAAATTTGAAATATGTACATCTTTGTTTGGGAAATATTCAATTCTATCTTGTGTTAAAATGGGTAAATCTTTGAAAAACGACATTTTTTAATATTTAAATGGTTCTGTGGCCCACCAAAATATGCATGCTTGTCATTCTTGGCCTAACAGGTTCAGAAAGTGATAAGATATGACCAACACAATACTTATAAAGGAACTTAATCATACCAGAGTGTTATGCTTTGTTGTTGCTTTTTTCCACTGAAAAAATCGCAATAGCTATGTTGGAAATCATTACTTAACCCTGATTTTGTTGTTTATTTATTTCCATGTATATGTACTTCGAATTGCAGCAAGATTCCAAGCAAAAAAAATACCTTTATTTTTCACCCTCTTGTCACGCTCTTATTTGCACCAGGCCTTATCCTGTGCATGTTTCATACCTAGTCTGGCTGGTGTGATGGTAAAACTAGTCAATTTGTCAGTTTTCACTGAAGCTAACAAAACTGTTTTCCTGTGCATTTTTCATACTTAATCTGGCTGGTGTGATGATAAAATTAGTTAATTTGCTAGTTTTTACTGAAGGAAAACTGTTATCCTGTGCATCTTTCATACTTAATCTGGCTGGTTTGATGGGTAAACTAGCTAATTTGCTAGTTTTCTCTGAAGTAAACAACAGTGTTATCCTGTGCATCTTTCATACTTAATCTGCCTGGTGTGATGGTAAAACTTGTTAATTTGCTATTTTTCACTGATGCTAACAGAACTGTTATCCTGTGCATCTTTCATGCTTAATCAGGTTGGTGTGATGGTAAACTAGTTAATTTGCTAGTTTTCACTGAAGCTAACAAAACTTTTATTCTGTCCATGTTTAATACCTAGTCTGGCTGGTGTGATGGTAAAACTATTTAATTTGTCATTTTTCACTGAAGCTAACAAAACTGTTATCCTGTGCATCTTTCATACTTAATCTGGCTGGTGTGATGATAAAATTAGTTAATTTGCTAGTTTTCACTGAAGCAAAACTGTTATCCCGTGCATCTTTCATATTTAATCTGGTTGGTGTGATGGTAAAACTAGTTAATTATCTAGTTTTCACTGAAGCTAACAACAATGTTATCCTGTGCATCTTTCATACTTAACCTGGATGGTTTGATGGGTGAACTACTTAATTTACCAGTTTTTACTGAAGCTAACAATAATGTTATCATGTCCATCTATCATGGGTAAGCTAGTTAATTCCCTATTTTTTTTTTTACTGAAGCTAACAACAATATTATCCTGTCCATCTATCATACTTAATCTGGCTGATGTGATGGTTAAATTGGTTAATTTGCTAGTTTTCTCTAAAGCCAACAAAACTGTTATCCTGTGCATCGTTCATACCTAGTCTAGCTGGTGTGTTGGTAAAATTAGTTAATTTGCCAGTTTTCACTGAAGCTAACAAAACTGTTATCCTGTGCATCATTCATACTTAATCTGGCTGGTGCAATGGTAAAACTAGTTAATTTGCTAGTTTTCATTGAAGCTATCAGAACTGTTATCCTGGGCATCTTTCATGCTTAATCTGGCTGGCGTGTTGGGTAAACTAGTTAATTTGCCAGTTTTTACTTAAGCTAACACAATGTTATCATTTGCATCTTTCATAATTAATCTGGCTGGTTTGATGGATAAACTTGTTAATTTACTAGTTTTCTCTGAAGTAAACAACAGTGTTATCCTGTGCATCTTTCATACCTAATCTGGCTGGTGTGATGATAAAATTAGTTAATTTGCTAGTTTTCACTGAAGCAAAACTGTTATCCTGTGCATCTTTCATATTTAATATGGTTGGCGTGATGATAAAACTAGTTAATTTGCTAGTTTTCACTGAAGCAAAACTGTTATCCTGTGCATTTTTCATACTTAATCTGGCTGGTATGATGATAAAGTTAGTTAATTTGCTAGTTTTCACTGAAGCTAACAAAACTGTTATCCTGTGCATCTGACATACTTAATCTGGCTGGTGTGATGATAAAACTAGTTAATTTGCTAGTTTTCAACTGAAGCTAACAAAACTGTTATCCTGTGCATCCTTCATACTTAATCTGGCTGGTGTGATGGGTAAACTAGCTAATTTGCTAGTTTTCACTGAAGCTAACAACAATGTTATCCTGCGCATCTTTCAAACTTAATCTGGCTGGCGTGTTGGGTAAACTAGTTAATTTGCCAGTTTTCGCTTGAGCTAACAACAATGTTATCATGTGCATCTTTCATACTTAATCTGGCTGGTTTGATGGGTAAACTAGCTAATTTGCTAGTTTTCACTGAAGCGAACAAAACTGTTATCCAGAGCATCTTTCTTACTTAATCTGGCTGGTTTGATGGGTAAACTAGTTAATTTGCTACTTTTCATTGAAGCTAGAAAACTCTTATACTGTGCATCCTTCAAACTTAATCTGGCTGGTGTGATGATAAAACTAGTGAATTAGCTGGTTTTGACAGAAGCTACCGACAATGTTATCCTGTGCATCTTTCATATTTAATCTGGTTGGTGTGATGGTAAAACCAGTTAATTTGCTAGTTTTCACTGAAGCTAACTAAACTGTTATTCTGTGCATCTTTCATACTTAATCTGGCTGGTGTGATGATAAAACTAGTTAATTTGCTAGTTTTCACTGAAGCTAACAAGACTGTTATCCTCAATACTTAATCCGGCTGGTGTGATTGGTAAACTAGCTAATTTGCTAGTTTTCACCAAAGCGAACAAAACTGTTATCCAGAGCATCTTTCATACTTAATCTGGCTGGTGTGATGGGTAAACTAGGCAATTGCTAGTTTTCACTGAAGCTAACAACAATGTTATCCTGCGCATCTTTCAAACATAATCTGGCTGGTGTGTTGGGTAAACTAGTTAATTTGCCAGTTTTCACTTAAGCTAACAACTATGTTATCATGTGCATCTTTCATACTTAATCTAGCGGGTTTGATGGGTAAACTAGCTAATTTGCTAGTTTTCTCTGAAGTAAACAACAGTGTTATCCTGTGCATCTTTCATACTTAATCTGCCTGGTGTGATGGTAAACTAGTTAATTTGCTAGTTTTCACTGAAGCTAACAAAACTGTTATCCTGTGCATGTTTCATACCTAGTCTGGCTGGTGTGATGGTAAAACTAGTCAATTTGTCAGTTTTCACTGAAGCTAACAAAACTGTTTTCCTGTGCATTTTTCATACTTAATCTGGCTGGTGTGATGATAAAATTAGTTAATTTGCTAGTTTTTACTGAAGGAAAACTGTTATCCTGTGCATCTTTCATACTTAATCTGGCTGGTTTGATGGGTAAACTAGCTAATTTGCTAGTTTTCTCTGAAGTAAACAACAGTGTTATCCTGTGCATCTTTCATACTTAATCTGCCTGGTGTGATGGTAAAACTTGTTAATTTGCTATTTTTCACTGATGCTAACAGAACTGTTATCCTGTGCATCTTTCATGCTTAATCTGGTTGGTGTGATGGTAAACTAGTTAATTTGCTAGTTTTCACTGAAGCTAACAAAACTTTTATTCTGTCCATGTTTAATACCTAGTCTGGCTGGTGTGATGGTAAAACTATTTAATTTGTCATTTTTCACTGAAGCTAACAAAACTGTTATCCTGTGCATCTTTCATACTTAATCTGGCTGGTGTGATGATAAAATTAGTTAATTTGCTAGTTTTCACTGAAGCAAAACTGTTATCCCGTGCATCTTTCATATTTAATCTGGTTGGTGTGATGGTAAAACTAGTTAATTATCTAGTTTTCACTGAAGCTAACAACAATGTTATCCTGTGCATCTTTCATACTTAACCTGGATGGTTTGATGGGTGAACTACTTAATTTACCAGTTTTTACTGAAGCTAACAATAATGTTATCATGTCCATCTATCATGGGTAAGCTAGTTAATTCCCTATTTTTTTTTACTGAAGCTAACAACAATATTATCCTGTCCATCTATCATACTTAATCTGGCTGGTGTGATGGTTAAATTGGTTAATTTGCTAGTTTTCTCTAAAGCCAACAAAACTGTTATCCTGTGCATCTTTCATACCTAGTCTGGCTGGTGTGTTGGTAAAATTAGTTAATTTGCCAGTTTTCACTGAAGCTAACAAAACTGTTATCCTGTGCATCATTCATACTTAATCTGGCTGGTGCAATGGTAAAACTAGTTAATTTGCTAGTTTTCACTGAAGCTATCAGAACTGTTATCCTGGGCATCTTTCATGCTTAATCTGGCTGGCGTGTTGGGTAAACTAGTTAATTTGCCAGTTTTTACTTAAGCTAACACAATGTTATCATGTGCATCTTTCATACTTAATCTGGCTGGTTTGATGGGTAAACTAGCTAATTTGCTAGTTTTCTCTGAAGTAAACAACAGTGTTATCCTGTGCATCTTTCATACCTAATCTGGCTGGTGTGATGATAAAATTAGTTAATTTGCTAGTTTTCACTGAAGCAAAATTGTTATCCTGTGCATCTTTCATATTTAATATGGTTGGCGTGATGATAAAACTAGTTAATTTGCTAGTTTTCACTGAAGCAAAACTGTTATCCTGTGCATTTTTCATACTTAATCTGGCTGGTATGATGATAAAGTTAGTTAATTTGCTAGTTTTCACTGAAGCTAACAAAACTGTTATCCTGTGCATCTGACATACTTAATCTGGCTGGTGTGATGATAAAACTAGTTAATTTGCTAGTTTTCAACTGAAGCTAACAAAACTGTTATCCTGTGCATCCTTCATACTTAATCTGGCTGGTGTGATGGGTAAACTAGCTAATTTGCTAGTTTTCACTGAAGCTAACAACAACATTATCCTGCGCATCTTTCAAACTTAATCTGGCTGGCGTGTTGGGTAAACTAGTTAATTTGCCAGTTTTCGCTTGAGCTAACAACAATGTTATCATGTGCATCTTTCATACTTAATCTGGCTGGTTTGATGGGTAAACTAGCTAATTGGCTAGTTTTCACTGAAGCGAACAAAACTGTTATCCAGAGCATCTTTCTTAATCTGGCTGGTGTGATGGGTAAACTAGGCAATTTGTTAGTTTTCTCTGAAGTAAACAACAGTGTTATCTGGCTGGTGTGATGATAAAACTAGTGAATTAGCTGGTTTTGACTGAAGCTACCGACAATGTTATCCTGTGCATCTTTCATATTTAATCTGGTTGGTGTGATGGTAAAACCAGTTAATTTGCTAGTTTTCACTGAAGCTAACTAAACTGTTATCCTGTGCATCCTAAATACTTAATCTGGCTGGTGTGATTGGTAAACTAGCTAATTTGCTAGTTTTCACCAAAGCGAACAAAACTGTTATCCAGAGCATCTTTCATACTTAATCTGGCTGGTGTGATGGGTAAACTAGGCAATTTGCTAGTTTTCACTGAAGCTAACAACAATGTTATCCTGCGAATCTTTCAAACTTAATCTGGCTAGCGTGTTGGGTAAACTAGTTAATTTGCCAGTTTTCACTTAAGCTAACAACATTGTTATCATGTGCATCTTTCATACCTTATCTGGCTGGTTTGATGGGTAAACTAGCTAATTTGCTAGTTTTCCCTGAAGTAAACATCAGTGTTATCCTGTGCATCTTTCATACTTAATCTGGCTGGTAAGACGGTAAAACTAGTTGATTTCCTAGTTTACTCTGAAGCTAACAGAACTGTTATCCTGTGCATCTTTCATACCTAGTCTGGCTGGTGTGATGGTAAATCTAGTTAATTTGTCAGTTTTGACTGAAGCTAACAAAACTGTTATCCTGTGCATCTTTCATACTTAATCTGGCTGGTGTGATGATTAAATTAGTTAATTTGCTAGTTTTCACTGAAGCAAAACTGTTATCCTGTGCATCTTTTATATTTAATCTGGTTGGTGTGATGATAAACTAGTTAATTTGCTAGTTTTCAATGAAGCAAAACTGTTATCCTGTGCATCTTTCATATTTAATCTGGTTGGTGTGATGGTAAACTAGTTAATTTGCTAGTTTTCACTGAAGCTCACAAAACTGTTATCCTGTGCATCTTTCATACTTAATCTGGCTGGTGTGATGATAAACTAGTTAATTAATTTGCTTGTTTTCAACTGAAGCTAACAAAACTGTTATCCTGTGCATCTTTCATACTTAATCTGGCTGGTTTGATGGGTAAACTAGCTAATTTGCTAGTTTTCTGTGAAGTAAACAACAGTGTTATCCTGTGCATCTTTCATACTAAATCTGCCTGGTGTGATGGTGTATTGTATTGTTCCTGCTCCGAGTGTTACGAGAATCCCGTCAGGGGGCTATCGTATAATCACGTTTATGACGTGAGCGTCCGAGAAAATAAATGTTCGATTGAGCGGCCATGTTTAGCCCGCACGTTGTATTGATGAGAAGTGGAATAAACCTTGGAAGTTAAATTGAAGTGTTTATTATCGATCTAACAAATGGCGACGAGGATATACTGATGACAAGGTTCCCTACAGTCTGTAGACGGATGTGGCAGACGTTGACAGGCGTGTTAACGCTCGTGGGACTTGTGTTTGTGTGCGGTAATTATCGTGGGACCTCGCAGATGCCCAACAGAATTGCGGCGCCCGTGCTACAGTTGCCTCCAGTGGAGCGATTTGAAGTATCAGAGGTATCTAATTTGGCTCAGAAATGGTTATTCTGGAGTGGCCGATGACGGCCAGAAGAGAGCATTGTTATTGCATACGGCCGGTTCGGAAGTACAGAAAATTTTCTCAACTTTGAAGCCAACTGATGCGACGTACACTCAGGCAATGAAGTAGTTAGATGATTATTTCTCTCCCAAGAAAAATGTGGCCTACAAAAGACATGTGTTTCGTCAAGCTCGCCAGACAGAAGCTGAGACAGTTGACTCTTTTATTACGAGACTCGGACAACTCGTTATAACTTGTGAGTATGCAGCTGACTCTGTAGACGACATGATTCGTGACCAAGTTGTAGAGAGATGTCGTTCGTCTAAGTTACGTGTGAGACTGTTGAGAGAAACTGAGTTGAAATTAGAGAAGATTGTAAATATGGCAAGGGCTCAAGAAGCGTCAGAAGAACAGGCCAGAAATATTGACAGAGACACTGCAGCCGTTCCACATGTTTCTCATGTTCGTCAAAATGGGTCACATGGTTCGTACAACGCCAGTCGTGGTCAAGGTGGATTTCGTAACCAATCATCTGGGAAGAGTGATCGAGAAGATCGTAGTCAGCCTAAAGGGAAGTGTTGGCGGTGCAACGGGTTCGGACATTGGAGGTCTGATTGCCCGGTGAAAGACCAGAAGTGTGAAGTATGTCATCGTTTCGGACACGCGGCACAGACATGCCGGAACGCAAGAGGGAAGACTCGTTCGCAAGATGGAAGAGGAAAATCACAGGAGCAGAATTCGTACGGTGGTGCACGCCCGAAGGATCGGAAATTGTACAACAAGAATTTCAAGAAACGAAGGAATCAGAAAGTGAATTGTGTGACTGAGAGAAATGACTCTATGAGATATGACTCTATGAGATATGACTCTATGAGATATTACTCTATGAGATATGACTCTATGAGATATGACTCTATGAGATATGACTCTATGAGATATGACTCTATGAGATATGACTCTATGAGATATGACTCTGATTCTGATGCTGAATATGTGTTTCAAATGAAAGCCAAATGCAATGTGAATTTGCCTGTACGATCATTTGTCATTGAAGGAAAACCTGTGAAATTTTTGATTGATTCTGGTGCCACTTGTAATGTGATCAATGATGATGTTGTTGACATGCTTGATGTGAATGTTGAGAAGTGTTCAAGGCAGTTGTTGCCGTATGAGTCAAATGAGTGTATCAATGTAGTAGGAAAGTTTCAAGCTGTTGTAAACCGTGGTGACAGAAGTGTCGAGGCAGAATTCTTTGTGGTTAGAGGAAGAATATACCTCTCATGGGTTATCAAACTGCTACTGAAGTAGGAGCTCTGAAAGTGTGTGAGCCAGAGACAGGTGAAGGTGATTGTCTTGACGTAGTGAACAGTTTGAGTGATGATTTTCAAGATTTGAAGTTAAAGTATGCCCAATGTTTCAAGGGTGTTGGATTTGTCAGATTTTCAGTTAGAGTTACATGTTGATCGTGAAGTGCAGCCTGTTGCACAACCAGTTCATAGAATGCCTTACAGCCTTAGAAAAGGTGTCGAGAAGAAATTAGATGAATTATTGTCATTAGATGTAATTGAACCAGTTCAGGGTCCAACATCTTGGGTTTCAGCACCTATTGCTGTTCCTAAAGGTGGAGATTTCAATGACATTCGTTTGTGTATTGACAAGCGTAGAGCTAATGAGGCAATTATGAGAACCAGGCACCCAATCCCAACAGTGGATGAATTGTTGTCAGAAATGAATGGGGCAGTTAAATTCTCAAAGTTAGACCTTTTAAAAGTGGGGTTTTCATCAGATCGAGCTGGCCGAGGGTTGTCGTGACATCACAACTTTTGTAACTCACAAGGGGCTATTCAGATATAAAAGGTTGTTGTTTGGGGCGACTTCAGCTCCGGAAGAGTATCAACATATTCTTCAGCAGGTGCTACAGCACTGCGAAGGTACTAGAGTGATAGCTGATGATATTGTTGTGTACGGGAAAAGTGATCATGAGCACAGAGTTAGATTAGAGAAAGTCTTAAAGACTCTGAGTGCTAGAAACTTGACTTTAAATGAGTCCAAGTGTCAGTTTGGGTTAGACCGTGTAGTTTTCATGGGTCATGTACTGTCAAAGGAAGGAATTGGTCCTACCGAGGCCAAGGTTGTAGCCGTAGAACAGGCAAAGAGGCCTGGAAGTCCAGCAGAAGTTAGAAGTTTTCTGGGGCTTGTGGGATATTGTTCCAGATATATCAAGGACTTAGCAACGGTTGAGGAACCATTGCGCAAACTCACCAGATCAGGAGTCGAGTGGGTCTGGGGGAATGGTCAGGAGGAAGCCTTACGTGAGAAAGTTTGGTGGCCTGGAATTGACAAGGATATGATGAGACATGTTAAATTGTGTAAAGCTTGTCAAATTGTACATGTCCAGAGTACACCTGAACCTCTGAAACCTACAGAGTTACCTGAGAAACCATGGCAGAAAGTTTCAATTGATATTTGTGGTCCATTTCCAAGTGGTGAATATCTTTTGGTAGCAATTGATTATTACTCACATTGGTTTGAGATTGGAATGTTGTATTCTATTACAAGTTCCAAAGTGATTGGTTTATTTGAAAATTGGTTCACAAGTCATGGTATTCCGGAAGTCATAGTTAGTGACAATGGTGTACAATTCATTTCAGGTGAATTCAAACAGTTTGTGTCAGTGAATGGTATTAGCCATAGGAAAGTTACACCTTATTCTCCTCAAGCAAACGGTGAAGTTGAGAGACAAAATCGTACTATTCTGCAAGCAGTTAGAGCTTTTGTAAGTGAGGGTAAAAGCTGGAAGAAGGAATTGATTACTTTCTTATTTGCGTACAGGACTACCCCCCATTCAGTAACTGGAGTTAGTCCTGCAGAATTATTGTATGGTAGAAAACTGAGATCTAAGTTGCCAGATATGTCTCGCGCAAAATCTGTTGTTGAAGGAGAGATTCGTGATAGAGATTTGTTGCGAAAAGACAAAGAGAAAGATTACTTTGATCAGAGAAAACATGTCAAAGAGTCAGAGTTACAGATTGGTGATACTGTTATTCTTAGACAGAGTAAAGAGAATAAGTTGACTACTGCTTATGATGCAGAACCTTACAGAGTAATTGACAGATTTGGAAACAGTGTCCAGGTTGAAAATTGTGATGGCGTCCAGAGACGCAGAAATGTTGTTCATATGAAAGCAATGAATTTTGAGTCTGATGTTGACAGACAGAATTATTGGGTTGAACATTCGAAAGTGTCGAATGATTGGAATGATTCAAATGATCATGTTGTATTGGACTCAGAGGAGATCCTATCTCCAAATGAACTGAATGAAAGTGTTGTCTCACCATCGAAGGCAACACCGGCAAAAGCAGCCAAGGCTAAACAACCAAGAGCAGTTGTGAATGATAATGTGGTTGGTGGAAGACCGAAGAGAACAACCAACAAGCCAGGATATTTGAAAGACTATTATACTGACTGATAATAATTAATGATTGGCTGAGGACTGATTAATGATTGGCTGAAGTTTTGAGTTAATGTTTAAGTTGAATATTCATGTTTAATTGAATTGCAGATGATTAAGTAAACAGCTAATGTTTATGCTGTGAAGGTTGTATTAACTTTGATACAGGTTAAGTGATTGACATGTATGTTTATTGTCAATTGAGGTTATATTTCATAATTTACAAATTCAGAGATTGTGTCAAAATTCCAATGAGTTTATTATAGTTGTGGTTAACAAATAATTACATTTGTAAAAAAAATTACAATGGAACGTTAAAAATAATTACATTTGTATAAGTAATTAATACATTTGTAAAAGTATTTACAATGTGAAGTTAAAGAATAATTACATTGTTAAGTAATTATGTTCGGGTTCAAGTTAGTTACCGATACAGCTTAGATTCAAAGTAGTCAGGTAGTTTACAAGTTAAAGTTTCAAGTTGTAAAGTAATTTACAGTTTAAAGTTGTAAAAGTTTGTAAAAGTTATTACAGGGTTGTAAAGCAAGGAAAGGAGGGATGTAGTGTATTGTTCCCGCTCCGAGTGTTACGAGAATCCCGCCAGGGGGCTATCGTATAATCACGTTTACGACGTGAGCGTCCGAGAAAATAAATGTTCGATTGAGCGGCCATGTTTAGCCCGCACGTTGTATTGATGAGAAGTGGAATAAACCTTGGAAGTTAAATTGAAGTGTTTATTTTCGATCTAACAGATGGTAAACTAGTTAATTTGCTAGTTTTCTCTGAAGCTAACAGAACTGTTATCCTGTGCATCTTTCATGCCTTATCTGGCTGGTGTGATGGTAAACTAGTTAATTTGCTAGTTTTCACTGAAGCTAACAAAACTGTTATCCTGTGCATGTTTCATACCTAGTCTGGCTGGTGTGATGGTAAAACTAGTTAATTTGTCACTTGTGCCAACCAGCCCCCCTTATGTGCCAACCTGCCCCATGGTTGGGTAGGTTGGCACAGAATTTTTGAGCTGCGATATTATCATGTAGAGTTCTCTCACCAGGGGCTTGGTGAGCAAGTCTGCTATTATGCTGTGTCTATAAATAGCACATGCTACAACCCCAGCTCTGATACCAGGCTGTTTGAAGCTACCCCAACACCTTGGCCACTGGTAATACCTTTGGCTGAACCGTCTAAGGATATACCCCAGGCCTAATTCCTCTTGGGCAGGGGCGTAATTTTTGCGGAAAATGTGGGGGGGACACGGTCGGAATCAGTCGACGGATCCGCAAATAACTAAGTCAGTCTGTCTTTTTTAAATGTTTAAATTCTGAGGTTTTGCATGGCATAGTAACCTGCCGGAACAGAAGGGTGACGGACATGTGACACACATGTCTCTTAGAACAGCTATCTACCAAATTGAGCCAATTGGCCATTACCAAAGCAGTGACAACACATTCTGTTTTCACACAAAAAAAGTGGGGGGGGGGGGACATTTCATATTATGTCCCCGGGGTAAAAAATGTGGCATGTCCCCCCCGTCCCCCAACAAATTACACCCATGCTACAGATTCTCTCATTCAATTAATTTTGCTAAATCTTTCATATTTGTTATCAACAATGTGAAATTCTTTTTGCAGGTTTTTGACAATCATGCCCAATTACACGGTGTGTCTATAACAGCATATTGTATCCCTCGAGGCGATGGATGATAAGGCCTTTACGTCCCGTATTTATGCACATTCGGCTAATTCAGACAGGAGGAAACAGCTATGAGCCAGATACAATATATATACTAAATATCTAAAGACTATAATGTAGGAGTGTGCCTGTAATTGACTGGGGTCCAACATACATCTCCAGATGACTAGCCAGAGCTAGAACCAAAACTCACAACGGAGCCTGAAGGGCTACCCCCCGGAGCCGAGTTCTCTTCTGCATCAAACAAGGCCATTGCCTACAGCCGAATGCCATGGACCAAGTACTCATTCTTCTGCACACCAGACCAAGCAAGGAACAAATAAACGAGATGAAAGAAACCAGCCGGATACAAAGTCATTCCAGATCAACGATATATATGGACCTGTATTGAGCAATGAGCATGTCAAGTTCTTCATTGAAACTCCAAAATGATCCAAGTTCCAAGCAGCTAAAAAATTGAGGTAAGACACTTCACCACAGCATCATTGTAAGATCAGTCACCTCATTTATGTATTGGCCAACTGAATAGTACTGATAGCATTAAGCTAAATATAAATAATTAAGCAAAATGTTTGCAGTCGACAAGCACCATCACATTGCCAAAGCTTTTGGGTTGTGATCAAGAAACTCCATGTATCATGCTCATATCATTGCAAAATCCTAATATCAAACTCATCATATAAATGGATTCTCAGCAGTTCATAGTAGAAATATAATTGACGACAGTCAATTTATTGAAGAACTTATTTTATAAATATGCAAAAACGACACATACATTTGCATTTATAAAACAAAAGTTCTATGTCCTAATTCTCCAACCTTTACATAATTATCTGCAACTTATACTCTTATTGCAGGTCCTCAATGAGAGATTTGTCACTCAAGAAGAGGAGATGCCCAGAGAAACAGTCAACAAAATTAATTAAGTGACAAATTTGAGTACTCCCAATGACCAGGTACGACAGTGTGAAATATTATTTCTAGTCTTAAGAAAACAATGCCACAAATCACATTAAAATGTCATTTTCATTGGCAATATAACAATAACAATTGTCTGCAACCATAACTTAAAATAGAAATAACCTAAATGTTGTGGCTTTGTTGTGCAATTAGTTCATCATCCTGTTATGATAAAATTTCAATCAAAGTAAATAAGAATTAAGTTAAGAAATTGGCCTGACATCATTATTTCTATAAATCGTGAAAATAATTAATGTTGCATGCAGACTGATGAGAGGCATATAATAGATTTTTGATGCAATTGAATAATTTGATCATGTTCAAAGTGTTCTGATCAGATACTACAATTGTGAATCTTTTGCAGGTTATAGGTCTATGAAGAATCAAAGGCTTCAGGATTCGGAAGAACGGAATTCCAATCATTATGCTTCCAAATCTGTCCATTCTTCAGAGTATACTCCAGAGTTGGCTCCACATTATGCAACCTGAAACTACCAATATACAAACAATGAAGTTATGAATTGACTTTATGAGGCTTAACATCATCTGCTCAGTTAAATTACATACTGTATAGTGTACACACTATATATATGTATACATAGTTGCAAGTGTATTATTTGAAAACGAAAGTATTAACAAGTTCACTTTTCTATTAATTTATCTTAATCATTTCTAATAATTTTAAATCATTTTCATCTGCTTAATGACAAAAAGTCCAAATTTGAGGTAATAGTAAAAACTGGCAAAAAATGTTTTCATAACTTTGCAAAATAATAAATAATATTCTTTGAAATAATGTTTCGTTTTCAATAACTGCATAGTTTAGCACAATCTGAAAAGGCTGGTGAGGAGTAAAGAAACTTACCTTCCCCCTGTCCCAGTGGCTGCGCCACATGCTCAATGTGGGCCATCGGAGCAGCAATTGCCAATGTTACACTGGGGTGTTGGGGTCTGAAATGAACAGGATATTTTCAGAGAAATTATGTCATACATTTGGACTTTGGACTTTGGTGATCGGTCTGTCAAACGAGTAGTTACGGGAGCTAGCAGGAGTTAGTGGGAGTCACAGGGGTTAGTTGGGAGTTGCCGTAGTAAGCAGGAGTTAGTGGGAGTTACAAGAGTTAGCAGGAATTATGGGAGTTAGAAAGAGTAAAGTCTGGGTTACGGGATTTAGCAGGAGTCACTGGGAGGTACAGGAGTTACTGGAGTAGCAGAAGTTATTGGGAGTTGGGCAGAAGTTACGGGAGAGTTATCAGGAGTTATGAGAGTTAGCACGAGTTATTGGGTTTAGCAGGAGTGGGAGGGAGTTATAAGAATTAGCAGGAATTACGAGAGTGGGAAGGAGTTACAGGAGTTATAGTCCATGGGCCAGATATCGAAACCCTCCCCCCCCTAGGGAATTTCGGAGACCCATATATTTTGAAAGATATATATCTTCAGTTACAAAATTTGCTTGTTGGACAATGTAAGACCTCAACGATAACTAGCAGGAGCTATATGAGTGCGGGAAGGTTGAAAATAAATTTTCGCCAAACCGAATGGCGCTATTTTCATAAAATGTACTGTTATTCATAAACTAATCCATGTATAGATGCTTAAATAGTACCATTTTGAAGGTATTTAATTTCTCTATCTATTTAGTGCAAACATTTATTGATTAGGATATCCATTTTAGTCAACAGAGTGCAAAACATGCGGCCGTAACTCGAAATTAAAAAGAAAATTTTATTTTATTCCATGAAAGTTCCCTGTACGGGTCACTAGGGGTCAGAAGTATCCTGAAGTTTCTACCACATCATTCTGTATATTCATAGCTTTAAAATGATGTATAACACAACCATATAACTACAATAATAGCTTATCTGCAGTCAATTATTCATTATCGCATTTATGTACAATTAAGTCAAATTTTCAGATATAGGGGATGAATGATATAGATTCTGCTGTGAATATATCTTCCAGGATTCTGTGTATCTTTATGAAAACAATTGTAGATATTTGTTATACTCTATATTCTGCTAACTATGTTTTCAGGGGTTTTAAAACAGGTATTTTCATGTTTTTAACTTGGTTATTGCAGCCGTATTGCAGATTGGCAACCAAACATTTTTTTGTAACAAACATGTCCGGGACTCCGGGTGAGCGAC
This sequence comes from Platynereis dumerilii, assembly GCA_026936325.1. NCBI lineage: Eukaryota > Metazoa > Annelida > Polychaeta > Phyllodocida > Nereididae > Platynereis > Platynereis dumerilii. The sequence goes on from JAPTHN010000008.1 coordinate 7,988,639, forward strand.
ATTGATGGTTTTCGGGATAAACATATTTTTTCCTGAAATAAGAACTTAATCGCAACTGGTTTTCCTTCTCTGAAAGGAAGATAGTGCATTTACCCCTTGTTTATTCAAAATGGCAGCCTAACAATCCCAGAAAAAAATACATTTTTTGGAATACCGGGTGCCGAATTTCATTATATTTAGCGAGGCATACTTTCTGCCACAAAATTGGCAAAAACTGCCTCAATAGTCATCTTTATAACACAATGTAGGTATCATTGGAACCACAAATTAGTAGGTTACATGATGCTATGTTGATGTACAAAAGAGGAAGGACTGAAATTTGACAGGAGGCCATTTTCCTTATCCTACCGCAACATTTTACTTAAAACAAAAGATTTCCACACAAATACAATCACTATAATCTAAGGTAAATTCTATACAAAAGTCATAAATTCAGCCTGGGTTAATAAAAGAAGAAATTGGTTATTTATTAAAATATTTCTTATTTATAACAGGAATGCTCATAACAAGAGAGGCCCTTTTTCTTCCCTTACCCAGTTTTTCTTTTGCCAAAAATTATTTTGGCACAGAAATGGTAACAAAGATGCTTAATTAATTTTTTAAGTACAAACCATTATTATTTTAAAGAAAATATTGAGTATTATATGGTAATTTTTTTTGTATATTTATCAGGCTACCTGGCACATATAGTTTCATTTTGGACCAATAGTCCAGGCAAATTAGGGATTGACCCACCACAAATTGCAATAGTTTTGACCCATACATTTTTGGAAAGCTTATACTCCAAGGAATAACATACTAAAAATCTTCCGCCGAAGTTTCACGGGAACACCCCTTTTCAGGCAAAAAAAAAAAAGACTGCCAAATATCCAAAAAAGTAGAAATTTGCCAAGGGGCCAACAAGACACAAGCTACTTTAAGAGGCTATAGCCTGTTTTTTGGATTCCTTAGGCCCCTAGACACATTTACAGTGTGCACAACCTTTCCAATCGACTGCTAATTCTGTATTATTCAACATTGATCCAAGATGGCCGCCGAGCACACGTCCTTCATTAAAGCAGGCAATTTTTCTCCAATGATCTCGTGTGATACATCAAATATGGGGTTTTCCTGGCCAAGGAATATAAATTTCATGGTTTAAGGGTAATTTGAGATGATTTGTGGCACTTAATAGAACCCCTGGGTATTTTAGGACCTCAAATATGAAGTAAATATGAATTTGCCTTTGTGTAAATATGACATGATACAAGCAAAGTTTTGACAACTGACTTTACCAGCATGGATGAGTTTTCATTAATGACAATCCATAGCTTAATTGATAGCCAGTAACTGAGTGAGGACAATTTGGTATTGTACCTATAAAATAATTATTGTGTTAAAAAGCTGAATGTGGGGTCGATGTGGTCAAAATGGTGAGAAAAACAAGTGTAAGAAGTGCTTTCTCTCACACACTTTTCTCACTATTAATGTTGCTCACTCGGACTCAACATTCAGCTAATTTTACACAATTATCTCAAAGAGGAGGACAGACTACCTGCCATCAAAGATCTGAACATCACCACACCTGCATCAAATTGTATGAACGCTTAACATGGTTTATCCTAAAGTGGTTAAATCCTATAACTTATCTTCTAACGCAGTTACTGGAGAAAAATTTTGTCATGTTGTAACATGAGGTAAGTTAATTAGAACTGAGTATCTAACTTGTGTTCAGCATTGACACAACATCAGCAAAATCACTTAACCACTTTAGGATAACCCGCGTTAAGCGTTTATACAATCCAGTACAGGAAAACGGAAACTGCTATCAGGAATCGGCCCTAAAACAACAAGTGGCCCTGATGAAGTCCCCTGCCAAGTAATGAAAGAAGCTGAAGCAGAAATAGAACTCTTTCCAAGAGACATCTTCCATCAGTCTCTAGATAGAGGGACAGCATCAGAGGATTGGAGATCAGTAGGGTGCATCATTTGCCCCCAACCTATTCAGATGTTGATGTCTATGTGATATGTTTGGAGGCTGGACAATAAAAACATGAAAAAAAAATTTCAGCTCAAAATTTTGATGGGAACAGCCACCTCCAGACTCTTGTTTGTACAAAATCGGATCATCCCATAAAATCTGAATATCTCAGGAACCACTTGGCCTAGAGACTTGGCAATGGGCTCAAAATGTGCAGAATGTCCATATTTATATTCACTTCAATTGAAACTATCCCTCTATCTCTAACCGTTTTTCCGTTATTTGACAAAAACACAATTATACTCGGAAATTATGTAAAAAATGGGTATTTATTAAAATTTGGGCACTACCCAGTGTACATTGATCCTATCTGCATTATTTCTACCTCAGATCACTCACAGAGGATTCATGTATCCATAGTGTACATGTCTGGTGATGGATCTTGTTCAGTCTGACCTCTGCATTAATCCGAACATAGACTTATTCAATAAAGAATAAGTTTTTCTGATCTTGCTCTGAAACTATTGGTCCCAGGACCAAAGTTACAATTGTAATGAATATAAACTCATTTATTCCGCACATCTTGAGTCCATTATCAAGTCTCTCGGACCAATGGTTCTTGAGTTATGACAATTTTGCAAAATATTGTAATTCCGCTTCATTGAAATATCATTGAAATAAGTAATGCTCTGGAGGTGGTTGTTCCCATTGGAATTTCAACCTGAAATTTGGTGTGCATGCTCAGGACACCCAACCTCCTCACATATCACATAGACATCAAAATCAGAATAGGTTGGGGGCAACTGATGCACCCTATTGTGCGCAGTCGATCGCGGGTTTAAACCCGCTCCGGCCATATCAAGAGGTCATCATAATAATGATTGGTATGATTGCCGTTCAGTATGGTGAGCGCCTGGTGAGCAGATTATATGGAACAGGCTCCATATAAAATCATACTATTTTATATATTATATTATCTCAAAACAGAACATAGCAAGAGCCTTCCTTCATGCATATGTGGGTTCAGCAACCCAGAAAACCCCCCCATTTTTCATTTCATGGCAGCCTTGTTGGATTTCTCCTAATCTGCCACACCCCCGCTTCAGCAAAGCCTTCAGTGATTTAGTCAGACACACCCACAAAGTTGACCAATGACCAGGCCTTCAAGCATGTTATGAAAATGAGGCCAATTTCGATATTTACCGCATTTCCGTAATGGTTAGAGGTGTAATTCCTACTTGGGTAGATAGATATCACTGAGACCTTTACAATGATAGGTCATATGTCTCTGAGAAATGAATAGTTGCTTCGCAAATTGCCGGTATAGAGGAATCCTAGACGCTGATTGGCTGTGACGCAAAAATTTATGATAATGTGCGACAGTGGAGGGATGTCTCTAGGGTAGATTCTCTGGGTGCCACACCCCCAGATATTTTCCCAGATTTTTTTTTTAAATCTCCAGAGCAAATAGCAGCAGAATATGTAGCCAAATGCTCTTTCTCTCAGTCACACAAATGACCCACAGGCATGGTCTATTGAGATTTTCACTTGAATTTTGGAGGTTGTGTTCTTTCTGTTGCTATGAAAAGACAATAAGTTTCTTGTCCTTGACAACCAGTTCAAATATTTGGACCACCAAACCTGCCAGGCTTAAAAATATTCAAAGCATAAAGCTGATTTTACTGACTTGACGAGATAATTTCAGTTGTAACAGCAGACAATATGATGTCAAGGTCATATTTGTTTACCTGTTGGTTTCCATGGTAACCAAGGAGTTCAAGACGATTGTGGAAGCCATCAACATGAACTTGATAATATTTGATAAATATTTGGTAGAATAGGTTGCAAATTCATATCTTGTAGTAAGTAGTTATATGATCAAACAGAAAAATGGCATGAACGTCATAAGTTTGCATGAATCAAACAATGGATACTCAGCCATATTTTCAGTTAAAACTCAAAGAGTATACTACCTACATACTTGTGTGAGGCGTCATTGGAAAGCTTAGAACAAGGGCTTTCAATGTGGCACAACAGTTAATCTATAAAAACTTAATTCTGCATAATACAAAAGATTCCATCCTGATGTATTGAATTTTGCACACATTTGTTATGATTCAAAGGTCACCATAGCAACGGGATTACAACCTAAACTAAATATTTTTTCCTAGTATGTGACCCACACCAAGTGGTACCATAATGCATGGTTGAATTGACTCATGGATTTTAATTAATGAGACAACATCTTTGTTATATGTTGTACATAACCTTTTCTAAATTGATAGACTTGTCGCCATGGAAACAGTTGGCATGGGTTTCGCCATAAATGTCATACTTTTTCAAAGTCAATTCCTGAAAGTAGAAATTCTGGGGAAAATTTTGGTGTATGACACTTTGTGTTCTACTCTGGTGATCACTTGCCTCAAGGAATACTCTCCTCTGCTGCTCCACTAATAGGGCCTGCCTGGCTGCGCGTGGATGTGCGCTCACTACCACTTGGCACGAGTAGCGAGCCAACTTAAAAGTGGTTATAACCAGAACCGCAAGCGGTTTCAACGCTCGTCTGTTAATGTGAAATCTATCAATGTGTGCCAGATTATCACCCACAGGCCAATACCTAATTTCATAACACTAAGCGATATTTTAAGGTTACTATGGGCAGTTCAAGAAGAAAGACAGCTGCGGAAATGGCCACCACAAAATGGCCACCATCTTGGGTTTCTCAAAATTCCCCGATCGATACACATAGGCCAATACGTCTACCGAATTTCATAACTCTTAGCGAAATATTGAGATCACAATGGGCAGGTCAAGAATGAAGAAAAATGGCTGCCAAAATGGCCGCCATCTTGGATTTCTCAACATGTGGCCGATCAATACCCATACCTGTACCAAATTTCATTACTCTAAGCGAAATATTGAGTTCACAATGGGCAGCTCAAGAAATGAAGAAAGATGGCTACCAGAATGGCCGCCATCTTGGATTTCTCAACATGTTCCTGATCAATACCCACAGCCCAATACCTTTACCAAATTTCACAACTGTAAGTGAAATATTAAGGTCACAATGGGCAGTTCAAGAATGAAGAAAGATGGCTGCCAAAATGGCCACTACAAAATGGCCGCCACAAAATGGCCACCATCATGGATTTCTCAACATGTCCCTTATCCATACCCACAGGCCAATAGCTGTACCAAATCTTATAACTGTAAGTGAAATATTAAGGTCACAATGGGCAGTTCAAGAATGAAGAAAGATGGCTGCCAAAATGGCCGCCACAAAATGGCAGCCATCTTGGATTTCTCGACATGCTCCCGATCCATACCCAGAGGCCCATACCTGTACCAAATTTCATAACTGTAAGTTAAATATTAAGGTCACAATGGGCAGTTCAAGAATGAAGAAAGATGGCGGCCAAAATGGCCGCCACAAAATGGCAGCCATCTTGGATTTCTCGACATGGTCCCGATCCATACCCATAGCCCCATACCTGTACCAAATTTCATAACTCTAAGTGGAAAACTAAGGTCACAAATGGACACTTACAAAAACTTTAACCGGGACAATGAGTACGTGGACGAGGACGCCGATCGAGTGACGACAATAGCTCTTCGTTTTCAAAGAAAACAGACGAGCTAAAAATGACTAGGCATATTGAATTTTATATGGTAATTTAGCTTATTTACCAGGCTATCTGGCACATACAGTTTCATTTTGGACCAGAGGTCTGGACACTCCAGCCACACTTTGCAAAATTTGGACTATCGCAGATTTTTGCTTAAATTCAACAACTCCTAAACTATGAACTAGCTTAAAAGCGGTTATAAAAATGACTAGGCATATTGAATTTTATATGGTAATTTAGTATATTTACCAGGCTATCTTGCACATAAAGTTTCCTTTTGGACCAAGGTTCTGGACACTCTAGTCAAGCTTGGTAAAATTTGGACTATTGCAGAATTTTGCTAAAATTCAACAACTTCCAAACTACAAACTGGCTTAAATGTGGTCATGAAAATGGCTAGGCATATTGAATTTTATATGGTAATTTAGCTTATTTACCAGGCTATCTGACACATATTGTTTCATTTTGGACGAGGGGTCTGGACACTCCACCCACACTTTGTAAAATTTGGACTATCGCAGATTTTTGCTAAAATTCAACAGCTCCTAAATTATAAACTGGCTTAAAAGTGGTTATAAAAATGACTGGGCATATTGAATTTTATATGGTAATTTAGTACATTTACCAGGCTATCTGGCACAAATAGTTTCATTTTGGACCAAGGTTCTGGACACTCTAGTCAAGCTTTGTAAAATTTGGACTATTGCTGATTTGTGCTAAAATTCAACAGCTTCTAATCTATGAACTGGCTTAAAAGTGGTCATAACAATAGGTAGGTTATTGCAGGCATATTGAAATTTATATGGCAATTTAGTATATTTACCAGGCGATCTGGCACATATAGTTTCATTTTGGACCTATATTTCAAAGCATTTTGGACCTATAAAAACCTATATTTTTGGAAGGGAGCCTATTTTTTTAGCCTATATTTTTGTCGCAAGGGGCTGGGGGGGCCTGGGGGAGTTACCAGGAGTTACCAGAAGTTATGGAGTTAGAAGGAGTTAGAAGGAGTCAGTCTTGGTTACAGAGTTAGCAAAAGTCACTGGGAGTAACAGGAGTTAGCAGAAGTTAGTGGGAGTTAGCAGGAGTGAGTTTGAGTTAACAGAAAGTTACGGGAGTTAGAAGAAAATAGTTGGAGTTAACTCCCAGTGACTCCTGCTAACTCCCAAAACCCAGACTTAGTCCTGCTCACTCCTGTAAATCTTGCTTACTCCTATAACACCCATTTACTCTGGCTAACTCCAGTAACTCCCACTAACTCCTGTAACTCCTTCTCACTCACGTAACTCCTGCTAAATCTCGTTACTCCCACTAACTCCTACACTCCTGTAACTCCCATTTACACTTTCTAACTCCCATAATAGTCTGCGGGCCACCAAAACCCCCCCTCCCCCCCCTTGGGAATTTTGAAGACACGTACCATCGGAAAGCTAATATTCTAGAGAACACATTTTTGCTTGTTGTACGTTATATAACCTCAATGGCTGGCGGCCATGATGGATAATTCCAAGATGGCCAGCAATTAACCGTTTTGCCCATATCTCTGGATCTAATTGGGTTAGAACAATGATTTTTGGGTCTAAATATATATTTCCTTGGGTTAGGAATTTATTAAGAAGTTAAGTGCAGTTTAACCCCGTTTTTCAAAATGGCGGCCGTCTATTTTGTCTCAATCATCGATATAATAATTCCAAGGATCTTTGGTGTTATACTATCTATTTTTTAATACACTGAAATATTACTATATATTAATAAATGTTTGCATAAATATTAAGGACATGGAAAGGGTATGGTTTCATTTTGGGCCGAGGGTCTGGACCCTCAAGCCATATCCAGCTCCAAGTATGGCGGTAGTTAAATTTAAGCAAAAATTTGCGATAGTCCAAATTTTGTGTGGCTGGGGTGTCTAGACACTTGATCCAAAATGAAACTGTATTCGCCAGATAGCCTGTTAAACATACTAAATTACCATATAAAACTCAATATGCCTAGCCATTTTTGTGACCACCTTTAGGCCAGTTCAAAGTTGGAAGTTGTTGAAATTTAGCAAAAATCTGCGATAGTCTTTATTTTACAAAGTGTGGCTGGGGTGTCAACATCCTTAGTCAACTGGTTTGACAGAGAGCATGGTCGACTGATGGGAGCATGGACTCATCCTACCTCAAATGATGGGAAAATCAAGGAAAGATCAGACAGTAGTTATACATGCATACACACTCACAGATAGATCACTAAATTTCTAATCTGTTAATCTAGAGCCCGGAGCCGCCGCCGTATTAAGCCGCTGTCAGTCATATCAAGCTCAAGTCAAGTCAAGCTATGATCAATCTGATAAGTCAGCACTGCCTATTGCAATGTCTGACTGCTTCTGCAATCATCAATTAATGACAGAAGCAGTTGAAAAATGTCAATTGCAATTCTAAAGGTTCTTAAGCCTTGTTTCACCATCAGTGTACCTAATTGCCATTGACAAACTGTCATGTCAACGTGGTAGGTGTCAAAGCTGATTGCTCTCAGCAATGTATTGGCCATTGAATTACATATTTATAATCATGAAGTGCTTTAATTTGCTGAAATTGTTTCAGTGATGACTCATAATTATTTGATTATTTCGATATGGACATTTCTGTTAAATATATTTTTTCTATCAAAGGGATTGAAATCAATTATCACTCATCCTCTATATTTATTATTTCCCAGTTTGGTGATTTTTATTTGGCTTAATTAGGGAAATCATAGGGCCTGGTATCGAAGAAAAATTGAATTGAAAAGCGAAATAAATAAGCCGCTGAAGTTAGTTAAGTCAAGTCATGAAACACTCAAGTCATGATAAATTTCTCTAAGTCATGAAAGTCCCTCAAGTCAAGTCACCAAGCACTCAAAACCACAATCATGTACCATGTGTACAGACATTTTGCATCTGTCCACACATTTTCATCACAGGGGCTTCTAAACCAATGTGCATGACATGAACTTATCATAAAATGTGCACTAACTTGATTCTGAAGCCGCCTGTGGTTACATTGCTGCCATAATAACATTGTCACAGTCCAACGCTCAGGTAACCTACTTAGGAATGAGAGGCATATAATGTTAGACAATTGTTGCAAAATTTCATATCAACAAAACTAAAATTTCCCGGTTTTTGTTTAGTGATGCTACCATGGTCCTCTGTTAATCCCACTAAGAGAAACCCTCATCCCACTTGCCTCCGTTCCAGAATAAGAATTGAGCGGATAGCTTTTCCTCCCACTCCTTTGCAATATCTAGGTCACAGTGACCTCATTGACAACTAGACACAGATTAGCACAGAGAACTTCAGAAATGTAATAGATCTCATAAAGCTTTGCTTTATGAGATCTAAAAAAATTATCTTTACTCTAGAGACGATATGCCTCGTAATATATAGCACCAGAAAATATCAGTTGATAATTAACTTATAAGTCGCAAAGATTTTTTCATGATTTTATTTGTCTCAGTCTTCGATGCATGGAAAATTATCTAACACTCCCAATTAAGGTCGGCCATACCAACTGGACATTGTTTTTCCCATTATAAAATGTAAGAGGACTCGTCTCTTCAAACAGAAGGTGAATAAGCTAAGTGGTGAAAAATAATTTGCAAATAAGCAAGGCATATCTCATGTCGAACTGATATGGAGATGTTTGACTATTCCTTGTCAAAATCTATGCATCACAAGGAAGACAATTTGAAGAACCAACCCCGATCAACCTGAACTGAAGTTTTCCGTTGATTTTAAATGTAAGCCAAACTCACAAAAAAGCCTAGAAGTTGGCTGAAGGCAGAAGTCCCAATATCTGGAAAATCAGTTTATATAATGCAGTTGGGTTTTTTAGCTCCTAATATTTAAGCTCTGGGAGTCAAAAGTTAAGACCTTTAGCTTTGTGCTATGAAATTATCACAAAAAAAATCCTAATATTTTGTCATCAGGGGGCTACCACCTTCATGCCTCTACCAAATGGATGTCAGTGTTGGTATAATTGGTCATTGATGATGAGGAAAATCCATGTTTTGACCGAGTCTTCGTCTGTCGTGATTTTTTACACTAAATCAGGAATATTTTCAATTCAAAAGTGAGATGAAGTCCCTTTTCTCACGACGGACATAAAATACCAAATTAAACCCCCAATCTGCAAGAGTGTCAGCAAGTTGTCCAAGGCTTTCAAGCCACGAGCACATTCACTTACAAGAATCCGCGGATTCAAAACCGACCAAGCGCAATGAAATTGAAGGTGCCATTGCTTAAACCACTGAGCAACTGATATTGGAAGATAGGAGAAATAGTTGATTGGAAGATGCTAGACTATTAGTATAGAATCAATGCAGTTTGAACAGATTTCTAAAAAAAAGGAAAGATGGCTGTCAAAATGGTCGCCATCTTGGATTTCTCAACATGTTACTCATCCATACCCACAGGCCCATACCAGTACCAAATTTCATAACTGTAAGTGAAATATTAAGGTCACAAAGGTCAGTTCAAGAATGAAGAAAGATGGCTGCCAAAATGGCTGGCACAAAGTGGCTGCCATCTTGGACTTCTCAACATGTTCCCGTCTGATACCCACAGCCCCATACCTGTACCAAATTTCATAACTCTTAAGTGAATTATTGAGGTCACAATGGGCAGTTCAAGAAATGAAGAAAGATGGCTGCCAAAATGGCCGCCATCTTGGATTTCTCAACATGTCCCTGATCCATACCCACAGGCCCATACCTGTACCAAATTGTATAACTCTAAGCGAAATATTGAGGTCACTAAGAGCACTTCAATAAATGAAAAAAGATGGCCACCACAGTGTCCGCATTGGGCACTCGCCCGGTCGCCAAATACGACCTCAAAAGGGCCTGGGCGAGTAGGACATTGCCTGCACTGGTCCGGGCTGGCGAGTAGCTTTTTTTTCATTCACGTGCTCAGACCAAAGCTCAGACGCAGAGCAACATCAAGATTGTTTGAAGTTTACTAAGTGACCAGGATGGTAATCAAATCAACTGATTGCAATTCAGACTGTTCTGGCTTTCTTTTGACACCTCCTGAAGGTCATTTTACCCCTATTCGGTCAAGTGCTATTAAGATGACCTGTCAAAGCTGACTCTGTTAACTGAAGTGCAATTAAGCAATTAGGCCCAACTCACAATGCACATAGCACATACTGATTATACCTTATCAAAGAAAAATGATTTGTCATTTATAGAACAAAAGCAACAAATGGTCATTCACTAAAAATGCAGAATTACAAAAAAACACTATATAGTATGTATTGGAAATAAAAACCATGACATCATCCATAATTGATGTATAAAACTTGTAGGCCAGGTATTAGGTATATAAAATATATCTCAAATGACAAAGAGGCTAGATTGACCAGAGTTATTCTGTAGCGCATCAATTTAAAATTATGATTATTGGGTCAAGTGGCCTTTGTTTTAGTCGCTAAAAGCATATTTTTAAGAAATTATATGATAACTAAAAATACAACTTAAATAATCCGGACCAGCAAGAATTTGCCCGGACCAGTAGGACATCAGACCTACTGGTCCGTTTGGACCACCAGCAAATTCAACGAAACGCAGACACTGCCACCACAAAATGGCAGCCATCTTGGATTTATCGACATGTTTCCAATCCATACCCAGAGTCCCATATCTGTACCAAATTTCATAACTGTAAGTGAAATATTATGGTCACAATGGACAGTTCAAGAATGAAGAAAGATGGCTGCCAAAATGGCCACCACAAAATGGCCGCCATCTTGGATTTCTAGACATGTTCTCAATCCATACCCAGAGTCCCATACCTGTACCAAATTTCATAACTGCAAGTGAAATATTAAGGTCACAATGGCCAGTTCAAGAATGAAGAAAGATGGCTGCCAAAATGGCCGCCACAAAACGGCAGCCATCTTGGATTTCTCGACATGTTCCCAATCCATACCCAGAGGCCCATACCTGTACCAAATTTCATATCTGCAAGTGAAATATTATGGTCACAATGGGCAGTTCAAGAGTGAACAAAGATGGCTGCCAAATGGCCACCACAAAATGGCCGCCATCTTGGATTTCTCGACATGTTCCCAATCCATACCCAGAGTCCCATACTTGTACCAAATTTCATAACTGTAAGTGAAATATTATGGTCACAATGGGCAGTTCAAGAATGAAGAAAGATGGCTGCCAAAATGGCCACTACAAAATGGCCGCCACAAAATGGCCACCATCATGGATTTCTCAACATGTCCCTTTTCCATACCCACAGGCCAATAGCTGTACCAAATCTTATAACTGTAAGTGAAATATTAAGGTCACAATGGGCAGTTCAAGAATGAAGAAAGATGGCTGCCAAAATGGCCGCCACAAAATGGCAGCCATCTTGGATTTCTCGACATGCTCCCGATCCATACCCAGAGGCCCATACCTGTACCAAATTTCATAACTGTAAGTTAAATATTAAGGTCACAATGGGCAGTTCAAGAATGAAGAAAGATGGCGGCCAAAATGGCCGCCACAAAATGGCCGCCATCTTGGATTTCTCGACATAGTCCCGATCCATACCCATAGCCCCATACCTGTACCAAATTTCATAACTCTAAGTGGAAAACTAAGGTCACAAATGGACACTTACAAAAACTTTAACTGGGACAACGAGTACGAGGACGCCGATCGAGTGACGACAATAGCTCTTCGTTTTCAAAGAAAACAGACGAGCTAAAAATGACTAGGCATATTGTCGTTTACAGCGAGAGGACCTGAAAGGACCTTTGGAGTTCCTTGGAGTGTCTGAAAATAGTCTTTTGCCAGTGTTTGACTTGACTTACTGATTGCCAGGTATGTAGAAACATCAAATGAGGATGAACAAATTTACTTGGATAATTGACATTTTACTTGATAAAAATGTTTGCCAAGCCAAGACTTTACCTCATGGGAGGGTTAGTTGTCAGAGGTGCCAGAGATGCACTTAGTGGATTTTCATGGATTAATCGCAAAGATGCACAATGACTTTTAGTCTGGGATTTTATTTAGTTTGAAACTATGAGGAACAATAGTACATTTGGAATATTTTTGATGAGTTACTGAGTTACTTGAAATTAGCAACAAGTGTCAAAAATGGCAAACAAACAGTTCTTCAAAATGTTGTTAACACTGTTCTTTTGTTTTGTTTTCAATCCAGAGCCAGAAGGACTGGACAAATAACTTTTGAGTTGACACTCCATGAGCCAGGAATATCTGGACGTTTCACTAACCATGTTCTACCTCAAGATTCAAGAATTTCAAGTCAAAAGTTCTCATTTCCAAGTTAATTTAATTTAAGAAGTGGTGAACTGAAATATTGGATTATTTGTGAAAAAGGTCTTAATTTTGGATTTAAAAAACAGAAATATACTGGTCAACTTATTTTTACGATTGGTGAACTAGACATTGGATTATTAGCAGAAAATCTGTTCTTGGACTTATAGCCAGAAACATCTGGCAAACTATTTAAGTGAATTTGTGAAACAGAAAGACTGGATTTTCAAGCTGAATAAACTCAGAAATTTCAAAGACATTTCGGACTAAGCCTTAATTAACAGACAATTTAACCGAGCAGTGAGCTTGGAAAATATCATTTCAGAGAACTGTTTGTATCGTGAATTAACAACTGTTTGAATTTTTGTCGATTTCTATTCTCCCCCCCCCCCCCCCCCGATTGCCCAATATTGTACTCAAATCCCCTAATAAAGTTGTCAAACATTAAATGTATTTTTTCCAGTTGAGTTTTGTGTTCAGTTGCTACGCTACCAATAAACCGCGTATCCAAATGACGTGTTACCAAAGTCGTGACAATATGTATAAAACGCTATTACACAAAAATAAAACTTTAAATATAAATATAATAATTTCATTGTTTGTAACAGAATGTGCTTTGCACTTGGAAGTTGAGGACAATAATATATTGTCAGTGGCAAATCCTGGAAGTTGTAATGGCACGTAAAGATACGGCGATTCTTAAAAAGTTTGGTCGGGTGTGAAGTAGACAAGTTGCTCATTATGTATTCCAAAGAAAGATAGACTGATTAGGAGATTCATTGCGTCAGTTATGGCATTCCAACATGATTTATCGTTCTTCCATTCCACTTGTGACGAAACCAGCACTTCATACAGTTAGTCATTCCGGAGTGTACAGATTACCTGGAAAAATCTTGGGGTAAGAAGTCAGGGAAATAACTGTCTGGCAACTCTGGCCATGACACTCGATCTCCTCAGCCCCACAGGACACTCACCCTAGCACTGTCTTCATCCTCCAATGACACTTGTGCAGGGCTCAAAATCATATTTGAAAGCTAATAAAAAAATAACAAATAACTAGGCATGGATATGTATCAGGGTCTCAACTGTCAGACTCACCTTGAATTGCAAGTGTCCTCATGTGACGGTTATTTCCCAAACTGGTAAGAGGTTGCTGCTCCGTTAAAAACTGAAAGATACAGTGTAGTTCCATTAGCACATAAGGTCAATTATCTCATAGTTCCAAATTAATTACATGTTGTTGCACATTTTCCTCTGGAAAAACTCTTCGAATAACTCAAATTTCTTTTTTTAGTAAAAAAAAAAGTCACAAACTGTAGAAAATAGCAAGACTATTATATTTCGCCATGAAACAATCTACCTTATTATTGTGAGACTCCTGCTTTGATACTCCAAGAAGGAAGGATTTATAATTTTCATAATTATAACCTTCAGTCCAGCCACAGTCACTTCCGGCATACCATGTTCTCGGTGAACATTGTGACGTACACTGATTGCACAGGGATGTCAGTTTTCAATGCCTAAAGTGCCCTGAAATTGAAAGAAATTTCATTAAGTTTATTGTGCAATTAAATAAGAAAAAATTATTTAAAGACTGACTGACAAGCCAGTCTGCTGTTTAATAAAGCAGGCGAGCGTATGAGGCTGCAGACTGGCGAAATTCACATCAAATTGGGTATCGAATTGGCTTCTAGGTCAGTAGGATTGCTGCCTATTCAGGTCTGCGCTGTTTCAGCAGAAATGGGCAGCAGGCTGCCAGAAACTCATGAATGCGCGGACGTAAAATAGAGCACCTCTAGTAAAATGTTGTAGCCTGCTCACTAATGCTCGCAACTGAAGCAGGCTGCTGTAGCCTGATTTAAAGATGTATAACCATGTTTGATTAAGGTAACTTCACCTTCACCGGGACAATAACAAAAACACCCACGACAATCAATGGGAAGTTTACATGTCATAAGAATGACAGTTCAGCAAGAGAGAATATTGATGAAATCTTACCCTGCATAATTGAAGAATTATGCGAAACTTACCTGTAAGTTGAAGTATAATTGAAATTCTTCCGCCAGGGTGTCAGCATCGGGAGACTAAGCGAGATCGCTACTGCGCATGCGTCAAATCATATTTTAGAGAAAGTTGTGTGTGTGTGAGAGACTAAGCGATTACAAACTTCCCAATAGCATATGGAATGTTTCCGCCTGGGAGAGGTGGGCAGGGCGCTTAGTCTCCCGATGCTGACAAGTTTCGCATAATTCTTCAATTCCACCGCCAGGTGTCAGCAAGTCGCGAGACTTCGCGAGACTTTAGAGCCCCACACACAACTTCGAGGTGTAAACCACTGAGAGCAAAGTCAAATGAAAACACCACAAGGAGATGCAAAACAAGTGTATATTGTAAATCAACGATATCACAGTTACAATAGGAAATGCAAATAATTAGCTGGCCCCAGATACACTGGGCGAACGTGTGCACCCCCCCCGCTGTCCTTCAAGCCAACACTGCGTCAGCAAACGTACGGGATTCTCTATAGTAAAATTTCTTGAAGGTATGAGCTGATGCCCAGCCGGCGGCTTCCATCACTGTCTTTAGTGGTAATTGAGCAAACGCTGCCTTACTCGTTGCAGCCATACGGGTGCTATGTGCTGAATAAACGTCAGTGTCAATGCCCGCCCGAACTAGGCAGTGTTTCACCCAACGGCTCACTGATGCCCGTGTGACCGGCTTGTGAGGTTTAATATAGCTGATTAAGAGTCTTGTGTAATCCCCCCGTAGGGTGGAAGTGCGATGAATATATTCCTGAAGAACTGTGACGACACACAGACGGTTGTCGGGCGAAAAAGGCCTCAAGGTAACCACTGGAGGAGGCAAATGAGAGCGAGAATGCTTCAAAGGGGTATTAAAGCTGAATACATAATCCTGACCCCGACGGAGACATGATAAATCCAGACAATGAAGTGTCTGACACCGTTGGCCAGTCACTAAAGCCAACAACATACACAATTTAACAGTCAAATCTTTTAAACTTAAGTCAGTAACAGGCGACAAACTTCGCAGAAATGTTAACACCACAGAAACGTCCCAGGATGCAGAATATCGTGCCTGGGGTGGTTTAGCATTAAAAATGCCCTTCATGAGACGAACCACCAGAATATGCTGACCGAAGGTCACACCATCAAATAGTCCCAGCACCGCAGATAAAGCACTACGAGCGGTGTTTACAGCACTATACTGTAATCCAGAGTGGAACAGGTCAGTCAAGAAGTCTAACGCTTCATTCAAGTTTGGGTAAAGGGAATTATACCCCAGTCTGACACAATACTTCGTCCAACGTTCCAGGTAAGTGTGGTACTGTTTCTGCGTACCTGGCCTCCAGGATGCCAGGATGAGGTCGCAAGCTCTCGCCGAAATCCCTTGACCGTGGAGGGATTGCCGGACAACCGACAAGCCAGGAGACGAGACTGGAGACGATGTACTTCTGAACCCTGTGTTAGTAGCTTGTGCATCCGTGGAAGTAACAGTGGGTAGTCGGCAAGCAAGTGGGCCACCATGCTGAACCAAGCCGCGGAAGGCCAATCGGGCATCACCAGTATTAGCTCCCCATAGTCCTCGGAAACCTTCTGAAGGACCTTCCCCAACAAACTGAAAGGAGGAAAAGCATATGAGAACATGTTGGACCAAGACATTGTGAACGCATCAATATGTTGAGCATGGGGATCAGGTCGCCATGCGACATAATTTGACAATTTGTAATTTAGCCGAGACGCAAAAAGGTCGATCTCGGGCATGCCCCACAAAGTTGTAAGGATGGTAAAAACCTCCTCATTAAGTTCCCATTCTGTATCTTTATTGACCAACTGACGGCTTCCAAAATCCGCCTCTACATTACACTTGCCAGGAATGTGGGTGACTGACAGCCACAATTTGCGTTCAATACACCAAGACCAAATGTCAAAAGCCAACTGATTACACACAGCAGACACCGTGCCGCCCATATGTTTGATGTAGGCAACAGCAGTAACATTGTCCGAGCGAACTTGGACATGAGCCTGAGATAATGATTGACAAAAAGATTGGAGGCCGAGGCCTATCGCTTTAAGCTCCTTGGCATTTATAGACATTTCCATTTCTTCTGCCGACCAAGCTCCGCCAGTGGTGCGTTTCATAGCCACATGATAAGCACCCCAACCACTTTGGGATGCGTCAGTGTGGATTACCACGGAAGGGTTACCATGCGAAACAGTTTTGCTGCAGCGAGCTGCATTCTCAACCCACCACTGGAGATCTGACCGGCAGCCCGAAGTCAAGGGTACCATACCTTCAAAATTCCCTTTGTGCACCCTCAGACCGTCAATTTTCACACATTCCAGACTCCTGTAATGTAAAGGACCATAATCAGAAGCGTTACAATAAGCAATCATCATTCCAATAATTTCAGCCAATGTTGTTAGTGAAACTGTGCGACATTGTAACAATGTGTGACAAGCTGCCTTCAGCTTGGTAACTTTCTCACGAGGTAAAGTTAATTTCATGGTCACCGTATTCAAGACATAGCCCAAGTATGTCAGAGACTGTGTGGGCTTCAACTCAGATTTGTCAAAATTCACAATAAAGCCCAATTTTTGAACCAATGCCAACACCTTGTTAGTAGCTAAACGACAAGACTCCACTGACTCCGATAGAATCAAAATGTCGTCCAGATATGCCATGCAGATACACCCCTCACCTCGTAATTTAGCTAACACCGGCTTCAAAATCTTTGTAAATAACCTGGGTGCCGAGGTTAGACCTTGGGGCATAGCCTGAAATTCATACAAGGTGCCATTGAACTGAAACCTAAGGTATTTCCGGTATTCCGGTGCCACCGGAACCGTGAAATATGCATCGCGCAGATCAACAGAGGACAAGAACCAGTTTTTACGTAACAGAGATTTAGCTGTTTCCAGAGTATCCATTTTGAAATGTTCATACTGAATAAGTGTGTTCAACAGTTTCATATTAAAAATTGTTCTATACGTGTCATTTGGCTTTTTCACCAAAAACACACTAGACAACACCTGATCAGGCAACTGATGACACTTTCGGATAACTCTCTTCTCCAGCAATTTCTCTATCTCTGCCGAGAGAGCCTCTACCTCTGGCCGACTGCGAAGATGCACAATTCTGGATGGGATAGTGTTAGGATTTCCTGTGAAATCCAGTGTTATTCCCTCAACATGTGTAAGGATTTCTTTATCACTTGTTAATTTTTGCCACTCCATAGCAAACAGTTTCAATCTACCACCTACAGCATGGGGTGCCTGACTAACCTGATTCACTGGCCGTCTTTCCGGCCTCTGCGGGACGGGCCTCCCCGGTTTCGCCCTAAAAAAGGCCTCTTGTACCCGGTTCTCGGCTGACCGCCAGCATGACCGCGCCCCCGACCAAAGTTAGAGTAATGATAACTGTAATCATTATGGTACCCCATGTTACCATGAGCCTGGGGATAAGAATAAGGGTGATGACGATAGCCCCCACCTCGTGGACCCCCTCGAGCCCTCACTGGACGAGCACTACCACCCCCACGGGGGAAAATTTGTTCACAAACTTTATTTGCATCCGATATTTCCTTAACAGATTCATTCAGCTCATCCCCAAACAGAAAACTAGAAAAGGGCTTGTTCGACGAACACAAATAAGAATAGGATGAACTTAAGTCGGGCCTAATAAGCTCCCTGCGCCTATGATTAAGCTCGACATTGGCTTGCCCTAACAGCGCTTGAGCTGTCAACATGTCCGTTGACATACGCTCCATGGACTCAGCCGTGAAATCAGATGGCTTCATATTCATAAAATTAGTGGCAATGTTACCCAGACCGGAGCCTGCAGCCACCAAAAACGACTGGGCTGTTTGCATTTTTGAGTCCATGCCCCTAGTAGTGGGCAGCATCTTGTTCCAGATCACCTGATTGACCTTAACCTGGTCCAAGCCTTCACAATTGGATGGGGTCTGGAAATACTTAAGCTTAGCCTCCCGAACTTCGTCTACCATTTTGTTACGAAAAGCAAAATTTACTAGCCGAGCCATACTACTTGGGACAGCTTGGCCTTTCCTGGCCTCAACCTGCAACTCACTAAAGTACTGGTCCACAAGAGGGAGTACATTTTGGTCAACATTTGGACCAGCTTGGGCAGACCCACCCGCGGTGGGCTGGGAAGAGGCGCTGGCAACACCAGCCTTACTATTAATTTGCTTAATAGCTTCATCAACATCAAAACTCAGCTCGTGACTTTTTGAACCAGAACTTGCAGAGGCTGAGCTAGTGGAAGGTAGCGGCTGCGCCGCTGGGGGATAGCCATGGTCAATGGCATCAAACTCATCAAATTCATAATCCTCCCCGGCATCATAAGTGCCCATAAACTCACTAAATTTTTGTGAAAACATAGCGTCTAAATCAGCCAAAAAGGCATCACGGCCTTGTTCAGAATTAAGACCCGACGGGCCTGGGGTAGGATCATCAGAATTACCTGAACTAGGTGGAGGACCTTGGTCACTACCAACGGCCGCCGACTGCCGGGTGACAACAGAGCCACTGTTACTAGTTGCAGAAGAACTGCCTCCAGCACTGGAACCGCTGCTCTTCGTCTTTGAAGTAGAAGAAGACTTGCGTCCGCTCCGAGCGTCCTTCTTATCACCAGCATCCTTCTTCTCCTCCATAACACGTGGCGAGCCGTACCAAGCGAAGAAAATGAAGAAATTAACAGAAAAGTTTGACACGTCCGATCGATGTCAAAGCGCGTAGCAGGATGATTTGACGCATGCGCAGTAGCGATCTCGCGAAGTCTCGCGACTTGCTGACACCTGGCGGTGGAATCAGAGGTGGAGTAGGCCGATGGAACAGCCATAACCAACAGTCTGCGTTGTGGACATCATTACACTGTCCCACTGGGCCTGGGTATTTTTATAATAGACCGAGCGCCATTTCTTTCTTTTTGTGTATACCACATGTCTGAAATGAAACAAAAAAATAAATTTACTGTATTGATTAGTCCCAAAAAAAGTAAGTATTGGTAAAGATATATGAAATTTAATTGATCACTAAAGTACACAAAAAGCTATTGGGATAGCATAGACAATGAACTTCAATACCACTTCATTCATTAAGAAAATCTTATCAAGAAATTATTCATTTCAGAGAGTTAGTCATTATAACGGGGACCATTAGATATTTTGGGGAAAGGTGGGCTTGGGCAGTTTTCCTTGATTGGAAATTGTCCCAAATTAAGTAATTACTCTCGCCGTTACAGTGAAATAATTAATTTCTTGCCGAGGAAAACTCCCAAGCCCCCCCCCCCCAACCTTAAATGAAATGGTAACACCCCAGTTACTGCAGATGTCACTTCTCCATTTGCCTGTCATAGATTCTCCAATGCCGAGGGTTTGTGGCTGCACAGCCTATGTTTATGATCATGTCTTCTGTCATGTGGCAGGGTGCTAATTGCCATCAGAGGGCCGACCAGACGAGTTTGGGGGGGCTTTTACTGAACTTTATTTTTCGCTTGCGAAACGTTGACGAACAATTTTTTTTCACATGTGAACACCCCACAAACTCTTTTAATTGCAATTTTAACATTACGGTACCCCAGCTATAGGTCATTAGGTGGAAAAACCTGGGAGGGGGGTGGTCAGGTTGATTTATTTTTCGTAAGATGGATGTAGGGATCGGCGGAAATTCGCTTCAGATGTATGGTGGGATGCAAAAGAAATCGCTTTAGATGTACGGGGGGCATTATCGCTCCATGAAGGCTTACGCATTGTAATAATAAAATTTTTATTTGATGCATGTGGGGTGGGTAAAAAATTTGCATTTAATGCATGGGGGGGTCGAAAATAATTCACTTTAGATGCATGAGGGGGGTCAAAAATGTAACCTGACCACCCCACCCCCAGGTTTTTAAATGGAATAGCCCTGAGGTGTCAAGAGGGAAACAAACTTTTTTTTTTCACACAAAAATGACAAAATGCCATAGCCCCCCCCCAAAGATATTATAGCCCTTTCACACTGACGTAATGACTATGCAAGAATCAGCAGGCCAGTGCAGTTTTAAATCCGCAGGTCAGTACGCAAATGAACTGCTATTGAGCTGATGATCACTGGTGTATTTACCACGTTCTGAATGGCGTACAGGCTCGTACAATGTCGTACAGACCTCGTTTTGTGTCGTCCACAGTGCCTGTAATCTCGTGCCATTGCGTACATTTCGTGTTAATTTAGCAGGGATACCATAAAACCTCGTACAGATAAACCACCAGCACCCGCAAGAAAAAATTAAACATGTTTAATTTTTCTGAAAAATCTGACGTACTGCTACTGATGACTGCTGATGACTGCTGATTCATTATCAATCATTTCGTATGCCCCCTCGTAGGGTTGCTGGTTAAATAATTGGCCTATAGGCTATACGAGCCTGAACGAAGTTGGTGTGAAAGGGGCATTACTGAAGTGAAGCAATCATCACAAGCTATCACAGGCAGCAATTGCACCATGGTGTCCTTATTATGACCGCCGCCAGCGCTGGCGCGGTCATTTTGCTTTTACCCCCGTATTGTACCATTTAACTCACATTTTTGGGGATGGATAGAACAAGTTACACTCAATGTACAATCATGAAAGTTGCTATATAAACATAACTTTACATTCTTTACTCAACCCCTGAAAACCAGAATGATCCAAGGGGTCTTTCATACCTTTCTGAGATTCATGATTTTTCAGTGAAACACCCCACCTTATTGTTATTTTGGCTATCTGAATGTTGTTTTCGTGATTTTTGGCACTGTGCCAGATTAGACCTGCTTGGACCGCTTGACTGCTGGGGGATGTCTCAAAAGCAGCCAAACTCTTATTGATCGCCTTTTATGCGGTCACATGGCGGGATTTCATGTGTCGGAGGGTGTCGGAGGATTTATGTGGCGGAGTTGTAGACAAAGGTAATCAATGATGGCAGTCAATGATGGCAGTCAATGATGGCAGTCAATGATGGCAGTCAATGATGGCAGTCAATGATGGCAGTCAATGATGGCAGTCAATGATGGCAGTCAATGATGGCAGTCAATGATGGCAGTCAATGATGGCAGTCAATGATGGCAATCAATGATGGCAATCAATGATGGCAATCAATGATGGCAATCAATGATGGCAATCAATGATGAAGATAGATAGATAGATAGATAGATAGATAGATAAGGTATCTACTGAGGATAAGGGGGCGACCATTTAATATCTCCTAAGAATAAGGGGGCAACCATTTAATATCTACTAAGGTGCTAAGATAACAAAAGTACATGCATGAATGAACCAAGGGGGCAACCATTTAATATCTACTAAGCAATGATGATAGATATAGATAGATAGATACATAGATAGATAGATAGGATAAGGGGCGACCATTTAATATCTACTAAGGAGGTGGCGACCATTATTACTAAGAATGTATGAACCAAGGGGGCAACCATTTAATATCTACTAAGCAATGCTGATAGATATACATAGATAGATAGATAGATAGATAGATAGATAGGATAAGGGGGCGACCATTTAATATATACTAAAGAGTGGGCGACCATTATTACTAAGAATAAGGGGGCAACCATTTAATATCTACTAAACCCCCCGCGGACATGGGGACATGCCCCCCCGGACATGGGGACATGGGGACATGCCCCCGGGGACATGGGGACATGCCCCCGGGGACATGGGGACATGCCCCCGGGGACATGGGGTCATGCCCCCGGGGACATGGGGACATGCCCCCGGGGACATGGGGACATGCCCCCGGGGACATGGGGACATGCCCCCGGGGACATGGGGACATGGCCCCCGGGACATGGGGACATGCCCCCGGGACATGGGGACATGCCCCCGCGGACATGGGGACATGCCCCCGCGGACATGGGGACATGCCCCCGCGGAAATGGGGACATGCCCCCGCGGACATGGGGACATGCCCCCGCGGACATGGGGACATGCCCCCGCGGACATGGGGACATGCCCCCGCGGACATGGGGACATGCCCCCGCGGAAATGGGGACATGCCCCCGCGGACATGGGGACATGCCCCCGGGGACATGGGGACATGCCCCCGGGGCCATGGGGACATACCCCCGGGACATGGGGACATGCCCCAGGGGACATGGGGACATGCCCCAGGGGACATGGGGTCATGCCCCCCGGGGACATGGGGACATGCCCCCGGGGACATGGGGACATGCCCCCGGGGACATGGGGACATGCCCCCGGGGACATGGGGGCATGCCCCCGCGGACATACATGGGGACATACCCCCGGGGACATGGGGACATACCCCCGGGGACATACCCCCAGGGACATGGGGACATGGGGACATGGGGGCATACCCCCGGGGCCATGGGGACATACCCCCAGGGACATGGGGGCATACCCCCGGGGACATACCTCCGGGGCCATTGGGACATACCCCCGGGACATGGGGACATGCCCGCGGGGACATGCCCCCAGGGACATGGGGACATACCCCTGGGGACATGCCCGGGGGACATGGAGACATGCCCCCGGGAACATGCCCCGCGGACATGGGGACATGCCCCCGCGGACACGGGGACATGCCCCCGCGGACACGGGGCCATGCCCCCGTGGACACATAACTGAACTGCATCACTGCCTTGCATTACAACACTGCAGTCTGCATTGCAGCTCTGTGTTACTGCACTGCGTCACAGAACCTCATTACTGCAATGCATTACAGCACTGCAGCACAACACTTCATTACTGCACTGTATTTCAACAGTGCTTTTTTGCACTGCATAACTGCACTGCATTACAGACCACATCACAGCACTGCTTACAACACTGCATAACTGCACTGCATAACTGCACTGCATAACTGCACTGCATGACTGCACTGCATAACTGCACTGCATTACTGCATGCTTTGCATCACTCTATTACAGCACTGCATTACAGCAATGCATTACAGCACTGCATTACACTGCATTATTGTACTGCATTACATCACTGCCTCACTGCATTACTTTACAACATAATTACAACAATGAATCATTGTGCTGCATTACAGCAACGTGTTATTGGACTTCTTTCTGTATTCTGCATTAAAGCACTGCACTACAACACTGCATTACAGCACTGTATTACAGCACTCTATTACAGCACTGTATTACAGCACTATATTACAGCACTGCATTACAGCACTGCATTACAGCGCTACGTTACAGCACTGCATTAAAGCACTACATTACATTACAGGTCAGGCGGCAGGTCGGTTGGCTTACTTTTCATGACAGTTTACTGACATGGGCGAGTTTATACCAAAGGGTGTTCATATATATATATATCAAAAGGTGTATATATACTGTACCAATGGTTTTACACACCCCTGGGTCCACACACACCCATGGGCGTACACTCACCCATGGGAGTACACACACCCATGGGTTTACACACACCCATGGGCGTACACACACCCATGGGCATACACTGACCGATGGGCATACACACACAGATGGGCATACACATGGGCGTACACACAGATGAGTGTACAGGTGGGCATACCCACACAGCTAGGCGTACAGGTGGGCCTGCACTGACAGATGTGTGTGTACACACAGGTGGCCCTGCAGACACACATGGGCGTCCACACACACATGGGCATCCACACTGGGATGGGCATACAGATGGCCATGCACATACAAATGGGCATGCACACACAGATGGGCATGCACGCACAGATGGGCTTACACACACTGACGGGCGTGCTGATATGGGCGTATACATGCAGATGGCTGTACATATGGGCATGCGCACACAGATGGCCATATCAATGGGCGTGCACACGAAGGTGGCTGTGCACACACAAATTGGCATACTCACACAGACGGTCGTACTCCCAGCTAGGTGTAAAGGGGGGCGTGCACACTAAGAAGGCATGCACTCACAGATGAGGGTACCAACACAGATGGGCATACACTCGAGAGATGGGCATAGGCCTACAGGTGGGCGTACACATAGATGGGTGTACAGGTGGGCGTGCCCACACAGATAGGCATTCAGGTGGACATGCCCACGCAAATGGGTGCGTACACAGATGGGTGTGTACACACAAATTGGCGTGAACACACAGATGGGCATGCCAGACGAGCTACAGATGGGCGTACACTTGACGATGGCCGTACACAGGCATGCACAATGGATGTACACATATACGCCCCTCGAATAAACCCCCCGTCAAATAGAGGCCCCACTGCGCCATGGACAACAACGAATATATATCTATTTATTATTATTATTATACGACTGAGCTTTTTTAAGCCAGGTCCAAACAAGCTGCACTCAAAACACAAATTGTTATTCATCTTTTATGGATCGACACAGTCACACTTGATTGCACTTGATCAGCAAAAGGCGTCCAGCAGCGCCGGCGGTCATATTATCATCGCTTGCGATTCTAGTTAAAATTCAAAATGATGTGCTGTCCTGGTAATCTACTATTAATTAACATTGTAGTCTTATTCACTCCTAGGTATTCACTATTCAGAGCTTCTAACTAATGACACTGACACTCAGTGACAGTAAGTACTGTTTTGTAATTTTATCAACTGATAGTCTCACATACCATTATAGGCTGTTTCAGCCTGTAATATAGGCTGACAGTGGGAATAGTTACAGATGGCAGCTCAGCATGTTTGTATTGGTGGCCTGCATGTCCAACTTACTCAGATAATGAAACATTTGTCACGAAAACGCCATAATGGATTGGCTATTGACGTTTCCGAACTTGCTTGATGCCAACCATCCTCCCAGCGGAGTGCGCCCAATCTCGTGACTGACCTATATACTTGTTCTTGTGACACATGACCTATATATATTCCCGCCAAGCAAGTCGTCAGTCGAAACAGGTCAATGGAACAGTAATAAGTAGGACCACAACAACTCGTGGCATAGCCCAAACGCTCGGCCTACCTGATGTTTTAGTAATACACGAAGTTCGCTAGCCCAAACGCTCGGATCTGGCGTAGATTGTGTATTACTAAAACATCAGGTAGGCCGAGCGTTAGGGCTACTCTTGGTCATGTGACATTTGTTGACGTTTTGGCGGTCTTGACCATAGAAATACATAGAACGGACATGAGGCTCTGGCAGATGAAGCAACCAAATCCACCATCTTGGAACTGACCTGTATCCTGACACAATCGTACCATGACGTCACCAATAGCAGTGATGTCACTATAATAATGGCATGATGTCACATCATAATTAGTCTATTGTGACGTCATGTCTCAGGGCAGTTCCAATATGGCGGATTTGGTGACCTCATCTTGAGGTGGCTTCATACAGCCTCATGTCCGTTCTATGTATTTCTATGGTCTTGACAACTCCGGACGACATATTTTCAACGATCGGTTCGGATAGTTTTTAAGGTGTACGGTCAACTAGGCGACAAACCAACTAGGCGACACCCATCAGAACCAACTAGGTGACAAGAAATATGGAAATTTCATACCAGTGCAAACTAGGTGACAAACAGTTCCAACTACAGTGTGTCTCATCTACCATGCGAACTGAAATATGGCACTGATTTGACAGCCTGTATAAAAGCAATGCATGGCCTAAGGGGTGGCAATGGCACCAATTTGTCTGGAACTAATCCAGGAGTGGTGCTGCAGTGCATTTTTGTGACGTCACGACAATTGGGCCCATTATTATGGTCGCGTCATGAATGTAAACAAGTAAAATTAGCAGCCGTCATATGAAATTGCTTGAAAATCGGCAAAAAAAGGGCGCTAAAACATCGCGAAAACATGATATTCACATTGCAAAATGGCTAATCTATGCAGAGGTAGGTGTATTTCTGATGTGGGACTTCTTGAAGCTAAGGAATCAGGCCAAACACCAGTTCGCATGTTGGATGAGACAAACTGTAGGTGACACAAATTTACACAGCACTTCCAACTAGGTGACACAAGTTCACAAAACACATCCAACAAGGTGACAATACATTTCCTAATCGACCACCATTGAAGGTGATCTGTCACCTGGTTGGTATCCCAGTAAAATATGTGTCACCTGGATGGTATCTGGGGGGTATCTGCTGTCACCTAGTTGTCCAAAGAGTGTAGCCTAGTTGGTATGTCACCTAGTTGGTTGTCGCCTAATTGGTAGGGTTGTAGCCTAGTTGTCTGTCGCCTAGTTGACCGGCAATCGTTTTTAAGGATATCTAACTCTGCAAACCCATCAGAACTTGTTCGGGTGTAATAGATTCATGAGCACAGTGAATTTGTCACGCGTGACAATCTACATTTTTCACAGAATCAGTGTCCGACAGGCGACGCCATGAAAAAACGAGCTGACTTTCGTCCACAAAAGCCCGTGCACCTTTTTTGTTTACCAACCGATCGCCACAAAATTTGTACACAATCAAGAAAACATGTTTACTGACCTCCAAAAAAAAGGTGCAAAGGATCCGCTTTAAATTCGATCTTCAGGGGCGTCACTTCATTCTCAATTTGCAGCCAGATTTCGCCCGACAACAATCATTAGCTATGTATTTCTGGGCAAAAGGCATCGAATGAAGCATCATCACACTGGCAATAAACAGCAACAATGTCCGACAGCGAAAAACGATGGGCCGTTGCATTTGGAACGACGTTGTGGTCACATGATCGAGCCAACCAATCAGCGTCGATCGGATTGAGTTTTGCGTCAGATCAGATTGAGTGCTGAAGCGCCCAATGTCTGGCGTAATACACGAAGTTCGCCAGTCATCAGGCTAGAAGTTCGCCAGTCATCAGGCTACTCGTGGCACCTCCTCCAGCATTTGGAGTCAGCAGTGCAACAGTGGTGTGCAGTCAAAACGGCGATGATGCTGATTGGTCAATTTAATCACATGACCAAGCCAACCAATCAGAAATTGGTGGCCTATAAACACATCCCAAGACGCGGGAAATGTAGTCAGGAGCGGCCGCCAGCTTGTCACTGAATCAGAACTTCAGCCTGAGATCGCTGCCAGTTTACCCACAGACGACAGACTTGCAACTGTCAGAGGTTTCCATGGACATAGTGACCAGCTGAAACTACTCGGGGGAAAATGGCTGCCAGCGGAGTTCCTAATGTGACAGACTTTCGTGAGAGCATAAAGAATACTCTCTATGGTGAGAGCGACACTGACAGCAGCGCACACTCTTCACCAAGATATTTAGAGGGCCCAAACATGCCAAATGATTCGTTAGTGAGTGGTGGTTCGCCAGATAAAAACAGCCAGGCTCATGCTATGGAGGCGGTCGGAGGGCTGGACATTAGGAGTCAAAAACATTCACTAGAACAGTTGAAAGACATGGCTCCTTCTATGTGGAATGATAGTAAATCTCGTCATGTTTATAAAGGGTTTAATGTCACAAGATATATAGTGGAAAATCAGTTTATATTCAACCCCCAGCTTGACCAGGATTTCCTTCTCCTGACCGAATTACTTGGTGGAACAAACAGGGGCAGTGAATGGTAAGTGCGTTTTGATTTTGATTTGTTTATTTGACACATTTTGGCAGGGCAGTTTTTAAGAGAATTTCAGTGAGGATTTTGGCCGAAAAGGCTGTGGCGTCAGAGACGTGATGTGCGGGGTGAAAAGATTTCTAATTACAACTATTCTCACAAGTAAATAATTCAATGAATTATAGATTAAAATTTCATCAATATAATCCAGTTCAGGGTTTAGTTATAAGGGCCAAAGACCAAAACGGCCATATTGGTTTTGCAAAAAAGGCCACACAGAACGGCCACCCAAAACGCTCATACTATTTTTTTAGTGGTATTTAGACTAGCCCTTGGCTAGTCTATAGGGATACTAGGTGTCGTCCAGTTCCGAGTCTACCATCTCCATGGCAACCACAGTAGTAGTACTGTCTATTTACACAAGGTGGCTACACTTTCTTCTTCTTCTTATTGGGAGTTCTCTCCTGTGTTTTGGAGCTCCCCTATTGATAGTTATGATATGGTCAATGATGTCAATCAATGTTAGTCAGTGATGTCAGCCGGGATAGCAACCAGTGATATCAACCAGTGATGTCAGCCACTGATGTCAGACGGTGATGTCAGCCACTGATGTCAGCCGGTGATGTCAACCAGTAATGTCAGCCACTGATGTCAGTCGGTGATGTCAGCCACTGATGTCAACCAGTGATGTCAGCCGGTGATGTTAGCCACTGATGTCAGCCACTGATGTCAGCCACTGATGTCAGCCGGTGATGTCAGCCACTGATGTCAACCAGTGATGTCAGCCGGTGATGTCAGCCACTGATGTCAACTAGTGATGTCAGCTGGTGATGTCAGCCACTGATGTCAGCCACTGATGTCAGCCACTGATGTCAGTCGGTGATGTCAGCCACTGATGTCAACCAGTGATGTCAGCCGGTGATGTCAGCCACTGATGTCAGCCACTGATGTCAGCCAGTGATGTCAGCCAGTGATGTCAGCCACTGATGTCAGCCGGTGATGTCAGCCGGTGATGTCAGCCGGTGATGTCAGCCACTGATGTCAGCCGGTGATGTCAGCCGGTGATGTCAGCCGGTGATGTCAGCCACTGATGTCAGCCACTGATGTCAGCCACTGATGTCAGCCGGTGATGTCAGCCGGTGATGTCAGCCACTGATGTCAGCCACTGATGTCAGCCGGTGATGTCAGCCGGTGATGTCAGCCACTGATGTCAGTGATGTCAGCCAGTGATGTCAGCTGGTGATGTCAGCCGGTGATGTCAGCCGGTGATGTCAACCAGTGATATCAGCCACTGATGTCAGCCGGTGATGTCAGCCACTGATTTCAGCCACTGATGTCAGCCACTGATGTCAGCCGGTGATGTCAGCCACTGATGTCAGCCGGTGATGTCAGCCACTGATGTCAGCCGGTGATGTCAGCCGGTGATGTCAGCCAGTGATGTCAGCCGGTGATGTCAGCCAGTGATGTCAGCCAGTGATGTCAGCCACTGATGTCAGCCACTGATGTCAGCCGGTGATGTCAGCCACTGATGTCAGCCACTGATGTCAGCCGGTGATGTCAGCCGGTGATGTCAGCCACTGATGTCAGCTGGTAATGTCAGCCACTGATGTCAGCCAGTGATGTCAGCCACTCATGTCAACCGGTGATGTCAGCTGGTGATGTCAGCCATTGATGTCAGCTGGTGATGTCAGCCACTGATGTCAGCT
This sequence comes from Platynereis dumerilii, assembly GCA_026936325.1. Lineage (NCBI taxonomy): Eukaryota > Metazoa > Annelida > Polychaeta > Phyllodocida > Nereididae > Platynereis > Platynereis dumerilii. The sequence goes on from JAPTHN010000008.1 coordinate 8,018,745, forward strand.
GGTGATGTCAGCCACTGATGTCAGCCAGTGATGTCAGCCAGTGATGTCAACCAGTGATGTCAGCCAGTGATGTCAGCCACTGATGTCAGCCGATGATGTCAGCCGGTGATGTCAGCCACTGATGTCAGCCGGTGATGTCAGCCACTGATGTCAGCCAGTGATGTCAGCCGGTGATGTCAGCCGGTGATGTCAGCCGGTGATGTCAGCCACTGATGTCAGCTGGTGATGTCAGCCACTGATGTCAGCCGGTGATGTCAGCCGGTGATGTCAGCCGGTGATGTCAGCCACTCATGTCAACCGGTCATGTCAGCCACTGATGTCAGCCGGTGATGTCAGCCACTGATGTCAGCCGGTGATGTCAGCCACTGATGTCAACCACTGATGTCAGCCGGTGATGTCAGCCGGTGATGTCAGCCGGTGATGTCAGCCACTGATGTCAGCCAGTGATGTCAGCCACTGATGACAGCCGGTGATGTCAGCCGGTGATGTCAGCCGGTGATGTCAGCCACTGATGTCAGCTGGTGATGTCAGCCGGTGATGTCAGCCACTGATGTCAGCCGGTCATGTCAGCCGGTGATGTCAGCCACTGATGTCAGCTGGTGATGTCAGCCACTGATCTCAGCCATCGATGTCAACCGGTGATGTCAGCCACTGATGTCAACCACTGATGTCAGCCGGTGATGTCAGCCGGTGATGTCAGCCGGTGATGTCAGCCACTGATGTCAGCCGGTGATGTCAGCCACTGATGACAGCCGGTGATGTCAGCCAGTGATGTCAGCCGGTGATGTCAGCCACTGATGTCAGCTGGTGATGTCAGCCACCGATGTCAGCCACTGATGTCAGCCGGTCATGTCAGCCGGTGATGTCAGCCACTGATGTCAGCTGGTGATGTCAGCCACTGATGTCAGCCAGTGATGTCAGCCACTGATGTCAGCCAGTGATGTCAGCCACTGATGTCAGCCACTGATGTCAGCTGGTTATATGATGTCAGCTGATGAAGTCAGCCAATGATGTCAGCTGGTGATGTCAGCCGATGATGTCAGCCAGTAATGTCAGTCAGTGATGAGGTGAACAAACTGCTGATCGACCCCCTGCTAGTCTTGCATATGGAAATATGCTCCCGTCTAGTTTTGTTACTAATTGTATATTATCATATGACAATAGCTATACTCAGGGCAGTCAGTATATATTGTTAATATATACACTGACTGTCCCGAGTATATGATCATGTAATAATGCACAATTAGCAACAAAAATACCACTAAATAACTAGTATGGCCGTTCTGAGTGACAGTTCTGTGTGGCAATATAGAACGGCCGTTATAACCATACTCCCTCCAGTTCTACTGCTGATTGCTACATTTTAGCAATTTTAGTCCTCAATTACTGTGTGAAATAGCTGAAATTTAGAAACAAAGAGCACCTACTGGTGGGGCAAATCTCTGTCAGTGGTGGGGATTTTGCAGGGTCTGGTGGGCCAAATCCCCACCACTTTTATACTTAAAAAATGGCCTGCATATTGGCATACATTAGGGTGTTTCAGGTGCCCCCAATATTTTCCAATCCAGCTTGACCTTGGTCTGGTATTGCAGTTTATATAGTAAAAGTCACATGTAAAATGTTGGACCATTTTATAAATACCTAGCTTTACCAGAATTCACTTGAACTTTATAATGTTATTCCCCATTGGCGAACCTGCAAATCCTGAAGATATTGCAAAAATCGATGAAGGAATATATATTTTTTCTTCAATCCATAGTTCCTGAGTAAGTTTTTGGAGGGCAATTCAAATTTGACATCAGCCATGTTATAGCAGGCAGGGCCAGTCCTAGCTTTATGAAGGTTTTAGCCAAACCATTAGCCAAATTGAAAAAGCTTTAGCCAAATTCCGGTATTTATAGCCCAATATTTTGACTCAAAACAAAGATGGACGGATGATTGGGGGCTTTACGTCAAAAGGTCAATAAAGTTACCAGAAGAGTCAGGATGCAGAGGGGTAAAAAATGTGTTGAAAAATTTGGCAGCAGACAAAATATCAAAAAATAAATTTGTTTCATGGTCACTTGATAGCCAAAGTTTTAGCCAAACTGAATTTTTTTTAGCCATATGAATCATGAATTAGCCATTGGCTAATTGGCTAATGGGTAGGACAGGCCCTGGCAGGTTTTCCTTCTGAGCTGGGAGGTGTTGAAATTCCCAAAATTCAGCCATTTTACGCAGATTTTCGCGAATTTGACAGCTTCTGGCATCTTGGCAAGTGGGGTTATGCAAAAAATAACACCAGATTCGAATTGCCCTCCCAAAAGTGACTCAGGAACTATGGATTGAGAAAAAAATATTGATTTCTTCATTGGTTTTTGCAATTTATTGAGGATTTGCATGTTCGCCAATGGGGAATTACATTATAAACTTCAAGTGAATTCTGGTAAAGGTAGGTATTTATAGAATGGGCCAAAATTTTACATGTGACTTTTACTATATAAACTGCAATACCAGACCAAGGTCAAGCTGGATCGGAAAATATTGGGGGCACCTGAAACACCCTAGCATACATGTACAGGATTGCGCAGAAAGTCAGTCAGGGGCATAGATTTTTCGTATTTGTAGGGGGGAATGATTTCGGTGAATGCAAATTTTGCGCGAGGCCTAACCACTAACGGGCCGGGCACTTCAGGTGGTGATGAATTTTCATGGACATACCAAGCTGCCGCTGCCACTGAAAGGTACTGCAAATGACTAAGCACATGCTGAAATAACCTTAGAGAACATCCATATATTTTTGGTTACTTTGTAACACAAGAGGTTTTCATTTTGGATTCTTGAGATGTCGGCCATTAGGCCATCTCTGTTGCTTACTCTTATGTCATTTATAGGAGAGACTCCACTCACTTAGGAGCAGAATGCTGCCATAGTGCCCCCGGGCATAGTGCCATTCACTGGAGGCAGCCATAGTGGTGCCACTACGCATGCCTGAACTGGGTGGCCAAGCTCCACCCCCTGCCAAGTGCAGGAGCACTCATAGTCTCATACCGCACCTGACTGACAAGCTAGTCGGCTGTTTTTAAAAAGCAGGCGAGTTAGCGAGGCTGCAGACTGATTAAATTAAAAGTCGAATTGGCTTCTAGGTCAGTGGAACTGCTGCCTTTCAGGTATGCGCTGTTGCCTGTCAGGTCTGCGCTCAGCAGAACTCAGCAGGACTAAGCTGGGCTGCTTCAAAACTGCTCTTATGCGCGTACCTTACATGCAGCACACCCAGTGAAATGTTGCAGTCTGCTCGCTGACGCTCGCAACTTGTATTGAGCAGGCTGCTGTAGCCCTGATACCGCACAACTTGCTCTCAAGGGGGAGTGCAAGACGGGGTGCACATGGAATGACACTGGGAAGGTGGGGAGTGAGAGCTCTGCAAGCTGAATGCATACCGCACAGACAACATACAGACTGTTCACTCCCATCCTCCATGCTGTCGGGTGTGGTAAGACCTCCATATGGAATCACTAGCCCTGAAGACTGAAGGATGGTTCACTCTCAGTCAATATTGACTTTGCAATAGATATTGATGTCGCACTTAATATCGATATTGCAATAAATATCGTTATTGCAACTTTTTTTGCAGTGTCGCATATCGCAACTTTTCTCAATATTGCCAAGCCCCAGCAAATTGACGCATAAATAGATATACAGCCATGGCCGTAAGTTTTCACTCAGCAGCCATGCTTCACTATGGTGCTATAATTTTGACTAATCATAACAAAGCAAATACTTGCTCAATCTTCACCAAAATGTCAGGAATTATATATAGTTAGTATGTATTTGGAGGTGTTCTGATAGAAATTGTTTAATGGAATAATGTTACATCATAGCTGTGAGGCAAAGTACTGAATTATTTGAAATTTAAGCATATGATCAGTTCTGTTCCTATATTGTCAGTCACATGATAGTAATATTCACCAAAGTGTCTGGATGTGTTGGGCACACACCAAAATAAACTTTCATGACAAAATTACAAATAAACGCAACTTTAACGTTGCTTGATCGGTTTTCGCTTGATGTGTTTATGATTAGAAAAATTGTTAATTTCTGACGTAAGAATAAAGTAGTGAATTGTTTTTCTTATTATGAAATTTAATTAGTTTAATAAAATTCCACATCTATGGAAAGCATTTGACACAATTTTAATTCAAAAGAAGAAGTGCAGTTATTTCCTGCAACTACATAAAATTTCGCCATATTTAAAGAAAAAATCAGTTCTAGTAAAACCCGATGAACGAAAAATTTAACCATGTATTTTATAGTAATTTTGTCATGAATATAATAAAATGCTTAATTTCATGTGTACACAACACATCCACAAACTTTGGTGGCTTTTACTGCCATGAGAATAACATATAGCATCATAATTGATTTTATGCTCAAAATTTACTTAATCATTATTTTGCCTCACGATTACTGTGAAAATATCATTTAATGCAATTATTTCTACCAGAACACCACCTACACTGTACAAACTATAATTGCTCACGATTTAGTGAAGATTGAGCAAGTATTTGCTTTGTTATGATTGGTCACAACATAAAGCTATAAGGGAAAGAGGGCACGGCCGGCTAAATCAAAGGTTCACTCAGCGTCTCTCATGAGACTATAACAATGTGTGAAAAATTACAAGTATTAGTTAAAAAACCCCTTCTTAATGACATTTTAGTGATCTAATGACCCTCCTAACGGTCTCCAGTGGCTAAATATCACAACAATTTCTCTGTTTAGCATTGTAAGAAATAAGAAATGTTTTATATCTATCTATCTATCTATTTAGCTATCTAGCTATCTATTTATGAATCGATCAATCAATCAATCAATCAATTAATCAATCAACTAACCAACCTATCCATCTATCTATCTATCTATCTAGCTATCTATCTAGCTATCTGTCTATCTATCTGTCTATCTATCTGTCTATCTATCTGTCTATCTATCTGTCTATCTATCTATCTATCTGTCTATCTATCAGTATATCTATCTATCTATCTATCTATCTATCTATCTATCTATCTATCTATCTATCTATCTATCTATCTATCTATCTATCTATCTATCTGTCTATCTATCAGTATATCTATCGTCTTTCTATCTATATGTAGCTTTGTGCTGCTGGGTGTTTATGAAATGTCATCATAAAAAACATGTATTTTGATTATAACGATTGCTTATCTTCAAATGTCAGTTTAAAACATATATGGTTGTAAAAATATCTGTATCAGCCAAAGACAATGTTAGTATCTAGAAATGGTAGTTGGTTGTGTTAAAATAAAAATTTTTTTTGCAAAGAAATGAAGTTCTCTCTTGGTCTGATTGGTAGTTTATTTGCTTAAAATTCACGATGTGCGCACCCTTGCGCACTTTTCTAATGTGGCCTATCATATCAACTAATATTTAAAGTTTAATATCCCAAAATATCAAATTCGCCAAACGTGTCCCTGTAAAGATATGACAGGTTTAATTAATAAAGACTATTTTCATTAGTTTTTTAATGGAGGTGTGTACACATCTCCATTTATGCAGCCACTTTGACAAAATGGCAAGTTTTGGCTTGAAATTTGAGCATTTTCAGAATGTCTTTTGGACCCTGACTTGGCAATTGTGTTTGGCAAGCATCTGGCATGGAAATGAATAGCCGGCATGTTGTTATTTGGACGTGACTTCGTTTTTATCTTGCTTTAATCCACTACGGGCAGCATCACACATTGTGTATTGGCCACTGTGCCTAAACTATTGCACTTGTATGTATGATATTTGGCACATTGATGGGTCTTGTAGAATATATGTGTCTTTTGGTGTTCATATTTAAGCAATTGGTACTGTTTTTGTAAAATATTGGAAATTGAAAATAATAATTTTTTTTTCCTTTCCGGAGCAGAACTCCGAAACAGTTGTACCTATGAACATGAAAATCTGCCATATTGTGCATTGAATAATCTAAATGTGCCTTTAGGCGGTCTTAATACTCTAACAGAAATTAGTAAGAGCAAATTCAGCAAAAATGTGAAAAAATTTATTTTTTCAATGATTCCGTCAATTTTGGAGTTAGACCTCGGAAATTTTACATTTAGGTGTCTAAATTATACCTCTTTAAATGACTAAACTCATTTGGAGGGCCAATCCTTTGAAGTTTTCATAAAAACCAAAAAAAACTGGAAAAATATTCGGATTTCTGATATTTTTCTTAAATTTTGGTTTTTAGCTAGCCGGAGGCGTAGCTATTGGAATGGGTGATGAGTATGTGGGATTCTGAAACCATAAACAAACCATGTAACCATGTAACCATGTAACCATGTAACCATGTAACCATGTTTCCATGTGAACCAAGAACAGGCTAGGTGGCAGCAGATCCACTGTATGTATGAAAATAGCCCTCTGGTGGATAAGCCTTGCAGTATCTTGAGTTCATTCCCTGACAGGTCTAACAGCAATTACTTTCAGGAGTGTAATTAGATACCATACAAATACAATGCATTGGATTTCCTGTGTCAATATGGTTTGATGCCAACGTCAGTTGTAACTAAGCTAAAACTGGGCATACAGTGTAGCACACAATGCCAATTTAAAACACTTGTATTCAACTGTGTAAACTTAATCCTGACCTATGGAAGGTTATATTTATAGTCAATCATCACACAAAGAGTGCCTCGGTGAGAAAAAAGTAGACCTTTGTGTGATGATTGAATATAAATACTTGTACTCAGATTTAACAATTCTGAATATAGACACTGTGAATGGTTGAATTGATAGGTGAGTCAAATGTAACATAGGCCTACACTACAGGTGTAATTGATTTTAGGCATACTAATCACAATGCAGTGGTTGTCGAAAATGATAATTAGCTCACCTGTTTAATATCAAGTTAGGACACCCCAGTGGCGCATTTAATCAGCCAATAGCCAGCTTCATAAAACAATATCAGGAAAGTCAGAGAGATAATAGTCTCAAGGTAGACAAAATTGGGCCTAATTCAATATAATTTGTATGAAATTATATCATTGTCAGTTAGTTTTTAAATGCCACCCAAAACTGTTCATGACTGAATGCAAGTATACAAAGCTACATGTATAGCTGAGAGACCTATGTGACTGTGAGACACCAGATGTAGACAAACAGATATATATATATATGCATAACAGGTAGAGCCAGGTAGGTGGTGTCCCTTCATAATATGAAACAAATTCATGATTTTGGATTGTCGTGATTTAGCATAGTTTCTCATATGCCATGTGTGTGCCATCTACCGACAAGGCTCTATCAGCTGAGTGGATCAGACCTATACCAGCTGGGCCTCTTCACTTAGGTTGCTGGTCTCTTGTGATATGGTAGAGAACCTTGATGGTATAGAAAGATTCCTGTCTTTTCTTTGATTTCCTATCAATCCTTTTTTAGAGGTGCTTGCTTTCATATTTCGTTTCCTATTTTACGACAGCAACAATTGATTTTGTGGATAATTTACAAGTTTAAAAAGAAGTGCCCCATAGTTTTAACTTCATGGAAATTCCATCAGTTAACACCAGGGGAAAAGTGGTGCTTGAATCCTTCAATCCCATTGGCGGATAGATTTCCCGACCTTGCCTCTGGTGGTCCAGCCAAGAGACAATCTGGAGTATGTTTGGTGAATTCAGTGTAACTTTAAGGCTTCACAAGTTTTTGAAATTAAAGTGCTATGTCTGCTTCATATGGAAAGCAAATTAAGCCTCACTGTTTACTGTTTTAACAAAAAGTTGTTCGGGGCCAATGTTCAAGCCACTCGGTGAAATGGGTTTATTTCTTAAATTTGTACTTCACTTGCAATAAATTGATAGAGTTCATATCATCTCAACTTATAATTAATGCCGGATCTTCCGATTTGCCATGTACATTCCTTCCTATTAAGACGGAAGCTCCCCCTTTAAAGTCCATCCACCTATCTATCTTATTTATTTATGTATCTGTCTAATTTCATTGTATTCTACTCTTTTTGCCTCAAATTTACAAGCAGCTTACTAGTTGCCTTTTTAGTTTTAAGATTTCATGATATTATTCACATTCTTCAATTGTTATTTACATGTCTTCAGTATGGATATACTATAGATTAGGTCAACATTGCTATCAACCCATTCCATGTTAATCACTGCCCCTTTAATATAATAGCAAATGGCTAGCTTTGAATCCGCGGATTCTTGTTTCAAAATTTAATGGTAATGAATAAATTGGTAAACTTCAGAAAATATTTTAGTTAAACATATTAGTAACTTTTATAGCCATAGATACTTTAGTTTAATGTAAATTTTGTGTTGGAACTCAGTTTTGTCTGAGCCCAGTGTCGGAGCCCATTGGATTTTAATGGGTGTAGGTAACTGTTATATCCAGTTTTCCATACTGAGACAGTTTATTCTATTAGTGGATAGAGCATGTCTTCCTCTAGGATTCCCAGTCTTCTCATTGTTTATCATATGATATTCACCAAAATGAATGTGCAGCTCCTTCCACAAAAAGGAGGTTGAGCTACCTTGCAGATCACACACATTTCCATGCATCATTTTAAAGCTATTTCCAAGTTCTTTTATGAAATGTATTCTTTTTTCCATATCGCATCTGCCAGATAGTCATTTTGTGGCTTGAAAATGGATTATTTGTAAAATTCTGAATTTAGCATGTACAATTAAAATATATTAACAACACCTGGTACTGGGCACTCAGGTAAATAATCATTTTCAGGGATATGAACTTCAACTCAGGGCACTACACCACCTTTATTTGAACCCCTGGGTTCTTGTTCATGATTTTTAACTTACATAATTAAGAATCACAGGTTATAATTGTCCTCTATTCTCGGGAGAAAAACTGACATGTAGGCCTCAAAAAGCTCTTTCTTATGGAATGAATCAATCTTCAGCATCTTTGGATCCCTTTGTTTAGATGCATGGCCTTGACAGGGGGATGCAGGCAGGATTGGATGAGGGGTAAGGGTTTTGAATTGTGCGGGCGAGACGCTGATTGGATGAAAGGCTACCGAGGGTAATAAATAAGCTATTAGCAAAGAGGCTAATACCGCGAAATTCAAAGGATTTTTTAAATTTTCTTAAGAAGATTTTGGCACAATTCTGTGTAACACATAAAATTAAGCAAATGGATCATGACCAAATGAAGTGTTCTATCCTGTTAAGTTATAGATCCATGGTCACAATAATTGCACCATAGTGCAGCATTGCAGATGAGTGAAAACTTACGGCCATGGCTGTACAGATAGATAGATAAGGGTGGATATATCTAATTGCATGAATTAGATGGATAGATTATGTAGATCAAATGGATAGATTACACAGATTAGTTAGATTACAAAGATTTATCAAAAGGGTTAGGTAAGTCACGGCAATGAGTTGCGATTTGGTACTTGAAATAATTTGTTACGTGGTCCAGAATTTCTGGGCAAGGTTAGCTCTGTTGTAGCACACTGGGTTGCCAATTGCTGCCGGACTCGCTGCCTGGGTCCGCCGTTTGGGAAATTACCGTCATTTGAGAACAATTGCAATTCCAGCTGTCCTGGCCCTGACAGGATGATAGAGTGTGTGGGGTTGATCCAGAGTCCGCGAAAAGTGCCGGTTTGCCGGTCAAAACCGGCAAAAATAGCTTGTGACCGGCAAAAATAGAGTGGTTACCTGCCCAAATGTCCGACAGGTTAGCTGGAGAGTCAATGAGCTGATTCAGCAACCAATGCAATTAGTGCTGGCCTTTGAAATCGCCAGTGCAATTGAAAACATCACTGACTCAAATTGGGAGACAGAGGTGTCAAATCGATTGCAATTAAACACAATAGTACTAATAGTAGTCAGTACCCCAGCAAATTGCAATCAGCATCATCTATGTATAAGATTTGAAGCCCCTGCAAGTTAAGGTATGTATCATAGCAGGGGTTCTGACGGGTTTTCTTCAGTAATGTGAAGTGATTTATACATGCTAATGAACATAGTAATAAATGTTGAACAATCAATGATTTTATGAAATAAACCCTACCTGGTCCAATTACAGCAACATAGTTATATTCCATAGAACATTTTTGAAATTTTGTAGGCTTGTAAACACAGGTTTAAGATTTTTTAAGTTTCTTGACAGCAATGAGGTAGGAGGTTCTATTTTTATTTTTAGAAGTTTGGAGTAACTTTTGAAATTAAAGTTACAGTTCTGAAGGCACACAAAATCAGGAATTAAAATAAGTTATATTGGAATTTCAGGCTCATAGGATTTTATTCGGGCAGACAGGATTTCATTCGGGCAGGTAAAATTCAAGATCTACCTGCCCGAATGTCCTGTGTGGCAAAATCACCTGTTTACAAAGTTTTCCACCAGGTGGAGTTCGGTATAAAGTCCTACTGCATGCCACCTGTGCTGATGTAAACAAAACCATGTGATAGGCTTTATGGTAATGAGCCATTTGCAACCCTGATTGGGCAGTCCTGGAGAAGGGGCGGGCTTTATATTCATGATTGAGGTAAGAGGGGGTGTATGAAAAAGGAGGGGGCGGAATTAGGACCATGGAAGAAATGACAGTGGAGAAATATTCAGGGAAAATCACAATTATTTTACCATTTTATTGAAAAGTGAAGTTAGTGACAATGCATTTTGCAAGCCTACACATTGAAAGGGCGCATCTTGGGAAACATATTGAAAGGGGAACCTTGTAAGTGACTGTAGGGTGAAGCAGCACTTTCAAGAAATTTCAAAAGTGTGTAAGTTTTCTTTCCAAGGAAAACTATATCACTGCTTCAGCAAGCTGAACTGCAGTGATAATAACTAACTTATTGATATAGGTTTGTCAAAATCTATAGAGTTAGTTGATACTGTGATACAACTTTATGCCAAGTTTGGAAGTGACCGTAGCCAGGGTTGCTGGATTTAAATCATTCGATTTAAATCATTGATTTAAATCATGATTTAAATCACTCAATAAAAATCATGATTTAAATCAAAGTTGTGATAAAAAGGCTTAAAAAAGCACAAATAAAGCTAGCAGTGAGATATTACAGCTTGCAACCTACCATTTAGCAATACTCTTTCATAAATATGTCTAATGACATATCACACAGGCCCCTTGTATATATATAAGATATAATTTTAGATATATGATAAAATATTTCTGATAAATATGTCCGAGTAGAATGACTACATATATGTAAATAAAGATTTAAGCAATTTTATTTCAATCATGGCATTCTCATGATTCTCTATAAAATTTAATTAGAAGGTTAAACGAACTTACTTGTTAAGTGAAGTTTGACCGGGATTCCATCGATGATCTGAAGGCGGCAGCAGAGTTCATACGAGAGAGGGCGCTTCGAGCATAAAACTTCAATCTTTAAAGTAGGCATTGGCGTCAGAGAACCGAAAAAGGGCTGGGAGAGGTGGGCGTATGAACTCTGCTGCCGCCTTCAGATCATCGATGGAATCCCGGTCAAACTTCACTTAACAAGTAAGTTCGTTTAACCTTCTAATTCCATCTCAGATCTTCGGCGGCAGCAGATTTCCTACGAGAATTTTAAAGCACTCTGATGCCAAAGCCATAAATTTATGAGATCCCAAACCAGCAGATTAACTCTGTTCAAGAGATTTAAAGCCTACCAACCTCCAATCAACTGGAAGTGATAGCAGGCCGGTGTGCCGGTCCAGATGCCCCTATATATGTGTGTGTGTAAGGCTGTGCAGTTGATCTCATCAGGGACTGTACCTCCCCCCCCCCCTTTTTGCCATAATGCAAGCAAAGGAGAGTAAGGTGGAGTGCGAACTGGCCATTGCATATGAGCAATATTGGCCATCCAAGAATAGTAAATTTGAGCACATCCCAAGATGACACAACTTCAGTGCACTATTTTTTAATTTCGAAGTGTGTCTTGGGTCATGAGTCACCTTGTAGATATTAAGGTGCCATGTATAACATAAGAGTGAAAGAATTGATATATATGTATATACGTGGAATTAATGGCAAGTTTTTGTTGCCATTGACATAAAGCAATTGAAACTACTTTGGTTTTTGTTGCCATTGACATAAAGCAATTGAAACTACTGTAGGACATGGCTTGGTATTATTAATAATTGGTGAAATTGGCGATGCGAAATAAGAAATGCATAACTTCCGGACCCTGTTTTGGGTGCGACAAGGCAGTACCAGGACCAGGACTGCAAGAGCAATAGGTTGACCTGGCAGGCCCTTAAAAAGTGGATGAAATAGGCAATGTGAAATTGGAAATGTGTGACCGGAAGACCCTGTTTCGGACATCCTGTTTTGGGTACCCACGTGAGTGCTAAATGAAATTGTATGAGTCACAATAAGATACAATTGTGCGAAAAGCTGCTTCAAAGAATTGAGAAGCATTAGTGCTTGACATATGATTTTTTATGACATGTTAATGTTGTGAATCTCTGTACATGACGTATTATGAGTGCTGTCATTCAATGACGGCATTGACTCGGCCAGTGACGAGTTGTATGATGATGATGGTAAGTTCTATTATGATGATAGATAGATAGATAGATAGATATGGTAAGTGCAGCCCTCTAAGCCCAGTTCTGGGCGCTCACGAGGGTTGATTGATGAGATGGGAGAGAGAGAAGTTGATGTTGCAGTTGTGTTTCAGGCAATAAAGGCTGCAGCTGCATGTCAGTATGTTTCACTGTTGAGCTGACCCGTTCCACATTCGCATGGCAGCAAGAGCAATTCTGAAGGAAGCTGAAGAAGGCCTTTCCTTTCCCGAAGCGTCTGAGGGTTATCAAATTCCCTATACCTCCGAGGTGCTTCATGTGAAATGTCATAACATGCACTCTGCTTGATTGACATACAGGAAAACGGTTATTGCCAATTTGTCAAATGTCCGCTGAGTGAGCGATGGTTAAAGGTATTAAAGTGTACCCTCATGCCTAAATGCTCATTGGTGTATGATATGTGTTGATACACACATCGTCACAAGCTTGACGTATTGCGATGCAATATATAAATAAACAAGGTTTGAAAGTGGTAGACTGGTAGGTATGTCTTGCCAATTAGAATTTTTGGTCCGAGAAGGAGCCGGGCATTATATTATTGATGCTGACTGATGATAAGCAAAGGCTTGTAAGGTCTAGCTGTAGAGATGCAGGATGGGTGGTTATCACTGTGTGATAACGGCTGGTTAGCTCAACAGTTATTCAAATAAATAATATAATAATTGCAGCTATTTAATGTTCGAAATAGCAATTTTTCGGCAAGTTGTAGCAATTACATGTTACGTGTCTGAGCAAGTAGCCAAGCTATAAAATGTAATTGTGACGTATTTGTTAAGTATACTGTGAACTTGCTATGGGATAAGGTATTCCTCTGTAGGGCTCTCTGGTCGAGAAATGTGTGACTGTGGTTCATACCTGAAGATTTTATTCTGTCAGGCAAGCCAGGCTCGCGAATATGACGCACCACGTAGGCTAGTTTGAGATTGTCTGCATGTGCAGTTATGCAGTTATGCAGTTTATTTTATTGACTTTAATGTATGATCAGGGAATTCATGTCATAATTTGTTCCCCGTCACCAGGCTAGGCCTTTGTACGTGGCCAGTGTCTTCGAATCAGAAGTGCTGACGAAGGAAGTACTAACAGCTTGTCATTGAAATGTATGGGGATCATTATTGTACTGTACTTTGATGATGGATCGCGATTTTTAGCAAATGGACAGGAACGTGTGTAAGTCCTGTTCAAGAAGGCCTTATGTGACACAAGAGGATGCCTCTGTTTGGATGTAGGCAAAATGAGCAATGACCATTATATTGACATTAACGTTGTATTGGCTAAAAACCCAGGTACGTGTACATTTGGTATTCCCGACATTGGTGACAATGCATGTCAATGCAAATTTCCAGGTAATTGGAAGTAAGACAATGCAGAGAATAGTGTTGTAGGCCTACTGTGTCCCTCTGCTATTGTTCTGGATTTTGTGAATACCATCATTAACCTGTGTTGAGTATTGGCACAAGCTTGACGTATTGCGATGCAATATATAATCAATTGCAAATAAGTCTAGCAATGATTGTCTAGCAATGATTGACGTGAATGAGAAATTGTAAATAATAATGTCAGACTTTAGGACTGTCTGCATGTGTATGGCCACAGCCTGTGGTGTGGCTGACTGATCTTTCCTGTCCTTGGGAATGGGGTGAAGGGAGTGACCAGCATAAAGTGAACTTGGAATATGCTATGAGGCAAGACACTCCTTGGGTGTGGATGAGTCCTGAGGAGTCTTGTTGAGTTCTAGCGTTCGCATTGTGAGCAGCACTTTATGTGGGAGTGACAAATTTGTTTGAAGATGCCTAACAGTTGGAATATGCTGTTTATGTTAGGTCTTTGTTTGGAAGTCTTTCGACAAGGTTGACTGACAGTGAGGTCAGTTCAATGAATTGATCATACTTCGCCCCAAGTGTAATATGGTCAGGTTGTGTGCGGCAGTGGAGTTGGTCAATTGATATTATCAAAATGTGACAAGAGCAAAGAAAACAATGTCTGCTAGGTGCAGACGATGCCCGTAAAGTAAGAGATAGGCTTACTTATTTACTGGTTGCTTCTGAAGAGCAGACTTAGGTCCAATCGCACAGGACAAGTTGACAAAAGTGCAGGAAAGTTGACAAACTACTCTGAGACAGTTGACAAACTACTCTGAGACCTTCGTAGGCAAAGTATATACTGATTACTCTGTGAGATCGATCCTCATTAGCGATGCATACTGGTTTGCTACGCCAGGTAACTATACTTAATATAGGGTGCTGTTTCCTAGTCACCAAAGAATATTTGAGCTCAAATAAGTGAGCTTAAATAAGTGAGAGCAGATTTGTTTGATCAGATCCGCTTGATCACATTTGTTTGATCAGATTGTTCCAGATTTGCTTGATCAGCTGTTGGATGTCATTGTTCCGAACACTAACGATGTAATTGCCGAAGAACATTGATGTGATTGAGTTTTGGGGAACATTGCCTTTCCTGTTCTGTGAAATGAATACCTGGCCCAATATGTGATGAAGCCAGTCAGAAATAGAGATTTGCAGGCAACCAAAGTTATAATTTTAAATTAATGTGAAAGTTTGAAGAGTTTATCACACTTGGAGGCTGACCAAAGCTTTGCTTGTCTTTATAATCTTTGTTCCCTGGTAAATTTTACCTTTGTGTGGACACTAGACAAGTCATTACATGTAACAGCTTAAGTTACTTTAATTCAAAATGTACACTTGTGTGTTGCAAGTCGCATAAGTTGCGACAGCCTTGGACCTTTGTAGGCCTATATGCCGTCATTACTTGCATGTCAAATTATGAGTTGGCTGTCCGCTCAACTGCTTTGGCAAAGCTGTCGCCTGCTTTGAGGTTGTGCTTCTTTGTCGCCATATTATTGGAAATGTTTGTTAGCCACATGCTGACATTAATTATAAGAGCATAATGTACTTTGTGAAGGTATGTGAGCCTTGCCAATTTGTATAGGTACTGCCATAGTTACAGATTGTCTCTATTATTTGTTCATGAATTTTGTCTTGAACTGTGAAGTAGTGTTGAGCTGTCGAGCCTTGAGATGAGCTGTCAAGCCTTGAGATGAGCTGTCAATGTTGCTCTTCATGTTCAACTCCTTGGTTGTGCTCATATGCACACCCCACAGAGATAAGTGGAAGGACTTATTTGGACACTGGATTGAAAGTGTGAATGGATTGGCCTGAGTATCAGGCTAAGTCCTAGATTTGCAGACAGTTATTAGTGTCATGTCTTTTGGACATTGATTCATTGAATTGTTTCAGGTGTCCATCAAACCTGGTGGGAGCATAGATGTCTATGGGTGGGAGAGTTCACTATTCAGTGAAATGTAGGGGCGCCACTAGTACCAGCCCTGACTGGTGGCGTCCTCTGCATTGTGCATTGCTTGCATTTGATTGGCCAAAAGTCGGCAAATACAAAGTGCCTTAGAAGCTCATCACGAGCCAAATGAGCAGTTCACCACCACAATAAGCTAAACTGCACCATGCACAAGACTTTAAGCTTTAGTATCAGTGGGCCCATGCGTCGGCAGAAGTGCTATTTCACTGTGTCAATTTCCCGAAAATTAGGTCAACATGACCTAGTTCTTCCGTGAGTG
The DNA here is from genome assembly GCA_026936325.1 of Platynereis dumerilii. Lineage (NCBI taxonomy): Eukaryota > Metazoa > Annelida > Polychaeta > Phyllodocida > Nereididae > Platynereis > Platynereis dumerilii. The sequence continues at coordinate 8,034,886 of JAPTHN010000008.1, forward strand.
GAAGCGCTTATGAAAGTGAGCTCTTCAGGCAGACATAGGCATGCCCCATCCAAAACGAATGGTGGCCCTTCTACAGAAAGACTTAATTGTCTTTATATGCAATTGTTACAGATTCTGTAGGGTCTGCATGTGTTGCAAAGTGCCCAGAAAACCCCAGCTCTGCTCTCTTTGTCAGATCGAAGATGACGGAAGTGGGTTATTAGCCAATGAGAGCCCTGGAAGAGTCATAAGACGCGACGCTATTGGTCGAGGGCCCAACCGTCGTTTGTAAGAAGCAACCTGATTGGCTGAGAGCGCTATAGCAGCCTGCCTGCACCAAAGCAAATGGCGAAATCGCCGGCAGATTAGAGCCCATTTGAGGGCGCCGCTCCAATACAGGAGTAGAGATTGCTAGTCTCTGGCATTTGTCCAACTAATGGGACCCCACTGGACAGTGTAGTGTTCAAGATGATTGCAAAAAACCATCCGCTCGCCCGTCAAGATGACATGACGTAATGGAGAGCCTAGGAAACACCAAGCTGCCAGGGGCACGCTTATTTCAAGCGCGAATTTGGCGAAGAGAAGATGCCATCTCTTGCCAATAGTTGCATGCCCGTATCCTCGGGACTTACAGCAAGTGATTGAAGAAGAATGAGCCGTAAGTTCTTACTCGAACAAGCTCAATTTAATGCTTTTTTGCCTCCCCCAAACTAAGATGACATAGCCTGGGGAAGGTGCGCACGCATTGAAGTTTTATGCTCGAAGCGCCCTCTCTCGTAGGAAATCTGCTGCCGCCGAAGATCTGAGATGGAATTGCTGCAATGAAAAAACAAAGCCATGTTCTGCAAATGCAGCACTGTCCCCAAAGCCCCTACTGCTAAACTGATTGTCCAAGAGCCTGGGGTCATTTAATTGCTCGGTGTGACCAAGTGTCTTGCTATAATTTTTGGATAGACCTAACCTTCAGGTGTCTGGAACCCAAAGTCTTAAGTTTCCCGAGTGGTGGATTGAGATTTTAGAACCATTTTATGATCGGAAGGTCGACGCGATTCACGCGGTTTTGGAAAAATCAGAAATATCCATCTTATACCACCTTCTAGTCATCATAGATGGGCATATATGGTACCAAATTAAAGGTTATAATAAGCTCTATTCATTTATGGTCTTAATATGGTAGTATGATGTGATTCATGGATGAAATTAACAAAAATATGGCATTTTAAAGTCATTTTTTAGGGTAGGACGTAGCGTTATTATCCCTGAGAAACTAATAACATATATAGAGGTGTCTAAAAGATCATGGATACAGTCCCATATAATTACTTTCATCATTAGAGGTGATTTTGAAGGTGTTTCTGGAATACTTTTTTGTAATGAGCAACTGATATTCAATACCGCAGCATCTGCTGAAAATTTGGGAAATTGCAAATATTGCCGTCTTCTCCGTGCAGTTTAGAGCCCTGCGCGGTCAGACCGCAATGCGGTCGTCCGCACGGACCGCAGCCCGCGGGGCGGTGCGGTCACTGTTTCCTTGACCGCATGCGGTGCGGGGCTGTCGCGGTCAGGTTGAGACCTTTGCGGGGCGGGGCGGTCATGGTCATACTTTTGGCCAAGCGGTCGCGGGGCGGGGCGGGCAATCCATGCGGTCAAAATATGACCGCAAATGACCGCAAACTTCAGAATCTGTCAGTATTTTCGGTTACCTAGGTATATATTTTCTTTAATTTAGGGAAAATATAGTGATATAGATGACATTCAGTAATTGGCATATTTTACATAATTCCTAAACTTGAACATATCAGTTTATGTAACATCAATAATATGTGTAGGCTTATTAGTAAATGAAATTTGTTGTTCTTTTTGAAAATTAACATCATAAGTTATTGGACCTTCATCTGTTCTCAGTCATAAGTATAACAAAGTTAGAAAAATCAACCTTTTGCATTTTTGCAGAATTGTGGAAATATTCTGGAAGTATTAATAACATTAGAATGTAATATTAATAGGCCAACATTCTTAATAGACAAGAAGTGTATAATATAGCTGCATAAGGGTATCTATTGTTGGACCACCATTGTTGTCTCAAGACAAAGACAATGCAATTGGGTCAATGCCCCCATAACAAGTGGCAATTCACCTAAAGTTTGAGAAATCAAGATTTAGTGTTTTAGTAACCTGGTAACATAAGAATAGCACACTAAACCATGATTTTATAGGCATGTAAAATATGAAATATTTTATTTTTACAGTTATTGTATCAATAACCCCACATAAAATGGGAATTCCCCTAATTTAATGATTAGAATGCAACCTGGTAATAATAAGTAAACAGGTAATTGTAATTATGCATTAATTGTATACCATGGCCTTCTTCTTTTCAATATTATTTTTTTCCACAGTCAAGTTAAGCTAATTAATAAAACTTGATTTCTCTTTTTTTATAAAAGCCTGTTGTTAAAGTGTTGGTTCTTACACACACCTGTAGCTAGTGGAACCAATCATGCATATCTGCTATCACCCAGTGCTTGTTAAAACAGTGTCATTCCACTTTTACCCCACAAGGACCAAAATGTAATAATTACTTGCAAAATAGTGCAATTAGGAATATTTTCAATATTATAAAAAACAAAAATAAATATATATTTGTTAGTATTACATGAATGACTTCAACTATTACATAAATGTGAAAATCTTAGATTTTAGTTCAATGAACTGAATAAGATGCATTTTCAGATTAACAAAGTAAAAGTGAATGGTATATTTTCTATTTTTAAGTCAATTAATTTCAAACCTTGTAAATAAATCTTATTCTCTAGATGATATCTACAGAAAAAGACGACAGAGTGAGACAAATCTGTAGACTTTAATCATTAGTCATCCATTCAATGTTTCATCATTATGTGATTAGTTTCATATATATTCTTAGAACAAAGGACCCGAGTCACAAAATATTTTGAACTGCGGACATCTGCGGTCATATTGCGGTCAAGCGGGGCGGTCGCGGTCAAGCATACCATGTCCGCATGCGGTGCGGGGCGGTCGCGGTCAGGCCTCAAGCATGTGGGGCGGTCGCGGTCAGCTTTTCAGCAGTGCGGGGCGGTGCGGTCGCGGTCAAACCTAGTCCATTGCGGGGCGGGGCGGTCGTGCTTTTGGGTGACCGCGCAGGGCTCTAGTGCAGTTGTGCCTTATATGTACATATTTGGTACTGAATTGTAGGTTTTTACAAGTCTAACTTGTTAATGAAGCCACAATGAGAGTAAGGTGTCAAAACTAGAATCGCAAGCGATGATAATATGACCGCCGGCGCTGCTGGACGCCTTTTGCTGATCAAGTGCAATCAAGTGTGACTGTGTCGATCCATAAAAGATGAATAACAATTTGTGTTTTGAGTGCAGCTTGTTTGGACCTGGCTTAAAAAAGCTCAGTCGTATAATAATAATAATAAATAGATATATATTCGTTGCTGTCCATGGCGCAGTGGGGCCTCTATTTGACGGGGGGTTTATTCGAGGGGCGTATATGTGTACATCCATTGTGCATGCCTGTGTACGGCCATCGTCAAGTGTACGCCCATCTGTAGCTCGTCTGGCATGCCCATCTGTGTGTGCACGCCAATTTGTGTGTACACACCCATCTGTGTACGCACCCATTTGCGTGGGCATGTCCACCTGAATGCCTATCTGTGTGGACACGCCCACCTGTACACCCATCTATGTGTACGCCCACCTGTAGGCCTATGCCCATCTCTCGAGTGTATGCCCATCTGTGTTGGAACCCTCATCTGTGAGTGCATGCCTTCTTAGTGTGCACGCCCCCCTTTACACCTAGCTGGGAGTACGACCATCTGTGTGAGTATGCCAATTTGTGTGTGCACAGCCACCTTCGTGTGCACGCCCATTGATATGGCCATCTGTGTGCGCATGCCCATATGTACAGCCATCTGCATGTATACGCCCATATCAGCACGCCCGTCAGTGTGTGTAAGCCCATCTGTGCGTGCACGCTAGAGCCCTGCGCGGTCACCCAAAAGCACGACCGCCCCGCCCCGCAATGGACTAGGTTTGACCGCGACCGCACCGCCCCGCACTGCTGAAAAGCTGACCGTGACCGCGACCGCCCCACATGCTTGAGGCCTGACCGCGACCGCCCCGCACCGCATGCGGACATGGTATGCTTGACCGCGACCGCCCCGCTTGACCGCAATATGACCGCAGATGTCCGCAGTTCAAAATATTTTGTGACTCGGGTCCTTTGTTCTAAGAATATATATGAAACTAATCACATAATGATGAAACATTGAATGGATGACTAATGATTAAAGTCTACAGATTTGTCTCACTCTGTCGTCTTTTTCTGTAGATATCATCTAGAGAATAAGATTTATTTACAAGGTTTGAAATTAATTGACTTAAAAATAGAAAATATACCATTCACTTTTACTTTGTTAATCTGAAAATGCATCTTATTCAGTTCATTGAACTAAAATCTAAGATTTTCACATTTATGTAATAGTTGAAGTCATTCATGTAATACTAACAAATATATATTTATTTTTGTTTTTTATAATATTGAAAATATTCCTAATTGCACTATTTTGCAAGTAATTATTACATTTTGGTCCTTGTGGGGTAAAAGTGGAATGACACTGTTTTAACAAGCACTGGGTGATAGCAGATATGCATGATTGGTTCCACTAGCTACAGGTGTGTGTAAGAACCAACACTTTAACAACAGGCTTTTATAAAAAAAGAGAAATCAAGTTTTATTAATTAGCTTAACTTGACTGTGGAAAAAAATAATATTGAAAAGAAGAAGGCCATGGTATACAATTAATGCATAATTACAATTACCTGTTTACTTATTATTACCAGGTTGCATTCTAATCATTAAATTAGGGGAATTCCCATTTTATGTGGGGTTATTGATACAATAACTGTAAAAATAAAATATTTCATATTTTACATGCCTATAAAATCATGGTTTAGTGTTCTATTCTTATGTTATTATTAATGTTTCTACCAGGTTACTAAAACACTAAATCTTGATTTCTCAAACTTTAGGTGAATTGCCACTTGTTATGGGGGCATTGACCCAATTGCATTGTCTTTGTCTTGAGACAACAATGGTGGTCCAACAATAGATACCCTTATGCAGCTATATTATACACTTCTTGTCTATTAAGAATGTTGGCCTATTAATATTACATTCTAATGTTATTAATACTTCCAGAATATTTCCACAATTCTGCAAAAATGCAAAAGGTTGATTTTTCTAACTTTGTTATACTTATGACTGAGAACAGATGAAGGTCCAATAACTTATGATGTTAATTTTCAAAAAGAACAACAAATTTCATTTACTAATAAGCCTACACATATTATTGATGTTACATAAACTGATATGTTCAAGTTTAGGAATTATGTAAAATATGCCAATTACTGAATGTCATCTATATCACTATATTTTCCCTAAATTAAAGAAAATATATACCTAGGTAACCGAAAATACTGACAGATTCTGAAGTTTGCGGTCATTTGCGGTCATATTTTGACCGCATGGATTGCCCGCCCCGCCCCGCGACCGCTTGGCCAAAAGTATGACCATGACCGCCCCGCCCCGCAAAGGTCTCAACCTGACCGCGACAGCCCCGCACCGCATGCGGTCAAGGAAACAGTGACCGCACCGCCCCGCGGGCTGCGCTCCGTGCGGACGACCGCATTGCGGTCTGACCGCGCAGGGCTCTAGTATATATACACCTTTTGATATATATATATGAACACCCTTTGGTATAGACTCGCCCATGTCAGTAAACTGTCATGAAAAGTAAGCCAACCGACCTGCCGCCTGACCTGTAATGTAATGTAGTGCTTTAATGCAGTGCTGTAACGCAGTGCTGTAATGCAGTGCTGTAATGCAGTGCTGTAATATAGTGCTGTAATACAGTGCTGTAATGTAGTGTTGTAGTGCAGTGCTTTAATGCAGAATACAGAAAGCAGTCCAATAACATGTTGCTGTAATGCAGCGCAATGATTCATTGTTGTAATTCTGTTGTAAAGTAATGCAGTGAGGCAGTGATGTAATGCAATACAATAATGCAGTGTAATGCAGTGCTGTAATGCAGTGCTGTAATGCAGTGCTGTAATGCAGTGCTGTAATGCAGTGCTGTAATGCAGTGCTGTAATGCAGTGCTGTAATGCAGTGCTGTAATGCAGTGCTGTAATACAGTGATGCAAAGCATGCAGTAATGCAGTGCAGTTATGCAGTGCAGTTATGCAGTGTTGTAAGCAGTGCTGTGATGTGGTCTGTAATGCAGTGCAGTTATGCAGTGCAAAAAAGCACTGTTGAAATACAGTGCAGTAATGAAGTGTTGTACTGCAGTGCTGTAATGCATTGCAGTAATGAGGTTCTGTGATGCAGTGCAGTAACACAGAGCTGCAGTGCAGACTGCAGTGTTGTAATGCAAGGCAGTGATGCAGTGCAGTTATGTGTCCGCGGGGACATGGCCCCGTGTCTGCGGGGGCATGTCCCCATGTCCGCAGGGGGTTTAGTAGATATTGTTGCCCCCTTATTCTTAGTAATAATGGTCGCCCACTCTTGGCTGCTACAACAACAACAAAAAGTATTTTTGCTGATATCTGCGGAATATTGGAATAATTCTTAGGTCTATACCTATGTTTACATGGTCAGGGAATATGATACAGTTATATTCCATGCTCAATATGCTTTCAAGTACACACATTCATGCATTGATAATTGGACAATTTCGCAAAAGAAAATGGGACGCATAAAGTATTTTGTAGTGTGAGATTTAGGGGTGTTTTTTTACATCAGCTTTTCTCTTAAACTATAGCTTTGGGGTAAGTGGTGCCATCTGCGCTTGGGCAAGTAATGCCAAGTCAAAGCTTTTGTGTCAAATAAAATCACTGTGGCTATTGTCAAAAATGCAAGTCACAAAACTGATTGACCTTGTTGTTCTTCACACAATATCTTTTGATTACCATTTTGCTTGCTTGATGGAATGGAAAAAAGTGATATTTTACCTCACCACAATTAAAGATGATGAAATTAATACAATTTTAATGTCATTGTTGACCTGCTCCCTACAGGAGCTTTTTGTTAAAATCAGCTGAGTCTTATCCGGCAAGGGTCAAAGGGTCGCTCCTTATTCTTGCAAGCCAGTTCTGTTATCAACAACCTTCCTTATGGCTCAGTTAAGGCCTGCTGCAAAGTGACCTGCCTACGTCACATGAACAGTTTGAAAATGATTTCAGCTACAAGTTGGGACGCTGATCTGCAAAGACCTCTAATCAAATAGTTTCTATGCACCATGTTAATGAGTGTGACATCCGTAAAAAATTTCCCAACATAATATATTCCATTTTGTCTTGAATTGTTCGCCTGATCATAGCTTTAAAACTGAACAAAATGTACTTTTGGTTTTGCATATTTATTGACACAAAATACAATCTATTTATTTCTGATGATAGGCAATCGCACAGACACAAAGGCATAAATGCCATGGCTAAAATACCAGTTATTGATAGACATGATAGTGAAGGGTAGGGGAGAGCGGGGCACAGTGACACACTTTTTTTATTTTCAAGTGTTCCAAAATATCGGCAGTAACGAGTTAAATGAGATCAGGTCCACATGATAGATAATGACGTTGGGTATATGGGCCAGTAGTTTCAGGTTCCTACCTTTCAGTTTTGGAGTAATTTTGAGTTACATCCATGCTCGTTAAGTGTCTCACTGTGCCCCGTGGGCAGGCACAGTGAGACAGGGAATCTGCTGCCATAATCGCCGATCCTCAGGACCTGCTGAATTGTTCTATCAATTGTTGCTAGAGAAACTACTGTACTCTTATAAAAGCAGCTGGCTAGGTGATTTTTTAGGTGCTTGTTTGAGCATGTTTCGAAACCACATCGCACAGGACACATGCACGACTTATTTAACCTGCCGCACCTATTACATACTGATCAAAATTCTTTCTGATGCTTCCCTTTGGATGTGACTCACTAAAATCAGTAGTTTACAGCAGGAATTTTGTTTTTAATAGTGAATTGTGAGCTATGCATTATATTCAGGTCGTTTCAAGTGTATTTTGTGATGTCTCACTGTGCCCCACCTCAAACTGTCTCACTGTGCCCCATGCAGCTCTCTTTATAAGATTTTTGAATCCTGCGAACCGAATGCCTGTATTGTGGTTCATCATCTCACTAAACTAAGACAAATAATCACGGTTTGAATCCATGGCAATTGATTTGCATTATACCATTTTTCTTGGGAATTATAACTAAAGGCCGTTTAGCAAAATAATTAAATTTTTCTGGCTAAAAACCAAAATATTGAAATTCCACTCTCGATATGCTGTGTAGGCATTCAGGATATAGGACGGTCTTTTACTTACCTACTTTTTGTTCTATACAAGAGAGTGTTGATCTGTAAACAGTGCCAGCTAGACGCTACAGGCTTTGTCTCACTGTGCCTGCCATCTCACTGTGCTCCGCTCTCCCCTATGCTAATCAATTCTGTACACCTTTATACTAGCATAGTAGAAAGCAAAAGTTTTGATACTGTTTGCATTTGAAGGACGACTGCATGTGTAGGGGAGACCGGGGCACGTTGGACCTCAGGGCACGTTGGACCTCGGGGCACATTGGACCTTAGGGCACGTTGGACCTCAGAGCACTTTGGACCATCCCCAATATTATTATTTTTAAACATGGGCAGTTATACAAATCCTTAATAGTGACCTTTAGTGGTATGCCTTTTGGCCTAAATGTTTCCTGAGCATTGGAGGAAAAGTGTAAATTCTATTTCAGGTTTCCTGATTTTCAGCATAAAAAGTGACTTTTTCCAAGTCTCAATTGCTGGGTTACCTTCTTAAAATATGGGGGATCAAGTCAGACAAGTCTCGTAAATTGAAACTGTCACTACTTAAGGTGGCTCGATACTCGTGAACTTTCCAAGATAGGATTTTTTAGCTAGCCATAGGCGTAGCTATTGGAATGGGTGAGGAGTGTATGGGATTCTGAAACCATAAATGTGCAACCATGCAACCATGCAACCAGCAACCATGCAACCATGAACCAAAAACAAGCTAGGTGGCAGCACTGTAAGCAAAATAGCCCTCTAGTGGATAAGGCTTGCATTATCTTGAGTTCATTCCCTGATATAGCTCAATTACCTTTCAAGAGTGTAATTAGATACAATACAATGCATTGGATTTCCTGTGTCAATATGGTCAAGGTGAACCTGAAATGCAATTAGCCAGCAATGGCCATTGACATGGTTTGATATCTATTAGGGTGCATCATTTGCCCCCAACCTATTCAGATGTTGATGTCTATGTGATATGTTTGGAGGCTGGACAATAAAAACATGAAAAAAAAATTTCAGCTCAAAATTTTGATGGGAACAGCCACCTCCAGACTCTTGTTTGTACAAAATCGGATCATCCCATAAAATCTGAATATCTCAGGAACCACTTGGCCTAGAGACTTGGCAATGGGCTCAAAATGTGCAGAATGTCCATATTTATATTCACTTCAATTGAAACTATCCCTCTATCTCTAACCGTTTTTCCGTTATTTGACAAAAACACAATTATACTCGGAAATTATGTAAAAAATGGGTATTTATTAAAATTTGGGCACTACCCAGTGTACATTGATCCTATCTGCATTATTTCTACCTCAGATCACTCACAGAGGATTCATGTATCCATAGTGTACATGTCTGGTGATGGATCTTGTTCAGTCTGACCTCTGCATTAATCCGAACATAGACTTATTCAATAAAAAATAAGTTTTTCTGATCTTGCTCTGAAACTATTGGTCCCAGGACCAAAGTTACAATTGTAATGAATATAAACTCATTTATTCCGCACATTTTGAGTCCATTATCAAGTCTCTCGGACCAATGGTTCTTGAGTTATGACAATTTTGCAAAATATTGTAATTCCGCTTCATTGAAATATCATTGAAATAAGTAATGCTCTGGAGGTGGTTGTTCCCATTGGAATTTCAACCTGAAATTTGGTGTGCATGCTCAGGACACCCGACCTCCTCACATATCACATAGACATCAAAATCAGAATAGGTTGGGGGCAACTGATGCACCCTAATAGTGGTGTCTCCAGGCCCATTCACAAAAAAAAACAAGAATCCGCGGATTCAAAACCGACCTAGCGCAAAATTGAAGGTGCCATTGCTTAAACCACTGAGCAACTGATATTGGAAGATAGGAGAAATAGTTGATTGGAAGATGCTAGACTATTAGTATAGAATCAATGCAGTTTGAACAGATTTATAAAAAAAAGGAAAGATGGCTGCCAAAATGGCCGCCATTGCCCATCTTGGATTGCTCGACATGTTCCTCATCTATACCCACAGGCCAATGCCTGTACCAAATTTCATAACTGTAAGTGAAATATTAAGGTCACAATGGTCAGTTCAAGAATGACGAAAGATGGCTGCCACAAAGTGGCTGCCATCTTGGATTTCTCAACATGTTCCCGACTGATATCCACAGCCCCATACCTGTTCCAAATTTCATAACCCAAGATGGCTGCCATTTTGTGGCAGCCATTTTGGCAACATCTTGCATTTCTCGATATGTTCCCAATCCATACCCGGAGTTCCATACCTGTGCCAAATTTTCATAACTGTAAGTGAAATATTGAGGTCACAATGGGCAGTTCAAGAAATGAAGAAAGATGGCTGCCTAAATGGCTGCCATCTTGGATTTCTCAACATGTTCCTGATCCATACCCACAGGCCCATACCTGTACAAATTTCGTAACTTTTTGTGACAGCCATTTTGGCAACATCTTGCATTTCTCGATATGTTCCCAATCCATACCCGGAGTTCCATACCTGTACCAAATTTCATAACTCTAAGCAAAATATTGAGGTCACAATGAGCAGTTCAATAAATGAAAAAAGACGGCGGCCAAAATGGCCACCACAAAATGGCCACCATCTTGGATTTCTCAACATGTTCCCAATCCATACCAAGAGTCCCATACCTGTACCAAATTTCATAACTGTAAGTGAAATATTAAGGTCACAATGGGCAGTTCAAGAATGAAGAAAGATGGCTGCCAAAATGGCCACCACAAAATGGCCACCATCTTGGATTTCTCCACATGTTCCCAATCCATACCAAGAGTTCCATACCTGTACCAAATTTCATAACTGTAAGTGAAATATTAAGGTCACAATGGGCTGTTCAAGAATGAAGAAAGACGGCTGCCAAAATGGCCACCAAAAGATGGCAGCCATCTTGGATTTCCTGAGATGCCCCGATCCATGTCCATAGTACTATACCTGTACCAAATTTCATTACTCTAAGTTGAAAACTAAGGTCACAAATGGATTTTTACACATGTTGACAAGAAATGTGGACACATCACATGGACATGTTTTAGTGTTACTATTTACAATGGTTTTGGTTGGAGACATCTTATCTATAATTTATGTTTTTAGACCCATATTCCATATTTGTAATTTATGATAAGAATAGCTAAGACTAGATAGGCTAGATAGATGGATAGATAGATAGACACATGTAGATAGATAGATATATAGATAGATAGATTGATAGATGCATACATCGATGGATAGATTATTAGAGTAATTTTACTCCTGTACAATTTCTAAAGCTTTACAATGATTCAAGATTCCTATACATGGATATATCACAAAATCCAATCATCAACTGGAATTATTCTTTTTTCTCAAATTATTCTTTTTACAAAAAGCACAAAATCAGCCATAGGCCTACTTGCCCGAATCACATGATCCAGATTTCATTTTGACTAGTAGATATATCATTTCAAGTTTAATCTCTTGGTAACCATCGATTTTCAGTGATGTTTCATTGGACCCCCCCCCCCCCTCATCACAGTGGCACACTTCTGAGGTGTGTGAAGTATGCCACCCTCCATTCTTTTGTCAGGTTACATAATAATAATGGCATTGCATAAGGTGATTAAGTGATTGGGGTACAGCAGACAATAGCCAATTGATATGGGTGTTAAGCAGCTGAGGAGGGGGACTAAGGAAGCCCCTTTAGGGGTTAAAGGGGAATGTCTGCAAGGGGGAATGTCTGCAAGGGGAATGTCTGCAAGGATAACGTTATTTAACTGAAATTGTTACAACATCCAACAATTTACATGGCTACATTCTAAAATGGATCCAGGATCAAGATGATGTAGAACTGAAGTCAATGACACTGTTTGATTAGATATAAGATTTACAGACAGAAATTTATTGAACTGATAGATATCTAATTTTTGTTCAAACAATAGCTACCCTTATTGCATTTCAGTTTTATGCAGTTTAAATAAAATACTAATTTTATCTTTTCTGCAGGAATTATGACACATCTTAATAGAAAAACTGATAATTGGATTGATCAAACTAGCAAAAATCTATCTATCTATCTATCTATCTATCTATCTATCTATCTATCTATCTAAACAGTCCCCTACTTGTCCTGATCGTTTTCTGACTGTCTTTATCTCAATTGTTGTCCATTTCTAGCTGTCTTTTTAATGGTTATTACCTGTCTATTGTGCACTGCATTGCTTTATTTTCCTGTCTATCACCACTGTATATTACATTCAGACAAAAATAATTTTGATAAAAAACCAACTTTCTAAAATGGTAGTGGAAGAGGGGACAAATTACTGTGGGTAATCCATGCTGGGTAATATTATTCTTAATATTGTCACCGAAGCCAATCTTTTTGAATTAATTTATTAATTTTATTTCTCAAATTGCTCTTTCATGAAAAGCACAGATTTTGCCACAGGCCACCAATAGGCATACTTTCCTGAATTTCATTATCCAGATTATACCAAATTATACCTCTTCTAGAGTAATGTCTTGCTAATTGCTAGCCATTGATCTTCCGTTCATTTGGTCTTGTGCCCAACTTACCAACTCCTTGCCCATATTTTAACTGTTTCCCCTCTTTTTCTTTTTTTTTTTGGGAGGGGGGGACCCATCACGCAAGCTGATTGCATGTGGATTTTGATTCCCCCCAATACAAAATGTCAGACAGGAAACTTTTTATGGTATTTTGCTCACAGTTCTTGGCCATTCAATGCAAGTTTTTCAACTGGAAGTTTATTTTCATGAGGATATTAGAGTACCCAGTGGGGTCCTCCCTCAATTTATCCTACTGCCTGGAGAATAGCTGAATAGCCGAGGGTATGCTGCCGCGCAGCCTATGTTTTCTATTCTTCTTGACTTTGTAGTTATCTGGACGGAGTCCAGATACTGTTTGGCTACACTACTACTTCTGTCAGCCTTGACTTCCTGTCAACTATTCCAGCATTAAACATGACATATAGTGGTTTACTCCACTCAGCTCCTATTTCACCCTCCACCGCTGCACACATGCCATCCTAATGCGTCAGAGTGATGCAGCAGATAGATTAGGGCTAGATCTATCTGTAACAACTGTAGATAGATGCATACAGTGCCGGGAATAGTCAGAAATCACTAAATCTGATGCATTTGACTGCTATCTGGCCCACCTGTCTGTAGCTTAGGGGGGACCAGTCCATCGATACTATGCATTAGCTCTGATAGAGCAGATGGTTGCCATTGGAATGAAGCGATGTGATTGGTTGATGTCGTCTGGCTGGTTCCCGCCGTCTTTGCTGCTGTGAACAAGTAGTTCTTGGGTTTCCCGCTAGGGGGACACTCTCAGTGGCCATTTAACGTGCAAAATGCGTGGATTTGTATGCTGTGCTAGGATGGTGCATGGAATGGTGTTGGGTCTGCCATGGTTGTCCTGAGTTGTGATTACAACAATTAAATCATATAAAGGATATTTGTGTGAAACCAAATACAGTTAATGAATTATGATTATCTCATTATTGTCATAAATGTATCTTTATTGAGATTGATAGAAACCGGGGGGTCGCAAATATGGGTCGCCAATTGGGGTCGCCTCGGGGGGTGCACCGAGGGGCGCACCTCGGGGCACACCTGGGGGGCGCACCTCGGGGGCGCAACTCGGGGGCGCACCTCGGGGGCGCACTTCGGTGGCGCACCTCGGGGGGTGTGTGCTGAATGCTTGGCCTAGATCTGCTGCCATCTCATTATTGTCATAAACGTATCTTTATTGAGATCGATAGAAACCGGGGGGTCGCCTTGGGGGTGTACCTCTGGGGGCGCACCACCGGGGGGCGCACCACTGGGGGGCGCACCACTGGGGGGCGCACCTCCGGGGGCACACCTCCGGGGGGCACACCTCCGGGGGGCACACTTCCGGGGACACACCTCCGGGGGGTGCACCCCTGGGGGGGCGCACCTCTTGGGGGCGCACCTTCGGGGGGGCGCACCTTCGGGGGGGCGCACCTCCTGGGGAGCGCACCTCCGGGGGATGCACCTGCGGATGGGGGTGCATCTCCGGGGGCATCTCCTGGGGCACCTCCGGGGCGCACCTCTGGGGCGCACCTCCGGGGCTGGGGGGCGCACCTCCGGGCCGGGGGGCCGCACCTCCTAGATCGGCTGCCAAATCTAAATGTCATCAATTGCACTTGCAAGAAAGTGCCTGATGAGTGCAATATGTCTGTTTGCTTTGAGATTTGACTTGTTTTGTCAATAATATACACTCATATGCCATTGCAAAAAATGCATCATGATATTACTCTACATAACTCAAGGCCTACAAACTTTCATCTCTCCCAATTCAACATAAGTATCAATCAAAACACTTTTGTGCGTTGCCGCTGGTCTAGCAAAATATGCATTTCTCCCTCTCAAGCCCACTTAGGGCTAAGGTCCTTATAAAATTGGACCCCTGCTACTATAATTCAGCATACCAAACGACTAGCCCTAGCTTGTTTTACAATGGTCAGGTCGATTATCACCGTCCAGATATGCAAATTCCAATTTGCCTTCTAGTTCTTTACAGTCTTCCTTGTTTTCTTAGGGGGGACTCAGGGAGGGTAGCTCAGTTGAATGCACACTGGGCAGCAAATTATTTACTGGATCAAAGGTTTGATTCCCGCTCTTCCTTGGTCAACTGGATTATGTTGGACAGCAGTTTCAATAATCCTTCAGCAGCCTTCAAAGCATTGCTACGTCTTCCTTATGTTCTTAATAGTCTATCAGGTGCATAAATACAAGATGCAAAGCCTCAATCATCCGTCCATCCTTGAGTTCTCACTCAGTTGAGCTGACCAAATTCAATGAATTTTGATATGAAACCTCCATCTAATCCTATCTTATCTTACTCATATTAAAATAGCAGTGTCCGGGATTTATCTCGCTTCCTACTAAATGCCTGGCCTTCTAAATTTTCCCATGTCTTCCTTATACTCATGGGGTGCCACTGCCACGCTTTCATCCAAATTGGTTAACTGTAAATTTCCTGATTAATGATAGTTAGTTTTAAGCTGTTTCATATGCAACACACAAGAGGGCAGCACCTGCAAGATCTCTACCATCTTCCTTTGAGCACCAGGTTATAATAACACTTCATTCTGAGAGTTACAATCCCATATATATATGGGCCTAAGACACAGTTCAAGAACTGAGTTACATTTATGTGTCATCCGTGCAAAAAAAATCCTGTGTCACCAAAAATGCAGACATCTGGACGAAACTTGCTTTATCTGATGCAGAAAATAGTTCGTTTCCATAATAGTATCACTTTTGTGGTATGTATATACACTTTCTAGGTACGATTAATTAAAATAGGACAAAAAACTGGCAAAAATTGCCGATTTTGGGTGACCAAAAAAATGACACCTTGATGGTTAACGCTTCATGTGACAATTGTGGCTCTAATTATTTTAAAGGCAGAAAGTTAATATTTCACAGAAATATTCTTTATTATGTAATAGAACCTAAACTAGCTTGGATTGTCTGTATCATGTGTCGAAACGACAAAATGAATAGCTTACCAATGATGGTCCTGTTAGTTCAGGATATATCAAAAACATACGTAGTCCCGCATAAAAAACTTAATCTCAAAAAGTTCTAAAGATAATGCGGTGAAAATCAAACTACGATTGCCCAGCTAAATGGTTGCAAGCAGTTTATATTGGCAGAGCCAGGTTTTGGGTAGTTTTTGAGATTAAGTTTTTTTTAACATGCAGGCATCACTTGGAGATTATTGAGAGTAATTACCGGCCATGCTATGCATAGGCCGGTAATGCAGTGATATCCATCTGATGTGAGTCACGAACCTCATGGCCCAACCAGACCATTACAAGGGTTTATTTTATATGTATTGCTGAGTTATAACATCGTAGATTCTGCCAATTGTGTCTTTTTTCCGTTAAATGCAATATTATTACATTTATAATCATCCCTTGGATTCCCTTCTAACATGCAGCGCTGGGTCAGTCAGGCTGATTGTGCGCCGCCATTTTCTTGTGTATTGGGGCTGTCACTGCACTGAGTGCTGCATAATGCATATACAGATATAGATATGTCACGGTACAGGGTGTTGATATTACCATTTATTGAATTTGCTCCATTCCAATCAATAAGTGCTATTCAATGCTGCATTGCCATCACAATTTAGGCCTAAAGTGCAATTCACTTTCACACCTCCGTGTCATCTGTCAGGTTTTACCCAATATTTTCAATCAGCTGCATACTTGTTTAATTCCAATTTGAACTCCATGCATACAATAATATATTTATTGGGAAACATAAAAGTATTGCATATGTTACAAAATAAACATCATTTCAAGAAAAAACAAGACTGTGAATATTTATGCATAGAATATTAAAACAATTTTGTACATGAAATTGGAGTCAAACTGAAAAGAAACAGTTTTATAAGCAATTAATTTCTGGTACATATATATTATTTGAAAATACACCCACGTCCGCCAGGTAATGGAAAAATAAAAAATGAATTAAATGTATTTGTATTTTTTCCAATCCACCATACATGTGTATCAATTGATCATTTCGATTCCACTGATAAAGCATGTGCAGCATGGCCGGTGCAGTGCTCTAAGAGTGCTTGTTATATTTGAACATCGTATTGATTGCTGCTGTTGGTTCCAGCAAAAAGTGGTTGATGCAACTTGGTGATGTCGGTCTGACCTTTCTAGCAAAAATAGTGTTTAAATTAGCTTCAACTGACTTAATAACATGCCAAAGTATGAAATCGATAATATTTTGTGTACTGTGGTAACAGATTTTTATCGGAATTTTATTTATTTTGCATTGATTCTTACATATTATTAATCCTCACATTTTTTCGCAAATATCCCATGAAAAATATGATGTTTTATTTTTAGCCCCTGCGACACCCAAATGTAACTCAGACCTC
Organism: Platynereis dumerilii; assembly: GCA_026936325.1. Classification (NCBI taxonomy): domain Eukaryota; kingdom Metazoa; phylum Annelida; class Polychaeta; order Phyllodocida; family Nereididae; genus Platynereis; species Platynereis dumerilii. Next base: position 8,052,187 of record JAPTHN010000008.1, read on the forward strand.
GAACGGTGTCCTAAAAGGTTACAACTTCCCTCTTAAAGCTATTTACACGGGCACTTATTGCTAGTATAATTGTAAAATAACTGATTTGCACGTAAGTTTCACTTCAGGCAACAAAAGTAGAAATTGTGTAATCTCTTTGCTTGATATACAGATAGACAGGGGAAAAGACAATGACCATATTGACAGACAGATAGCCACTATAGATAGCTAGACATATCAACTTGATTTGACAAAATTATTGACTTAATGTCTGATTGAAGGGTTGGGAGGATTTGATTAAAAATTAGTTGGACAGATAAACAAACTGAATAATTAAGCAAACAATGGATTAACATATTGATTAATTTTCAAATTGCGTGATAGATAGATAGATAGATAGATAGATGGATAGATGGATAGATGGATAGATGGATAGATGGATGGATAGATAGATAGATAGATACATCCATTCATACATACATACATACATACATATACACATACATACATACATACATACATACTCCTAGTTAATGAGCTGTCTCTGAGAAAACCAGGCGGGTGGTGGAGGATGGTCCGAGCCGGATCTGGATGAAATTTTCACCATGTGCCCTTCAAATACATTAATGAAGCACGGTGAAGTCTGTTTTTCCATAAATTGAAATTTTCCTTAATTTTAACCCCTTTTAAACAAGCGTGTCAAAAATGACTGAAATTCATTTAACATGGGCTTCAATGGGAAAACAGCCCAACTTCAGCTCACTAAAAACCCATTTGCCAGCGGGTGGCTAGAAAAGCTGTCGATTGGTGATGCTTATATATGACTTGAATGTCTGAAATCCACTTTCCGTTCGCTGGGCATTTTCCTTATGTGCCTGATATGAGCATTTTAAGATATTTAAGGGTGGCAGATTTCATGGATTTTGTAGGAAAATGCAAAAATACGAAAAGTGCCATATCTCGGCTTAAAATGGACTTACTTTAACAATTTTGGTGTCCAAATATACATTTTTGCCAATTCTGCACTCATCTGAGTGGTTACTTTTATGATTAAAGGTCAAGGTCATTGTGAAATTTCAAGGTCAAATTCATTTTTTCCCCATTTTTTGTATGATTTTGTAATACATGCTATGTTTACGAGCACAACAGGCAAATTTAGACACAACTTGATGGTACAGGGGGATGGGGAATTTTCTAAGCTACATTTTGGTACTTTATACAGTTCAAAAACTTGCAAATATGACCTCAATATGGGAATTTTTAACCGGCCTAACAGCGGAGGCCGGTTAATACAGGAGCTGTAAATGGATCAGGTGAAACCATAAACAGTAACCACAAACCAGTAACCACAAACCAGTAACCACAAACCAGTAACCACAAACCAGATGTAAACCACGGTTTTTCCCCATTGTGACCTTAATATTTCACTTACAGTTATGAAATTTGATACAGGTATGGGACTCTGGGTATGGATTGGGAACATGTCTAGAAACCCAAGATGGCTGCCGTTTTGTGGCGGCCATTTTGGCAGCCATCTTTCTTCATTCTTGAACTGTCCATTGTGACCTTAATTTTCACTTATAGTTATAAAATTTGGTACAGGTATGGGCCTCTGGGTATGGATTGGGAACATGTCGAGAAATCCAAGATGGCGGCCATTTTGTGGTGGCCATTTTGGCAGCCATCTTTCTTCATTCTTGAACTGCCCATTGTGACCTTAATATTTCACTTACAGTTATGAAATTTGGTACAGGTATGGTACTCTGGGTATGGATTGGGAACATGTAGAGAAATCCAAGATGGCGGCCATTTTGTGGTGGTCATTTTGGCAGCCATCTTTCTTCATTCTTGAACTGCCCATTGTGACCTTAATATTTCACCTACAGTTATGAAATTTGGTACAGGTATGGTACTGTGGGTATGGATTGGGAACATGTCGGGAAATCTAAGATGGCGGCCATTTTGTGGTGGTCATTTTGGCAGCCATCCTTCTTCATTCTTGAACTGGCCATTGTGACAATAATATTTCACTTACAGTTATGAAATTTGGAACAAGTATGGGACTCTGGTGAGGGATTGGGAACATGTTGAGAAATCCAAGATGGCGGCCATTTTGTGGTGGCCATTTTGGCAGCCATCTTTCTTCATTCTTGAACTGCCCATTGTGACCATAATATTTCACTTACAGTTATAAAATTTGGTACAAGTATGGGACTCTGGGTATGGATTGGGAACATCTCGATAAATCCAAGATGGCGGCCATTTTGTGGTGGCCATTTTGGAAGCCATCTTTCTTCATTCTTGAACTGCCATAGTGGTCATAATATTTCACTTATCGTTATGAAATTTGGCACAAGTATGGCACTCTGGGTATGGATTGGGAACATGTCGAGAAATCCAAGATGGCGGCCATTTTGTGGTGGCCATTTTGGCAGCCATCTTTCTTCATTCTTGAACTGCCCATTGTGACCATAATATTTCACTTACAGTTATGAAATTTGGTACAGGTATGGTACTCTTGGCATGGATTGGGAACATGTCAAGAAATCCGAGATGGCTGCCATTTTGTGGCGGCCATTTTTGCAGCGGCCATTTTTGCAGCGATCTTTCTTCATTCTTGAACTGCCCATTGTGACCTTTATATTTCATCTACAGTTATGAAATTTGGTACAGGTATAGTACTCTAGGTATGGATTGGGAAAATGTCGATAAATCCAAGATGGCGGCCATTTTGTGGTGGCCATTTTGGCAGCCATCCTTCTTCATTCTTGAACTGGCCATTGTGACAATAATATTTCACCTACAGTTATGAAATTTGGTACAGGTATAGTACTCTGGGTATGGATTGGGAACATGTCGAGAAATCCAAGATGGCTGCCATTTGTGGCGGCCATTTTGGCAGCCATCTTTCTTCGTTCTTGAACTGCCCATTGTGACCTTAATATCTCACCTACAGTTATGAAATTTGGTACAGGTATGGGACTCTGGGTATGGATTGGGAACATGTCGAGAAATCCAAGATGGCTGCCATTTTGTGGTGGCCATGTTGGCAGCTATCTTTTTTCATTTATTGAACTGCTCATAGTGACCTCAATATTTCGCTTAGAGTTATAAAATTTGTTACAGGTATGGGCCTGTGGGTATGGATCAGGGACATGTTGAGAAGATGGCCGCCATTTTGCGACCATCTTTCTTCATTTCTTGAACTGGCCATTGTGACCTCAATATTTCACTTAAGAGTTATGAAATTTGGTACAGGTAATTCAACACTTCCTAGCTCATTAGGAAGACCTGCTACAAAATAGCTGATTCCAGATTTGAATTGCCCTCCCAAAACTTACTCAGAAACTATGGATTGAGGAAAAAATATCTATTCCTTCATTGATTTTTGCAATATCTTCAGGATTTGCAAGTTCGCCAATGGGGAATTACATTATAAACTTCAAGTGAATTCTGGTAAAGGTAAGTATTTATAGAATGGGCCAAAATTTTACATGTGACTTTTACTATATAAACTGCAACACCAGACCAAGGTCAAGCAGGATCAGAAAATATTGGGGGCAGCTGAAACACCCTACTGTGGGTATCAGACGGGAACATGTTGAGAAATCCAAGATGGCAGCCACTTTGTGGCAGCCATTTTGGCAGCCATCTTTCTTCATTCTTGAACTGACCATTGTGAGCTTAATATTTCACTTACAGTTATGAAATTTGGTACAGGTATTGGCCTGTGGGTATGGATGAGTAACGTGTTGAGAAATCAAAGATGGCGGCCATTTTGACAGCCATCTTTCCTTTTTTTTAGAAATCTGTTCAAACTGCATTGCTTCTATACTAATAGTCTAGCATCTTCCAATCAACTATTTCTCCTATCTTCCAATATCAGTTGCTCAGTGGTTTAAGCAATGGCACCTTCAATTTCATTGCGCTAGGTCGGTTTTGAATCCGCGGATTCTTGTTGTATTTACGGAAATGTACACATTTTGAAAATAAGAGTCAACATATTTTGTGCTGTTGTGTGCTGATGAGAGGCACACATTCTGAAACTGAACTTGATTTTTTAATGTGTCTTTGACAATAATAAGACATCTTTTGTGAAAAAAAGTTGTCATTTCAAGAAATATTGTATTTTCGGCTGCCATTATTGAAAAATTGATTTTTTGGAATATCTTTGGAACTAAGGCTGATAATGGAAAAATTATTTCACCAATACCCACATTTTCAGGGTCAAGGACTCTCATGAAGCCATTTGTGACATCATAGGTCATGTGACAATACTCTATTAGATGGTTTGAAAGGTGTCCGTTATAGGAATTCAATGCTGTTTGTAACATCTCTGGAACTGAGACAGATAATGGAAAAAATATGTCACCCATTGCCATATTTTCAGAGTCAAGACTATTGTGATACCATTTTAGACATCACATCTCAAGTAAAAATACTATGCTATAACAGGCTTGAAATGTGGCATTTCCAAAATGCAAGACAGATTTTCTTTACAAATCGTGTATTTAGCAAAGCAAAGCCACTTTTTTATGATGTAAGCATTTGCTGTGCATGATGTCACATCAATGAACTGCAGTGCAACTCTGCAGTTACTGTACTGTGATGGTTACTATTGAGACAACCACTTGTCAACTGATACATGAAAAAGCATTGAGAGACCAATATTTCTTAAAACGATGTGAATGGGGCTGTGAAAACAATGTGAATCGGGCTGTGATTGACTGTTCAAAAATGCTCAATGAGTCCATGAATTATTCTCAGGTCCAGCTCAGGGCATATAAGAAACCAAATTGGGACTATCTTAACTGCATTCAAATAACAACATATTTGTTTTTGTATTGAAAGCTTAAACTGTCTTCTAGAGCTTATGAAGCCTGTACAATGCAATGCACTGATGTAAAAAATTATGTGCTATCACACAATCTGTTAATTTCTGGGAAAAGTACATCCTGAAAAATTCAGTGTGGGGTAAAAACCTTCCTATTGAAGGATAAACTTCCACCTGTACCTTTGATTAGTCTAGGCACTGGAGTATTTGCAATGAATTTTTATACATCTTTAAATTTTAGAATATGCGTCAATTTCCTGTTAATATTTAACCTCTTGACTGACCCTCTATACACTGAAGGGGGGCGTTCCAGATTCGTAGGCAGAATTTAGCATTCTTCACTTCAACCAGGTTGGCTAGAGAATTGTTTCATTGTGAAAATAAATTGAATGGTGTTACAAATTTTGATTTCCCTTCCAAAAATCTGGATGTCTCAGGATAACTATCTGGGTGCCCACTACCGGGTAATGAACTTTTTTAATCAACAGGTTGCATAATGATCATTTTGGAAGTATGACCTCTGCTATACGGCTAATCCAATTCAATTTTTTCACCACAGTGAGACTAAACAATGTAGCCCTAATGATTGTGATGTAATCAGCAGCAAGGAGACATACATGTGCATTATGAAGCCATTATTGCATAAGACAGACAGACAGACAGACAGACAGACAGACAGACAGACAGACAGACAGACAGACAGACAGGTTTTTATTTCAGCCATTTACGATACATTATCATGCATTGGACTTTTTCATTTAAAAAACAATTGGCTAGGCGATGCTTGAGATGTCCTATTTAGAACGCTTTTCCAAGCACCGCCTATAAACTTTTTATGGTTCAGGACTTTCATCTAATCATGGACTGCCATAAACTGTTCAAAGTTCTTATTATAGAATGATGGGAGGTGGAGGAAGTGGGAGAAAAGATAAGGAATATTTTACTCCTTTTTTTTAAATTAAATTGTCAGTAAGCTACAATACTAGTGATGTAATTATCATTGAGTATAATTAACACCAAGGTGGCAGTGTTGTGGTGTAGTCCTTACAAGCAGAAATTCAATGATGATATTTGGTCTACTGAGGAGGCTGCAGACCATTGTCGACACATACTTTTCTCTACATTTTGTCATGTTTATATAGTTAATATCAAAAGTTAATTAATGCACCTTAACTACTTCATGATTTAGCCTTAATTAAAATCCATTTTATCATAAAGGCCAGAATAGAATAAGACTTTAAAATACTGTGATCAAAATTGAAACTTGTAAGGTGCTGCAAATTCCAGATTTTCAGATAGGATAACATCTTCGTTTCATGCGGCCCAGAAGCAGAGATATATCATTACACTTGAATAAAAAAAGAAACATTCAATGAATTGAATTCACTGTAAACATACATATGGAGAGACTGTGGTGGGTTGTGTCATGTCTTAAATTGTGCCTTAGTGTTGGGGTGAAATGAAATGAAGAACAATGTAAAGAGGGTAATGTCACCCATGTGTACAAATTGTACCAACATCATTATTATTATATGCACCATGACCAGATATAATGCTGAGAAAAGCTGCACTGAGATATTCAATATTATCCTTGAAAACATGATGCATTATGGACTGACATTTGAATGTATTTCTCAATCTCATATTGGGTGACCACGATATTCTTGGAGTTGCCCTCAGGGAGAAATTATCTATTTCACTTCAAAAGCAAGCATAGTTATTTGTTTTCAGCTTGCTGTTCCCCCAAATATTCAAGCAACACCATAAATTATTTGTTGCAAGACTGCTAAAGCACAATTTATTTATTTCACCAAAACTTTTCAAGAAACTACTTAAAAAAACTCCAACCCCCCCCCCCCCTGATATTATTGCCGCTGTCATGTTGACCGTAAGATAATTTCCCTTTGGCTCACAGTGGTTGGCAGGGATATCTAATACTTGTGGTGTTAGATTTAATTTAGCATAGTTAATTGATTTTTATGACCAATTTTCTTTGGTAAAATCATTTTGTGGCTGTGCCATTTGGATTGGGGTCAGTTGTGGGAAGGTTATGATACAGGATTTTATTTTTCATTTAGAATACATTATAATTATATAACTAGAACTGGGAAATGGCAGACAATAAATGAGAAACAGTTCTCAGCCAGCAGGTCATTTGCATAAATGGAGGTCTGGTGGAGACAGAGGCAATAAACAGTGCTCAAGGGAAACATCAATTTGTGATGTCATCAGAGGAAGAAAAGGGTGAAAGAAGGGTAGGTGAAGACTGTAGGGAAAGGGCAAGCCTGTGTAGGGAGCTGACAACTATCCTGTGACCTGGGTGACCTCATTTGCATGTCATTAGCATTAAGTTCAATGGTGTGGGGGATTATACATTCTTGTCAGCATTGGCGGTGATTTTTAATTTTTGTAGGGGGGGGGGGTGATTTCGGCAAACGCGAACGCGAAACTTTGCGCGAAGCCTAGCATGCCAAATGTCTCTGCAGTAGATTTGGGGGCCACTTTAGTTTAGAGGCCAAAAGCCAATATATTTTAGATAACCAAAAGTATGTTCTGAGACTTGTATATATTCCACATGACATACAAGTGGTATCATGGAAAAAAAAAGCTAAACATAACTGATAATTGTCAACACCAAGTAGCAATAATTTGAAATTTGGAGGGGAGGGATATTCATATGATTGATCATCCCCCCAGGAACTCTGCCCCTGCTTGTCAGTATTTTATGCCATTCCTGAATATAAGAAGAAATTAATTAGATGCAAAGAACATATATTTATGGCATTTTATGCTACCATCCAAAAAGAAATAATTAAAGTCTTGTGGCATTTTTATTTTCTCCCTTAGTTATGTCTTTAGTGTTCAGTAAGTATGGGCATGTAAAGTATCTATCATAAACCGAAAACAGGAGCACAAGACCTATCTGAAAAACAAGGTAAAATACGAGGTTTTTCTTGCAATAAACTAAGCGGAACAACTGTAATATAATTGACCTACTTTATCAAAAATATATTATGCTACCATGTTTCTAATAGTTCCGATTGCATTGAAACTTCGATTCTAGTCTATATATTATATTTTGATATCTTTTTATAGTCAGATTGAGAGACAAAGCTATGATTTTTAAGGCCAATTGCCCCGAAGCAAAAAAAGTAGCACAACTTACCCTCCACTCAATTTTAGGGTAACACTGGCCAATCCTCTAATAAAATATGTGTGCATGGCAGAATTTGGAATGACCTTTGGAGGAGCAAAACTTTTATGAATAAACTGTGTTTTGACACAAAACTTGTCATTCAAATGATAGTTTCCCTTAAAACACAATGACAGATTCAGCGAAACGGCCATAGAAAACAGCGTTGTATGGTAACGAAAAATTGCACAGCATCATCTTTAAAAGACAAAGTGAGTTATTGTTTTACATCCCCGTTAGCACCAGCTTCGGCTATTGAGAGGCAATTAAAAACATAAGACATGATTTTAAAAGAAATCAGACAGAAAACAACCTCCTGATTCTTCTGAATTTCAGGCCAAACCTTGTTTTGAATATTGATAGTTTGTCTTGTGTAAACCTACGAGTTTCGCTGCAGTTGATTGATGTGACATCATGCATAGCAAATGCATGGCTATATCATAACAAAAGTGGCTCAGCTAAGTAAACGATTTGCAAACAAAAAATAAAAACAATTCTGGTATTTTTGAAGGACAAAACAAGATGTTCTTTATGCTGCTTGTCAAACCTGTTATAGCATTGTTACTTCATATGTGATGTCTAAAATGTATTACAATAGTCCTTGACTCTGAAAATATGGTGAAGGGTGAAATACTTTTTCCATTATCTGTCTCAGTTTCAGAGATATTCCAAAAAAGCATGAATTTCTGTAACCGGCATCTTTCAAACCCTCAACTAGAGTATTATCACATGACCTATGATGTCAAAAATGGCTTCATGAGAGTCCTTGACCCTGAAAATGTGGGTATTGGCGAAATAATTTTTCCATTATCAGCCTTAGTTCCAAAGATATTCCAAAAAATCAATTTTTCAATAATGGCAGCCGAAAATACAATATTTCTTGAAATGACAAATTTTTTTCACAAAAGTTGTCTTATTGTTGTCAAAGACACATTAACAAATCAAGTTCAGTTTCAGAATGTGTGCCTCTCATCAGCACACAACAGCACAAAATACGTTGACTCTTATTTTCAAAATGTATACATTTCCGTAAATACAAAAATTCCCATATTGAGGTCATATTTGCAAGTTTTTGAACTGTATAAAGTACCAAAATGTAGCTTAGAAAATTCCCCATCCCCCTGTACCATCAAGTTGTGTCTAAATTTGCCTGTTGTGCTCGTAAACATAGCATGTATTACAAAATCATACAAAAAATGGGGAAAAAATGAATTTGACCTTGAAATTTCACAATGACCTTGACCTTTAATCATAAAAGTAACCACTCAGATGAGTGCAGAATTGGCAAAAATGTATATTTGGACACCAAAATTGTTAAAGTCCATTTTAAGCCGAGATATGGCACTTTTCGTATTTTTGCATTTTCCTACAAAATCCATGAAATCTGCCACCCTTAAATATCTTAAAATGCTCATATCAGGCACATAAGGAAAATGCCCAGCGAACGGAAAGTGGATTTCAGACATTCAAGTCATATATAAGCATCACCAATCGACAGCTTTTCTAGCCACCCGCTGGCAAATGGGTTTTTAGTGAGCTGAAGTTGGGCTGTTTTCCCATTGAAGCCCATGTTAAATGAATTTCAGTCACTTTTGACATGCTTTTTTAAAAGGGGTTAAAATTAAGGAAAATTTTAATTTATGGAAAAACGGACTTCACCGTGCTTCATTAATGTATTTGAAGGGCACATGGTGAAAATTTCATCCAGATCCGGCTCGGACCATCCTCCACCTATATGGGCATTCCGCCTGGTTTTCTCTGAGACAGCTCATTAAACAGTTAAACAGATAGACATATAGATAGCATATAGATAGACATATAGATAGACATATATAGATAGATATATAGATAGACATATAGATAGACATATAGATAAACATATAGATAGATAGATAGATAGATAGATAGATAGATATAAATACTACAACGAGACATATTGTTTGATTGATTGATCAGCTTCTTGGCAAAACACCTTTTGGAATTCAGACAAGTTTTACTGTTTGCACTTAGTGCATATACAGTGTACAGTGCATGAGAGGGTGAATTTCTGGTGCAGGATTGGGAGAGTGTCAGGAGCACATGTGCAACCCTCACAATCAGCTTCATTTAGATACTGTATATAGTAAAAGAATCTCCTTATAGTGTGTGGACCTCATTAACCTATTTAAGATGGGTACAAGATAGCACCCTCCACATGTAATTGTTTACACCTGCACAAGTAGACTGCAACATTATCAGTTAGAGCCATCACCCCAGGGACCAGCCTGATAATCTTAGAGGACCTTTTCACTAAGGCTATTTAATAAGCAAAATCATACTTATAATAGCAATAGCAAAATTATATTTAAGTCATATCTGTGTCCTACCAGCATAGTTTCATTTGATTCTAAGGAAATTCATTAAAACAATTAACTATACTTTCAAGGGTCTTGCTAAATCTTACAAAACTAGAATTCGTGTCGCAAGCGGAACGAAAGGAAGTGCCTGTGGAAGTATGTGATAGAGGCTCTTAATTATTTTTTAAACCAGTGTTTGTTTTGATGGCAAATTTTTGGTTGATTTATATTTAAATTCTACAATAACAGGGTGTTTCCAATAATATAATATAACAATATTTGACATGTTTGATTTGCCCCCCCCCCTGTTTAATTTCAAAGTTGTGAGTTTTTGATGGTGGCCATTTTGTGGCTGTCATCTTGGATTTCTGCACATCTTCGGAGTCCACATCCTGGTCATGGCACCAACTCTGAGAAATGAACATCAAAAACGTGTGTTGACTGTATTGGGTTTTGTTCAAATGTGGTTAACATTAATAGATAAAATGTGATGCTATTGTGACAGTGACTTAAGGCCTAACTGTTGACTTATTGTTTTAATATTTTTCCTCAATATTTCAAAAAGTAAAAAATATCCATCACTCAAATCATGAGAACACACAACTAGACTTTACAGGTTAACATTAATAAATAAAATGTGATGCTATTGTGATAGTGACTTAAGGCCTAACTGTTGACTTATTTTTTAAATATTTTTCCTCAATATTTCAAAAAGTACAAAATATCTATCAATCAAATCATGAGAAGACACAACTAGACTTTACAGGCTATATGTATGCCAAATTTCATCCAAGGACCTGCAGCACAGTCACGGAGGCTTTGAATGCTGGGGTTTGGGAGCGGGTATGGTTTTAAGGAAAAAAGTAAAATGACCAAGGGACAGAGGGCAGGAGGACACTAACTCCATCCAGAGTGCTGGGCTGAGAAACTCCCTGCTTGAGCAAAGATTTATCAGTCCTGGATTGAAACTCTGATCCATTTTTGTTGCATTCACATAGGTGTTTTTTGTTTGATATTTGTATGTTTTTTGTTCATGTTATTTTGGTCATCCAATTTACAAAATTAATGTGTCCTCATGCAGTCTATCCTGCTTTCAGCGACGTGAAGACCTACATTGATTTTTAGAATAGTCGGCAGGCTTATGATATCAATCAAAACATTAAGGAGTAAAATGTCTATATTCCCAGACCTTGTCCTCAAATTTCAGTGATGAAAATGACTAATTAATCAGTTACATAAATTACCAATTAACCTTTAGTCTCATAAGCAGGGAGGTTTCTAAATCTCAATTGGCAGTGCAGTGACTGCAAATTGTGAGATCTCAGGTCACCTGCACCCCACTCGTACAGCAGTTTCAATCATCCTTTACTGTGTCCTCCTCCGGTCCTATTTATCTACCAAGTACATAAATACAAGACGTAATAATCATCCATTCTAAAGATTGTCAGGAATACAATTCATCTGTTTTTCATTGATTCAGTAGTTTAGTCAGATGACAGTCAAGTATGGTGAGATATGGAACCATCTGTGATATGGAACCATCTGTTGAATTAGATCTGAATAGAATTACAAAAAAGATTTTTTTGTGGGACAGGGCAGCCGGCACAGACCTCTAATTGGAATTACTTGTTTTCCTCGAGATCTATGTGAGTCTCGCTGCGAGACTCTCTCAAGTCTTTTACATCGATATCTACCTGCATGTGGCTAACTCCTGTACGTTCCGCTTGCGACACGAATTCTAGTTTGTATACAATTTGGAGCTGGCTGTGGCCAGTGATGCATTTATGAGGGGTCAATTACATGTAATCTTGATTAAGAAATGGCAATTAAATGTAGAAGAATTAGGCCTATGTTTCAAGAAAAGTTGAAAGATTTTCAATTAGTCTGATGTGATACCAAGCTTGATAAGCATAGACATACATTAATTTACTTAATTTATAAATTGGTGTTTAAAATTCCAAAGAACATGTGAATTTGAGAGAGAGAGGCTTTGTGGCCAATTTCGTTGCTGTGTTATTGGGTCTTCAAAATTGAGGGCAAAGTTTGAAGTTGTGAGTGAGAATTTCAATGAAAGAAAAAAGGGATTTCCGGTAAAAGACGCTACCGAACGATCGAAAATAGAGGGTTTTAATTGACAGTCGGAGTGGAAATGATGGTTGAATTACTTCAGGGAGGTTCTTAACTAGGTTGTGTGAAAATTTGGTGAAGATCCAATGATTCTAAACGCAGCGGGAACCAAACATCATGGCAGGTTGTCATTGCTTGCCTGAGTGCTACACCGCGGCGGCTCGGCCATGTGCCAGAAAGATCGTGTAGAAGTAAGATTGAGACATTTTATGGCAAAACAGTTTGTTAATTGTACTGGGCCTGGTAAATAGCAATGTTTCTGCTGCAGAACGAGCCCGGCTCGGTCAATAGACACGTTTCTATCGACCGAGCTGGCTCTGTCATTAGCAATAAAGTTGATACTGACAGAGCCAGGCCGGGTGGATTGGAATAAGATTAATATTGGCTGTTTTCTAGGGACTATTTAGTTGTTGTCTTCCTTCTTCCACTTGGGCACTAGCCATCTTGACACTATATATGCTTATGTATAAGCAGCTATTCAAGCACAACCAAGCGTCCACACACTAGCTTTTTATTTTGAAAGCATTTTTGGCCGAGGTTTAATGTGCTTTGCACGGTATTTTACAATTTCACTTCAGGTGACAGTATGTCTAGATACCAACATACCACGATATTTCATTACTAATAACAAGTCATTCAAAGAAGTTTAAACGAAATCTAAGCTGGAATCATCTGGATAGTCAGTTCTGAGACTTGTCTCAACATGGGAAAGGTGTTAATTGCAATCAGGGTTAAGTTAGGTGTGAAAGAAGTCTACCCCTCTCTTAGATATGTAAATTGCAATTGAGAGGCTCAAAGAGGTGTCAAGTCAAGTTGAACAATAGGCTGAGATGTCATTGCAATTCTGGATTATCTGTAACTATGGGCATGTTCCTGGTCAGTTTGGGCTAATCTCAGTGCGTCCTTGGGACGCACAGACAATCTTAAAGTGCGTCCTTTTGAAAAAAACGTGCGTAAATTTGTGATAGGGACGGCGTTAATGAGAACACTGGTTGTTTTAGGCTTTGAATTTGCAATGTAACATATTTTTGAGTGAATTTAGTTACTTTTGCCTGGTTTTTTACGGTTACATATTCTGTGATATGTGAAAGTCCTTGGTAAAATTAATTTTGCCCAGCCCGTTGGGTAAAACCTGGGTATAACCCGGGTTTTATGGGTTTAACCCAGGCAAAAGTGGGTTTTATTGAGTTAAATTGATTTATCAGTATTGATAACATTAATCAAGATCATGATTTTACCAAAGTCACTGACAAGGTAATTTCCAAAAATTGGCTATTGGCTTTGGCTGGTACCCGCATGGGTTGTTAAGGCAGGTGCAGTCCTGTAGGCAATTTCTTGGCACTAACTACAGGGTTCCCACTCAACCTGGAAAACCTTGAAAACCTGGAATTTTGGGTTGTGCTTTTCCCGGCCTGGAAAAACCTGGAAGATGTGATTTCCACCAAAAACCTGGAAAAAGTCTGGAATTTGGGGTTCTCTTGCCAAAATTGAAACGGTCCAACAAATTGTGGATTTCGACGACTGTCCAGGGCGCTAATCAGTTTGAAAGAATTGCAGGTTTAGGCCTTGAAAATTGGTTTTGGCAGCCTTGAAAAACCTGGAAAAAACCTTGAATTTCAACTTAGCAAAAGAGTGGGAACCCTGTAACTACCGTATTTTCTCTATAAAACGCACACCCCCTTATAAACGCCAATCCTCCTCCATCTAGAATTGATTTTTAACTAAAATTCCATCAAAATATGAGCTTGTCCAACCTTTTTTAATGCAAAATTGCCAAAAACGTGTCTTCAGACTGCCCTCGTCCGCCATATTGGATTACGCTGCTTCCCACAGGGGGCAGCAAGTGTTTCCTGTACACACTAGTGCGCCCCTGGTGGATTTTTAATGGAGGTGTGTAAACACACCGCCATTTATGTAGTTGGGTGAGAAAGGGGGCTAAGAGAGTGGATGAGAGAGGCAAACTTTAGGCGGGAAATTCGAAATAGGAGAAGAAAATCTGAAATTACTCTTTGCATGTTTTAAATTTTCTCCAAATTGCTGAATTCACCAAAACTAGAGATGCAGGGCTGTTATCTGAGCTTATTTGTGTTGACCTGAAGTAATTATAAACACTCCATTTATCAGTTTTTTAACCGGCCTAACGGCGGTTATTAGAGGGGGTGGGTGGTGGTGAGAGGGGGAGGGTGAAAGTGGGAGTAAAAGGGACCATGGTGTCAACCATGTCCACAGTAAACATGAAAACATTAATTTCAGTAATTTCCACCAGGTGTCAGTGTGTGTCAAAGTTCAGTCTAGTGCTGCCACCTATCAATGAAATAACACAATTATTGTAGGGATTTAATGGAAACATCTTTTTAACTGGCCTAACGGCGGTTTTTAGAGGGGGGCTTAGGTGGATGTGGAGTGAGAGGAGGCTCATGTCCACTTGTCCAAGTGTCCATGTGTCCACTTGTCAACTTTTCTTGTCAACATATTTTGAATTGCCCATTTTTGACTTTAGTATTTCACTTAGATTTATGAAATTTGGTATAGGGATTCACTTTGAGGTCTCCCTCTGAAATTTTGAAAAATCCAAGATGGCTGACAAAATGGCCACCATATTTTGAATTGCCCACTGACTTTGCTATTTCACTTAGATTTATGAAATTTGGTATAGGGATTCACTTTGGAGTCTCCCTCAGAAATGTTTGGGAAAACAAGATGACTGCCAAAATGGCCGCTATATTTTGAATTGCCCACTGTGACTTTGCTATTTCACTCAGATTTATGAAATTTGGTATAGGGATTCACTAAGGGGCCCCCCTCAGAAATTTTTGGACGCGATCTTTTGAATTGCCCACCGCAACTTTACTATTTCACTTAGATTTATGAAATTTAGTATAGGGATTCACTTAGGGGGAGCCCTCTCCGAAATTTTTGAAAAATCCAAAATGGCTGACAAAATGGCCGCCATATTTTGAATTGCCCTCTGTGACTTTAGTATTTCACTTAGATTTATGAAATTTGGTACAGGGATTCACTACGGGGTTACCCTCAAAAACTTTTGGAAAAATCCAAGATGACTGCCAAAATGGCAACCATATTTTGTTGAATTGCCATAACATGATTTGAAATTAAGATCACTGTTACATAATAATCAGTTTACAATGATTATATAACTTTAAATGTGTTATGTTTTCTTGTTGACTGATTTGAAAAGAAATTAATCACTTGCTAATCATTTAATATAGCTTGTCAAGGCTAATAATAAACTATTCCATAAAAATTATAGGTATAGGGAATACTAATGGAGAAATTGAATGTTTAAGACACTTCTGAAGATGAATATGTTATGTTTTGCTAAATTCCAAACTAAACCATTGATTAGAAGCTGGACCCACTCGATCTAATTTCCTGCTGTGGACTGTTGATGTTCAGACCATCACTGCACAGATTTTTGAGCCCTCTCTTGTGCTCAATTCGCTTCGCGAAACGGCCTACGGCCTTTTCGCTGCGCGAATATAATTATTACTCACCCCACCCCTCTACCTTTTGACAATTAACTTATTGCTCCATGGCTTTATCATTGCTTACTTGGCAAACAATCCTCAATTAAAATTGGCTATGTATACTTCAGTGTTAACTTAAAGAAAGTTATTCAAATTTCCATGAAACTCTTCTTAATCAGTTGTCTTTTTATGTTCTGGATATCTAGTGATCAAAAGCAGTTAATTTGAAAAATCAGTTTTGGTTTTAACTTTTAAGACACGTAATTACTTGGTTGCACAATTCACGAAGACCTACTGATTGATACACCCTGTAAATTATGATTTTAATCTTAGACCAACAAGGAAATGTCCTTCATCCAAAGAGACAGTCATGGTAATAAACTAAATAAACAGCTGTTTTAGCCTGTTTATAATTAATACTGTTTCATGAAAGAAGACTTCCACTTCATAATATGACATATTTATTATTTAATGTGTTACAGATGATTTCATATTTGTAGACTAAAGGACTGAATGTGATTTTTTTTCTAGGACATGTTATCCTGTGGGGAAAAGTGATGTCATAATTTTTTTGAATATCACTTTTCCTGTGTTCACTAATTATTCAAAATGTTAGAATCTTCTCTGGTACCTGTTCATCCCTTTTATTTATTTTGCTGAAGTCTCCTGAACAATTTTGTCAAATATGATGCTAACATGTACTAGTATTAAACTAGAAATGAAACTTTAGTAGATACCAGGATGGAACAGTGTAAATGTATGCCAAGAATTTAGATAATCTTCCTTAATCTATAAGTAATCATTTGATTAAATGTGGCAAACAAAATCAGTCGAATTTCAATGAATGTGTTAATTAAATTTAAATTATTTTAAATAAATATTGAAAATGGAAGGATTCCGATACCGGAACAGAAACTTTGTGAACACCACTGAATCTATGGTGTAAGTTTGAAAATGTTGGTTAACTGTCAACCTGGTGATTTTGGGGTTTGAATAAGAGGTTTTTTTGTAAAAATTAAAATATTGTAATTTTTCAAATTGACTTTATCTGATAAATTGGAAGTACTTATTTGGATCTCTTAAAGCCAGAAAAAAAATGTACATGGTTGAGTCACTAACCATTTTCTCTAAATTGGCAAATAAGCATTTGCACCTTTTTGGCGATTTTGCGTTTTCGTCCATTCTTGAGCCCCTGTAGAAACACATCTAAGCCAGATACAAGAGTTTTGATGCCGAAATTGAAAAATTGAAATTTAGTATAGGGATTCACTTAGGGGGAGCCCTCTCCGAAATTTTTGAAAAATCCAAAATGGCTGACAAAATGGCCGCCATATTTTGAATTGCCCTCTGTGACTTTAGTATTTCACTTAGATTTATGAAATTTGGTACAGGGATTCACTACGGGGTTACCCTCAAAAACTTTTGGAAAAATCCAAGATGACTGCCAAAATGGCAACCATATTTTGTTGAATTGCCATAACATGATTTGAAATTAAGATCACTGTTACATAATAATCAGTTTACAATGATTATATAACTTTAAATGTGTTATGTTTTCTTGTTGACTGATTTGAAAAGAAATTAATCACTTGCTAATCATTTAATATAGCTTGTCAAGGCTAATAATAAACTATTCCATAAAAATTATAGGTATAGGGAATACTAATGGAGAAATTGAATGTTTAAGACACTTCTGAAGATGAATATGTTATGTTTTGCTAAATTCCAAACTAAACCATTGATTAGAAGCTGGACCCACTCGATCTAATTTCCTGCTGTGGACTGTTGATGTTCAGACCATCACTGCACAGATTTTTGAGCCCTCTCTTGTGCTCAATTCGCTTCGCGAAACGGCCTACGGCCTTTTCGCTGCGCGAATATAATTATTACTCACCCCACCCCTCTACCTTTTGACAATTAACTTATTGCTCCATGGCTTTATCATTGCTTACTTGGCAAACAATCCTCAATTAAAATTGGCTATGTATACTTCAGTGTTAACTTAAAGAAAGTTATTCAAATTTCCATGAAACTCTTCTTAATCAGTTGTCTTTTTATGTTCTGGATATCTAGTGATCAAAAGCAGTTAATTTGAAAAATCAGTTTTGGTTTTAACTTTTAAGACACGTAATTACTTGGTTGCACAATTCACGAAGACCTACTGATTGATACACCCTCTAAATTATGATTTTAATCTTAGACCAACAAGGAAATGTCCTTCATCCAAAGAGACAGTCATGGTAATAAACTAAATAAACAGCTGTTTTAGCCTGTTTATAATTAATACTGTTTCATGAAAGAAGACTTCCACTTCATAATATGACATATTTATTATTTAATGTGTTACAGATGATTTCATATTTGTAGACTAAAGGACTGAATGTGATTTTTTTTCTAGGACATGTTATCCTGTGGGGAAAAGTGATGTCATAATTTTTTTGAATATCACTTTTCCTGTGTTCACTAATTATTCAAAATGTTAGAATCTTCTCTGGTACCTGTTCATCCCTTTTATTTATTTTGCTGAAGTCTCCTGAACAATTTTGTCAAATATGATGCTAACATGTACTAGTATTAAACTAGAAATGAAACTTTAGTAGATACCAGGATGGAACAGTGTAAATGTATGCCAAGAATTTAGATGATCTTCCTTAATCTATAAGTAATCATTTGATTAAATGTGGCAAACAAAATCAGTCGAATTTCAATGAATGTGTTAATTAAATTTAAATTATTTTAAATAAAATATTGAAAATGGAAGGATTCCGATACCGGAACAGAAACTTTGTGAACACCACTGAATCTATGGTGTAAGTTTGAAAATGTTGGTTAACTGTCAACCTGGTGATTTTGGGGTTTGAATAAGAGGTGTTTTTGTAAAAATTAAAATATTGTAATTTTTCAAATTGACTTTATCTGATAAATTGGAAGTACTTATTTGGATCTCTTAAAGCCAGAAAAAAAATGTACATGGTTGAGTCACTAACCATTTTCTCTAAATTGGCAAATAAGCATTTGCACCTTTTTGGCGATTTTGCGTTTTCGTCCATTCTTGAGCCCCTGTAGAAACACATCTAAGCCAGATACAAGAGTTTTTATGCCGAAATTGAAAAATTGTGGTGGAGGTTGCTCCAGTGTGAGAATATAAAATGTGTGGTATTGTTATTTGGGGAGTTATACATCTCTGAAATTGGCCGAAAACACAGTTTTGAAAAAACTAAAAATATCCCTTAAATTTCAAGGGCTCCTATCTCAGAGATTTTTCATTCACTGAACTACAATTTAGCAAATTTGCTTTTAATATCTGGTGAGTGAACAACTGTAGATTTTTTCTGAAGGGGTCACCTGGGGAGCCCTGGGTGATTTGGCATTGAATGACCCATATGTATCTGATGGACCTACTGAAAAGTGTTAATTATTGTTTTTTCTTCGACTTTTTATTATAATAAAATATATTTTTTTACTATTGCCAATATCCACATTTTTCCCAAGTGAAAGTTGAGAATGAACTGTTCAGTCCTGCCCTAAGAACCATCTTTGGTTCCAGAATCATTCAAAATTTTACTCTGACACGGATCTGTCTTTGCCCATACTAGTGATGGTTCTGGGACATAGGGTAAAATATACAATGTGCATCTCAATGTCTATGTAGGTCATCTTCTGGATTTGGGTCCTCCATGTGGTGTTGACATGAGCTAAGAATTTATGGCCATTAAAATTATGTGGTCATGACCACAGGGTCAACAGACAGATAAGCCCAAAAAGGGGTAAAATAAGTCCTACAGCTTTGACCAGGCCTGCACTGTGACTTTAGTATTTCACTTAGATTTATGGAATTTGGTATAGGGGTTCACTTAGGGGTTCCCCTCAGAAATTTTTAGAAAAAACTTGATTATTTCACTTACATTTATGAAGTTTGATTTGGGGATTTGATTAAGGGTTGCCCTCATGAATCATGAGAAAATTTCCAAGATGGCTGCAAAAATTGATGCCATATTTTGAATTGCCCACTGTGACTTTAGTATTTCACTTACAGTTCTGAAATTTGGTATAGGCATTTGCTAAGGGGTTCCCCTTAAAGTTTAATGGCATGCAGCAAACACTATCAGTCTGGCCATCACTGCTCAATACAAAACAAACCATGTAACGATATATAAATCACCCTCTCCATGATTTCAATTCCGAATATACAATCGCCAAATGCCAGTTTTGAATCCATGGATTCTTCTTTGTTTGGTGATTGCTTGTTTGCTGTTTGCATGTTTGCCTTCCACCATTTTGAAAATTATGTGTATTGAGTAAATTGATTCATAGATAGATAGATAGATAGAAAGACAGATAGATAGATGGATATGAATAGATGGATGGATAGATAGATAGATAGATAAATAAGGGTGGATTTCATGGATACAATTTAGGTATTGGATAGATCTAATTGCATAAATTAGATGGATAGATTATATATATCAAATAGATGGAATGCACAGATTAGTTAGATTACACAGATCTATCAAAAGGGTTTAGTAAGCCACGCAATAGGTTGCAATTTGGTACTTGAAATAATTTATTCCATGATCCAAAATTTCCGGGTAGGCTCAGCTAAGTTGTGGCACACTGGGCTGCAGTCTCACTGTCTGGAAAATTACTGTCATATGAGGACAATTGTAATTTCAGCTAAGTCCTGGCCCTGACAGGAACCCAAAGGCTCCAGAGAAATTAGGGAACTGTCATCAGCTGCTGATGACTTAGCACTATTTCACAAAATTGGATAGAATAAGTCCCGCTACTGTCATGCTGCTGTGTGATGAGGATGGCTGCACAGAGATCAGACTTACACAGAGATCAGACTTACTTCTGATACCCAACTGGCCAACCCTGCAGGCCCGCACACTCAATCGTCTTTTCCTAATTAGCTCTGCTACGAGAGTAGCACAGCTTTTGTTGATCCTGGCTTCCCCAGCTACCTGTCCCGTGTCTCCATGCATTTAGGATTAGTACACAAGTCGCCACTAGCGGCGCTGCGGTCCATTTCGCACCGTCACATGTGTGCTATTGTGATCACCTGTGTCAGGCTGTGTCTATTTAATGGTACACTTAGCAATGCAAGAAAAATCACAGAGGATGAGCATTGTTTGATTGGAATTAAGAACACAAATTCAGTGGGTGAATGATTATATAACTGATCAAGGGTAATTGACTTATGAGGTAATCGGTTGATAGGTGTGAACCTTAATTGCACTGCAAAAAAGATTGTGCCCATTTGCAAATATGGCATGTGAGTGGCAACAATTTTATCAGTATCTATCATATCTTGTGTAGTTTTAGGGATATTATTTCCATTCCAGGCAGTCTTGAAATATTTTTTTGGTATTATTTGGCCTGTCTCAACTATGCCTTCGGATCTCAAACGTGTCTCTTAATTTGTATTAAAATCTTTATTTGACAATAAAAAAAATCTGAATCTGAAAATCTTTTGCACAATAGATAGAAAGGTTTGATTTTTTAAAAATTTACTGTACATAAAAGTGAAACAGTAGGATTACACAATAACGATTACTTTTATTTCCATTGTGGTCCTTTAAATAGATAGATAGGTGGATAGATAGATAGAAAGATAGATAGATAGATAGATAGATAGATTGATAAATATAAAGATAAATAGATAGACAGAATGGAAATGGGTGGATAAACATTAATGTGTAGAAATGGATGAATAGAAATGGATTGATTGAGATGGACATGGATGGGTAGAAAGGAACTCAGTGGAAAGAATTGGATAGAAATAGGTGGATACAAATTGATATAGAAATGTGAAGTAATAGTGGACATGGAGATTGATACAGAGAAATGGATACAAGTGAGTGGATAGAGTTAGATGGATAGTCCTGAATGGCTTGGAATGGATGCATAGAATTGGACAGATAGAAATTGGTGGCTGCAAAAAGGATAGAAATGAGCAGATATAATTTTGTGGATAAAAATTAAGGGATAGAAAAGGGTGGATAGAAGTGGCTGCGTAGAAAAGAATATAAATAAAATAATGAATTAGATAGAAATGGATGGGTAGAAATTAGACTTAATTAGGGGATAGAAGTGGATAGAATAGGGTAGATAGAAATGGACAGAGGATGGGATTGCCAGGAAGGTATAGGCAATAGAATGGGTGGATAGACAAGAGAATGATTGGATACAATCGGATAGAATTGGATGGATAGAAATGCCTGTGGTGCATAAAATGGATAGAAGTGAGTGAATAGAATTGGTACCTAGAAACGGGTGGATACAAATGGATGGATAGAAAGAAATAGAAAGGGGTGAGGTGAATAAAACTTGATAGCAGTAAGTGAATAGAATTGGTTGGTCAAAAATGGGAGACATAAATGGAAGGATAGAAATGGGTGGATAAAAATGGACAGAAGTGAGTGAATAGAATTGGTTGGTCGAAATGGATAGATAGAAAGGAATAGATATGATAGATAGAACTGGATGTTGTCAGTGGCAAAGTCATAAGGGGGGGGGGAGAGGAGGCATATGCCCCTCCCCCCTCCCCCCTCCCCGGAGTTTTAATGCGATGTCTTGTACTGCTAGCAGAGCTATGATTGTGCATCTCATGCACTCCATTCTAGTTATGTAATGGAGAGGATCATGGCTGGGTGATGACAGTGCTAAGGTGAGTGTCATGTGGGGCTGAAGACATTGCTCGTCTTGGTCTGATTAATGCTCTCGCCGGGTCATCTAGGACAGCAGTTTCAATCGTCCTTTGCCTCATTGCTATGTCTTCCTCCTGTCCTAATTAGCTTACAATGTAAATAAATACAGGATGTATAGCCCCAATCATCTATCCATCTTTCCAAAATATCCATGCCAATCCGACATGAGATTTCACCTCATTTCAGCTCTTTTCAAAGTCTGGATTGATAGATTTATTGATCCAGTTGGTCAATTTGACAGTCTATAAGTCAGCTGGCAGTGGTAGGAGGATTGACAGGTGTATAGAGCAGCATGTTAGTGAATAAGTGAGATCTTTATTGACATGATAGTAGGGAACTAAGGAGGTCTTAAGATAAATGTAGTGAGTTTCTGTGGCAGCTGGGTGGCCAAAAGTTGTCAGTCCAAAATCCTGATAGTCTTTGCATGCCTCAGTTCAAACCTGGAGCAGCCAATTTAGCATATTTGGCGCCGGCCAGATCGTTAGATCTTGTTGGCGCCGGCCAGATCGTTAGATCTTGCCGGCTACTCTGTTTTGGACTTGGACACAGGGTGGGTCATGGCGTGGACGTTGCGTTGTTTTGATCTCGTGGACGGTAGTTCGTTGCATATCCACTAGAGGGACGAGGGTGCCGCGATCAGCGCCATTTTGCCTCTGGTGGAATGTTTACGGTAGTTCGTTGCATATCCACTAGAGGGACGAGGGTGCCGCGATCAGCGCCATTTTGCCTCTGGTGGAATGTTATGGAACTACGAAAATAAATTAAGTCAGTTTAAGGCTGCTTTCATCAATGATGGCAAGCAATGATGGCAAGGGCAAGCAATGCCAATGATGGCAAATTGCCATTGAGAATAGCTCAGAGGGGTGAACTCTGAAGTCAGCAGTGAAGTGTCAAAGCTAATTGCACTTTGCTGTGATTGTGATGCTGACTCAGGTACTACACATTGACATGCATTACCAGGTAACTGCTATTAGTTTAGGCCTATTGTGTAAGCAAGTTCCAATTTAATAAATATGTATTAAACATTAAACCTAAACTAAAATTTCCCACAAAACTTTCACTTAAATTGTGAAAATATACGAGTTTTGTCTAATATTTCATGAAGAAAGTAAAGCAATTATTTTCTGTGAAGAACTGACATTGATTTTGGCGTTATTCTCTATAATAGGGCCAACATCATTGATAGTTTGAAAAAACACTCATAAGTCTTGTTTTGTCATTTTATAAATTCAGCTCAATTTTTCTCTACTTCCTTCTCTTTTAAACGTGTTTGTTGACACCTTTTTTGAAGCCTTTCTTTTTACTTATAAATAAATCATCTTTATGCCCTCTGGCAAACAGATGCATACCTACATGGCTCAAACAAGACCCATAAGCAGTAGTGATAGCAAGTGACTTGAAGTGAGAGACATACAATGTATATAGGCCTATTGGGAAAATATTACGGCGCCATTTCGTCCCTGTGGGACAGCATTCATCTAGTTTCAGTTGAATTTCAGGATCAAAATCCCAGACGGGTATCATTCAGATGAGATGCTAAATTGGTGTCCCTTTGATCATTTTCAAATAGGGTTAATGTGCAACATGTCGAGGACTCGTGTTCTATCTCCCATTGATCAACCACTGTAAGCAACCACTGCTCTTAAAGGGCAGCACTTGTGCATATCAGTCATATTTATCTGGCAATCTATCTATATCTATCTATCTGTCTATATATCTGTATCTATATCTATATCTATCTGAATAGTTTTAGCAGCGCAGGACAAATCATCTGCTGGATTCTATTCATGGTATGTGAACTTAAGACACAACACCACCTCCATTTTGAACCCCTGGGTTCTTGTTATTGCATACAACATTGCAGATCTGGATGGTGAATGAATAATCGCCCATCAAAGCCCTGCCTTCGTCCACTGGGCGTTTAATAGAGAAAATACGGTAGGTAGTGATGGGAATCGGTCAGATTTTCAACATCGATTATTGGATGACCCTTCCGATTTGATAATCGATTCTAAATCGATTATTTTTCTAATGAGAAATTACCTCAATCTTGACAATTATTGCACCATAACACAAGCCATACTGATATAATTCTTGCTGTGTTAAATAGATCTCTTCGAGAGCTTTAAAATGATGGGTGATAGCTCTCTGTGGAGCAAATAGTCTTCATACAAATAGCCTAAAATAGGAAAGGCAAAAATCGATTTTGAATTGTTGCAAAAATATAAAATCGATGTTGACAGTGGCGATGATTATCGGCGATATTTTCGTCGATCACTACAACACTAACGGTAGGTATATATCATCAGGCATGATGTTCAGTTTAATGTTCAGATTTATGCAAGCAATAATCTCCCAAGGTAACTGAAGGAACCCAACTGAAGTCCTTTAGCAGAGCAGGTAAAAAATCAAAACCACTCAAAAACCTTAAGTGGAAAAGGATTTGGTCAGGTTGGAAGATCTGATCATGCTGATCTTACCTCTGCTCAGTCTGCTGTTTTATACTTTATTCTTGAACATTTCCCCAAGGAGAGAATACTACACATTATTCTCGATTCATATTTTTGAAGATGTATGCTGCAAATATGTAATTCCTGATCAGGAAGCTACCACTCGTGGAATGAATTACCGATTTTCTTCTGAGTGTTGTTTCCAAGTTTCTGAGCTGAGTCACATCATATTCCACATCTTCGGATTGATTGTAGAAGAAGTTTTTTAACCGTTGACAAAGACCGGGTCTCCTCGGATCACTCAGTAGCTACTAAAATATGCTAACTCATACTGAAAGAATTACTTTTGACCTTGTAAATTTCATAAAATGTAAGGAACATTGTTGCTCTTTTGTACGTGTATCTAAACAAGGGACTGAAAGATCCCACACATGCTATTCATTCATCCTCGTGACTGACAAGAACTTGCTTTATAGGGTTGCACTGACTGGGCCTATACCTACAGGTGTACTTACCAGCCGACGCACAATACCAGTTCAGGGTTTAACCTACTTTCACAGTCTGATTCTGATGTTTTTGATGTATTTTTAGAGGCTTATTACTAGTTTTACCCAGGTTTTACCCATTTTTGGGTAAAAGTCAATTTTGTCCAGCCCGGGTTTAATATGGGTTTAACCCGGGTTAAACCCGGGGGGTGGGTTTTATTTCCCAACCCTGATATTTCGCCATCATCACTGCCACTTGAGCCAGGCTTTGAATCCGCGGATTCTTGTTCCTGGGTATAGATGAATTGACTCACAAAAACTGTCATGATAACATTAGAGGGGTTTTCTCTTCTATACTTGGGATGGAATTTGAATGTTAAAGCTGTTTTACTTATTCAGGTTGAGCGTCAAGGAGAAGCTGGAGGAAATCCTTGGACTGTTCTTCGTTCCAGGAGTGGAGAAGATGGTCAATGGGCTGTATGATGAAAAGATATTCCGGAGAGCTTCTCTTTCATTAGAAAACCAAATGAAAAATGGAAAATATTCACAAGATGAGACTGTCAAGTGAGTGAATTTCATCATCATTACAATAAGAGACCATAACTATCCGACGTTCAGTTGTTCTGTTATATAGTTTGGGTAGTCAGGCAGCCAAACTTTATATTTTAACTGTAACCCTCTACCGACGAATATTGGTTCACAGCGCCATGGAACACCATGAAAGAATTATCATTTCATATACAGGTGCACATGCATTAAAACTGGATTGACTCTCACAGTGCTGTGTTATTATGAGTTGAGTTCTGACACAGGTGGGTCATTCCACACCAAATCAAGCAAATTTCCGAAAATCCCCAGCATGACCATCTCTGATTCCATTCAAACTTTCTGCGTTTCAAGAACATTATCAGGGAAGAGCAAATCCAAAATTGCAGGACGATAGCTGAAATATTTTCGGAGTAATGATCAAATGAATTGTGAAAAAAGGAAAAAAAGGTCAAAAATTGTCCATTTTTTAAATGGCTATCAAACTTTCAATATGACCCTAAACTTTTTGATAGTTTTTTGCAATGCATAAGATACCCAAAAGTAATAAACAGTAGCAGAGAAATGGTTTTTCATGAAATTGCCTGTCCCACAAAAATTTTCAAAGTTGACTGATTTATCACACTAATATCCAATATTCATGATTTTTTTTGGTAACCTTAAATATATCCCAAAACTGTCATACTTTCTATGGTATTACTTTGCTACATAGAGCATAAGTACAATCTAATATATTAATATGCAACCTGGGATACATGTCACATGATGACATCACGTCATGGATTTCCCTTTATTTCGGCCGTATAACTTCATTTTCCAGAATTTTAACATAGCCCTGCAGATGCATTACCATTTTGTCTATCCAAACATACCATACATCATCCAATCACCCCTGTATCGTTTACAATACCTTCACGATGCGTTTTCTATCGAGAGGCCTGCCGCCATTTTATTTGTTGTGATCCAGAAAGCTTCGCGCCCTCCCAGCGTCATATAAGCCTATGTGACGTCATAGCATGTCATTTTCGCTGAAAATTGACTTTTTTGGCTTGTCAGCATCATGAATTTCACTTTCCATACATCTCGCTCCTATTTGCAGTTGACCCAAGCCAATAAAACGTCGTGAAACGTCGTTGTTTTGTTAAAAACAAGCTTACTGACAAGTTTCCAGTTTATTTTGCTGCTCCTGACCCAGTATGCAACCCCTAACTCAAGCCACCAGTGCCATCTGTTCACTCTGGTCTGAAACTAGAGATCACTGCCTGAAACGCTACCAGCAGAGCCTCTGGTGGACAAAATGAAAACAACAATTTCTTTGGCAGATCAAAGATTATGTACCCAAGATGTGACGCCACCAATTGGCTCAATGGGAATCATCATAACATGACGCCACCTGTACCGGATTGTATCAACGAGTGGGTTAACTCTAAGCCGTGTTAGTGATTTTCAGGGTTAGTTAACCGGTTTACAAAACTGTGTTAGCCTGTGATGTATCAACACAAAAGTGGTTAAGGTTATCTTTTTAGAGGCGATGCATCAGCCTTTCGCTGATATATTCTTAGTAACTCTATTTGGCGCCACTCGCCTCTGTATAGATGGCCACAGGCCTCCCGACAGGAGGCCAGAGGCCAAATCCAGAAAATCAGGCTGTGAAACTTCGTCATCAGAACGGGTTGCCAGCGTCGCAGTAAAATGCGGACGGGGCCAAGTTTGCGGAACGGCGGGCCGCGGGATTTCGTAATAAAACGCGGATGCGCAGTTGCAGAACGGGACGCTTTTTGCGGGATCGGCTGTAAAAACATGCAGATATGGTCTAATTTGCTCAGCTAGCTGAATTGCTTAAAAAATCGCCTCTATTTTTTTTTGAAAAAATTTTCTTGTTATTTTATAAGGAACATTTAACCCAATTTTGGTGGGGATTCCCGGGGTTTCCCGAAAATTAGAGTGTCATTTGACACGGGGGAAAAAAAAGACTGTAAAAACCATTTCCATTGCAGTAAAAATGGAATAACTCACTCAGTTTTCAAGATACACACTTCAAATTTTTACAGCATCTTATTGGATACCAAATGCACCTTCGCTGAACTCGGCATGAAATTCGACCAAGCCATTTTTATTACAGAACCCTCTGAACGGAGGTTAAACAGTTTTTCGGATGACAAACTTCAAAGAGCTGGCGAATAAAATCTGTTCAAGATATAATATGATGATGCCAAAGAGCATAGCGAGACCGTGTGACATTTAGATATATTTATTTGTAATTTGTGATATTTTGGATACTTCTTTGTGGTGTTTTATACTTACTTGTTGTACTCTAGATATATGCCTTAGATTGATAGATAACAGGAGTTTATATGAACTCCTCATGCCCCACACCCCTTCCAAAATCCTGAGTGGGCACAAAATCGGCAATATGTTAATGCATTGTTGAAAATCTAGATATTTCTGCTGAAATATTGATGAGAGACAATTCAAATTTGACGACAAGGGAAGGTAAGACAACCATTTTAGGAAAGATATCTGCACATCCCCCGCACAAGCGACAATGGACTGCATCAGCAGAATTGCCGGGTATGCAGCAGGTATACCAGCGACACTTTTTTCACGGGTGATCAATATAAGGTAATGTTCTTTGAGTCGGACACTTTTGATTCTACACATTTTAGAAAGTGTCATCTTGTTTGGCCTATGGGTTATTTATTGTCAACCAGGCCCTCAAATTAATCGTTTTTACCAAATCTAACAGAAAATTAACAATTGGCACAACACAAGAACTAAATTAGTGGTTAAATTTCTGAAATAAGATATGACATAGGGTATCTTTGAGTCGGACAGCTGTGTTCTAAAAACATGATATCAAATATACATGTGCTTTAAAGCCTTCCCTTTCAACAAAAAAGCCAATATTACAGCAAAAAATAGGTTAAGCTTACTTCTATCTGATTGACACATATACTGAAGTTAGATCAATACCATAGACCAGAGAATGATACCTCAAACATGACTAATTTCCACTATAATTTATAAATTTCTGACACAGAACTGAGAGAAAAACGGGTTTTTAACCCCATCTGTAAAGCCATAAAAAACCCACTATACTTGTTTGGATCAAGCTGATATTTTGGGTACAGATAAAGGAGGTCTTAAGCTAAAGATTTGTACCAGATATATAGGTATAGGAGCTCAATTGGCCAATACAGCACAGCAAAAAGTGTCCGACTCAAAGAACATTACCCTAGCTAATTGAAACTCTTGAAATGCAAGTGGCTATAGATCTATGCAGTGTGCTACTACTGTTGTAACGTAATAAATTAAATTGCTTCTGGATCCTGGAGATAACGTTACCAGAATGAGGCTGGGTCTGTTCATGACGCCACCTGCACACTGTTGGCACGACAGCAAGATCAGGCCAATTAGTGGTGACGTCACAATCACGGTGCCACTTTTTGACAGCTTGCCGCATCCTCAAGATGTGCCTAGTATATCCCTGTGTGAATAGCTCTGTCTCCTACCATTTGAAGACTCCTGGTCACTGCGCTTCGCGCAGTGACCTGACGGTCTCCATTAATGCCCTTCACAACGAAGCTGCAGTATATTCTTGACCACATTTTTAGCAGTTTCAGCTTGATTGCACCAAAATTGAATTTTTAAGAAATTATTTTCTGACGATGAAATTTTTCGGACCAGCAATTTTTTTGCCGTCATGATCTGAAAAGCCAGTGACGTCATCAGGTGACGTCATTGAGTGACGTCATGGCCTGACGTCACTTAGTTCTCCATGATTGTTTGTTTACAAACGTTTTCAGTGCTTTTTATTCACTTGCTGGTCAATATTATTGGATTTACACCCCATTTTGGGACAAGGAGGAGGCTTAACACAACTTTTAACACAGGAAAAAGCTGGGTTAACTTTCCTGGTTAACATCCATGACAACTAACTCGGAGATTCATTGATACATCACGGTGAGTCCCTAACATGAGTTAAATTTCTTAACCCAGCAAAGATAACCCATGTTTAGCGTTGATACAATAGGGTACTGGGGAGTGGGCGCGAAATTAACAGCTCGTAACGTCACTGTCACACTGCTGACAGCCAGTGACAGCAATCTGCTGGGAGAGCTGTTTGTGCTGCTCAGCAATGTACATAGGGGGTCAAAATTTAGGACAGTGCTGTATCAATCTTTTAATGTGTTTACGCTGCATCTTTAAATACATTATTCTATTGACTTCTTGCTTTCTGACAGAATCCACAAACGTCCAGGCCAAAAAACAACATGTTTGTGTAAATCTGTAAACGAGAACAATCATTTAAAAAAAAGAGAATTAAATCCAGCTATTTTTAAAGAAGCGGGAACATATATGCTAAGTAAGATATATCTTTAAAAAAAAATTTTCTTTTTACATTTTGTAGGCAGCTCCCAAACTTTGAATCACAGATAATGATTAAGATTTAGGCCCCTATCACTATATTCTATTAAAATAAAAACTAAAGATCTATAAATAGCAAGGTCTCTTGAGGTGCTGGGACTTGGCAGTCTCTGCCTGTCAAAAATAAGCTTGCTGTAATTACCAATATTTTCCTTTTTCTCTAACAAACCTAGTCCTATCTGATAGTATAGTGCTTTGGGGTTATCTTGCATATAAAATTTAAAAAAAATCTGGATAAATATACCCCCCTGTAGATGGTTACACACACACATTTATTTTCCCTTTTCTGAAAATAAACCAAACTCTTTGTAATGAAACAAACTGTACTGGGGGACAGGGGCGGACTGGCCTATGTGGCAGAGTGGCAGCTGCCACGGGCCCATCCTCTCAGGGGGCCCATATGCAAGGTGCCAACAAATTAAAAAAAAGAAAAAACACAAAAATTGCTATCTTTTTGCCAATTCTGTGACCACATGATGCAATTAAACTTTAGGTCTGGGCCCAGATCTTCGAGGGCCCGTAAAGGAAAGGGCCCTTCCACTTAGGCATAAATTGTTTAATGCTGAAAAAGGGAATTTGGGGGCCCATTGATTAATTTTGCAGGCCCGAAATGTCGCCAGTCCGTCCCTTTGAAAGTTGGATCATAGTTAGGACACATAAGTTTAGGTACTTTGCAATGTTGCAGATGTGTCTTAGTAGCTTCAAACTGATTTTCCTCAGTGAGACCATGCCTCAAAGTTGGGGTTGTAAGATTGTGTGCACTTTTTACTGTCCTTTTTGGCTGGAGAGAATTCTCCAGCCTTTTTAATAATGGGTTTTGGGGGTGTGGTCGATATTTGGAGGTGTGGCGCATAATGATAGGTATGCATTTTTGGCCATCATGCGTTGAGTTTGTGTTTGTGGTAATTGCTGGTTAGAAGCAATCTTAGTTGGCTAATTTGACAGCATTAGGCAAGGTGTAATGGGCTGACAGTTGTTCGGTTGAAACTGTGGCATTGCTTGAAAATTTTTAATTTTTGGGGGTGTGGCCATTTAGAGCCAATGAGAATGAGGGGCTTGGTGGGATGGGCCATTTCAGCCAATAGGGAGACATGTAGTATGCAATGCCTGGGGGGGGGACACATCCAGGGGGGGGGTACTTGCAGTAATTATTTATTTTTGCTAGTTAGATTTATAGGCTGGGGGTCACCTCGGAGGGAGGTAATTAAAACATTTTAGGGGGGTCACCTGGGGGGGGGGGGTACTCGCAAAAAAAAATTGTTTTTTCTGCTAGTTATATTGCTAGGCTTGGGTCACCTGGGGAGGTATTAAATTTTATATTCTATACAAGGCGAGGGGGGTCACATCCGGGGGGGTACTTGCAGAAATTTTTATTTTATTTTTTTCTGCTAGTTATATTTCTAGGCCTGGGGTCATCTCGGAGGGAAGTAATTTTAAAATTTTAGATTTTACAAGTCCCGAGGGGGGCCACCTCAGGGGGGGTACTCGCAAAAAAAGTTTTTTTCTGCTAGTTATATTGCCAGGCCGGGGTCACCTCGGGGGAGGTATTAAATTTTATATTCTATGATAGGCCCGAGGGGGGAGGACATTTCCAGGGGGTACTTGCAGAAATTATTTTTTTTGCTAGTTATTCTGGGCTACGGGTCACCTCTGTGGGAGGTAATTTTAAAATTTTAGATTTTACAAGTCCCGAGGGGGGGGAGGTCACCTCAGGGGGTCACCTCGGGGGGTACTCGCAAAAAAAAGCTTTTTTTTCTGCTACTTATATTGCCAGGATGGGGTCATCTCGGGGGAGGAATTAAATTTTATATTCTATGCAAGGCCCGAGGAGGGGGAGGACATTTCCAGGGGGGTACTTGCAGAAATTACTTTTTTTGCTAGTTATATTTCTAGGCTGAGGGTCACCTCTGAGGTAGGTCATTTTAAAATTTTAAGTTTAACAAGTCCCGAGCGGGGTCATCTCGGGTGGGGTACTTGCAAAAAAAAAAAATCTTTTTTTCTACTAGATATATTGCTAGGCTGGGGTCACCTCGGGGGAGGTATTAAATTTTATATTCTATACATGGTCCGGGGGGTGCTTGCAGAAATTTTTTTAATTTTGCTAGTTATATTTCCTGGCTGGTCACATTGGAGGGAGGTAATTTTAAAATTTTGGATTTTACAAGTCCCGAGGGGGGTCACCTTGGAGGGGGGTACTTGCAAAAAAAAAAAGTTTATTTCTGCTAGATAGGCTGGGGTTATCTCGGGGGAGGTAATAATTTTTTATTTTATACAAGGGCGGCGGGGGGGGGGGTCACATCCGGGTACTTGTAGACATTTTTATTTTTGCTAGTTATATTTCTAGGCTGGGGGTCACCTTGGAAGGAGGTAAGTTTAAAATTTTACATTTTACAAGCCCTGGGGGGGGGGGTGTCCTCGCGAATAAAAACATTTTTTTTCTAGTTATGTACTAGGGGGTGTGAAAGCAGACGAATGACCAGTTAGGTGTGCACTGTGCACTTGCTGTAACTAGTAAAAAAAACATTTTATTGAGTAGCCTACCTGTCGAGACAACTGAGATAGCGGGCATTTTAGCAGCCATCTTTCTTCATTCCTCTTAATATTTCACTTAAGAGTTATAAAATTTGGTTCAGGTCTACGTCTGTGGGTATTGTTTGGGAACATGACGATAAATTCATGATGTAGGCCATTTTGGCAGCCATCTTTCGTCATTCTTGAACTGTCCATTTGTGACCTTAATATTCCGCTAATTTTAGAGTTATGAAATTTGGTACAAGTATTCCACATTATGAATTTGTCGGCCTATAGCTCTGTATGGGCAGCGACTCTGTTAGACACTAGTGTCTGCTGTCACCTTTTACTCGAACACTTGCGCAATGCTCACTGCAACAAGTTGCACCTATAGGCCTACTTCATTGCTATACCCTCACGTCAAGAAAATCTAGTTCGCGCAGACATCACCCTACTATACCTCAAGCTCCAGTTCCACTGTTCCTACACTCATATTTTTTGCCTCAGACGCTCTCCCATGCTGCAAATCACACCTTCTACTTTCCTATAGGATTAACCAGCCATTGTATCCGAGGATGCTTTTTATGAGTCTTTGGCGTATTCGAGATGCCGGCAAAATGCTACAATGTGAAATTCAGTCATGTCTTGGAACACAAACTGAGGCACAGGTCCTGGCAATGTCATTTCCTAAGCATTGTGATGTGAATGGCCTCATAATATAGGCCTACTGTGATTCGTGCTCAATCAAAAAGACATTTTTTTGGTCAAATCTCAGCACCTCCAGAACCTTGCCAAATACAATTTTTATTAAATTTTGAAATCTTGATCACTACAATCAGCATATTTTCTGTTCAAAAACGATTTGTATTTATTAACATAGTAATGGTCTCCGCGGACAGATTTGGTCTCCCATTGCTAAGTTGTTGTCACTGGGAGACCAACATTTTCCTGCTCAAGACACTCATTAATTGCACATAAATGTGGTAGTCTTAATTTTAAGTTCGAATCTCAGCACCCTTTCTCTACCAAAAATATTCTTGGGTGTCTTTACAATATATTTCTTCCCGTATCTTACATCTTATTTTTCATAAATTTGTCTATCGATGTTGGCATCATGCAATGGCGCAATGAATAATGGTTTAAGACTTTTCTGTTTTTCACTTTGTCTCCAAGTAAAAAATCTTTAAAAAATGCCCTGCTGCTGTATGATTTGTTGCCCTGGCTACCACCCAGGGTGAAATGCCGTAATATCGAGGAGGGGGTAATAATCCAACTGCCAATGTTCAGCGTAGGCCTATACATGTACAAATATAGACCCTGTAATTACTTGGAGCAATTCTGATCAATCAATCAATCAAACTGTCTGTCTGTCTATCTTTGTATCTATCTTAAGAGATTTTTTTTATTTTTGCTGAGTCCCCTTCACGCACTGTTACGTAACATAATTAACTGGTTTGCAATCAGGCCGGGGTCAGCGAGTGCTAGATCTAAAATTATTTTGTTTAGTTTGTTAGAAATGTAGCAGTTTCACTGCAACACTGTACAGTTACTGTACATTAATTTATTTGTATGAGCTGTTCCTGATATCAGCTATGACAATGACAATGACAATCCTACTCTTAAAAGTCTATCTCTTCAACTTTGCTGTCACCTCTACTCCTCCATCCATACTCCAGCCACACCCACTACATTTTGCATGAAGCTTCCTACTGACATTGCCTTTGAGTGTGGCTAATAAAATACCCACATAGTCTCCTTTATTCCACTCAAATCACGTTTTTCTGCAGCCCTTATCACGAAATTCCTTCATGTACCTCCAAGACGCCATTAATTTGACACTCTCTTTACTTGCACTCACTCCCCCTCCTCCGCTCAGTGCGCCAATGTATTTCGGAGGGAGGCACAGCCACTAAATCAACAGCCTCAGTTGCCCTCAATCATTTTCGCGGGCTTTGCTCTATGAAGTAAATATACTTAGGTCCCAAACATGTCCAGTCTATCACCTGAATAGATTCTGTCCTAAAGAGACATTGATTTCAATATATATATTACACAAATCATTTCCCAGGTCTGATAGACCCACCTGTCAAATGTATGCACTGTAAAGTTCATCTATCCCAATACACAGGCCAGCCAGTACGACTCTGTAGGTATCAATTAACCCTAATCAAATAGTCATCATTAGTAAACTGTACATTGCCCTCTATTTCTGGCTACACATTAACAGACAAATCAACTATTACATATTTCCAATAAATACCCCTACAGGCCTACACACTCCTATAAAAGCTATAGAACTGTCTTTTATGTATGAACACATAAATCATTACATTCATAGAATATCATGGAATCTCCCCCCCCCCCCCCCGCATTCTATGTAACACAAACAGCGAAATAAAATCAATAGACAATCAATCAATAACTCAAATGCAATGATAGTCACATTTTCTATATATATATAGTAATAAATATTCATGAATGAACAGGCTGTCAATTTCTATCTCATCAATACAATATACTGAGTTGCTGACAGTAAAAGGATAGATCTGAAAATAGATAGATCAAAATTGATAGATAGATAGATAGATAGATAGATAGATAGATAGATAGATAGATAGATAGATAGATAGATAGATAGATAGATAGATAGATAGATAGATAGATAGCTACACAATTATTACTGCAACATTCTTCATTCTTTGTCACTTCTCAAGTTTATGCCTAATCTAGAACCCACGGATTGCCAATGCATATGTCGATTTCAAACATCATATCATTATCCTTCAAACTTCAAGTAGGGCTGGGGCCAAGTACTCCTTAGTTATTCTTATCTTTTAAGGTCTACTTACATCGCCCACAACTAATTCTTCTTCAAACTAAGATGCTTATGCATTCCCTAAAGCGCCTCAACCTGTCCTAATCCTAACATCCCATCAAACTATTTTTTGTTCTCCAGCAACTTCAGGCACCCATCTCTCCAACGGGCGTTCTAGTAACTTTATTAATCCTTATTCAAGAAACTGGTTTTGCCGAAATGAAAATCTAGTAGTGTGAGCAATAAAATTATGTAAAAAAGCTATCTGCCTATCCATGATTATCTGTCAGTCTAAGGATACATCAAAGGCTAATTTCACGGGCTGTCTAGTCAGAAGATAACATGTAAATGATTTTTTTAAAAAGTATAATACAAGGAAATTGGAAATATAAAGCAGGAGTCTGCATAGTGTGATTGCAGCCGTAGCCGGAATTATGCCTAGACTTTGCCTATCATGGCCCTGAAGATTTTCCAATAAAATTGTAAAATGTATAAATGTATTAAATCACAGAGCCTTATAAACTCACGGCAGTATTAAGATCAATATTTAATTGCACTGCAACTTAGTTGAGGGCACAGGTCTGAGCACTGGCCATCAGCTTGTTTCGCGCCACCCAGGCCTGCAACCAGAGCTCTGCAGGCTGACCGATCTTTATGACGTCATTGCTCTGCTCACGAGCCATGACAATTTCCCTGTCGTTACGGTCGTTGAGTGCAGTTTGATAATCTGAACCAACAAAAACAGTAATTTGATTTCAATATTATCTGTTTACTCGAAGAAACAATCTGGTTTAGTTCATATACTTTTGATGTTTTTCACATCTTACAAAAAAATAAAAAAACAAGTGCTGCCATCTGAGTTTTGGGCGCGAACTAAGTTGATTCCCGAAAACGGCTTGGCTTCCCCCATGTGGGCAGATCTAGGTCTGGATACTCCGATCTATGGCAGATCATGACAGCTATTTTTTTTTTTCAGTTAAGGACTAGACCATAGACCATGGACTTAAGACCACCTTAAGTGACTCAAACAGAGCTAATACCACCAAATCCCACCAGACCAATTGCTGCAGAACAATAGGTTTTAGAGAAACAGAACAACTAACAAACCATAGGATTGAATTTAAGTAAGTTTGAATAATTCCATGCTGTCAATAACAACAAACTTTCAGAAACGCATAATCTTGTTTGCAAAATCTTGTCTATGTAGCTAACCAGTGGCAGATTCAGATAGGGTAATCTAGTGGGGAAGGGGGGAGGGGGCTTTCACTGGCCCACGTAGAGTCGTAGACGTCATTTTGGCATTTACTGGCCTGCAGTGCCCCATATTTTTTTCAAAGTGTTATTTCCATCTCATTGTTAGGGGGGGGGCTATGTATGTAGGCGGCTAAATTCAATTAAGGTGGCGACGACTTAATTTCCAGGGGGGGGGCGAGTTTGGAGTCTTCCTCGGCAGGAAATTATTTATTTCAGGGTAATGGCCGCAGTACTTATTATCTATTTTGATCATGGAAAGTCATCAAATATTCATTCCAAAATCAAGCAACACATTGTTAAGAAAAAACCCCACCAGAAATTATTTATTTCAAGACTGCCCACAAAAGCTGTGCAACAAGTTATTTTCAAAGGAACTCGAACCCCCCCCCCCCTTTCCCTTGAGATAAAATGGTGGCCCTCTAAGAGTAAATTCATCAAACAACTATTAAGTTGTTAAAAATACCATGGATGGAATTACATTGAGTTGAAGGGCCCAGATGTACATTTATAATAAACTACCTACACTAATTTTAATGTTTGTGGCATACAAAATTGTTTCAAATAAAATCATTTGATAGGCTTATATCCCAGTAAATGTTATGCCAATACCAAATTGTGAAATAAAGCTGGTTCATGTAAAATGATTTTATGCACACAGCATAATTATATTTATTACACATGAGCACTATGCTTGAACGATGCTGATTGGCCAAAATCAGTCACATGACGACATCATAAAAACTCATATTGCATGGTTCGAGGGCAATATGAGATTTTTATTGGAAAAAAAAATTTCCAAACATTTTATTTCCAAATTTTTTTTTTTGACCAACTAAAAAAACTCCCTTTTTTTTCGAAAATTGTTTTCAGAATAGAACGTTATATTGGAGATTTTTTCCATTTTTTTTAAAAAAGATTTTTCCATATTGCATGGTTAGAGTGCAATATGACTTTTTATTGGAAAAAAAAATTTCCAAACATTTTATTTCCAAATTTTTTTTTTTGACCAATTAAAAAAACTCCCTTTTTTTTCGAAAATTGTTTTCAGAATAGAACGTTATATTGGAAGCATATTGGTCGCGTAATTAAACAAATATGGCGGCGCCCTCATTCAATATGAATTTCCTCGTGCAAATAAATTTTCATATTGCTCCCATAACATGCCGTATTTGTATTATATATATATAAGAGCTTAAGGCATCTCATTCAAAGCATCGAGTGCAACTTAATTGTTTGATATTTTCAGTTACTTGTTATCACTACTTAAGCCATGCATGGTCCACTAATCTGTATCAACAACTAATTGGTCCTCTGAGGTCTAAGACTCTAAGTCTATAGTCCCTGGTCCTTAACTGAAAAAACTCCAGTAGGGATTAATAGCTGTCATGGGCAGATCAAGCAAGAACCTGCAGTGTGATGAAGCTTGTTAATGTATGCTATTCTGTGGATGTGGTTTAGCAGTTTCACCTTGCCAGCTGACAGAATAGGAATTCTCATTAGGACCATTTTAAATTTTAGACCAACAGAAAATATTTTTTTGTTTTTACATTTAACTTTGCAGACAAAGAATAATTCTTTTTAGTTGATTGGGGCCCACAGTGTAGACCCAGGAGTCAGTTGAAAATCAAATCATGACTGACCAAACAGGAGTTCAACTGATTAATTCAACTAGTTGGCAGAATTCAACTCCCAATTAGTCGAATAAATTACAACGGACTAAATCCAACTTTTCAAAAATTGTTGTAAAAAAAGGTGGCGAAAGGATTCTCTGTCAGAGTGTGAAAGGCAAGATTCACAAGCAATTTTTGATTCTCATTTGTTTTCAAAAAATCAATAAAGACAACAGATGAAACTTTTATTCACTTTAGAAATGATAAAATCAAAGTGGTTTTCATCCTTGGATGTGCTTTCTCAGTCACGCTTTAGTTGAAAAATTCCAACTGACTTTGGAAAAACACACCAGTGACTATAGTTGATCCAAATGTGACCAATTAGTTGAAAATGAAATTCAACTGACTTTTTCTACTTATTCGACTGACCCCAGGGTCTACCACATTGAACTGTTAATTTATTTATTTTCTAAGAAACTATGAGGATAGGTGGATAGGCTCACATATTAATATGCCACATATTACAGGTCACTAAATTTGGCGGAAGGTCTTGTAAATTTGGAACCTTACCAGTTGGCCAGTGGTCAAAAGTACGAAATTCTAGCCCTGCATAAATTGCAATGCTGTTCAGATGACCTGTCAAAGCTGACACTGGCAGCTCTTAAAAGTTCAATTCAGCAGTCAGGCCTACCCCAGAAAGCGCATGCTTCATTACAATTTACAGTTTAGCCAAAGATCAAGATCAAGATTTGTCAGAAATGGTACAAAATGGTCATGAATACAAATAAACCATATGACTTATATTGTTTGCGATTTTGTATCACTGTTTGTGTAGTTCAACATGCCTTAGAAGCCAAGTAATTAGCTCTATATATATACATATATTGACTTGACTTGATATATATATGAATTGAAGTCACTGGTGAAATATTGAGTGTATTTTATTCTGCTGACTTAACTGACCACTGACTGAGCACAGTCTGCTGATAAGCAGGCATGTAAGCGAGGCTGCAGACTGATGCAATTCAAGTCGAATTGGGTATCGAATTGGCTTCTGGGTCACTGGGACTGTTGTCTTTCAGGTCCGCGCTGCTACCTGTCAGTTCTGCGCTCAGCAGAACTGTGTCATGAAAATGGCTCGCTAGCTTTGAATCCGCGGATTCTTGTTTTGAAATATCAGATCATCATGCAAGGCCCACGGCCTGTCCAAACATTAAGAAAAACTGGGTTCGCGCAGCTTTTTAGCAATTTTTATCTCCATTACTACTTGACATACATATCCAAAATTGAGTAAATAGACTCTCAAATAGTAGGACTAACCTCCAAAAAATAATCGAGCTTGTCACTTTAATGAATCAAAAGTTACAGTTGGCTAAACATGGCACGTCATACGTTATACCAGCATGTTCAGGCTGCCGGATGAGCATGTGGTCCAGGTGGTACAAACCTGCAAATTATTTTTATTGACACCTTATGTCAACTGTCTGTGATACAAAGATGGTTAATGTACCCTTTTTCAAAATATTTTATTTAAGGCCATTTGTATATATGAAGATTTTACCCTCGAAATATGGCACTAATCTGCATGCAGCTTTTTGGCAATTTTTATCTCCTTAACTACTCAACATTTCCGGTGGCCTGAATTTAGATATATCAAGAATCAGCAGTAGGGGGTGACTATTTCATATTCAGGGAGGGGGTTTGCTTGGAATTTGCTCTATACCCATGGGTGTAATGTTGCCAATGGATGTAATGTTGCCAATGGGTGTAATGTTACCAATGGGTGTTATGTTACCAATGGGTGTTATGTTACCAATGGGTGTAATTAGTAGTAGTAGTAGTTTATTTAGCCAATGTGAAATTGGAATACAATGTGCTGCATCAAGAGTATAGCCATACAAGAACAATTATCATACAGAGAAACCAAAAAAAAAAAGGTAAATTAAACATTTCAGAGA
Organism: Platynereis dumerilii; assembly: GCA_026936325.1. Lineage (NCBI taxonomy): Eukaryota > Metazoa > Annelida > Polychaeta > Phyllodocida > Nereididae > Platynereis > Platynereis dumerilii. Next base: position 8,092,911 of record JAPTHN010000008.1, read on the forward strand.
TTTTTAAAAATATAAAAGTCATTTCAAATTGGATCTGTTAAAGACACGTACAGCAGATGGATAAAAGCTATTGGTAAAACGCTTGTTACCATAGAAAGTTCTTAGACGTTTACCAGATCTTAAAAATGTAAATAGTTCATTTGCTGGGTGATTTTCATCACGAATAATGAGGAGAGTCCTGTTGAGGGCTCTTCGTTCGAATAGAGTTTGTAGCGGTGGTAATGTAGCATTTATGATCTTCTCCGCCTGTCTAATGATTGAATGGAGTTTCTTCAGGTCTTCTTTGGAAGTAGCCTCGAACCAAACTGTGAGTGATCTTGTGAGAATACTTTCAATAATTGCCCGATAAAAGCAGATGAGGACATCCTGATGTACTTGAAAGGTGTTTAGAGTTCTAAGAAAATATAGTCTTTGTCGGGCTTTTTTTGCAATGTCATTAACATTGGCATGCCATTTGAGATTTTCTTTCAAATAGGTACCAAGGAACTTGAAATCAGCTACTTGCATTACAGGTTGGTCATTTAAAGTCAGTGGTTCTTTATAATTTTGCTGTTTCCTGAAGTCGATCACAATTTCCTTTGTTTTGGACACATTAAGTTCAAAATTATTGTTTGCACACCACCTGACTGTAGAAGCAATATGGTCTCTGTAGTGTGTTTCGTTATGATTGAAGATAAAGCCGCATTTGGTGGTGTCGTCCGCAAATTTAATTATGTGTGTGTCACTATCCGTGGTTGTAAAGTCAGATGTGAAGATGGAGTAAAGGGCAGGGGATAGGACACAACCTTGGGGAGCACCAGTTGACTGAGTTGTAGTTGATGATAACAAGTTATTGATCCTTACTGTTTGACTGCGATTAATAAGGAAATCTAATATCCAGTCACACAATGTGGCAGGAAAGTTCAAGTTTGCAAGTAGCTTATGATGCAATTTGGCCGGGATGATGGTATTAAATGCTGAGCTAAAGTCTATAAAAAGTATCCTAGCATATGTTGATGGTAATTACTGCCCATGCTATGCATAGGGCAGTAATGAAGTGATCTCGAATCGATGTGAGGCCTACTGGTCAAACCAGGCCATTCCAAGGGTTCATTTTATCATTATGACTCCTTTATAACATCGTAGATTGGACCAATTGTGTCTTTTTTTAGTTAAATGCAATATTATAAGTTTTATTGACATCCTCTCTATTGCGCAGGGCAGGTCAGACTTCTTTTCAGCCGCCATTTTACATCCATTTTAACAAATATGGATGGAATGGACAGAAGACAGATACACAGATACATCTGTAAATAGTTAGGTTTTATACACATGTCACCTCAGGGGGTCACCTCAGGGGGTCACCTCAGGGGGTCACCTCAGGGGGTCACCTCAGGGGGTCACCTCAGGGGGTCACCTCAGGGGGTCACCTCAGGGGGTCACCTCAGGGGGTCACCTCAGGGGGTCACCTCAGGGGGTCTCCTCGGGGGTCGCACCTCGGGGGTCGCACCTCGGGGGTCTTCACCTGATCTGTAGCTATCGTGTATCATTTTGCTTTAAATAATGCTTGTTTCCTCTCCACACCATACATCCAAATCCCCATGCGTCTCACACAGGCCCTCTCTTGCGCCCATTGCACACCTGTGTGCCTTTCTAGTTGCATTTAACACATCATCAATGACAGACATTCTCTGTAATCCATTGATTACAAGACCCTGCCAGGCTGCCACACAATTACTGATTTCTAATTCATTCCATTTTCTGGGAAGTAATTAGATAGTTTTTTTTTTTCATCCACTATACAGATATTTGAAATCATGTGTATTCCACTGAAAAGCAAACACTTTTGCATGGGCAGTCCTGCACCTCTAAGAGTGCTTGTTCCAAATGTTGAAGGACTTTGTGCAAGCACAGTGATATGGCGTCTTCTCAGGGTTGCGATTTTTATTGGCGCCGGCCAGATCGTTAGATCTTGCCGGCTACTCTGTTTCGGACTTGGACACAGGGTGGGTCATGGCGTGGACGTTGCGTTGTTTTGATCTCGTGGACGGTAGTTCGTTGCATATCCACTAGAGGGACGAGGGTGCCGCGATCAGCGCCATTTTGCCTCTGGTGGAATGTTATGGAACTACGAAAATAAATGAAGTCAGTTTAAGGCTGCTTTCATCAATGATGGCAAGGGCAAGCAATGCCAATGATGGCAAATTGCCATTGAGAATAGCTCAGAGGGGTGAACTCTGAAGTCAGCAGTGAAGTGTCAAAGCTAATTGCACTTTGCTGTGATTGTGATGCTGACTCAGGTACTACACATTGACATGCATTACCAGGTAACTGCTATTAGTTTAGGCCTATTGTGTAAGCAAGTTCCAATTTAATAAATATGTATTAATCATTAAACCTAAACTAACATTTCCCACAAAACTTTCACTTAAATTGTGAAAATATACGAGTTTTGTCTAATATTTCATGAAAAAAGTAAAGCAATTATTTTCTGTCAAGAACTGACATTTATTTTGGCGTTATTCTCTATAATAGGGCCAACATCATTGATAGTTTCAAAAAACACTCATAAGTCTTGTTTTGTCGTATATTTTCACATTTTATAAATTCAGCTCAATTTTTGAGTGGGAACCACTCATTATTGTGTAAAATGGGTCTGACAGGGAAATTGGGAAAACTCTGTGGCTTTTAATATGGGGTTGATGTACATGTAATTGATGTGGTAATGCCAAGTATGCTATTGACAAGGCCGCTGGGGTATGATGTTGTTGTACGACGTCATTTTTGGCTGTACCCGGCATTTGAAAATATGTCATTTTCTGGCCTTTTTTTGTTGCAGACAATCCAGCACTAGCAGGCTTTCATTCACGCATGCGCATTAGCGTCATCAATGCACTGCTTGAGAGCAATAAGCAAAACTTTTGAAGTCATGGTGATCAAGATGGCACTTTTAGTTTTAAAAAACGTCATGATTGCAATTCACAATGACAGCTTGCTGGCTTTCTTTGACACCTGTAGTGTCCCCCTCATTCAGCATGGTCAGTCAAGTAGTGAAATGCTATTAGGCCTATTCAGGCTATTGACACTGATTGAACTTGACTGTCATGTGCATATGAAGAGCAATCAGCTATTACAACATTTCCTGATCATATTTTATCCAAGTAGGCCTTTATCATCTCAAAATTTACCTGCCCTATTCCTGCTCCCCTGTTCTAAGTGTTCTTGTCATGGATGATTAAATTATTTGAGACCACCATTTAACTTTGTTTCATCTCTCTTGACTGCAATATTTAACAACTTTTGAAACAGTGTATGAGTCCCTTGGCCACACCAGAAGTATGTGTTTGTCAATCCAAAATAGCAATCATTGCCAATCAAGACTTCACTAATTGTCCATGTAGCTTCTTGGTACTTTAGAATCTAAGAAGTTACTTACTGGTGATTGTAATTTGCACCTTTTCTCAGAAACCCCAAATCATTCACGTGAGTTTGTACTTCCTCAATGGCAATCAGTGCCATCATTGGAGGATGCAATTCACTCAATTCAAACTCAACATACATTATGTCAAGGCTTTTTTTTTTCTGTTATAGAGGTTGTTCTCCCTGGGCTTTACAGTTACAGCCAGATATATGAGTTCTTACTTTAACCATCAGGAATATGCATGAGTGATGTCACTGCAGGATAGCTCAGGTCATGCCTTTAAAGTTGAAATGAGTTGTCAATTTGAGACATACATGTGTTTATGTAACTAAGCATGTTGGATAAGACCCATGCACCACGTAAAAACTTAGAATTTCTAGGAATTGTGGACAAGGTATTTCATGCAGATATAAATGCTTTTGATATATGTTTTGAGAGATAGATATAGATATTTTGAGGCTCAACAAACTCAACAGCAGCAGAAAGATATTTAATTCTGTTTGAAAAACAAGAATCAGTGGATGTCAATTAGGTATAGGCCATTAGAAACCCAATCAGATTATGAATTGACAAACTTCCAAAACACAAGTAGGCTTATCATTACAAAGCAGAGGTCTCATCTATTGGCCGATTGGGGTGTGACAAGAAGTTCAAAACTAACCAGGAGTTAACTATGTAGGTCAGATCCTGACCTTTGGAAATTCATAGAGTCTTTGAGCAGTCAGGGAAATTACCAGCATATGAGGACAATTGCAATTCCAGCCAAGTCCTGGCCGTGACAGGATGATTGAGTGTGTGGGGGTGATCAGTTGGGTCTCAGAAGAAAGTCTGATCTCTTTGCAGCCATCCTCACCACACAGCAGCATGTCAGTTGCGGGACTTAATTCTATCCAATTTCACGAAATACTGCAAAGTCATCAGCAGCTGATGACAATTTCCTAATTTCTCTGGAGCCTTCGGGTTCTTTTCCTCATTATGTAATGGATAAGTCTGCCAAAATTCATAGAGTTAGTTGACACTGTGATACAACTTTATACCAAGTTTGGAAGTGATAGTTGCATTAGTTCTTTTTAAATAGCCAGTCAAAAATGATTTTGAGCACTGCCAAAGTCATGGCTAGGCCATGACACTGTGAGAAGTGTCATGGGAGGGTGATGACAGTGCTAGGGTGTTTGTCATGTGGGGCTGAGGACATTAACTGTCATCAGCTGGTGATAATTTCCCTGACTGTTGAGTTCAAACAACAAATGCCTTGGTAGGCCTATATTTTAGATATTTAGCAAAATGATACATTTTATGATGTCAAGCAGCTGGGTGGCCAAGTGCTAATAAAAAGTGCCTGCCTGCTCTGCTGAAGGTCTTTGCCTGCATGGTTTCGATCCCCAGGTGGAAACCCAACACTTTCAGTGTACCTTCATGAGCAAAATCCCAGCTGAATTTCGTTTGGATGAGACTTTAAATTGGTGGCCCCTTGTATCAGTGTCTATGCTGGGCAAGTAAAATATCCCTCGCACGAATATCATGTTGAGGACTCCCGCTCTCTCTGACTCTCTCCCATCTCATCAATCAACCATTGTGAGCACCCAGAACTGGGCTTAGAGGGCTGGACCATACCTGTCTATCTATCTATCTTAACATCATCAACCAAACTGCTTGTGAAAGCAAATTGACACATTTGCAAGTGTGATAAAACATCACCCCGCATTAAAAACAGAAATTCACTCATCTGATGCATAGAAAATATAAAGGTCATAAGGAGACATATTTGAGGCATGTGGGATACAAGTGGCTACCAATTTTCTTCACCTGTTTAACTTACTTACAGGCAGTACTGTAAGCTGAAAGTGGCAGTTGGGTGCACATTTTCAGGTAACTGTAGTACAAAACTTGACTGGGAGGTGCTCAGCATGTGGTCTTTGACATGACTTAAAACTGGTCCTATTCTTTTTCTGGGACAGTTAGCTATTTTATTTTGTCTCTCTCAGTTTTGTTAGTCTTTGAATTCTCAAATTCTTATTATTTTTCCTTTGCTAAACACTTGTTAAGGTGTCTCTTGCTTTTTGGAAGAGGTGCTCTCAGGTGGCTCCAGATGCCATCATTTGGATTTCGAACTTTGAGAATTTTTTGATGATGCCTGTGGAGTGTGGGCCGAAAGTTGTGATACTGTGTCATTTGTCATTTTATTGGTGAGCTTCAACAAATTAAGGCCTATGTACGTGTGTATAAAGATGTTTGCTATTTTGCTATTAATTACTGCAAATCCTTAATTCCTCTTCTCCTGTTTTATTTTAACATTTTGATTTAAGTAAAGCAGAATGCCATTCACTCCTATCAGTACACAATGTTGTGTGAGTCTCATTTCACTCTGCCCAATTGTCAAACTAGTTCTTTCCACAGAAATACATCTCTGTCAGTCATTAAACCTGCAACTTGTACAAGACCAATTTCAATTTTTTCGTATAACTTCACACCTGCCTGTTCCCACTCGTTGAATCCATGGATTCTTGTTCTCTACTTCCTTCTCTTTTAAACGTGTTTGTTGACACCTTTTTTGAAGCCTTTCTTTTTACTTATAAATAAATCATCTTTATGCCCTCTGGCAAACAGATGCATTCATACATGGCTCAAACAAGACCCATAAGCAGTAGTGATAGCAAGTGACTTGAAGTGAGAGACATATATAGGCCTATTGGGAAAATATTACGGCGCCATTTCGTCCCTGTGGGACAGCATTCCATGCACCACATGATCCCCTATCCCATACTTCATCTAGTTGATTTTTATAAAAAATCAAAAAAATCGGATTTTTTTTATTTAAATCGGATTTTTTTGATTTAAATCGGATTTAAAAGTTCATTTTCCGTATCAATTTCACCAACTGTTATTAATTTTTATGCATTGACATATTATGAATCACCCATATATGGATGTCAATAAGGCATATATATAATAATTTTGTTTAAATTAGAGAAATTATAATGCAAAATTATGAAATCAAGGCAGGTGATGTATTAAATATAATAATCATAATGTAAGCTACGGCAGCAGTTCCACATTTTGATACGGATGTGTTAATAAATGTCTTTTTCACTGAACATCAATCATAACTATACAGCTTACTTGTAATAGAAGTACACCTTCTAAAAGATAAAAAGGGATGTCAAAACGAGTCATCATTTCCCTACTCTGCAATGAACTGAAATGCTATGTTAAATCACCAGTCTCATGGTGCAACAACGTGGCAGCACTGTACATGTTGTACATGACTTCCTGTTTGATCAAAACATTGGCTTGGAGAAAGCACATGTTTCACAAAAAGTCAATTCATATAAAATAAAATTGCTGTCAGCTGTAGAAAACACATACAACTGGTGTATTTAGTCACTGTGGACAAAGCCTATGCAAAGTGCAACCTTGAAACATCTTTGATATTTGATTAACAGCCTTCAAAGTTTCAATGTGAGTTGGCAAAAAATTCTGTGTTGACATGGCTATAGGAGAATTTATATCTTACCTTTTCTATGAATCTGTATCCTATGATTTGTCCTATTAGCAATTCCAAATATACGTATCCCATGCAATATAAATATAGTCCATGAACAATTCCATGTGGATAAATGGATGCACAAATGCTCAAATCAGAAGTTCTTTGGCAAATATTCCCTGGCTCTGTGAGCTTCTAACACATTTTCTTATACTCTGACAATGTCTACGTGGCCCTGTTACAAAATAGCAAGCTGGATTATCCTGTTTAGCATTGTTTGGCATTGACTGTTTGTTGTAATCAGCTGTTTCGAACCTCAGTTCAGTGGAGTGAAACAATGTCTCTGTGAATTCCATATGTATGGTTGTGGGACCATGTGTCTCAGCACTCAGTTTCATGATGCCTGTTAATTTTGTTTCACATGTAGTGTATTTGATATCAGTTTAGCATTAGGGGCTTTGGGGACAGTGCTGCAGAACATGACTGTAATGGCTTTGTTTTTAGCTCGTCTGTTTTCTTTGAAAACGAAGAGCTATTGTCGTCACTCGATCGTCGGCGTCGTTGTCGTTGTCGTTGTCCCGGTTAAGGTTTGTGTAAGTGTCCATTTGTGACCTTAGTATTTCACTTAGACTTATGAAATTTGGTACAGGTATTGGCCTGTGGGTATGGATCAGGAACATATTGAGAAATCCAAGATGGCCACCATTTCGTGGCGGCCATTTTGGTAGCCATCTTTCTTCATTCTTCAATCGCCCACTGTGCCCTTAATATTTCGCTTAGAGTTACGAAATTTGGTACAGATATTGGCCTGTTGGTATGGAATCAGGAACATATTGAGAAATCCAAGATGGCCACCATTTCGTGGCGGCCATTTTGGCAGCCATCTTTCTTCATTCTTCAACTGCCCACTGTGCCCTTAATATTTCGCTTAGAGTTACGAAATTTGGTACAGATATTGATTGGCCTGTGGATATGGATCAGAAAAATATTAAGAAATCCAAGATGGCCACCATTTCGTGGCGGCCATTTTGGCAGTCATCTTTCTTCATTTTTCAACTGCCCAGTGTGCCCTTAATATTTCGCTTAGAGCTATGAAATTTGGTACAGATATTGGCCTGTGGGTATGGATCAGGAACATATTTAGAAATCCAAGATGGCCACCATTTCGTGGTGGCCATTTTGGCAGCCATCTTTCTTCATTCTTCAACTGCCCACTGTGCCCTTAATATTTCGCTTAGAGCAATGAAATTTGGTACAGATATTGGCTTGTGGGTAGGGATGGGGAACATGTCAAGAAATCTAAGATGGCGGCCATTTTGTGGTGGCCATTTTGGAAGCGATATTTCTTCATGCTACAACTGCCCACTGTGCCCTTAATATTTCGTTTAGAGTTATGAAATATGGTACAGGTATTGACCTGTGGGTATGGATTGGGAAATTGCTGTGAAATCCAAGATAGTGGCCATTTTATGGCGGCCATTTTGGCAGCCATCTTTTTTCATTCTTCAACTGCCCACTGTGCCCTTGATATTTTGCTTAGAGTTATGAAATTTGGCCTGTGGCTATGATTTGGAACATATCGAGAAATCCAAGATGGTGGCCATTTTGTGTTAGCCATTTTGGCAGCGATTTTTCTGCATTCTTAAACTGCCCAATGTTACCTTAGTATTTCGCTTAGAGTTATGAAATTTGGTACCGGTATTGGCCTCTTGGTATGGATTAGAGTTATTAGCCTGTAGGCGATTATCAGATACACATTGATAGATGTCACGTAAACAGACGAGCGTTGAAACCGCTTGCGGTTCTGGTTCATTGCAGCAATGAAATTGTTTTAGAGAATCATGAGAATGCCATGATTGAAATAAAATTGTTTAAATCTTTATTTACATGTATGTAGTCATTCTACTCGGAAATATTTATCAGAAATATTTTATCATATATATCTAAAATTATACCTTATATATATACAAGGGGCCTGTGTGATATGTCACTAGACATATTTATGAAAGAGTATTGCTAAATGGTAGGTTGCAAGCTGTAATATCTCACTGCCAGCTTTATTTGTGCTTTGTTAGGCCTTTTTATCACAACTTTGATTTAAATCATGATTTTTATTGAGTGATTTAAATCATGATTTAAATCAATGATTTAAATCGAATGATTTAAATCCAGCAACCCTGCGTCTTCTACAGACCTGTTCTTTCTGTAGGCAAACTGATTTGGATCAAATCCAGCTGGAAGTATGGATTTCATAAATTTTAACACAATTCTCTCGAATGATTTCATAGGCACAGCGGTTAGGGCTACTGGTCTGTAGTCATTTAAACAGGTGATGGAGTTTTTCTTCGGAACTGGAACAATTGTGGCTTGCTTGAATGATTTGGGGATTCTCCGTATTTTTAGTGAGTCATTGAATATTTTTGTAAATACACCTGCTAGTTGTACAGAGCAGCTTTTTACAGTGTTTTAGTAAGCGTGGTGATAGTCCGTCCGGGCCTGGGGCTTTCCTTTCCTTCAACCTGCTAAATTGCTTCTTGACATCATCCTCGTTGATCACAAATGGGGGTTCAGCTTCGCCTGAAACTGAGTATGCAGGTTGGGTTGAGTTGTCTCCATGAAAACGGGCATAAATAGAGTTAAGCTGATCGGGTAAACTTGGATCTGTGCACTTAATTGCTTTCTTTTGGCCTCAGTAGCTTGTTATGAGGGACAGGGAGGACCAAACCTGTTGTGAATCATTTGAATTAAAAAGGGCCTCCAATTTGGTCTTGTAGTCTGCCTTGGCTTGTCTGACGGCTAGGGTTGCAAAATTCCCGGGAATTTTCGTTAGGGAAATTTTCCATGAAAATTTTCGGAAATTTATGGGAATTTACGGGAATATTCGGAAACACTGGAAATATTCAGAAATTTATCCAATTACTTGGGAAATGTCTGGGAATATAATTGGATCTGATAACAAGTCAGTTTGTTGAAGCTGTGAGTTTGCACTCAACACCTTATTTTATCAAAGTCTAAAATATATGCAGCAAATTATGGAGGTTATTTGCAACTCATTTTGAGACGCAAAATAATTTTCTAAGGACAAACAAGAATTGCACTTTTGAACTAAAGGACACACACTAAGCAAGATATTGAACAAATTAAAAAATTTTTCAAAATAAAGGTCTGTGTCTTACATCATGTTGCCTATATGTATTGCTTGGTGCTTTATCAAGTGATAAATTCACATTCGTGCAACACAGCTGACTGTTGTTTTGATGGGAGATGGTGCAGGACTCTGAGACTTTCGAAACTGTCAAGAAAATCCAAAGTGAGACCAGTTGCTTTCTGTTGATGTGATTGGGATTAAGAAGATGTCATTTGCAATCGCCGGTATTGCCTCCTTACCAGTTTGGCAAACAAAGTTTTATACACACTAGATACCTAAATTTTGTGCAATTTTGATTACATTTGCAGCAGAGGTCAAAAGCGTAGAAGTGCTAGACTATAGACTATGTCTCCATGCACTGTATAGTCAAACACTTTCTGGGTTTGTGCTTTAGACTTCTGATGGAAAAGTGTTAAACATCCTTTAATTGGAAATTAAACCAATCACAAATATAAACCTCGGAATCGTAAATTTCAAGGTTTTCCTCCTGCAGAATAAAAAATTTCATAATCGTCAAACTGCAATTAGAATATTCATTTAGGTATGAAATAATAAAGAATCTTTGAGAGAGATACAGCTGCAAAAAATTTGCTGCACCGAATTGTTACTCTGGACTCAGGAGAAGTCCTCTGGTATTTGGAGCAGCATCTAAATTTCGGAAATTTAATGTCTCTACTTCGAAAAGAAAATTTCTATCTGAAAACTGGCCCGAAACGTGTGATGGCCTGTTTATTATGGTTGACTTTTCCTTACCACTGTCCCTCAATGAACTGGCTTGCGAAAAAATATCTTGTTCAACAAGGTTTCCTTTGGTAAATCAAGAATAATTTAGATTTTTACAAAGCAAAAAAAAAATCCCAAAATTATGCCTTAAAGATTTTGAAATTACCAACTCGAGAACAAATGGCAACGGACTTGACCCTCGTTGCCAGACCAATATATGCAACCTTGATATCCAGGAAGACCTAAAGACCACAAACTGCCATACTGGCTATCAAAAGATAATGGCAGACATCCAAATGACCACTATTAACAGGACCAATAACAAATATATAAAGATATAAGTATTTTATTTGAAAATTCCCAAAATTCCCAATATTCCCGCAAGAATAAATTCCCAGAAATTTTCCCTGGAAAATTTCCAATATTTCCGGAAATTTTCCCGGCCTTTGCATCCCTACTGACGGCACTGTTCCATTGAGTTTTAGCAATTCTGAATGTTAAGTACTGGATCGGTGTCCTTGTTTTTGTAAGCCTGATCCTTCACTTTTAGTGCTCTGTTCAAGTTTGAGTTGAACCATGCTTTTTTGTTTGGGTAGAATGTTGCCAATGGGTGTAATGTTGCCAATGGGTGTAATGTTGCCAGGGTGTAATGTTGCCAGGGTGTAATGTTGCCAATGTGTGTAATGTTGTCAATTGTGTGATGTTGCCTATGGGTGTAATGTTGCCAATGGGTGTAATGTCGCCAATGGGTGTAATGTTGCCATTTGGTGTAATGTTGCCAATGGGTGTAATGTTGCCTATGGGTGTGATGTTGCCTATGGGTGTGACGTTGCCTATGGGTGTAATGTTTCCAATGGGTGTAATGTTGCCAATGGGTGTAATGTTGCCAATGGGTGTAATGTTGCCAATGGGTGTAATGTTGCCAATGGTGTAATGTTGCCAATGGGTGTAATGTTGCCAATGGGTGTAATGTTGCCAATGGGTGTAATGTTGCCAATGGGTGTAATGTTGCCAATGGGTGTAATGTTGCCAATGGGTGTAATGTTGCCAATGGGTGTAATGTTGCCAATGGGTGTAAGGTTGCCAATGATGTAATGTTACCTATGGGTCTAATATTGCCAATGGATGTAATGTTGCCAATGGGTGTAATGTTGCCAATGGGTGTAATGTTTACCAAGTGGTTGCACAGTATTTTAATGCGATGTCGTACACTGGTAGCAGAGCTACGTTTGTGCATCTCATGCAGTCCGTTCTAGTATTTATTTTAGTCCATGATTTCTTGCTCACTTTTGATGAAACAAATTCTTTCTGAACAGTCTGGTCTTCAAATACATTATTCCCGGTGGTGTAAGGGGGTGACCATTTCATATCCAGGGAGGGGGAGGGCTTGGAATTTTTTTTTTTTAGTCAATAATTTCTTGCTCACTTCTGATGAAACAAATTCTTTCTGAACAGTCTGATCCTGAAATAAATCATTCCTGGTGGGGATACATTTAACTAGGGATGTCATTGAAAACAACTTTTTTCCGATGCGATTATCGAAAAAATCATTTCCGATGCGCCGAAGTATCGATATCTTTTCACAAACCTGGAGAAACGGCAAAATCCTAACTTTATTAGCGAGTTTTGAGCTGAAAATCACAAAAATTCCGAATTTGCATCACTCCCGCCCGCCATTTTGAAAAGCGGTCTCGGCCAGTCTCGTCCAACGTGATTTCAGACGAGAACAGAAAATGGAGTGGCGCGATTTTGACGTAAACAATGCAAATTCTGGTGGATTTCTTGCAAAATTTCTCAATAAATGCGCCAACTGGTATGTAAATAATGTATTCGATACTTGCTGCTCTGTATCGATACATTATCGATGCAGACAGCTTTTCCGATGCATCGATTATGGCCGTATCGATGACAGTCCTACATTTAACAGCCTGGTGTTTCTAAGTTAGGGGCAACAATTTAATAATCAGGGGGACTTTGGGGGGGGGGGGGGGTCTCGGCAGGAAATTATTACTTATTTTTGTAAATCACTTCAAATATTTGGCCGACATTTCGTCCCTGTTGGACAGCAATCCATGGGCCAGACAATCCCTTAGCATATGCTGCATCTAGTTGAGAGTCTATTTACTCAATTTTAGATATGTATGTCAAGTAGTATTGGAGATAAAAATTACTAAAAAGCTGCGCGAACCCAGTTTTTTAGGGTAGTCGCTCTTGAACGACTACCTCTTACAATGACAAGTGGAAAAAAAGTCCGCGAAAATCGGAAATTTGAAATACCACAATGCAGATTTGCCTCTCACATCGTCTACGTCGTCAGTAACCGTCGGAAAACCGTTTTCCGGGCGACTAATGGCTGAAAGGAATAACTGACAATCGTAATTGAGAAGCAGGAAAGCCAATCCACGCATTCCTGCGTGCTAATGGACATCTGCTTAAAAACAACAAACATAAGATCACTAGGCTTAGCAGCTGCTTAGTAGAAATTATAACATAAGATAATTTTTAGCCTGGCTCACCAGGCTAATTCAGGAGTAATGGTTTGAAAATATTGTCTGTCAGCTCTACTGTTCAATAACTATAGGTTCCATATATCTGTTTTTGTGTTTTATTGGTTTGTTAGGGTAGCGAGATGTATGGAAATTACTTTTTTTTTAATTAAAAAAAATAATAATAATTTTTCCAATATTTAAAAAAAAAAAAATTTTTTTTTTGAAAAAGAGGAAATCGGGCAACTTCTGTTTTTCAAATTTAAACATTTTTTGTTCCAAGATTTCCTTTTTTTTTCCTTAATTAAAAAAAAGAAAAAAAAAGTTTTCCTAGCAATTTTTTTGGCCAAATCTTTTTCAATTTCGCCAATTTTTTCAAAGGAGGAAATTGGGCAACTACAAGATTTAAAAAAATCGTACACATTCTTGTCGTGGTTATTTGGATATTATTTTGTACATGGAACAACCACAATAACAACACTTCTCTTGCCGCAATTCAGAACCACCTTTCTCTGCCATTTCCAAACCATAAAGTAGACTTAACTATTTCACCAGCATTGCTACATATTTTGCCGTCATCACTGCCACATGAGCCAGGCTTTGAATCCGCGGATTCTTGTTAATTTACCATGTTTCCTTGGGAGTACTTGATAGACTCTTATTTTTCTCATGATACCCTAATTTTTTCTGAAAGCATGTCTTGTACACTGACTGAGAGATACCAAAGCTGGTCTTTATATACTAATAATACTATTTATTAAGCAGTGGCACATTCACAGAACTTTGACAGGGAGCAGGTAGTGTGTAATGATTGCTATTATTCATTGAGCAGTGTCAAAGAAGACATCAATTGATCCGCTCAATTGGCTTGAGTTGGCAGGTAGTATCTAATGATTGCAATTATTCATTGAGCAGTGTCAAGATAAAATATCAAATCATTGCAATTGGCATACCAGATTATCAGAATATCTGGGAAGTATCACACAATGCTTTTAATTAATTGTAATTATTTTATGTTTTATATTGTAAATTACACCAGTGTGAGTGACACTAAATGTTTTATACAGTGTTCACTTGTGTAATAGCCTATCCAATTGAGCTGATCGTACAATAAGTGTCAATTCAAGTGGGCTAATATATCTTCTTTGATTTATTAGATCTCATAAAGCGGAGCTTTATGAGATCTATTACATTTCTGAAGTTCTCTGTGCTAATCTCAGTCTAGTTCTCAAATGAGGTTACTGTGACCTAGATATTGCATAGGGATGTGGAGAGCTGTTTGCTCAGATCTTATTCTGAAACGGAGGCAAGTGGGATGAGAGTTTCTTTTGGTTGGATTAACAGAGGAGCATGGCAGCATCACTAAACAAAAACCGGGAAATTTTTAGTTATACAATATTAAGGTTGTTAATATTTTGCAGCACTTGTCATTTTGCAACACTTGTCTAACATATATGGCTCTCATTCTTAAGTAGGTCACCAGAGTACAATGTTATTATTGCAGCTGTCAACTGCTCCCACAGAGCAGAACTGTAGCAGACTTTCATTTCAATGCAAGCAAATTGAAGCAATCCATCAATGTTGAACAATGAAACAAACATGCAAACTGAAAACAAGAACTGTCATGAAAAAAATTCATAAACTGTGAAATTACTGATATCACTATCACTACCAAGTTGTCCAGGGGCAGTCATTAAATCTCGGGGTGGGGGGGGGTATATAGAGGCATGGCAGGTACCTGCCATGATAGAGGTTTATATAAATAATATTTTTCTTTAAGTTAGGTTAAAAATATATCTATCCGTCTATCTATCTATCTATCTGTCTATCTGTCTCCCTATCCCTCCCTACCATACCGATACCATACCAATACTATTGGTTAAATGTAGAGTAGTGCTACCGATCCGATCCTGCTTTTTAGTGCTGGATCGGTACCAATACTGATCCTTAGTGTCGGATTGGTACATCCCTAATTCTTCCTTGATTTTCGAGATAGGATGAGTCCATGCTCCCACCAGTCGACTATGCTCTCTGTCAAACCAGTCGACTAAGGATGAGACCATTCGACTTTCGAGGAAGGCTTACAATTTCCTCAGCCGCAATTCTTTCTTTCGCTGTGCATGCTGCCCAAAAGAAAGGGTTATCAACAATAATTATTGATCAATTATATTCCCTTTTGTCTATTGCACTTGATGTCCCTACCTGTTCTCTACTATGCAACATTTCACACTCTCAAGCGTGCAGTGTGTGTTGTCTCTCAAGACTGCCACTGCACAATTTGATACTTGATAAATCTGTTAAGAATTGTAGGGCATGTAGGCCATCTGTCCCAGACGAACCTAAGCTGTTCCAACCAGCTACTGTCTTTATGAGATCATTAAAACCGAAAGGTTCTAGTTTTGTTGTCAAAGTACAATCATAGCAAAATAGAGCACAATTTCAGCAATATGTGCTTTATTTTGATTGATCAAAACAGGTTATAACTAAATTATTTTGATTTTTACCATATTCCATGTAACTTTAAGCTACTTTACTATTACAGCCATACTCCCCTGTTGGATTTTAACTCTTTGATATTTCTGGGTTTCATTATTTTGATTTCCAATTTTACCACATCACAAAATAGCTTGTTGAGGTTATTTCTGTTTTTCACCCAAAACTTTTTTTTAAACCAACAAATTTCTAATGGTTTCATTGAATGACAAAATTAATGTTTTTTGTCTCTGTTTGGGACTGACAAATGGCTGCAGAACGCTGTCAGTCCCTTGAAAATTGAATTGGGTCAACATCAATTTGACATGTTTTGGACAGGTCACAAGATCAGGTCGCACAACAGCTGTCCGCATTACTACGCCAGACTACTTTCACAAAGCATGGTTGCTGGCAAAGATACTCTGCTTTGAAAATGTTTGGAAATCATGAAACAAAAGAAAGTTTTGAAACTTAAGCATAAACTTTGCCTGCGAGAGGGATGATTTTACTCATCAGAAGTTTGAATGTATTCAATCTACTTATAGGCCTACCCTTTATGCTAAGTTATTGTCAGAAAAGTGTCCAAAAGAATGCTCTCTCACTTATTCACATGTCCATTGGATAACCATGTCTTCAACACAGATGTAATGTAGAGGAATATTGCTGTCACCAACTCCATATTATTCAATCCCCTTCAATATTGTCCCGAAACGACTACCATTGAATCCCAGGATTCTTGTCTTAAAGTTTGAACAGCCTGTGTGCCTTGCATGATGATCTGATATTTCAAAAAAAGATGAAGATATGTTGGAAATATTCTTGTTAAGTAGATTACCAAGTTCCATGATGATACACTGAAAATTGGATGAGTAGGAGCATTTGCAAGACAGGTAGATCTTGAAAAAAGCAGTCGCGAGGGCAAATTTTAATACTATCTACCCCATCTTTATATGCCCCATCTTTATATGGCTGCAACTTGAAAACTATTAAGAATTGGCTTGACTCGTTTTGCACATCTCCGTTATATAGTTAGACACACTAAACAAAACAATTTGAAATTTTTTTGAAGACCCACCCATGGAAAGTTACCTAATTTTGGTCCATTTCACATGGAATGACCCATAGAGCTCTGAAGTTGAAGTATAGCATTGCAATAATTCTTCAATTTCTACCCCTCTTCTAATTGGCTAAGACCATTTCCAGGAAACCAATCAGCTCTCTTGAGCAATTACGATTTTATTGCCCCTATTTCCTTATATGGAATATCTCATTAATTGGCAACCGGTCGGTTTTTGGAGCCTCCAGACCCTCGTCCTGCACATTCAATAGTATTCTGATGTAAAAAGGATTGATTCTACTGTTAATTAAATGATTGAAAAGCTTAACATATTCGACTCGATTAAACACTTCACTAACGTCTAAGGCTACAGCATATACTTGGCCTCATTGCCGTGGCCTTCACATTTTCAGTGCTGTCCTAATACCTGACGCCTTCTTTTTAGGACGGCCGGAGGGGGGGGGGGGCGAGGCTTCCTTTCTGTAATCTGCAATCTTTTTTACTTTCCCCTATCTCACAGGAATCTATATATTTATCTCGTTACAGCCAGGCACAGCATGCCCTGAAGCACAGCTTAATTAAATTTGTAACACGAGTTGAAGATTGCTACGAGACCAATCAATCTGAAGAACAAGACGAGTTGAAAAAGGGCAAGAGAGAGAAAAAACAAGTGGTAAAAGTGAAGGAGGATGTTTTTGAATGCTACTTGGAAAGGCTGTTTGATACCCTGACCCATTTAACTCGTCCTGAAAATTGTCCAAAACTGAGGTAAGTACTTATACAAACTACTTGCCCGTGAGCATAATTATGAACTGATTGAAAATAAGAATGCTTTGTGTTTGAGAATGAAATGGCCAAATTTCTCTAAACTGTTAAATGTTCAGGCTGGAACTCCAGAGTAATAATATTAGGAACAAAGAGAATGTTGCATCAAAATGCTTTTCTGTCAAGTTTTAGAGACCACAAAGGCACAAAATATACTTATTTCTTGAAATTATTTTTTGCCCTGGGTGATTCACCCAGGGTACTTTTATTGAAAAACCAGTCTGAGAGGTTTTCTCTAAACTGTTGTCCTGGCATGAATAGGGGTGTGGGTACAGCCAATATGGCCACTTCATGTTCTAATGATGTTATAGTAAAATGCGTTTCAGGTTAGGGTTGAGTTGGGTTGAGTTGATTTTTTTTTTTTCTTTTTTTTTTATTAAAATTTTTTTTTTTTACGGTTTGTTGATAGATTGTTTGAGTCTTGAGGGACTGTTTTCAAGCTGACTTTGCATTATAATATCGCCCACATGACAATCGTCCATGCGTTTCAAGGAAGGCCAATTATGCATTTAGCATTTGCTTTTTGCAGTGCATCTATTCTCATAGCAGTCTAACAATGCTAATTGCAATTCTGCAAGTTCTAAAGCCTATTTTCATCCTCAGTGTACCAAATTGAGGAACAGCACTTGAAGGCAATCTGACAGGTCTCAAAGCTGATTGCACTTCGCAGTGCAGTGCTACTTTGATGTTATATCCATGGATCTTATGCTTAGGCCTATTACTCAACAGAACCCAGGGTTTGAATCCTCGGATTCTTGTTAATGGAGTTGTGAAGACACCTGCATTCTAAAAGTCACCATGATAGTCCAGCAGCCAAAGACACAAATTCACTATTTCTTTCACCCCCCCCCCCCAAAACTCACTATTTCTTTCACAGGTTCTTGCATAAACCAAAACCATTTTTAATGCATGCGCAACTGCATTATACCAGTCACTTATGACCATATAATGGGTTTTGCGGATTGGAACATGCACCCCAATATGGCTATGAAATAATGCATTTTCGTTTTTAA
The DNA here is from genome assembly GCA_026936325.1 of Platynereis dumerilii. NCBI lineage: Eukaryota > Metazoa > Annelida > Polychaeta > Phyllodocida > Nereididae > Platynereis > Platynereis dumerilii. The sequence goes on from JAPTHN010000008.1 coordinate 8,111,519, forward strand.
CCGGCCTGAGGCCCGGTTATTAGGATTACGGAATTTTGGTGAAATGGGACTCTTGTCCACTTGTCCATGTGTAAATGTGTCCATGTCCATGTCCATGTCCACTTGTCCTGTCAATTGATTGACATGATCAACCAGATGGGCTACGGACGATTTTTGGAACGAATTGTTTCGAGAAATTACGAATACGATGCACAGAATTAACGAATATTAAGATTTCTATGTATTTTGACTACTTAAATACGAAATAAACGCATCAAAGCGTCATTTTGGGGAGATCGTTGGACCCTCCCATACCGGAAGCAGCGGGAGTTAGTGCGCATGCGCGAAGAAACTTTTCCGTACGATCGTTTTTTCTACCAATTTCGTATACGTAGTTGATAAATTTACCGTAATAAAAGAATTCTATCAATTTTTGGAGATGTAATTGATGAAATAAGAGCAATTTTTAGTGCGGCGGTCGTTTTTTTTCTTGACCGGAAGTGACCGAAGGCGATGCGCATGCGCACAGAAATTCACGCGCTTGAAGAAGGAGGACGCCATTTCAGAATCTGAAGAAATTCGAAGTGGAAAACGAGTTTTGTGATGTTGAAAGACGACGATTACTGATTAATTTGATCAAGGTATGCTGTTGAAATAACCGTGCGCTTTTTGAGTTAGCGGAATCCGCTAAAATTGTCCGTTTGTATGCTGTTCAGTTGTAAACTGCTGACAGTCTATTATTGACAGTTCTTTTTAATGAACTTGTAATACGACGTATCGGACGTAATAATTTGAAACAGTTCAGTCCATGTGCGCGGTAAAGTAGCGCTTTGGTTTACCTAGCGAAATATATGCAAAATAAACTGAAGTTGATGGTACCTGTTGTAGTAAATGTTGGTATGTGTTATTTTGATTTTTATGTTTTTGACAGTTGCCACAGGTTGTCCTCCAATTGATCTTGACAGTTGCTGCCAGTTGTCTTCAAATCGACTTGATGCCAAGCCCATCTTATGTCTTACTAGTTTTGTCATTGTAATTTGTTTTTACATGAAATACTGACAATATGACAGTTTGTAGTGCTCCTCTGTAGATTGGTTTTTGGTTTTGATTAATAGGTTTAGGGTGAGTTTGTTTCCATTAGGCTGTTCAGATTGTAAGTAACACATTGTGGGTTGTTCTGTGTGCAAAGTATACATTTGTGACTGCTTTGGTGCAGGAACATTGTTGTCAGTCGTCTTACATGCAAAACATAGTATTGGACCCATGGTGATTAGCTTTTGTAATTTGGGTGAAACATTTTGGCTGCATAATTGCAAATATTTGTTGAGTATGTTTTCATATGATGTTTCAGTAAATTGACAATTTGACCTTATTGTAACTATAGGACACTTTGTAAATTTTGTAGTACATGGTGAAGTTACGATTTGCACATCTTGCAATTTGATTGATTGAAAAGTACAGACTTGTGTTTAAAGTGCAATTAAAGTTAATTGAAAGGTGTGGACTTGCCTTTGAAGTCCTATTTGAGTTAATTGGAAGGTGTGGAGTTGCCTTTGAACTCCTGAAAGGTGCGGACTTGCCTTTGAAGTCCAAAGAGGTGCGGACTTGCCTTTGAAGTCCAAAGAGGTGCGGACTTGCCTTTGAAGTCCAAAGAGGTGCGGACTTGCCTTTGAAGTCCAAAGAGGTGCGGGCTTGCCTTTGAAGTCCAAAGAGGTGCGGACTTGCCTTTGAAGTCCAAAGAGGTGCGGACTTGCCTTTGAAGTCCAAAGAGGTGCGGACTTGCCTTTGAAGTCCAAAGAGGTGCGGACTTGCCTTTGAAGTCCAAAGAGGTGCGGACTTGCCTTTGAAGTCCAAATTCAGTTAATTGAAAAGTAAAGAGGCGGTGGACTGCCCGGTAGTGTCCAAAAGTTTGAAAAGTAAAGAGGCGGTGGACTGCCCGGTAGTGTCCAAAAGTTTGAAAAGTAAAGAGGCGGTGGACTGCCCAGTAGTGTCCAAAAGTTTGAAAAGTAAAGAGGCGGTGGACTGCCTAATAGTGTCCAAAAGTTTGATAAGTAAAGAGGCGGTGGACTGCCTGATAGTGTCCAAAGGTTTGAAAAGTAATGAGGCGGTGGACTGCCTGATAGTGTTCAAATTAATGGTAATTGAGATGTGAAAGGTGCAGGACTTGCCTTAGAAGTCTTTATTGGTCAAGTGATTAGTGGTGGATTGGCGTAGACTGTTGAAATTGAAGATAACTGAAGTGGGGCTTGAAATAAACAACTACGAAAACTGAAAGTGAACTTTCAATGAAGGGTGTCTTGTTGCTTCTTGAATTTCGAAATTTGAAGAACAAGTGATATATCATACAAACATTATAATTTTAAATATAATGGTGTTGATAGGCCATTTTCCTATGTAAGGGTATTAAATCAGTACCATGGCTGAAAGCAATGTTGATGTAATGCCAGTGTACAGCACTCATGTTACCTGTGGTACATTCCACCAAGGGGCAGATCTCTTTGCAGATGTCAGTAAAGGTAAACAATGCACATGTAATGCACTAGTTGCTGTTTGTGTGTTGCCATATCATACAGGCAATATTTGTTCAAATGACTTAGATAATATTTTATATGAAGGCAATCATGTGTACTTGCAAACGTCACCAAAAGCTGATGAAAATGGCTACTTGTCATTTAATGATTTGCCAGATGAGCTAGATATACAAGGCAACACATACAAGATCACGAGTTTAGGTGAGCCGTATTATGGTTTTATGGATGCTCAGTCTGCGCAAGCAAATAATTTTGAAAGTCTGGAAGAAAATTGTTTAGCAGCATTTAGGCAAAGTCGCACAGCTTTGTTGATGTTAGGCTCTTCTGCAATGTGTTTATTCAGGGATGGAAGTGATGGTTTCTGTGTTTTTGACTCTCACAGCCGTGATAATTTTGGGTACATGACTCCTAATGGAACAAGTGTTTTGTTACATTTTCCTTCTGTCACGCATGTTACATTATACCTTCATGCATTGTCACGCAGCATTTCTCAATCTGTTGTAGCCTATGAATTGCAAAGTGTCACTGTGGCAGTATCAATTTTGCGAAGAAACATGCACATTGAACGTGATGTGGCACAATCAGATTTTGCAAATAAGTCTGCTGAATTGCTTGAGGGTTACTTTAATGACCAACATGAAAAGAATAGAGTGCACAGTGCATCTTGCAGTGGCAGCGCAACAACAAACGAGTCGATCAAGCTTTACAACAAATGGCACAAGAGGAAACCCAAACCAGGGAAAAATGCGAATGACCTGGACAATGTGCAAATGAAAAATGACATTGATCTTTCCCAAAAAGAGGAAAAGGCAAAAAGGCGAAAAGAGTACGAAAGGCAGTACAAAAGAAAGTATCGAGAATTGAAGAAAGGGCAAAACAATTTACAGTCCTCAGAAGCAGTGGATGTAGAAAAGACAAAGCGTCAGAAAGAGTACCAGAGGCAGTACAAAAGAAAGTATCGAGAATTGAAGAAAGGGCAAAAGAATTTACAGTCCTCTGAAGCAGCTGATGTAGAAAAGACAAAGCATCAGAAAGAGTATCAGAGGCAGTACAAAAGAAAGTCTCGAGAATTGAAGAAAGGGCAAAAGAATTTACAGTCCTCAGAAGCGGCTGATGTAGAAAAGAAAAAACATCAGAAAGAGTATCAGAGGCAGTACAAAAGAAAGTCTCGAGAATTGAAGAAAAGGCAAAAGAATTTACAGTCCTCAGAAGCAGGTGATGTCTCACATTCTCCTGAGTTTGCAAACAACCCGGGCAGTGTTCAAATGAAGCATGACTTTGAATTTGCCAAGAAAGAGGAAAAGACAAAACATCAGAAAGAGTACCAAAGGCTGTACAAAAAAAGGTATCGAGAATTGAAGAAAAGAGAAAAGAATTTACAGTCCACAGAAGCAGCCGATGCGCTGCATTCTCCTGAGTTTGCAAATAAACAAACTTGTGACAATTTAGTTGAGCCATCTCAATCAAATTTGGACTATTGCGAAATGGATGTAATTGAAAAGTTGCCGCTTAGTCACCAATCAGCGAATAGTACTGCAATTCATAACGGAGACAATGTGCAAATGAAGCATGATTTTGAGGTTTCTGAGAAAGAGGAAAAGACAAAACATCAGAAAGACTACCAAAGGCTCTACCGAAGAAAGTATCGAGAATTGAAGAAAAGACAAAAGAATTTACAGTCAACAGAAGCAGCCGGTATGCCTCATTCTCCCGAGTATGCAAATGACCCAGACAATGTGCAGATGAAGCATGACATTGAACTAGCCAAGAAAGAGGAAAAGACAAAAAGGCGCAAAGAGTATGAAAGGCAGTACAAAAGGAAGCATCGTGAATTGAAGAAAGGACAAAATAATTTACAGTGCACACAAGTAGGCGATGTGCTGCGTTCTGCTGAGATTGGAAATGAACAAACATGTGACAATGTAATTGAACTGTCTCCTTCAAATATTGATGGTTGTGACATGGATGTAAGTCGAGAGCCACTGCTTAGTCAGCAGCCAACAACAATTACTGAAATTAATGGTAACTTGGACATTGATAATTCAACTGCTACAAGAGGCCAGGCACTGGACAGATGTACTCCTGAATTTGTTACTGATTCCAACAATGGTCACTCGTATTTTACTGAAGATGTCACTGAGTCTAGCAATGACCCTGTTGATTTGTCTGCTGCGATCAATAAGTTTTTGAGAAATACCAGTGAGGGCCCCCGGTATGTCTGCGCTTGCTGTCAACAAATGTGGTTTAAGACAAGTGTTGTGCCATTACACACTCAAGTAATCTGTATTCCACAACACCTGCTGGAGTTTTGCTTCACCCAAGACATGTTAAATTCAACTGACTCATGGTTATGTAATACTTGTAAGTCCAGCTTGAAGGACAACAGAGTGCCAAAATTGTCAACTGCAAATGGGATGTATTTTCCAGACAAGCCAGCTGTTCTAAATCTTCATCCTCTTGAAGAGAGACTTGTTGCACCAAGATTGCCATTCATGCAGATTCGTGAGCTTGGACGTGGTCGACAGTTCTCATTGCATGGTAGTGTTGTGAATGTGCCAAATGTCATTGAAACAGCTGTATGTGCTTTACCCCGTTGCATGAATGAAACTGACACAATTGCTGTGAAGTTAAAAAGACGTTTGCAGTACTCACATGCTGTATACACAGAAAATGTACGTCCTGTTGCTGTGATTTCTGCTCTACATTGGTTGATGCAAAATAGCGCATTATGGCGAAATAGTGGCATCAACATCAATCCCAACTGGCTCAGTGAATGGCAACAGTCACTCAACAACTTTAATGCTGAAACATGTGATGATGTTCCTTCAAATGAAGTTGCAAATGTTGGCACACATATGGAAGAAGTTAATGACCCTTCTGTGTCCCAGACGAACAATTCGAATGATGACAATGTCAATACAGATACTTTTGACGAAATCGATCTCAGTAACATGCCTGGTACGAACAATACAATGCTTGAAGGCTTGTCCGACAGCGTTTTGAGTGTAGCCCCTGGAGAAAATCAGCAACCACTTGGTTTGTTCTTAGACACTGATGCAGAATATCTGGCATTTCCTACTATCTATTGTGGTGACAAACCTGTCAGTAACGAGGTCAGACAAGTACGTGTGCATTACAGTGACATTTGTAAGTGGGAATTACGCGCTGCAGATCGCAGGGTTGCAAACAGTGTGCCAAACATTTTTTTCAAAATGAAGAAAACATCTATAAAGCATGTAATTGACAGAGCAGGATTTGCTATTCGCAGATGCAAAACACAAGGCCAGACCTTCACTGCACATGATTTACTGAATGATGAAGTTCGAGAGAATCTTGAGAGATTTGATGATGGGTATAAAATTTTCAACACTTTACGAAACTCGCCCAGTTACATGCAACGTCGCAAGAAAGATCTTTTTGCAATGATTCGTCAGTTGGGCCTCCCCACTTGGTTCATTTCATTGTCTGCTGCAGATATGCATTGGCTGCCTTTGTTGAAAGTACTGTATGAGTTCAAACATGGCATTGTGTTATCAGATGAAGATGCGAAGAATTTGACTTGGACTGACAAATGCGACCTTGTCCAAAGTGATCCTGTAACATGTTCAAGATTCTTTGATTATCGCTTGCAGCAATTCATGTTGACAGTGCTAGGGAAATCTGGTAATGCTCTTGGCAGGATACGTGACACTTTCTACAGAACTGAATTTCAGTTTCGAGGCAGCCCACACTGTCATATGCTTGTATGGATTGAGGATGCACCAATATATGGTACAGCTGATGAGTCAGACATTGTAAAATTCATTGATGAACATGCATCAGTTTCATTGGCAGCAGGCGATGATGTAGTAAATGTGCAAAAACATCAACATTCACGAACATGTCGTAAAAATGGTCATCCTGTCTGTCGTTTTGGCTTTCCCCAATTCCCAATGAATGAAACTGTGATACTATCTCCCTTTGATGACGGATGTGAAGATCTGACAATTCACAAAAACAATTTGGAAAAAATCAAAAGTTACCTTGTTGAGCAGGGTATGGGTGCCGAAATGCCACTGTCAGAGATGTTGAATGAATTGCAATTGACACAAAGCAGCTACATTGACGCAATACGCTCTTCACTGAAAAGTCCACAAGTGTTCTTGAAGCGCACTTTGTCAGAAATCAGAGTAAATCCCTACATGGTGAAAGCAGCAGCAGCGTGGAACGGAAATCAGGACATTCAGCTGTGCATCGATAGCTGGGCTGTGGCCTCGTATGTGGTTGGTTACATAAATAAATCGGACAAGGGAATGAGTTCTCTAATGGATGAAGCTTGCAAAGAAGCACGACAGGGAAACAAAACCTTGCGAGAACAGGTCCGTCACATTGGCAATAAATTCATCAATGCAGTTGAAGTGTCTGCTCAAGAGGCAACATATTTACTTTTGCAAATGCCATTTACCAAAGCATCTCGAGAAGTTGTGTTCATAAACACTTCACCTCCTGATCAGCGAGTGTTCATCCTGAAGAGCAAAGAACAACTTGAAGAAATGCCACCAAGTTCAGATGATGTTGAAGCGAACACCATCCTGAAGTGTTACAGCAGGCGTCCAGCTGCACTGTCTAACATGTGTCTTGCAGACTTTGCTTCCATGATAGCAGTTACCTTCCCAGCTGACATGCCACTTTCAGCCCGTTTTCAATGTTTGAATGATGATGATGTCCAAGAAACCATAAATTCAGACCTTGCTGGACCAAAATGTGTCACCCTATCCAATGGAATTGTGTTCCGCTATCGCAAAAACCCGCGTGTTATCAGGTTTGTGCAATATAATGTCAGTGTTGACCCAGACAATTTCTATCGTGAGCAGATCATGTTGTATATGCCCTGGCGGAAAGAAAACACTGATCTCTTGGGAGGTTATTCCTCATACATGGCACATTACCTTGACAACCAAAATGCCATTCAAGAAATTGCCAACAAATACCAACATCTGTCAGAGTCTGTTGAAGCTGCGATTGCTGCTGCTTGTGAATATGAACGCGATGATATTGCTCCAAATGCTCAACATATGGATGCTGAAGATATGGAAGTTGAACCCACAACAAGTGACACATACTCATTCTACGTTCCAAATGCAAATTCCCAACACAGTGAATATGACATCAGTGCAGACATTGGTTTGCCCTCAATGAGTAGTGAGCAGATTTTGTTGCCAAATCGCATTGCAAATTCAGAATTCTATGAAGAAATTCGAAATCTCAATCGGGAACAATTTCAATTCTTTTATCATGTCATTAATTGGATTAAAACGCGAACAGAACCTTTACGTGTCTTCTTGTCTGGTGGTGGAGGTGTTGGAAAAAGTGTGACAGTTAGAGTATTGTATCAAGGTCTCATTAGATGGTACGGCAGAGAAGCAGGTACAGATCCAGAGGCCACAACTGTTCTAATATGTGCACCTACCGGCAAAGCTGCATTTTTGGTCAATGGTTCCACCTTGCATTCCGCATTTCGTATTCCACCTAATCGCAATGGCTCCTACCAATCTCTCAGTGCAGACACCCTGAACACCTTGCGTGTCAAATACAATAATCTCCGTGTCTTAATGATAGATGAAATATCAATGGTTGGCTCCAGAATGCTCAATATTGTAAATTGTCGATTACAAGAAATCAAAAACAACAATGACTTGTTCGGTGGCATTCACGTTATCATGATAGGCGACCTCTACCAATTACAACCTGTGATGGATCGTTGGATCTTCGAAGATGCCAATACCACCTATGGAAGTCTAGCTAGCAACATTTGGCGTGATAATTTCACAATGTTTGAACTGGTGACCATTATGCGACAAAGAGACAACCGTACATTTGCAGAACTCCTGAATCGCCTGCGAGAAGCAAAACACACTCCGCATGACATAGAAACCTTACAATCCAGAGTGCTTCCACCCAATTCAGTAACTGACCATGCAATTCCACATCTCTACCCAACGAATGCCCTAGTCGATAGCTTCAACCACACAGTGTACCAAAATGCCACCACTGAAAAAGCCATAATCCAAGCCAAAGATGTTGTACATGGCGACTTCAGCAATGCTGTCAAACAAACCACATTAGCGCGCCTACCAGATTGCTCATCAGCTACAGGGAACATTCCGAGATATCTCTATATTGCAATTGGCCTTAGATATGACATCACATCCAATATACTTTTGGAAGATGGTCTGGTGAATGGAACTTCATGCATTGTCAAACATTTGACATACCTGACAACAACCCCATTACCAAGCATAATATGGGTTGCCTTCGATGTAGAACGTATTGGCCAATCAACACGTAATCAGTATCGCCACTATTACACAAACTCTATACAACACACTTGGACTCCAATATTTGCAACCACAATACATTTCTCCTATGGCCGTGATGCAAAACGCATTTCCCGTACCCAATTTCCATTACGAGCTGCAACAGCGAAAACCATACATAAAGCGCAAGGAGCAACAATGGAGCGTGTAGTTGTACAATTCAGCGAACGCAAGAACAACCATTCCCATTATGTTGCACTAAGTCGTGTTACAAATATTAATAATCTGCAAATCCTTTCTCTCAATGCACACAAAATCAGTGTAGATGAAAAAGTTGTAGAAGAAATGGAGCGCATGCGTACGTCAGCACAAGTACAATTTACATTTGCACCTCTGTTTAACTTGCCATCAAACATATTCTGTGTGACCTTTCACAATGTACGTTCCCTTCACAATCACATCCAGGATGTAAAGCATGATCATAATTTAACTTCCTCTCAAGTTCTTGCACTTGCTGAATCTCGTCTCCAGCAAACAGATCCGAATGATGCTTTTCATTTGCCTTCATATAACATCACAAGGTGCGATGCTGAATCACTGTCAGGACGCCCACATCATGGCCTTGTGACGTATCTGAAACACCATTTGCATGCCACTCCAATCACAAGTTACTCTACTACGTCATTTGAAAGTATGTCTATGCGGCTACATGAAGTCAATGTTGCATTATACATTTGCTACAAAAAGCCATCAATACCTCTGTCAGCCCTCCAAACGCATTTCACTACTGCCGTCCTCAATCACTTGTCAGACGACCATTTCATAATCATTGGTGACTTCAACCTGCCAGTTGGAACAACACAGTATGAAACTTTCTCCTCATGGCTTGCTGCAAAGGTCCCATGTTCCCAACTAGTTTCTAGTGCCACAACAGACCACGGATCATGCCTTGACTTAGTTTACTCAAATATACCAAATATCAATGTCACGGTCCTTGAAAGCGCATGGTCCGACCACAAACCAGTATCTGTACAACTACACACATGATGTACATAGCCTGTAAATCACACTGTCATTGAAATCTCTCTTGCTCTACATAGTTCTGCTTTGAAGGAAAATTTATCACTATTGTTTGTTCCTTTGTTTCTTTCATCATTTGTTTCTCAAATCATTCCACTTTGTTAATTGATTCCACATTGTCAATTTAGTCCACATTGTCAATTTATTGCACTTTGTTAATTTATTCCACATTGTTAATTTATTCCACATTGTTAATTTATTCCACATTGTTAATTTATTGCACATTGTTAATTTATTACACATTGTTAATTTATTGCACATTGTTAATTCATTCCACATTGTTAATTTATTTTTCATTGTTAATTTATTACACATTGTTAATTTATACCACGTTGTTACTTTATTCCACGTTGTTAATTTATTTCACATTGTTCATTTATTGCAGATCAGATTGTTAATTTGTTCCACACTGTCAATTTATTCCACATTGTTAATTTATTCAACATTGTTAATTTATTCCACGTTGTTAATTTAATCCACATTGTTAATTTATTTCACATTGTTTATTTATTACACATTGTTAATTTATTGCACGTTGTTAATTTATTCCACATTGTTAATTTATATCCACATTGTTCATCTTTCCCACATTGTTCATTTATTCCCCACTTTGCTAATATATTTCACACTTTCTTAATTTATTTCGCACAGCAGCCCCGACATAAGACAATGGAACATTGCCAGTGCTGCTGCAACAGTCGTCTATTAAACAATAACTCTTGTGACACATAACTTACTATATTTACAAAATTCCTATTCTAATTTCAGACATCAGAATTTTCAACTGCTCCCTGCCACTCTGTTGTACTCTCCGCTATTTCCACACACTACAAAGAACAACAGTGACAATATTCCATGATAACTACGATCAAGCATCGACAACGTCAATTAACACAGTAAGTTTCAATGGGACACAGTAACACTTTCAAACTACTATCTTATTTGCCTACAATATAACTATAAAAAAAGTATCAATTTGTAGAAATTACTAAACTAATTACTTTTAAATAACTTATGGAAAATTCATGTCTTCACGGTGAATTTTCCCTAGTTTAGAATCCTCTTTTTTGGTTCACGGCACTCCATTACAGATCCCTTAGGATCATCTGAAATAAAAGCTGTCTGTAAATAGAATATTCCACCCTCTCACATTCAATGCACCCCGATAGTCTCTTTTAAGTCAGCGTTGATAAAAAGCAAACTCTGAATATATGTGATTGCGGAACATGTATTCTATGTGTAAGGAACTCTTCGTAAAATAAGGGCCCACTTCGTATATTGTGAAGACGCAAACGGGCTTACAAATGATTAATGCTTTCTGAAAACTCATCTGTACATAATCTCATCATTTTGCCATTTCTCATTGTTCATTTTACCTTGTCAGTCAAAAGCTTATAGATAGATAGATAGACAGATAGATACATCTTAAATTTAACAGAATTTAGTCCAAATTAAAGTAGACCCCCTAATATTCATTGTTCAAATCATATAATAAATATTGATGGTGTTTACAAATATTTCACATAATCTAAAGGTACTTCATAATAACCCCAAATAACAGTTATGCAATCTCATTCCTTTATTCACAGACGAAAGACCTCCCCCTGCCATTTTGGCCAAGCCATATTGCCCCAGATACATTTCAAGTTTCCAATCGTGAAACAGCTCCTTCACCAATCCGCAATTGCCTATTGACATCTTTCTTGTCTTTCCACAGGAAAATGGTAGGCCTATACACATCTGTCAGGAGATTGATACGTCAAGCAGTCGCACAAATGCTTTTATCAAGAATTTACACCATACATGCTTTGGACTACACTTACAGGCTCTGAACAGAGCCCACACATGTGTCACTTCTCAAGGTAAGCAACAGTTCAAGCACTCACTTTTCCTGTAATAACTATGACAATAAATACAGAACATATCTTGCCGTTGTACAAGGAAACATAATGTAAGTAACAAGAACCCCATCCATACGGCTTATGTTTCAAGTTTTCATCTGCCACATTACAACTTATGTTTTTTTCTTTCTTTCTATTCAGCTGCCTGTGCTATTGATCCATCACATCAGATAACCATGAAAGACGTCCCCAGAACAGATAAACATTACACTGCAAGGAACATGTACAACCAAACAGTCATCTTGTTGTCTTCAAAACTGTTGTTAGGGACACAAATACTAATGCAGTATATCCCTTCATGGATAAGGATGTCACAATAACCCAGCTCATCTACTACACGCGAATCCAGTAAGTTTTGAAAACTTATGCAATGCACAATTTCATTGATCCTATGGTAAAGCTCATTATTTCAATAATCCATCATATCCACATGATTTTTGTACCTCTGTTTCCCACATGCTTTTCGTATCTCAAGTTTTGTCTTTCTCACCCTTGCAATACAGCCGCTCATGTTTCCAAATTCTGTAATTTCAGACTTCCCACTTCAAAATTACGACAAAATAATCTTCATCACAGCCAACGAAGAAAACGGTCCATTCTTCATTTCAAAACCCCACCATGAATATACAATATCAAGAATCCGCATGACTTCATCAAACGACTGCCAATTCCCTCAAGCTCTACTACAGTACAGACAATGATTTCATCCTTAAAGAACACTAATCACATTATTCTTCACCTGAGCACTTGCTCACATACTGCTGAATATTATCACCACACTAGTCTAATACAATAAACCCTCAAACAATTCTGTCATGTCATTCAAGACATAGTGTTATCCAATAAATTCATATAAACAATATGTCCTCTCTTTCAGTCACATCATTCTAGTACTCCTTCAATTGTGTAACTGTTCCGTGTAACTATACCAACAGCCCAAGGTCACCAATCAATCTCTCAATTTTACAAATATCAGTTGCTCAGTGGTTAGAGCAATGGCACCAAAAAATTCAATAGGCCGGTTTTGAATCCGCGGATTCTTGTTGAAAATCAGATTTACCTTTAGTGAAGAACCCCTAGTTTTGTGCGCAGAAGCATTTTGGAAAGAAAGAAAATCGTATTTGTCACAATATGGGGTAAAATGATACATTTCTGCTGACTAAAAAAATAAGATTTAACTTTTTCTCATCCCCATATTAAAGAATTAAGAAAAAGTATCGGGAATATATATAAGCCAATCTATATACCAATTTTCGCCTTAAAAAGTCTGTTGGTTTTTGCTCTAGGCCTGTTGAGAGATAGTTTTTGTAGAAAAATGGGTTTTGTTCTCATTTATAGCCAAAATTACAAAAATGTTTTATGATCGAACGGAAAAAATAAGATTTCTTTTTCATATTTTCCGTATATGTAAATACATCTGTGAAATGTACTAAAGGCATTCTGTATACCTATTTTCGCTTACAAATTTGTTCTGTGCTCCATATCCGATTACAGATTGTTTTCATAGATGGGTTTTGTGGATTGGACTTAGCACCTTGATCTTGCCATTTGAATGTCATTTTCAGATTTTCACTTTTGGGGAATATCTGCACTGGTATGTAGGACCATTATGGTTCTTGTGTAGGGTATAAAGTGACTGAAATATGCTCTTTTATATTAAAAATATTATGCCCTTCTGACAGTCGAAAAAATAAGATACATCATTCCATTTCTCTGTTTCTGTTTGTAAGAAATGAAAAAAGGCATACATTTGCAACAGACATCAGACATTCTATAAACATATTTTTCGCTTTTTAGCCGAAGGATGGCCTTAAGGCCAGCCTTGGCTGTTTCTGGTCCTTTGAGGGGTAGTCCTCTGTTGCAAATTATATGCAAAAACGTTTGTTAAGAAATGTTAAGAAATGTTAAGAAATAAGCTGAACGCAGGTCGTTGACCTCTATGTTCAGATCACTGCTGTTGAAAAGTTAAATAGTACGTGCGCAGGTGGACGGAAAAATGTCAAATAGTGTTTGTGGACGGAAGAAGAGTCAATATAAATTATATACACTATATACAGTTTGTACAGTATGTACAGTACAGTGGGACGGCCGTGGCTGCTCATACTGCCTCAGCTCGCCGGTTCTGGACGGATTTGGTATCTTAGTACAAGTATTTGTTGGTCGATCCAGCTGAGAGAGAAAAATTAACATATACTGGCCTTTAGTAGTCCGGATGGTAAAACTGTTTGGTAACTTCGACTTAAGTGGCCATGGCTGCTCATACTGCCTCGGCTCACTGGAGGTCTGGACGATAGACTAGAGCGGTGGCAAAAAAATTTTCTGATTAAATCTCCTGTGCTTTAAGTATGGGTAACACCAATGAATAGAGATAATAACATAGATGAGCACAATTTAATCCGTTAGAGCTATATTTTTGAGCATAATATGGTTAATCCGTTGGTTTGGGTAATGTCAAAGAGCCCCTTGAATGATAATAATCCAGATCTTTGCAGAGGGGAAATTATTATGTAAGATAATATTCTGAATGGAAAAGCTTAAATGATCCCTTGACACTTGATATATATTACATATACATAATCCAATTTGCACCTGGTTTGCCATGGCTGCTCATACTGCCTCGGCACCTGGGGATATCCGCAAGTTAAGGAAAAAACATATATCCTAGCTTCAAGTCCTGGACTACCGGATTCCATGGCGACGATCGAGATGGGAGGGGGGGGGAGAGACATTGGCTGCTCATACTGCCATCGTCTCTTAGCTCCTTACTTAGTCGATGAGTGGGTCAAATTTCATGGGGTGGTCCTTCCAGTGTCTGTCTAGTTGGTTCTTGAAGCTGTTTAGGCTCGGGGCTGAGACAACTTTCTCCGGTAGGCAATTCCAAGTAGCTACCGACCGGTTCCTAAAGCTGTGTTTCCTAATGTCCAGTCTTGCTCGTTCTTGGAAGAGTTTGAGTGAGTGGCCTCTGGAGATTCTGGTGGCTCTGGTTAATTTTGGTGTAACTGCTGGATCATAAAGCCCGCTCATGATTTTATATAACTCTATCATGTCTCCTCTCAGCCTGCGGAACCTTAGAGTTGGGAGGTTTAGTTTCCGGAGACGCTCTGGGTACGGTAGCTCCTTGAAGTTGTTGACTTGTCTTGTAGCATGCCTTTGGACATTTTCCAGTCTTTTGATGTCGCCAATGAGATAAGGACTCCAGACAGTCTGGCCATATTCTAGAGTTGAACGTACAAGGGTCTTGTAAAGAGGGTTAAAGATTTGAGGGCTGAGACACTGGACAGAAGGGGCTGTGGGCTGAAATAATGTTCTGGGTTAAGTCTAATGGGTTATGTGCACAAAAATTTGGAAGTAAATTTTGGCTTTTTGTACTATTAGCGGTAATTATCCCCCATGCTATGCTATGGGGGATTTTACTTTTAGTCTCCATCACATGAGCTCACATGGCATCCATCAAATATCTCAAACACCACACAATGCACAATGCTCATTCTTTCCCAACATTCAAAGACCCCCCTAAACTTGTCAAATGTTACCATAAATCAATAAATATCATAACCATTTCCACATCCCAAATACCTTTTTCAGCTGGGTTGCTGTTGCTTTTGGCCAGCAGCCATGTTTATTTTGAAAAGCAAAAAAACCACTAGGTGTCTCCACATCCTAATATGCACAATTGTGCCCTGGTGGAAATATTTGGCATAACTAAAATGGAGATTCTGGTGGGTATAGGTAGATGTGTAGGGCATGGGGGATATGGAGGCAGTATACCTGCTCTTGTTTCTTGCTGTCAAGGTCAGTAGGGATCACCGTGTTACACTGGCCGACATCATCGGCCAACTGAATCAAGCGCACGGTGACTGTGTCATTTGATCCAGGTTCCAGGACTGACCTCTCTTTGGATCACTGATCACATGATCAGCCTGGATGAATCGGAGGACAAGATATGTTCCCCTCCCCCCCCCCCCTCCCTAATACTGCCTCATAGGACTACAATAGATCGTGAATTGCGTGTCAAAACAACTTAGACAGCAATTAGCAAGCATTTTGAAGTGAAGGTGACATTGATAGCTATCAAACCTTCTTAATTGCAATTCAAGCTGTTCTTGCTTCTTTGACACCTTCAGCAGGTCATTTCACCCCTCTCAGTCAAGTGCTGTTATGGTGACCTCACTGACCTGTCTGAGGTGACAGCATGGGCTGACACATGAAGTGCTATTGACAATTAGCTCAGAATTCATGATTGCTTTTTGCCAGTACTATAATTTAACTTCATGTATTTAACTGATGATCACTATGATGAAGGCCTAGGCCCTGCATTGTACATATAATTGTATAGGCCTACAAATTAAATAATTCAAAATGTCAAATTCATCTTTTGTCACCAAAATATCAATGTCGTATTGTAAGTGTGCTTCAGAAAGTATTAACTCCGCTCAATCAATCTTCTCTAACAGAAAATGTTCAAGTATCAGTGGAAACTGAATTGAACTAAGGCACAAGCTCAAGCCTTACATTATTATCACTGCAGTTCAGCTTGCTGAAGCAGTGATATAGTTTTCCTTGGAAAGAAAACTTACACACTTTGGAAATTTCTTGACAGTGCTGCTTCACCCTACAGTCACTTACAAGGTTCCCCTTTCAATATGTTTCCCAAGATGCCCCATTTCAATGTGTAGGCTTACAAAATGCATTGTCACTAACTTCACTTTTCCATAAATGAGTAAAATAAATGTGATTTTCCCTGAATATTTCTCCACTGTCATGTCCTCCATGGTCCTAATTCCGCCCCCTCCTTTTTCATACACCCCCTCTTACCTCAATCATGAATATAAAGCCAGCCCCTTCTCCAGGACTGCCCAATCAGGGTTGCAAATGGCTCATTACCATAAAGCCTGTCACATGGTTTTGTTTACACCAGCACAGGTGGCATGCAGTAGAACTTTATACCGAACTCCACCTGGTGGAAAAATTTGTAAACAGGTTTGGGACAAAATCTGTGCTGAGAAAAAAAATCTCCAATGTCAATCTATTTCATTACGTTTTCAGCTTTTACATTTTACTTCTTTAGACTTAACTGGCACTAATTTTTTTCATCTATTGTGGCAATAAATGGCAAACTAGGAATTAACTGGCACTAATTTTTTTCATCTATTGTGGCAATAAATGGCAAACTAGGAATTTACTAATTTTGGCTATTTTAGCAATACTTTTTCAAAAATCTGTCTTTTGAGTCAATGACATATATATATATATATATCACATAGACCCTTTTTATTTAAGTAAATTATAAAATATACTATAAATATACTTCAGTAGACCAATATAATAAAACACAAATTTAAAATTTTTTATTTCAAGAATTGCATTCTCAGTACATTTTTTTAATTTTAAACACTAGCATAAAACCCGTGAAGACATGAATCCTACTATTAATAGTATCGAGCCATATTTTGCAAAAATAAATAAATGAAAGTTTTATTGTTGGTTACCTGATCACATAAGGGGGAGATCATTTAATAACCGGGGGGGGGACGCTTGGACTTGGAGTTTCTTTGAAATAAATAATTTCTTGCTCAATTTTGGTGAAATAAATAAATAAGTTTTGGCCCTCCACAATCGAAACATGGCAGTGCTGCTAGTAAAACTGAAAGACAGAAAGCAGTGTGACACCAACTGAAGAATGCAAGTCAAAACACCAAAGAATTAACTTATAGATATATTCTCTCTTGAATTTTTCACACTTCACTACTTTTCTTGATAAACCATTGATTGTATTTCCACTTCCTGGGGGATTCATTATTTTGTTCAGTCAGACTAAGTTCTTAGTTCAATTTACCAATTAGGCTTCCACAGCTCTGTGTGTCAATTTTAAAAGAGACACAACTGACAGTATATTTTAAGCTACGCTTGATACAAGGCTGAATGACAAGAAGCAGCAGTACTTCATTGGCTCCGTCCAAAAAGGCGTGTAAAATAACTGCAGTGAATCACACACTGCAAGCAGTTTGTATGAGAGGCACTGCACCTAATTGCTGCAGTGTATCCCGTACCCATTAGTGTTACGTACGCTTTTCCTATGCCCCTATCATGTTGACCTCTAGTTTTCTTGTCTGTAGTACATGAATTAAGGAAATTTCAGTAGTGTAAGGTTATACTTGATTAAATTGCATTTAGACACAGGCCCAAGCCAGAATGTCCCTGTCCCTCAGTGTCAAAAGCCTCCACCATTGGAGGAGGGACAGTCTGAAATGGGAAATGGCACAAAATCGCATTAAAATCACTTCGCCTGCATGTACCAAGTTTAAATAATCTCAAAACTGAAGTTCAAAATTGGAGTCTTGTCAGATCTTATCAAAATCACAAGTCAATCATTTTGATCAAAGTGGTGCTATTTTAACATTAAAAGCAGTGGGAAGGTGTAGGTATAGATGGCGCCACATGTGGCATCCATGAACCAAATAACTGCCATTGGTTGTCTGCTTATATTTCAACTTATAACTGCCAGATCTTGTACAAGTGCTGCAATGTATAAATATCTACAAGAATCCATGGATTCAAAAGCAGAGTTTGGCATTTCTGTTGGAGACACTGTTTTTCATGAATAAATGAATTCATACAGATACAAGAATCTGCATATTGCAAAATTGAGTGACATGTCAGGTATGGGACATAACCCTCAGTCCAGTGTTCATTTTTGATTCTGATTGCTGAGATGTATGAGACTGCACATCTTTTCACCCTATGCAATGTATATTGCTATTGGGTATTGTAGTTACAACGGGAAAATATGGTCCATCAGCCCCCTCTATGAATGTTTAAATGTTGTTTTGTGCTTTGGTCGTCATGTACTTGGTGGTGACTGGTACAGGGCTCAAAGTTCCAGATTGCCCGAGGCTAGTTAAAAGTTAATCAGGCCAAGTGAGAAATTCGGTAGAATGGCTATGACCAACTGTAAGTCACACACAATTCTATAGCATATAGATCTGTTCCGAACAATCTCTATAGCAATGTTAAAAAAATGTCTTGGACATGAATATTTTAAAAAGGCTACAGAAATGCTATAAATTTTAAACCAAAGTGTTGATTCCCTTTGATGAATCTGAGCTCTTGAATTATATATGTTATGGTGATATCATGGAGCTGATCTTGCTTGGGGTAGATACTGTAGGTGGATTTAATTTTCAAACATAAGGCCCTGATCCCGTCATTTCACCAGTATATAGTTCCTAGCAACCTTAGGCCTGGTCTAACCGCAGTCCCAAAATTAACACTCAGTGACAACATACAGTGCCGCCTGTAAGTAAGTGAAACGCATGACATTGTGCCATTGCATCAATGCTAAACATCCTCAGCCAAACTGCTTGTGGAGGCATGAATTCTCATCGGATGAAAGGGAAACAAAGTGGGTCATAAAGGCCGATGTGTGAGGCAAGTGGGATAAAAATAGCAGCCCATTTTCTTCGCTGTAGTAGGAGTTAGGTATGGGTCAAAGTCTTTGATAAGTAAGTGAACCACCCTTCCCTATGTTTTAACATTGGGCCTGCGTTTCACTTACTTATCGAAGACTTTGACCCATACCTAACTCCGAATACAGCAAAGAAAATTGGCTGCTATTTTTATCCCACATGCCTCACATATCGGCCTTTATGACCCAAAATGTTTTCCTCTCATCAGATGAGAATTTGTCCTTCCAGAAGCATTTTGGTTAAGGATGTTTAACATTGATGCAATGGCACAATATCATGCGTTTCACTTACTTACAGGCGGCACTGTATGAAGTAATTCTAATAAGCTGCTGAAGTTGATACGAAGCACTCATAGAGTCCTGGTTACAGAGGTTAGACGAGGACTCTAGCAGGGTGATGAGGATATGAGGTACTGAAACCAGTTTTTTTTCTCTAATTCATTTCACAAAATATGCCTCAACATGTTCATGATCACTAATGGTCGGTATGAATGTAACATTCACTATTCTAAATTATATATTTTTTAGATATTTTTCAATAGTATTTCAAAAAGTATGGAATGTCCAGCAATCAGACCATCAAAAGTTGGTCAGTCTTGGCCGAAAGTATTTTTCATATATTTTTTTCAGTATTTCAAAACCAGTGATTATCATTCAGTCAGCATCAAAAGGTACTGCTACACCATATGCACAATGTACATACAATAGGGGCTAAGTCTTGGCAGAGAAATAATCTTTCTGCCTGCCACCAGCACGTCTGCCTGCCCATCCAGCGGACAGACAACATTTTCACCAAAGTGATTACAATACCTTCTATGAACTTCAGTTCTCTCCTTGGTAAAAATTACTTAAAGAAGTGTTTCTTTAATAAATATCATGAAGTTACCTGTACTTAGGGCCTATAAAAGCTAGGAAAGAGGGACAACCTGGATATTAACTTAAAGCCTTAATTTCAACCCATAGTTAAACATGTAAATTTTCACATACATTTTATGTTACAGGCTTTTCATTCTGCAGACCAACTAAGGACAATATATTTATGATTTTTTGGCCTGTTTAGTTCAATTTCTTACTGGACCCAGTTTCTTGTTGATATAGTAACATCGGTAAAACACAGCCCACAACGTTTTGAATAAATGGATAATAGACAGCAATAAACACGTGTCATTTATAGTATATGTCTTTGTGTATGCTTTAGATGAATTGATTAAAATATCCTATCCTATCCTATCCTTCCCTGGGGCAACAGCCCCCCCCCCTTCATGATAACTGAACAAGTGACTGATCTGAAAGTAAGCATGTAATAGGCCTTCAAATGACCATGCAGTGGGCTGTTTTTAGTAAAATATAACATTCATTAATCAAATTAATAAAAGCAAAGACACAAGCACCTAAAACAAATTCATTGCAACTGGTCAAATCAATGCATGGGGAGCAGTAAGCAGCATCTGGGGGTATTCTGGACCTGGTATGCTCATCACAGGGCCTGTCCCAGAACCAGCATTCAATCAAGCAGGAAGTAGGTGCTGCCCCTGGTGGGACTTACAAGAACTCTAAACAATAACATTGTAAACAAGCTCTCCAGATCAGCTTTGATGGAACTATTTCAATAAAGCAGCTTTTTCTCCTGTGTATGCATATGGGAAGACATATATACACAATTATTAAGAGTTTGAATGAAGTATTCCAGCTTTACTGGCTCAAGATTAAGGTATGGGGTTAGCTTTTACTCAGTAGCGCTTCTTAACTGTTTTTACCTAGTCAATTTCTTTACATATCTTAGTCTTTTTATTTAGTCCTACTTTTGTTTTTGTTATATGTTATAATTTAGTTCTTAGATAGTCGGATTACTAGCCTCATGGCTAATGTTTGTATTTACTTCCAATACGACTATAAATAAATTGATTTGATTTGATTTGAGCCAAGCTCAGCTCTGACAACAAGATTGTCATCCACCATTTTTTTGGCATGTCACATGACCAAATCACATGCCTGAACCTGGTGATCCTGAATTGGCCAATCAGCACACAGAAAATTACAACCTAGTAATTTCCAATTTTGTGATTGGTCCAGAATTTTCCCTCCAATTCCTATTGCCCATATATGGCCCATTCATGATGTGCAGTGAATATAAACTAAATGATTCTGTGTCCACAAAACACTGAACCAAGAGTGTTTTTGAAGCTTGAGAACTAGAAATAACTTGACAACTCAGGATTTTGTGTTTGGTGATCCTACTCACAAGGAATTTTGTGAATTTGGAGAAAAGGTGTGTTGGTCATTCATGAAAAGTCCTGTCTATTCCCTTTTGTCAAGACCCACCGCAAAAAGCAGAGCGATCACTCGCTCTGCTTGAAAATTGAATGCAGGGTTGGATACTATGTACCATTATGTAATATTTTAGTCAACTCACTTTCTATTCCCCCCCCATGATTCCAATTCATGCTGAAATCTGTCAGACTGCTCACTGTCATTTGCAAGTGATGTTGTCCCTCTTCTTCTTCTTCACTTCCCACCTGCACAGACCTCAAGCATTTTGGTAAAAGAAGAAGTCTGGTTTCAGACTGGGCCCATGCCTTATATTCTTGTCTTACTTGTCTCTGGTAGGCCTACACCAATTTCTGGAGATTTCTATAATGTAAGGTTATGTTTGATTAAACCGCATTTAGGCACAGGCAGGGTGTATCCAGGAACCATTTAAGGGAGGGGGGTTTGTTGCAGATGATCTTGGTGAGGCACGAAGGGCGGAAGCCTATTCGGTGAGGGGTCTGGGGGTCGCTTTGGGCCCACGAAGCCAACGGATTTTATGTTGCTGGATATTGATTCTGAGCAGTTTTAAGGTTATGCAAATGCTGCTTTTCCAAGACTTTCTGTAAGTCATCATTATACAATCATGTGTAATTTGAGAATCCCTTACTCAGCGCCATGAGTTCCCCCGTGGCCTAATGGTCAAGACTGCTTGGCCACTGGCTTTGAGGGCGTGGGTTCAAATCTCACCCCGGGAACTCACTTTAGTCCGAGCCCATGGGACATTAAATGGAGGCGGGTTGTATCCAGTATTCTATGCTGGGGCAACTGAAAGACCCTGGGCATCCCTGAATTAAAAGGGTATGTTCCAGACTCCCAGTCTTCTCATCTCATCATCATACGGCGATCGCCTGCCGCAATATAGCCCACTAAGGTGCTGCAGAGGCATAAAACACCAACAAACAAACAAACAAACAACAAACAAACTCAGCGCCATGATCAGGATAACGGAAAAGTGTCCAATAATGAAAAAATAGTCTCAGAAAAAAAATACCTTAAATTTTAGCAAAAGTGACATTTCAGAAGAACAATTTATAGGTCCTGCAAGTCTTGATTTTCAATATACATCAATGCCGGACGGCATTATATTCTTGACCTGTTAAGAGTTGTACCAGGGCTCACCTGGTAAAATTGTTTCCCTAAAAATGACAACAGATAGAATTTTTGTTAAGAAAAAGGTCAGATCAAAAAGGAACAAATCAAAGAAATTTTTAGAATCCGCGGTCAATATGGGTCTGACATCGAGGAAATCCTGGAACAAACTTTTGTGATGAAAAATATAATTTTAATATTGTACTTTCACAATCAACTTTGGCACTTGTGAGAACTTTTTTTTTAAAGTCTTGTAAAGGTGACTTTAGTTTTGGGTAAAGGGGGGGGGGGGTTCTGACCCCCATATCCCCCCCCCCCCCTTGTACAGGCCCAATCCTTATATTCTTATCTTACTTGTATGGTGGCAATAAGTGCTGTAAATCAATGCCGACAATCAATGATGACATTAAAACTATGGCAGTTGAATGATAACTGTGAACTTTGTAAATTAATCTGTAATAGTCCTGCCTCAAATATTTATATCACTCCATGAATTCTTCTCACAAATCTATGAAAAAAATATTG
The DNA here is from genome assembly GCA_026936325.1 of Platynereis dumerilii. Classification (NCBI taxonomy): domain Eukaryota; kingdom Metazoa; phylum Annelida; class Polychaeta; order Phyllodocida; family Nereididae; genus Platynereis; species Platynereis dumerilii. The sequence continues at coordinate 8,134,695 of JAPTHN010000008.1, forward strand.
ACATCTAATGTAATGTCAGAAAATGCTTCAACCACAATCTGAAATTTCCGTCTTATTGGTAAAGCAATGAGATTTTAACTGCCATTCTACAACTATCCAGACCAGTTCCATCACCCTTCGGCTTTGCAACCCGTGGGTTCTTGTTTCAAAAGTCAAGTATTTGTCACACCCATATAATCAGAGACAGTCTTCATCTCACCAACATTGATTTTTGGAACTGGGATTTTTGACCAAATCCTGAGGACTGTATACATAATCCTAGACTTTCACATAAACTGTCAGATTTGACCCCGACTTATTTAAAAGGTCATTTGCTTAAAATACAATATTAAAGTTTTTTTAATAGACTCTTTTTTATTGTGTGTTTCAATAGGAATTGATTGATTTCAAATAACATACAATTAAATTTTTTATCTGTTGTGCATGCAGAGCTGCTATTCTATGTATTAAAGTGCAAAAGACAAAAACATAGTTTTTTTTACTAAGGCTTGAAGTTTCAGAACTCATATGCATATATATGAAAATCCAAGTCTTGAAAATGTTTTGTCAAACGCAACCCAATATTAGAATATTCCACCTGCATTATGCAACCCGCGGGTTCTTGTATTTAGTAAATATAGGTCCAAACTAATTACCGTATTTTCTTCATTTAAAGCACACCCCTTAATAATCTCCCATTCCCCTAAGTAAACAATTGATTTTAGTTAAAATTCCATTAAAATATGACCTTATTCAATTGTTTTTTGTCCAAAAACGTCCATTCCCGTAGTGAATTGCTCAATTATCGACTACAACAGTAGTGCGCAGAAAAGCAGGGTGGGTTGAACCCATGACCATTCTATGTCCAACCTCCAAGCAGTCAACATCTCTCATTCTCGTTCAGCGCCCGGTCCGCAAAATCATTTTTCGGTCTAGAAATTCAATGCAATAACATGCCATGATGGCGCTTGTCTGGGTGAGTGAACAGATCGACATTTTGCTGATTTGATTATTTTGTCGTTTTCTCATATAAAATTAGATATTATACGTTAACCGAAACACTCGGTTGTTAGATTAAACTTCGGTTTGGTTTCGGTTGTAGTTGAAAAACCGAAACCGATCCGAAATTACGGGAACGTGCACAACAGCAATGCAGTCACATTGTGAGAATGGAAGTTTTGGCGGGAAATTTAAAATTTTAGCATTTTCAGGATGTCTTTTCGCCATAACTTGGCCATTTTCTTTGGAATCGTTTTGGGTCAACTGAGCTATTTAACTTGATTATAGAGCATGCTTCTGGTATAGGAATTAAGAGCAGGCATGTTGTAATTTAGACATGACTTTAGCTAGAATTCATATATAATGGGTGTCCCATTTATGTATTCGGCAGTAATACCAGATCTATTAGTGGAGGAACGTGCCATAGGTTCCGTGACCAATTTCTCCGTGTCAATTTTTTCGATGCAAATTCTGATAGATGGGTTCAAAATAAGAACATTTAGCGAGGGTACCCCTCTCAAAAGTTCGGGCTAACTCCACCAGGGGCCAAAAATTAAAAATTTGTCATAATTCCACTTCTATTTGGCCTACAAATTCAAATTTTGGGTCTAGATATAGGTTTTAAGGGTCAGGCAATCCATATAACATATTCCCAAAGGTGTCTGCCCAACTCTAGTGGTCAAAATCCAATATGGCAGCCAAAATGGCCGACGACAAAAACGGCTAACTCACAATTCCCGTGTCATAGGGTAATGCTCCGTGACTCGGACACTTTTGACATCGCACACTTACTAAAAGTGGCCAGGAGTTTGATTGACAGGCAATCAAGCATCCAACAAGGTGCCAATTGATGGCTTTGCAAGTAAGCTGTCTGTTGATAAACTCGTGAGTGGCCATCTGGCCTTGTAACTGGCTATAATCCCAATAATAGGCCATTGATGAGAGTCACCTTGACTCGGACAGGGGACTCTTTGAGTCGGACACTTTTGACATGGTCCACTTCAACAACTGATTTTGCAGCAAAGACACTCACCAGCCACCTTGCAGTTCGTCCATTTACAGCATGGACTGTTGGCTTCACACCTGTCCCAATTGCATGGTTATTACGGAGTTTCTTCTGTATTATAGATCACTCGAAAAAATTTTAAAAAATCCGACAGGAACTTTAGTCTTTGACAACGTCATGAAGCAAGGGATAGTCCACTTTTTTTGTTAGTGGGTGACCAGGCAGCTGCAAATGTGATGACGTCACAGTCACAGGCCCCTCAATCTCTTCCCTGCAAGCCTGCCCCTTCCAATACTCTTCATACATGTGGGATGTTAGTGTGGGATGGGAGACTGTTGTATCAGGGAAAGAGATTGAGCGGCCTGTGGTCACAGTGAAAGCAAAGATAATATACATAAAGATGCGCAGCTTTAATACATCCAATGGCAACCAGAATCGTGACGTCACCTGTGCACATCCCCAGAGGGAGCAGTGAACAGAAGAGGTGACGTTACCATAGTGAGCACAATAGGCAGCCTCACTTCAGTTTTTCTGAGGGGGAAGCATGTGATAGATATGTGGTGAAAGTGACGTAATCATATCACATTTTAAGATTACTGATCCTCATTAGATACTTAGATCATTAAATCCATAACTGATTAATTCTTAACTTAAAACTTCATAATTTTCCAAGTTTCCCAAAACTTCAAGAATGCGATAAACACATAGATGACAAACTCCAGATTTGAAAGTGGAAATAATCAAATACTAACTGCCTTGGCACAACTGCCTCAGCCTTTTTATTCTCATTAACATGCATATTCAACAGCATCCATTAACAGCCCAAATGGCAGTCCCTTATTGGACCACACAAACACAAGCCAAGCCTGTCCCTACTGGACCGGCTCCCATTGGTCCACCATATCCCTGGTGGCCATAACTGGACCCCTATTGGATCCCTAATCCAGCCAAGCCAAGAACCCAAGCATGGAGCATCACTAGCCAAGCAAACCTGCTTCCCACGCTCCTGTTTTACCCAAGCTCCTTTATCAAAGTACCCAAGCTCTTTTATCTCAAAGCCCAAATTCCAACATGACAGTTTTCATTGATGTTTCCCAGTTACTCCCTGGACTGACCCTTGGCATGGTTCTGGAATTTGATTCCCCAAGAGCAATCATGCCTCACAAGGTATTGATTGAAGAGCTATATGATTGCCCCTTGGGTCCTCAAAGGCCAGGTGCCAGAGTCAAATCATTAATTAATAGCTTTGCATTGTCAGCTCAACTTAACGGAAAGTGCCCTTTTTACAGAAGTGGTCATGATACCCCATTGTCCCCATGCTCAAGCTCCTTGACTGGCAGCATACAATACATCATACTTGAACACAATACAATCACAATACAATCGGTACAATGCAACTAGGGTTCCTCAGTTGGCCCCCAACTGGCATCCCAATCACCCCTTTGCCCTGGGGTCATGCAGTGCAGTCCAGCACTGAACAGAATACAATTCTCAAATAATACAAAACAATTTCCAAAATAATACAAAATGTACAAATCTCTGAAATATTCATAAACTGGTATTTAGGTAACTTTAACTGCTAAAGGCCTCATGGACTTTACACTTCTTACCTCTATTTTGAGATAAATTGCTATGCAATGGCAATTTATCTGGTAATGGTTAAATTTTCCCTCCCCTTAGTTCCCATCCCCTTCCAACTTTCTTTTTCACCCCTTTTGATCCCCTACTAACTACATGATATTTAATATGACAGTGATACATGCAGAATGAACATGAAGAATGATATGGACAGCCCAGCTAATCAGGTAATGCGCATGGCAGAGTTCATCGTTAAAAGAAACGTGATATTGTTCATGTATAGAGTCTGTTAATCAAGGAGTTTATAGTTTATATAAAAATATTGGTCCATGGGAAACGAGGTTGAGCGATCAGCATCTTCGCGTTCATTTGTCTTCTCATCATCCAATGGATCGAGGGCGTTAGAATGATGTCGTTTGTAGAACTGGATGAGCACTGGAATGACAGAATGAAAAGCTGGGCAGTCATGGTGTAATGATGAAAGGACAATTGGTGTTGTCCTGAGGGCACTGCCTTGGGAGCGCTTGCGTGGCCAACGCTGAATAGGCTGTGGTCTCAGGGCAATTACATACAAATAGAACATGATAGTACACATTAGTAGAAAGACACAGTACAGTGTTTGTGTAAAATAGTATAGGAGATGCAGCTATATAGATCTGTGGATAAATTAGCTTATAATTTGACATAAAAGTCGACTGCTAGATCCACCATGTGGGCGACATTCCACAGATCACTGCATAATAGACAATACAAAGTAACATACATAAAATAAAAGACATTTAAGATAGTAATTAGACTGGTCAATATGAGTCCAGTGTACAATAAGACACGACATATAGATATATCTAACATCGATTTCAGTACCATCCCCAACGCAATACCCTGCGACAAATTGATACAGTAAACATAAGTAGGCCAATTCCTGGCAAATTAACACTGGATAAATGAATTAGGCATCCAGAGGAAGGTCCCTCCTGGCGAGACAGAAGGTCAGAACAACTAGTGGTAGCTACTACACTGCTGCTGGACCTCCTCTGGTGACGATCTCATTATCGGACTCGTCGTCAGAAGGAGAGGTGTATCTCACCATGGTGACGACATTCTGGGGGTTCTGAGTAAGCTGTCTCCTCTGGAGACACTTGGGACCATATCGGGCTCCCATAGCATAATAATAAAAGGCAAAGGCCATGACCAGTACCAGTAGCAGCAGGACTGTTCCAATGACGATTGACCACACTGGAGTGTGTCTGGTAATAGTGGCCCAGTGGCCATCGTTGAGCTGGAGTGCTTCAGAGAATAAGTGGGCACTAACCGAGGGAATTTTAACTTTGGAGGGAGACTGTAGTGCTGGGAAGGCTGCCAGCAGCTGTGGAGCACTCAGTGTGGCTGTGAAATTAGTGGGGGCATGTATAGTGATTTGAGGGAGGGTAATCTGTTTGGTTAAGTGAAAGGTTTGAATGCATTCCAACTGGAATGTGTCACCCTCAATGACACATGGTGGCAAACACTTTATCTGGTAGGTACCGGGTCCCAGACGATGTGCTTGCTCCAGCTGGTTGGGACAACGAATTTTAACAAGATCCGACCAGATCGAAAGAAGGTACAGGTTTTGCGAGACCTGTACCACCTGTGTGACATTTTTGTGCTTGGTTATGGTAAATTCACATGCCTGGATTAGTTCTGTTTGATTGAAAATTAGTCCTCTGGCGCAACGATGGGCTGTGGCCTTGTACAAAGCCCCACTCTGGCAGACCAGAGGTTTATCACCAAAACAAGAAAATGGGGTAAACAGTTTACCCGTTCGTGTTGAGACACCATATTGGCTCTCCAATTCTATATGGGCGGACATCGCTGAGCTAGCTACTGGGACTGGCATGGTGTGCAAATTGAAATACAGGTAGCTGTGCTCATTCAGCACTGGTAACGCCATTCTGTAGACTAAGTTATTCCCTGAGACCACTACAGGCTCTATTCTAATATAACGATATAGCCACAACAAGTCACTCACCGTAGCGTGGCCCGCCTTGGCCGTGTGCTCCACGATGCCCTGTAGTAGAGTTGGGGTCAGCACATCTTCGGTCAGCATTCCCCTCTCCAGCGCACTCCTTTGGGTGTGGAAGTGTCGGACCTGCTGCTTGTAGTATGCAAATGTGCGTTCAGCATCAGATACTGCCCTCTCCATCTCCAGGCGAACTTCAACGCGATGTAACCTCATGTCAATGCCGTTCACGTGGGTCACGATGTTGTTGACGTAATTGTCCACCTCTTTGACGTGGGCTTCCAACTGCCATAAAGCGTCCTGGGTCTTCCTAAGGTACATTCTGGTTTGGTCGACCACGGTCAGCATCTTGTGGGTGACGTGCATCAGGTCACCTGTTCTGCTTTGCAATTGCTTGATGGCGACCTGATACTGACGCACTTCATCTTGAGTGGCTGTGCCGAATAGGAATCCCATAAGACTGCCAACGGCATTGAAGAGGCCCCGCCTTTGCCTGGATGGAGAGTCTGTCTGAGCTCGATAGAGGACTTGTGGGTCTCCGGACGGCGTCGGGGTGTGTAGTCCGATCCTGCCATCCATGGCATCCAGTCGGTAGGACCACCCCAGTTGCACATGAGCATAGAACTTGATCTTCTTTTGACTGGCTCTGATGGCATCAATGAGGTTCTGGAGACCTTGAGGATACTCTGGGGCTTGGAGTGTGACCAACACGATCCAAGAGGCCCTGAGGGTGCGCAGGTCGGTGCCTCCTCGCACTAGTACTCCATCAAGCAGCGGTTGTGGCAGCAGGTCCGAGGTTAGGGGAGCATTAGTGCTGGCATCTTGGGTTGTCCGGGCATGGATTAGGGATGTAGCTCCCAGTGAGATGAGCATCGTGAAGAACAGCTGCCAGGGGTGAAGAGCAGGGTGCGATCCCATGGCGATGTCGATCGCACTGTACTTGCAAGTGTGTGGATGTTTGGAGTGTCTATTGACAAGTGGTCAGTGACAAGGAGGTAGGAGCCTTGTGCTGACAGAGTTCATGGAATGTCTCGGCACTCGGTAACAAGTTAGTGCAAATCCACAATGGTTAGTGGTGGTAGAGTGTAGATTCTATGGAGTCAGGCAAGAGCAGAAGATGTGTCCAGCTTGAGGTCCCAGGACAGAATGGTTGTCCTTTGCTGTTCTGGGCAGATAAATGCGCTGCCTCTTTGGTTCTGGGTCACTGGAGCTGCCTCCCTCCTCCTGCGAGTGGTGGTCCCTCTTCATGGACGCTGGCTGCAATTCCATTGGCTCGTCTGGAGTAGGGGCAGGGTCCGTGTGCATGGCTTGGTCTGCCAGGACGTCATGGTCCGACGCTGCGCCACCCTGATTCTGCCTGACATCTTGGTCCTGTGGCAATGTTGAGGGGTCACGGTCTGGTGAGTCGGGTTGCTGTGGGTACCCAGCACCCTTGTGCCTCAACGGTGGGGGTCCACCATCAGTCAGTGGACTACGTTTTCTGCTGCCTGATGGACCATCAGGTGCCTGTTTAGGAGGTGATGGACCTGAGTGGGGATCAGTCTCCATCTTTCTGCCTGTGTGCTCGGCCGGGTCTGTGGCTGTTGCACTCTCTCTCTTTCCTTCATTCTCTCGCCTGCCTTGAATTTCTCTCCTTCCTTCAATCTCTCTCCTTCCTTCAATCTCTCTCCTTCTTTCATTCTCTCTCCTCCCTTCATTCTCTCTCCTTCCTTCTGTGTCTGTCCCCTCAGCCAATCGCCTGCGCTTTGGGGCTTTTGCTGCTCGCTTGCCAGCCGTGTCATCTTCAAAGGCCCCTGGTTGCATGGGCTGCACCGTGTGCTTCTGGCCCCGAGGGCGATGCCACAATCGGTCTGACTGCTTTCTGACCTTCCTGACTGGTCTCAAGTTCACCCCATCCCAAGCCAAGTCAGGGCTCACTAGCCGCACCTTATTCCTGTTAAGGATCTTTTGAGCGCCTGATGGCTGATGAGTCACCCAAATTACTTTCCCTCTGACTTGGGTCACAGTCCAGCGGGGGTCCCACTGGCTTGTGAGGGTTAGAGCTTCCTGCGCCTTGACAATCACAGAATCCCCTGGGGCTATGTCGTCAGCATTCTGTTTCTTGGCCAGCCGCTCACGATTGTGCTTCCTGGAGTCACTGGTCATTTGACGTGCTTGAGCGAGAGCCTCGTAATAGTCATGCAAACGTCCCTGTAGCAGAGGAGCGTCTTGGTGTGTTGTGAGGGCTCTGTGAATGGGAAGACGAGGGTGTCTGCCAAAGTGCAGGAAGTATGGAGTATGGCCTGTTGTGACTGAAGTGGAGGCATTGTAGAATGCCACGGCCTGGCCCAGCTGATCCTGCCAATCTGCCACTTTATTATTGACTAGCTTGGCTAATATGGACTTCATGGTGCGGTTGAAGCGCTCGACCTTCCCATTGCACTGTGGATTGTAGGGCGTGGTGCGGCGATGCTCCACTCCAAGGCCCTCCAAATATGCTCGCATTGCCTTGGCATTTAGTTCCAAGCCGCGGTCCGTGAGCAAGCAATTGGGCACTCCAAACCTGGGGAAGTAGTCCTGTCTGAGCCTAGCCCAAACCGCTTCATTCGTTTTGTCTTTCAATGGATAACAGTCAGCGTATCCACTGGCATGGTCAATAAGCACCAGAATATAAGTGTTCCCTTGTGGAGAGGGCATCAGGGGTCCTACCAGGTCAGCTGACACGATTTGAGAAGGGCCTCGGGCGATGGGCATTTCGCCTAGGGGTGTGTGTACTTTCTGCTTGCTGTACACCAGGCAAGTGGGACAATTATGAACCCATCTAGTGACGTCCTTTCGCATGCCTGGCCAAACATAGGCTTCCTGGAGTTTCCTAAGAGTCTTCACATGCGACATGTGGCCTACCTCCTCATGTGCCCATTTTATGACCTGCTCCCTGTGGGGTTGAGGCAATACCAGCCTGGGGTAATCAGGGGCATATGCATGTGGACGCTTGACTGAATACAGCACCCCTTCTATGACTTCATAGTCGGTGTCCTCATCCACGGCCTCCAGCCATTGAGGCATGTCACGCTGCTGGTCCTTGATGGCCTGCAGATCCAGCTCATCATGGATTATGGGATGCTGTTCCTCTGTCTCTTCTAGGATGGGGTACGTCTCCTCCAGGTGCCAATCCAGTTCATCATAGGTGGCCACTATTTCAGGTTCGATGCGAGAGAGCATGTCAGCTCTCACATTGTTCTTGCCTTTCCTGTAGCTAATCTTGCAGCCGTACTCAGCCAGCAAGATGGCCCACCTCTGGATCTTCGTGTTATGTAATTCTTTTGTGAACAAAGAACACAATGGTTTATGATCTGTGAACACTGCGAACTGAGCCCCATAGAGGTACGGCCTGAAAGCCTTGAGTGCTGTGATCAAAGCGAAGCCCTCACGTTCGATCGCAGCCCAACGTCGTTGCGTGCTGGACAGCAGCTTCGAAAGATAGCAGATTGGCCTCTCGATCCCTGAATCCTCCTCTTTCTGTACCAATATGGCGCCACAAGCCACGTCACTCGCATCTGTGTAGATTATGTAAGGCTGGTCAGTCCTGGGATGTGCCATCACTCGATCACTGCACAATATGTCCTTCAGCCGCTGGAAGCTATTTTGCATTTCATCAGTCCATTCATATCGCGCGTGCTTCTTTGTGAGGCGCACCAGGGGTTCAGATATCTGAGCGTAATTCTCCATGCATGAGCGATAATAGGAACTCATCCCCAAAAATCTACGAATGCCTTTCACCGTGGTGGGGGGTGGCATCTCCTTAATTGCCTTGACTTTGTCCGGGTCCGCCCTATGCCCTCGGGCGCCGACCACAAAGCCGAGGAGTTTTACCTCCTTTTGGCCAAACACACACTTTTTAGAGTTCAAAGTGAGATTGTATTTCTTCATACGATCAAATACCTCCTGCAGATGCCTCACATGGTCCTTTTCTGATCGGCTGAAAATTACCAGATCATCGACGTAACACATCACGCTGACGCCGATCAGCCCATGGAGGACCTTTTCCATTGCCCTTTGAAATTCTGCAGTTGCGTTGGTCATGCCCATGGGCATGGTCGTGAATTGGTATAGGCCCCTGTAACATGTAAAAGCGGTCTTGTGTTTGTCCCTGGGGTCTAGTGGCAGCTGGTGGAATCCGCTCTTCAAGTCTAGGGTTGAGAAGATCGTCGCACCCTGCAGCGAATCAAGTACCTCCTGGATCAAGGGCACTGGATAACTGTCCTTGACCGTGACCTTGTTAAGCTTCGTATAATCCACACAAAATCTTGGGGGGTCCAAAGGACACTTCTTTTGTACTAAGACTACTGGGCTAGCCCAAGGGGAAAAAGAAGGCTCGATAATCCCATCTGCCAACATTTCGTCTAATTTCAAGCCTAAAGCTTGCCTCTTCATGAATGGCACCCTATAAGGCCTCTGCTTGACTGGAGGGCCTGTGGTGTGGATCCTGACGGCTATCTCTGGATGCCTGCCCAGCTTTTTCCCAGCTGCACTGAAAACACTCTGATTCCTGCGGACACATTCCATTATGTCATCTCCAGATCCCTGGATCGTGCATATTTCCACACCACTGCTTATAGGGACCAGTGGCAGCACCCTGCCATTCCACTTCAACTCCCCTGTGGAATAGTCCAATATAATCCCATCCCGCTTCATTACATCTCGTCCCAATATCAATTGGTAAGGCAATTCATCTATGACTACTACACTAATTGGCCCTTGTCCCTCTACATGTATCTGGGTTTCCCCCCATACCTTTAATTCATGGCCGGTCACTCCTGTGAGTCCAGCTGTTTTCGTCACAATGGGCTGTCTGCCTGTTATTGTGCACATTGTCAAGAAATCACTGCGCCGCAACGCACTCCTCGTTGCCCCGGAATCTACGAGACTGCGCATGCTCAGTCCATGGGCAGTCAAGTGGACGAAGGCCTGGGTGGTCACGGCGCTCAATACCCCCATGGGGTGGTCCTTGACGCCTGGCGGGAGGGCCTGGTCTTTGCGGACATTCAGCTTTCATGTGCCCCGCCCGATCACAACGTGCACAGATGGGTCGGCCATCCTCAGTGAATTTCAACAGGGGGCGTCGTCTAGGAGGTGGGGGGCGGCTGACTCCCTGGTTCCATTGTCCTCGTTCACGCCTGCCTGGCTCGGGGGCTCCTCTTGGTCCTCTCTCGGCGGCCATCAACTTGGTGAATTCTCTAGTCAGACCATTAATCTTCCTTTCAATTGAATCCAGCCTACTTTCACCACCCGTGGCTCCCTGTTCTTTGACAGCTGAGATGTCCATTGGCTCTTCTTGTCTTTCCGGAGGGGGGGCCTCTCCATTTAGAGCTCTATAGACACTGTAGCTGTCTGACTCATACTGGGCTACCGACTCAATTGCTTCCAAGTAATCTTTGGGGCCTCTCTCCTGCACCAGTCGCAGGACCAGTTTCTCGTCCTTTAGTCCCTTCATGTACGTGCGCAGCATGGTCCTTTGCTGGTCCTGATTTCTTTGGGAGGACGGATAAGCGAGGTCGGCTGTTTCTGAAAATCTTCGGCCATAAGTCGCAGTGGTCTCATATGGGTTCCTTTTGATCTGCTCTAACTCATCCCTGAGCTTCTCATCCTCATGCAGGGACAGGAATGTCTTCTGCAGGTGTTTCTGAACCGCGTTCCATTCGACGGCAGCTCGGTCATTCTGGCCTGCCAGGAACTTTTCCAATTCCAATCTAAGAGCACCCTCGGCTGTCAAGGACGCAATATACACCGTCCTGGATGCATATGGGATAGTCAATTCAATGTCTCGGAACCACTCTCTCAGTCTTTGAGTGGAGGATCCATCACAATTCCTGATCCTCTTAGCCTGAGCCTCAGCCTTCCTCTGCTCCGAACCCTCGGCATACTGTTTAGCTTGAGCCTTTAAGTGAGCAACCTGCTCCTTCCTGAGGGCATGATCATCGGCTATCAACTTAGTCACATCCATTCTGCGTCCCGAGATCCCTGATCTACAATCCCACTGAGTTTAGAGACCACTGCACTTCCTCACCGCCTCACTTCTATCTCCCCAGATTACTTGTTAGCACCAGCGTGAACTCTCTCTCACTTAAAACTGATCTGCATATTCCAAAACTTGGATTAGCAATTTAATGTCACTTACTGTGGTATTCTGTAGAGGCCGACAGTTGTGTCCCAGTTTCCTCAGTTCTTTGGTGATGAGAAGAGCATATGCGTCCCGCTGGGCTTGTGTGAATTGCTCGAGTCGTGCGGTGAGAATTTCTATGAACGGTTTCATTGTTCCTGTCGACAACGTCTAATCTCTCGATCCTTGGATTATGTAATGAGATCACGTCGGGGTCACCATTTTAAGATTACTGATCCTCATTAGATACTTAGATCATTAAATCCATAACTGATTAATTCTTAACTTAAAACTTCATAATTTTCCAAGTTTCCCAAAACTTCAAGAATGCGATAAACACATAGATGACAAACTCCAGATTTGAAAGTGGAAATAATCAAATACTAACTGCCTTGGCACAACTGCCTCAGCCTTTTTATTCTCATTAACATGCATATTCAACAGCATCCATTAACAGCCCAAATGGCAGTCCCTTATTGGACCACACAAACACAAGCCAAGCCTGTCCCTACTGGACCGGCTCCCATTGGTCCACCATATCCCTGGTGGCCATAACTGGACCCCTATTGGATCCCTAATCCAGCCAAGCCAAGAACCCAAGCATGGAGCATCACTAGCCAAGCAAACCTGCTTCCCACGCTCCTGTTTTACCCAAGCTCCTTTATCAAAGTACCCAAGCTCTTTTATCTCAAAGCCCAAATTCCAACATGACAGTTTTCATTGATGTTTCCCAGTTACTCCCTGGACTGACCCTTGGCATGGTTCTGGAATTTGATTCCCCAAGAGCAATCATGCCTCACAAGGTATTGATTGAAGAGCTATATGATTGCCCCTTGGGTCCTCAAAGGCCAGGTGCCAGAGTCAAATCATTAATTAATAGCTTTGCATTGTCAGCTCAACTTAACGGAAAGTGCCCTTTTTACAGAAGTGGTCATGATACCCCATTGTCCCCATGCTCAAGCTCCTTGACTGGCAGCATACAATACATCATACTTGAACACAATACAATCACAATACAATCGGTACAATGCAACTAGGGTTCCTCAGTTGGCCCCCAACTGGCATCCCAATCACCCCTTTGCCCTGGGGTCATGCAGTGCAGTCCAGCACTGAACAGAATACAATTCTCAAATAATACAAAACAATTTCCAAAATAATACAAAATGTACAAATCTCTGAAATATTCATAAACTGGTATTTAGGTAACTTTAACTGCTAAAGGCCTCATGGACTTTACAACATGACACTTTCAGAGCTAAGCTTGTGAGCTTGCAGCTGGCTTGACTCTTTGTGGACAGAAAGCTCTCCGTTTATTCAGATCAACAAGCAAAAGGTATAGGCCTATAACTAGTTATTAACTACATTTTGTCCTCACATGCATATATAGGGCCTATACATAAATCCCCTATTATTTTGAGTTAAATGAAAAACAGCCAAGTAGGCCTATCCAGCAAAATAAAATCCAAAGAGCGCTATTAGATTATTATAGATTGAATTCAGATTCAGATAGTTTATTAATTTTGTCGCTCATACATTATTATCTATTCATTGCGTATAATTTCTGTAAATAGGCCTATAAGCAACAAGCTATTATACATGCCCCCCCTCCGCCCAGGACTGTATAATTGCATGGGCTCCTATCAAATAAATTTCAAGGCAAGGCCTATATCATGCATAGGCTGCCTATAGGCATAATATATCCCGCAAAATGCCCTTGTATCGTGCACATTGGTCCTAATATCGTGCAGCCCTGGTCAGAGTTCAGACAAGCATTTGCAAAGGGGGGGGGGGCTAAATGCCAGGCTCCTTACCCTGAGCCCCCCCCCCCCCCCTCCCAAAATCCTGATGTGTTGTCAATATCTTACCAGCAAAAAAGAACTAATAGGTCCTCAGAAGTAGGTCTAAAATTCAATGATTATCCAGTGTCTAATTAATTTTTTTCGTTTTATTCAATGAACTATAATTTAAGTGACAGCAGTGAAATAACAACCATGCATCAATTGCTTAACTAAGAATATTTAGATGTATAGATTGACAAATAGCCCTTTATTAAGATGTTAGTGTGTATAAATAATAGGTTATTTGGTTATAACCAAGAATAACAGTTTCTTTGCTAAGATATTTATGAGTTCTTTGTGCAACTTTGTTGTTTATATATGTTTTAACATATATCATTATTAAAACAACAAAGTTAATCTAGCATTCGTACAAATCAAAATACAACTTGTACATTGCATTGGGTGGATGTAACTTTAAGGCCTTGTTACATTTCTCTTTACTAAAGTCTTTACTATTATATACACATGCAACATATGCCCCTCCCACTCTCTGGAATCACGGTCAAATTGGGTTATTCTTTCTGGGGCTGCTTGTGCGGCAGTGGAGCTTAGCTGAAGGTCACTCCCTGCCTTCTGCCCCCCTGCATGGGTCTTCAGTGTTCAGGTCAAGTTGTTATTAGGTCACACATGCATGACATGTCCCTGAGACATAAGCTGTGTCTATATTATTATTAATGTTCACAGGAATTTCTACACTATCATCCGCAAGCAAATGATAAAATGTCCTTTGAGACCATGAATATGACCTGGATATTGATTTATTTATCTCTCTATCTGGCTCTCTATGTAGGCATATTAGACATTTCTATCCAACAGCTTCACAAGCAAGAAGAACCTAATTTAGGGCATTATCACATGCATGCAGAAATAGCACTTTAAACAATTCTGGGCCATGTCATCAGGCAAATATGGTATCATTTAGGGTTATGCAATACCTGTTCTGACCATCTTTTGAGAAGACCCCTCATTTCAGAAAAATACATGAAGGGCCCTCTAGTGGCCAAAAATTAAACTGTGGCCTGTGAAGTTGGGTCTGGGCCCCACTGAATCCAACTGCGTAGTACAGCATCAGCGACCTCGATTGGCCATTTCTGGAAAACCACAGGCAAAAAGATCTTGCACTTAGTGACCCCAGGCCAATTACAGATGATTTCATATTTGTAGACATTTGAGGTAGAAAATACATCATTTTTCTTGCAATTTTCATTGGTCGAGAGAAGGTATGACACCACTCTCTCCTGAAAAGTGACATAGCGTTTTACATGGGTGACCATGGCATTTAAAGCCATTGATCTCCTTACAGGTACTGACTTTAGCAGTTTCAAGTGAGAGTTTCAGTTTGTGTTTCACACATTTTCAGTACATACATTCTGCAAGTCCAATGTTGTGCATTCAGACAATTAGGATCAGGTGATCCATGCAATGACTGTTTATACAGAAAATAAATATGCATAATTGTGGTGGCAGCACAATGGGCTACCAATCGCGGGGTCCTTGATCTGATTCCCACATTGATTTTCTTATGAATGTTGACCACATTACTGGGCTACCATCCAGTCCGGGCTGAGGGACCATTCAGAATTTATAATTCTGGGGAGTTTTGTAGGAACTTTCTATAAAAAAATTATACCCCCTTTGGTTTAATACTAATTGTCCCTCTCATACATTCCATGTGGATTTTTAGTGTGTCCCCATTTATTTTATTAAAATTTCATACTCCCCTTTAGCACCCCTCTTGAAACATGTGTAAAAAATTGGTGCTCCGTTGGGCAAAACGCCAATTCCCTTCAAGTCATAAATTCTATTTAGCCTGTAAGGCACAGAGATTCTGGACAAAAGGTAAAAATTAGTACTGTCCCACTTGAAGCATGTAGCACCCGCTCAGGTAAAACTCCCATCTCCCCCGCAACCCAGTCATAAATTCTGAATGGTCCCTTACTGATGTCATAGACAATGCTCGCGGCTTTTGGTCAAGGCATGATAATTTAGTGTAAATAGATGTGAAGCCATTCAGAGTCAGCTTGAAACAATCAACAGTAACTGTTGTACACAGGAGTGTGAAATACAAAGTTCATGAAGAAGTGAAAGAGTTCACGTGGATAGCGGTTTGACATGTGTGAACAACTACCACAATACCAAGTTGGCCTTTGCAGTATACTATTGGTCAAAATTATGACATAATTTTTCCAGCAAACATCACTTCTTGAAGCAAGCTGAAAAAAAGTGACACGCAATGGACAACTTGACCAATCACCTGGTAGGATTTTCTGATGTCAGACCAGAAATTTTGCAAAATATTTTGTTATTTGAGAAATGTCTACAAATATGAAATCATCTGTAAAGTTCAATCTTGAAGCATGGAACAATCAGAGTTATTGGTCCAAGCATGGATGTATAACTTAACCCCTTATAGCTCTATGGTCCAAGCTTATTAGCTTAAAGTAAGTTGTGATTACATCCCTAAGGGATTTTCACCCAAAAACTCAACAAGGGATAAAATGAGTTAACTATTTGCCCTAGAATCATCCAGTTTTCAATGTTGCATGGGAATCCCATCTGATTGTTAACTCCAATGCAGAGAGAAATACCATGCAAGTTGAGAAATACACTTACACATCGAAGAGAGATGGAGTGCATAAAGAGATGGATCCATGGGAAAGTATACGAACAGAGTGAGGGAAGGGGAAAAGGGGGAGGTGGGACAAAGAAAGATATGAGAGCAAAAGAAGGGATGGGAGCAACCATGGCAAAGGAAGAGATGGAAGCAGAGGGAGAGATGGGAGCAGAGGGAGAGATGGAAGCAGAGGGAGAGATGGGAGCAGAGGGAGAGATGGGAGCAGAGGGAGAGATGCAAAGGGAGAGACAGGAACAAAGAAGAATCAAAATTCTTACAGTCACAGAATTGAACAATTCTTGGATAACTTCACTGCTTTTCTTCCTTCTTTTTCTTCTTCTTTTCTTTTCTTCCCTCTTTTCTTTTATTTTTTTCCTTCTTTTGATTTCTTCCTTCTTTTATTTTCTTCCTTCTTTATTTTCTTCCTTCTTCTCTTCCTTCTGTTTCTTCCTTCATTTCTTCCTTCATTTCTTCATTCTTTTCTTCCTATGCTTTACTTTCTTCCTTAATTCATCTCTTCCTTCTTTTCATTCTTCCTTTCTTCCCCTTCTTCCTCCCCCTGTCTTCCTTTACTCACTTAGAACTTCTTCTTTTCATCCTTCCTTTCTTCCCATTCTTCCTTAAAATTATTCTTTCCTATGCATGCTCTATTTCACTCTCTCTTTCTCCCTTCCTTTTCTATTAAACACTTCAATTCAACAACATTGTGTTTTCCAGAATTGAGTTTAATTGATAGTATTGCTGGAGCATAGACATCTCAAGAACAAATTCAAATTTCAATTTGAATCTTGAAATTCCATTTCCCTCTATGTATCACTTTGCTCTGGGGGTGTGGCCAATGAAAAAGCAAGGGCCTTTGATTGGCTGAGAGTTTTGGCATTAATTAAGTTTGGTTAGTTGCTTTTGAGAAGGTCCCTCAGAGTGCGAGTCGAGGAAGGTCAGGGATCGACTGCGCAAAGCAAAACATCGGGGTCTTCTTTAATAAACACAGTTTAACATTGGCCCACCACAATGACTATTAATTTTTCCTGTGCACTGTGTGCAGTGTCGGGTTGTGTCCAGGGTTATAGCCATTTGCAGATCAGCGCTACAAACAGTTTCACTTAACTTTCAACTTCATCTTGTGATGTCACTGGCCGGGAAATGTTTTTATAATTATTTGTTTACATGTGTCAGTTATAAATGGTTTATCATTTGATTCAATGCATGCATATATGATCTAGCGTCAATGACATCCTCATAAGCCGTCACACTGTGGGGCTTCTTAATAAGCCACGACCTCGGGGGGGGGGGGGGGGGGGGGTGGCGGCTTAGGTTGCTTTAAAAATCTGGCAAAATCGCCGAAATACACTCAGAAATTGGCAAGTATAGGCTGGGATAGATCATACAGCTCCTTGTAGGCCTACGATCTCAGTGCTTCCCTGCTATCATCTCATGCGCTCCTGGTGCATGGACCATGAGGAAAACAAGCGCAGACGTATGGCGACCTAGGCCCTATAGGGCTTTCGGGCTTCTCCCAGGACCTCAACAAGATATTGCCCAAGTCTCCAGTAGTACCAGTACGTCTCCAACTACTGTGAGACCATGGATACTGAGCTCTGATGGAGCTTCAGATCGTAGTATGGACCATTGAACTCCAAATAGTATGGACGCCCTCCAGATCGCAGCAGTGTGACGGGGGTTTTATAACCAAGTGAGGTCAAGCTCTGTGGTAGGAGAATGGTCAATGACGAGGCGAAGCCAGTTGCAAATTGAGAAGAAAATTAATTTTTCCAACGGTCCACCAATCTGCAAGCTCCAATAGATAGGCCTAATGCATATTGCGCATTATCTGCATGACCATCCTTGCAGCTTGGCACCAATTTAATGACGTCACAAATTTGGCGCGAACACAAGAATCGGCTGATCCCCCTTGTTACGCAATGGTTGATCCCACAAAGTTTAAAAAAGTCAAGCGTCCGAGTCAAGGAGCCCTTGTCAAATATTTTAAAACTTTATTTGTGTGGAGCTGAGACTGAATACAACTAAATAAACCTGACAGAACCATGTGATAGCCAAAATTACAATTGTATGCAAGTTTTTATGAGGGTGGATTCGTTTTTTATGCCTATTCTAGTGTTATCAAAGTTGAGAAATTTCCAAAATGTCACAAAAACTCACTTGGCACAACTGTAAAATATGTCTTTTTTAAGATCAAAAATCTCTCGCAATAGGCACTGCAAAAATATCTAATGTAGCTGGACAGGTTCAATAGTACTTAACTGAACACCTGTGCTAAACTGTTTGCACAGGTGGCCTGTTAACAGGCCATTTCCATGCAGTTAAAAGTGTCCGACTCAAGGTAACTTTCCTCGGGTGTCCGAGTCAAAGAGCATTACCCTATGGTCAAAATATGGAGTTGGAGCTTCATACAATATGTTGACAAGCCTCAGAAGAGTCATATATTGTGATTAATGATTTGTGCATTCAACCCTTATGGTGCCATATCCAATATGGCCACCAAAATGGCCGTTTAAAATGCCACAAATATCACTTTTATCATTATGTAGCCACTATTTGATATTTACGTCAATATATGTACTTAAATGGTCCAAACTAATCAGTTATAATAATCATAAGATGTACACATAGATTTGTTTTTATAAATCCAATATGGCTGCCAAAATGGCCACCCAAAATGTTACAAATATCGCAATTTTACATAAATAGTTGTCCTACAATTGTAATCTTAGCATTGTTATAAATGTTTTAACTGTCCAGGAGTTCTCTTATCAGTATCTGACAAATGCACAAACAACCCTGTTGTTAGAAATCCAAATAGGCTGCCAAAGGGCCTCCCAGAGGGTTCAAATATGAATTTTTATAACAACTTATTATTGTCATTTTGTGTTATTGTACAACGTAAATATGAATTTCATTTGTATTATGACAAATTGTACTGAATCCTATATTAAATTTGAAGGTTTTGCCCACACCTCATTTCTTTCACTTCAGCAAAGCCTTCAGTGATTAAGTCAGACACGCCCTCAAAGCTGACCAATGAACAGGCTTCAAGCATGTTATGCAAATGAGGTAGATTTCGCTGTTACGCACGTTCCCGTAAGGTTTAGAGATGCGAGTCTTACTTGGGTAGACAGATCTCTCCGAGACCTTCAAAATGATAGGTCATGCATCTCTGAGAAGCAAATAGTTGCTTCGTAAATTGCCTGTAAAGTTTTGAAGTGGAGAGGAATCCTGGACGCTGATTGGCCTAGACGCTTGTGACGTAAATCTATGATAATATGTGGCGCTGGAAGGATTCGTCTAGGGTAGATTCTTTGGGTGATTTCTTTATGCACATCGCCAATTCTCCATGGATTTGCCCATGCTATACATCAATCTTCATGTTTTCAAAAGCTCTACACATTTTTATGTCTGTTAACAACCTATCCACACCTGTATGCTATCCACACATCTCTATTCACGTGGCTACAGTACAGTAGTGAAAGTTGATTGTTCTCCCTGGGCTCCAAAGAGGGAGCCATAAATAAATGCACCACAACTTCACACTTTTGCCGACTACTGTCCAGCATAACACCTTATTGTTGAAATGCGCTTACACACGCATGGGCTGGCCATTTTGCCCTTTGCTCTCAAATATATCTGTCTAATGGGAAGTTCTATCTATCTTAATAAAGTTCATGTTCTTGAGCCACATATCTTTCACCTTTAGGATTGAGGAATCTGGGTGGCCTACGACTGCCAAATTCGCACAAAGTACTTACATTGTCCCAAAGAGGCACCAGAGGCACTTTTGGTAGTTCAACGGACCCTAAATTTGTTATTTCCATCTTTTCATGTGCTGCAGCAGTTTTGAAAATCAAGCCTTGAGCGTCATGTTGATAGTCTGTTATGCGCATGCGTCGTAACCAGGTAACCGTCGGCCATCATGAGGCTCTGTTATGCTACATTGAGTTGCCCAGCAACCTTAATAGGACATGACGTCATTGAGATAAAGAGCACTTGGCGTGACGTCACATGTCTGTTAGATTTTTTGGAAACCAGTAATCATCCACCAGTCACCAGCAGTCCAATTCCAGTTCATTTGCATACTAAATGTGGCGGATTTAACAGTGCACAAATCTGCCGTTCCTTGCTTGCCTTTACGTCATTGTGAAAGGGCTTTAATCCAAGTAAAATATGTTGGCTAAATTATATTGAAGTAGACTCAATGAAGTAGTCAACTCAGGTCACTGCATCAAGTCACCCAGCTGACAATGCACATGAAGATCACATGATTAACTAGGACAAGGGGGTAAAAGTGATGAACATGACAATTACCCCACATTTTCATTGGATAAACATTGTGATGCCCGTCTGTCACCAGATTATCACTTGATAATTTTACTTAGATAAACATGTGAATTTAGATCTCAACAGTGTGTGACCCAGTGGGCTTTTCTAGTATATATATTCAGTTAAATAACTGGCACAATTTAAAGATTCTGCCATTGTTAAAACACAATTTAACTTTCCATTTACAATCAAAATTATTTTCAAAATGGCAATCCAAAGGGTTAAGTTATCAGTTGAATAACATCTATTTCTGCAGCCTGAATCTTTGAAGCACTATCAGTCAGACACTGATCTCTGTGTCATCTTTCAGGTACCAGTCTGCTTGTACTTCAGAAAGGTTGTATTATTATGTTCTTCGATCTGATCTAAGTACATTATCATTTAGTATTTAGTCTGATGACATATGTCCCAATTAGACTTAAGACACTAAGACATAAGACTTAAGACACTAAGACAGTGAATTTCCAAGTGCTCTCACGCATTGGGATTTTGACTTATATAAGCGAAATTTAACATGTGCATTTTATAGGCCAACCTACATAAAGTAACAGGCTCGTTTTCTTTTAATGTCGTTGAGGCTGGAGGGGGGTAGTCGCAAAAAAAAAAGTTTACTTGCTCTCACGCAGTCGGATTTATAACCGACCTATCGGCGGTTTTTAGAGCGGGGCAAGGGGGGGGGAAGTGATAAGGGAAAAGGGGATTGAAAGTGGGTTGTCTGCTTTTGACTAATTATGAGATTGGCCTGAAACTTGGCAAATGACCAACAAACTGTGTAAATTTTTCATGTGAGCATTTATATGTGACACAAAGAAAGTTCTGGCATAGCAATGACATTTGTGTTTGTTGTTATTTCATAAGTTTCATGTTCTTTCTGTGAAACATCTAAATGTTTGCCTCTTCAAATGTTTGCCATGTTTGCTGTTTACCTAGTAGTAGTAGTAGTAGGCTGACCAATGAGGGAACTGGGTGTAGGTCATGTGACACCAGCTTGTGGCCACATGGACTCTACCATTTTGACTGGAGGGGGGAGGGTAGGATTCCAATCTTGTGAATGGAGGGAATTTACCTAAAACATACACATTTCATGAGGTCTGCTTTGTGTTGACAGGTTATTAGGGAACATTAAGCAACACTAGTTTTGGAAAGATGGTATTGATGGTATTGATGGCATGAAATGAAAGAACTCTCCGGGATGTTGAGTTTTGGAACCACTGGAGTGGAACCATTTTCCCAGAATCCTGTGCAGGACAACAAGAGTTACAGGGTGGTCACAAAAAAACTTTACAGTTGATATTTAATTTTCCAGACTGCCATGATTGAGTCAGAGCCTGGGTACTTATTGTGTATACAAGCCAAGTATGTTAGATCTTTAGAAAATTGGTTAATGATTAAAACGGGTCATTACTTTTTTGATAGTTGACAAAATGGAAGCATTGAATGCTCCTGCGTTTTTACTACTCTGGCTTGATCATGGCCCATCAGCGACTTCACAACACAAAAAAAATACAACATAAAATGAAAACGAGAAGACAGAGGCACAATTCAGCGCAAGGCAGAATGTGCTAGACCAAGTTCAGCCTGCACTATGGCCATTATCTTAGATCTACGATGTTAAGAAGGAAAAATCTTGCTGCTCTCCGAATCAGTTCCAGATCAAGGCTGTCGTTCCGATGAAACAGGAGCTAATCGGCCGTGTTATTGGAAAAGGGGGAAATATGATCAAGAAAATCACTGAGGACACAAACGTTTCCATTACTTTTGGCAAATGGTATGAATCCAAGGAAAGAGGGCGTGAGGAGGATCCTTTTGATGGGGCACTGATCAGCCGGTGGTCGAACAACGTCAAACAGGCCATTGACATTGTTACTGAGATAACCAACAGAGAGAGTGAGCCCAGTGAGAAAAAACGTAAACTCTGACAAGTCAGATCACAGAGACTGCCGCATAATGTTTTGAATGTGAACGACCCGCATCTTGCCTCTGATTACTTACTTTTAGTTATTTGTAAGGCCAATATTCAGCCAATCAGAATGATGGATGTTGTGTTTCCATGCCAACCAAAATTTTGTATTAAATTGAACATATGCTATTGAGCTATAATTTGCAGGCAAAAATGTATCATTCTCGGAGCCTTTTGCTACAACAAGTGGCATTGGACAGGGTGGCATTATATCGCCAATTTTATTTTGTGTGTATTTGATGAACTTTTGAAGGAATTAGAGCAAGAAGGCATAGGCTGCTGGGTAGGAAGTCACTTTTATGGTGCATTTGGCTATGCGGATGATTTGACGTTATTGTTGGTGGTCTGAAGGATATGCTTATTGTGTGTGAAAGATTCTCTAAAAATTTTAGTGTAAATATAATCCGCAAAAGACTGTTTGTATGATGTTTAGTAGGAAAGATAGATAACACCAAATGTGAAATTGTGTAATGAAGAATTGAAATGGGTGTCATCAGTAAAACATTTAGGCACATATCTAGACTGTAATATGTCAGAAAATACAGAAATTAGAATGAAAAAGAGTGATATGGTTCAGAGAGTAAATTATGTATTGTGTACAATAGGGGAGTATAATGATGATGTCATTAAAGCAATATTTAATTCAAAATGCGCACATTTTTAATGGAGGTGTGTACACATCTCCATTTATGCAGTCACAATGACAGAGTGGAAGTTTTGGCGGGAAATTTGAAATTTGAGCATGTTCAAAATGTCTTTTGGGCCCTAACTTGGCCATTTTGTTTGGAGATGTCTGGAGTCAAACAAGCACACTAACTTGATTATAGAGCAAGCATCTGGCATAGGAATGAATAGCCTGCATGTTGTATTTTGGATGTGACTTCGTTTCAATCGTGCTTAGATCCACTACAGGCGGCATCACATATTGTGTCTTGGCTACTGTGCCTAAACTATTGCACTTGTGTATATGATATTTGGCACATGAATGGGTTTTATTAGCTAGCCATAGGCGTAGCTATTGGAATGAGTGAGGAGTGTATGGGATTCTGAAACCATAAAATGCAACCATGCAACCAGCAACCATGCAACCATGAACCAAAAACAAGCTAGGTGGCAGCACTGTATGCAAAATAGCCCTCTGGTGGAAAAAGGCTTGCAGTATCTTGAGTTCATTCCCTGACAGGTATAACAGCAATATAGCTCAATTAACTTTCAAGAGTGTAATTAGATACAATACAATGCATTGGATTTCCTGTGTCAATATGGTCAAGGTGTGAACTTGAAATGCAATTAGCCAGCAATGGCCATTGACATGATTTGATGTCTATGTCAGCTGAATGTCAGTAAACTTGGCCTAGTATACAATGCCAATTTAAAACACTTGTATTCAACTGTGTAAACTTAATCCTGGCCTTTGGAAGTTCATATTTATAGTCAAACATCACATGAAGAGCTCCTTGGTGAGAAAAATATAGACCTTTTTGTGTGATGATTGACAATAAATACTTATATTCAAATTTAACAAATATAGATACTGTGCATGGTTAAATTACTAAATGAGTCAAATGTAACATAGGCCTAAAGGTATAATGGGTATTATGCATACATGTCACAATGCAGTGGTTTTGAAAATGATAATTAGTTCCCCTGTTTAATAGCTAGTTAGGACACCCCTGTGGCGCATTGAAACAGCCAATAGCCAGCTTCATAAAACAATATCAGGAAAGAGAGAGATAATAGTCTCAAGGTAGGCAAAGTTTGGCTAATTCAATATAATTTGTATGAAATTATATTATTGTGAGTTAGTTTTAAATGCCACCAAAAACTGTTCATGAGTGAATGCAAGTATACGGAGGAAGGAAGAGCGAGTGAGATGGAAGGAATGGACAGGGTTTGGAAGGAAGGGGGGAGCGAGGAAGGGAGGGAGCAGTGTGGGGGGCCTCTATAGATAGATAGATAGATAGATCCTTACAGAAAATCAGAAATGCAAATAGGAAGTAGATAGATATTCTATCTAAAAAGCACCTAGAGCTTGAAGTGCTTGCATATTATTAGACTAGCAGGGCTAGTCTTTAGGGATACTAGGTGTCGTCCAGTTCCGAGTCTACCATCTCCATGGCAACCACA
Source organism: Platynereis dumerilii (assembly GCA_026936325.1). Classification (NCBI taxonomy): domain Eukaryota; kingdom Metazoa; phylum Annelida; class Polychaeta; order Phyllodocida; family Nereididae; genus Platynereis; species Platynereis dumerilii. The sequence goes on from JAPTHN010000008.1 coordinate 8,159,269, forward strand.
GTAGTAGTACTGTCTATTTACACAAGGTGGCTACACTTTCTTCTTCTTCTTATTGGGAGTTCTCTCCTGTGTTTTGGAGCTCCCCTATTGATAGTTATATGGTCAATGATGTCAATCAATGTTAGTCAGTGATGTCAGCCGGGATATCAACCAGTGATATCAACCAGTGATGTCAGCCACTGATGTCAGACGGTGATGTCAACAAGTGATGTCAGCCACTGATGCCAGTTGGTGATGCCAGCCACTGATGTCAACAAGTGATGTCAGCCACTGATGTCAGCCGGTGATGTCAGCCACTGATGTCAGCCGGTGATGTCAGCCACTGATGTCAGCCACTGATGTCAGCCGGTGATGTCAGCCGGTGATGTCAGCCACTGATGTCAGCCAGTGATGTCAGCCAGTGATGTCAGCCACTGATGTCAGCCAGTGATGTCAGCCACTGATGTCAGCCGGTGATGTCAGCCGGTGATGTCAGCCACTGATGTCAGCCGGTGATGTCAGCCAGTGATGTCAGCCAGTGATGTCAGCCGGTGATGTCAGCCACTGATGTCAGCCACTGATGTCAGCCGGTGATGTCAGCCAGTGATGTCAGCCAGTGATGTCAGCCGGTGATGTCAGCCACTGATGTCAGCCACTGATGTCAGCCACTGATGTCAGCCGGTGAAGTCAACCACTGATGTCAGCCACTGATGTCAGCCGGTGATGTCAGCCGGTGATGTCAGCCGGTGATGTCAGCCGGTGATGTCAGCCGGTGATGTCAGCCACTGATGTCAGCCGGTGATGTCATCCACTGATGTCAGCCACTGATGTCAGCCACTGATGTCAGCCGGTGATGTCAGCCACTGATGTCAGCCACTGATGTCAGCCGGTGATGTCAGCCACTGATGTCAGCCGGTGATGTCAGCCGGTGATGTCAGCCACTGATGTCAGCCACTGATGTCAGCCGGTGATGTCAGCCACTGATGTCAGCCGGTGATGTCAGCCACTGATGTCAGCCGGTGATGTCAACCACTGATGTCAGCCACTGATGTCAGCCGGTGATGTCAGCCACTGATGTTAGCCGGTGATGTCAGCCGGTGATGTCAGCCGGTGATGTCAGCCGGTGATGTCAGCCGGTGATGTCAGCCGGTGATGTCAGCCACTGATGTCAGCCGGTGATGTCAGCCACTGATGTCAGCCACTGATGTCAGCCACTGATGTCAGCCGCTGATGTCAGCCACTGATGTCAGCCGGTGATGTCAGCCACTGATGTCAGCCACTGATGTCAGCCGGTGATGTCAGCCACTGATGTCAGCCACTGATGTCAGCCACTGATGTCAGCCACTGATGTCAGCCACTGATGTCAGCTGGTGATGTCAACCACTGATGTCAGCCACTGATGTCAGCCACTAATGTCAGCCACTGATGTCAGCCACTGATGTCAGCCACTGATGTCAGCCACTGATGTCAGCCACTGATGTCAGCCAGTGATGTCAGCCACTGATGTCAGCCGGTGATGTCAGCTGGTGGTCAGCCACTGATGTCAGCCGGTGATGTCAGCCACTGATGTCAGCCGGTGATGTCAGCCACTGGTCAGCCACTGATGTCAGCCGGTGATGTCAGCCACTGATGTCAGCCGGTTATATGATGATGTCAGCTGATGAAGTCAGCCAATGATGTCAGCCGGTGATGTCAGCCGATGATGTCAGCCAGTAATGTCAGTCAGTGATGAGGTGAACAAACTGCTGATCGACCCCCTGCTAGTCTTGCATATGGAAATATGCTCCCGTCTAGTTTTTTTATAATAACACTGAACGTAATGATAAAGTGCTATGACTTTATTGATGAAAACATAAAAGTTATTAAAATGATCTTGATTTAAATTTTCCAAAATTTGGCCTAGTATTACACTTTAATTGTACAACCATCTTTTCACTGTGAAATGTGAGTTTTGATTGTATATTTTAAGTTTAAATTTCATGGAAATTCTATCAGTTAACACCAGGGGAAAAGTGGCATTGAATCCTTCAATCCCATTGGCTGGTAGATTTCCCGACCTTGCCTCTGGTTGAGACACAATCTGGATTATGTTTAGTGATTTTTCTAACTTTAAGGCTTCACAACTTGGTCACTCCTTTATGTTAAATTTTGAAAGTAGTGTTTTTGGAATTAAAGTGCTATGTCTGCTTCATGTGGAAAGCTAATTAAGAATCACTGTTTTAACAAAAAGTTGTTTGAGGCCAATATTCAGGCCATTCAGTGAAATGGGGTTATTCAAATCACGTCAACTTATATATATTTTATGCCTGATCTTCCAATTTGTCATGTACATTCCTTCCTATTAAGGGGGGAATGCTGCGGAGGCTTGCCCTTTCAAGTCCATTCGCCTATCTATCTTGCTATTTATCTATCTGTCTTATTTCATTGTATTTATTCTTTTCCCTCCAATTTACAAGCAGCTTGCTAGTCGCCTTTTATTTCGAGGATTTCATGAAGTTATTCGTGCATTCTATAAATTCTTATTTACATGTCTTCAGTATATACTATAGATTAGGTCAACATTGCTGTCAACCCATTCCAACTTAATCACTGCCCCTTTAATATAACAGCAAATGGCTAGCTATGAATCCGCGGATTCTTGTAGCATATATGAGCCTTTGGTGTTCATATTTAAGCAATAGCAAAATTTGTTAATAAAATATTGGAAATTAAAAAAAAAATTTTTTTTAGTTTCCGTAGCATAAGTCAGAAAGGGTTACACCTATGGACATGAAAATCTGCCATATTATATATGTTAAATACCCTCAATGTGCCTTTTGAGGGTCTAAATACCCTTACAAAAATGAATAACAGGAAATTCAGCAAAAAAAAAAATATATATATAAATTTCAATGCTCTATTTCCATTAGTTTTGGAGATTTTAGAAGTCAAAATTATAACTCCCTAACTCATTTGGAGGGCCAATCTTATGAAATTTTGATAAAAACCTAAAATCTGGAAAAATTTAGGATTTCTGATATTTTCTCAAATATATTTTAATACAAATTTTGTGTTGGGACTCAGTTTTTCAGAGCCCATGGAATTTTGGTGGATGTCAGTAACTGTTGTATCCAGTGCTCAATACAGAGACTAAATAATTCTATTAATGAATGGAGTGTATGTCTAATATTCCCAGTCTTCTCATCTCATTATCATACAATGTCACCAAAACGAACGTGCAGCTCCTTCCACAAAAAGGAGGTTGAGCTACCGGGCTAATCGCACACATTTCCATACATTATTTCAATGCTCTTTCCAAGTTCTTTAGTAGAATGTATTCATTTTTCCATGTCACATATATACCACAGTGCTATTTTGAGGCTTGAAAATTGGTTATTTCTTAAATCTGAAATTCATCACAGTCTATTAATGATTACTTACCACCTCCATTTTGAACCCCTGGGTTCTTGTTGGCGCCGGCCAGATCGTTAGATCTTGCCGGCTACTCTGTTTTGGACTTGGACACAGGGTGGGTCATGGCGTGGACGTTGCGTTGTTTTGATCTCGTGGACGGTAGTTCGTTGCATATCCACTAGAGGGACGAGGGTGCCGCGATCAGCGCCATTTTGCCTCTGGTGGAATGTTTACGGTAGTTTGTTGCATATCCACTAGAGGGACGAGGGTGCCGCGATCAGCGCCATTTTGCCTCTGGTGGAATGTTATGGAACTACGAAAATAAATGAAGTCAGTTTAAGGCTGCTTTCATCAATGATGGCAAGCAATGATGGCAAGGGCAAGCAATGCCAATGATGGCAAATTGCCATTGAGAATAGCTCAGAGGGGTGAACTCTGAAGTCAGCAGTGAAGTGTCAAAGCTAATTGCACTTTGCTGTGATTGTGATGCTGACTCAGGTACTACACATTGACATGCATTACCAAAAACACTCATAAGTCTTGTTTTGTCATTTTATAAATTCAGCTCAATTTTTCTCTACTTCCTTCTCTTTTAAACGTGTTTGTTGACACCTTTTTTGAAGCCTTTCTTTTTACTTATAAATAAATCATCTTTATGCCCTCTGGCAAACAGATGCATACCTACATGGCTCAAACAAGACCCATAAGCAGTAGTGATAGCAAGTGACTTGAAGTGAGAGACATACAATGTATATAGGCCTATTGGGAAAATATTACGGCGCCATTTCGTCCCTGTGGGACAGCATTCATCTAGTTATGGTTGCCAGAGTTGGAATTTAACAGATAAGCATGTTAACTCTTTTCAAGTTATGTGGAATAGGTGTATATGAAGGTTGTTAAATCTACCAAATTGTACTCATACTGGGTTTTTGCCAATTTTAATGGATTCACTTAGTGCTCTGGAGCAGGTCCAGTCTAGATTTGTCAAATTAGTACAGACAATGATGAAGTCTGAAAATTTGAAGGTAAAATTGTTTATGTGATTTTAGTATGAAACAAGAACGAACACTCAGAGAGTGCATACGTAGGACTGCGCCAGCCTGCCATCAGGGGCGTAGACTTTTCATTTTTGTAGGGGGGGGGGATGATTTCGGGAAACAAAAGCCCGAAAGTTGTGCAGCGGAAGATTTTGGGGTCACTTTACGGCTAAAACAGCAATATATTTTAGATAATCGAAGGTTAGTTCTGAGACTTGTATTTTCAACGTACCATACAACTATTATCATGGAAAAAATTGCAAATATAAACTGATAATTGTCAATACCAAGTCGTAATAATTTGAAATTCTAGGGGGGGGGATAATCATATGATCATCCCTCCAGGTTCATCCTAGGGGGGATGCATCTCCCCATCCCCCCCAGGATCCACGCTAGGGTGTGGCTGGTGCCCCCTCTAAATTAAGTTTTCTTTCCAGTCAGCCTACCTTTTGCTCAGTCCTGTACCATGACATGAAAAGTTAAACTGTGAAGTTTCCAAGTTCTGTGACAATATTTACCTGTCCCCAGTTGAGATTTTCCGACGGAAGGTCAAAATAACTGAAAAATTCATCAAAAATGTCATAACTCTGGAACCGTTGGTCCTAGAGACATGCAAATTGGCTCAAAATGACGGGAAACCCCATATTTATATTCATTTTACATTGACATAATAGGTCTTAATCCAATATTTGTGGAGATATTTGCGAAAAACTAATTTTCGTAATGAATTTCACTATCGAGCTCATCTAAATTGCCATATCACATCTTGAAACAGATTTTTAAATTCCTCTGGCATATCAATGTATTCAAAAAGTTATCTAAGAGCCAGTTAAGACATGTCATAGTTACTACATGAAGCTAACAGTATATAGCCTAACATTGAAATTATGTATATAAAACCTTTTTTTTTGGTAATATTTGCCAGAAATCGCTTTTAAAACACAACAATTAGCACTTTTATCGACATAAAAGTGTTTGTAAATTTCATTTTGTGGATTAGAAGACACCATGCAATACATATGTATACAGAAATTAGAAGGTTAAACGAACTTACTTGTTAAGTGAAGTTTGACCGGGATTCCATCGATGATCTGAAGGCGGCAGCAGAGTTCATACGAGGGAGAGAGGGCGCTTCGAGCATTAAACTTCAATTTTTAAAGTAGGCGTTGGCATCAGAGTACCGAAAGAGGGCTGGGAGAGGTGGGCGTATGAACTCTGCTGCCGCCTTCAGATCATCGATGGAATCCCGGTCAAACTTCACTTAACAAGTAAGTTCGTTTAACCTTCTAATTCCATCTCAGATCTTCGGCGGCAGCAGATTTCCTACGAGAATTTTAAAGCACTCTGATGCCAAAGCCATAAAATGATGAGATCCAAAACCGGCAGATTAAATCTGTTCAAGAGATTTAAAGCCTAGAATCAACTGGAAGTGATAGGCCGGTGTGCCGGTCGAGAGGCCCCTATATTATATATGAGTGTAGGGCTGTCCAGGTGATCTCGTCAGTGACTGCCCCCCCCCCTTTTTTTTTTTGCCATAGTGAAAGCAGAGGAGAGTGAGGTACAGGGAGAAGTGGATGTTGCATGTCAGCAAAGTGTCGATCCAAGTCGTTTGAGCAGTAATTTTTAGCACATCCTAAGACGACGCAACTTCAGGGAGTTAATTTGATAATTTCTGAGTGTGTGTTGTGTCGTGAGTGAACCTTGTAGATGCAAGTGCCAGGCATATCATGAGAGTATAAGAACTGACATACAATATATGTGTGGAAACAATGGAGTCTTTGTTGCCATAGACTTCCTGACCAGATATAAAGCCATTGAAAATATTATGGTAGCGCATGTCTTTAGTTGCCGTATTATTTTTGGGAATTATTGCTCTTAATAATTGGCGAAAGTGGCGATGTGAAATTGGAAGTGCATAACTGCAGAACCCTGTTTTGGTTACCCTTTTTTGGGTACCTACGACACAGAAGGTCTATGGATCCTGAAGAGTCACGCTTATACGAAAAGCTACTTCGCAGAATGCCGAGAAAAATATTGAGGAGCGTTCATGCTTGGTATATGATTCTTCCTTATGATGTTAATGTTGTGAGTCTCTGTAGCTGTAGTATTATGACGGAAGTTCGGTGGAAGTCATTCGATGACTGCATTGACTCTGTGTAGCAGTGAGGTTTAGCTTATGAGGCTGATGCCAAGTTCTATTGTAAGATGACAAGAAATGCTACTTTGACGTTCGGTCATGTTTTGGAGTAACGCTACAGGTTTACTCATAAATGCCACTGTAGAGCAAGCCAGTTGCGCACCTGCGTGGCAACTGGGCCATTGAAAACATGTACTATTCTGAAGGAAGCGTGTGAAGACGGCCTTGTCTTTGTGAAATGTCTGAGGGTTAATGAATTCCCTTACCCCTCCGTCCTGCATTCATGTTAACTTGCCATAGCAATGTCATGCGTTTTCTTCCATGGACAGACAGGATAGCAATTATTGCCCAACTAGTTAAATGTCAACCGAATTAGCGATGGTTACATGTATCAATATGTGCGTCTGCATAATGCTCAATAACCATGGTTATTTGATGGTTACGCCTCTGTTGTCCTCCGTAAGCAACATTGCTGACAGGTAAATTTGTCCTGCCAATTAGAATTTTCGGTGATAGAAGAAAGGAGCCTGGTGGTACATAATAATTATTGATGCTGACTGACGAAAAGCAGTAGCTTTAAGGGCTCCGGGGTGGTTATTACTGTGCCAGATAAGCTCAGAACACTATGCAAATGAAGGACAAACCTAAGTTGTTAAATGAATTAATATAAGCTATTTGTTGTTAGAAATAGCAGTAAAAAGTTAAGCCTATGGCAGGGTGTATCCTTCAAATCTCTTAAGGAATATTGTCTGTGCAAGTAGCCCAGCTATACAAAAACTGGAAATAAATGTTATACTATGAACTTTCTACGCAATATATATATTGCTATTCCCAGGTTTGACTCCCTTACCCAAGAGGAAAGTCTTTTGCCCAAGAAATGTCGGACTCAGTTTCATGCTTGAAGATTTTATTCTGTTACCTATGCAAGGTTCAGGAATATGACGTTGCACACACTTTGAGATTGTAAAGTGGTCGGTATATATGTGCAGTTGTTGCAGCCTGAGATTTTCAGTGCAATTTTATTTCTGGTATGGTCAAACAATCCAAGTCGTAATTGTGAGTTGACATGGTAAGCCTATAAAGAAAGTAAACGGCTTAGCAGTGAAATGCATGGAGGTCGTTATTGCGAAGTGTATGGAGATCGTTATTACGCTTTGAAAATGGACCTCACTATGTTTGGCGGGAACGTGTGTCAAACTGTTCAAGAAGCCCTGACGCTACACAAGAGCATGCCACTGTTTTGATAATGCTGTGGAAACTGTTTGCTTGGTCAGCAATGAGCAACATGGACATGTATGAGAATCCTCATTGTACTTTGATGACAGTCCTGACATTGTTAAGCACCAGGCAGTGATCCTGTGTTAGAACTGTTTCAGAAGAAGACCTCCCTAATGTAACCCAAGAGCATATTTCTGCTTGATCGAAGGTATCACTGTGGAACCATATTCTCAGACAGAAATGAACGCATGAGCGTCCTATAAATTAGAGTTGTATTGGCCAAGACATCTGCTCAGTGCAAATCTACATGTACATAACGTACTCTTGAAGTTGCCTTCAATGGAACTTTCTAGGCTAACACCTGGATATTTGTTTGTGGTTCTGTACTATTGTTGTAGATATGTTTGTCACAAATGTGAAATCATTGTCTTGTGAACCTGGCAATGACTGCCGGTTACAACAAGCAGTCACAATTAAATGTTGTCAAATTTGAGGGCTGTTTACTTAGTTCTGTCACAGGAAATGAAGTAAATGTACTGACAACCGTATAGTGAACTTAAGCTGTTGACAGACAAGACAGGCCTGGACTTGAGATAAACCAGTTCTGCCGAGTCTGTGTAAAGTTAAAGCGTATCGCATTGTGAGCAGCAAGTTCACTTTATGGGAAGTTGTTGTAAATTAGTTTTGAAAGTGCACAGCAGTTGGAAGATGCTGTTAATGTTAGGCCTTTCTCTCAGCAACGTTGACTGCAAGGAGTTGTCATGATTAGCGCAAAGTTATCCTGCTTAACTCAAAGTGTGCTGTGGTCGGGATGTGTGGTACAATGGAGTTTTTCCGCGGACCGGTGTTGTCAGTGTATGACAATTAACTTTGCAGCGTAATATGTAACAGTTGTAACAACTTTGTGGCAGTGGAGTTGTTCCAATGACTCAATATTGTCGAAATGTGTCAAAAGTGACAAGAGCAATGACAATGTCTAATAAGCAGAAGTTGCGAGTAAGGCCAACGATAGTTGTTTACTTTGCTTCTGAAGAGCAAACTTTAGGGCACCGCTGGGGACAAGCCGCTAAGTGTCTCTATGTGACTTGAGTGTCTCTATGTGACTCGAATGAACGCATGTGTGACCAGCATGAACGCATGTATACTGATTTCCTCAGTCCGGTAAACAAAGTATGTTTGATAGTCAGCAAAGAACAAAAGCGTTCAAATGTGAAGGTAGGGAGTTGGCTTTAAATAGCTACTGACGTTATTGCATTGGGAGAACAGTGTTCTGTCCCCATCTGTGAGAAGGACCGCGAAGGAGTAAACCACTGTAATTATGTAGTTAAGCTTAAAGGCAGACCAATGTTGCAATAACATGTATGTGTATACTGGCTTTAAAGTATGTACCTGTGCGGTATCACATAAGCTGCTTTATACCTTCTAATGTCACATAGGTGACGACACCAGTCCACCAGTGAAGGCTTGTTGAACTGTACTCGGGCTTGAGTTGGCTCTCAGCTTGTTAATTGCTTTGGCCGAGCTGTCCTCTGCTTCTCGGGCAATAAGCGGACATCAAATTTTAGAAAAGGTTTGTAAGTACAAGACACCTGATCATCAGGCTAATGTCCTAAATTGTGACAAGTACAGTACAGCATGTGTACATTGGTGTACCTGATCATCAGGCTAATGTCCTAACTTGAGACAAATACGGTACAACACACCTGATCATCAGGCTTATGTCATAAATTGCATCATAAGTCACCATGAAGGTATGAACCGTGAGGCAGGGAAAGTAACCCAGCTACCCGTATTTTGTACCATTTGGCAACACAGGCCAAGAATGTATGGAACTGTCAAAAGTTATATATAATAGTTGAGCTGTCAAGCCTTCAGGTGTCCATTGACATACATGAATGTTGAGTGACTTGAGTGGTGTCAACTGGTAGATTGCATAGTTTAGAAGACTAGAAGTCTTGGACAGTTATTGCACTGTGCAATACTGCCAGTGGCAATTTCCAGTTGGCAATTTTCACTTGTTCAACTTGTTCTGGATGCATGTCACAGAAGCAGGCAAAGCCTCTCAATTCTCATACTGTGCTGCCCCCTGCTGGTAAAAGTTTTGGTGGGAAACAATTCTTGACCCAGAACTTCTTGACCTAGAATGCTGCAATCTGATTGGCCAAATCTCGGCAATGAGGAAAGTGACTTTGAGCATTCATTTTAGCATTGTATGACAAATATATACTGCCAGCTGCTTATCAAGGTCAGACTTGTTAGTTTTCAGTGTTTTCCGCACTGTGCAATGAACATACCACATGTAAAAACCCTCAGTGGGCAGGCCGAAAAAAAAAAGGTCACAATCATGACAATGACATGTCAATGATCCAGTTGGATCGTGATTGCAGACTTTCGGTAGTTTGCTGCTTGTGCTTAACAGTCTCTGTCGCCGATAAATAATGATATTTTTCCGCCGTTAGTGACTTTATTCACGTTCTGATCATGCGCCATGTTGGCATGCTTGATCGAGGAAGAAGGCGGAAATGCGGCTATTGACCAATGAGAGTCCAGAAGACGTCGTAAGACGCGACGCTATTGGTCGATAGCCCAGCAGTCGTTTGTAACGAGCGCTGTGATTGGCTGAGAGCGCTGAAGGCCAAATTGCAGCCTGCCTGCACAAAGCAAATGGCGAAAACGCCGGCAGATAAAAAGCCCATTCGGGCAGCCGCTCCAACAAGGAGTAGAGATGGTCAGTCTCTGGCAATTGTCCAACTAATGGGACCCCATTGGTCAGTCTAGCACTCAAGGTGATTGCAAAAAACCACCCGCTCGCCCGTCAAGATGACATGACGTAATGGAGAGCCTAGGAGAAACCATCTGCCAAGGGACGCTCGTTTTCTAGAGCGAAATTAGCAAAGAGAAAATGACAACTCTTGCTAAAAGTTGCATGCCTGTATCCTTGGGACTTACAGCAAGTGATTGAAGAAGAATGAGCCGTAAGTTCTTACTCGAACAAGCTCAATTTAATGCTTTTTTGACCTGCTCCAACAGCAAGATGCCATGCTGCAGAGCAAGCGCGCACGCATTGAAGTTTAATGCTCGAAGCGCCCTCTCTCGTAGGAAATCTGCTGCCGCCGAAGATCTGAGATGGAATTGATTTTGGCTTACGTGCTACAGACATAGATAGTGCTCAGGTCTTTTGTTGAGACAAAATAAATTATATGTATATATGCCTTTCCTCATCTGGAAGTGGAAGTCTCACCCTGACATTTCAACAATCTGGAGCAAATTCTATTACTTTTTATTACATTGTCGACTTACCTCTGGGACATTTTAGCATTTTTAACCGACCTATTGGCGGTTTTTAGAGGGGGGCAGAGGGGGGCAAAGGGGGGAGGGAGTGATAAGGGAAAAGGGGATTGAAATTGGGTTGTCTGCTTTTGACTAATTATGAGATTGGCCTGAAACTTGGCAAATGACCAACAAACTGTGTAAATTTTTCATGTGAGCATTTATATGTGACACAAAGAAAGTTCTGGCATAGCAATGACATCTGTGTATGTTGTTATTTCATCAGTTTCATGTTCTTTCTGTGAAACATCTAAATGTTTGCCTCTTCAATTGTTTGCCATGTTTGCTGTTTACCTAGTAGTAGGAGTAGACTGACCAATGAGGGAACTGGGTGTAGGTCATGTGACACCAACTTGTAACCACATGGACTCTACCATTTTGGGTGGGGGGGGAGGGTAGGATTCCAATCTTGTGAATGGAGGGAATTTACCTAAAAACATACAAATTTCATGAGGTCTGCTTTGTGTTGAGAGGTTATTAGGGAACATTAAGCCACACTAGTTTTGGAAAGCTGGTATTGATAGCATGAAATGAAAGAACTCTCCCAAGTTAATGTAAGTAGCTGTAAATGTGGCCCTGCCCTTCCCAAAACACTGGATGTTGAGTTTTGGAACCACTGGAGTGGAACCATTTTCCAAGAATCCTGTGCAGGACAACAAGAGTTATAGTGAAAGCCAATGGTGGGCCCAGGCCTCAGTACTAATTAATTAATTAAGTCCAGCATAAGAGCTAGTGGAGCACCTGCCACCTCGTGGATGTTGTGGAACTTCTCTGATTTCTTTGGATATTGATTTGATCAAATTATTCTTTATTCAATTGGAACATTTTTATTGCACATTGTTTGAGAGGGAAATCAAATAATAGATAAATTTATAAATGGTTGTTCTATTAAATTGAAATGGATAGTTTATCAGCCCAGCCTATATACATGAGGTCGGAAAATACAGCTGAGGCTGTTCAGCCTCAACACTTCATTGAGTAGCATGGATGCTGCTCAGGACAGTTCAACTGAGTTTAAATCTTTTGAAATAGCTGACAGGCATTGGAAATTTCATTATCTAGTAATCAAAACAAAAAAATCCTCTAGATTGTTTTCATATTACCAGAATCTTCATTTCAATTTATGTGACAATCAGGTGATTTTTTTGTTGCAAAAGTACTGGAAACAAAATGTGAATAATAGTTCGCGTTCTGCGGGCCAGTAGATTTGCTGAAGGACTAGTAAATTTTGAACCTTACTACAGTCCTGCTGGCCAGTGGGAAAAAATATGAAACTCCAGCCCTGTGTAAGTTATATAGACGACGGTTCGAGATTAATACCAGGGGGGGGGACCGCCATTGAAGCCCTAGTCCAGCCATAGGATATGTGCCGCTCAAAAGATAGGGTTTTAAAAGGATTTCCTGACCATAGGATAATTCTTTTAGGCCCGAAGAGCCTGACCATAGGGTACACTTCTCAATTAGACATCCCGCAGAGGTGTTTTGCCTGTGAAATTGCAGTCATGCAATTTGTAATATGCATTGAACTTTCAAGGGCAAGGTGTCATTCTTAATTGCAATATAATTTTCACACCTTTTCTGAGAACTTTTTCTCTTTTATTTCAATAAAATAGGCTATAGGCCAAAAAAATATGATTGAGACGTTTCACCACCAATCTAAAATGATGTGAATCAACTCATTATGGTATTAAGAGAAGAGCCAGGTCTAAGTCAAGTCCTGGTCTGGCTAAGCCAATTAGTTAAGCAGAGCAGGATCAAGGAATTTCAGTTCAACGAAAGTGAACACATAGTATGTGAACAGCTCAACTGATACTAACGTAATCTCTCCATTTGTCAAACACAGCCATAGGATATGGCAACACAGAAAGGGGGGAGTATGGTTGACAGGGAAATATTTCTTAAATTAAATAGTTGCCCGCCCAGTTTTTGTGAAAAAAAAAAGAGTTCTTAAACCTGTGCTGTTCTGCCACCTCATTAGTGACATTTGCTTGGTTTTCCTTGACCTTATCATTAAGGTGATACCTGAGGGGGACCATGGATTTTATCCCGCAACAAACCTTTTTTGCGCGCAAATTTGAACAATGACAAACAATTTTTTCTCAAAGAAAGAGGGTTTTTCTCCCACAAGTTTAACAATATGGTAGGCCCTACCTAGAAAAGGTGGAAACTAGCTTTTTTTTCTATTTTGATGTGCTGAACAAACTTTTGTTTCACTGAAAGTCCAGAGCCCCTTCTCCATGCCAAAACAGTTTGAGATCACTGATCTGTAAGTTATATAAACAATGTTTGAGAGTCACTGGTCCTTGACTAAACACAGTTGGTGAAAGGGACTTCACTAAACCAGGGTTACAGTTGTTATGACCAGGTCTAACTATGAAAACCATGTTTGTGAAATTGACCCTTAATGTTGCTGTGATCGACTCTGGCACTCGTTGCACCGCAACACATTTGCCAAATCACTTGAATTGTAATTAGCTCTTTCTCTGATCTTCACAACATCAGTTGCTCAGTGGAAAGGGCAATGGCACCTTCAAAGAAAATATGCTAGGTCGGTTTTGAATCCCTGGATTCTTGTAGCTTATCAAAGCGGAGCGTTTGATCTGGCCCCAATAATAAAAAGAAAACCCCACAGCGCCTCACGTGTGATCACGTGACCTCTCTCGACCAATAGCGCGCTTCGGCGCGAACTCCTCTCAAATGTCATATTCAATTTTGGGGCAGCACGGTCCACATCGTGCTCCTGGTTCTGGTGAAATAATGAGAAGAAATGGACAACTACGGCGAAGAAAACGAAGAATTACTACGAAGAATCCACAAGTTAAGTGCTCGTTTCTTTAGGGTCTTTCGGGCTGTAGCATTAAACACGTGCACAGCCGAAACGACTCTTCTTCGGGCTTTTTAGTCCGGCCGAGGGAAGCTATTTTCCCGGGTCGATTTATAGCCATTTTTCGAGCCTAGGCTTGCCATCCTTGTCTAATAACCTGTTGTATGTGTAGATGGTGGTTCTGAGTACGCACCCACTTCATATTTCATGCGTTATTGGTCATTTTTGGCTAGTTTTACTTCGTCTTAGGCGATTTAGTTTGGTGCCTCGCTTTCCAAAATGGCGGCCGGCGCCAAATTGCATTGTCAAGACAGGATGTTTGGACCAGTTCAGGTCTCTTTTGAGGGTATTTTCTCTCTACGGTTAGTTAACAAACATTTATCTTTGTGTTAGACCTTATTCCCACGGGTTGGACCGTTGCAACCGTTATTTTTACGGCGCGGTCAACCTTATAAGTACGGTCGAATACACTTCGTGTGGGTGATAATACAAGAATTTTCCGCTCTCCATTACATGTGTGCACGGAATTAATTTCTTTTTCTATATTTGCAGGTTGGGATACGGTTGAGGACCACATCGCCGATTCCAACTACCGCCATCAGGTTCGGTTGGCACTTGAGGTTTTGGGTATAGATCCAGTGCCTGATCCGGACGATGACAGCCACTTGTTCCTCCGGCCACAGAAGCCAAGGCCGAGGTGCTGAAGCCGGCTCTGTTGAATCCTGAGGACGTGGACCTTTTACGGTTGGTTCCGCCCACAGACTCTGAGCAACGATTTTTCGCTGGGCACTTGCAGTCGTTTGCAGACTTTAGGGCAAGGCGTGACTCCAGCAAGGCGATTGCTCAGATGGCCCAGCAGTCCTTTTCCTCGGAGGAGCCGGAAGAAGACTGCATGGAATCAGACAATGTCCCGGGCAGTGGTGGGTCTGACAGTGATGACCATCAGTGCAGTGGGATGTCGGACAGTGAAGCTCGTCGTGACAGCGGTGGGCCAGACAAGGTGGCCACCGGGACGAAGACGAGTCATCTGCTGAGGAACACTCGGAGGGTGATGGGTCAACCAGCGATGCCCACACCTCCAAGGGAGATGTTACCAACGAGGACCCCGGAACTTCTAGTGAATCGGACAGGGATGACCACCGGGTCAGTGGTGGGTCGGATCTGAACTAATACTTTGTCTGTGTTCCGCTTGTAGCTACACCCTTACTCTTTGGGATAGCACACCGTTGCAGACGGTACTACGGTTAAGCTGCGTTGGTTTCCTGCACAACCTTGTGCTTAGCTTGGAATGATTCACTGGGTTACATCGGGGTTCCTTACTACGTTATGGACTGGTCCCTGGACAGACTTGTCTTCTTGCGCGTCAAGGGGGCGGAAGTGACAGTCTTCTCCCCTTCTTGGTTTGGTGTGCCAGACACGGACATGGAGGGGCGACTCCGTTGACCAGAGATGACAGTGGCGGTGGCCGCCTTGCTCTGGCGGGTGGCCATCAAGGAAGTGAGTTACGGTTCTGATTCTTCTCTTCAGCGTCGGGTGAGTTACTGCACTAATTCTCCTTCTTGCCTTCTAGTAAGCTGTCAAGACTTCAGGCGGTGTACATTCCTTCGCTTGGCTGTCTTTGAGCCCCCTCCGGCTGTCCGATGTGCTCTGCTCTTGTCCCCTTGGGAGGATTCCGGGGCAGTTGTGCCGGGGGCAGGAAAAAGGGGGGGCCATGCGACTTAGGTGGTCGTCCTGCTGCAGCGAGGACCCTTGGGATCGCAATCCTTGGTTGGTATAACCCCCAGCGTAGCTGTGCCCCGGAAGCGGCTCTAACGATAGCGTGGAAAGGGCATAGCGGCCGATGATAACCTTCCTGGCCCATTGAGTAGGCAGGTTGATTCCGTCTTTATTTTACCTCTCTCTCCAGACCCACCTCCTTGTCTTTTTGAATTAAGCTAAAATGTCCCAGAGGTAAGTCGACAATGTAATAAAAATTAGAATTTTTTTATTAAATTATCTTTTTATAAATAGACTTACCTCTGGGACATTTATTTAATTCCCACCCGCCTCCCCGCTAAGGAGGTAGTGGATTGCTTTTTCAAAATTGAATATGACATTTGAGAGGAGTTCGCGCCGAAGCGCGCTATTGGTCGAGAGAGGTCACGTGATCACACGTGAGGCGCTGTGGGGTTTTCTTTTTATTATTGGGGCCAGATCAAACGCTCCGCTTTGATAAGCTAAAATGCTAAAATGTCCCAGAGGTAAGTCTATTTATAAAAAGATAATTTAATAAAAAAATTCTAATTTTTGTCACTATGATCTATAGAGTCCTGCATTTTTGCCAATTTTAATGAATCTCAATTGTTAAAATGCACCAGTATGATATACATAGTACCTTTTTCACTGCATGGGACTTATCATTATTAATTTGGCTCAAAACAAGCTAATTTGCTAATACCAAATGTATAATAGTGACTGATAGTTTTCATGGCCAAGTACATGTACAAACAAAATCATACTATTCGTCTCAGACCGGATTGAGATGATTCACAGTAGCTACATATTTGAATTGCAGAAATCAGCTATGCAGCATACATTTGGAATTGTTTTTAAGTCTGTAAGAACACCACAATAATCGGTGTAAATATTCAATCTAGCAAAAACAGCCGTACAGGCCACAGACAAAGTCCTCTTTTATTCTGGTTTGGATAGAATTCATGCATGCCCAATTGCCCATTGCCCAATTCTGCAAGACTTTGATCATGCTGCTGTAATAAGTTTTCACACACAGCTGTGTCTTGGTTATGCTGAGAAATCTAATAACTCTTACAGGTGACCAGTATTGTATGCAGTAGCTCTATAATCCATACCATACCACTGATTGTGGCCATTGCAGGGGTCACCTTGTTCCTTCTCTATTTTTCCTCTTTCTGCCTCTTTCTTTCTCCATCATGATCTGCTAACTTCTTGTCTTGAATGTTGTAAGTCGCCACTACTACTGACATATAATTAGACTAGCAGCAGCTAGTCTTTAGTATTACCAGGCGTCGTCCAGATCCGAGTAGTCCCTCACCATGGCAACAAAAGCGAGGCATGCCATAACGCATCTGAAACGATCGTTGTTGTGACTGAAAACCACTGTTAATACACAAACTTACTTGCCTAACTTTAGCAGCCATGTTTATTTTGTCAAATAACCGCACAAATTGTGAAATCCAGGCATTTAAACGCTGTCTTTACGCTGTTTAAATTTCCGTGCATTGCCGGGCGCTCGCACCTGCTTGCTGCCAATGCGCATGCGTGCATAAATCCATTATGGCACAACGCTAGGTGTCGCCACAAGTAGGGCGCCTCCTAGTGTATGATTTGGTAGTTACTGAGGAATGGCTGAAATGTTGACAGATCTACAAGTTCATGGCAATCAGGCATAGCAATCAGAGTTAGCAATCGGAGATAGCAATCAGGGATAGCAATCAAGGATAGCAACCAAGGATAGCAATCAAGGATAGCAATCAAGGATGTCAATCAAGGATGGCAATCATGGATGGCAATCAAGGATGGCAACCAAGGATGGCAGTCACTCATTGATGGATGTGTATTCATTGGTATTGTCACTTTTGGTGAATAGTCAATGCAACTGACAGCCACCTTTAGCACATTTAAAGGTAAAACTGCATGGTAGGTCATACAAAGTTTGAAAAATGTTATCATTTAGGCCTTGACTTATTGACAGCCCTGCAGATTGCTTGTATGTACAGTTGTTTTTACAAACAAACAAGTCGTGTCTGTCAGGGATGTCAGTCAGCATGAGCCAGTGATGGCAGTTGGTGACATCAGCCAGTGATGTCAGCCACAGCCAGTGATGTCTACCAGTTATTTCAGTCAGTGATGTCACTCAGTGATTTCAACAGATAACATCAGTCAGAGTCAGCCGGTGATGTCAGCTGGTGACATCATCCGGGGACATCAGCCAGTGACACCATCCGGTGACGTCAGTCTGTGATGTCATCCAGTAATGTCAGTTGATGCCAGTGATGCCAGCCAGTCAGTGATGTCACTGATGCCTATCACATCATGCAATGATATCATTCAATGTCAATCAATGATGTCAGCCAATGATATCAGCTAATGCTGTCAATGTATGAGGCTCGTCTCTTCATGAGTCATGACGCCTATCAATTACATAAAGGCCTGAAAATCATTATGCTTAATTGGTCTTTTATTTAGTATCGCTGCCATTCCTCAATATTAAGAGCACCTTACAATGAATAAATATGGCAGTCTTTCTTGGATTATTCTGCCTGGGTGCGGAATCATTACCTAATTAGTCTAGGAGTCACAGGGGTCAACTCTATAACTGGCCATATTGCATATTGTATAGGGTAACAGCATGCACCCTATGTCGTATTCTGGCAATCACTGTCGACCCCCTGCTTGTTATCCTCCCATTGCAGGGCTCAGTTACACTCACCCTGCCAACATGTCCCAAAAAAAATCTGAAGTATTCTAATCTATCAAAGCTTTTTCCCGGCTGAAAAAAATCCATAATTTCAACAATTGTTTGTGGTTTTCATAAACAAAAATATTTGAAACAACAGACTACAATTAAACATTCAAACATGCATTCAATTGCTTAGAATAATCTCAAACTGTGAATTATGTCTATCACACCGGAGGAAGGTTAATAGTTTTGTTACAACTTCACAAAAATACAGCACTTGTCATCAGGGTGCTCTGACACCGACCAACCTGAGAGGTGAGGATGCTGCTAGTCTTGCATATATGGAAATATGCTCCCATCTAGTTTTCAAGAGCATTACATCCTCATTGAATTGTCTTCCAGGATTGATTTTTCCAACTTTCAGCAAAGGCCTGGAGACTAGCTCAATAGTAACCTACTGGCCTGCTAACCTCGGTGACCTAGGTTTGATTCCTGATCATGCTAGGTGGATGTTTTATTCTGTGCTGAGAGTACACATTTTCCTGATCCTTGTTGGTTCTGTTGAGCCAGGTCAGGGTTTACATATCGTAAAGCCCTTTTCCCTATCACCGTCTTCACCAAAATATATTGTAGCTTCATTTAATAAACCATTTTATACAGCTGTATAAGTCTTTAGACCTTTGTATGCTTAGGCACATTCCGATTCTAGTCATTTACCAATTGGTACTAGAGGAGATCTGAACTTACGCCAGATAGGAAGTCGAAATCCATCCTAGTACTTGTAAAATGCCACAAGAAAAAGAAGGAAACATTTCTGAGGCTTTGAAGATTTTTTTGTCATTGTCAATGGAAAGTATCTACAAATAGACATTGATTGGTGATACTCTATGGTTTATACTAGATAAACCATGACAGCATTAAATTTGATCAATGATGCTGCAACTGACATGATGAATTAGGTCTAAGGTCAATGGACAGTCGGACAGCAATGGTCACCCAACTTCAAGTGTGGGGATCTGAAGATGACAACCAAGATGATCAAATGTCTAAATCTAAAACAGAAATATTCAAAGTGGGCTTTAAGAGTTTTTTATTATGTAGATCAATCTTGAAAAAAATAACACTTCCTCAACAATTCATTGCCTTGATGCTGTAGTAAATGATTGTTGTTCTATTAAGCTTTCCCCCTGCTATCAGAGATTTGGGTGAAAAACAATTCTACCAGCTTCTTGAGAGGCCGGTGGGTATGACAAGTCATAACTATATGCAGATATCAACTATATAAAGGCATATATACAACCCAGAAATATATCATAATCGGTTTCAATGCAAAATCTGGCAATGCAGTTGAGCTCGATAGCAAAAATTCAATATGAAAAACAGTTTTTTGCAAATATCTCCACAAATATTGGTGTTTGACCCATTATGTCAATGTAATATGAATATAAATATGGGGTTTCCCGTCATTTTGAGCCAATTTGCATGTCTCTAGTGCCAACGGTTCCAGAGTTATGACATTTTTGACGAATATTTAGGTTATTTTTACCTTCCGTCGGAAGTAAAGACTTAAATCGTATTTGGGGACAGGTAAATATTAATATTTTACCCTAAAACTTTCAAGATAGCCTATTGATGTCATTTCGCAGGACTAAAGAAAAGGTAGGCTTGATCAGATGAAGTAAGGGCACCAGCCACACCCTAATCCACGCCCCTGCGGCTGCCATAATATAGGCCTAGGCCTATCTAGTCAGCTATGTATGTTTGTATGTGTGTACACCTAATCAGATATGTATCTATCTATCTATCTACTGCTTTTCCTCCCTTCCTTTCTTCTCCTTCCTTTCTTCTCCTTCCTTTCTTCTCCTTCCTTTCTTCTCCTTCCTTGCTTCTCCTTCCTTGCTTCTCCTTCCTTGCTTCTCCTTCCTTGCTTCTCCTTCCTTGCTTCTCCTTCCTTTCTTCTCCTTCCTTTCTTCTCCTTCCTTTCTTCTCCTTCCTTTCTTCTCCTTCATTCTTTCTTCTCCTTCATTCTTTCTTTGATTTCTTTCTTTTCTTTCTAACTATCTATATATCTACTGCTCTTCCTCCCTTCCTTTCTTCTCCTTCCTTTCTTCTCCTTCCTTTCTTCTCCTTCCTTTCTTCTCCTTCCTTTCTTCTCCTTCCTTTCTTCCCCTTCCTTTCTTCCACTTCCTTTCTTCTTCTTCCTTTCTTCCCCTTCCTTTCTTCTCCTTCCTTTCTTCCCCTTCCTTGCTTCCCCTTCCTTTCTTCTCCTTCCTTTCTTCTCCTTCCTTTCTTCTCCTTCCTTTCTTCTCCTTCCTTTCTTCTCCTTCCTTTCTTCTCCTTCCTTTCTTCTCCTTCCTTTCTTCTCCTTCCTTTCTTCTCCTTCCTTTCTTCTCCTTCCTTTCTTCTCCTTCCTTTCTTCTCCTTCCTTTCTTCTCCTTCCTTTCTTCTCCTTCCTTTCTTCTCCTTCCTTTCTTCTTTCATTTCCTTGATAAATCTGTGAACACTCACTCCATATTGCTGGTATGGCTATCACAGCAGCAGGATAATGGTGCGAAAATGGTCACTGTGCAGCATGGTAGAGGTATATTTTCCATTAAATAACCAAATAAGTGACGGAGACCAGCCAAATTCGAAAAGGGCCTTCAATGAGCCACAAGTAAGCATATAGTCCGGTTGCTGAGGCCCAAAAATGGACCCGAGCGGTAACCGGCTGGAATACATTCATTCCAAAGCAGAATTTTCTGAATTTTTCAGAAATGTTATTTTTATTGTTCTATCTGGGGGCTATCTTGGTCAAAAATGGCTACCATGGCAACCAAATATAAAAAAATACTTAGATAATGAAATCGAATAATTTCCATATCTCTGTGTCTTTTTATCCGATAGACAAAATTTTAGTGTCGATATATATGTTATCAAACATGCCCGTGTGATTGGTGCCATTTGGGGTTAAGGTCAAAGGTCAACTTCATTTGCATATGGAATGTTTTTTCATAAAATGCACCCATTAAAAGAAGATGTTTTTTTTATATTTTATGTTTCAATTACTCAGACTTGGATATTATTGTGAAATCCAAACACAAATTTATTTCAGCATCCATCCACAAAAAGATGAGACCCAAATTGCGATGCTTGATTCAGTTATAATGCGAAAAATTTCCATAGAAACAGGAAAGTTGATCTACCTTGCAATTTCTCGGTCATTGAAAAATTGACACTCATCTTTCACACACCAGGAATACATCACTTTAGTCCGTTTTTATACATACACAAATGTAACTTTCCTCTGTAAGAATGTACAAATATGTTTCAGAACTTGCATTTTTTCAAAATTTACATAATGCTATCTGTTATGTTGCCTTAGAAACAGTTTTCAAATGAAACAGAATTACAAAATATGTTCTTCCCAGCATGTATATGCTCCGGATGGTAAACAACCAGAAAAGATAGATTCTGAAGCAAAATTTTCTGATTTTTTCAGAAATGGCATTTTTAGTGTTCTATCTGAATGTTATATAGATCAAAAATGGTTTCCATGGCAACCAAATTATTAATATATGTTCAGTTGATGAAATCTAGTAATTTCCATATCTCTGTGTCTTTTTATCCTATAGAATAAATTTAAGTGTCCATATATATGTTGTCAAACATGCCCGTGTCATTGGTACCACTTGGGTTAAGGTCAAAGGTCAACTTCATTTGCATATGGAATGTTTTTTCATAAAATTTACCATTTAAAACTTGAAAGTTTGTTATATTTTGTGTTTCACCCAGCCAGATTTGAAAAATCATAGTGAAATCCAAGCACCAATTTATTTCAGTTAGCATCCAAAAAAAAGAAGATACTCAAATCATGCTAATGGCGATGCTTGATAACACGAAAAATTGCCATAGAAACAGGAAAGTTGATCTACCTTGAGATTTCTGGGTCATTGCAAAATGGACACTCATCTTTCATGGACCACATTAACATCACTTTAGTTAATTTTTATACATACACAAATGTAACTTTTCTTTGTGAGAATGTACCAACATATTATCTTGTAGAACTTGCTTTGTTTTTAATTTACAAAATGCTAGCTATTCTGTTGTCATGGAAATAGTTTTGATATGATACAGAATTACAAAATATGTTTATTCCCAGCATGTTTATTTTGACCTGTGGGGTAAGCAGATGGAAAAGATTGATTTGAAGCAGAATTTATCAGAAATGGCATTTTTATTGTTCTGTCTGAATAATAAATTAATCAAAAATGGTTTCCATGGCAACCAAAATAAAAACAAGTACTTAGTTCAATGCAATCTAGTAATTTCCATATTCCAGTGTCTTTTTGTCCAATAGCCAATATTTTTTCTGTCGATATATTATGCTATCAAGCTTACCCCTTTGCCGTGGGTTACATGAAGGATGAAGGCCTATTGAAGGGGTCCTGAGTTTGTAGGACAAAGTTTGTCCTGTCCATAAAATACATTACTCAGGCCTGGTTTCACCTAGATGGGAGGCTGGATTTGCCTGATCCAGTCAATCGGCTTGTCATGTTTCCATTAGAGCATGTCCTATTTGACCATGGCTGATGGGTCAACCAAGGAAGGTTTTGACAATGTGTGTACATGCTGACATGTTTCTCACTATGATTGCTGCTGGATTAATGATCAAGCTTTCTTAAAGGGTATTTTATTTGCCATGTTTTCTGGGCAGAACCGTAATATAGTTTCCTGTCGCTGGACTCCTTGGTGGGTGGTGTTCTTGGAGGACGAATTAGGAAAAAGGCATTTTCTTTGCAAAACTCGCAAGAATCTCAAGGGAAATGGCAGTAGTCATCATCAGATGACTACATCAACCTGGCCAGCTCAATGGCAACAAGGCAACAAGGCAATCATCAATATTTTGTTATAGAACCGACAAGAAATCCTCCTTCTAAGAACAACAAACTAATACTCGATATGATAAAGAAACCTGAAGAAATGAGCCAACAACAAAAAAAAAGAAAATTTCTTTAGCTAAAATATACTGCAGAAACCAGAGTATCTGTTGAGCCTCAACACTCACATAGATGCTGCTATAAATGTCAGCATTTCAGACACATAGTAAATGGTGTTCATGACAAGATGACTAGACGTTAGTGGACGCTGCAGCTCCCAGGACCACACACAATTAAGAGAACAGCCATGCTTGGCCCCTCCTATTATGTAAATTATTATGATGCTCATCAATCATATGGAAGAACTTGTAAGCAATGAATTAAGGAAAGATAAATTCTGACGCTGGCAGCTTCAGCCGTATCCTTCCCAGAGTCAAGGTGACTCGGGGACCAGAACTCTGGCATTGACAGTACTGTTTTGCTGTGGTAGGATGCCCATGGCCCAGCCTCATGTTCCATCAAAAAGAAGGTTACAACTGGAACAACACAACATCAACAGATCCCATTGTCACAAGAAGGCTCAGAAAATGACAGTAGGAGATCCCAAAACCCTCCAGATACCCTCTGCAGACACTCTCTCCACAGCAGCCTGTTAATTACCATAACCTTGAAGATCAGGTGTCATAAGATTATACCAGTTTTATTTGGGGAGGGTTAGGGAAGTTCTCCTTCCACTGACATGATGGTTCATATCCTACCAACTCACCTGGCTCCCATCTCCAATTCTCCATGTCAAAATATGTACGTGGCTATATAGTTGTAAATGCAGCCATCTAAGCCACTTCTGAGTGCTCATGAGGAGGGTTTATTGACAAGATGGGAGTCCTCGACATGTTGCATGTGAAGGATCTTTAACTTGCCCAGTTCAGATAGAGATGAAGGATCTGCCAATTTAACATCCAAATGAAATACATCTGGGATTTTGCTGGTGAAGGTCTACTGAATATATTTAGATTTTCCTCACATTGTTCGAACCCATCAGATCAGACCTGGATCATGACCACTAAGCCACACAGCTGCCAAATGAGCTAAAAAGGCATAAATCTGTAAATTATTTTTCTACTTTTCTATTATTTAATACTGAAGAACACAAATAAAAGAGATTTGCTTTGCTACAGATATCTATAGACCAAAATATTAAAGTGCGAGATGAGTTGCAAGTTATTTTGTATGCCATGCCATGCATGAGTTACAAATGGATAAAAATATTTTTGCCAAAATTATAATTGCCATACCTAACTAGAATATCCTCATTACAGCCTGTTACATTGTAACAATAATGCCCATATCAGTGCAAGCTCGTGGTTGCACATCTTTTGTGACACTTAGATTCAGTTTTTATTCCACTGGTTTATGCCTTTTTTATGCAACTGGGTGAAAATTTCTGTAATGCTGCCAGCTGGGTTGCCAGCCAGCCCAAGCGCCAGTCAGCACCTCCCAGCCAGCTGATATGAAAATTGTTCAGCTGGCCGTCTCAATTGTTTTCTCGTTACCCAGTTGCATATTTCATCAGTTGAAAAAGTTGATCATGCCAAAAATTGACTCCCAGTTGACAACTTTGCCAGCTGGAAAAATCTCAGCTGACAGTCTGCCAACCATACGGGCGCCTGCTTCATAAAACAGATATTTGGCATTACAGATCATGGGATGCCCCTATCCTTACAGGTTAGGGGCCTATGATAGTGGCTACTTTAGATAATTTCAACATCATTTGAACAAAATTAGTCTTTGGGGTTGACCAGCATAGTCTCAGCAGAAAATGTTGCTAATTCATTAGCCCCTATGACAGTACCATTGTTTTCTCTGGAATTATTGTGTTCTTTTCCTGGTTATGTAATTGAAAGGCCTGATGTACAGAGAAAGTTGAGACCCTGATACACCTCCATGCCAAGTTGGGTAGTGATAACAACAACAGTTATATTTAAATTGCCTATGAAAGATGATGCTAAACACTAACAGAGTCCTACTCAGGCTAGGACCCTCAATAGTTTCACAGCACAGTGAGGACAGTACTGACATGTACTGGAGTGCGAGACCTCCAGGCATGGCGACATTGGAGTCCTCGATCAGTACATGTACGTGGTAATGTCCCAGACTGATAAACTTATGCTGCAATTAGTCATGCTTCTGTTGCCATGGCAACCAATTTTGGCCAAGTTGGAGCAAAAAAAAAACAATTCACAAAATTCTGTTTCAGAATCAACTTAATCTAGCATCTTACCACCCAGATTAAATATTACGCTGGGAAGAACATATTTGGTGATTCTGTTATTTAGCAAAACTGTTTCCATGGCAACATAATAGATGAAATTATGTAATCTTTCTTATGAAGTTATGTCACATTTTAATATGTTTAACAACTGAAGTTAAGTATACGCGGAGCACTAAAGCTGCAATAAATCGCAAGGCAAATCAACTGTCCTGTTTCTATGGCAATGCCTAGCATGATAACAAAATTGAGCGTCACAGTTTTGGTCCTCTCTTCTTGTAGATGGATGCTGAAATAAATCAGTGCTTGGATTTCACTATGATTTCCAAGTCTGGCTTGGTGAAACACAAAATATGACAAACTTTCATGTTTTAAATGGTAAATTTTATGAAAAAACATTCCATATGCAAATGAAGTTGACCTTTGACCTTAACCCCAGTGGTACCAATGACACGGGCATGTTTGATAACATATATATGGACACTTAAATTTATTCTATAGGATAAAAAGACACTGAGATATGGAAATTATTAGATTTCATAAAATTAACATTTATTTATAATTTGGTTGCCATGTAAACCATATTTGAACTATATAGCATTCAGATAGAACACAAAAAATGCTATTTCGGAAAAATTCAGAAAAATCTGCATTAGAATCAATCTTTTCTGGCTGCTTATGACCAAGATCAAATACACATGCCTGGAAGAACATATTTTGTGATTCTGTTTCATTTGAAAACTGTTTCCAAGGCAACATAATAGATAGCATTATGTAAATTTTTAAAAAAGCAAGTTCTGCAACATATTGGTACTTTCTTACAAAGGAAAGTTACATTTGTGTATGTATAAAATCGAACTAAAGTGATGTATACGTGTTGCGTGAAAGATGAGTGTCAATTTTACAATGACCGAGAAATTGCAAGGTAGGTCAACTTTCCTGTTTCTATGGAAATTTTTCGTATTATAACTGAATCAAACATCGCAATTTGGGTCTTGTCTTTTTGTGGATTGATGCTGAAATAAATTTGTGTTTGGATTTCACAATAATATCCAAGTCTGAGTAAGTGAAACATAAAATATGACAAACCATCTTCTTTTAATGGGTTCATTTTATGAAAAAACATTCCATTTGCAAATGAAGTTGACCGTTGACCTTAACCCCAATGGCACCAATGACACGGGCATGTTTGATAACATATATATCGACACTAAAATTTTGTCTATTGGATAAAAAGACACAGAGATATGGAAATCACTAGATTTCATTATCTAAGCAGTTTTTTATTTTTTTTTTGCCATGGTAACCATTTTTGACCAAGATAGCCCCCAGATAGAACAATAAAAATACCATTTCTGAAAAATTCAGAAAATTCTGCTTTGGAATGAATGTATTCCAGCCGGTTACCGCTCGGGTCCATTTTTGGGCCTCAGCAACCGGACTAATACTACAGGTTCATACAGTGCGTAGTTTTGGCAGGATCTGGTGCACAGCGTCATACAGATAGAGAGCCTGACTCGTCACATAAGCCCTGCTGCTGGCAGTCCTAAAAAGCAAACAGTTTAACAGGTGCCAATCTGCGATTGATTGAAAAGAAACTAGTCTGATATTTCCAAAATGTTGTCTCTTGGTTCTTTAGCCATCCAGAACTTGTTTTTAAACTGTTGCGAAAGATGTGATATTTTATGTACTAAACAGATTTCAGAACCCAGAAATAGCACAGTACCGGGTTTTAGCCAAAATGAAGTTTTTACAATACTCATGCACTTGTACA
This sequence comes from Platynereis dumerilii, assembly GCA_026936325.1. Classification (NCBI taxonomy): domain Eukaryota; kingdom Metazoa; phylum Annelida; class Polychaeta; order Phyllodocida; family Nereididae; genus Platynereis; species Platynereis dumerilii. The sequence continues at coordinate 8,186,512 of JAPTHN010000008.1, forward strand.
CAATGTGATTCTTTCAGTTTATATTGCCAGTAAAAAGAATGAAACAATCAGGAACACGTTTTACGCACATCTGAACTTGTCAAGCACTGATCTTGGTTGATTTAACTGCTTTGAATATCCAGGGTTCTGCCTTTGCTTTGCTTTGGGTTTCACAATGATTTGCATTGATTCACCGCATACACTTAGTTTTTACCCTCGGCCATGTTCGCATGGCCTGGGTATTGCAGAGGGTAGCGGCGTCCGTCTGTCTGTCTGTCTGTCTGTCCCCCATCCACCATCCTTGTGTACACGATGACTCTATTTTTATTGATCCCAGGATCATGAAACTGACAGGGATTGTGTATGACTAAAATCTTGGATGAGTTCTGACATGAGTGACCTTGACCTACTTCTGTGACCTTGGAGGCCATATTTGTGAAAAGCTAGTGTACATGATAACTCCGCTAATATTGATCCTGGGATCATCAAATTCAGAGGGATTATGTATCACCATAAGACCTTGGATGAGTTCTGACATGTGTGACCTTGACCTACTTCTGTGACCTTGGCGGCCATATTTGTGAAAAGCTTGTGTACATGATAACTCCACTAATATTGATCCTGGAATCATAAAACTCTCAGGGATTATGTATCACCATAAGACCTTGGATAAGTTCAGACATGAGTGACCTTGACATACTTCTGTGACCTTGGCGACTATATTTGTAAAAAGCTAGTGTAAATTTGAACATGATAACTCCACTAACATTGACCCTCTAATCGTCAAACTCACAGGGATTATGTATCACCATAAGGCCTTGGATGAGTTCTGACACAAATGACCTTCACATACTTCTATGACCTTGGCGGCCATATTTGTGTCCCACTGGGGTGCATAAATAACTTCATTTATATTGATCTTATGATCACCAAATTCACAGGGATAAGAACATTGTATGATGGTAAGAGCTTAAAATGAGTTCTCGCATAACACGAGTGACCTTTACCTCCATATCTAAATCTTGGCTGAGGGTAGCACTTGCGTAAGCAGGTATTTTTTAATGATATTTCAGTTAACTATACCCTTTTTTTTATTTTCAGAAAATCGGCATATAGTGCACTTCAATTTACCACAAAATCATTTGGTAAGTCGCTGGTGTCCCCTAGACCAGATTTCGCTGTAGTGAACTTCAATGAACAAGTTTCTGCTTTTGTTGAGGTAAGAATTGTTAGTTTTCTTTGCTAAGTTCTCATTTTGACACACTCATTGGTCTTGGTGCCTTTTTGGCTTTGCACAGTTTCAGTTACTTCTGAGCTGTTTAATGCAGGTGCGCATGCGCAACTGCATTATACCAGTCACTTACGACCATATAATGGGTTTTGTGGATTGGAACGTGCACCCCGATACTGCTATTAAATAATGCATTTTGATTTTTGAGCTGGTTTTGGAAGCTTAGCGGAAAATCCACTATTTGTCCAAGAATGTTTGAGATCAGACAAGAGGCCTACACATAATATAATTTATATTCAATATAAATGGCAGCATAGCTACTTCAAGATTATTCCTATGTTTGGATAATATTGCTTACTCTGATTGAGACTCACATTCATACACGGGTGGAAAAGGTGATGCAGCCCTGGTACTGGTATGGGTATACTCTAAAAATCAATAACATTTTAATAATATGAATGTCTGAAGACTTTTTGATGCCTGGTACTGATCAGTGGTGAAATAAGGCACTCAGTGAATTGTCCTGAAATTAGTTTTAAATACTAGGGCTAGAAATTTCAGCAGGCTGAAACTACAAAATGATTTATTCGTTAGACCCTGAAACCTCTGTACTGACCAAAGCTAGCACTTTTAGCCAGTAAATAAACTGAAAAACTAAAATATCAATGTATGAAATAATTTTTATGTCAAACTTATGAATATACTCAAGTACAACATAGATGCAGTTGATAACTGAAAACTAATATATGAGAGGTATCTTTAGGTAATCTTTTGAAAGTAACATGCATCCAGTTTAATGTGTACCGTATCTTCTCTATTAAACGCACAGTGGGCAGAAGTAATGATGATATGGTCAATTAATAATTTTTTGCATAAAAAACTTAAGATAAAGTCATATTTTGATGAAAATTAGTTCCTTGTGGAGGGGGGTGGGCTTTTATTAGGGGGTGTGCTTTTAATAGAGAAAATACGGTATAATATAGTCCAAAATGATTTATGTAATTGCTTCTTCCGTCTTTGGGTGAAATTATGGCTGAATCTCACATTACTCACATAATAATTACCAAATATGAATGATTATCCATTGCATCCATCTGATACATATTTATATATATGGCTAAGAATTTCCAAGCTGCGCAAGCTCTACCCAAAAAAGGGAACATACATTTTTTACACTTTTTTGGTTGATTCATGTAGAATGAGTGGTCTGGCTTGTAGTGCGCATTAATTTGAATAATATTGGTGTGTAGTTCTTACAGAATAGGCATTTGAACTTCCCTGATCTGCACATAGACGGACTCAATCAACCTTCATTATTGTGTTTAAAGGGCATTTGGTGAAAATTTCATTAAGATCCGGCTCGGGCCACGTTTCGCTTTACTGTACAACCTGCATGGTTTTCTCAGAGACAGCCAATTTAAAAAGGATAAGTTTTTATATAGTTACATGTCTTTAAATTTTCAGGTGGAGCCACATTACAGGCAAATGTTCCCGTTATATAGAGGTCACAGAATGCCGGGGAAAGAAAAAGGGATGCAGCACAGGGAAAAGCACAGGGAGAAGTTATGGAAACAGCACAGACCTCCTTTCCAACTCGAGATGGTAAGATTACCCTATTTTCTGTATTACCATATTTTCTGTATTAACCCTTACTGGACTGAAGGGACATTTATGTGCATCCCCAGCTTACTGCCTTTTGGGCCATTTATGTCCCTCAAATCTGCTGTTGTCCCTGATGACGTCACAAGACACAATTGTTTTTTTTTTTTGGACTGAGCAGTCCAGTAAGGGTTAAACGCCCAGTGGGCAGATGCAATGATGAGATGAAAATAATTCATTCGCAGTCTGGCTCTGCAATGCTGTGGAATTTTAATTCCTCCATAGCCCAGTGGGCTATGGAGGATTGGACGGCTACGCCACCTGATCCGTCAGCCTTGGTTTCCAACGCTCGGTAACATAACATATAGTGATTTACTCAATTTTTGCCTCCAGCTCTGCACACGCAGCATCCTAAAGGGTCAGAGTGATGTGGATGATAGATTAGGGATAGATCTATCAGTGATGTCTGTTAATAGACCTCCGCAATGCCGAGAATAGCCAGAAATCGGACATTTTCGATGCGTTTTTGACACAGCGTCGCGCAAGAATCATGGGCGATTCAATATGTCTGCCCTGCCTGTCTCTAACTTTGACCATCGAAAGGATCGACCGGCGTCATGTGCGGCGTAGTCGGCGGGTTCCCGTCGGAATGAAGCGATCTGATTGGTCGGTCTGGCTGGCTCCCAAGCTGCTTGCAGCGCCTCCTACTAGGAGACGCCCCCTGGCGAGCAAAACTTCGGCACTCGTCGTAAACCTTCGGAGAGGTGCGCGATTTTCGCGGGGCGAATATTTCGTGAGACACCGGTCTCTAAAATGACAGAAAACTTGAAATCTCGATCTGATAGCTGGATTAAATAGGCCACACGGATCGAAAATAAGTTCTGTCATATTAATCCATCATATTGATCTTGTTGGCTATCTTCTCTGCTTCATTTTGCACTTTGTTTGGTGTTTCTACGGCCGATATAACCGGAGAAATCTTCCGTTTTGTCCAGCGCTTCAGCTGTTGTCATTTGATGAGAGCAATGCTGTTGTCAAAATTATTTGTCAAGACGACTGTTCACTACAATATGAATGATGAGGGGATCACGGACATCAGCAGTGATGAAACGTGTTTGGATTACTTACGACCATGTTGTCAATGGTCCGAAAACATCGCAAGTACAACAAGTGAGTCATTCCAGCTCCCGCTCATGCATGCGCGGTCTAATCTAGGATCCAGGAGCTTTTTCATATGCGATATGTGTACGGCACGGTCCTCGTTTTTGGTGTGACCGACGTCATAGGGGTCTGGGGGTCCTCCCCCAGGAAAATTTTGAAATATTAAATGCTCTGAGATGCATTCTGGGGCATTTGAAGCCCAAATAACCTTGTCATGTTCAGTGGCCCGTTGATCACACAGACTACCCCAAACTTCTTGCAGATACACCATTGTGCCTCCGAGTATGTCGGATGTTGACAAGATTGTTGAGCTGAGGAGGCTGAGTTGTCACACTTTTATTTACCAGCACTTAGCACTCAAAATCATCCTACCCCTCTAATCCCCCCACCCCGCCTTCTTCTACTGTCACGGCCACATAAGCTTGGGCCAATAACTCTGAAGGACAATCCACTTCACAAAACGTTCACCTTTGTCTGAGAATCTCTGCTAATGATGTGTGATATCTCTTATCTAATGAGTGGCACTTGTTGATTTAACCCCCTTTTTTTTTCTTGGTACTTTTAACTGAATATATAGGACTGTTGGGAGATATATATTATTTGTGGTGCGGTGTCTTGTCTTAATTAAATACCTTAATTGATTAGAAGAAAGACAGTTTGCTTTCATATACATGTAATTTTGCCTGTTGGACATTGGGTTGGCTTCCAAAATTTTTACCATAGGCTTTTCTTACAATATTCAGGTACTGGTAGTCTCATCCGAGGTGTTTGCCTTAATATGGATTGACTGTCCTATACACAACCCACTGCCCCTGTATTTGATAGCTGAAGTAAAAATACTATCACCAGAATAACGTGCAAGCATTTTAAGCTCCGTCAAAGAATTGTCATCAGCCTTTGGTGAAACTTAGAGAGTGTCTCACTGATAGATAGCAAAAGTTGGCTGCAATTCAACATAGCACTGAAAAACTCAAGAGAGTTCAGTACATGAATTCTATCTATCTATCTATCTGGCTAGTCTATAGGATGTGTTATTAATTTAGTTGATTCCAATAAAGGTTTAGCACTCACAGACATTTACTTAGTATGAAAACATAAGAAGTTTCTTATGTTGGATGATATATGTGCTGTCCATAGGCTATTCCTATACCCTGCATTGAAATGGATATTCCTTCATAAACCTAGGCCTGTGCCAAACTAAAAAAAAAAGAAAAAGGAATCTACCTTAGCATAAGATGTCCATAGCCATGATGTCTCCTTTGTCTGCTCTGCTGGAAGTGAATGATAAAGTCAAATGCCTCCAGTTATATACTATGCAAATAGTTCAACTAGTGTCATCATGATTGTAATTTGTCTAAGCTGCTGTCAACTTTTAAAGAACTGCTCACCTGATTGCAATTAACTTGAGCTGCTGCCAAATTACTAGAAAAGGTCAGCTGATTGCAATTGGCTTGAGCTCCTGTCAACTGTCATGGCAAAGCTCACCTGATTGCAATTTCATCAGTGTGACACTCAATTAGGTTGATTACAAAAATTTGTGAAATAAACTACAATTAACCTAATATAATATAATGCTTAACTTATTCTCCGTAATACAATTAACCTGTATACACCTGACAGGTCAATTGAATGATTGCCCTTGAGCTGCTACCAAATCTAAATGTCAGTGGCACTTCCAAGTAAGTGCCTGATGAAGTGCAATATCTGTTTGCTTTGATGTTAGCCTTGTTTTGTCAATAATATACACTCATGTGCCATTGAAACACATGTATCATCATATTATGTTACTCTGCATAATTCACTTTTTTACATGGCTTGTCAACCCCTACAAACTGTAATTTCTCTCAATTTTACATAAACAAGTGCATGACTGATAGTATTTACAATTACAATTACAATTACCTGACTCTATCCTCCAAGGTCCATTTTGTCCTTTTCTTGTCATGCTTGGAAAGGAAGTTAAGGAAGCTGGCATACAAATGCCTTTTCAAAGTTGTTGACTAGTTGTTCTTTTAAATCTTCATGAGTTCCTTGAATTTAAATTAGTACTCCCAAATCATATTTTAAAACTTGGATGCTGTTGGGTGCTTCTGACTGACCAGCTTAATACATAATTGCCATGGCTATCAATAGGCTATCATTATCATTGTTTTTTAGCTCTCTTTTCATGCATCAAATTTTCCTTATGTCTTATGAAAAGTATGCACATGTATGCAAGCTCTTTCTACAAATTTGTTATGGTTCTTTGAAGCTGGTTCTATTAATCAGGGTTTATTATTCCTCCTAAAGTTATGTTTCCCATTGGGCTTCAGCTGCACAACTGTCTGAGTGTACTTTGCTGCTTTGTCGTTCAATGCCTTTCAGGTTATACTCAACAGCTTCAATTGTATTCTAGTAGGAACAGGTAGCCAATGAAATTGCCTTTGTGTTGCCCTACTCAGTCTTCCTGTCTCTATGAGACATATTCATTCAGGGATGTCCAGGGTCTTTCAGTTGCCCCAACACAACATTGGCCTAAGGGGACGGGGGGCAACCCAACTATCCAGCTATGGAGGTGCGGATGGAATCCGCTGTCTAGTTCTAGATGGAGGGGGGGTGGACGTAACGGAATGGGCGTTTAATACAGAAAATACGATATTGTCGCGACTTTGGCAACACATCATTTGGATACACAACTCAACTTGAAAAAATACATTTAATGTTTGACAACTTTATTAGGGGGATTTCAGTACAATATTGGGCAATCGGGGGAATTAGAAATCGACAAAAATTCAAACAGTTGTTTGTACACAATGCAACAGTTCTCTGAAATGTAATTGTCCAAGCTCACTGCTCGGTTAAATTTGCCATTTAATTACGGCTTAGTCCAAAATAGTCTTTGAAATTTCTGGGTAATTTTATCTGAAAAACCAGTCAGAGGTTTTCGGTAAAAAGTTTTCCCGGGCTTAATACAGGTGTGTGTGTGTGGTCAAGTGGGCCATTTTGTGTTCATATAGAGGTGTACTAAAATGCGTTGTGGAATTGGGGATAGTTTGTTGTGTTTTTTTTTATAAATTGAAAAAAATTTTGTTTTTAATTAATTTTTTTTTTAATGGAGGTGTGTTTATACATCTCCATTTATGCAGTCACAGTGACAAAATGGAAAGTTTTGGCGGGAAATTTGAAATTTGAGCATTTTCAGAATGTCTTTTGGGCCCTGACTCGGCAATTTTGTTTGGAGAAGCTTGGAATCAGGAATGCACCTGAGCGTGATTATTGAGCAAGCATCTGACATGGGAATGAATAGCCGGCATATTGTTATTTGGACGTGACTTCGTTTTTATCTTGCTTGAATCCACTACAGGCAGCATCGCACATTGTGTATAGGCCACTGTGCCTAAACTATTGCACTTGTATATATGATATTTGGCACATGAATGGGTCTTGTAGAATATATATGTATCTTTTGGTGTTCATATATTATGCAATCAGTACAGTTTTTGTAAATATTGGAAATTAAAAATAATAATTTTTTTTCATTTCCAGAGCAGAACTCCGAAACAGTTGTACCTATGAACATGAAAATCTGCCATATAAAATGCATTAAATACTCTAAATGTGCCTTTTGGAGGTCTTAATGCTCTTATAAAAATTTGTAGTAGCAAATTCAGCAAAAATGTGAAAATATGTTATTTTTTCAATGCTCCATGATTACGTCTATTTTGGAGTTAGACCTCTGAAATTTTGCATTTAGTTGTCTAAATTATACCTCTTTAAATGACTAAACTCATTTGGCGGGCCAATCCTTTGAAGTTGTCATAAAAACCAAAAAAAGATCTGGAAAAATATTAGGATTTCTGATATTTTTCTCAAGTTTTGTTTTCTGGCAAATTAATGGTACATGTAGTGAATAAATTGGTGAACTTCAGAAAATATTTTAGTTTTAAAAACATATTAGGAACTTTTATAGCCATATATACCATAGTTTAGTGTAAATTTTGTGTTGGAACTCAGTTTTGTCAAAGCCCAGTGTCAGAGCCGATTGGATTTTAATGGATGTAGGTAGATGTTATATCCAGTGTTCCATACTGAGACAGTTAATTCTATTAGTGGATAGAGTATATCTTACTCTTAAGATTCCAGTCTTCTCATGGTTTATCATATGATATTTACCAAAATGCTGTTTAATGATAAGTGAATGTGCAGCTCCTTCCACAAAAAAAGGTTTTACCTGGCAGATCACACACATTTCCATGCATCATTTTAAAGCTCTTTCCAAGTTCTTTTATGGAATGTAAATTATGTAATGTATTATTTTTCCATATCGCATCTGCCACATGGTCATGTTGTGGCTTGAAAATGGATTATTTGTAAATTCTGAAATTTAGCACACAATATATTAACAGCACCTGGTACTGGGCACTCAGGGAAATAGTCATTTTCAGGGGATATGAACTTCAACTTAGGACACCACCTGCATTTTGAACCCCTGGGTTCTTGTTTATTTTTTTAATGGTTTGTTGATAGATCGTTGGAGTCTTGAGGGGCAGTTTTCAAGCTGACTTTGCTTTATAGTATCGCCTCATGACAATCGTCCATGCGTTTCACGGAAGGCCTATAATGCATTTAGCATTTGCTTTTTGCAGTGCATCTATTCTCAAAGCAGTCTAACAATGCTAATTGCAATTCTGCTAGTTCTAAAGCATTTTTTCACCCTCAGTTTACCGAATTTCCATTGAAGAACAGCACCTGAAGTCAATCTGACAGGTGTTCAAGCTGATTGCACTTCGCAGTGCAGTGCTACTTTGATGTCATATCCATGAATCTTATGCTTAGGCCTATTGCTCATTCCCAACAGAACCCAGGGTTTGAATCCTTGGACTCTTGTTATCAAGTAAAATCTTATTACTAATTGGGCCAGCCTAGCATCAGGGCTACAAAGTCAAGCAACTATGTTCCACTTTTATGTTCCCATCTTCAATTCAGAAACCCTACTTCACCAATCATGCTCACAAACTATTCCCCTAATTATCCCCCATGCTATGCTATGGGGGATTGTACTTTTAGTCTCCGTGTCATGGCGTCCATCAAATATCTCAAACACCACAACATGCACAACGCTCATCCTTTCCCAACATTCAAAGACCCCCCTAAACTTGTCAAATCTGACCATAAATCAATAAATATCATAACCATTTCCACATCCCAAATACTTTTTCCTGTGCTTTTGGCCTGCAGCCATGTTATTTTTAAAAGCTAACTCCACCCCCAGGTGTCTCCACATCCTTACATGTATGCAAAATTGTGCTCCTGGTGGAAATATTTGGCATAACTAAAATTGGAATTCTGGTGGGTATAGGTAGATGTGTAGGGCATGGGGGATATGGAGGCAGTATACCTGCTCTTGTTGGTTCCCTTTGGCTCTCATTTTCCTTTTACATGCTCAAAACACCAATAGCTCATCACGAAGTCCCTAGCAACCATCCAAACAATTCACATTCCTGCTTGGCTGATTGATGATTCTCCCTGGACTCCACTGTTGATGACTGACCCTTCACATTCCTCCATTTTCTTTGGTACCACACTTTTCCTGCAGATGGAGGTCAGAATCCCCCCCCCCTTCTGCCACTGGGGGTCAGTGCTTTCCTTCCGAAGGGATCAGTGCCTACACAAGGTCAGGGTCAGTGCCCCTCTTCTACAAGTGGGAGTCAGTGCCCCCTCCTCCCTTCTGGCAGTGGGGGTCAGTTCCCCCCTTCTGGCAGTGGGGGTCAGTTCCCCCCTTCTGGCAGTGGGGGGCAGTACCCCCCCTTTCCACAGAGGGATCAGTGCCCCCCCCCCCTTTCCAGAGGGATCAGTGCCTACACAAGATCCGGGTCAGAGCCCCTCTTCTACAAGTGGGAGTCAGTGACCCCTCCTGAAGACGGGGGTCAGTGCCTCCCTTCTGGCAGATGGGGGTTAGCGCCCCCCCTTCTACCAGATGGGGGTTAGTGCCCCCTTCCAGGGTTCAATACTCATGGTCATGTCAGTGAGTTGGAATCAGTGACCCCCCACAGATGGGGGTCAGTGCCCCCCTTCTGACTCTTAGGGGTCAGTGCCCCCCTTCCACAGTATTCAACACCTACTCCATTTCAGGGTCAGTGCCTCTCTACTACAAGTGGGAGTCCTGCAGATGGGGGTCAATGCCCCCCTTCTGCCTGTGGTCAGTGCCCCCCTTCCACAGGGATCAGTACCTATATACAAGGTCAGGGTCAGTGCCACCCTTCAGCAAGTGGGAGTCAGCGCCTCCTCCTGAAACTGGGGGTCACTGCCCTCCTACAAATGGTTGTCAGTGCCCCTAAAATTCCGATGAGTGTCCCCTTATAAGTTGGGCCCCCTCAATTTTTATAACGTTTACTATTCCTTTTGCCAACTCCAGCCAATGCCTTTCTTTGTTGCCCAAGTTTTTATATCTTCATCTTTTAGTTCAGATGTGTAGGCCTTCAAATGAACATTGCCCTGCAATGTATGACATTACGAATCCGTTCATTGAACGGGTATTATGCTAGTGTCAATAATCCAAGTAAATTTGTTCATCTTCATTTGATGTTTCTACAAACCTGACAACTCAGGAGTTGAAGTCCACACTCAACTGACAACACTCTGAACACAAGCTCAAGACTGGATAACAAGATCCTTTTGGTCGTCTCGCTCTGGACTAAAGGCCCAGAATGGCGTTTACGCCTGCTTTTATAGCCTCTGGAACCTGTCAAACCGACAAGAACCGATACAGCCGGTCGTTAGACCCGTGGAACCGTTAGAACCGGTCCCAACGGTTTAGCAGACGCCGAAACGGCGCGTCATCAATTGTAGGGCCATTGCGCATGCGCAGCGCTAACTGCCCTCTCGTGCTAAATCTGGCAACCAAAAATCTGGCAGGCAAATTTCCAAGAAAATGTTCCCTGAAATGTGGATAAATACCACTCAATTCTGCGTTATCACTGCAGGAATATAAAGATATGGAGGTAGGAAGAAGAATCATCAACCGAAATATGGTTGTCAGGTGGATGAACCCAGAAAAATTAACCGAATCGCTCGGTTCCTCTAATATCGTCCGCCGATACTTTTGACAGTTGAAAAACTAGAAATACTTCATATGAGTGAAAGTTATCTTTTTAGAGTCTGAGATTTTAGCTACAGGAGTTTTCGTCTGCATCAGACAGACTTCTTCAGCTGACTGAACTGGGGCCTCTTGAGTCACAGCTCCCCCTGGTGGATTGGGGAGTTTGAACAGTGTGTTGTAGATGGGTGGCAGGTAGTATTCTGTGTCACGGTTGAGAGTGGGCTGCCTCTGCATGATTTCAATGGCTTCTCAGATCTTCCTCTTCCATAGTGAACTTTCTCTTCCTATTACTTTGATTTTATCCTCATTGATTTAATGGCCGGTGTTTTTGCAATGTTCTCCAACAGCCAGGGCACAGCCATGGGATCACCAGTTATCTATGAGTATGAAGTGGACGGATTCACAACCCACATTAACAGCATCGACCCTCGCATCAAATTTACTGTTGAAAGAAATGACAATGGACAGCTCCCCTTCCTGGACTTGCCCTGGACCCCTGTGGGACAGGGGTCATGAATCGTCACATTGAAAAATCAAGAGATTTGAAAGAAGGTGTTTGGGAGAATTCAATTTTCTCTGTTAGTTTTATACTTATGGCAAAATCAAAAACACATTCCGAAAAAAGACAAAATTTGCTAGTGACGGCACCTATTTCCATGAATTCAGTCATCCTGATATCCCCAGAGTTATCCTCTGAACTCCACTGAGCAAATTTTTTTCTTATGCATTGAGAAAATGGCCATCTCTCATTGGTCAGAATTCTAGCTTTAGTGATGATGTCACAAGCAGTGATGGTGATGTCATAACAGAGCTATAGTGACGTCACAGTGGTGACATCACAGATTTGATTGAGTTTGATGGCTGAAACTTCCCATTTTTTGAGGATTTCTCTGTCTTTTTCTGTGATTTTCTCCCACTCAACAATGAGAGAATGCCTTAAAAAATAGTGCCGTCAGTAGAATAGGTTGTAGTTAAATGAAAATCTGAATTTTGTGAAATTTGGTATTATAGTTTCTTTGCCGTCCTACTTCTCCCAATCTAGTGTCAAAATCTCAAGATTTTGCATGGAACGACCCATGACCCATGCTCACACATGGGTCCCAGGGCTATTCCTGGGCACACTTGTATGCCTTCAGGATGATGGATGCCTCAAGACCAAGATATACCGGAAGAAGACCCATACAGGCCAATATCTGCAGTTTGATTCCAACCACCATCTTAGCCATAAGAGATCTGTTGTTAACACCCTCTTGTACCTCAAGGGTCTATTGGGCCCTCTTCTATTTATTATATACGTAAATGACATGGCCAACGCTTCTGATATTTTTTATCCTATAACCTACGCAGACGACACCACATTAATCACAACAATGAAAGTGATAAAACTGATTGATCCAATCAAAAATTCAAATGAACTCATCAGCAATGAATTAATGAAGGTCAGCAGCTGGCTAGAGATAAACAAATTATCATTAAATTGTAAAAAAAACTAAAGCAATGCTATTCCGAACACACCAGCGTAAAATCGATACCCCAAAAATAAAAATAAATGGCCAGGATATCGAATTTGTTAAAACTTTCAACTTTTTGGGAATTACACTGGATGAAAATCTCAGCTGGAGAGCACATTCTGATTACCTAACAAAGAAGATATCAAAAACAATAGGTATCTTAAATAGACTTAAAAACTTTCCACCACTTCAAGCCATGCTTTGTATATATAACTCTGATTCTGTCACATCTCAACTATGGTGTCTTTCTTTGGGGTATGAGACATAGGCAATTAGAAATCCTACAGAAAAAGGCAGTTCGCATACTTAGCAGGAGCAGATATAATGCACATACTAGTGTAATTTTTAAGAGTTTGGGAATACTTAAATTTAGAGACATATGCACTAGGGATGTACCGAACTTTTGATCGGTGTTCGGTTTGGCCTATTTCGGTAGCCCTTTGCTCGGTTCGGATGCTCGGCCGCTTATTAAGCCGAGCACTAATCCAGGCACACCCCCTTCTTGTAGCGCCACCATACGGTCATTATTGGATAAAATCACGCTTGAGTGACTCCACCTGCTCACAGCTGCTATTGCATAGTGCCAGCATATCTTTGTAAAATGAACACACAATTTTAACCAAATAAACAGCTAAATTATTTTCAAAACTACAGACGTAGGGCTAATTGGCCAAGGAATTAAGGCTATGACATACAGTAATTAGTTTTTTCACTATCATTTGCAAATTATGTTATACTTACAATTTATCTGATATGGCCTATGTGTGTACAATGTATATATATTATTTGCTCTACTGTTGAAGTTACACAAAGATACCAATGTATTTATCTTCTTTTTAAAACGATTCATAAATGAAAACCAAAATCAAAGAGAAAGAACTGCTGTCAAGAAAGAGAAAGCCTGCAAGACCACAATGACCAGCATGAGAAGAGAAACTGATCGATTCACAATTGGCCTACGAAAAATTAAATTTCATAAGACTATAATCTTAATCATTTATTACATTTTAGCATGCATGCAGGTCCACTTATTGCACTTTATTGCACTTCTTTAGCCTATGATATAATTAATGCCTGCTAAAATGAGTAACATCTCAATGACAATCTCAAGTCTAAAGCGAAACCAAAAAGATAACTGATATCAGATCAGGAGTTGCTAGGAAGGGGGGCAGGGCTGGTTACCACTGACCTTCCCTGCAAGGCCACACCCGGTGCCCTGATTGTCCCCCAAGAGTTGTCCTGGGTGTGGGAGGGGGGGGGGGTATAATAAGTGCAAGTATGCTAGTAGCTTTTGGAATTGATACCTTATAATGCTAAATTATAATCAACCACACAAAACTTCGTATCTTACAGAACACAGAGGGTCGTCTTATGTAACAATAAATTATTCTTTAGTAATATCAAGATTAATTTCAAAATATTTATAAATATATATATATATATCGTTTTATTGACATTTTCTATATCAAATAGATACATTTGTCATTAGAAAACAGTGAAATCGAAAACTACTCTACATCTACACACAATACAAGAAAATCCAATAGAATTCTTAAGTACCGTAATATGGGGTGAATTGGGACAGAATTGGCCCTTTTTCTGTGATAGCATGGGCAGAAATCAACTCAGAATTCGAAATATGGTGTCAAATTGTGTCCCAGCAGAAGATCTAACTTTCTGTTGGAGCTTGAAATGATATTTTAAATTGACAAGGCTGAGGGCCCAAAAAATCACATTGCAAATTCACCCCACAGTTTGGGGTGAATCGGGACAAGCCATTATTTCCACAATCAATACTTCCTAGCTTCTTTAAGTGATTATATCTTGTGACTAAACATTAGAAAACATCTTCAAAATGCAAAATATGTATTTTGAAGAAAATCTGAAATCAATTCTAGTGATAATATGCTGATTTCAAAAAAATTGATTAATAATAGAAAACTATCAAAAACTGTAGTTATCTGCTAATTTTGCCAGTGATTAAAAATTATGGACTAAATCCTTAATGCATGATGCCAAGTTCAATAAAATTTATCAAGAAGCCATGCTTGTACAATCAAATGAAAATTGGTTGGGTATATTTTGATTACTCCCGAAACTTTGCCATTGACCTGGATCTGAACCCATGACCAGACATACATAATCCAATATCTAGTCAACTATTCTGGTCCCCTGAAACCATTTTAAATTTTAAAAAAGTTTACTACGAGTTTGATGGCTGTGGTATTTATACTTTTTATTGTACTTGCAAAGTTTTGACCAGCTTGTATTTATTCAATTTCTGCAGGGCCATGTTAAAAGTGCTCCAGGTCCTCACTGCTTGCAGTCAGAGGGATAAAATTCTACCACAATATACGCTGGTTTATTTCCTATAAATGTGCGAAAAATCAAAATCCTGAGACCAGTAGAAGATATGGTTTTTGGAGGAAATAGAATTCTTTCCTGTTCTGTCCCGATTCACCCCAGTGTCCCGATTCACCCCATTTTACGGTACATCAGTTTACAGTTAATTAAATATCAAATATCGGTCCCAGTTCTAATTGTTGAAGTATAAAAGTCAGTAAAATGCAAGTAAATTCAAATTATAAATTGTTCATGTATTGAGAGTTTATCCAAGATCGAGAATGTTTAACAAGCTGGTCAAAACCATATTACGGTACTTAAGAATTCTATTGGATTTTCTTGTATTGTGTGTAGATGTAGAGTAGTTTTCGATTTCACTGTTTTCTAATGACAAATGTATCTATTTGATATAGAAAATGTCAATAAAACGATATATATATATATATTTATAAATATTTTGAAATTAATCTTGATATTACTAAAGAATAATTTATTGTTACATAAGACGACCCTCTGTGTTCTGTAAGATACGAAGTTTTGTGTGGTTGATTATAATTTAGCATTATAAGGTATCAATTCCAAAAGCTACTAGCATACTTGCACTTATTATACCCCCCCCCCCCCTCCCATACCCAGGACAACTCTTGGGGGACAATCAGGGCACCGGGTGTGGCCTTGCAGGGAAGGTCAGTGGTAACCAGCCCTGCCCCCCTTCCTAGCAACTCCTGATCTGATATCAGTTATCTTTTTGGTTTCGCTTTAGACTTGAGATTGTCATTGAGATGTTACTCATTTTAGCAGGCATTAATTATATCATAGGCTAAAGAAGTGCAATAAAGTGCAATAAGTGGACCTGCATGCATGCTAAAATGTAATAAATGATTAAGATTATAGTCTTATGAAATTTAATTTTTCGTAGGCCAATTGTGAATCGATCAGTTTCTCTTCTCATGCTGGTCATTGTGGTCTTGCAGGCTTTCTCTTTCTTGACAGCAGTTCTTTCTCTTTGATTTTGGTTTTCATTTATGAATCGTTTTAAAAAGAAGATAAATACATTGGTATCTTTGTGTAACTTCAACAGTAGAGCAAATAATATATATACATTGTACACACATAGGCCATATCAGATAAATTGTAAGTATAACATAATTTGCAAATGATAGTGAAAAAACTAATTACTGTATGTCATAGCCTTAATTCCTTGGCCAATTAGCCCTACGTCTGTAGTTTTGAAAATAATTTAGCTGTTTATTTGGTTAAAATTGTGTGTTCATTTTACAAAGATATGCTGGCACTATGCAATAGCAGCTGTGAGCAGGTGGAGTCACTCAAGCGTGATTTTATCCAATAATGACCGTATGGTGGCGCTACAAGAAGGGGGTGTGCCTGGATTAGTGCTCAGCTTAATAAGCGGCCGAGCATCCGAACCGAGCAAAGGGCTACCGAAATAGGCCGAACCGAACACCGATCAAAAGTTCGGTACATCCCTAGTGCATATGTCTCTAAATTTAAGTATTCCCAAACTCTTAAAAATTACACTAGTATGTGCATTATATCTGCTCCTGCTAAGTATGCGAACTGCCTTTTTCTGTAGGATTTCTAATTGCCTATGTCTCATACCCCAAAGAAAGACACCATAGTTGAGATGTGATAGAATCAGAGTTATATATACAAAGCATGGCTTGAAGTGGTGGAAAGTTTTTAAGTCTATTTAAGATACCTATTGTTTTTGATATCTTCTTTGTTAGGTAATCAGAATGTGCTCTCCAGCTGAGATTTTCATCCAGTGTAATTCCCAAAAAGTTGAAAGTTTTAACAAATTCGATATCCTGGCCATTTATTTTTATTTTTGGGGTATCGATTTTACGCTGGTGTGTTCGGAATAGCATTGCTTTAGTTTTTTAATGGAGGTGTTTACACACCGCCATTTATGTAGTTGGTGAGAAGGGGGGGGGGTAAGAGAGTGGGTAAGAGAGTGTAAGACTGTAAGATTTAGGCGGGAAATTTGAAATTGGAGAAGAAAATCTGAAATTACTCTTTGCATGTTTCAAATTATTTACTAATTGTTAAATTGCCCGAAACTAGAGATACAGGGCTAATATTGCAGGTTACTGGTATTGACCTAAGATAATTCTAAGTACTCCTTTCATCAGTTTTTTGTTTGCAGTTTTTTTTTGGTCTTACAGTCCACCATTTTGAAAATAATGTGTATTGTGTTTAGTGTATGCAAATGAGCTGTCCACCATTTTGAAAATTATGTGTATTGTGTTTTGTGTATGCAAATGAGCTGACCTGGAACTATGTCATGGTGACATTAGGATGTGTATTGGTCAGTTTTCTGACCTGGAAATTGATGTCAACATAATACTAGGTCACAAGAGATGAGATTTCAATAGTTTTATAAATCTCCAACTATTTTAGTCAGATATATATATGGATGGGTAAATAGATAGATAAATAGATAGATAGATAGATAGAATCTGATAGATAGATAGATAGATAGATAGATAGATAGGGGACTTTTTAAAAGGGTGTATGAGATAGATCTGATTGCATTAATTTGAAGGATAGATTATATAGATCAAATAGATAGATTACTCAGATTAGTTATATTACGCAGTTTTATCAAAAGGGTTTGGTAAGCAGAGTAATAGATTGCAATTTGGTACTTCAAACCATTTGTGACATGATCAAAAATGTCTGGGAGATGGGGGTAGGGTAGGTCGGTAGGGTTAGCTCAGTTGTAGCACACTGTGGTTGTCAATCACAGCCTGGTTCACTGGTCCTTGGACTCCAGGGTCTGATTGACGCTCTCACCGGGTCAACTAGGACAGCAGTTTCAATCATCCTTCGCCCCATTGCTATGTCCTCCTAATTAGCTTACAAAATGCATAAATACTGGACATATAGCCCCAATCATCTATCCATCTTTCTATAATATTCATGCCTATCCGATATGAGATTTCACTTCATTTCAGCTGTCAGAGCTATTTTTGAATTCTGGATTTATAGATTTATTGATGCAGTTGTAATTTTAACTTTTATCGTAACCATTACTGGTCATGTTCTGCATGGGGTTCAAGAAATTTCTGGTGAGCCTTCCACAAGATAGAGCTCAGGGCAGCCGCAGAGCAGTGCCCATGGGCTGAGATTAAGGGAACATTACCAAAGGTTCCCATGCCATCGGCATTCTCAAGTTTTGGTGACCGCCGTGTGATGATGAGTGATGAGAAGACTGTGAGTCTGGCGCATACCCTATTAATATCAGGGTCTTTGAGTTGCCCCAGCATAGAATACTGGATACAACCCGCCTCCGTTTAATGTCCCATGGGCTCGGACTGAAGTGAGTTCCCGGGGTGAGATTTGAACCCACTCCCTCAGCGCCAGTGGTAGCCAGACAAGCGCTCTTAACCATTTGGTCAATTTGGCAGTCCACAAGTTAGCTGGCAGTGGTAGGAAGATTGACATATAGTCTGGGGGCCAAAGACCAAAACTGATGGTTTCGTGTGCACCAAGAGAGGAATGAACAATCTATACATCGTTGGAATCGCCAGGTTCCGTAGATTATGGAATGGGGGGATGCAGTAAAATCGCTAGGTGCAGTTTTTTGTAAATCGGTTACCATGGCAACCAAGTCATAATTGCAAAATACATAACTTTGCAAACTTTATCAAGATTTTCAGTGACTTTGCTTTTAGTCAGGTGAAATGTAACTTCATTTTTGTATTTCCACTAAATGTGGCTTTATTTGAGTGTTTTGAATTTTTTGGTCACATGACCCTCAGAGGGGGGTTCCAGGGCTAAAGATACAAAATTCAATTTTTTATTCAAATTTTCACACAGAAGTTGTTATAACTCAGGATATATTAATGGTAGAGACTTGCTTATGGTGTTGTTGGAAAGCAATTTTTATCTGCTTGAAATATGTATTTGTTTTGTTTTGGTATCCATGGCAACCAGACGTCAGAACAATGATATTTGGTTAAAGTACCATTTCTTTGGATTGATGAAAGACTCAATTTTCAGCAACATAGACCTAGCAAACATGCTTGATAGGTTTACTAGTAACATGATATGAGGTGAAATGTATTAAGTTGGTCATGTGACTAATGATCACATGCCTATATAAGGTGATAACCGCAAAAAAGTGGGAACTTAAGGCATTTTGTATGATAGCACTGACCTTTTCGCAGTACTATTTGTGTTATAATTCAGGATATATTGACACTACAGACATGTCAATGGCATTGTTGGAGAGCAAATTCAATTAGCTAGAATTTTGTGTTTCATTTGTATTGGTAACCATGGTGATCAGTCACCCCAGCAACGACATTTGAATACTGTGGCGTTTAGCTGAATTTAAGGAACATATTACGACAGGCTTCAAGATCTTAGTCAGGAGTTACTGCCACGAGTGTGAAAAAATTCTTGAGGCCACAAAAACGTATCACAGATTCTAAAATATATTTTATCTTGTGTAAAAAATTGTGCTCTTTCTCATGGTGACCTTTTTAAGTGTCTTTATAGGGGTGTCCAAGTCGCTATCTCACAATTTAAGTGGAAAAACGTGCGAAAAATGCTAATTTTTTGTGACACATTTTTCAGACATCAAAGTTTGACTGTCTCTTTCTTGATGGAAATCAAGGATTCATGATAATTGAGGGTACCATGGCATTCCCTATTGTCTAAAGTTTAATATGACACCCAGTTTTAATAATTTGTCTCAATATATGCTGCTCTGTGAACAGGATATCGAAACAGAGTCTGGTGACAAAAGTAAAAACAATTTATAAAAATGAAGTGAAGTTCCTATTTGATTTTTTTTTTTCAACGTCACCTGAGATATTTATAAACATGAATTACATATCAATATGTTCAGCAGGACTAGACGAAGGCAAATGACTACATAAAAATGTCCTTGCTTTGCATAATTAGGTTCACACATACAAAACATGGAGCTGCTGCTTTTCACTTCTAGGTGTGTGAAAAAATTATGTCATTTTTCTAAATAACTTGCATTTCGTCAATTTTTGTCATGCAGGTCTAAAAGTCAAACTCGTTATGCCCAGATAGTTATATTTAAACGAGTTTGTGTTAGTTTTTCGATATCTGCCTCCATAAAAAAATGCAAGTTATTTAGAATTTTATTTCTGAAAGCCGAGATTCCTTAGTTCGGGTTAAACTTATCGGAAATATAGGTTGTTGGTACTCAAATTGAAGCTTATTTTCTGCTGAGAATGATGGTGCAAAAATTATGCTTGTGAAGTGAAAATTAAGCGAAATATAAGAAACCGCGACTTACCACCACAAAATTTTTGTCATTTCAACAAAAAATGTTTACCCATGTAGTCATCATAGTTTTTGACGGACCATCATAGAATTCAAGTATGTTAATTAGTGATATTAGAGCAGCTTTATTACTGAACCTTAGAACTACAGAAAAATTTATAAAATTTTGGGGGTACCTTGACGCCCCACTAAGGGGGGCTTTACAAATAGGGGTATAACTTCCAAAATAAAAGAGTGGGTGCATTTTTTTCTTCAAAATTGAATTCCTGACAAAATTTTACATAAGATAGGCTGAAATTGGAATAAATGTTGTGTAGGCTAGAAAGTTGTGAGTTTGGCAGTAATTCCTGACCAAGATCTTAAAGCCTGTCTTACATCTTCACTGGCATGAACATGGCAAACACATTCTTGGACTTACTCAACCTTAGTAGGTGGTTAAATGTACAATGATAGTCATGTGACTCGTGGTCATATGACATATGATAAGGTGATAATCATGTAAAAAGCTGAAATTTAATGCATTTCATATATATGCTTGCGACCTATTCCACAGTACTATTTGTGTCATAAGTTAGGATGTTTTGATGCTACAAATATGTTTGTGGTGTCATTAGAGAGAGAATTAAATCAGTAAGGATACTGTGCTTGTTTTGGTATCCATAGTAACCAGTCACTACAGAAACAATATTTGAATATTGTAACATTTGATTTGTTGTAATAAGGCTCTTTTTACAGTGATAATTGCCAACAAACATTTACTTGGACTTACCCTGTGTGAACTGAATTTCCAAAAAAACAATTCTGCAAGGAAGAAAGCACATTTTTGGTTAAAGCAGGCCAGTAACCAGGGGGCGTGGAGGGTATGTACACATACCTCCTCCCCCTACCCACAGCCTTACCTCCCCCTTTAACCCATAATGATATTATATGGGATAGAATAAGTCCCGCTACTGTCATTCTGCTGTGAGGTGAGGTTGGTTGCAGAGATCAGACTTACTTCTGATACTCAACTTAGCAACCCCACACACTAAATCATCCTGTGAGCCACAGGCATAGTTAGAAACCGGTTAAGGGGGGTTTTTGTTCAAGATGACATTGGTGAGGCCCAAAGGGCCGAAGCCTAATCGGTGAGGGTTTGGGGGCCGCTTTAGGCCCCCAGAAGCAACGGATTTTGTTTATGGATATTGATTCTGAGCAGTTTCAAGGTTATATTACTTTCATGGAAGGCTGGTATATCATGCTAAAATGCTTGGTTTTTTTAGAATTTTCTGTGAATTAACATTATACAAACTGCGCCAAGGTCAGGATACGACAAAAATTTTACATGTAGAAGGATTATCAAAAGTGTCCAATAATGCTTTTAATTTTATTTTTTATTTGGTTTAGAATAAGTGTCAAGTCACTCAGGATTGGAAACTCTAATCGTTGGGATTTTGCATAATTTGAAGACAGTACTGGTGATTCCTGAATTTCCTGTACTGATTACATCAGTCCCTTAATATTAAATACACGACATTGTGGAATAGGCAAGGAAGCCATTTTTTGGAATCTAAATCCATTGATTTAAAAACTTTATCATAGACTTCTGGGTTTAAAATGACCAAAATTTTCCAGTTGTCAGACATGCTACCTAATCATGGTTTGTATTTTGGTAAAGTGTTAGAATAGAAAAATAGCCTTCTACATGTAAAGAAGAATTTACAGGCTCCGCAAGACCTAATTTTCCATTATATTTACATGGAAACATACCGATAGAAAACTCCAGTGCTTTATAGTTTTAATTGACAAATTAGAGTTGTTCCAGGGTTCACCTCGTAAAACACACAATTATACAAAAAATTGCCACAGAGGAAATTATGTTATGAATAGGTTTGATCTAGAGGAATGAATCAGAGAAATTTTTGTATAATCCACGGTCAATGTCCTCTAAATATCAGTCTGACGGCAAGGAAAACCTTGGAACAAACATTTGTGATGAAAAGTAAAATTTTTTTTTGTCAAATTTACATGTGAGGACTTATCTTTAAAAGTCTGGTAAAGGTGACTTTAGTTTTTGGCCAAAGGCGCAGTGTTCTGACCCCCATATCTCCCCCTTGGTTTCACCCTGCAGTGTCAGCTAGGGCCAGGACTTAGCTGAAATTGCAATTGTCTTCATGACACGGTAATTTCCTTGACAGAAGATCCTAGCTTTCGTTTTAGTGAAACAAGGGGCCGAGGAGGTATATTTTTTTTCATTATTTGGCATGTAGACGAATTTGTGAAACTGTAAAAACGAACATATGCACGACCAGGACAATTGTGTACATGTCAAATACTGCTTTTCACAAATTTGTGTATGTGTGATTACGAACATTGCAATCAGAAAATTGGCCAAAACCTACTCTAAACCTAATTTTAACTCTAAACCCTAATGATAGGCCCTATAGCAATTCCATGAATGTTAGTACTAGCAGATCACGAATGAATAATAAAGCACATTCACAAGTGTTAGTTATTACATGTACACGAGCACATGTGCTCGTTTTTTCATGTCCACAAATTCGTACATGCTGGTTTTTACTCCCCCACGAATTCGTGAACATGCCAAATAGTGAAAATTATATACATGGGCCGAGTTCACCAACATAGTTCTAACAGTTAGACCTGGTCTTAACTGTTTTAAACCTGGTTTAACTAAGTCCCTTTCACCTACTGTGTTTTTTTCTTTAGACTCGCCAAGGATCATTGATTCTCAAACATTGTTCATATAACTCTCAGTTATGCACTGCAATGTGGGCCTAAACATCAACATTTCTGGGGGCTGCCCATAAAACAATTTGCAGAAGTCCGAAAATAAGACAAAATATATGCACAGGACTCAGCTGGAATTGCCAGAACTATTTCCAAAAACGGAGAAATTCACATGCACCATATGCCACGTAAATTCGGAAAAAGCTGGGATATGTTAAATAAAAGGGATATTTAGCTTTTTATGGAGATAGATAGATCAATAGATGGATAGATTGATAGGCTGGTTGATAGGCTGTTTGATGGTTTATGGAGTTAATTTCTTTCCCCCTAAATTTGCTGGACATTTTTTAATCTTAAAAAGTACCAGCCCTCCCCGAGTCTACGTATCTTGCAATATTCCCTGGCTTGTTTAGGCAATTGAGATATTGTGTATGTAGCAGTTGTACTGTTCAGATACTATGTGCAAACTTTCACCAAACTTTTATTCTTTGATGCTGCTCTGCTTGACTGATTGGCTTAGCCAAACCAGGTCTTAGCTTAGACCTGGCTCTTCTCTTGAGCCCAGGTTTGTGAAATCGGGTCTAGGACTGTTCTTTCTTTTGAAGCATTTTATTGTGACTTTGCTATTTAAGATGTTGCCATGTTGAAGTTCTTTAGGAATTTATACAAATGATTTGCAGTACTATTTTACACCCTCTAGAATGCTCAGAGTGCATTTCAGAGCTTCTGAAATCCGGTTGGCTTCTGGAGTCTACTGTCACACAGTGCTTCAGCTGCCACAAAGGCTGGCCTTGCAGGCCTCAATTCATCCTAAATTACCTTCTGCACACCCTTACCCCAAATTCTAAAGCTGTCAGGAATAAGGATAAAATGCATTTCAAATTTGCCGTGTTGAAATATTTGAAAAAAGAATTGATTTAACTCAGTCGATACCTACACTATAAGACGATTTCTCCTTATGCTATGCTTTAGTAAGTCCAAGTAAATGTTTGCTTGGTCTCAAATGTTACAATATTCAAATATTGTTTCCATAGTGACTGGTTACCATGGCTACCAAAGCAAACACAGTATTCTAACTGATTTAATTCTCTCTCTAATGACACCACAAACATATTGGTAGCATCAAAACATCCTAACTTATGACACAAATAGTACTGTGAAATACGTCGCAAGCATATATATGAAATGCATTAAATTTCCATGATTATCGTCGCAAGCATATATATGAAATGCATTAAATTTCCATGATTATCACCTTATCATATGTCATGAGACCACAAGTCACATGACTGTCATTGTACATTTAATCACCTACTAAGGTTGAGTAAGTCCAAGAATGTGTTTGCCATGTTTGTGCCAGTGAAGATGTAATGTTCCTTAAATTCAGCTAAACGTCACAATATTCAAATGTCGTTGCTGGGGTGACTGGTCACCATGGATACCAATCCAGATGAAACACAAAATTCTAGCTAATTGAATTTGCTCTCCGACAATGCCATGGACACGTCTGTAGTGTTAATATATCCTGAATTATAACATAAATAGTACTGCGAAAAGGGTCAGCAGTATCATACAAAATGCCTTAAGTTCCCACTTTTTTGTGTTTATCACCTTATATAGGCATGTGATCATTAGTCACATGACCAACTCAATACATTTCACCTCATATCATGTTTCGAGTAAGCCTATCAAGCATGCTTGCTAGGTCTATTTTGTTGAAAATTGAGTCTTTCGTCAATCCAAAGAAATGGTACTTTAACCAAATATCATTGTTCTGACGTCTGGTTGCCATGGATACCAAAACAAAACAAATACATATTTCAAGCAGATAAAAATTGCTTTCCAACAACACCATAAGCAAGTCTCTACCATTAATATATCCTGAGTTATAACAACTTCTGTGTGAAAATTTGAATAAAAAATTGAATTTTGTATCTTTAGCCCTGGAACCCCCCTCTGAGGGTCATGTGACCAAAAAATTCAAAACACTCAAATAAAGCCACATTTAGTGGAAATACAAAAGTGAAGTTAAATTTCACCTGACTAAAACCAAAGTCACTGAAAATCTTGATAAAGTTTGCAAAGTTATGTATTTTGCAATTATGACTTGGTTGCCATGGCAACCGATTTACAAAAAACTGCACCTAGCGATTTTACTGCATCCCCCTATTCCATAATCTACGGAACCTGGCGATTCCAACGATGTATAGATTGTCCATTCCTCTCTTTGTGCACACGAAACCATTAAATAAAGCACTTTTTGCTACTTGGCCCCCAGACTAATATGTATAGAGCAGCATATTAGTGAGTAAGTCAATTTAGAATATTTTCAGTGGAATTTCAAGATCAAAATCCCAAATGTGTTTCATTCAAATGAGATGTTAAATTGGTGTCCCTTTTGATAATTTTAAAATGGGATAAATGTGCAACATGTAGAGAACTCGTGTTCTATCTGCCATCTCATCGATCAATCACTGTGAGCAACTACTGCTCTGAAAGGGCAGCACTCATGTATATCTATCTATCTATTAGCTATCTATCTGTATATCTCTATAAACATAATGCTGGATGTCTAATAGGGTGTGGCTGGTGCCCCAAGGTTGTCGGATCAAGCTGTACCTTTTTCAGGTCCTGTGTTTTGGTCAACATAACATTTCTGGAAAGTTTTATGAAAATCAAAAGATGCTTACCTTGAGCACAATGCAGTTATAGTTTTCTGGCTTTTGTTCATTAATGCTAACCGCGGTATCCTATAACTTTGTCAATATCAGTCACACAGTGATAAAACTTGCATGGCTGAATTTGTCTCAATTAGAGCCTCATTTTGAGTACCAACATTAATGGTCTCAGACAATTTTAAGCTGTATATACAATTATAAATTCTGTTCTTGTCGGGAAAATTCTGTTCTTGTCGGGAAAATACTGCAAATGGATAGAAAATATTTTTAAAATGTTGCTAATCATAATACTTATCAACCACAAGGGCAAGGTCAATATCTTTATCAATCAAAGAAATTTTGATAATATTTGGATTTGTTAAATAAAGTTACATTTAAGTTGTGTATAATCTCCTTGAATAATTCCGAATTTTCATGTTACTCCCATGGCATAACACATTTCAGGGTGCAAAGAATTTGTGATATTCAATCAAATACCTTATTCTTGCGCAAAGTGGCATGCATTCATACAAATAAAGTAACAGATAGATAAAAGATAGATTTACTTCAGAATAAAACAATAACCAATCATGGATTAGATGGTAACAGGTTATAGGAAGGTGAGAAATTAATGTATCCAACAATTCTGTAGGGCAGAGGGGGTTAGCTGCGTTGTCAGCACTCAAGAGTTTCCAATAGCCGGATCTTGGGTTTGATTCCAGCTATTGAAGGATCACCTACTGTAGTCCTATTGTTGGAATAAAGTTTCAAGCATTCTTAACCTCATTGCTTGTTCCATTGTCATCATAATTAGTCTACCAATTACAAGCTTATTAAGCGAAATCATCTATCAGTCTTCCCTCATGGGAATCTAGTACACTGTCAGACACACCCTTTGATACATTGCATGACTATGAGGTCATCAACTCATCAGGATCAGTAATGCTTCTTGCTAGCCATGTCTCATTGAAATTTAATAATATTACTTTCACATTTTGACCTTTACAACAGAATTACCTGCACTTTGACGGAGTACGGACAATCACCGCTTCATTAATGCATATGACTGACTATATAGGCCAACAGAAGTAAATTTCTTTTCATGAACTAAAGAAATCAGATTCCTAAAGCTATCCCCAGAGGTATGATGCATATACATGTAACAAGCAGCAACAAATAACAATTCATCCTATTCCAGAACGAGACATCGGAAATTCTTCTTACAGCATTAGGCAAGGTAACCTAACAGTATGCAGTAGTATATTGAGAAGTCTTTACTCATGTTTGACCAAATAACTACATCACAATAGTCATTATAATAGTCAGAGCAGTCTAAGTTTAATAATTATACTTTGATAGTGCACCAAAGTCTCCCAAATAAAAGAAAGAAATCAAAAATGTTTTATCTGCAACTTTCAGCGTGTAATTTCTGATCAATCACATTTTACCAAAGCATGTAATCATTTAAATTAATGATACAATTGACACATACCTAAAATAATTAACTGAATCCAATCAACACTTTTTCATTACTAATTAATGCCTATTACTACATGAAATATTCTAAGTGACTCAGATTTTCGTCATATCCGGTTGGCAAGAAAAAAATTTAATCTGAACCACTTATATTCATATTAATACATGGATGAAATCATCCAAAAACCATCGAAGTTGGTATTCAAAATGTAGTTCTAAATGAGACCTATCCAGTGACACAAGTTATGTGATTGTAAAATGAAAATTGACAAAGTTATACAAAACCGCGATTTCCGTTTTTAGCATAATGCCAGTAAACTTCAACTGCATTGTGCTCAAGGTAAAAGTTTATTAAATCTCATGAAACTTCACAGACATGTCCTTTGGGTCAAACCACAGTACCATGAAAAGGTACAGGGAGCTCCTCCAATTTTTTCTAATTTGAGGGGCACCAGCCACACCCTAATGTCTAATCTATATGCAAATAAATATATATATCTATAAATCTATTGGAGTAGTCATAGCAGTGCAGGATGAATGATCTGCTGGATTCATGGTATGCGAAATTAGTTACTACACCACCTCCATTTTGAACCCCTGGGTTCTTGTTTACAATTTAATGATAATTTGTTTATCTCTAGCCAGCTGCTGACCTTCATTAATTCATTGCTGATGAGTTCATTTGAATTTTTGATTGGATCAATCAGTTTTATCACTTTCATTGTTGTGATTAATGTTGAGTCGTCTGCATAGGTTATCGGATAAAAAATATCAGAAGCTTTGGCCATGTCATTTACGTATATGATTATGGCTTTTTTAAAACCGTGGTTTTTCTAAATAAATTTCATATTATTTTAGTACTTCTTTCAAAACGAAGCAAAATGCAAAGAGACTTGTGTGTATGTCACCCAATAGTCGCCTCTAAGGCACCAGGCGATTTACTCATGTATACATAGGCACTTGTATGACCACCCATAGTCGACCAATAGTCACTTAATTGCTCAATCTCAGTCTCACTTCCATAGTCGCCTTGTAGGTATTGAGATGATGAAAGCCCCCTCTTCTGTGTGTTGGTCATTGTTTCACATTGTTTTGCATTCAAACCAGACTCTATAAATACAAAATAATCCAGGTGTAACTGTATGCAACAGAACTACCAGCTTAAAAACTGTCATCAACTCTTTTTTGGGTGACTTAAGTAATTTTGTAGATTGCAGAGATTACAGTTTATAATCACCTCAGAAAAAAAGCTCTAATAGAGCTTTTCTTTATACTAATTATACAAGTAAGACTTCCCTGGCAGACTGTCAGGGTTGGACTTTTTTTTTTACTAAAGGTTGACGCTACAGTAACTGATCTTATTTATCTGTGAATATTTCATGAAAATAATGCATCAAGTCAGCTGACTTAAGTCAGCTCAAGTTGCAGCCAACAAAATCCAGCTAGCTGAAAAAGTGAGCCACAAATTCTTCAAGTGAGCCGACCAAAGGTGGCTGACTCAGTTCCGGGCTCTAAGCACAACTCGCCGTCGCAAACATGCTGATGAAACGCCGAAACAGCTATTTGCCTCACCGCAACAGCTATTTGCTTGGGCGTAATAGAGGTGCTTGGGCGATGCTAGAGCCTGCTTGGGCGATGCTAGAGCCTGCTTGGGCGATGCTAGAGCTTGCTTGGGCGATGCTACTTTAACATGGAAGCAATGGAACTTCACCGAAGCTCCTGCCAACTCGCCGACACAACTCTCTTCCTCATTGGGGGTTGCTTCGGCACTATAATTACGAGCGATTCGGCGTGGAAAACGAGTGCCTCGTCGTCCTAGGATCCATCTACGACGATGTATAACCTCTAATTGATTATATAAGGCTTCAAAAATGGCTTGAATCGCCGTAATGTGGCTTCCTGGCACCTAGACAGCTTCGCCGACACTTAACCACTGCCGTGAGAATATAGCATTACCCCTAGAATTTTTCTACAAGCTCTGACCATATAGGAGATGGCACTGTTACACCTATCGCTCTGAAACTTGCCATATGGTCTCATCTTAAGTTTATCTTGCTTCCATCAACTTTTGGTAAACTTCTGTGACAATCATTTTTTTTATTTTCTCAACTAAAAAGCTAGTTTTTCCCGCGAAATTTAAATGATTGTACATGATGACCTGCTGCTGCTCTCCTGCTGCACTGACAGCCAGAGCAAGTCAGTCTCCACAAATGTATGAAAACACTCATTTATAACCCATCTTTAGAAAACACCACAGAAGGAAGGAAGGGTGGATGGATTGATTGATTTGATAGATGGACTATATATGGATTAGATAGATGGAATGGACAGATTAGAAAGGTTAGAAGGATGGATAGATAGACAGATAGATGGATTGACTAGATTGATTGGATTGATTGGCTCGCCCTCTTTCATCAATCTCATTCAAACTTTCTGTACTTGCTCATCAGATATTTTACATTCGACCAATCAATTTTGGTGCCCTTCTGTGATGGAAATTGTAATAAAGAAACCAAATAAACTGGCTTTTTCGGGTCCAGGGTCAATCACGCCACCAGTATATTTATAAATCACGCAAGACACAGTGGCTCAGTACATAAAGTGGTTGTCCCAAAACACCTTTCGGCAGGTTGGAGGGCCCAGGTTCGAATCTCGGCTGGGACAATATTTTAGAATTTCTTCAAATTTGTCATTTGATGACTGTTACATCGGAAGATAGATACATATGTAGATAGATCTATAAATTAAGAGATAGATAGATCTAGAAAGATACACAGATGGATTGCCAAGCAGATATGTAGATAGACATCTATTGATTGATTCAATCAGACTAATTAATAGTCACATAAATAGATTTAAAGCCAAAGTTGTACTGTTCATTGGTCATGCAGTGGGTTGGCACTCCAAAGTCATCAGTGACAGATTATTCAGGCCTGCGCTGCTTAAAGTGCTTGCACATTATTAAAAACTTCCCATTAGGGAAGTTCTTTTTGATATTGTTGTTCTTTATTAAGAATTTACCATTACATGGTAAATTCTTATTGTTTTTGGTATTAGCTCTGCTACGAGAGTAGCACAGCTTTTGTTGGTCCTGGCTTCCCCAGATAGGTGTCCCGTGGTGAAAGGAATAATTGTCCTCCAGTAACCAGTGTCCTGGGACACTTTAAACTAAGGAATGAGTGTCCAGTGGACATACATTCCTTGGTTTATAATGTCCTCTCTGGGTTCAAATGTCCTGGACATTTTTTGCATGGACCAGTAATGATTGTTCAGGACATTTGAACCTGGATTCAAATGTCCAGGACATTTATACCTGGTGTCAGATGTCCAGGTGGACATTATAAACTAGTATTCATTGCCCAGGTCATCTGATCCTAGATCTAGCTGTCCTGGTCATCTGATCCTGGATCTATTCGTCCAGGACATTTTATCCTGGTTCCATTTGTCCAGGACAGATCATCCCAGGTCCATTTGTCCCAGACATCTTATACTAGTTCTATTTGTCCTGGACATTTCTACCTAGGACATTCAAAACTGTCCACCCTGTATTTATGACCGTAGCTATTAATAGAAGTGATGTACTGTAATCAAAAGACCAAGCTTGGGATCACCAACTTGGGCAGCCTTCCCCCATAGCATAGTGGTCTAGTGATCAGACTTCAATTCAGAACGTTGCAAGTTCAAGTCCCGCCTGCGACTATTTTTATGTAATTGATATGTAAATGATTATGGTCATGCTACAATGAATATTTGGGTTGCTAATCTTGGATTTCAGTCTGAGTCTTAGTTCCAGTCATTATTGACTTGGCATGCGATGGATCTTCTCCATGTCATACAATATCTGTCTACAAAGACATACCCTGAAGGGTTGTCACTGAATGTGAAAATAAACATTAGGAGAGCATGCTTTAATAATTACAAGGTATGAATATGTTGTATTTATTTGTCAGATATTCATAAAGTTGAAATGTGGCGATGAATGCAAAAATACTTATCACTTCAAATAACTAGCTGGATATGGATGGCTCCACCCTGGACATCAACTTTTCGATAATCATATAATTATGTTTTTTTGGAGGGCCTTACTGGTGATTAATGACTGGACATTAATCCCTAAAGTGGACAATGATAACTAAGGAACAAATGTCCACTGGCCATTGTCAAGGCCTACCAGTTATCGGAAAAAAGGTTCTGTAAATGATTTATTTTACAAGAATAATTTGCTCAGCAGGGGCGGACTGGCCTATGTGGCAGAGTGGCAGCTGCCACGGGCCCAACCACTCAGGTTGGCCCATGCAAGGTGCCAAAAAATTTAAAATCAAGAAAAGAGTAAAAAATGGCCATCTTTGTGACCAAGTTTGTGACCGTGTGATTCAATGAAACTTTTAGATAAGGCCCCATGTGAGAGGGCCCTATGTAGAAATGGGCCCTTCCACCTTTGCATAAATCGAGTTGTACCACAAATAGGAATGTGGGGGCCCTTCGACTTATTTTGCCACGGGCCCAAAATGTCGCCAGTCCGCCCCTGTTGCTCAGGACTTGTAAAACTGGAAAGTAATGTCCGGGACATGTAAAACCAGGAAATATTGGTCCTATGAAGGACCTGTGTTACCAGGATATAGCGTCCTGGACATCCATAGCTAGGATATTTTGGCCAGGACCAGCAAAACTAGGAATATTTGTCCAGCAAAGGACATTTTGTTATATCCAGAACCAGGATAAAGTGTCCAGGACTACAAACACCAGGAATATTTGTCCTTCATTGGACAATTATTACTGGTATATTTTGTCCAGGACTGCTTAACCTAGGATATAATGTCCAGGACTTACATACCTAGGATATATTATCCTGGACATTTTGGTGGGACATTTGAAACCAGGACATAGAAATTATTTTCCTTTTTCCATGGGACATTAATCCCTAAGGCGGACAACCATAACTAAGGAACCAATGTCCACTGGAATTCCTAGGAAAAACTGTCCAGGGACACTCCTTTCTAGGAAATTGTGTCCAGAGGACAGTCTTTCCTGGGAAAATGTGTCCAAAGGACACTCTGTACTGGGACACTCAACTACCACAACGTGTCTCCACTTTTTGCTGAGTCACTTTTGGCAGAGTGCCAGATCTGGGGACTAGTTCAAAGAATCGTCGCTAGGGGAGTTGATATTTAATTGGCATGAGAGGCCAGTCTGGCAAAGGGAGTTACAGATAGATATAGATAGATAGATAGATAGATAGATAGGAAAGGCGTCTCATGGAAATTTCATAAGTAGCTTCCGAGATATGAATTTTTGCAAATTGAATGTCATGAAAATTTTCTAACATTTTTCTGGAAAACAGGGAAAGAATGCTTGTAGAAAGCTGAAAATGGGTACACTTACAGATGTACGCCAGTGTACAAACTTCACCAAGTAACAAACCACTCGCGCAATCGGTCTCGGCGCTACGGACGTCCAAAAACCCGATTTTCAAGTGGCCATATCTCGGTTCCTATTTGACCTACAGCAATGTTTTACATATCACAAGAAAGCTCTGTTTGTCAGCTTTCCAATGGTGTATAGCATTATAGTCTCAGACTCGCGGCGTAGAATCGCGTCAGACATTGAAAATTTCATGTCACTTTTTGCGCCTATCAAAACGTTTTTGCCTAAAAAATCAATGAAGTTCTTTTCGGATTTCCATGAATAATTTTTTCCATATACCCTGGTTAGGCCTACATACTGTCCTCAAAGGAAATTTGCCTACATCCAATTCCTTTTCCTAGAGAATTTTTTTAAATTTCACATTTTAACTTTATTATACAGGCCTCCCAGCGCAACCTATAAAACCTATAAAAACCTATATTTAAAATTGCAGCCTATATTTTTCCCAAGATGACCTATAAAACCTATTTAAACCTATATTTTTGCTCTTTTAATACAAAACCGCGGTGCGGATGACGTTTTAAACATTGTAGGCCGACTTTCAAAGAAATGCTTGTTGACCTTATGATTCAGTTTCATGAAAATTTTTACTATGCCATTCTCTTTTCTGGAAAAGTTCTCTTTTGCTGTGACCGTTGATATTTTCCTGACAACGTGGTTGCAAAAGAGCTGAGATAATAGGCCAATATTTTTTTTGACATAATAACATTGTTTGGATCACAGACTTAAAATTCAAGATATTTAAGTGCATTTATTTTAAGTGAGTAGGCCTATGCTACAGGCTTACAAGCCTCGCACAACCTGCCAACACGCAGATTGTGCATAGGATTTGGCATTTTATGTCTGACATGACAAAAGGACTTTATACAACTTTCGAAATGACAATGTTCCTTAATTTGTTTTTAAAAATCATGATATTCGAAGACTCAATGAAAATATTGATTGTCTAAGTCATCAATTACTCATTATAGCTTCACTGACATCCAATTGGAAGAGGCATGAAGGTGTTAGGCCGCTAATGACGAAAGATTAGGTAGCTCTGCTCTTGGAGCTGACCAACCCACTGCATTATATAAACAAGTTTTCCAGATATTGGACTTCTGCCTTCAGCCCACTTCTGGGCTCTTTCATGAGTTTGGCTTGTGTAACAAACATTTTAAATTCAGACTTCAGGTTGTGGCTTCATAGTGTCCTCTTTGTGATGCATAGATTTTCATGAGAAATAGTCAAACTTCTCCATATCAGTTTGGCATGAGATTTAGCTTGCTTATTTGTAGATTCATTTTCACCACTTGTCTCTTTAAATGAAAGATGAATAAGCTAAGTCTTCTTGCATTTTATCGTGGAAAACAACCATCGAAACTATTTATTTTGAGGGATGTAGTTTCTTGAGTAAAGCTATAATTGTTTTTAGAATTTCCAAATTTAACTGAATTAATTTAGTGTACACTTACAAGGGACAAATAAGCAATGCATAGAAGGTTTCTGTGTTGTTGTCATTGATCAGCTTAATTTATGGCCTATAAAGCCTATATTTCAAAGTATTTCAGACCTATAAAAACCTATATTTTTGGAAGGGAGTAAGTAAGTGAGTAAGTAAATTTTATTTACGTCTCACCATGTATACATTGGTAAAAACATGTATAAAAATCTATTTTTAAAAAAAAACATGCCACTCCAGAAGAGTTATGAGAGACAGGATAACTGTTTAAAAACAACATATAAGAACATAGCAAAAGAAAGATTCATTATCACAGTATGAGATCATTATCACAGTACCTGGTAATTTTAAAAACATAATGATTGTTTAAATATATTAAAAACTAATTTTAAAATCATGAGTATTGGTTAAAACTTCTGATGCGGATAACTGAATTGCAAAATTTAGCTGTGGCAAGACACAAATCAGGATCACTCAAAATATAACACAGTTTATCAAAATCGGTTAAATCAGCAAAATCAGAGTTTCTAGCAGCAACATTTGTTAGAAAGTCACTCCGAGGGCCTGCATAGAGTGGACATCTGATTAACACATGTTCCTCACTCTCAATTTCATTAAGATCACACATGGGACAGAGTCTTGCATCTTCTGAGAGTCCTTCATATCTGCCAGTTTCTAAACGGATTGGAGCCACACCACATCTGAAACGGGCCAAGGCACTCCTTTCACTTGGTGACATACGTACCAAAAGGTATTTTTCAGGTTTCAACTCAGACTTAAAACACCTGTAAGTTCGCAGCTTGTTTCTACCCTGCCCATTCCTACCGGTCACTCGTTGCAGCTCACGGGTCCACTAGAGGTCTGCGCGGTCAGCACCGCACCGCGCGGGTTGCGGTGCAGTGTGCGGTGCAGTGCGGTGCGGTTTGAAAATTTGCGGTGCAGTGCGGTTGCGGTTTTGAACTTAACAAGAGCGGTGCGGTTGCAGTGCACCGCAAAGGAAATGGGTGCGGTGCGGTGCAGTTGCGGATTTTCATTAATGACACGAGAACCGCAATGGAACCGCGCTTTAAAAACTTGTGTTCATTCTTTCAGGATCAGTTGTTTGAACACTGGGTTGATTAAATTTTATTTACTTAAATTTTTTACTGTCTTTTAAATGACCATATATCTTAATTTGTTTCCAAATTAACGTATTCTATTTCTTGTACAATTTATCACAGAGATAGACCAATGTATTTATGCATGTTTATTCTTTCAATTTATTTACTCCACAAAGCAATTAAGGAGGTGGCCGCAAAAAAGTAAAATATTTAACTTGTTTCTCCCAAACCAAACAGGTCTGGTAAAATAACAAAATTTATGTGCAATTTTTTGAAAACCGAGTGTCACCCAGAGAATCTAAGCTTTGCTGAAGTGGGCCTAATAACTGTTCTGCTGTTTTTGTATTATCAATAATTATTGTGATATTACTTCCGTGTAAAAAATGTTAAGTCTATATTTCAAATTCACTTATTTTTCTCAATGGAAACAGGTTATGGCATTAAAGTAAGTTAATTGTATTCATCAAAGTGTTGATTATGATCACCCCTCCTTAATTGTTGTAGTAAGCACAAATTAATAAACCAACAAATCTATAAAGTAATCCATCAGTGTAGCCATCAATCAACCAATCAATCAGTTCATCCATCAATCATGCAATCAATCATTCCATCCGCAATCATGCAAATGTAGCAATCAATCAGTCACTCTCTCTTTATTATCTCTCCATACAATGTATTACATAGTATTATATATTATAACTATTTAATAATAGATAATCTGATAGTATATCTTGAATGCATTACTACAATGCTCACATATCAACTGAGGGTTTTACATATTGCTGAATATTGAACTAACTAACATAACCTTAGCATAATATTATATCTATAGGTATCTTCAAATTCTTCTGGAAGAATTGTAAGCCCTGCAAACTTGTCTGTTTTTATTTTAATATTTTGGTAAATCTGTGTACTTAAACTTGCCGCATCAACTTTGGACTTATAAAATTTCTCATATTCAGTTAAATTTACTAAATGTAATTTTCATTCTACATCATATTTATGTGTGTAATTAATTCACCTTTCATAGTTTTATATCTTTAGTATGCGAAAATGGTTGCGGGTAATTTGCGGTTTTTAGTGCGGTGCGGTGCAGTTGCGGTGCTACATGACCGCGGTGCAGTGTGGTGCGGTTCAGCATAGCTGCGGTGCAGTGTGGTGCGGTTCCATGTGGCTGCGGTGCAGTGCGGTTGCGGTTCTGAACTTTGCGGTGCAGTGCGGTTGCGGTTTACAAATTATGCACCGCGCAGACCTCTAGTGTCCACACATCATGGTAGTAATTTCTCAGCAAACAGTCAATGTCAGTGAGAGCCAGCTGTTGAATAGATAGAAGAGAATTCATACAGTTCACCTGAAGGGACTCGAAGAAACTGATGATGCTTTTCAAAGGTGTTCTTCTTCCCGCCACAGCATCCAAGTGGGCCCAAACGAAGATGCGATGATTCAGCCTGGTCTCTGGGAGCTGAGCTAGTCTGCACCACTGGCGAGTAATGCCAAGGTATATCCGGAGCCTATATTTTTCGGCCTATATTTTTGTGGCAAGGGGCTGGGAGGCCTGTCTTTGTGATGCATAGATTTTCATGAGAAATAGTCAAACTTCTCCATATCAGTTTGGCATGAGATTTAGCTTGCTTATTTGTAGATTCATTTTCACCACTTGTCTCTTTAAATGAAAGATGAATAAGCTAAGTCTTCTTGCATTTTATCGTGGAAAACAACCATCCAAACTATTTATTTTGAGGGATGTAGTTTCTTGAGTAAAGCTATAATTGTTTTTAGAATTTCCAAATTTAACTGAATTAATTTAGTGTACACTTACAAGGGACAAATAAGCAATGCATAGAAGGTTTCTGTGTTGTTGTCATTGATCAGCTTAATTTATGGCCTATAAAGCCTATATTTAGGGGTATTTCAGACATGCAAAAACCTATATTTTGGGAAGGGAGCCTAAATTTTTCAGCCTATATTTTTGTGGCAAGGGGCTGGGAGGCCTGTTTATATTGCTCAGCTTTGACTGATACGAATTTTATGAAATTAACACAAGCAGCTGAGTAAAATTACGACCTTCTCTGCTCTACAAGGCCATAGTCCTGATACTAATAACCTATTTTACATGTATGCTTTGATATACTCAATTACACCTACTAAGTTAATGTGTCAAATCAGTTACAACTCATATGACATGTTGCTAATTTTTTGCCCGATTTTTAAACCGACCTCGTACGAGGTGGGTTTAATCCAGTTGGTTCATGTCAAATGGAGATGGACGTCATAACGATAATACCTGCATTTTCGTATATTATCGCTCATTTTCGCTTGCATATATTCGCTTAAACAGCGCTATTCATGGAAGGAAAACGCCCAAGAGGAAGAACCAGTATATAATTGACAAAAGGAAACTTCCGCCGTAACAGTGACAAGTGATTGTGTCTTTATATCCTCGTTTTCCGTGATTTTAGACTGCAATGTTTTCTGAAGAAAATGTGTGGAAAGTTAATTTACGCTAGGCGGCGCCACCTATATTCGTTGGGCACGTTTTTCTTGAGACAGCATAATCAACTTCCTCTTTGTTGTCTGCACTTTTTTGTGCAACCTGGCTTGAAGAAAAACGAGTTTTAAGCCATGTTTTACTGCCTCAAACCACAATAAAAAGCAAAGGAAATCTCAAAAATAGGTGGTGAGTTCAATTGAACAATTGTTCAGTTATGTTGCATGTCTCATTGTCGAATGCAGACTGCCAAGTATTTCATTTTGACTTGCTGGATATTTCAATGAATTTTGCTGAAGATTCCAGTCTCAATGCAGGAGACTTTGAATTTTAGCTGCTTAGCGTACTTTTTTATGAAATAAAATGCCAAATTGCTTCCAGACTTTTAAAACTACTAAAGTTGCTTGTATCTGACTGACTTGATGTTCATTGACTTGACTTATCTAAAGACTAAAGTAGACTTATCATCATCTGTGACTTGACTTCCCATAATATTGGAAGTTGGCTGGGGTGACAAAATTAGTAGAATCAAAGTAGGCCTAAACATAATATTAGTGATTACAAAAAAAATTCAAATATATATGTTTGAAAATACTACTTAGGTTGGAATGTCACACTTTTCAAAAATTTACAGAAACATGCTATCAGAAAATGCTACCAAAAATGGTGTATACTTCCTATCAAGGCATGAGTCTAAACCATGCATACTTGTGTACTGTGTAGTGACACCAGTGTCATTGCTTTAATCCACATAGGCCTATTTCAACATTTGGCTAAAATCAAGTTTCAGGGGCAGATCCAGAAAATGTTGGACTTGGGGTTACAAATGGAAATGTAATAGGAAGCCCTTGGCTGACATAGTGTTCCCATGCCTAATGGTCAGGAGCTGATCAGATGATCCTTGTAAAAAAGTTTGTTCAGCGCATGTGAAAAAAAGTTTGTTGGTACTTCATGCATGAAAAAAGTTCTTTGCTGGTTCTGTTAAGCTTGGTACGTGGGATTGATGTTCATATGGTTACAAATTTGCAGTGCAATTTCTTCCATTTGTACGTCTCATCATTATCATCATCTTGATAATAGTTGATTTCCAAAAAACATCACAATTGATGACTGTTATATATATTGATTGTTAGCACATGCTAGAATAGATCAGAATAGGTGCGACGATAGAGTTTACACCAGTGCTGGTCATAATTCAATTAATGATTTACATTAATTAAATTCATGAATTGAATAATTAAATTAATGATTTAAATTACTTAAATTCATGAATTGAATAAAATTAGAATTAATTCAACATTTAAAAATCAGATAAATTGAATTGGCAGAAGGAAAAAATTCTGTAAATTCAAATTGATTTTGGCCATGAATTATAGTCTCAAAAGATCCTCAGTTTGTTTATTTGCATCTTTGCGGCGAAATGTGAATATACAAATAAATTTCAGCTTATCTATTTAACTTCCTTTACACTGAAAACTACTATACAACTTTTAAAATTCACTTACAATCCCCATAAAATCATTTACGCACTCTACTGATTTTCCACATACTGTCCTTTCATGTTTCTTAATTCTCTATTACGTCACAAAAGCCAGCATACAGGTTATTCGTCTTCAATGCCTTCCATGTCAACAACCTATTCTTCATTTCAACGCCGCAGTTTAGCAGCTCATATACTCATACAATAACTACGCTCTTTCAAGAATCCACATTCATCAAGCACCTAACAATAAATTTGTTTTCTGCTCACATATCAGGCACTAAATAATCATAATAAAATAAATAATAATAAAAATCTTGGCATTATCCTACATTAGCCCCCTCAGGGGTCTAAACATTTAGGCCCTTTTTTCATGGGAAATAGTGGTGGTAATTTTTACTGTATAAGCGTCATTATATTTATACACAAGATGACGCTTATACAGTCAATGTAACAAAGAAATAATTATCTAACTATTTATCAAAATACTGTCTTATTATACTCCTGCTTTAGCCCCCTTTTCCATTGACAGTACCATTGAAAAGGGGGCTAAAGCAGGAGTATATATAAGACAGTAGGATATATAAAATACTGTCTTATATATACTCCTGCTTTAGCCCCCTTTTCAATGGTACTGTCAATGGAAAAGGGGGCTAAAGCAGGAGTATATATAAGACAGTAGAATTTTTAGAAAGAGACATTGACTGTATAAACGCCATCTTTTGTATAACCACAATGACGCTTATACAGTAGAAATACCACCAAAATATAGCAAAATACTGTCTTATATATACTCCTGCTTTAGCCCCCTTTTCAATGGTACTGTCAATGGAAAAGGGGCTAAAGCAGGAGTATAATAAGACAGTTTTTGCTATATCCTACTGTCTATATATACTCCTGCTTTAGCCCCCTTTTCAATGGTACTGTCAATGGAAAAGGGGGCTAAAGCAGGAGTATAATAAGACAGTTTTTGCTATATCCTACTGTCTATATATACTCCTGCTTTAGCCCCCTTTTCAATGGTACTGTCAATGGAAAAGGGGGCTAAAGCAGGAATATAATAAGACAGTTTTTGCTATATCCTAGTGTCTATATATACTCCTACATTAGCCCCCTTTTCAATGGTACAGTCAATGGGAAAGGGGGCTAAAGTGGGAGTATATATAAGACAGTATTTTGCAATATATCACACTTCAGATTGAATGTTTTAAGAATCTTATAACTGTGAGTATTCTTGGTAATGATCTCCCTTCACACTTTTACAGTATTTATTCTGTGATATACAGACTGGAAACATATTTGAGTTATTTTTCAGTTTCAGTTTTTGTTGATCGATATCTATGGAAATACCTATAAAATGTTTAAACCCTCAAGGGGGCTAAAGTAGGATAATGCCAAAATCTTTATTTTATGTAACAGGGTTAACAATAAAAACATTAGCTCAGTGGCTATTAAGTGTCATTCATGATTCTGGAACTCTTATGACACTTGTTAACACGCCACTGTCATTTTACGCCATAACTACATGATTCCAATACAATAAACTCACAGATGTCATACAAACATGTGATTCATTACTTTGGATATTCAAATAAACTCTTGAAATAAGCATGCCCCATGTTTCTTCTATCATATTGAAATAGCTCATTAATTGCCCTTCATGGCATGCACCTTACATGGAGTCGAAGTGCCCTGCCAATATACTTCTAAAGTCTACTAAAGTAGAGCTTTGTTCCTTCAGCATGTACATCACTCACATCAGATGCTCATTGGTTAGGGCAACACTCGCCGCAACAGCAACTTCAAGAGGTCGGTTTTTGAATCCATGGATTCTTGTTACATGTAGGCACAACCTCGCAACTCCTCTGCTATGCCTGCAACAGGCCATTACGGTCAGGGTTTACTCAATATGCATTGCCTGCAGGGTGGTACATTTGGCCACCACATGTGTGTCTGGCTTCCAGGATATTTCATAGGCATATCCATCAACAAGATTACTACGTTCATACATGGTTTTAAGAATTCATCATGTAGGACATGAACCGGAAGGAGGGAGTAAGCAGGCAAGGGGAGACAGGGGGCGCGGGGGATTATCCGATATTGCCGTACGGCAATATCAGTTAAACTAGTTATTCTTATTATTATAATCCCCCGCCGCTTGCGGGGGATTATATTGATATTGTTCGTTTTATTATTATTATTCAGCTCAGAAAAAAGGCAATTACTGCAAAACTGTTACAGATACTGTTTTGAAAATGAAAGGGTGATATGCAACTCCATTGCGTGCTACTACTCGCAAAATTTCATGATCAAATTTCATGATGCTTGTGAGTAATTGACAAAATATAAAACAAATTTCCGGCGCAGGTTTTGGAAGAACTAAGCCAAACTGAGACCTGTTGATTTTTTCTAAGATACCTTGACAAAGTCTCCAGTGCAGAAAGGCGTCTCATCGAGATTTGATGAACACATTTCAAGATATGATTTTTTGAAAATTGGACATCCCGAAAATTTACCAAATTTTTTTTGAAAAAATGGGAAGGAATGCTCGTAGAAAGCTGAAAATGGGTAAACTTACAGATGTACCCTAGCGTACCAACTTCACAAAGTTATGGACCGCTCGCACAAACGGTCTCGGTGCTACGGACGTCCAAAAACCCACTTTTCAAGTGCTCATATCTCGGTCCGTATTTAAGCTACAGCAAAGTATCACATATCACAAGAAAGGTCTGTTTCTCAGCTTTCCAATGGTGTATAGCATGATGGTGTACGACGAACGGTGTAGAATCGCGTGTAGCATTGAAAATTTCATGTCACTTTTTTGGATCATCGAAGCGTCTTATGTTAAAACATAAGAAAGTCTTTACGGATCGTTATGCAATTTCGTTGCCTAAACGTCATTTGGAAGGGGAGAGTAAGCAAGGCCAGGGAGCTATGGGGGCCGCGGGGGATTATACTAGTTCTTATTAAACTTCACCTACACAGTAATCAGTATTATTATAATCCCCCGCCGCTTGCGGGGGATTATATTGATATTGTTCGTTTACATATTATTCGTCTTATTATTCTTATTCAGCTCAGAAAAACTGCAATTACTTCAAAACCATGCAAGATACTGTATTTTCTTGTAACATCAACAGGTAAAAAGATCGGTGGACCCTGAAAAATTTGTCTTTTCCACACCGTATCAAATGACTGTACACAGTGGGTTTTAACCACCATTAACTATCCAAGCGCTGATAACTGGAAATGTGCCAATCACATGTTTCTTTGTGCTTATAATTACTGGTACTACATGTTTGTGATGGGCTACTGTACCCGAAATCATAGCACACTAAGATGCAGTATGATTCTGAATGTATGCAAATAACATAATATTGCATTTTGACCTTTTCATGGAGTTTATCACATCGAAGAATGTTTTTCACATAAAGATGTGTCTTTCTTCAAAAATTACTAGAAATATTTTTCCTGTTAATAGATGTGTAATTTGCATACATGTCCTTGTTTACT
Source organism: Platynereis dumerilii (assembly GCA_026936325.1). NCBI lineage: Eukaryota > Metazoa > Annelida > Polychaeta > Phyllodocida > Nereididae > Platynereis > Platynereis dumerilii. The sequence continues at coordinate 8,229,012 of JAPTHN010000008.1, forward strand.
ATGTGTAACAGGTTCCATGTGATTGACATAATTTTTGACGATCTCCAGAAGCCTTGCATGGAGTTTATCACATTGCAAAATGGCTGTCACATAAAAATGTGTTTTTTTCAACAAATTCCCAACAGATTTTTTTCTCGTTTTCAGTTATGTAATCTGCATGTCCTTGTGGACCATATCCAGCAGACATCATGCCATTAGACTTTTTTCTAACTTAAAGGTGGTTAAAACCCACTGTGGGTGAACAGCTATTATAAGATAATTGCTGTATTTTGATTGATAAAAACATTAACTGTTATTAAAATTATTTAGATTTTTATCAAAGTTGGCCAAGTATCTTTAATTGCAAAACCATTAATTCCTGTTGGGATTTGAACTATTTGGTATTTTTTGGTTTCATTATTTTGAATACCTGTTTGACCACATCACAACAATAGCTTGCTATATCTGTTTTACACCAACAAAAAATAAGTTGAACCCAACAAATCCCTAATGGTTTCATTGAATGACAGATGTTTGTGCTCTTTGCACAGCATGCAAAGCTGATTTTTGTTGCTGTTTATTTTTTAATTAAAATTTATGTCTTCCTGGTGCATTTTATGCTAGTTCAGTCTCAGTGTCTACAATTATGAAATCAACTGTAATACACTTCATAGAAGGGCCTAAAGCAAATTTGGTCCTGACAATGGCAAACAAGTGAAAAATTACCTTTTGGTATCACAAATGATCTTCATGTTGAAGTGGGTTAATTAGGTTAATTATCTTCTGATAGAAAAAAAAATTAATCCAAATTTTGGCCTTAGCATACATTTACACAAGCCTCACTTCAATAATCATAATAAAATGATGCACTACATAAATTATGTCAATATTTGCAGAAGGATATTAACCTTTTGTTTTGAGTTAACTGATAAAATGAATTGAATGGACTATCCCATTGAATTGAATTGACCTCATTCCAAAACACAAGAGAATTGCACATAGCTGAATTGTGCCCATGACTGACATACAGCAGGTCCTGATAAATTCAGAATGGAGGAATTTTATAAAGAAAGAAAATGTGACTCTATTTAGCTGCAATGTCATTTGATCAAGTGCCCTTTCGGGCCATTCTCAATAAATCTGCTCAAAGCTCATCAGCGCTTACCATACTGAACAACAGTCATTAAAGTGTCAACCTCTGCCTAAGTATGCTATGCCATAGGGCCACATAATAGTTCTGTTGTTTCAAACGACAAAACCTTTGACTGGACACACAGTAGATGTAGGAAAATTTACATAATCATTTTAGGGAATTGCCACTGCTTTCTAATGAAGTCCCTCACTATATCTTTCACAATAATTGAGTCAGTGCGCTTTTATGACATGTCTGTACTTTGGTACTTAATTGATGAAATGTTACTTGCTTAAGTGCCTTTAAAAAAAAAAAATTCTCATAGATTAAAAGAATATGCTAAGCTCTGTCATTGAATTCGCGGATTCTTGTTATATATGTGTACCAAAAATTGTTATTGTACTTCACTTAGTTTTGCTACATTTTTAAGAAATGCAGAGACAACTAACTTCAAATGGCTCTCCTGAAAAATTACAAAAATGTAGATACGCCCTAATGTTCCCAGGGTATCTAGCTTGCGAATACGCCCTAATGGTCCCCAAGGATCTTGCTTGCAGATACGCCCTAATGGTCACCGTGTATCGATATACTAAAAAGAAATGTCAATCATCAACCGAAATACGGTTGTCAGGTGGGTGAACCCAGAAAAATTCGCCGAATCGCTCGGTTCCTCTAATATCGTCCGCCGATACTTTTGACAGTTGAAAAACCACTAGAAATACTCCATATGAGTGAAAGTTACCTTTTTGGAGTCTGAGATTTTAGCTACAGGAGCTTTCGTCTGCATCACACAGACTTCTTCAGCTGACTGAACTGGGGCCTCTTGAGTCACAGCTCCCCCTGGTGGATTGGGGGAGTTTGAACAGTGTGTTGTAGATGGGTGGCAGGTAGTATCCTGTGTCACGGTTGAGAGTATGCCACAATCTGTTTTAAATTTTGTTCCCAAAATTAAGATCGAACTCTAAATTACAAAATTCGTATTTTTAAAGGAAGTACTTTATCATAATTATATACTGTATGTTCATTATGGGTAGTTCAAGGAAGAACTAAAATGATGGCAGTATATGATACATCGTAATTGTTCAAAATAAAGTTTGAATTGAAAAAATATATATAATAAGCGCTTTCCGAAAAAAAATCCTAGCTGTCAAGGGCTCGACAGCAGCAGTGACTTGAAGTCCTAAATTTGATAGCTTCCATGAAAAAAGGTATTTTGCAGGAAAATAACAAACATACTCACTCGGGAGCACTGCTGCTAATTCAACACAACAAAATAACATTGAGGATTAGGAGAATCTTATGATATATCCTTGTCGTGTTATATTTTACCTTTTTGAAGAATATGAAATTCCGAAATGGTTGTTGGCACCACATGGGGTTCTGAAGGTATCTTTGGACAAAACCATCCTTTTATTATTGTTAAGTGTGGCGCAGATATTACCCTCATCAAGTATGGTCAAACCTTTTTTGGGTTGTGAACCCAGTTACTACCCACACAGCAGATGCAAGTATTGCAAAAATGCATGTTTTTTTTTCAGAAAATACATGAATTTTGGTTGTTAAAAATAACTATGGTATGAGGGGTGTATGACATTATACAATTATGGACTTCGGTTGAGGCACATGGGTGACGCCAAACCGAAAACGGGAATCAACTTAGTTCCCTGCCAAAACTCAGAGGGCAGCACATGTTTTTTGTTTACTTTTTGTCAAATGTAAAAAAGATCAAAAGTACACACACTCAATATGGTTGTTTCTTTGTGTAAACAAATAATATTGAAACAAAATCATTGTCATTGCTGGTTAAGGTTATCAAACTGCACTAATGTCAATGATAATAATCTAGTCTACAATTTTTAACCGACCTAACGTCGGTTCTTAGAGGGGGGTGGGTAGTGAAAGGGGACTCATGTAAACCATGTCCATGTGTCCATGTCAACATTTCTTGTCAACATGTGTATAAAAGTCCATTTGTGACCTTAGTTTTCAACTTAGAGTAATGAAATTTGGTACAGGTACGGTGCTATGGGCATGGATCTGCTAAATGTTGAGAAGTCCAAGATGGCTGCCATTTTGGCGGCCATTTTGGCAGCATATAAACGATGCCCATGTGTCCATGTAAACATTTCTTGTCAACATGTGTGTAAAAGTCCATTTGTGACCTTAGTTTTCAACTTAGAGTAATGAAATTTGGTACAGGTGTAGTACCATGGGCATGAATCTGGGACATGTCGAGAAATCCAAGATGGCTGCCATTTTGGCGGCCATTTTGGCAGCCATCTTACTTCATTCTTGAACTGCCCATTGTGACCTTAATATTTCACTTACAGTTATGAAATTTGGTACAGGTATGAGACTCTGGGCATGGATTGGGAACATGTTGAGAAATCCAAGATGGCTTCCATTTTGTGGCGGCCATTTTGGCAGCCATCTTTCTTCATTCTTGAACTGCCCATTGTGACCTTAATATTTCACCTACAGTTATGAAATTTGGTCCAGGTATGAGACTCTGGGCATGGATTGGGAACATGTTGAGAAATCCAAGATGGCTGCCATTTTGTGGCGGCCATTTTGGCAGCCATCTTTCTTCATTCTTGAACTGCCCATTGTGACCTTAATATTTCCCTGACAGTTATGAAATTTGGTACAGGTATGGGACTCTGGGTATGGATTGTGAACATGTTGAGAAATCCAAGATGGCGGCCATTTTGTGGTGGCCATTTTTGGCAGCCATCTTTCTTCATTCTTGAACTGCCCATTGTGACCTTAATATTTCACTTACAGTTATGAAATTTGGTACAGGTATGGAACTCTGGGTATGGATTGGGAACATGTCAAGATTCCAAGATGGCAGCCATTTTGTGGTGGCCATTTTGGCAGCCATCTTTTTTTATTTATTGAACTGCTAATAGTCAATATTAGTGACCTCAATATTTCGCTTAGAGCTATGAAATTTGGTACGGGTATGGGTCTGTGGGTATGGATTGTGAACATGTTGAGAAATCCAAGATGGCGGCCATTTTGGCAGCCATCTTTCTTGATTTCTTGAACTGCCCATTGTGACCTCAATATTTTGCTTAGAGTTATGAAATTTGGAACAGGTAATGGGGCTGTGGGTATCAGTCGGGAACATGTTGAGAAATACAAGATGGCAGCCACTTTTTGGCAGCCATTTTGGCAGCCATCTTTTGTCATTCTTGAACTGGCCATTGTGACCTTAATATTTCACTTACAGATATGAAATTTGGTACGGGTATTGCCCTGTGGGTATTGATGAGGACCATGTCGAGAAATCCAAGAAGGCGGCCATTTTGGCAGCCATCTTTCCTTTTTTTTAGAAATCTGTTCAAACTGCATTGATTCTATACTAATAGTCTAGCATCTTCCTATCAACTATTTCTCCTATCTTCCAATATCAGTTGCTCAGTGGTTTAAGCAATGGCACCTTCAATTTCATTGCGCTAGGTCGGTTTTGAATCCGCGGATTCTTGTTAAATATCATGACTGGATCTTCCCTATTCCCCAGGTTGGCTTGTCGCTAGCGACAAGATCCTTGTCTTAGATAGGTCATCCTGTCCACAGAATTTATTTTAATTGTACATGTTGTATTTAACTAGAGTTACTTTTCTTGAAATCAATAATAAGTTCAAAATTGTATAATTTTAATTTTGTGGAGAAATAAAATTCTTGAGTCTTGAGTCTTGAGTCTAAACGACTGTGGCGACATGAATTTGTAACGACTGGCACAGCAGAGCAATGACGTCATAAAGATTAGTCAGCTGCTGCAGGCAGCAGCTCTGAGGCAGCAGGCAGCAGCTAGCCCTGAGTGGCGCGAAAATTATCTGCTGGTAGCCTTTGCCCTGACCAGTATAGAGTCAAAAGACCAGCTAGTCTATTGTTCTGAAAGGTGTGAAATTGGATTGGGTGACACCTTTGTTTTAATTGAGAAATTCATTATGCAATCAAAGAAAACATGCCAGGGTTAATTGTTCAGGAAGAATTAAACATGTATGTTTAGCAATTACCAAAATTAAAATAATATCATTCATTACAGAGTAAATTTGTATTTAAAAATGTTCGTTCATGAAATCAGAAAACTATTAGTAGGCATATTTTATGGACTTAAACACTAAATTTCTGGGTCAGATCTATAAAGATATATATATAGATTTATTACAATTTGAAATTCCATTTATGATAGTTTTTTGTCCTTACTCAAAACAGAATAGAAGGAAAATGCAGATATAGATAGACTAGATAGATAGATCTATCTGTACCTATAGTAAATAGCAGTTTTCTAATTAATAAAAAGTGAATAGTATCAGGTGCATGCATAAAGCAAGCTATAGGTAGGATCCAGATAAATTGATTGGAAATCAATCAATCACTCAATCTAACAAATAGACCTAAATTGTTGGATTGAGTGATTGATTGATATCACTTAGTTGATTGTCTTGAGTGATTCCTTCAAGTTGTTTAAAAATGCGCAAAATAACTGTTTTTGGGATGCTTTTAAATTACGCAAATCTTGAGCTCTTACTCCACAGTTTCATATAATAAAGCGGGTAAAAAGCAATAATTTTACATCAGGTAAAAAAAAAAAAGTATTTCATTTGGCATAACAAGCTGATAAATCCCAATTGTATCAGCATACCAGGCCCTACTACATTTTAAAGCAAAAGTAACTGCAATAACTCGCAAATCCAAGAAAGATACAATCATGCAGATCTATGACATAAAACTTACCAATTAGCGATTACCAAAAGAACAAGAAAAGGAATTTTAAACATGTAACTGAATATTTTATTTATCAAAAACGAATTTATATTTTACTAATTAGGCCTTTAGAAATATATTTTTCTTCTACATAATATATGACTGCATTTGTTAATTATCTTTTAAAATAAATTTCATTGTTAAAGCACAGTGATTGCTAAGATGAATGCAAGTCAACAGAAAGATGCATCAAAATAGTTGACATTAGACCTCTATTTAGCTATAAATTTATCATTTTATTAACATATATATGTGCCTAGTTACTTATCTATTTTTATGTATGTATTTATCTGTTTCTGGTTTTGTGTCACAATTAAGGGTTATGTGACTTTCAGTTTCTTGGCCCTTGATTGGCATTGAACTGTCAAGTCCGATTCTGAAGTACAATTAGTCAATTACTCTTCAGTTACTGCTGATAACATGTAATTCTGGCTGTCTCAACTGATCCCCGAAACAGAATTGCTATTTTTAACATCCCTTCTTTGACGTTCAATTATATCAATTTATATGTTTTATTTCCTGACATAAACAGCACTATTTCTACACTTTATAAGCCTGAATAAAATATACTGACGAGTTTGTGCTCTGGCGAGTTTTAATCTGGCGAGTTTTGGACCTGGTGAGTTGTCACCTGGCGGGTTCTCCCCTGGCGAGTTGACCCATGACCCGCCAATTAATGCACTGTATGCCAAACTGTTGCATGCACAGCTCACAAGGGGATACATGTCAACATATAAGGCTTCCCTTTTCAGCCGTGGATCTTTTCCAAAAATGCCTTACTCCAAACAATTGTCAATAAACAAGAAAATCTTTTTGAAAAAAAAGATATATGCTGGCTGTAGTGATAACGATTTCAAAATTTACAATAAGAGTATGTTTTGCCAATAGAATTTTAAAATATGGTATAAGAGAAACTACAGATGAACCCATGATATGGTATAAGAAGCTATAAGAGGAATTATAGATGAACCCATGATAGATCTATCTATCTATCTGTCTATCTCTCACCCTCTCTATCTCTTCATCCCAAGGGGGGCATGCGATACTCCGGAGACACCAACTATACTTTTTCTATATCTCTCGCCTAACTAGGTCTTGAACACACACACATCATGGGTTCATCTATAAATCCTCTTATAGCTTCTTATACCTGCTCTGCTGATCTACACTAACTGGTGTATTGCATTGACTGTTATTTTTATTCCTACTAGGAAGTTGCCCGTAGATTAGTCAAAAACTGTTAGCTAGTAAAAAAGTGCTAGTTAGTGAAAAAATGTGAGTTAGCACTGTTAGTCAGTCAAAAACTGTTAGTTAGTCAAAAACAGTTTGTAGTAAAAAAACTGTTATTCTGTCAAAAACTGTTAGTTAGTCAAAAACTGTTAGTTAGTCAAAACTGTTAGTAGTCAAAAATGGTTAGTCAGTCAAAACTGTTAGTTTGTCAAAACTGTTAGTTAGTCAAAAACTGTTATTTAGTGAAAGGGGGGAGTTAGTCAAACTGTTAGTAATCAAAACTGTTAGTCAGTCAAAACTGTTAATTTGTCCAAAACTGTTAGTCAGTCAAAAATTTTTAGTCAAAAACTGTTTGTAGTAAAAAAAACGTATTCTGTCAAAAACAGTTAGTCAAAAACTGTCAGTTAGTCAAAAACTATTTGTAGTCAAAACTGTTAGTAGTCAAAAATGGTTAGTTAGTCAAAACTGTTAGTTAGTCAAAAACTGTTAGTCAAAAACTGTTAGTTAGTCAAAAACTGTTAGTTAGTGAAAAGGGAGTTTAGTCAAAACTGTTAGTAGTCAAAACTGTCAGTCAAAACTGTCAATTTGTTAAACAACTGTTAGTCAATCAAAAACTGTTAGTTAGTCAAAAACTGTTATTCTGTAAAAACTGTTAGTTAGTCAAAAACTGTCAGTTAGTCAAAAACTATTTATAGGGAAAACTGTTAGTAGTCAACAATGGTTAGTTAGTCAAAACTGTCAGTTAGTCAAAAACTGTTAGTTAGTCAAAAACTGTTAGTTAGTCAAAAACTGTTAGTGAAAGGGGGAGTTAGTCAAAACTGTTAGTAGTCAACACTGTTAGTCAGTCAAAACTGTTAATTTGTCAAAACTGTTAGTCAATCAAAACCTGTTAGTCAAAAACGGTTTGTAGTAAAAAAACTGTTATTCAGTCAAAACTGTTAGTAGTCAAAACTGTTAGTCAGTCAAAACTGTTAATTTGTCAAAAACTGTTAGTTAGTCAAAAACTGTTAGTTAGTCAAAAACTGTTAGTTAGTCAAAAACTGTTAGTTAGTCAAAACTATTTGTAGTCAAAACTGTTTGTAGTCAAAAACTGTAAGTCAAAAATGGTTAGTTAGTCAAAACTTGGTTTGTCAAAAACTGTCAGTTAGTGACAAACTGTTAATTAGTCACTAATTGTCACTAACTGTTAGTCAGTCACTAACTGTTAGTCAGTCACTAACGTTAGTCAGTCACTAACTGTTAGTCAGTCACTAACTGTTAGTTAGTCATGTAAGTCAGCTAGTCCTTAGCAGTTAGGAAACTGTAAGTTACTAACTGCTAGTCCCTGACTGTTAGTCATTTTGTCCCTAACTGTTGTTCATCAGTTGGTCACTACTGTTAGTAAGTCACTGTTGTTAGTCACTTACTGTTAGAAAGCACTAACTGTTGTTGATTCACTAACTGTTTGTTAGTCTTGAACTGCCAGTTAGTCACTAACTGTAAGTCACTAACAGTCTGTTAATCACTCCAAGGATGTGCCACCCAGAAATTGACCTATAAATAGAACAAACTGCTCTCATTACTATTCACCCCCAATTGTTACAACTCACCCCCAATTATTTCAGGTCCTGCAACAATTGTATCTGCACCAATTGGTCGATTAATGATTGGCAGGTGTACTTTTACATCAATGCAACAATATTAAGTATTTGTGATCAGATATTTTGTAATGCTCAAGCTGACATTACTAAATGGTGGGGACCAAACCGGTTGACACTTTTCCGTATGGGGCAACCAGTATAGTATGCTGGCTGCATAGCCAATACTGTACTATAACAAATCTTGTCCTAAAGTTCAAGAAGCCAGCATAAAAAAATTTGCTTCTTAACATGTCGTAGGCCTAAATCTAGACAGGAGATAGGGAACAAGAAACTGAAATTGAAACATCAATGCTTTGAGAAGAAAACTCAATCACAAAATATACGCAAAACGTTAGTGCCCCGAGTGTTTCAATCAAAAAGAACAATGTCCATGCATTTACAAAAAACAATTTTCACACGCCCGCATTCTGCCTTTTTAAAAATATCTCATCACAGGTCTACCTAAAATTCAACAGAAATAACTAAAATAATTATATGTCTAATTGTCAATCTCATGTCATTCAAACAAATGTGAATATCAAAATGAATGCAAAGGTATGATTTCCCAGTCCAACATATTAACAAAAATAATCTTACATCTTATAGTCAATTTTCATGTCTTTCACACAAATCTTAGGATTTAAAAAAAAGCTTGCTACAACTTTAAATTCTAATTATTTCATTTAAATCGTCTTTCACACGCTCTTTCACACACAACAGAGGCTGAAAAAGTTAGAGTCCAACATATCAACCAAAATAATCCTACATCTAATTGTCAATTTTCATGTCTTTCACACAGTTCTGAGTATTAAAAAAAAAAGAAAATTCTACAACTTTAAATAATTGGCAAAAAAAAAAAGATTGTTTGAATGTACCCCCTTCCGAGGTGATCCCTCGGGCCTTATAAAATATAATATTATAGAAGTAGTCCCCCGAGGTGACCACCAGCCTAGCAATATACAAGCAAAAACATGACAAAGGGATGAGATCTCGTCATTTCTGATGCCTTTATTGGAAAGTAGCCTTCAGGATTTTTTCAGTCAAATGTCAGAAATTTCTGACTCAAAGCTTGAACCTTGTCCTAAGATAGTAACACATTTTTTTATGCAATTACTGCAAAAATATTTGTGCAATAATCTTGCAATAATCCTACAAATTTCTACAATAATTGTAGCTTTACAATAATTTTTGCAGTCAGGATTGTACCATTGATACAGTTTTGATACATTTGATACCAGGGAGCTTCAGACATGCATGCAATATGGATGTGCAGGAATTCTGAATTGGGGTGGGGGATGTGTCCTGTCATAAATCAGCAACTATTTGACACTCAAAAACTAATTTTTACATTTTTAAAATAAGCAAGAACCGGTATGTCCTTGATAGTTGCACAATTTCAACCTTGAAACTAAGGAAATTCTCAAAAATCTGCATTTTGACAGCATTCCTGTGTTTTCGCTTGTTGAAATGAATCTCATCATAAATCAGCAACTATTGGCTCGCAAAAATTAATTTATATATTTTTAGAAAAAGCTTGAATGTGGATTTGGTTTAAAATTTTTGTCTCAAACTTTATAGCAGACATTTAACCTCTAAGTGAAAGGATTTCTCAAAAATGTGTCAAAAATCGGCATACTGACGTAATAACTCAGTTTGTGCATGTTGATAGGTATCTCATCAAAAGTCATTAATTATTGGCTCACAAAATTAATTTTTACATTTCTAGAATCTGTGAGTATTGTGCTTGAATGTGGATTTTTTTTATTTTTTATTCACCAACTTTACAGCAGACTTTAAACCTCTGAATGAAAAGAGTTCTCAAAAAATTGTCAAAAATCGGCATTCTGACGTAATAACTCAGTTGTGCATGTTGATACGTATCTCATCATAAGTCATTAATTATTGGCTCACAAAATTAATTTTTACATTTCTAGAATCTGTGAGTATTGTGCTTGAATGTGGTTTTGTTTTTGATTTTTTTTATCGCCAACTTTATAGCAGACTTTGAACCTCTGAATGCAAAAAAATCTCAAAAAAGTGTCAAAAATGACATTTTTTATGCAATTTAATGCTTAATCTAGAAGAAACTAATACTATTAGGAGAATTAAATGACTTCCCAAAGGAGTCTTCTGAAATACGCACCTTTTGAGATCAAAACTGTCTTTCTAACTATAATATTTTCAGAGCAATGACTTTGTTACTAAAGTAAAAATATGCTTAATCAAAATTCACTTGATGAAAGAAGCCATAGCTTTGTTTTGACAACAATTTTTATCTAGCCTAAGCGGTGTGGAATATTGTTCCCTGTATTAAGCTTTTTAAATTTTGTAATTCGGACTACTATTAAGGTCTGTAGGTCCGATTTTGCACAGAAAGTCATGCATCTCCCATGAAATTCATAATCTTTGGTTGAGGTCAATATTATACAATTATGGACTTCGGTTGAGGTCAATATCAGGTTTTACGGACCTGACCGGTGATATTCACCGAGGCCGAAGGCCGAGGTGAATATCACTAGGTCAGGTCCGTAAAACCTGATATTGACCGAAACTGAAGTCCACAATTGTTTTGTTCCATGATAATTTTTTTTTGTGGAAATTTTCTTTTTTCGGAAATTTTTTTTTTTTTTTTCAAAAAAATTTTTTTTTTTCGGAAAAATTTTTTTTCCGGAAATTTTTTTTTTTTTCGGAAAATTTTTTTTTTTTGGAAATTTTTTTCCAGGGAGGTCAATAACAAATGTTATATTCACTGATCAGTGAATATAACATTTGTTATTGACCTGCCTGTCACACACCACTGCACACAGGTGAACATCACATTATGCAGGTGGGTTGTTGGCCAATCAGGGGGCTTGTTACATAGGGGTCATGGAACAACAGGTTTTACGGACCTGACCGGTGAATATCACTAGGTCAGGTCCGTAAAACCTGATATTGACCGAAACTGAAGTCCACAATTGTTTTGTTCCATGATAACTTTTTTTTGGGAAAAAAATTTTTTCTGGAATTTTTTTTTTCTTTTTCAGAAAAAAATTTTTTTTTGTGGAAATTTTCTTTTTTCTGAATTTTTTTTTTTTTTGGAAAACAATTTTTTTTTTTGGAAAATTTGGAAAAAAAATTTTTTTCGGAAATTTTTTTTTTTTTTCGCAAAAAATTTTTTTTTCGGAAATTTTTTTTTTTTCGCAAAAAATTTTTTTTCCGGAAATCTTTTTTTTTTTCGGAAATTTTTTTCCAGGGAGGTCAATAACAAATGTTATATTCACTGATCAGTGAATAACACTTTTGTTATTGACCTGCCTGTCACACACCACTGCACACAGGTGAACATCACATTATGCAGGTGGGTATTTGGCCAATCAGAGGGCTTGTTACATAGGGGTCATGGAACAAATATCCTAGTTGTATTAGGGGTCAAAATACAAATTTAATAGCAAATATAAGTGAGAAGAAACTGTTTTCAGCAAAAAAAAAAAAAAAATTGCTACATTTGTCCTTGAGTGATACTGGTGTGAACTTGAGTGTTTTTTTGCAAAACGACAATTTATAGGAAATCGCCCAACATGGCCAATTTGGGGGGCTGCAGCTGACTTAGTATTGTTGCCATAGCAACCAGAATGATTTACCATGTCAGGAAAAAAATTGAATTTCCCCAAAAAGATAAATGTACACTTCAACCTCTCTATTACGACCACCACTGGTTCTAAAGCCAAGTGGTCGTATTAGCGAGGTGGCCGCATTGGAGAGGTTCCCCTGCATTGGCCGCTAGAGGGCACTGGAACATTTGACCACAAGAGGTCACTATGACCATACCAGGGTACTTCTCTCTGAGCACTAATTGCACCTCAGCCTGGTCCATTGTAGGCCTACTAGGCCTTCTGTCTGCAGCAAAACCTACTCATTGCTAAACTACGTCTTTGCATAGATTATTATTTGATTATAAGACGCAATATTATACAAATATTGGATGGGAAGGAGTCCAATATAGAGTATAATTGGATGAAGAAAAGTTATATTGGATGAGGCGCAGCCGAATCCAATATAACTTTTCTGAATCCAATTATACTCTATATTGGACGACTTACCATCCGATATCTGTTATATTCTTCATCCAATATAAGTTATATTTTCTTTAAAAGTTGCTTTACTGCCAAATGGTCAAAAATATGCATTGAGATGTTTTTAACTTTCATGACTTGCTGCTAAGACAGTTTTTTTCCCCTCTCATCTGAAAAAAGTGAAAAATCATAATGTTGAAAGCTTCTAATTCTAAATACCACCCAAGCTCACATTACAGACAGCTGTAATTTTAGAAGTTCAAACTATGAAAGAGGAGGCAATGGTGACGTCACCATTGTTAATTTGCTCTCATGACGCCATCAGTTGTGATGTCACAATGACAAGTTGACCATTATGACATCACCAGTGGTGACGTCACAATTGAAAAACAGGTAGTGAGGTGATTGTTCTTCATTCAAAAACTGTCACGGATCCAATATAACTTTTTAGGATGCAATATAACTTTTCAGGATCCAATATAACTTTTTGCTGCCTAATATAGCGGTAATGTCGGACAAGAATAATCGACTGTGATTGGATGACACAATTCAACTGAAGAATATATATTATATAGTGAATGAAGATACAAAACAAATTTCTGAAACTGAAAGGGACTGAGGGTCAGGGCATGCAGTATAAAAAGCCGACAATTGGCCTATGTATTGCAAAATCCAAGAATGTTAGGAAGATAAAGCACAGGGAGCTAAATATTTTATCTGTACTGCAGGTAGCTTTTAAAATTCTAAATCACTGTCAATAGATGCCCATGCATGGTGCATTTAGAACTGGAATAAAATTTGGAAATTAAACCTCAATCCATCTTCAAAAGAAGGGAGAGCCATGGCAACAAAAGTCATAATTATTGTTAGCGCCTAATTGCACTTCAAGATTCGTGATCAGAATCAGTGATTCACAAGTGACTGTCTTAGTGACACCTCAATACCAATCAGCATTCAATTATGAAAGTGTGAAGGAAAGTTTAATGACAATTGGAACAGGGGAATTCTTCAATTGTTCATGTTTCAATTACGATCCATTATGTATAAATTAAGCAAACAAATGGCCAGACAGAGTGTCGCCGATACGCATTCCTACTTGATACAACAGTATCAAGTGCACTGGCCGCATTTGGTGAGGTCTGCAGAGCAGTTTTGTACCCTGGAAAGTGCCCGTATTTGCGAGTTTACCGTATTAGCGAGGTGCCCGCATTAGAGAGGTTTAACTAAGCATGAAATAAAGACAAAATATTCGGTTCCAGGCTTTTGTGTCCGTAATTCCGAGGTGCCCGTATTAGAGAGGTGGTCGTAAGGTGAGGTTGAAGTGTACATGTGACAGTCATTTCTAAAAAAAAAAATCATAGGTGGCGCCATAAGGAGTTCTGATGGTATTTTTAGATAGAACCATCATTTTGTTATTGTTTAGTATGCCACAGATGCTACTTTTATCAGGGTTGGCCAAACTATTCTTCATTGTGTACTCATACAGCAGATACAAAGACTGCAAAATGCTTACTTTTTCGGAAAAATGATTAATTTTTGGCAGTTCTGAGAACTACAATTTGAGGATTGTATGATACATGGATGTGGGGAAGTGGGTCAAAATACAAATTGAATTGAAAATATAGCCAAAATAAAAAATCATGCTACATTTGGCCTGTGAATGGCAATGGCTTGAACTTGAGCATTTTTACGAGAAAAAAAGGCATTTTTTCGGAAATTAGCAAACATGCTCAATTTCGAGTGCTGCTGCTGACTTATTAATGTTGCCATGGCAACCAAAATGATACATCATGTTAGTACAACAACTGAATTTCAAGGAAAAAAAATTCCAAGATTTGTGACACCATAAATGTACTCTTGACATCCGTTCATTGATGGTCATTTTTGCTAAATCTCAAAATTTCCAAAAAACACAGGTGGCGCCACCTTGGTTTGTTTGCAGGATTTAAAGATGAACCGTGATTTTATTATTGATTCATATAGAAGAAAGATCTGTCTCATTATGTGCAGTCTTTTCTGCTCCCATCGTGTACCCTGTTGGAAGATATGGGGTTCCAAAAATTGTTAAATTTTCCTTCTTTTCTTGAGCCCTAAACATAGATTTCATGGGCCCCTATTTCACCGACTTCATTGACCTCAGATTCCACAATACAATACCAAAGAGTGGTTTAAAAGTGACCTATCCAGGCACAATGGGCATTGGGCAGTATAGCCATATATTGGCATTTTCCAGGTAGAAACATGAGCTGAAAATGGGTAATTTTGACTTTTCACTTTTGCCAAATTTGCTCATTTGGGCCAAAATATATTGAAGCCCAGGTAACCATGGCTACCCTTAATCTGAAATGTCCAACATTTTTCTTGTGAAGTCTCATGCCATAGTACTTCCATCCCACAAAATATGAAATGATTCTGAGACGGGCCACATTCCAGTCAAGGGTTGATTTTCTTTGACAATCACTCTTAATTGTGTTGCTTCCTTGTATTTGCGTTTATACTTTTCACTGCTGTATTATTATCTTTGTACATACTCATTCATTTTCTTAGAAACTACTGCAGACTTGTCATGTACATTTTATTTGTTATATATCATATCTTCTACAAATGGTATTCTTGTACTAATGAAATGGTGCTGTGAAAATTGTATGATATGGTGCTTTAAAAGTTTAATGTGTGGCTGTAGTATTTTATGGTGCTCTTTATAATGGTAACTAGAAAAGTCCACTGGGGGCACATGTTCTGTTCGACCCTACAGTCATTTATCGTTTCATAGATAGCCAGGGAAAGATAGAGCAAAAAAAAATGAAGAGCAAATGCTGAGGGTTTGCTGCCGCACAGCATGATTTGCTCACCTCCAAAACAGGAGAGTTCCACATCCATAACTCAGCTAAAATCACAACCAAAGTTCTGTTATTTTTTGTGTGCATGTTAATCACATTTTCGGCGATGTTTATCACATTTTCGGCGATGTTTCAATGGTGGAACTCTCCAGTTGAGGAGAGGAGACACACGTGCTTATGACGTCACGACACGTGGACTTGATTTGCGCATGCGCACAGACCGTCAACATGACGCTCGACATGAAAACATGAACGGTTTTTTTTTGTGGAAAGTTTAAACAGCCAAACAACCAATTTAGGGTCCGTTGAACTACAAAAAGTTGCTCTGACGCCTCTTTGGGACAATGTAAGTACACTGTGCGAATTTGGCAGTCGTGGGCCACCCAGATTCCTCAATCTTAAAGGTAAAAGAAATAGCTGAAGATTACGAATTATATAAATAGGGATACTGCTATCTTCTCTGGTGCTTGTAATTCTAGTATTAGATATTACAGTGTGTACTATTATGGTCTTCAAAGCTATAGCCTGGTCACTATTGCATGGACTTAAAGCGGTTCCCGCTGTCCATACTTGCCCGCTGTTGATTCCATGATAGGCTACACATGAAAACCCAATTGATTATTTTTATGAGTAACTTACCAAAGATTGGACTCGTGACTTTTTAATTTTTATTTTTATTTATCTGTAAATGCACAGTAATAGTTTAAATATTCTTATTTATATATATATAATATCTGGATCTGCAATGCTGTATGCAGTCAGTATCCACCAGGGGCAGCATCAGTGCCTACAGGAAGACGCCTGCTACCCCCTGTGGGAAATCAGCGCAGTACAAATCCAATGTGGAGGACGAGGGAAATGTGAATGCATGTTTTTGCATTAAAAATAGGTTGGATAGGGTCATATTTTGGTGTGATTTAAATTACCGGCCATGCTATTCATATGCCGCTAATGCAGTGATATCCATCCGATGTGAGTCACGAGCCTCCAGGCCTAACCAGGCAGTTCTAAGGGTTTGTTTTATATGTATTTCTCAGTTATAACATCATAGATTCTGCCAATTGTGTCTTTTTTTTAGTTAAATTCAATATTGTACGATTTATTAATATGCCCAGCATTGGGTGGGTCAGGCTGATTTTGCGCCGCCATTTTCTTTTGTATTAGCGCTGTCATACACTTGTCACACATGTGGAGTGTGAGCACATGTCAGCAGGGCATTGAAAAATGGATCTTTCATTGTATTTCCTCAATTCCAATCTATTTTGTTAATTTCTGTTCAATGGACCACCTTCAATGCACTGAATCAGGGGCGGCGGAGCTGGGGGGGCACTGGGGGCACGTGCCCCCCCACTTTTGGGCCCAAAAATACATAAAATGCCCCTTTTTCTCCTTGAAATTACCGTAGACAAGGTGCCCCGGAGCCCGGTGCCCCCCCACTTTTCGAAGCGTTCCGCTACCTCTGCACTGAATTGCTCTTGACCATTTAGGCCAAAGTGCAATTCACTTTCTCACCTCCCTTTCATCTCAGACTCGTCTGTCACAATTGTACCAACGATTTTCAATTATCTTCATACTTATTTCATTCCATTTAAACTCTTAAAACTATTTTGTACCTTAAACTAGAGACAAAAAAAAAGAAACACGTTTTATGAAGAAGTTATTTTTGGGTATTCATTTAAACCACACACAGGTCCGGCAGGTAATGAATAGATAGAAATAAATTAATTTTCCCCCAATCAACCATGCATTTTATTCATGCCTATTCCACTGAAAAAGCGTGAGCAGCATGGTCGGTGCTGTGCTGTAAGAGTGCTTGTTAAAATCAATTATAGATGGAGGGGGTGGGCGTTTGTTAGGGAATGGGCATTTAATAGAGAAAATACGGTTATGACATTTAATCTGTAAACTGTGTCAGATAATTCAAGTTGGTCTAATTGTCCCCCCTTACACTTTAGTGTAAGAGGGGGATACTGTTTTGAGCTTGAAGCGTCGTGGAATAATATTTTGTACTGCACTTTTCTTCAAAGCCACAGGGGTTACTCCGTCGAAATTGGTCTAATTTTGTTCATTCGGACATCAAGTATGTTAAGCAATCTATTATTACCCTTCTACAGTTCTTTTTCCAAGTCAAATCCTGCTTTAAACTCCCAAAAAATCATCACAACATCGATGTCACGAGATGACACCGCGGTCGTTTTCGATTTTGGTAGGAGAGGGGTACTCCAGCGGTCCGCGTGCATTACGTCCGCCGACATTTTCGATTTTTTTTGTGGAGGTACTCCAGCGGTCCGCTTGACTTCCGTTCGTTACCAATCAAAAACGTCTCCTATTGTGCAGTATGCACATTCACTGTGTCTGCAGTCCAGTGAAACAGGAGAATAGCAATCAATGATAGCAGTCAATGATACCAGTCGATGATAGCAGTCAATGATACCACTCTATGATAGCAACAATGATACCAGTCAATGATAGCAATCAATGACTGCAATCAATGCTGCCAATCAATGATACCAATCAATTATCATTGTCAATGGGAAAAGGTCTTTCATTATACACAAGACACTGACAGTAAATAATAAAAACAAATACAACTTTGGAAAGTAAATTTTAACATTGTACAATTTTGATTTCCCTTTTTTTGGTTAGTCATTAAATTTGAAAATAGGGGGGACAATTAAGTCCCTTTGCAGTGTTAGTAGGCCCCTTAAATGTGGTATGGTACACCGTCATCTAAAATAGGTAACGGTGAATTTTCCACCAGATGACAGCACAAGTCAGTCTATTCTGGCCTACAAACAGACTGCACAGCTGCAGCCAGCAGGCTGGCTGGCCAACCAAAACAGGTGGTGCAGCACATGCAGTGCCCCCTACCCCCTCCTTCACTAAAGTGACCAGTCAGGGAAATTATACCAGCTCATGATAATCAATGTCCTCAGCCCAACATGACACTCAGCCAAGCTCTGTCATCACCCTCCCATGACCCTCTCAAAGTGTCATGACTTAGGCAATATTCAAAATTGCCTTTGGCAGGCTATTTAAATATAACTACTGCAGATATCACTTTCTTGGCATAAAGTTGTATTAATTACAGTATCAACTAGCTCTATAAATTTTGGCAGACCTATCCATTACATAATGAGGAAAATAACCCAAAGGCTCCAGAAAAAGATAAGGGTAATGTCATCAAGGGCTGTTGCCTCACCCTACATGGGGGTATGTTCTGAAACCAGGAGAGTGGTGAAGGGAGCAACTTTGACACTTCCATGGATAAAGATGTATTCATGTAACCAGCACCTCATAACATCCATTGTTATAAGGCATTGATGTAACTGCTATTCAAATAATGACCTGACATTCACACCTCACAGCATATAATGCATAGTAACTGCCATCATTTTGTTTATAACAGAATGCCTAACATGCCTATAACATAAATCACTCACCTCTAATAGTCTAAATGTCATTTTCTATTTAATTGAATCACTTTTGAACTTTTCCATATATTTCTTCCTTGACTTCAGCAAAATTATTGTCAAATCCAGTGTTATCCCACCCTCCTGCACAGTGTTGGAGGATGGTGTTATCCACTCCATTTGTAACTCCATGTATACCTGTCAAACTTTGCATTGGCCATCTCAGATATTATTTCACAAGTATTTTCCCTTGAGATGCTATCCATATATATATGTCAATGCAGTTTTTGCTTTCATTTTGTGTGTATCACTTGTCACCATAACAAAGAAATCCTTATCCTTATAAATGGTGTGGCATAATCCATTCATTCTGATGTATTTGACATTCCTAGCCTTTATATCATTTGCAATCCATGTACATATTAAATGTATGTGTCCATGTGACTGGCATTGACATGCTGTGTGTCTGGTGGTCAGGGCAATGTGTGCTCAGTCATTCCTGGTCCCCAAGGGCCACCCCCCCCCCAGGAGGTCATTCTTAGGGCCAATCAGACACTCCTTAATTACCCCTGCCAATATTCCACTGCATCTACACATATCTCTTTGCCCCCCCCCCCCACTCTCCTACCCTCACCAAATAAAATGGAGGAAAGGTCCAAAATTGAAATAATGGATCTGTAACTTATCAAGATGGTGTATTCTGTTGGGGTTCAACTTGGTATGTTTCATTGGATACTTTTGAGTACACCCCAAGCCCCCAGGGAGTGTCCCAGTCATTTAGCCTGATTAATTAAGAAAGGCCCAATAGTTATGATTAGGAATTAATGATTATCTTTTTTATCCACTACAGCCTTTCAAGAGCTTAGGTGATTATCCAATTGACACCTCTCCTTATATTAATTCATGTAGGTTGGCAGAGTGTCTTAATGATACCCTTCCCCCATTACACTGTATTGGAGAAAATAATATGGATCTCAATGATTGGAGGAAGGAGAGCACCACAGATAGTCTGACCATAGAAGCTAATAAACCCCACAATTATTTAGCCATGGTCTGCCTGGTTGTCACATACCATTTTGTTAACCCCCAAACCACATTTTCCTATAAATGTGCTGGGGTACAAACCTGTGTCTGTTTCAGATGCTCAGATGCTCACTATAAACATACAGTCATATTTTATAAGGGAGTCACAGGCCTGTCTTATGAAGAAACACTATATTATTACACATCATTATGTGACTGCAGTAATCTGCAAAAAATAAAAAATAAAAAAACCAAGCTCTTATCTATGTACACATTCAAGTCCTGCTGTAATACAATTTCATTATTTAGATAGCATAATACAACCACAATGATATTTTTTTGGTAAGTTCCCCCCCCCTCCCCCCAAGTGGCACCCAGAGCTCTGCATGGCTCTCTCCCTCTGGCAAGGCCAGCACCAACAGCCACTCACAGGGAAAGTAATGATTCTCAGAGCATGGAACAATCACACAAGAAATATCCACTAGGAAAAACATTAAATTTTGATGGTGATAAGCTTATCTATCCTGGGCCAAGTTGGCTCAGGACCCCTGCAGTGAAGGGTCACTAGGGAATATCCTTTCATCTAAGGGTGTGTCTGAGGGTAACTTCACAAAATTCAAATCTACACCAGAATCAGTTCACCCCTCTTCTAGGATCTAATCTATTTTTCTTGATCCAAACGATCTTGATAGCATGGACATTGGGCTAGTTAAATCCATGGGATAGAGCTTGTCATAATGAACTTTTTCCCAATAAAATATTCCAATTTATAAAGATTTTAAGGCAGTTTATTTGATTGCAAGGTGCAAACAATTCCTTGTTTTCTCCTTAAAATTACACACCAAAGCACAAGAGTGTTCAATGTTTTGAAAACACCATTAGAAAGTCCAGAACATTTGCAACATGGTGATGTGAATGCCATTTTGTTCGAATGTGTTCCTTGAAGTGATTTATGCCTCTGAAGTAAGGTCTAAATGTAACAAGAGTGCTGATTGTTGCCTATCCACTTGCCAGAAAGTACAATAAACACTACACTTCATCTTGTGTTATTGTACAGAAATTAAAAGGCAAAATGGATCTTTATTTTAAAAATCACGACAGTCATGGTATGCTTTTCATTCTATAATAATATTATGCAGTCCTATATATTCAGTTAAAAACTACCAAGAAAATAAGGGAAAAGGGGTAAACTTAACAGGTGCCCCTCATTAGATAAGAGATATCACACATCATTAGCAGAGATTCTCAGACACAGGCTTAACCTTTGAAGTTGTGGAGTGGATTGTCCTTCTGATGATTGGTCCATGCTCAGAGTGCCAACAGCATCCACTTGTGGCCAAAATAACAAAATAGGAAAAGTGCACTTACATGAAAGTGACCCACTATGGCACCTGGACATCTTAGTGACATTCATCTTAATTGGGAAGAACTCTGATTAAATATATCTCACCCGCCTCACTCAAAATTTCAATTGTAATGTAACTTTGGAACTACAGCACACACAAGCATGCAGTTTTCAACATCTGAATATAGAGGTCCAAGGACCTGAGTTCAGTCTATTACTAGGGTGTCCCAAAAACGTGAAAGTATTAAATTCATTGGAGCTAACCACTAAATGTGTTCTATAGCCCCTCTCTGACTCCCATGTAAAATTTCAGCTCATTTGAAGGTGTGTTAGGTGTTGCTCAAGAGCTCCAAAGATAGATGGGGGTTTAACATTGGATTTTCATGCAAAAATGGCTATTTTAGCTAATAGCTCATAGATTATCAGTTTCAGTCCACCCAAACACATGAATAGTTGATACAAAGATGTATAAATTATACTGCACACTGTGGTACCACTTTCATATTTGTAACTTGCTTGGGTATTGAGAAAATCTACATGTATGGGATATACTTATTTATGCGATTTTCTGTCATTTAAAAAAACTTCTTATAGTCCGGCAGCCAAACCACAGATTTCTAGAGAACCTCGCACTTGGGTCTGGACAATGTTTTTTTGTTGATTCTATATCTCTGAGATGTGCTCTTTCAGAATCTGAACGATGCCACTCTGTCATCGTTGGGCAATTTGCATAATATGCAAATTAAGGTGGCCATTACCAAAAATATTGTTTTCGCCTGTATCTCAGTAACTATGAATGATATGAACATAATTTTGGTGTCTATCCCTATGTTTTGAGGGGTAAATCATCCAACTAGGCCATTGCCATAAATGTCACACCAATAATTTTTGCAGAATTGACATATTGAGGCCACCATTACTGAAAATCTTGTTTCTGACGATATCTCCGAAACTACAAGTGGTATCAAAATAATTTTGGTGTCTATCCCCATGTTTTGAGGGTTAAAGAATGAGATGAAGCCATTTAAGTAAACATCACACCAATATTTTGTATTGAACAGGCACATAAGCAAAACTGCCATAACTGAAAATCTTTTTTCCGACAATATCGTGTTACTACAAACAGGGGCGTAGATTATTCATTTTTGTAGGGGGGGATGATTTCGGCATAAGCGTACTAGGCGTTATGCTTAGCGGGCTGAAAATTGCACGGCAGAGAATTTCGGGGCCGTTTGAGGATCCAGAAGCCAAAATATTTTAGGTTATTGGAAGGTATAAATGCTGAGCAACCTAAAGGATGTATTTTCACCTAACATACAACAAGTATTATGGCAAAAACAACTAGATATAGCTAATAATTCTCAGACCAAGTAGTAATGAGTTGAGATTCTAGGGGGGGATAATCATATGATCATCCCCCCCAGGCTCATCCTAGGGGGGATGCATCCCCCCCATCCCCCCCAGGATCTACGCCCCTGACTACAAATGGTATCAAAACGCTATTAGTGCCTGTCACCATGTTTTGAGGGATAAATAAACATATTAGGTTATTATAATAATGATCAAACAGATATTTTACACTATATCTCACAATAGCTAGTGAAGTTAAGCTGAAAAACCATGTGATTTACACCATGTGGTTCATCATTGTGGACCACATGAATAATTATCTGACCCTGTCATGTACACAATGAGTAGTGAAGTGATGTCACAATGATTTGGGGCTCTGATTGGTCAGTGTGGTTGCCAGGGATATTCTTGGGCCTTCAAACAAAATAATGCAATATGAACTGACCCAATATATTTTGACTGATGGTTTTATTTTTGTTCTGAGATATAACTTATTATCACTGATTATTGTATTCTTCTGTAACCTGACATTCATGACTCACGAGGTTAACTGCCATGAACCACATCCTTTTATGTTTTATCACATAATAGGCATATGTATGTATATCAAAATAATTGTTGAGAAACAAACTAAGCCATTTCAGAAAGGACTGAGCAAAATATGATTGGATAAAAGTGCATTTTATTCAATATAAAACACTTCTTGCGCTGATGCATCTTGCCATTATTGATTTTTCGTGTACGGAAACAAGTCACTTACAAGAATTTTGTCCCTGGGAACTGAACACCACCAATTGTCATGTCCACACTTCCTTGTATTTTAATTCTAGGCTAATTAAGTGCTCAGGACAGAGTTTGAATGCTCCATGCTGTAAGCATGTAATATCTTGAGTGAAAGAGCCAAGTAATAATTGTTATGTCAAATTATAAACATTGACGCAGTAATTACCTTTTCAGATATGCTTGTTCTGGTAGTGTGCTTCCCCATGAAATCTGCAAAACATTGGTCAAGTGGGCTATTGAACAAGATGTAGCCGTACCAAAATCACACCTTATCTTTTCCAGCACCTCTGGAACAGCAACATTGTCTCTTGGATCCAGTGGTACTGGATTAAGCATTTACTAAATCAATCATGTCTCCTTAACAGACCTGACTGAATGCAGGAATTCTGAGTAAGCGCCAATTTTCAAATGGCAGTCTAAATATACCATCATCACTTTCAATATGAGTTATCTATACAAAGTCGACAGTGTCGAAGCTCTCAAGGCCAGATCATTTGGATGGCCAAGGCCTTGGATGCTCAATACTCGGCCTGGATCTGCCTCAAGGCCAGGTTTTGATGGCCTTGGCCTTGGTCGCAGAAGCTCATACCTCTGTCTTGTTGGCAGATGTCCCTGCCTCAACTACAACACTGAAAGTGGAGCGTTTGTCACATTTTGCTACCAATCTGGCATGGATAAAACTTCTCCAACGATCACAATAATATTCAATGTAATCAATGCAGGCTACTGAAAGCTCATTGAAAGGTTAGCAAATAATTATCCCTCCAAACAAAATTAATAGGATTATTAAGTTACTGTATATCATCAAGGAACTTCTTAACAATTATTCTAAGCTGGTCACTGACCAGCTATGGTGATCATAAACTGTAGGAACTGTTCTGAAACTGTCCTCATGCTTTTACCAGGCCAATGCACTACTTTTTTCAACGTTAATTGCTCCCATTGGAAGATCTTGAGGGTACAGGAAAGAAGCCGTAAAAATAAAAATTCAAATGTTTATTCAAATTGTGCATTGTACTATGATATAATATTATTCATTACAAATCTGCCGAAGTCTACATCCCTGATTGGAGGACAGCTCCTGAATATTTTTCTCCTCTTGCCTGGCTTTTATGTTTTTTTTTAACCTAACCTCTCATCTTACAATAGAAGGACCAAGTTCTCCTTTTATGCACTCCAATGCAGCAGCTGACATCACTGGAGAAGGCCACCACTCATGGGTGCCCGCCAGGGGATCAATAGCCATCGTTGACATTAGATATTGCTCCGGTCTTTGCATATTCTAATCATGCAAGACTGGTAGAAATATGTGACAAAAGCTCCACTTTCAGTATTGTAGTTGAGGCCGGAACATCTGCCGCTAAAACGGAGGCATGAGCCTCTGAGACCGAGGCCAAGGCATCAAAACGTGGCCTCGAGGCAGGTCCCGAGACTTCCATCACTGGTCAAAGGCACCCGAGACCAAGTCCAATGCCTAGTATTGGATGCTCATCCAAATATGACCTCGAGGCGGCCTTGAGGACAAACCCAGCCTCAAGAGCTTTAAAACTGTCCACTTTGTAAAAAATAATTCAAATAGAAAGTCATGTGGAAGCTGGCTCCAGAATTCCTGCATTCAATCAGGTCTGTTAAGGAGACATTATTGATTTAGTAAACATTTAATCCAGTACAGTTCCATTGGATCAAAGCGACAATGTTGCTGTTCCAGAGGTGCTGGAAATGATAAGGTGTGATTTTAGTGCAGAAACATCTTGTTCAATGGCTTACTTGACCAATATTTTGCAGAATGTTATTTCAAATTATAAACATTGACACAGTAATTACCATATGATGGTATGCTCGTTTTGGCGGTGTGCTTCCACATGAAATCTTATTTGGCTGTTTCACTCAAGATAATATATGCTCACAGCATTCAAACTGTCTTCTGAGCACTTAATTAGCCTTGAATCAAAATAAATGGAAGTGTGGACATGACAATTGGTGGTATTCAGTTCTGAGGGACAAAATTGTTGAAAGTGACTTCTTTCTGTAAACAGAAAAATCAATAATAGCAAAATGTATCAGCGCAAGAAGTGTTTCATAATGACTAAAATGCACTTTTATCCAATCATATTTTGCTCAGTCCTTTCTGAAATGGCTTAGTTTGTTTCTCAACAATTATTTTGATATACATATGCTTATTATGTGATAAAACATGAAGGTATGTGGTTCACGGCAGTTAACCTCGTGAATGTCAGGTTACAAAAGAATACCATAATCAGTGATAATAAGGCATATCTCAGAACAAAAATAAAACCACCAGTCAAAAAATATTGAGTCATATGGCATTATTTTGTTTAAAGGCCCAAGAATATCCTTGGCAAACACACTGACCAATCAGAGCCCCAAATCATTGTGACATCATCACTTACACTGCTCATTGTGTACATATAATATATATTTATATATATATATATACAAGGTCAGAAAATTATTCATGTGGTTCACAATGATGAACCACATGGTGTAAATCACATGGTTTTTAAGCAAAACGTCACTGGCTGTTGTGAGATACAGTATAAAATACT
Organism: Platynereis dumerilii; assembly: GCA_026936325.1. Taxonomy (NCBI): domain Eukaryota; kingdom Metazoa; phylum Annelida; class Polychaeta; order Phyllodocida; family Nereididae; genus Platynereis; species Platynereis dumerilii. Next base: position 8,255,124 of record JAPTHN010000008.1, read on the forward strand.
TGTTTGATCATTATTAATGTAACCTAATATGTTCCGTTATCCCTCAAAACATTGTGTTGGCACCAATAGTGTTTTGATAACATGTGTAGTAACACAATATTGTCGGAAAAAAGATTTTCAGTTTTGGCAGTTTTGTTAATATGCCTGTTCAATACAAAATATTGGTATTAGGATAGACACCAAAATTACTTTGCTAGCAAATGTAGTTTCGGAGATATCGTCAGAAACAAGATTTTCAGTAATGGCAGCCTCAATATTTCAATTCTGCAAAAACCATTGGTGTGACATTTATGGCAATGGCCTAGTTGGATTATTTACCCCACAAAACATAGGGATATACACCAAAATGATGTTGATATCATTCATAGTTACTGAGATACAGGCGAAAATAATAATTTTGGTAATGGCTGCCTTAATTTGCATATTATGCAAATTGCCCAATGATGACAGAGTGGCATCGTTCAGATTCTGAAAGAGCACATCTCAGAGATATAGAATCAACAAAAAAACATTGTCCAGACTCCAACGCGCGCTTGAACCTGACCGCCGCCGGACTATTAGATTGTTTCAATAGTCTCAAATTGATTGTAAGACATTGGTTGATGTTCTCGTGTCTCTGTCATACTATGGAACCAGTTTGTGATTGTCGCATGTTTAAAATTCAAAATTAGACTGCAATTAATCTTCATAAAGAAAGGTACTTCGCCTTGGTGTCAATTTTTCATGCAAATTAGTATACATTTGCCAATTACACAAGAACCAAGTAAGGTACAGATATGAAATTTGTACCACATTGTGCAGAATAATTTATATGTCTTTGTATGAACTATCCATGTCTTTGTGTGGACTGAAACTGATTATTTTTTAGGTATTAGCTAAAATAGCCATTTTCTCATGAAAATTAAATGTTAAACCCCCACCTATCTTTGGGGCTCTTGAGCAACACCTAAAACACCTTCAAATCAGTTGAAATTTTACATGGGAGTCAGAGAGGGGATATAGAACACATTTAGAGGTTAGCCCAATTGAATTTCAGACTTTCACTTTTTTTGGGACACCCTAGTCTATTACCTATCATTACCTCATAGCAAAGGAAATTACACCATGGAACAATCACACCCTGTGGTTAGTTCATGATTACAAAATAAACAAGAATCCGCGGATTCAAAACCGACCTAACGCAATGAAATTGAAGGTGCCATTGCTTAAACCACTGAGCAACTGATATTGGGAGATAGGAGAAATAGTTGATTGGAAGATGCTAGACTATTAGTATATAGAATCAATGCAGTTTGAACAGATTTCTAAAAAAAAAAGGAAAGATGGCTGCCAAAATGGCTGCCATCTTGGATTTCTCAACATGTTCCTCATCCATACCCACAGGCCAATACCTGTACCAAATTTCATAACTGTAAGTGAAATATTAAGGACACAATGGTCAGTTCAAGAATGAAGAAAGATGGCTGCCAAAATGGCCACCACAAAATGGCCGCCATCTTGGATTTATCGACATGTTCCCAATCCATAAGCAGAGTCCCATACCTGTACCAAATTTCATAACAGTAAGTGAAATAGTAAGGTCACAATGGGCAGTTCAAGAATGAAGAAAGATGGCTGCCAAAATGGCCACCACAAAACGGCAGCCATCTTGGGTTTCTCGACATGTTCCAAATCCATACCCAGAGTCCCATACCTGTACCAAATTTCATAACTGTAAGTGAAATATTAAGGTCACAATGGGAAAAACCTTGGCTGTCATTGCCAAACGTGGTTTACTGGTTTGTGGTTGCAAGCTTGTGGTTGCAGTTTATGCCTACTGTTTATGGTTTCACCTGATCCATTTAAAGCTCCTGTATTAACCGGCCTCCGCTGTTAGGCCGTATAAAAATGCAATGTTACTCTCCTTTATAACTCACACGAAGATATCTCTGTGACTTTGATAATATAAATGCATACTACAAGACATGTGACTTTGATAAGTATTAATGCATGCAACAAGACATGCCTATGTTACAACAAGTGATAATTACTTATTCAATTTCTGATTTAATTTCGAAAACCCCAATTTTAAACCAAATGAGCTTCACAACAATTGGAATTGTGGAATGTGGTCAACTCTGTCTTAGCCCTGGGAGTGGGACCCATGCGTAATCTTGAGGTTTCGACATGGCATCAGGAGCATTGGTTTATATTAAACAGTTTTCCTCCAAATTTAACGTAATTTATGATTTGAGTAGCCTACACATTTTACTGCTGACGGCACCACTTTTAAACGCATTTCCACTAAAGCTTGTACTGTAAAATTGATTTTAAAAGAGAGAATTGCCAAAAATTAGTGAGAAACAGCTATCAGCCTCACTTTTTAACCGACCTATCGTCGGTTATTAGAGGAGGGCAAAGGTGGTCGGGAAGTGATAATGGAAAAGGGGATTGAAAGTGGGTTGTCTGCTTTTGACTAATTATGAGATTGGCCTGAAACTTGGCAAATGACCAACAAACTGTGTAAATTTTTCATGTGACCATTTATATGTGATACAAATGAAGTTCTGGCATAGCAATGACATCTGTGTATGTTGTTATTTCATCAGTTTCATAGTTATTTCTGTGGAACATCTAAATGTTTGCCTCTTAAAATGTTTGCCATGTTTGCTGTTTACCTAGTAGTAGTAGTAGGCTGACCAATGAGGGAACTGGGTGTAGATCATGTGACACCAACTTGTAACCAAATGGACTCTACCATTTTGGGTGGGGGGGGGAGGGTAGGATTCCACAATCTTGTGAATGGAGGGAATTTACCTAAAAACATACAAATTTCATGAGGTCTGCTTTGTGTTGAGAGGTTATTAGGGAACATTAAGCCACTCTAGTTTTGGGAAGCTGGTATTGATTTGATAGCATGAAATGAAAGAACTTTCCCAAGTTAATGTAAATGTTGCCCTGCCCTTCCCAAAACACTGGATGTTGACTTTTGGAACCACTGGAGTGGAACCATTTTCCCAGAATCATGTGCAGGACAACAAGAGTTAAAGTGAAAGCCAATGGTGGGCCCAGGCCTCAGTACTAATTAATGAAGTCCAGTATATAGCTAGTGGAGCACCTGCCACCTCATGGATGTTGTGGATTTCTTTGGATGTTGATTTGTTCAAATTATTCTTTGTTCAATTGGAACATTTTTATTGCCCATTGTTTGAAATCAAATAATAGATAATTTATAAATGGTTGTTCAATTGAATTGAAATGGATATTTTATCAGCCCAGCTTATATACATGAGGTCTGAAATACAGCTCAGGCTGTTCAGCCTCAACACTTCATTGAGTAGCATGGATGCTGCTCAGGACAGCTCAACTGAGTTTGAACCTTTTGAAATAGCTGACAAGCATTGGAAATTTCATTATCTAGTAATAAAAACAAAAAATCCTCTAGATTGTTTTCATATTACCAGAATCTTCATTTCAATTTATGTGATAATCAGGTGATTTTTTGTTGCAAATGTACTGGAAACAAAATGTGAATAATAGTTCACGTTCTGCGGGCCAGTCGATCTGCTGAAGGAATAGTAAATTTTGAACCATACTACAGTAGGATGTGTCAATTTTTAATTTTTATGCAAATTTAAAAAGCGCTAGTGCCTAAAAGGTGCGTTTTGAGCTGGGGAATCCAAATCTGTTCTCAAAATTGTGATAGGACAATTCTTACCTACTTCAATTTTGTTTCAAATTTTCAATGTTTTTTTCGTTTTCGACCATTTTCGCCAAACGCGGTTCATACAACATTTTACCTGCCATGGTTGGAACGCTCTCGAAAATACCTACAATTTCCATACCAACATCAATGGTCTAGGACGATATCTTGACTCTTCAGTCTGCACTTTTTAGAAATTAAAGTGTTGCAGACAGCCTAATCCTGTTAAAAAAAGGCTTTTAGGGGGGTGGGTAGTGAAAGCTAGGGGACTCATGTAAACCATGTCCATGTGTCTATGTCAACATTTCTTGTCAACATGTGTGAAAAGTCCATTTATGACCTTAGTTTTCAGGTATGGTACTATGGGTATGGATCGGGGACATGTCGAGAAATCCAAGATGGCTGCCATTATGGTGGCCATTTTGGCAGCCATCTTTCTTCATTCATGAACTGCCCATTGTGACCTTAATATTTCACTTATAGTTATGAAATTTGGTACAGGTATGGAACTCTTGGTATGGATTGGGAACATGTAGAGAAATCCAAGATGGTGGCCATTTTGTGATGGCCATTTTGGCAGCCATCTTTCTTCATTCTTGAACTGCCCATTGTGACTTAATATTTCACTTACAGTTATGACATTTGGTACAGGTATGGTACTCTTGGTATGGATTGGGAACATGTAGAGAAATCCAAGATGGCGGCCATTTTGTTGTTGCCATTTTGGCAGCCATCTTTCTTCATTCTTGAACTGCCCATTGTGACCTTAATATTTCACTTATAGTTATGAAATTTGGTACAGGTATGGAACTCTTGGTATGGATTGGGAACATGTAGAGAAATCCAAGATGGTGGCCATTTTGTGATGGCCATTTTGGCAGCCATCTTTCTTCATTCTTGAACTGCCCATTGTGACTTAATATTTCACTTACAGTTATGACATTTGGTACAGGTATGGTACTCTTGGTATGGATTGGTAACATGTAGAGAAATCCAAGATGGCGGCCATTTTGTTGTTGCCATTTTGGCAGCCATCTTTCTTCATTCTTTAACTGCCCATTGTGACCTTAATATTTCACTAACAGTTATGAAATTTGGTACAGGTATGGTACTATGGGTATGGATCGGGGACATGTCAAAAAATCCATGATGGCGGCCATTTTGACTGCCATCTTTCTTCATTCTTGAACTGCTCATTGTGACCTTGATTTTTCACTTAAAAGTTATGAAATTTGGTACAGGTATGGAACTCTTGGTATGGATTGGGATCATGTAGAGAAATCCAAGATGGTGGCCATTTTGTGATGGCCATTTTGGCATCCATCTTTCTTCATTCTTGAACTGCCCATTGTGACTTAATATTTCACTTACAGTTATGACATTTGGTAGTAAATTGGTACAGGTATGGTACTCTTGGTATGGATTGGGAACATGTAGAGAAATCCAAGATGGCGGCCATTTTGTTGTGGCCATTTTGGCAGCCATCTTTCTTCATTCTTGAACTGCCCATTGTGACCTTAATATTTCACTTATAGTTATGAAATTTGGTACAGGTATGGAACTCTTGGTATGGATTGGGAACATGTAGAGAAATCCAAGATGGTGGCCATTTTGTGATGGCCATTTTGGCAGCCATCTTTCTTCATTCTTGAACTGCCCATTGTGACTTAATATTTCACTTACAGTTATGACATGTGGTACAGGTATGGTACTCTTGGTATGGATTGGGAACATGTAGAGAAATCCAAGATGTTGGCCATTTTGTTGTGGCCATTTTGGCAGCCATCTTTCTTCATTCTTGAACTGCCCATTGTGACCTTAATATTTCACTAACAGTTATGAAATTTGGTACAGGTATGGAACTCTTGGTATGGATTGGGAACATGTAGAGAAATCCAAGATGGTGGCCATTATGTGATGGCCATTTTGGCAGCCATCTTTCTTCATTCTTGAACTGCCCATTGTGACCTTAATATTTCACTTACAGTTATGACATGTGGTACAGGTATGGTACTCTTGGTATGGATTGGGAACATGTAGAGAAATCCAAGATGGTGGCCATTTTGGCAGCCATATTTCATTCTTGAACTGCCCATTGTGACCTTAATATTAAAGGAAGTGAAACTAAAACTATACGCGAAAGAACAGAACAGAATTCTTAATGAACTCACTGACTCTGAAAAGCTTCCTAAACTTCGCACATATAAACTCTTTAAGACAAGCTACTGCCTGGAATCGTATCTAAATTTGAATCTCCCAAAGAAAACATACACTAATATTGCAAGATTCAGATTAAGTTCTCACAATCTTAAAATTGAGACAGGAAGACATAATATACCCAAGACCCCGATAGAGCTTAGAAAATGTGACAAATGTGACACAGGTGACATTGAAGATGAAATACATTGCCTTTTAGTGTGCAACAATAACACTGCTCAGAGAATAGAACTTGTAAATAAAGCAAGCAGCATGATCCCTAATTTCTGTGATCTTGATAGCATACAACAGTTTAAAATACTCATGTCAAATAAAAGCCCTGACATAATACTTGCTGTGGGTTCTTTTCTCAATAAAATAATGTGAATAAAATCTAAAACTTCTGTGCCTACTTGCACTTTACTTTCACCGGTGCTGCTGTCTATGTCGAGATATACATCCTCACTTTGCTTTTATTGACTTTTGTGCAATAACACATATGAAACTGGGACCAATGTGCATATTTCATGAACTATGAAAGACAATTCTACATGAACTGTGAAACCTGTCATTTATTATGATATGACACTAGATTATGTTTGGTAACATAGAATACTGTAGATGTAGATTTGAATTTTTTGATTTTTCAATTTTCAATTCTTGATTGACACATGTATCTGTATTTGATATTTCTGTTTGTCAATAAAAGTTTATATATAATATTTCACTAACAGTTATGAAATTTGGTACAGGTATGGAACTCTTGGTATGGATTGGGAACATGTAGAGAAATCCAAGATGGTGGCCATTTTGTGGTGGCCATTTTGGCAGCCATCTTTCTTCATACTTGAACTGCCCATTGTGACCTTAATATTTCACTTACAGTTATGAAATTTGGTACAGGTATGGAACTCTGGGTATGGATTGGGAACATGTCAAGATTCCAAGATGGCAACAATTTTACGGTGGCCATTTTGGCAGCCATTTTTTTCATTTATTGAACTGCTCATAGTGAACTCAATATTTCGCTTAGAGTTATGAAATTTGGTACAAGTATGGAACTCTTGGTATGGATTGGGAACATGTAGAGAAATCCAAGATGGCGGCCATTTTGTGGTGGCCATTTTGGCAGCCATCTTTCTTCATTCTTGAACTGCCCATTGTGACCTTAATATTTCACTTACAGTTATGAAATTTGGTACAGGTATGGAACTCTGGGTATGGATTGGGAACATGTCAAGATTCCAAGATGTTGGCCATTTTGTGGTGGCCATTTTGGTAGCCATCTTTTTTCAATTATTGAACTGCTCATGGTGACCTCAATATTTCGCTTAGAGTTATAAAATTTGGAACAGGGGCTGTGGGTATCAGTCGGGGGAACATGTTGAGAAATCCAAGATGGCAGCCATCTTTCTTCATTCTTGAACTGACCATTGTGACCTTAATATTTCACTTTAATACAGTTATGAAATTTGGTAAAGGTATGGCCTGTGGGTATGGATGAGAAACATGTCGAGAAATCCAAGATGGCGGCCATTTTGGCAACCATCTTTCCTTTTTTTTAGAAATCTGTTCAAACTGCATTGATTCTATACTAATAGTCTAGCATCTTCCAATCAACTATTTCTCCTATCTTCCAATATCAGTTGCTCAGCACAGTGGTTTAAGCAATGGCACCTTCAATTTCATTGCGCTAGGTCGGTTTTGAATCCGCGGATTCTTGTATGTTTGATGTAACCATTGTGACGTCACCAAAAACACCTATGACATCATAAATGTTTGTTGTAACATCACTCTCTCTTACCCAATGAGGAGATGCCATTTCTTCAATGTTTAAGGAAAAAAATCATTTCTTTAACTTCGCAGGGTGAGTGTTCATTTATTTCAACACTTAGGAAATGTTGTCTATTTTCAAATAATGTTTTTGGTTTTGCCATGACTATAAAACTAACAGAGCAATCTAAATTCTCCCAGACCCTTTCTGTAAAATCTCATGATTTTTCAATGCGACGATTCATGACCCCTGTCCCACAGGGGTCCAGGGCTAATTCTGTCTAGAAATTTGAACTTGTATTACAAAATGCTCTAGAAATGTGAGCAATCTATGATTCAAGATAGTTATGTCAGACCATGAACAAAGTCAATGTATCTGGCCAATTTGCTCAAGAGCATGTTCTCATTTGGGGGTTTTGGGGGGGATGGGGGGTACAAGATGAGTATTCCGAAAGTATCAACCATCCACTCAATGTGCCAAAACTAGGCCTGATTGCAGTGTGATAATTAGACTACTCTGGATAATCTTGTAATAATATACAATATAAGAGCTATTCATCCATCAAACCATTCTCCTCCTCAGAATGAAACAGCAATGTATACTGATTGCAAAATACTGCAGTAACAGCCACATTTATACAACTTCTACCAAAATCAGAGATGTTCTAAAATGAAAGCTATAGGCTATATCAAATAATCCTTTATAAGTTTTTCCCCACATTTTAAAACTTATCACCCTTTTATTGATAGATTTCCTGATCTAAGGAGTAAAATGGACAAGAAAACACACTTGGGAAAATGGTTATCTGGCCAACAGTTTTAGGGCTGTTTAATCATAGAGAATTCTCTATGGTTTAATCCGCTCCTTTACACTGTGTATCACTATGACACTTCCCAGATTTTGTTGAAATTGTAGAAGTATGGCAGTTATATGAAAAAAATTTTCCCTGCACATATAATATTTGCTTATAGTAAGTTATACTAAAAAAGAAATAATACATTTTTTGCTTCAATAAGTGTATACTATGGAATCTGAGTATTGATTAGTCCAATCTTTTACCAAGAATATGTTAAAATGTCAATGTGAAGTTCGACACAAATCTGCTGACATTCCAGCTTTAATCTGCATTGAAGCCCTGCATTTTATCAAAAATTGAAACTTTCTGTGTTGCAGGATTTATAAGCTTTGAGGGAAAACACGGTTCAAATTGGCCAAAACTCAGTTCAGCAGAAAGCAGGTCCATTTTGGGAAATTACCCATACTCGTGATGCTACTACAGGTACCAAAGGGGGGGGGGGTTATCTGGAGGAGAAAATGCTAAGTGTGTAAGCAAAATTTGTATCTATCCATAGAAAAGGCTGATGCATTACTTTAATAATTAACGTCAGTATTAAAGGATAAATGTACACATTATAACACTTATTCCCAGTTTATGTTGATTTTGAAAGAGAATCCATTTCCTCAATGGAAATTTCCACTGGCTATTGAATATTAATTTGGTCACTCTGGTGATTATTCAAATGATTAACTTGAGACACATTCCCCTGTCAAGTTCCATTAAGACTCCAAAGGGTCTTAGTAGACCCTCCCCCCCCCCCAAGTTAGATATATCAGTGATTTAAAGAGGGTCAATTGCAGAGAAGGCTTATCATAAGGATTTCTTGCTTAGAACTTTAAGACAAAACATCTTCTCTCTGTTCAGGGAGGTTGAGCTGTCATCAAATACTCTCACTGATTCAAGTTACCCAGAAATGAACTACAATGATCAATTGAAAGTAAACAGCAAATAAATGTGCCTTGAAAGTTGAGGAAGTCTGACTTTTCAGAAAGTAAATTTGTTTAACATGACACAGTAACAAACCAGTGCCACACTATATGGAGTTATTTTGTTGATCAGTTTCTCATGCTCTGGTGACATCTTTTTTGTTGTTGATAAAATAGCATTATGTTTGAATAAAGTTGTGGTACTGACAAATAGAGAGAAACGGTTGTTGGGAATCATTCTGGTCTGATTTACTAAAATGAGTATGATAGGCCTAATTATGAAGTTTTGCTGTTGTGTCCAGGACACCTGTGAATTGATCTTTACTTGCACATCACTTAAGCATCATACCCGTGAAATGGGGGAGGGGAGGGGAAAATATTAGGTCTATCAGGGGAAGGGTATGGAAGTGTATGAAAAGAATCTCAAAATTTTGACTTAAAAAACTCAATATTTTATCTTGTAAACGCAAAATTTTGACATGTAAAACCAAAATTTCGACTTCTACACTCAAGAGACTTTTTAAACTCAAAATTTTGACTTTTCAATATTGAGTCATGAAACACAAAATTTCAAAGCGAAATTTCAAGATTGCAACAAACATTTTTTAGAAAGCAAAACAAAATTTTGAGAAATAAGTTTATAATTTTCAGATGTTAACTCAAAATTTCGACTCCAAAAGTAAATATTTCGAGAATTTACATACAAAATTTTGAGTTTAAAAGTCGAAATTTTGAATATATCACAAATTTTGAGTTTGCAAGTCAAAATTTTGAGTTTGCAAGTCAAAATTTTGAGTTTAAAAGTTTTTTATGGCCCTAATATGCTTCGGTAGAAGAGGGCCTTCTAGGGACTGCTTCATGGGTCTAGAGAATCTTTACGGAGGATTTAGGGGCTTCCCTAAGCTTAATGTGTCTTAAGGAACTTTTAAGGGACCCTCTCTGAAATCTTTTTGACAATTCGGCGAAAAACCCTAGTTTAATAACAAGCAACTGGCAATGATGGCTTACAAGTAAACATTATTCTTGTTATTCAATCAATTTAAATTACTTTATTAATCCATAAAAACAAGAACTCCAACCACACATTATAAAGAAAACATTCATTCTCCATTTTGTGAGTTTATTTTTTGCATACTTGTTGGCGCTCATTTGCATAACCCATTCCTATAGACTGCAATGCAGTGAAAGCAGTCTTGTAAATGCAGTACAATCATACTACACAGTACAATGAAAGCAGTCTTGGAAAGACTGGCACTACAATCATTCACATATAAGTCCCAGTTTGAACCTACAGCTAAGTCTATAGGCAAGAAGTGTGCATATTATTGTCTATTCATTTGCTAAAAAGTACAGTAATTAAAAACTTCATTAAATGCTGTGATATCACGAAAGCTTGAATGGCACAACATATCTTGATGACATATATAGGCTATTAATATAGGCATTAGAGGTAGGCTTATTTCCCTGTGAATAAATAAAATAAAACACAGAATTTTGTTCTGACAATTCTTACTAACTGGTACATTTAGATATTTATATTTTAAATAATTGTTAATACTAAGACCTGATGTTTTTAGAATCAACAATCATAAATTTATACTAATTTCAAAATAAGAAAACAACACATATTATAAGCCTTAATTTTAATTCAGTTTGAGTAAGAATGCTAACTCTCTCTTCCAGGCATATTAATCCCAAATCAAATGTTGGAAATTTCAACAGGAAGTCAATCTTTAATAAGCTCAGTGCCCCTGTATCTACCATGCAGGCTATTGAATACTCATTTTGTCACCCAAGAAATCCTGATAGTGATAACTCAGCTGATTAACATGAGAGGCATTCCACTGTCAACTTCTTAGACCCCCTGATGTGACCTCTTTGGGATATAGAGAGGGCTGTTGTCTTGAAGTCAGTCTCCCAGAGCTCTTTCATCTGGGAAAATAAGCTTCCACATAATTTCAACAGTGAATCATTGAAGATAAAATCCAGAATATTGATTAGAAAAGCTCTTCAGTGCCATGCAAATCTGATGGTGTGAAGTGACTTATGGGGTACTGGTACACAATAAATGCATGCATAATTAAAGATAGAGATAAGTATAGATAGATAGATAGATAGATAGATAGATAGATAGATAGATAGATAGATAGATAGATAGATAGATAGATAGATAGATAGATAGATAGAATGAAAATAAGTCCATGATTAGATGGCCGATGCATGGGTGATTTTGCTGGTTTGTATTCACATTTCACACCTATCTGGCCACTACACATGGTATACTGGTTGTCCAGTGGAATTTCTCTTGCCCCACACACTTGTCATCTGTCAGCCAGGACTGAACCCTGTCCTCTGCCAGCCAGGACAGTCTCATGCTGATCTGCTAATTGTCAGTTGAGTATTGTGAGCCATTCGTTCTATGACTCTGAACCTATAACCTCACATCAATTGAATTATGGGCACGCAAATATCTCAGACAGAAAGCTATTCTCTAAACAGGTAAAAATTAATTAAAAGGTCAGTCAGTTTAAGAAAGTCTTAACATCCTAAAGAGATAGGTGAGATGAGGACAACATGTTGCAGTGTTATAACCCCAAATTTTAGAGAACAAAAAGTCACACAATGTCCTGGACACAAATGGCCTTACCAGTTATCCCTTTTAATATGTAAATGGCACTGCCATGAAATTCGCGCAGCACTTTAAACAGTTTTTGTAGAACTTATAGTGTTACCATAACGTTCATGTTTATTTGATATTCAATGTATGAAAGGCAGTTATGAAACTGTTTCAGAAAATTAGAAAGACAGATATATGGAAAGACAGAGAAAAATGTAGAATAGCAAGATAAACTAGACAAAAAATACAATAGATAGATAGATAAATAGAGAGATAAATAGATAGACAGATAGATAGATAGATAGATATATTGACAGACAGATAGATAGATAAATTGATAGACAGATATATATTAACTAGATAAATAAGATTGATACATAATCAGCTAAATGGTAAAAAGGCAGACAGCACTGAAAGCTGCCGAAGTCAAGTCTATGTTAGATTGTTGATATTACATAATAGTATAAATATATAATAACATTGCTTGTAGATTAACTGTTCACTGTTACATAATCATCAGTTTATAAGGATTATGTAACTTTAATTTTGTTATGTTTTCTTTTTGCCTGATTGAAATTAAATGAATCACATGTTAATAATTTGATTTAGCTTGTCAACGCTAATAATTAACTATTCCATAAAAATTATTGGTACAGGATATGTTACTAGAGAAAATTGAATTTTTAAGACCCTTTTGAAGATGAATATGTTATGTTTTGTTAAATAAGAAACTAAATCATTGATAAGAAGCTGGACCCACTTGACCTAATTCCCAGCTGTGGACTGTTGATGTTGAGACCATCACTGCACAGATTTTTTTTAGTCTTCTCTTGCACTCAATTCGCTTCGCTCAACGGCCTTCGGCCGTTTCGCTGCGCGAATATAAACACCTATGACATTAATAAATGACCAATGAAAAGTGAACAATAATTCAATGCACTGGGTGTTGGTCAGGAGTCGTGCATTGATGAGACGAGATATATACAGAATATATATATATGGCCTATAGCCTACAATATGTATGTGTGGCTACAGTCAGCAGGGGCGGATCCAGGATTTTTTTAAAGGGGGGCGCGGCAATACTTACCTAACATTGGAGTCTCTAAAAATCTTTTTTTGCCAAATAGCATATGAAGTATTTATCTGACAAAAGGGGGGGCGCGCTCCTTGTGCTCCTTTTAGTTACATTATATTCGCACAGCGCAGCGACCGAAGGCTGTTTCGCTAAGCGAATTGAGCACAAGAGAGGTTTCAAAAATCTGTGCAGTGATGGTCTAAACATCAATGGTCAACAGCAGGAAATTAGGTCAAGTACAGCTTCCTATCAATGATTTAGTTTCGAATTTAATGATACATGACATATTTATATTCAAAAGTGTCTTAAAAAATCTATTTTCTTCAGTAATATTCCCTGTATCTATAATTTCATGGAATAGTTAATTATTAGCCTTGACAAGCTGAATTAAATTATTAACATGTGATTCAATTTCATTTCAAAACAGACAACAAAACATGACAAAATTAAAGTTATATAATCTTTGTCAAATGATGATTATGTAACAGTTAGCAATTTATCTACTTGCAGATCATGTTATTGTTTTTTTTAATCACTTTTATGTAATATCAACAATATAGCCTAGTCTTAAATTTGGCAGCTTTCAGTGTTGTCTTCCTTTTTACTATTCAGTTGATTTTCTATCAATTCTATTTATCCTTAATCCTATTTATTTTCTATCCCATCTATTTATCTATGTATCCATGTATCATGTATCTATCTATTTATTCTTTATCCATTTTATATTTCTAATAGTTTCTCGTCTAAGTTTCTCTATATCAGTCTTTCAAAGTTTTGAAACAGCAACATAACTGCCTTTCATACATTGAATATTATAAATTTAATGAAAGATATGGTAATACTATAACTAAGTCCTTAAAAAAAACACTTCTTGGTCCTGTGCGAATTTCATGGCTGTGCCATTTACATATTATACATAAATGGCAAATCCCTTTTGGAAAGCTGAGAAGTTGGTCTATTCTTTGGAAGGATTTATTTTGGAATAAAAAGATTCTATCTATCTAATCTATCTGGCTATATAATGCCATCATCCTTCTTATTTCCATCTTTGCTAGTTTTCTTCCTTCCCTCTTTTTCTTTTCTTCTATTCTTCCTTCCCTTTTTCCTTCCATTTATTTCTTCCCTCCTTCTTGTCTTTCTTCTTCTCTTCCTTGTCTTCTCTTTCTTCCTTCTTCTCTTTCTTCCTTCTTCTCTTTCTTTCTTCCTTCCTTCTTTTCCTTCTTTCTTCCTTTTCTTCCTCTTTTCTTCCTTCTTTGTTTCCTCTTTTCTTCCTTCTTTCTTCCTTCTTTCTTCCTTCCTTCTTTTCTTCCTTCCTTCTTTCTTTCATTCATTCTTTTCTATCTTCTTCCAATTCTTCCTTCATTTCTTCTTTATTTTGCTTTTTTCCTTAATTTCTACTTTCCTTCATTATCCTTTTCTTCCCCCTCCTTCACTATTTCTCCCATGTATGCTCTATTTCACTCTCTCTTTCTCGCCACTGCCTTATTAATGACGGCATTAAAATTATTTGTTCATATTTCTGTAAATAAATTATTTTCTAAGAGCATTAATTGACGGGCCTTTTAAAGCATTCATTGCATTTTAGGCAGAATCAGCAGTCCTATTACCTTTATAATTCCCAGACCACCCTTCTCCTTTAGGTGAAGAACTCAATTGTTTCTGCTCATTCAGTGAAAGAATATTGATTCAGAGTGCACAATAAGGTATTTGCACCCAGATAATCTACTGAATCAGTACTGGAGTGGGTATTTGTGCTTGTGCAGTTGTTTTCATTACAAAATACAGCCTATTCAGAAAATCACCAGCAGCTTTTGTGTTGCATGTGCAGAGAGCTCAGCAGAGCCAGAGAGCTCCGCATGGCACTCACAGTGGTGCAGGTGCACCGAATGACCCATTGCAGCTCCACTAATGAAGAAAAGACAACTTTGTTTTGGAACAAGGTAGAGAACTCTAGTTTTTTGCATACACAATAACTTGTCAACCCATCCTCATTTCTCATTGTAATCTTGTGAAAGCTTACCCTGATCTCACTGAATGCACAATCTGATCTAGAGGCAGCAGACTGATGAAATTCAAGTCGAATTGGGTATCGAATTGGCTTCTAGGTCACTAGAACTGCTGCCTTTCAGGTCCGCGCTGCTCAGAGTTGCATAAAAATCCAATTTAAATAAAAAAAATATTAAAAAATCAAATGATTTAAATCGAGCAACTCTGCTGCTTTGGTACTGTGTTAGTCTTATTTGTTGACAAAAATTGAGTACTACTGAGATATATGCAGTAAAACTGAGAGATATTCCAAAAATGCTAGGTTCCAATTGACAAGTTATAAAAACATTCGTAGAATGAAAATGGTGAGATATTTTGTATTTCCGACTTCAGATTCAGATTGCTGGAGAAATTGTACACAAGAAAGGCTATTTTTCAGACTAAAATTCCAAAATATAATTTTGGACCAAAGTGTCACAAATATGTGACTCAAATCTTGAACCTTGTCTTAACTTACTGTGATGTAACCGAGCTGCTCACAGCGCCTCCTCTCCTAACGTTTGAGGCAGACACATGCGCACCCTTGTGACCAAGTTGTGATGTAACCAAACGGGGTAGGGGGGGGGTAAGTGCCCCCTGTAGCCATCCTTACCCCCCCCCCCCCGGTCCCCCCATATTCCAACTCCCAAGAAAATAAATCTAGAAGTGTAAAAATTTTTATCTTTCAATAAAATATAATTTAAAAATTGATCAAGGTTTTGCAGCCTACATGTACTTCTAGCATCATATCAGTTGCATCGGCTGCTGCAGTACTCCATGCTGTCAAATTAATGAACTTAGGGGCCACTAGTTAGTAATCAGAGGGGGCTTGCAGTTTTCCTCGGTGGGGAATTATTTATTTCATGGTGACAGTGACAGTAACTATTTCTTTCAAGAGCTTGAGGTCCCCAAATATTCATTCCTAAATCAAGCAACACCTTCTTAAGAAATACCGCTGTACCCCCACCAGAAATAATTATTTCAAGACTGCCCAAGAAGAATTGATTTATTTCATCAGAACTGAGCAAGAAATTATTTATTTTATAAAAACTCCAAGCCCCTCCCCCTGATATCAAATGGTCGCCTCCCTATCTTTTCCTGGTCAGTGTATTTTCAGTTTCTGATGCTGAAGTTTAAGGAACTTTAGGACCAGGCACCCTGCCATGACAACTGCTTGGGAGGATGGGACCAGGATGTGGATTTAAGTTTGTGGATAGGATTGTAATGAATACATGGGGCTTCAAGTACTGGCCTAGAAACATCACCAAAAAGGTTAAAACCACTGCACTGTTTTGTACATACTCTGTGGTTTTTGTCTGTTCCGCAATTGATTAATTAACCAGTCATTAACCCTGCTGACGGGTAAAAATTATGGCGAGATAAGCAAGAGCTCCTCAGGAGCAATTCTTTGCCATCCTCCTATGCAGGTTGTCTTGGCAGGGTGTTCTGTGCAGGATTTTCTAGGACTGATTGAACAAAAAGACACACACAGTGATGCACTATTAAGCAAGATATTGAACAAATCCACAAAATTTTTCACAATTAAAGGGCCTTCACCATGTTACATCTTGGTGTGTTATCAAGGGATAAATTTGTATAATAATTTGTGAAACAACCTAGACTCTGAGACTTTCAAAAAGTCAAGATTGAGACAGGTTGCTTTCTGCTGGTGTGACTGAAATGAATATGAAATTTGCAATCCAGGTGATATTGCTCCCTTGATGGCAAAGAAAATTGTATACGTGTACACTATAATTATAAAGAAAAAAATTATCCCAAAACATGCATTACAGATTTTGAAATTACGAACTGAAGAACAAATGGCAAGGGTCTTTACCCTCGTTGCCAGACCTATATATATACAATGATATATATCATATGCAACCTTCATTTCCATGGTGATCTAAAAACCACATACTGGCTATCAAATTATAATATTTAAGATCACCTTCCACAGGACCAACGACAAATATATAAAGATTTAAGAAATTTATTTCAAAATTTCCAATATTCCTGCAAAAATTAATTCCCGAAAATTTACTTTGGAAAATTTCTAATATTCCCGGAAACTTTCCCGGCCTTTGCATCCCTATATTCATGCAAACCTCTTGAGTTGCTCAGTGTTGTCAGCATTGAGTAAAATCAGTAGATGTGAAAAGCATCCCAATGTGCCCCGGTTCCCGCTACTTTGCAGGCCAATTGGGGGTGGCAGAAGAATGGCACAGCAGTGAGGCAAAGGATATATCTCATTCTCACAAGTTTGGAATAAAATATATTGGAAAATGATTTTGGTTTGCCATATTTCAAGGTTAGCCCATTACCTTTTGACCCAAAAAATAAAAATACAAGTGCCTTTTATTTTCTTAAATTTCATTGAACAGCTGTATCTCTCCCCTCCCAGGCTTGTTTTACTTTTATTCCATTGCATCATACATATTAGAAGGCAATTAAAGCAATACTGTCTATGTAAGCATGCATGACAAAAATATTCCCATAAAACTATAGACTGCAAATGAACATATACAGTGGACATCAGTGTACGCATATTTCTTGTTCTGGCCCTATTTGTGCTGGCATTGGAAGAGAGTACTCTATCTCGGCTTAATGTATTAAGCAAAGCTTATCTTAGTGGAAATTTCCACTGGTTGACAGTGGCCATTGTATATTCATTTAGTCACTCCAGTAGTTCTGATAGCCCCAATTCAGACAATGCATCAAATGATTAACATGACACATTCCCCTGTCAAGTTTCATTAAAACTCCAAAGGGTCCCAGTGAACCCCCTCAAGTTACCTATTTGGTAGATTTAAAGAGGGTTAATTGTGGAGCAGGCTGATCATAAGAATTTCTTGCTTTGAACTTTAAGCAGTCTAGTGAGAGCCACATATTTGATGACACTGGAGTGTCCACATATCTAGATGACATTGGAATATCTGCTAGGTGTCAGCACAGGTCCTTAATTTCACTTGACAAATCACTGGACTTAAATATGTCAAAGGGAAGAGCTGGGAAAAAAGGGTAAACTGACCAGCCAAGCAGCCCCCTTCCTCATCTGCTGTCTTAAATACCTCCAGATGTGACCTCTGACACTTGGGAGTTTAGAAGTGGGCCACTCAAATAGGGCAAAATTGCTGCCATTCAAAACTCACTGAAAATTGTATTCTGTCTACAAATGTTTAGAAGTGCATAGATCTCTCTGAAACTATATTAAATACTTTGCACCAATTAGTACAGCTTATTTTTTTCTCACAGCATATGGTTTGCCATGTTCAGATATACTTCACAGAAATCATATTATGCTGTTCTGTTAGATTACATTCATTCTACATAGAATACTAAGCTTTGTAATTAAAAAAGTGTTTAATTGTTTGACATTTTAAAGTGTACTCTTTTGGTTATTATTTAGAAAAAGAAAGAAAGAATTCAAATTACTTTTATGTGATCCTTTAGTCCAATATAAATTAGATAAAACTAGAATGCCCGTTGGAGAGACAGGTGGCCTGAAAATGCATTTATTGTGAATTTGATGAAGTGCATGAATTGTTTCTTTGATGTAAAATTTACTTGTGAAGAATGTAGAAATTGTGAAAGGCATTATATTAGGCATGCATGCATTCTAAAGTCAGCAATATTAAAAACACACACTTTGGAATGGCTCCAAAAGGAACTTGTTATATATAGAGATTTGCATGAAACTTTACAATGATGTGAATTATCCGTTTGTTTTTGGTCAAATTTTTAGGTGAAATCTTGCTGGACATCTGTTTTGACCATTTGAGGTCAATGATAAAGTGATAACATCTGCGCTCTAGTCACCTATCCCTCTTTCAATTGTGCATATTCCAAATTTGACTTCATGTAACAAAAGCATGTCTGGCTCTTTGAAATATCCATGGAGCCTGTTCAAACGTTCACAGTCTTTAGTTGAGAAGCGAATGATCAAATTTGCCAAGTAACATCAAGATAAATCTAGTGCTTCTTAAGTTATGATACTTTGAAAATCTGTGCGTTGTTAAGGCTGCTGAGTTTAGTTTTGGAAGTTAGTTGGCAAGGGATTGAAAAATGGAAAAAGTGGAGTGCCTATGTATGTATCTATGTATCTGTCTGTGTATCTATGTATCTACTGTCTATCTATATATTAGTGTCGTGAAAATATGCAGTTATGCACTCGATGAATATAGAGAAAGGAAGGAGGCAGACAGCTTGGCTTGAGTGTCTGTAAGGTGTGCATTGGCAATTTGGCAAATTAGCGTGGGCTTTTGTAGCAAGGGCCTATTGATAGTATTGTAGAGCAATGTGAATAAAATGCTGTATGGACATGGTGAGTATTTTAAAATAGTTGAAATTGAAGTCCAGTTGTTCAGGATAAGAAATGTGCTATACAGCTGATAGACTGAACAAGTGACAGGTTGGCATGTCAGTGCATAGACCAAAGCCCGCGAAAATGCTTGGTGTGTACCCAAGACAGCTGAGGCTGTTGCTTTTGTGGCTGTCCCTCCCTCGGAAATACATTGGCTCACTGAGAAGAGCAGGGGGAGTTGGTGCAAGTGACGTGAGTGTCCATTTAATGGCGTCGCAGAGGTGCATGAAGGAATTTCGTGAAAAGGGCTGTAGAAAAAGATGATTAATAAGAAATAAGGCAGGATTTCAAGGCATTTTATTAGCCACACTCAAAGGCAATGTCAGTAGGAACCGTCATGCAAAATGTGGTGGATGTAGCTGGAGTAGGGATGGAGGAGAAGAGGTGACATCACAGTTGGATAGATAGAGTTTTAAGAGTAAGATTAATAATTACTTACAACCAATAAAATTCTCAGTTTTCACAAGTCAGGTCTTGTAGAATTGCAAGTTGCCAGAATGAAGTGAGATTCAGTTGTCAATCTTTTTATTTCACAGTGACATTATAATAACACAGAAAAAGGTCATGTTATGATGTTAATCAGTCAGTCTATCTGTCCTGATGGTGTTTGTGGTCATAAATTTACTTTTCAATATTGGCAGTAATTAAGACTCTTTAATTAAGCAAAATATGACAATACAGTATATACACATTTTCTGAATTTTACAATCATTTTGATATAAATCATTGATATTTCAAATATCAAATAAATACTTGAAACTTTATCAGTTAGAAGGCACAATATAATTATACTTTTTAAAGATGTATGTTTCATATATCATGGTATAAAACATTCTAAGATGCTCATACAATTTAATCTTGATAGTGTTTAAGTTTGGCTCAGATATTGGTTGTTCAGTAGTTTTCCAGGAAAGGGGTAAATTGAGGGGTGGAGACAAGAGAGAGTCTCTATCAAACTCAGAACAACTTATCTTGTGTTTGTTATCACTAAGAAATATTCCCAGAGCTGTGTGTGCCTTGCTGTTGTTAATAAGGGCACTCCAGTTACAGGGTTGGGGGGGGGGGGGGCAAACACAAGACTTTATATAGTAGGTAAACCAGGGATACACTATACACACAAAGGCAGGTGCAAAAAGATAGATAGATAGATAGATAGATAGAAAGAAAGAAAGATAGATATAGTCTAGTCAATATATGAAATGACCTAGAACAAATTGCAACAGAAATGGTTCCTGTGGCATTTGGTCCCTAAATATGTCAAGAAAGACATACTAAAAGTCATGGAAAATCCAAATGGTGGAACACCCCCAAATTAGCATAAATCCAAGATGGCCGCCATAAAAATTAGGTTTTTTGCAAATAACTCAGAAACTATTAGATATAGACCCCATATGTGTATGAAACTTCACTATAAACTTGGGTATTGCGGACATTTTGACACTATTCCCATGTCTCTATCTCTAATAGTTCTCAAGATATAGCATCTTCAAATATCTCTTATTTTGCCAAAACAAGCTGTAAGTTGCCAAAAATGTCATTTGTGAGTCTTGATTCTGAATACTTGAAGTACAAATTTTACCTTACCTATTAAGGATACAAAAGAATTAAATTGTGTTTAAATTAAGACCCTAATCATTTCTCTATCTCTCCTCAATCCCCTACTGTGCCATATTTCGAATTAGGAAGTCTTCCCTCGAAATTCCACTTATTTGTTAAAATTGGCATTTTATATTATTATAAGCATTTATTCGTACTTTAGTACAATTACAAAAAGAAAGGGTATATATGAAAAATTGAGTTTAAATGGTGCCGGAGCACAAACAATTAAGTATGAAATTGGTTTCAGCTTTATTAAAGTCTTTCACCTCCAGTATATCATCACGGATATCAACAAGTTCTTCCACTATGTGTGGCTCCTTCGGCTTGAAATAGAATTTTAGAGTGTTACTGTTCCAACGAGAGGCCAAATAGTCAGAATTTCTCTTCAATAGTCCATTATATATGATACTGTTCCGATGAACAAGTTTCAGCAAAAGATTGTCTCCTTTATCAATAGTTTTGATAAAATTCATGAATCTTACCCCAAGCTGATCCATCAGACAGGGTTTCTTGCAGAGAGATAAAA
Source organism: Platynereis dumerilii (assembly GCA_026936325.1). Classification (NCBI taxonomy): domain Eukaryota; kingdom Metazoa; phylum Annelida; class Polychaeta; order Phyllodocida; family Nereididae; genus Platynereis; species Platynereis dumerilii. Next base: position 8,276,742 of record JAPTHN010000008.1, read on the forward strand.
CAATTTCTGTTGGAGTCATTCGGGGGAGTTTCAACACAATTTTGACACATTTCTTCCACGCAGTTTCTAGGTTTTTCATGTATGGCTTGCTAAAGTCCCAGGTCTGGCTGCCATAAAAGGAGCAGCACTTACTGTCAAACAGACAGTATAGTGTTTTACTCTCAACTTTAAAATGAGTACGAATAGCATTTGTCCTTCTGTAAAGTTCATTGCGCTTAATGCGAAGATCCTCTTCATCAGAAAGCGAACTCATCAGGTGATTTCCTAGGTGCTTAACTGTGTCACTCCAACTGACAGCCTTACCATCAAGTTTTATTTGATTTAACAACTGTGTGTCCTTCTTGCCAAATGCAACACAGACAGTTTTGGAAGGGTTAAACTTGATGCCGTATTCCTCAGAATAATCCTCACAGATGTGGATCATTTGCTGTAGGCCTGCAATGGTAGGGGCCATGATTGTCAAATCATCTGCATAGCTGAGTGCTCCTGCAAACTGATGTCCTATATGGCAGCCACATCGAGCATTTTCAAGTCGTTGAAGTAGAACATCATAATACAGGGTAAAAAGGACTGGCGAAAGAACTCCACCCTGTCTGATCCCATTTTGAGCTCCAAATTTCTCAGAGAATGAACCATCCCAAGATATTTGTATCTTTTGCCTTAAATGCATGTCTAACAGAACTCGAATAACAGAGACAGGCAATTCACGTTCCAGTAGTATACTGAAGAGTTTATCATAGCGAACACAGTCAAACGCCTTGGACGAGTTATTCTCAATGTAATACCCACAAATTTCTTTCAGTACTAGTGTACACATTGAAGTTGAATGCATTGGCTTATAAGAAAACTGGAGGTCACAGGTTTTCAATAATTCCATGTATTTAAGCATGACAACCCATTCAAAAACTTTGTTGATTGTGGACATAAGAGATATCCCTCTCAGATTGTCACTGGAGCAAATGTCACCAGATTTGTTCTTGGGGATGGATATATATGAAAGAAAGTGCTTATTTAGGGTGTGAAGTGTACAAAATATTGTGAGTATGGAATTCAGCCTGTTCTCAGTTACTACATGTGTAATGCTAGACAATATTTAACTAAAATTACTGATGAATCACCCAGAGAATCTGACCTAGACAAATTTTTCCATACTGCATATTATCATCGATTAACGTCATGAGCTTCAATCAGTGCCTAGGACTTCAAAAGTTTACCGGCAATTTGTGAAGCAACTATTTACTTATTTGAGACATTATGGCATATCATTTTAAAGCTCTCAGGGAGATCTGTCATCTATCTATCCATGTGAGAATCACACCTGTAACCAGTGATGTAGTCGAGGCTGGGATATCAGAGACTGAGGCGTCAGCCTCTGACACCGAGGCCATAAAAATGTAGCCTCGAGGACCTCCAACACTTGCCCAAAGACACCCAAGACCGAGGCAATACCAAGGATTTGGAACCAAGACTGAGCCAAGGCCGAGGTCATCAAAACATGGCTCCGAGGCCGTAGTTGAGACCTTCAGCTGAGCCTCTCACCCTTGCAGAAGTGTGAAAATTGCGAAATTTACCTAATTTGCAAAACATGAGTGAAAGCCTGTTTATTGGTTAGCTTTTGGAGTGTGTCTGGCTTAATCACTGAATTCTGTGTAAACTAAGTATATTTTAAAGTTAATATAGCTGACAAAATTAGAAGTAGGGTTGATACATTTTGCATTTAAATTACACCTATTAATTTACTGAGCTCATTTGGAGAGGCAATATTATGAAATTTTGATAAAGATCAAAAAACCAAATTACAGATTTTGAAAATTTATTTTGGAATTTTTGGTTCTCAAAACTTAATTAATGGCAATGACTAAATGATAAACTTAGACAGTTATTAAAATTAGGATTGTGCACCGTTGCTCAGATTTGATATGATACGTATTGTCAATACACAGTTTCGATTATCGATATGTATCGTCGAAATCATAATGACTTGAAAATCTCCACTAACAACTTTTTATAAATGATATATGCTGAAAAATTTGCACTTTTAAGTATGCAAAACCTTATAATGCACAAGAAATCTATATTGGGGCAATTTCACTTACATATATCTAACACTTTCTTGATAGTCATGGTTAAATACATCGATCAACAACTTTATCGCACAAGATTGTGTTTGTTAAAGACAGTATCGTATCAATATCAAAGTGTCCATTTTTCGATATGATTATTGTATCAAAGATAAAAGCCGTTTTTTTTTATATAACGTTTCGACACAGCCCTAATTGAAATTAAACATACTAGGAAGTAACGTTTATGACCTTTCTGTTGTTGAATGCAAATTTTTGTATTGATATGGCAAGTTTAAAATGCACAAAATTTGAAAATACCCATTCCCTCACCATTTTCCTTCTAATGTTATGCTCAGCTACGGTATGTGAAGAAAAATAAATATATGAGAGAGCGTTATATGATTGCCTTGCATACATTTGTCATATCACCATGTTCAAATTTATGGTATTTCGACAAATAAAGCTAGGTAAAATTGCCAAAATTTAACACAAATCTCCAATCACGTTTCAGTCAATTTTGGAAGTTGTTTAATAAAATTTTCCTGCTGCTTTGCTTGATTATAGATTTATACAATATTATTAATCAAATATGGTGAGATTTATTTACACTATAAATATTTATAAATACAATGAATTCAGACTTCTTGGCAGAAAAGCTGCTGAAAGCGGAGGGTCTGCTGCTGTGCAGCCTAGCCTATTTTATTCTGCTTATAAAAATTTTTCTATTTGCATAGAGCTATATTCAGAAACATTTCAGCACAGAAACTGATGACGTACCTCACTTTCTGGTTGAAACTCATAGAACTAATATAGCCCAGCCTGAGAAAAAAAATCAGCTTCTATGAAGCAGATAATTCTGCTCTGGATCTAATTAAGATGCGCAATTGTCAGCAAAAAATACACATCTAAAAGTCTAAAAACTACTGATGAAGCTGTTCCAACTAAATTATACTACTTTTACTGAAACCAAGAGGTTCTGTTTGTCTATGGATAGTCCTTTACTTCTGACTCTGACTATTACAGTATTACTATTAAACATTTTCAGTTGCAATGTGGTCCCTTCAATCCCTTGGCTTCTAAACTTGTCTGTTTGTAATTAATTAATTTGTCGAGGAGGAGAATATAGTCTGTCATTTCGTCCTAAAATTTCACTTTATGTATTGTGATGCGGAGCAAGCCTTGATTTTTCCTGAATCTTATTTTGGAAAGCTGCATACATACATATACATGGAACTATTACTTTCAAATTTTTTAAACTTATATTAACTTAAATCAACTTAATTTACACTGAATTCAGTGAATGAGCAGGACACACTCCAAAAGATAGCCCATGAACAGGCCTTCACTCATGTCATGTACTGTAAATTAAGCCAATTTCGCAATTTTGCACACTTCCATTAGAGTTAGAGGCTCAGTTGAAGGTCTCATAGCCAGTCTTAGAGCCATATTTTGATCTCAGCCTTGGCTCTGTTTCGGTGCCAAATCCTTGGCTTGCCTCGGTCTCGGGTGTCTTTGGCCAGTGTTGGAGGTTCTCGAGGCCAGCCCCGAGGCTACATTTTGATGGCTTTGGTCTCGGTCTTGGAGGCTGACGCCTCAGTCTCTGATATCCCAGCCTCGACTACATCACTGGTTACAGGTGTGATTCTCACATGGATAGATAGATGACAGATCTCTCTGAGAGCTTTAAAATGATATGCCATATGTCTCAGATAAGTAAATAGTTGCTTCACAAATTGCCGGTAAACTTTTGAAGTCCTGGGTGCTGATTGACGCTCTTGATGTTAATCGATGATAATATGCGGTATGGAAATATTTGTCTAGGTCAGATTCTCTGGGTGGTCATCAGTAATTTAATTTAAATATTGTCTAGAATTACACATGTAGTAACTGAGAACAGGCTGAATTCCATACTCACAATATTTTGTACACTTCACACCCGAAATAAGCACTTTCTTTCCTCTAAAATGCCAATTTTAGCAAATAAATGGAATTTCGAGGGAAGACTTCCAAATGCAAAATATGGCACAGTAGGGGATTGAGGAGAGGTAGGGACATGCTTGGGGTCTTAAATTAAACACAATTTAATCCTTTTGTATCCTTAATATGTAAGGTAAAATTTGTACTTCAAGTATTCAGAGTCAAGACTCACAAATGACATGTTTGGCGATAAACAGCTTTTTTTTGACAAAATCAGAGATATTTGATTATGCTATATCTTGAGAACTATTAGAGATAGAGACATGGGAATAGTGTCAAAATGTCCGCAATACCCAAGTTTATATTCAAGTTTCATACACATATGGGGTCTATATCTAATAGTTTCTGAGTTATTTGCAAAAAATCTGATTTTTATGGCGGCCATCTTGGATTTATGCTAATTTGGGGGTGTTCCACCATTTGGATTTTCCATGACTTTTAGTATGTCTTTCTTGACATATATAGGGACCAAATGCCACAGGAACCATTTCTGTTGCAATTTGTTCCGGGTTGCACCCAATATTTTCATATTATGACTAGACTAATAGATAGATAGATAGATAGATAGATATTCCAGCAGCTAAGTTTAGTCAACTAATTTCCCCCAACACTTGCATCAATTTAGTCAAGGCCCCTACAAAAACAAGCACAGGTAGCAAGTACAGCATTGCCCTTTCCCCACATGTTTTAAATGTTGGAATTGAGACAATGTTAAAGAAATATAACGGCTGGAGGGGGGTGAGAAGAAAAACCTAAGCCTGTTTGTTTTCATTTTCATCACATAAAATTCAAAAATTGTAATTGATACAATTTAAACTTGTTGGTTTAAGAAGAAAAACATTGAAATCTAGGTTTTATATGATTGCACCCAAAGCAGCAAGTGGAAATGTATCAACAGAAATTATAAAAAACATTCTGGCCTTAGCCGGCCAAGTAGATGCTTTAGCCGCATTTGCTGAAGAGTTGCCAAATTCCTTTGCCAGTTTGGCTTAAACTAAGGGAGTATTTTCATCATTTCTTTAAATCAGATTTTTATTCAATTGCCTTTTTACTTCATTACATAAAATGATTTCAGGCAAATATCAAGTGCAAATCTGGAGTTAAGATAAATTATGATGACTGATAGGGGTGTACCCAGGTACAAAATTTATTTGTCCCAACTCTGTAAAAGGTAGACAAATCCGTTGTAAATCTCACCCTAACTTCATTTTGTCATATCATGGCCATAAAAACATTCCATGATCATGTCACCAAAATTCAGAAAGGCTATTTTATAAAAGAAATCATTTGATAAACATAATTTTATGAGACATTCCTCTTTCACTCCCATGAACCCCTGAAGTGACTTCTTGACTGATCTGTGTGAGACTTGAAGAGGGTTTAATGCTGAAGCATGACCATATAATTGGCAGAACAGACTGATTACAGCTTGAAACAAGCAGACTTGAAACTCACAGTCTGATTGTTTCAAGATTACAAGGAAGAAGTTGAGCTTCTATGAAATTATCTTACCACTGCTAGCAAAGGTCTATAATGACAAATATCTATCTATCTATCTATCTATCTATCTATCTATCTATCTATCTATCTATCTATCTATCTATCTCTATCTATCTATCTATCTCTATCTATCTATCTATCTATCTATCTATCTCTATCTATCTATCTATCTATTTATCTATCTGTCTGTCTCTCTGTCTGTCTGTCTATCTATCTTTTTTATCTATCTTTCTTTCTTTCTTCCTTTTTTTCTTGTCACAGAAAATTCATGTTTGGCATTGTAAACTTGCTTTTATTCTGTATGAAGGCAGATTATAGAGATCTATGGAAGTTCCAACTCTGAATTGTGGGCTGTTTTGGTGGAATCAAAGACCTTTGATCATGACCATGAAATCAAATGTATCATAATATGGTTTCATGTTAAATTTGTGGCCTTTGAAAATGTGGGGAGTGAAATTTAGGTCCAGCTATGAAGAAACTTCATCAATGAGCTGTGACTGACAATCATGTGTTCTACACCTTCTAATTTGTTTAAGAGACACCCTCCAGTGTTACCATTTACCCCATGCTAATTTGGCCACAGGTTGTAAATGGGCCCTGTTCTGGGTTATCTCCTTCTTAAAGTGCTCAAATGCTACTGATATGGTTGTTCTGAGAAAAAAGAGTTTGACCCTTCCCTCCTCAAGTCCCACGATGTACACACTGAAGTTGATATACTCTTCCCTCATACCCCAGACACACTGTGCACTGTATTGCCTGCATGTGTTCTATGGAGAGACAAAGTATAAAGTCTCCTATTTTGGAAAAAGGGAGGATATTGGTACTTTTTTGCTGCTGCTGGCAGCTGCTCATTAAGATATGAATGATAGATAGATAGATAGATAGATAGATAGATAGATAGATAGATAGATAGATAGATAGATAGATAGATAGATAGACAGGTAAATAGGTGGATTGATAGGTAGATAGATAACTACAGCCCTCTTTTTTTTTTAAATGTGACTGTCAACATAACACTTGGTCATAAATTAAGAGGAGAGAGTGGGATCAAATCAGAGGATGTTTCGTAGAGAGAGAATTCAGTATAGATCAGAAGAATTCTTTATAAACGCTTTATAAACGCTCTGGTCACTCCGCATCTCGACTATGGGAATGGCCTACTATAGTAAAAAAAACTATTAAATAAATTACAAGTTGCTCAAAAGTGTCAAAACTCTGCCGTAAGGTTAATTGCCAAAGCTGGGAAATATGACAATGTGTCGATTCTGAGGAAAGACCTACACTGGCTTCCTATCCCAGCTAGGATTGAATACAAAATACTCACTCTGACTTGGAAAATACTTAATAATCAAGCACCAAAATACTTGACAGACAGAATTATTTTATTAGACCAAATTAATTACATATTAGTACAAAACATTTTAGGTCCAATGTCATAAGTTGGTAAAATTTGTGATTTTTGGTCATTCAGGACAAAAAATGGATAATCACAGATATGTTCCCTATGTATTAGTAGATTCCAAAATGCAAAAGTTATAGGTGGTAAATGCATTTTTAAGCAAACGAGGCTAGATAATGCCATCATTTTTAAACATAAATATGAAGGATTTACAAACATAAAGCGCAGTTTTTGCGAAACTGTTCTGACTTCATTCAAATGGACTTGTAGGGTAAAGTTTTAAAGATATCACCATGAAATTAACACAAAATGTGGAAAATGATATCCTTTATAAAATTACTTTATCATTTAAGATATTTCCCTCACTTAACCTTTTTTATGGCTGTTGGCAGTTATTGTAGAACAAGAATGCACCATATTTTTTATCAGTCTCAAAGGCAGGGCTCTAATACCAAGATAGGTTCGACAAACAACAATATTGTGTATAGAAATGGAAAGCCATGGTCATGAGCAACAAAATGGTATGAAGATGATGGCCATTCTAGCATCAATCCTTTTTCCAGAAGCATCGGAACAGCAGCAGTCCAGACACAAAATTTTACTATCGGCAAGAATGTTTATTTTGTTGTCAGGTTCAAATACAGGGCTCTAATACCTAATAGGTCAGACTTATTACCATATATTATACCTGAATCAATAGCCAGACACATAAGCAACAAGAAAATATCAAAATAATGAGCATTCCATCAGAACCCATCGTCACAAAGCATATATACAAGAGAGGTGTGACATAAATTTTACAAAAGTTTAGAGTGTCAATTGTTCGTCAGTCTCAGAAACAGGGCTGTAATACCATGAAAGATTAGAGTTAAAACCACTTTCTCTATACCAATGGAAAGCCAGGCTCATGAGCATCTCGGAACCATCCAGAAAAGCAAAATTGCCATACTGAGCCATAATCAGACAGCATCTGAATAATAGAGTACCTACATAATTCTCACTAAAAAAGAGGATGTCAATTTTTCGTCAGTCTCACTTAGGCCCTCACAGCTTCCAAAATAAGAGCCTCTACAAAGTTTTGTAACTATTTCCTGACAGACCAGGTCATGAGCAAAAGATTGATGTAAAAATTTTTAAAAAAATCAAATCATTGAATGGTGTATTTGATGCATCAAAAATTACACTGTCCATTTTGGCTTTGTGTGTGACATGACTACCTTATACTGGAAAACATGTCATTCTGAAATACAGAAACATATTATTGCCTTTTTTCTATATTCATAATATGCTCAGCTAACCATAGCATAATACCAAATTTTACCAAGTTTTACCTGAATTTTTTACATGCAGTGTCCAGTGTGATGCCAAAAAGTGATACCATATGCAATCATTTACCATTTAATTTATCAAAAGCTATGAGAAGTGGATACATTTCCTGCTATTTACATCAAAGGGGGCATCACTGCCTTTCACATGATCCATAATGCATGCATAAATTCTATACGAAAGCTGAGATATGACCCGAAATGCATGTCCATGTTGGGCCAAAACTGAAATTTTACCAACCCACGACATTGGACCTTTACAATTATTTCAAGGAGACATGCACTTTGGCATTGGCCGCTGGCGTGCATGCCACCTGAATTTTAAATCTAAATTTCTGTAAATTTATTAAATTTTATAAATGGCTGCTATTATTAAGAAACAATAAATTCATTATCTAAAAAATTGGATACTCGCTCTATCATGAGTATATGAATAAATCAATGGGAGTACAAACAATAGAATAGATTTATATCATAACTATGAAAAAAACAACAACAAAAAACATTGGAAAATTATTTAAAGTAAAAATAAATAAATAAATAAAGGAAAAAAGATTATAATAGTATAAGAAAAAAAAAATAAATAGATAATAATAACAATAATAATTAATATCAAACAAAATGATAGAAAGTTGATGTGCTACTACATGATGGTAGTGATAGGACGTTGTGAAAATATGCAATTTCTTTAAGTCAATGGGCTCACACCACACACATAGCAATTCTGAATAATACAATTATTCGGATAACTATTTATTTTTACTCTTTTAATATAAAGGCTTAATCCATAGACACTACGTGTCTGTATTTTCTCTAAAAATTCTTTAGGTGACTTATTTACCAATTTAGGGATTCTGTTCTTTATTGAGCTTTTGGAAACCTGATACTTCAGCCGTGGAATCACCAGATTTTGACTGTCTCTAGTTGGGTATGGATGAATGTCTGACTTTCTTGGAAAGTTCCATTCACTGATATATTTAGGGACTTGTCCAATTTGTAATTTATGATAGAATTTCAATTCATTGAGATTTAAGATATCATCAAGTTTCATGACATTCATATTTTTGAAAATAGGGCTGGTATGAGCATTATATTTGCTTTTACTGATTATTCTTAAAGCCTTCTTTTGAAGTCTGACTAACTTGTTTTGTCTAAGTCCCCATAATAATATTCCATACAGTAAATGGGGATATATGAGAGAGTTATATAACATAAGTAAAACTTCTGAAGGTAAGCACATTTTAATCCGATTCATAACCCCTAATGTTTTAGAAATTTTCATCTGAATCTTGTGTAAATGGTCATTCCAGGTCAGGCATTCATCCACTGTTATACCCAAGAAATCAAAAGCTGCTACTCGCTCTAGTTTGTCACCATCTAAATAGAGGTTAATAGCAGCAACTGATTTATTTTTAGTATGGAAAATCATATATTTCGTTTTTGAAACATTTAAAGACAGTTACCAGTGACTTACTTGCCTCTAAATAGCCCACACTGGTGCTGATGGGGCGTAAAACACAAACTCACTCACTCACTCACCAGTGACTTACTTTCTCAAGTTCACGGTTAAGCTCAGACTCCTGAATACTCATGTTATTGTTAATTGAAGAAAGTGTAGCTAATAAGGTTGTGTCATCCGCATACATGATGAATTTGAACATATTCGTGGCCCTGTCAAAGTCATTCACATAAATAAGGAAGAATAAGGGTCCAAGTATTGAGCCTTGAGGCGCACCAGTTGTTATGGGTAACAAGTCAGATCTGAGGCCATCGTATTCCACAAATTGTTGTCTGTTAGTTAGGTATGATTCGCAGAGTTTGTAGGAGTTGCCAGTAATTCCATAATGTTGTAATTTACTTAATAATATTGAGTGATCTAATGTGTCGAATGCCTTTGACAGATCCAGGAATATGTTCAGTGGAGTTCCCTTTTTTTCTAAGATATCAGTCACTCTATCTACATTTTCTATAACTGCATACTCAGTGTTGTGTTGTGTTCTGAAACCATACTGACTTGGGAACATCAAGCTGAGTGATTCAAAGTGAGTGTTTAATTGTAAATGTATAACTTTTTCGAAGACTTTTGACAATGCCAGCAGCACAGAAATTGGTTGGTAGTTTCCTAAAATAGAAATATCATCTTTTTTGTAAACTGGGACAATTTTCGCTATTTTTAATTTTTGTGGGAAAACACCTGTTTTCAATGACTGGTTTATTATGATTTTCAGTGGAATTAGTAAACATTCTTTAATTTCCTTTAGGAATTTAGTTGAATTTCCTTTAGGAATTTAGTTGAGATTCCGTCAATTCCCCGACTGTTTTTGGATGGTAGTTTATTAATAATATGGGAAATATGTTCCTCAGATATTTCCTTGAACTTAAATGTTTGATGATTTATCGAATGTGGAATAAAATTCCTAAATGTAATATTTCTGTTCTGCAGCTTGATTTGTCTTGCTAGGGCAGGGCCTAGATCGTTAAAATAATGATTGAACTTGTTAGCTATTTGTTGGGGATCAGATACATCTTCTCCATTGATATTAAAGAATTTAGGTAGCATCTTCTTATTTTTTGTTTTATTTATAAGTTCTTTAATTGTAACCCATGTACTTTTCATATCCTTCTTGAATTTCCTGGAAGTATCACTATAATACTGGAGCTTTGCAGATCTGATGCTGCTTTTCAGTATCCTATTATATGTTGCAAGGTTGGTTTGTAATGTATCAATGGAAGGGTTATCAATTGGAGTCCTTTTAAGTCTCATATACAATTTGTCACGGAATTTTATGGAATTTAATATGCCTTTGGTTATCCGGTTTTTTAAATTTTTTTATGATAAGTTTGTCAAACATGGTAAATTCCATTGGTAATGTTGGAGGGTTCTGACTGTTCAATGCGAAATAATATTTTTGTAAAGGAATCACTACTTCTGAGTCCTAACATGCAATAAGCAATTAATAATATTTCTGTACTCATTAAAGCACACTTAGTCTTGCTGCAACAGGACACAAAAACAGGTGCTTAGCAACTTTTTGCCACAGCTACATTGGGCGCTTATTTATTAGTGGTTATCAGCTCACTTGAATTTATTGCCTTCTGCTGTATTGCATGGAGTATGATATCATTCTCTGTGGGGACAAGCTGGGACACCCTGCCAAGACCTGCATGGGAGGATGAGCTGGGAGGGCAGGGGGGGGGGGTACCTCGCCCAAAATCTATAAGGCTTGTTTAATAAACTAAACTTTCTATTCCATTAAGTTAAAGGTATGAGAAGTAAATTCAATATCATTTGCAATTTATTCTTAGCAGCCTCCTGATGTCATAAAATATTTGCCAAAAAAACATTGACTGCTAATCAAAAGAGTGGTACAGCAGAACATGTATTTCCTGTCCTAGTTATATTCATGTTGGCATTGAAAGAAAATCCCTCTCCATGGAAATTTCCACTGGCTATTGAATGTTAATTTGGTCTCTCCAGTAATTCTGATAGCCCTGATTCAGACAATAAATCAAATGATTAACACGAGGAGCATTCCCCTGTCGAGTTCCATTAAGACCCCAAAGGGTTGTAGTAGACCCCCTGAAGTGAAATTTAAAGGGTTAAGTGAGGAGCAGGCTGATTATAAGAATTTCTTGCTGTCAAAAGTGAACACCTACACTTTGTTCAGGGAAGTTGAAGCTGTCATGAAATATTCTCTTTAATTCAAGCAATCAAAAAATGAATGATATGATAAATTGAAAGTGACAGCAGAAATGTGCTGTGAAAGTTGTGTAAGTCTTGATTTTTTAGAATGAAAATAAATCTAACATGATGATGACACAGTAACAAACTGCCACACCATGCTAGAGTTGTGTTTTTTTTTCCTAGCTATCTCATCTATCATATAGTACTAAGGTTAAGATAGAAGATACATTGCAAATTATGGATCCAATCCATCTATTTCATCCATAACATAGATAGCCTGCCAAATAACCCCCCCCTCCCCTCCTCCAGCATAAGAACTGAGCGCTACACCAGCAAGTAAAGAGAGCTTGTGGATCCCCCCCCCTCAAATGATGCATGAATATCTTTGTCATCAGCTAGGTAGCTCAATCTCCTTTTTATGGGAGGCGCTACACATTCATTTTGGTGACTATTGTGTGATAATGAGATGAGAAGACTGGGAATCTTAGACATACTCTATCCACTAATAGAATTAGTTTTCTCAGTATGGAACACTGGATACAACCTAACAGTTACTGACATCCATCAAAATCCAATGGACTCTGACAAAACTGAGTTCCAACACAGAAGTTAACAATAAACTATATATGGCTATAAAAGTTACCAAAATATTTTCACTCAAATATTTGTTGAAGTTTACCAATTTATTACATACCATAATTTTTTTCATTGTAGCTGAATTTGAGCACTTTTATTAATTTTTGTGAGAGCATTTAGACCCCAAAAGGCACACTGAGAGTATTTAACGCATATTATGGTAGATTTTCATTACCATAGGCATAACCGTTTTGGAGTTCTGCTACGGAAACAACAAAAAAGTTGTTTTTTTTTAATTTTCAATATTTTACAAAAGTGTACCAATTGCTAAAATATGAACACCAAAAGTAACATGTTTCTATGCTGTAAGACTCATTCATGTGCCAAATATCATATATAAGTCCAATAGTTTAGGCACAGTGGCCTATACGTCTATTTGTGATGCCGCCTGCAGTGGATCCAAGCTAGTTGTAAAGGAAGTCACATCCAAATTACAAATGCCTGCTATTCATTCCTTTGCCAGATGCATGCTCTATAATCAAGTTATATGCATGTCTTGACACCAAACACCTCCAAACAAAATGACCAAGTCAGGACCCAAAAGACATTCTGAAAATGCTCAAATTTCAAGCCAAAACTTTCTCTCACTGCGACTGCATAAATGGAGATGTGCACACACACCTCCGTTAAAAATGAACTTCCAAGAATAATAAAAGTTCACTGGGTGCACAGTACTGCACACAAACTCTGTGGCCTAGGGCCCTGTGGAGCCTTCCAGGCTAGCAGCATGTGCAGTCAAATCATTATGAGAGTCAAGGATATCTAATTTTGAGGACACACTTGACAATTGTTGCAGTTTAAAGTATGATTATATGTAATTCATTGTAGAAATAAAGGCAAATTGATTGATGGATTATTGATTGATTCATTGGTGGTTTATCCACCCATCCTACTCCTGCCCATGTATTATATTCACTGTCCATCAACATATCTCATGTAAACAATCTTTTTGTCAAGTAATTATTTGGAAAGCTGTCCATAAAGCCAGTGTATGTGTACTCACTGCGGTATATGACAAGTTGTACTCACTACAGTATATGACAAATTGGATCTATGTATTGAAATATCACAATGTAGATAGTGGGTATAAAAAACAGAGGTCCATATCTCCATTACAATTTCCAAGAACATTTATCAGAATTTCTTTAATGCATAACTTCTTTAATGGGTTCTTAATTAATGTTGCACCACTTTACACATGAGTTACTCGCCACACTCTCCCAAGGGATTGGTAATAAGTGTTTAATTCAGATAAATCACCCCCTTCCCATCAATAAGCCAGGACACCTTTCCAGGAAAATATGAGTGGCCAAAAAACTCCCTTAGAAGAAGACCCTCACTTGGCCCTGCTCAAACCCCCCCCTAACTACAGCAGTGCCACCTACATACAGTGACACCAAGTGGCCATTTCTTGAAGATCTCAAGACAGCGCAACAATATCTTGGTCAAAGTGACCCCAAGGCAATTAAAATTTGGTCTAAAAAAATGCTGATTACACTTTTGCAAAATTCAGCATTTTCCACAAAAAGAGGAATAGTTGTATTTGTCCCAATATCACAGGGTTCTCAATGACTTCTTATTCTGAACTCTTTCTTTCATGAGGGTCAAATGATGATAAAAAAAAATATCAGTGGTTTCCGTCTGTGTTTGACATCTTTTTTTCCGTTTCTTTTTTTTAGATCTGTCTGACTACCTTTTTGTCTATCTTCTTACTTTTATTTCATTAGGTAAGGGCATACATTCCAACTGATAAATTTATCTAATTGGCATTCAAATTGCAATATTTATAATTATAGTAATTTATTCGTTTTTTATTTGGCAACCAAAACTCATTTTTTAAATGAATCTAAAGGAATTTCTGAAAATGCTGGACTTCTCCTGGATCCATAACATTACACCCAAAATTATACATTTCATCAAAGTTGCCACCCCACCACCATTTATTACCATTCATTGTCAAAAATTTGCCAGTGATATTTAGAAATTTCCAGGCAATGTTAGGACATTTCAGTGAACTGAAGACATGGCCCGCTGCAAGCACCAAGTCTTGTGAATTTGTCCATACACATGTATTGTGGACATTCTCTTGGGTTGCAGATGTCCACAAGTAAAGCAACTCAGTTGGTATCTCTACAAGGTATCTTTGCTGTGGTGAGGGTTAATCAAGAAGTTGGGAGGGGGCAAGGGGGAAGGGGGGGGCATCCTCCACTTGGGGGGGGGGGAGGGGGTGAGCTGTTAATTTCAACATGCCCAGTTTGTATACATATGGCATTCATTTGGAATATTTTGGAGCCCCCCCCCCCCCTCCCCTCTCTGTCTTCAAGTCAGATGACCACTGAAGTGAAGGGGTCATTGTTTACCAGACATTCAGGGTGATAACATCTTTACACATGCAAAGGAAATTGTAGCAAACTAAGGACACAGCTTGTGAAAAGAGACAATTGGGAATTAATTATCGTAATTATATTATTAAACTATGAACAACGGATTTTTTCTCAGGAAGGACTTAAATGAAGGAATAATGTGAATAGATATTAAGACAGATGGATAAATAATCTGGAACTTATGCATCTTCAGTATTGTTTCTACTGGTGAGTGATTTTCAGCATAATCATAACATGATCTACTTTAATAGACTTGTTGTTTTACACCCTGGTATCTGACTGTCTGCTTCTATTGAAGATTGAGTGACAGGTGTGGACCAGGAGACTGGGAGGGAGGTGTCATGTAGCAGCAGGCACAGAGCGACACCATGGGCCACCCCAAAACAAGGGCTAAGGAGGGGAGGGGGTGGATGAGATAAAGGGGGGTTGTTGGCAAAGAATGCCACCTGACATCTGGTGGACTTTTGATAAACTTCAAAGGCCATTTTGAGGCTGGAAAGGGTCAAATATGGCTAGTGTCTACAAGATAAGATCCCACGGCCCTGAGAAGGAAAAGTTACTATCGGGGCTTTTTGCACATTTTTAAGATTACAGGCCTGATAAAATTCACAGGGGTGGCCAAGAATATGTAAGACCAGGATTACAAGGTTACATGGTGACAGCTGCAGTAGTTTGTCTGTAATTGAGCTGCAAAGTTGAAAAAGGGTGAAAAGTCAGTCTGAGTGTGTCCCATAGATAAGAGGACGTCATCTTGTATGAGGGATGGCCATCCCACAGTTAAGGTATCAATTGACCATCCCATCCCTATGCGGCCTACTAACACTGCTTTGGGACAGCATTACATGCATCGAACGATCCCCTATCCTGTGCTGCATCTAGTTCTATTTATTTGCTATGCAAGTACTGGATTACACTGTTAAAATGTCGAAAAGTGATTTTTTTGTCGAACGCTCACACATGCGGACAGCCACATTTTGCATGGACAGTGCTGTCACTTTTGCTCATTGTGATTCCTGTAAGACTGAAAATTTCAAGCATAAAAGAGTCAGGCACTTAACATGTGATTTCATTAAAATGGCTTTTGTTATTATGCATTGGATTGCGGAGGTATCTAATCCAATTATAGCATAGGCCTACATCAATAGTCGTGATCACAAACTGTGGTGTCGTAAAATTCTAGTTAATATTTCATTTGAAGGTGTCGGTTGCTCTTTATGACTAGAATATGACATTGTGTGTTTAGGTATCTTTCATCCACGCTGTGTGTTTAGGTATCTTTCACCAATGCCATGTATCTTGGTAAGATTTTATGAATGGTTGTTCCGTAATGCCAACTTCAGGGGTGACTTGCTCACCACTGTATGTCTCTTTTTGAAGCATGAAACAGATTTTTACATATTAACTAAAAAGTGTTACTTTACATTTCAGAAGAAGAAGAGGATGATATGGATGTTTCATACTCTGAAACATGGTCAGAGAAAGAAATATCTGAAGATCAGGATATGGATAACACATTTGATGAGGAGGAAACGAAGATAGAGGCTGCCAAGCAGGAAAAGCTTGAGCAACATATAAGGTATGTATATTGCAGATTTTTTGCTAGGCAGTATGGTCTTGGATTAGATAGGACTTTTCAGAATTTCTTTTGGGCTCTAACTTGGCAGCTGGGTGGCCAAGTGGTTGAGATTCCTGCCTGCTCCTCTGAAGGCAGGGTGCCCACTCCTCCTATATTTCCTATAATTCCTATATTTTTTAAGGCCTCCTATAATTTCCTATATTTTTGGAAAAATTCCTATAAATTCCTATATTTTTCAAGTTTTCAAGATATTTCACGCGTATATGCACGTTTTTGTCCGCGGTAAAAAGCTTAAGAGTCTTTTCCCCACAGATATATGATTTTTTCGACGCGTTTTTGTCCGCGACATGAAGTTTGCGGCTTATGACGGAAGAAATTCTGTGATTTGCCGATGGTTTCGCTGACAAATATTTCCTAAATTGTCTCATTAAAATAGGCGAAAACCTCCTATATTTTACGGTGAAAAATTCCTATATTCCTATAATATTTTATGCGATGTTCGGTGGGCACCCTGGAATCGGGACAAGCCTGGAATGCATTTTAATCTTTCAAAAGCAACAACTTCTACTTATTGCAGGGACTTGATTTTTTGCACGTTTTAAGAATATATTCCAATAAAAATGCAGACGGATTTTCACGACACTACGGCATTAAGGAACTGCAGCACCTTAAATATTGCCCTGCACAATTTACATCTCACAAAATGGTCAAAACTTTGCTTATACCACTAAAACTATTAAAGCTACACACACAAAATTCTCACAAAACTTCAAGTATATAGTTGTGGCCAATTGCAGAAAAAATCATAAACTTAGGTACATTAGCACTGACTATATTCTAAAGGCAGTAAATCACTGTCCGTTTCAGAGTTATTTTAGTATAACTTTCGAGAGCCAGTATTGACTCAAGAAATGAAATTAGTGATGAAATGTTATAAAAAATAATGTTGGACGGGGTACTACCATGCTGCAAAATCATTTTAATCTTGTAGAAATGCTGTAGGAAGGTCAAACTATGCCAAATTGTGATAAATATGTACTTTTGGAACCTGATAAAAAAGTTATGTGATAAAACATCAAATAAAGGCAGAAAAATCGAGAGTTTTCAGTCCAAATCGATTTAAACAGTTTTAAGAGACCAAATGAGTTGCTGAGATGTGAGATTTTGTCTGTTCAGTCATGGGTTTGAATCAAAGGGAGTGGCAGAGTAACAGAGATGGCCTAAAAAGCCTTAATAATTTTCAATCCACCCTATTTACGTGTATTGTGGGTTTATATTGTTGAACTTGGCATCATTTGTTGTGGATTTAGTCCAAGATTATTCATCACCTGCAAAATTAGCAGATAGATACATTTTTGCCAGTTTACAGTGATTTATTACATTTTGTTAAAAACTGAATATTTTACTCATAGACTAAAAATTTTTACTCAGAGTGAATTTTTGCGATGCTACACATGTTTTCTAATATTTATTCATAGGTATAAATCAATTACACAGGCCAGGGAGTACTAGTTATTGAGGTTAGTCCTTGTCCCGACAGTGGTTTTCTCAGCCTTAATCATTGAAAAATATAAGTATCAGTACTGTGCACTGAATTTATGCTATTCTGTAGACACTTAGGAGAATCAGCAATAAGTACAATATCGTCAGCATACAATATGTGTGTTAAGGTAAAGTTGTTCAATGTTATCCCATCTGATTTGTCAAGATACTGGGGAAGGTCAGACATAAATTCATTAAATAACTTTGGACTAAGAATTCCAGGAAAGTAAAAGAAAGTAAGCAAACACAAGATTTTTATTTTTAGAAAATGCTTCATTTCTCCCAGTGCTCAAGTTTATATGTAGCCAAAACACTTGTTTTTTTGGGGTTTTTTTTCAGAAATTGTATGTATGTCATTATTTATTCTACTTAACTTTAACAAGTTATTAAAAAGGTTTATGAACTAAATAAAATTCAAAAAATATCAGCTTATCAGAATGCTACAATGTGTCAATTTTGTTCATTGTGTGATTCCATGCAGGTGCCATGGCATCTTAGCTGATGTGATTTTA
Organism: Platynereis dumerilii; assembly: GCA_026936325.1. NCBI lineage: Eukaryota > Metazoa > Annelida > Polychaeta > Phyllodocida > Nereididae > Platynereis > Platynereis dumerilii. The sequence continues at coordinate 8,295,341 of JAPTHN010000008.1, forward strand.
TGCAATTCAATACCAAAATTTCAAAACTTGTGAACTATCAAACTATCATATTATGTGTAGAATATCCTAGAGTGTAGTAAAAAGCTGTTTGTGTAAATTTTCAAGAATAAAAAACCTTAAGAAAATGTTTTCATGAATGTTTTTGTTGAAATTTCTGTAATTTTCACTTTTTTCGAGCATTTTTGTGCACACTTAGGTCTTTTATGATAGCATAAACAGACTTTCCCAAATACTCTAGTTTAGAAATGCTGGTATTGAATAGCATAAAAACATATAGACTGTGACGCACACAATGAACAAAATTGGCACTCTGAAGCATTCTGATCGGCTGATGTGTTTTGAATATTAGTTATTTTAAAAACCCATCTATTAATTTATTGTAGTTTAGCAGAATAAACAATTAGATACATAGAATTTCTGAAGACAAACAGGTATTTCGGCACGAAATAGAGCATCTTCTCAAAACATTTGCAAGAAAAAAGAAAAATATATTATACTAACAAATGGATATAAAGTTTAAAATAACTGCTGCTACTATCACTTCCAAACTTGGCATAAAGTTGTATCATAGTATCAACTAACTCCTTAAATTTTGACAGGCTTATGCATTACGTAATGAGGAAAAGAACCCGAAGGCTCCAGAGAAATTAGGGAACTGTCATCAGCTGCTGATGACTTTGTGGTACCTCGCGAAATGGGATAGAAGATGCCCCGCTACTGTCTTGCTGCTGTGTGATGAGGATGGGTGCACAGAGATCAGACTTCCTTTTGATACCCAACTGATCAACCCACACACTCAATCATCCTGCCAGCGCCAGGACTTAACAGCAATTGCAATTGTCATCATGTGATGGTAATTTCCCAGACTTATAATTGGTTTTGCTTTCAAAGTGTGTGTCCAGATAGCTGCTTGATAGTTGCCTTTAAACGAATGATGGTACAAACTGTACTTGCAAGATGGCAATTGACAAGATTGAACGTTTTCCTTCTTCACTCTGAACAGGTCAAATATGAGGTCATTCACAGACGTGAGTGATGTACTTTGAGAGTACATAAAACAAGTGAAGTGTTCCCGCCGCATTCCACTGGCTTGCTATGGGTCTTGTCGCTTCCTCCTGTACTATTCCCACCCCTGGCTCTCTTGTCTTCTGCTGGCGGTCAAGGGTTTCGGTTTTGTAGCCCAACCTGGCCCTTTGGAATGGTGTTGGTCGCTCTCAGCTGCTCCCTGTTTGGTTGCCATGGCAATGCCACCCCTTTAGCTGATATGGGCTGGCCTACCTCCACCTTCGATCCCGGTTCCGTGATCTGCTGGACTGACGACTTCATATTTGACCTGGATGGATATGCTCCTCTTGTGGCTGCACCCTTGGATCTGGGCATGTCCTGCTTGGGCCAGTTTGCTGTTTGGGGCCCTTAGCTGGTCTGCATTGCTGACCTGCTTACTACCTCTCCTGCGCTCATGATGGGCTGCTACCCGCGCAGGCTCTATCTTGGCTCTCCAGTCTGTCCAGTTAACGGCTGCTCAGCCATTGCCCCCTTGGCACTGGTTCATCAGCTCCTGCATGGTTCCTGGGGTGTCATGCTTTACGCTACTCATCCAGGATTTTGGTAGTCCCAGGAACTCCCGCCCCAGGCCGTTCCTTTGTCTCTTCTGAGTCTGACACTGCACCTCTTTGGGACAGTTGGTTCTTGGGTTTGACTCCACTACTGCAGGACTATTCCTCTTCCCTGCTTGGTTTCCTGTGGCCAGGAAGCGATCTCCCCAGGGCTCCTCCACTACCGATGGCTGTCTCTTGCCCTGTAAGGATCTGGCCCAACTCAAACTTCCCCTTGGCCTTCAGTAACCCTGGTCACTTGGACTGGGACCAGGAGGGTTTCCTTGATGGTGGCTTCTCTGGATCCCGATGCCTGCATGTTTTCATCGGCCTGGGTGTGATGACTTCTTCATTTTGTCTCTGCCCTATATGTCAAGCTTCGTCTCCTGGCCTTGGATCTCGTCTGTAGTGCATTTCCTCCCTCAGCGAGTCCTTCTTGCCTCTGTGGAGCAGGGGTGTTTCTTCTCCGGCTTCCATGCGTTCTCCATACCTTCGCATGGTGGGCTGCCCTCGTACTTCAGGGTTGGCCAAGCCTCAGCTCTCAACTGTCCTACAGCTTGATTAATGCATATTCCTGGGTGGGACCCGTTAGGGTTTGTGAGTCTGCGATTCTTTTGAGTTCTCCATGGATTGTCTTTTGGTGGGCTATCGCTCATCTAGTGCTGCTCTAACCTCAGCCTGCATCTGACCTTGCTTTTTGCTTTGCTGCTTGATGGCCTTGGGTTTCTTCTTCCCCCTCCGGCTTCTCTTCTCTCCCCTCATTCTCGCTGCGGCTTTTAGCTCAGGGCATCTGTCGCTGTTTTCCTCCTGCTTCCAGGGGGCTATCCCTCTTCACCGAGGAAGGCGGAGGCTCTGATCTTCTGTAAGTCTCCTCTCGTCATCTGACATCGACCACTCACTTTCCTCCTGAGTGTTGGTGCTCCGTTGAGCCACATTGCTCCGACCCTACACTGATTTCCTGGTTTGGGTGGCTTGCCTCTTGACCTGTTCTTCGGATTCTTGTATCATGTACTGTGTATGGCAAAAAAACTGAATCTTGAATCGCGTGAATCTACTTGGGACAGTACTGTCAGTAGGGAAATAGTCATTATTGTGGTTCACTAGCTATGACTGACCCCCTGAATGCAAGCCTCTGTCTAAATGGCCCCCTAGTGGATGGAGTACCAATGTATTAGCTACACAGACAATATGTCTGCTGCAAAACAATTTATCAGCATTACCATGTTATATGTAGTGTCTTTTTAGTCTATTGCAATGAGACCTTCTACAAAATGGTGTTTCGTCTAAACAGCAAGCCAGAGGCACATCTCACCCATCACAACATTCATTGGCATTGCGAATTCTCAAGCTTTGAATCCGATGGATTCTTGTTATAATCTCTATGTATGCTCTGCCCTTTGTTTGAATGAAAGAGTTAAATTTACCATGGTATGGATTTTGCACTGCGCAATCCATAATAAATCATTGGGAGGATTGAGGAAGGAAGTTGAAACTTGTTTATTTCTAATTTTTTTTTTTTTTTTTCTTCAGGCGCCTGGAGGTGAAAGAAAAAAAACAGGTTCGCTGTTTTTTACCGAAGCTGATAGCAGAGCTGATGGCAGGCTGCAACCTGAAGCCCGACGACACTCACAAGTTTCTCAACAACGTATACGAAACTAAATGTTTTGGAATTGGGGTAGTTGGCGTCAAGGTATGTGTTGAAACTTCCAAAATTTGTAATTCTTGTGCTCGCTATCGGTTTCTGTAGAATAACATTATCCGGTTACAGTATCATAAACGACCGTTCAGAATTTATGAATAGGAGGGGGTAGGAGTTCTGGCCGAGTAGTCTGGTGGCTTTTGTAAATTTGTGGGTTTTTTTTGGGGTCAGTGTAAAATGCGGACCATGCGGACATTCTGGCATTCAGTCTGTTGGTTTAAGTCTTGTACAAACACTGTCCAGTCTCGAAGGGGTTAAATCATGCGGACCAAGTGCAGACCATGCGGACCAACGGGATATTAACAGGTCCATACTGATTTGAAATAAATTATTATTATAGATAAATTTATTTAGGAAAAAAAAAACAGACCAAATGCTGACCAAATGCAGACCAAAATGCCTATCGTGCAGACCAAAAGCAGACCAAAATGCCTATCTTGCAGACCAGAATTTCTACCACTAGACCAACTTTATGTGTGTATTCATATAATACAATTACAGTCCAATACCAATTACTGAACAGCACTTTCATAACAGACATTAATGATGAATGCCTTTGTAGTTGGACTTTTAGATGTTATATGATCAAGATCACTGATAGTCCGGCAGTAAAATACCATTTTTGGACCTGACCCAAAAGTTCCGGTTAAAGTTTTTTTCTCTCTTGATCCTGTATCTATATGGTTCAAGGAACATTTTCAGGGGGGGTGTGAAACTCTCACCCTTGAGCATTCCGAGAAATCCAAGATGGCGTCCAAAATGGCCGCCGGACCAGAAATTTGTCATAAATTGGCTCCTAATTCAGCTAGGATGATAAATAAAACATCAAAATAGGGGTTTTAAGGGTCAAGGATACCAGAAATGGATAAATCAAACTCATAAGATTGCAATTTCTAGCTTAAATGGCCTAAATTATGCATCAAAACTGTAAAATTACCGTCAAAAATCAAGATTAGGCATATGTGACCTGCTCCACCAAAATGCGATTAAAGAATAAGCAAAGTATCTATTACTGTGGGACTGAGTGTGGGTTCCCCTGAATCTACTTGAAATGTGCTTTCAAATAATGGGTCATATGTGGGTACATGTCAATTGCATCCAAAGTAATAACATGCCAAAAACTGCGAACAATGTAAATAATGAATCTGCAGAATTTGAGAAAGTGGCCTTTACATTTCAAATCAAACAAATGTCAAACAAACAAAGGTTTGTTAATTGTTTTCTGGAGTATATTGATTAAAATGCACTAAGATAATGCATCTTACAATAGTAAAAATATCCTTAAAGTATGATTTTTAACCGGCCAAAGGCAGGTTATTAGAGGAGGGCTTAAACGGATTTTTGGTGAAATGGGACTCTTGTCCACTTGTCCATGTGTAAATGTGTCCTGTCCATGTCCATGTCCATGTCCACTTTTTCACTTGCCTTGCCCCTCTGAACACAGTTCTGCAATCCAGTGAGCAATGGGGGCCAATGTCAAATGTGGACCTGCCCATTATGAATGGGGGATTCAGGTAGCTGTAAGGGGTTACCATGGTTACAGGTGCAATGAACAGCTGCAGCCAGCAGTGGGCCTGTGAGCCTCATTGGAGAAGATGCCCCTGTGTCAGGATTGCTTATAATTCCAAAGCACAGTGAGAGTCAAACCATTTCAGTACTTGTGTTTTAAAATAGTTGTTCATGCCTAGATGAGGCATGTTTGCTCAGTGGATCATTATGTTTGTATAACACTTGGCATTGTCTACATCTTCACCAGCTTTCTGTACAGTGCTATGATGAAGTTATGTACCATTGCCAAATTATTCCTGCAAGCAATGTCTACCAACACCCATCCACTAAACTCCACCAAGAGACCAGAGCCTTCCTCAGTGCATTTCTCATTCTGACATAATATTTTGACAAACTTTATCATTACAGCCTGTAAATTTGATATGCATAAAATGAGTGTTTGCTTCCCACAGATTTTGGCACTCTGTGACTGTGACTGTGAGTCATAATAACTGATGAAGTGTCATCTCCCCAAATTTAGCGTCCATGGGAAACATAGAGGCTGTTTGATTAGTCATGATGAAGAGAAGGCTATTTGAATTGTCATGTAACTGATCTTAGAGTAAAATTATCGTGACAAATCATCTATATGATGATTCAGGAAGTGCCATTTTCACAGTGCAACAGCCCACTCTGTTTGGATATCAGTCTTACAGATTGTAAACTAAAGTGGTGTTTTAATCGTAGTCTGCAGAAAAGGTTGCAAAAATACGCTAGGGATTCACTTTGTGGACTCCCTCAAATTTTTTTGGAAAAATCCAAGATGGCTGCCAAAATTGCCACCATATTTTGAATTGCCCACTGTGACTTTAGTATTTCACTTAGATTTATGCAATTTGGTATACGGATTCACTTAGGGGACCCCCTCAGAAATGTTTGGAAAAATCCAAGATGGCTGCCAAAATGGCCACCATATTTTGAATTGTCCACTGTGACTTTAGTATTACACTTAGATTTATGCAATTTGGTATAGGGGTTCACTTAGGGGTTCCCCTAAGAAATTTTTTTAGAAAAATCCAAGATGGCTGCCAAAATGGTCACCATATTTTGACTTGCCCACGGCGACTTATTTATTTGGTTTGGGGATTTGCTCATAAATTATGAGAAAATTTCCAATATGACTTACAGTTCTGAAATATGGTATAGGCATTTGCTAAGAGGTTCCCCACAAAGTTTTTATGGCCTGCAGCAAACACTATCAGTCTGGCAATCACTGCTCAATGCAAAAACAGTCCATGTAGTAATATGTAAATCACCCTCTTCATGATTTCAATCCCGAATATACAATCGCCAAAGGCCGGTTTTGAATCCATGGATTCTTGTTGAGATATATAAGCAATGCACATTGCTCTTATCTGGACCATCTCCGCTTTCTTGTCAACTTCAGTCACTTTTGTTTTTTTTAGTGGAGCAGCCGATGTACATGATTCTGTACTGTTAGGGGCTTTCTTGTTAATGGATAGCTATGCCAGTTAGATAATAGGTGTGACAAAAGTATCAGGGTGGATACTGCTTCTGGATTTGAATTTTAAGGTTAATTTGTGGTCGTTAAGGTCAAAACCAAGACAATGGTACTTTTTCAGCAAAATTGAAAATAAAATTAATCAAAATTACCTAAAGTGGCAAAATTGTACATGATCAGGCTAGAACTATGCCTCACAGTGCTTAATGAACTTCACTATTTTGATACTTATTATTGCACTTCACCCTTAATGATGCATTTTTACAAGGACTAAATGATTGCTGGGTGTACTCCAAAAAGCATCATTTTTTCTATTTCAAATCTCCTTAGAAAATTCTCTTGCCCAATGCTTGCTTAAAAATCTTTGTTCATAAGTCTTTTCCTGGAGTAAGGCTATCTATACCAATTAGTTAGTACTCTAATTAATTGACTCATTCACATGAAACTATATAAACTATGCCCTCACAAAAGTTGCCAAAGACAACAATTGAAGCAGATCAGAGGGGCCCCCATGTATCCATGTGAATATTTCCTGGGACCAAGTTTTTTTATACCCTTCAGAATAATTAAATGTCATTTGAACAAAACAGGAGGACTGTCAATGTCCACATCTATTTTGGTTGGTTGGGAATCAGTTATCCAGTGATTGGGACAGGTGGAATTGAGAATTTCAGGGAGAATTTTGTGTTTTTCAGAAGATATTCTTGACACTGACAATAAGATGCATTTAACTTTGGGAGGGTTGACAGTTATAGTAACAAGGAAACCAAGGTGCCAAATGACAGCTGACATCAAGGGCTATCCATCCAGATCCATTTTGGTTGGTTGGGATTAAGTTACCAAGTTATTACAACAGGCAGAATTGAAAATGCATGGGAGGATTTTGTGTTTCTGAGGAGATTTTTGACACTGACAGCAACATTTATTTAGCTTTCGGAGGGTTGACAGTTATAGTAACAACTAAACAAAGGTGCCAAATGACAGCTGACATCAAGGGCTATCCATTGACATCCATTTTGGTTGGTTAGAAATTAGTTATCCACTGATTAGGACAGGTAGAATTGAAAATGCAGTGGGGGATTTAGTGTTTCCGGGGAGATTTTTGATGATGACAGCAACATTTATTTATCCTTTGGAGAGTTGACAGTTGTAGTAACAAGGACACCAAGGTGCCAAATGACAGCTGACATCAAGGGCTATCCATCCACATCCATTTGGTTAATTAGGAATGAGTTATCTAGTGAATAGGACAGGTGGAATTGAAAATACATGGGAGGATTTTGTGTTTCCGATGAGATTTTCGCCACTGACAGCAACCTTTATTTAACTTTTGGAAGAATGATAGTTATAGTAACAAGGAAATCAAGGTGTCAAATGAAAGCTGAAATCAAGGGCTATCCATATACACCAGAAAACAAATAGCATACTGTGTTAGTTTGAAATATTTTGGTGTCGATGGCTTGAAATTTTAACAATCATTTATTCGGTTTCCGGAACTTCATAATTAGCATGTTTGACATGTTATTTCTTTCGACGCAATTGACATGTACCCACGTATGACCCATTATTTGAAAGCACCTTTCAAGTAGATTCAGGGGAAGCCACAGTAATAGATACTTTGCTTAATCTTTAAGCACATTGTGGTGGAGAAGGTCAAATATGCCTAATCTTGATTTTCGACGCTAATTTTTAACTGACCTAACGTCGGTTATTAGAGGGGTTGGGTAGTGAAAGGGGACTCATGTAAACCATGTCCATGTGTCCATGTGTCCATATGTAAACATTTCTTGTCAACATGTGTAAGTGTCCATTTGTGACCTTAGTTTTGAACTTAGAGTAATGAAATTTGGTACAGTTATGGTACTATGGGCATGGATCGGGGACATGTCGAGAAATCCAAGATGGCTGCCACTTTGTGGCGGCCATTTTGGCAGCCATCTTTCTTCATTCTTGAAGTACCCATTGTGACCTTAATATCTCACTTACAGTTATGAAATTTGGTACAGGTATGGGACTTTGGGTATGGATTGGGAACAAGTTGAGAAATCCAAGATGGCTGCCATTTTGTGGCGGCCATTTTGGCAGCCATCCTTCTTCATTCTTGAACTGCACATTGTGACCTTAATATTTCACTTACAGTTATGAAATTTGGTACAGGTATGGGACTTTGGGTATGGATTGGGAACTTGTTGAGAAATCCAAGATGGTGGCCATTTTGTGGCGACCATTTTGGCAGCCATCTTCATTCTTGAACTGCACATTGTGACCTTAATATTTCACTTACAGTTATGAAATTTGGTACAGGTATGGGACTCTGGGTATGAATTGGAACATGTCGAGAAATCCAAGATGGTGGCCATTTTGTGGTGGCCATTTTGGCAGTCATCTTTTTTCATTTATTGAACTGCTCATAGTGACCTCAATATTTCACTTAAGAGTTATGAAATTTGGTACAGGTATGGGCCTGTGGGTATGAATCAGGAACATGTTGAGAAATCCAAGATGACGGCCATTTTGGCAGCCATCTTTCTTCATTTCTTGAAGTGCCAATTGTGACCTCAATATTTCGCTTAGAGTTATGAAATTTGGAATAGGTATGGGCTGTGGGTATCAGTCGGGAACATGTTGTGAAATCCAAGATGGCAGCCACTTTGTGGCAGCCATTTTGGCAGCCATCTTTCTTCATTATTGAACTGCCCATTGTGACCTTAATATTTCACTTACAGTTATGAAATTTGGTACAGGTATTGACCTGTGGGTATGGATGAGGAACATGTCGAGAAATCCAAGATGGTGGCCATTTTGGCACCCATTTTTACCCCGCTGGCTATGTAATAGCCTACGGGGTACTGCAGTCCTCAATGCCTCAATGTGCTGGGGATTTCGTCAAGCATAACTCACTTTGTGTTGCTCATATTTCATTCAAATTTTGCCTGTTATCTTATATTGTCATGCAGATGGGAATGACAAGTCCGTGCGTCCATACGGACACGCGGACGTACGGACACACGGACGGACACACGGACAGAAGGCTGGACGCACGGACAGATGGACGGACGTACGGACACACGGACGGACGTACGGACACACCGACGGACGGACGTACGGACACACGGACGGACGGACGGACACACGGACGGACGGACGGACGGACGGACGTACGGACGGCACACGTACGGACACAAGGACACACGTACGGACACATGGACACATGGACACACGGACACACGGATGTACGGACGCACGGATGGACGGCCGGCCACACGGACGGCCGGCCACACGGACGGCCGGCCACACGGACGGCCACATGGACGGACGGACACACGGACGCACGGACGGACACACGGACACACGGACGGACACATGGATCCGAATGGTCTCAATGGCTTCACATACAGCCAGCGGGGTTTACGTGCTTGCACGGTATTTTTCCCTTTTTTTTTTAGAAATCTGTTCAAACTGCATTGATGCTATACTAATAGTTTAGCATCTTACAATCAACTATTTCTCCTATCTTCCAATATCAGTTGCTCAGTGGTTTAAGCAAAGGCACCTTCGGTTTTGAATCCGCGGATTCTTGTACAGTTTTAATGCATAATTTAGGCCATTTAAGCTAGAAATTGTGATCTTATTAGTTTGATTCATCTATTTCTAGAATCCTTGACCCTTAAAACCCCTATTTTGATGTTTTATTTATCATCCTAGCTGAATTAGGAGCCAATTTACGACCAATTTCTGGTCCGGCGGCCATTTTGGACGCCATCTTGGATTTCTCGGAATGCTCAAGGGTGAGAGTTTCACACCCCCCCTGAAAATGTTCCTTGGACCATATAGATACAGGATCAAGAGAAAAAAAAACTTTAACCGAAACTTTTGGGTACCACCCCTCCACTGCCCGACTATGACAGCTTACAACATTTAACTGATAAAATATAAATTTGAAAATAAAATAGGCCTAGAATTTTTAGGTAGTCGTTCGTGAACGACTACCTTTGACAATCACGCAATGACAAGTGGAAAAAAGCCCGCCAAAATCGGAAATTCGAAATACCGTAATGCACATTTGCCTCAGAAATTGCATGCAAAGCCAGTAACCATCGAAAAAGCCTCTTGAGGCAGTCATATACCTGAAAGAAATAGATTACAATCACAATTACGATCGAGGAACTTTATTCCACGCAGTCTTTTTGTTTTTAATGACACGTGCATTGTTTCCTACTTATCCCGCTTGGGGCGCCAGGATGCGTCACGAATGTCAACAACTGAACAAGTGAAAATAGCCTGCCTTGGCCGAAATTAGGCGAAAATCGGCAAAAAAACAGCCCAAAACATCCCGAAAATGTGATATTCATATTAAGACAGAGCCAAGCTACGCGTAGGTATGTGTATTTCTACTGTAGCCCTTCTGGTTGCTGAAATATTTGACCAAACGTCAGTCCTCTGCCTCACATGCCACAGAAAAAGTGAAACCACTCAAATATCGCCCACTTGACGATCGTCAATGCGTGTCATGAAGACACACTGCAAAGGGCAAGCTTATTGCTTGCCCTTTGCAGTGTATCTTATTACAGAAACAGTGACAATGCTAATTGCACTCTTGGAAGTTTGCTGTCACCCTCAGTTTATCAAATTGCCGTTGTGAAACTGGACTTGAGATTCAAAGATCTGTGAATCTGACAAGTGTCAAAGCTGATTGCACTTTGCAGTGCAGCTTTGATGTCCATTGACCTCATGCTAATACTTTTCAATGTCATTATATATGGTACTACAACAACAGCAAAGTAGAATATTCATATCTGAACACTCAACACTGTCAACAGTAAACATAAAGGTTTTAAAATAGTTTTGTTATACATGTTGAATCAGGCAACCATATCATATGTGTCAGATGATAATACCAGCTGAGAACTACAACAAGTCTTGTGTCTGTCATTGAATGCAGTCTGTGTCTGTCAAAGATTTCAATCAATGATCAATCAATGATCAATCAATGATCAATCAATGATCAATCAATGATGCCAGTCAATGAATGATGTCAGTCAATGATCAATCAATGATGCCAGTCAATGAATGGTGTCCCCTATGAAGAAGATGAAGACATCGAAGATAAAATGAAAGAGATGATACGAAAAGATTTAACTGTGAATGTCCCTGTCAAGAGAGTGAAACGAATCCTCCAAAAACGACAAGATGGATCAACGAAACCCGGGCCCGTTAAATGTCAACTGAATAATGTCGATGACAAAGTGAAAGTGCTTCGTGAAAAGCAAAAACTGAAGAACTCAGCAACGTATTCGAATGTGTTTATGCGATCTTCAAAGGACCATACCGACCGACTCATGGAATTAAACTTCAAGACTATTTTGGAGCTGATCCCTCAGGGAAAAGACTATAAAATTGTTGCGAATGGAAAAATCATGAAAAAAGACCAATTTGTTAGACAAAATAATAATGAATAGAATGATGACACCCAGCCTGATATTTTGAAATTGATAACTTGGAACATAAATGGATGGAAAGAAAGTTGTGATGTTAGAACCAATGTAATTCTAGGAGAAAATCCTGATATATGTACGTTAATTGAAACTCATTTAAAAAATGATCAGATTGTTCAAATTGATGGTTATAAATGTTTCATGCACAATCGTAAAGAAAGAAACAGACGAGCGAAGCGAAACTTTGGAGGTCTTTGTGTATTAATTAAAGAAACTGTGTCTGATATATATGAGGTGAATGTACATGATAAATCATTTGATGGAGTAATTGTTTTGAAATTTAGAGACAAGATCACAGATTATGTTTTTATTCTAATAGCAGGTTACTTACCTCCTGAAGGCTCACCTTGGGGGAGAGACTCGTCAGGTTTTTACAATTATGTTCTCAACACTGTACATGAATTGTCTGAGACTGATGCTATTTATTTCACAGGTGACTTTAATAGCAGGATTGGCTCTGAGAAAGACTTTGTTGTTGGTATTGATGACATATCTGATAGATGTGTACTTGACAATGAAATTAATAACCATGGTAAATTACTTCTAGATCTCCTGATTGATTCTAAAATGTGTGTTTGTAATGGAAGATTTGATAATGATGATTGGACATGTATCAAGTGGAACGGCACTTCAGTTGTGGACTATTTTATTACTCCTATTCATAATTTTAACACTTGTATTGATTTTACTGTAAAGACAACAAGAGATTGTGTTAATGAACATTGTGTAAATGCTGAAGGTATTTTACAAAATAATACTTTACCAGATCATTCAATGTTAATTTTAAAAATAACTACTTTCAATAATGATGTGAAGAATTGTATCCATCGAAATGATGATAATATAGCTTTGCAGAAAGATGCATTTAAAATTGATAAAGTGCCTGTTGACTTCTTTCGATCTGAAGAATCGGCACAACAAATTATACATATGATTGAAAAAATTGAAAATACGAGAGCTAATCAAGATTGTATTGATGAAGTGTATAAAAAACTATGTGATATGTTCCATGAAGAAATGTATGTTTGGTTCAGAAAGAAATCTGTTAACCCGCAAAATAAGAGAAACTTATATAGGCACAGCTGTGCCTTTTGGAATGAAGATTTGAAAAATCATTGGGAGGATCTTTGTCTTAAAGAGAAAAATTATTTAAGATGTCATGGACCTCAAAAGAGGAGAAATAGAGAGGAATATAATTCTGCTAGAAAACTATTTGATAAGGTTTTTCGCAGAGAAAAAAGAAAATTCAACAAAAATAAAATCATACAAATTGAAAATCTAAATACTGAAAATCCAAAAGAATTTTGGAAATCTTTAAAAAATTTAGGTCCCAAGAAAAGAAATAAAATTCCTGAAGAAGTGATCAATAATCAAAATGAAGTAATAACTGAACATGCAGAAGTATTACTGCAATGGAAAAATGATTTTAAAAACCTGTACAATCCTAAATCTGTGGATACATTTGATTTAAATTTTTATAACGAATGTATTGAATATTTACAAGATCATGAAAATGAAATACCTATAATCAGGGATGTGATTTTTCCGGTTTTTGCCGGATTTCCGGTATTTTCGGCACCTAATCCATCACCCCTGTGATTCATGCAAATTCGATTTAATATTTTCTCTTCAATTATGGGGGGGGGGGGGGGTTGTAGGGAGAGCCATGAGCGGCGAAGCACTGCGTCATTCACGTGCATTGTCAATTAGCAAAGCCAGTCATTGTATCTTGGTTGCTCCAACAGGCAGCTGATTGCACTTCTTTCTTATGACAGGTCACTTCAATCAGTGTCAATAGCACTTGTTAACAATGGGATTGGGAGTTACCTACAGTAGGTGTGAAAGGAAGCCAGACCACTGTCTTCCAGAATTGCAATAAAGTTGTTACAAGTGCCATCCCTGAACCATCCTCACTTCTCAGTGTAAGCTTGTTCAGCCTACCCTGACCACATCATACACTGTTTTGTGAACTTGTAACAAAGATTAACTCTCCTCCAATGTGACAGTTTGAGAATTCTCAATAGTTTCAATAGACATTGTCTATTGGTTGTTTCAAGGAGTTTCTTTGTAGCAAACCAAAAACAATTATTTTAATCAAGCCAGGAAAAAAGCTGTTGAAAGATTCAGAAAGTTCAGAATTTTAAAGTGGGCTACTTGTTGGCAATGGGAGGATGGGATGAACACTGAAAGAGTTGGTCAGTTATACTTCCTCTTGCAGACTACTGACACCAGCCGCCACTTTTGAAACTGTGTATCAATTGGTCTGTTGGCCACAAAGAAGTAATTCTGTGTGTCAGGCAATCCAGAATAGCAATCTAGATTTCACTAATTGCGCTTGACAGTGTAGCTTCTTGATGCTTTACACTCTGAGCAGTTAGTAAATTGCAATATACACCTTTTCTTCAGAAGGAGCCTGTCATCAAGTTATATGGGGATGAACGTTTTCAATGACAGTCAATGAAATCATTAAAGGATGCAATCCACTCAATACACACTTAACATTATGTTGTGGCTTCTTTTAATGGTCATGGAGGTTACAGGGATTTTGGAGTGACAAGCTCAAAATGCTGGTGTTCCTGCTCAGTTGTTCTCCCTGGTTTTAAATAGCAGTTGCAACCAAGGAAATATGAGTGCTTACTTCTGACCACCATTGACATGCATCAGTGATGTCACTGTATGATAGCTCAGGCCATACCTTTAAAATTGAATTGAGTTGTTAATTTGAGACATGTATGTATGTGACAATTCACATATTATATGACTCCTCCATTCAGTGACACTCAGTGTGCGTACCCAAACTTGTAACAAAGCATGCTAAGAGTAGGAAAGGACTCATTTTAAGTGTACAGCATATTTCATTATAGGCGCATGCACATTCCTATACTTTTTCTGTGGCTTCTTGATATGTTTAGAAATTTTAGTTTGGATTTACAACCATAACTAAAGCTTGGCCTACATTTGCACAATATGCATTGCAAGCAGTATTTAAAAAAAAAATTTCCTGTCAGTGAAAGCAAAGTTATCAAGTTAGTCACTCTTGAACAAGGAAATTCAGGTGACACAAGTGTAACTGAAGTCACTAAAGTGAAGTACATAGCAAAATCTCTGTGAATTCAGTGAGAATTTGCTATTTCACCTGCTTGAGGGTGTAAAGTCAACATGACAGAACCTTTGAAGCACCATTTCCCACCGCCAGAAATGCAGCTGTTCATTAACTGCTCGAACTTACCCTGATCTTCTTTATGTCCAGTGCAGGCATTACAGTCTGTCACTTTGATACAGAAAAAGAGTGGACTGTTGCCCGGTGAAAATGGCAGTTAGTTTGTCATCATGCTGATGATTTGTCATGATTATACCCATATACTTTCAATGTTAATTTGACTAAAGGAGACTTACTATGCATCTGATTTTCACTCTAAAATCAGTTATGACTAGTCAAATGGCCTTCTCTTGATCATGACTAATCAAACAGCCTCTATGTTTCCCATTTTGAAAGTAGAGAAAGTGACACTTCATCGGCTATCATGAGTCAAGAAGTACATTTTTCACAGTGAACTGGTCCTCATATTTTCTATATATTAAAGTGAGTGACAGACTGTAAGTGGTGACATTTTTGAGGGAGTATTTCAACAATAATGACAACCTCAGTTTTGGCTGTCAACAGGCAGTTAACCCACAAGTGAATTCTACCAAGAGTCACTTTAAAAATTCTGGGAATTATTGACAAGATACATGTATTTCATGCAGATATACATACATGTAAATGTTGCTGTCAATAGATATGTTGTTAGATCCAAATTTTGAGACTCAAGAAACTCAGTATCAGCAGAAACAGCATTCATTCTGCTAGAAAAACAAGAATCAGTGGATGCCAAGTTGCCAACTGGGTCTTCCTTATTTTACAAACCCAGTGAGGTGGTGAAGTGACAAACCTCCAAAACATAAGGCTTATCTGCATGTGTGATGATAACTGTTGTAACTTGACTCCATTGTGATCCATATGAGTGACAGTTACCTTTTTGGAGTCTTAAGTTTGAGCTACATCAGTTTTCGTCTTAATCACACATTGATGAAGTGCAGAAAATGTGTTTTCAGTCCAAGTAGGTGAAACAAGTGATGTTTTGCTATTGGCTGAATAGGTCAATGCTAAACATCCTCAGCCATACTGCTTGTGACAGCAAGTTTACAAGTTTATTGAGAATCCAATTTCAGAAGAATACACTCTGTCTAGGCTTTGGA
This sequence comes from Platynereis dumerilii, assembly GCA_026936325.1. Classification (NCBI taxonomy): domain Eukaryota; kingdom Metazoa; phylum Annelida; class Polychaeta; order Phyllodocida; family Nereididae; genus Platynereis; species Platynereis dumerilii. Next base: position 8,311,379 of record JAPTHN010000008.1, read on the forward strand.
GCCTGCATGAACATAATATTTATATTAATAAGCATCTGCAACACATTTTTAATACATTGACTTTAAAAAGTTTGACAAGTTTGATAAACCTCTACATGGTGATGAAAACAGAAATTCACTCATTTGATGCAAAGAAAATATGTAAGCTCATCAGGGAAAACATTGAGGCTGATGCGATACAAATGGCTGCCAATTTTCTTTGCTCTACAAACAGTACACATGAATCAAAAGCTTAGAAACATCATCCTTTATGACCCAATTATGTTTTCATCTCATCAGATGAGAATTCCACAAAGTTTAGTTGACACTATGGCAAAACATCACTTGTTCATGGAACTGATCATGAGCTTTTTTTACTACTTATATGTTCTCCTTCACTGTGCACCTTTTGAGAGGCTTTTTGTTTAGTGGAAGAAATGGTCTCAGGTGCCTCCAGATGCCATATATTGGCCTTGCATTAAAAAAATTTTCCTGGGGGGCCATGCCCCCAGACCCCCCTAGTATGCGAGTGGCTTCGCCACTCGACCGTGCATTTCAGGTTTTTTTCTCTTAAGCCAATCACATCCCTGATAATTTATGATCAAGAAAACTTAATTGAGATTAGAGAGATAGAGAAAGTGATTCAAAAGACAAAATTAAATAAATCCATGGGAGTTGATAACATACCATACGAAATTTTTAAAAATGGGTTGTCAAATGGATTACTCTTATCTCTATTTAATAAAATATACATTACTAACATCATGCCTAGTGAGTGGAATATGGCTATCATCAAACCAATTCCAAAATCAAATATGATAGATCCACGAATACCACTACAATACAGAGGTATAAGTCTAATGTCATGTATTTTTAAATTATTCTCAGCTATCATCAATAACAGATTGTTACAGATAGCAGAAGTTAATGATATATATGTGGATGAACAAAATGGTTTTAGACCAAAACGCTCTTGTTCAGACCATCTTTATAGCTTAACTAGTACTATTCGAAATAGAATAAATAAAAAACGCTCAACTTTTGTCGCATTTATAGACCTACAAAAGGCTTTTGATTCAGTTAATCGTGAACTACTTTTTTTCAAACTCAGGAAACAGGGGTTTGGTGGAAAACTATTCAACGCCATAAGATGTATATACACCAACCCAGTAGCTAAAGTAAATCTTAATAATGCTAATACAGACACATTTCAGTTAGGTTCAGGGGTTAAACAAGGTGATCCATTATCCCCTACTCTTTTTGGTTTATATATTAATGACTTAGCTCTAGATATTAAAAATTTAGAAATGGGTGTAGATGTTACAGACAATGTTAAATTAAGTATCCTTATGTATGCAGATGACTTGGCCTTAATCGCTGAGTCTGAAAGTGATTTACAGAAAATGATTGATGTAATGTATCAGTGGTGTAGTAAATGGCAAATGAAAGTTAATATTGGTAAAACAAAAATTGTCCACTTTAGACATAAAGGTCTAAATGTTAGCAACTGTGAATTTACCTATGGAAATGAATCAATTGAAATTGTAAAAAGTTATAAATATCTGGGACTAATCTTAGAAGAATGTCTTGATTATAATGTTACATCAACTGCCCTTGCCAACTCGGCTGGAAGAGCCCTTGGAAGTATCCAAAACAAAGTTTACAAATTGAAAGGTTTAGGATTTAAAACATACAGTAAATTGTTTGATTCAGGTGTTGTTCCTATTATGGATTATTGTTCGGGAGTTTGGGGCTACAAAGACTTTTCTAAACCTGAAGCAATACAAAATAGGGCAATACGATTTTTTCTAGGTGTGAATAGTTTTACCCCGAAACATGCTTTTAAAGGCGATATGGGATGGATTGATTCAAAAACTAGACGTCATATTGAAATACTACGTCTTTGGAATAGACTTGTTTACATGGATGAAAACAGACTGACAAAGCAAGTGTTTGAAGTTGATAAACAAATTAACAAGAGAAATTGGAGTAATGAGGTTTTACAAATATTCACTAAATTGAATCTTACTCAAAATTTTGTAGAAAATTTACCTATTAACCTAGAAAATGCACAACGTCAACTGATGGAAATTTATAAAACCAACTGGAAAAATCAAGTAACTAACATGCCAAAATTAAGAACTTACAGAGAATTAAAAACTACATTTGGTACTGAGGATTATGTATATAAAATTTATGATAGAGGTCATTTGTCTGTTCTTTCACAATTTAGGTTCGGTGTTTTACCATTAGCAATAGAGACAGGACGTTACAATGATATACCATTAGAATATAGAGTTTGTGAATTTTGTTCCCATCATGTTCTAGAAGATGAAAATCATTTTTTGTTCCATTGTAATACTTATAACGATTTACGTAATTTACTTTTAACTCGTGTTTTAGATTATTGTGTAGATTTTTACTTTTTATCATTGCAAGAAAAATTTAAGTTGTTGATGTCCAAGGATTTAGTTAAATTTACTGCAGAATATTTGTTTAAAGCTTTCCATAGAAGAAGAAGTTTGTTGTTTAAATAATGTAAATATGTGATTGTAAATGTTTTAATATTGTAAATATGTGATTGTAAATGTTTTAATATTGTAGTTTCCAGAAAATTTGTTGTTAAAGTTACTTTTGAATTATTTTGATGACTTGTAAGCCCATATAGGGCTGGGTGTATATTTTTTACACAGGTCAATAAAGAATTTGTCTGTCTGTCTGTCTGTCTGTCAGTCAATGATGTCAGTCAATGATGTCAGTCAATGATGTCAGTCAAAAGATGTCAATCAACAATGTCAGTCAGTGATGCCAGTTATTGATGTCAAATGTCAGTCAGGGATGTCAGTGAATTAAGTCTGTGATGTCAGTCAATGGTGTTAGTAGTAATTTTAATCCATGATGTCAGTCAGTGATGTCAGTCAATTATGTATGATGTCAGTGAAAATGCTGTGATACTGTGTTTATTGTATGTTTTTACTGATGAGCTTCATGAAATAACAGCTTTTTACCTTCAGCGAGCGAAGTTTGAAGAAGGTATTGTTATCACTTTGGTCAAAAGTTGTCCGTCCGCCGGGCGGGGGTGGATAGATAGTTTCCGGGCCAGTACTCAGCCCCTATTGAATGTACATGGATGAAATTTGGTACACATGTAGCCTGTATGGTCTATTTGTGCCTTTTGATGGTCTGATTGATGGAGCTTTTGTAATTTTTGAAATATTGAGAAAAATAAAAATAAAATTTTTCGTTTCCAGGCTAGGACTCAGCCCCTATTGCATGCACACTGATGAAATTTGGTACACATGTAGCCTGTATGGTCTAGTTGTGCCTTTTGATGGTCTGATTGATTGATGTTCTATATTTTTTGAAATATTGAGAACAATTTATTAACTTTTTTTTTTCATTTCGGGCGAAAAAAACTTGGCCACAATTGCATGTAAATGGATGAAATTTGTTACACATGTCACCTATATGATACAGTTGTGTCTTTTGTGGGTGTGATTCATGGATATTCTATACATCTTGAAATATTGACGAAAAAATATTAAAATTATTATTTTTTGCTTCCAGGCCAAAACTTGGCCATCATTGCATGTCCATAGATGAAAGTTTATATACATTCCCCATATAATATTTTAGTGCTTTTTGTTGGTCTGCCTGATAGTTACACTTCATGCTTTTTGAAATATTCTGACCCATACCTCACAACTTATTCCTTGTTTATACGTGAAACTGGTCCATATATGTGTATACTGGTCTAGTAAGGTCTTTCCATCGTTCAACATACCCATGCATGCAGGCGGGCACATGGTGGGGCATATAGATAATTTCAGACCTAGATCTGGCTACTATTGCAAATACTACATGCAATGTGGTTCACATCACTTTTTTCGCTGAAGGTTTGCTGCTACGCAGCCTATGTTTATAGTTACATCTTCATCATACAATTAATTCACGGACCCCTTACGCTACTCCAACCAAACTACTCATTGCCCTGTTATGAAAACTTGCAAGGCGCTTTTTCTGTGTTCTTTACAATGTCCTTAGCCAGCTTTGATGTTCAAATTACAGTGACAGAAACTAAGGTGATGTTTTCCCATATCTACCATTACAAAAACACCCTTTATTTATCCCCTTTCCCTCGCATGCATGCTTTCACGGGTTTTATGCTAGTTTATAGTGATTTCTCAAAATCCTCACTTGTCTTTTCTAATGTTTTATCTCAACATTTTAACTGAAAACAATTTTTCAAGAATCAAGTTTACAAACTAAAGTTTCAAAGAGATAGGTCCCAATTTGTAGATATTGATTAACTTTTCAAATTTATACTTTGAATTTTCAGGTTGAATTGTAATATATTTTAAATAGACACCTTCTTAAACTTAATATGTTTTGACTAAGAATTGTTATATCAGCATTTGCTCAGACCCTGTCACGAATTGGGAGTATTTCACAATCGCCAATGATGCATGTCAAGTAGCATTGAAATTTTCTTGACAACAAAGATATTACATGTTCACTTACTCTTTTGAAAGTATGATTTTCCAACAGTCTGATATCCACACGAAAAATTTTACCTGCTATTCATAAATACCTTGAATATTCAAGTAAACGGTATGGCCAAGGTGCTTGGCCATTTACTGTTGACTTTAATACTATTCAATTTTGCTACTTTGTCTAAAACCTGATGTTTTTTTCGCAAATTTCATGTCATTCAAAAATATGATGACCAGGTCACCAGTACAGATATAAATAGAGGAGTTTCGCTATCAGCCTATCACACACTCCATATTTATTTTATGTAAATCAATAATCGCTGAACCTTCAATATAATACCAAAACGACTACCTTTGAATCCCTGGATTCTTGTCTGGTCTGCATTTGGTCTGCATTCTGGTCTGCATTCTGGTCTGCCTTCTGGTCTGTATTCTGTTTTACAGGGCCTAATTGCCCCGGCGTTAATACGAGACAGGTGTCTATTTGAGACAGGCGTTTATTGTTGGTGCCGCATATGAAATATGCCGGCAACTATGTTTTTGGTGCCACGTGTTGTGATTGTATAGTGGGGCCGTGGCATGTTGTCCTGTTGTGTCACTTTTGTCGTCGCCTCACCTCGGTCGTTTTTGATTTTGTTACGACCGCGGTACTCGAGCGGTTCGGGTGACTTGCGTCCGCTGGCATTTTCGATTTTTTTAGTCGAGGTACTCCAGGGGTCCGCTTGACTTCCGTTCGTCACCAATCAAAAAACGTCTCCTATTGTGGAGTATGCACATTCACTGTGTATTAATGATGGCACTACTAGGCAATCGATGATGGCAATCGATGATGGCAAACGATGATGGCAATCAATGATGGCAGTCAATGATGGCAGTCAATGATGGCAGTCAATGATGATAGATAGATAGATAGGGGGGCGACCATTTAATATCTACTAAGGATAAGGGGGCGACCATTTAATATCTACTAAGGATAAGGGGGCAACCATTTAATATCTACTAAGGTGCTAAGATAACAAAAGTACATGTATGAATGAACCAAGGGGGCAATCATTTAATATCTAATAAGCAATGATAGATAGATAGATAGATCAATAGATAGTTAGATAGATAGGATAAGGGGGCGACCATTTAATATCTACTAAGGATAAGGGGGCAACCATTTAATATCTACTAAGTTGAAAAGTACATGTATGAATGAACCAAGGGGGCAACCATTTAATATCTACTAAGCAATGATGATAGATAGATAGATCAATAGATAGTTAGATAGATAGGATAAGGGGGCGACCATTTAATATCTACTAAGGATAAGGGAGCAACCATTTAATATCTACTGAGGTGCCAAGATAACAAAAGTACATGCATGAATGAACCAAGGGGGCAACCATTTAATATCTAAGGAGGAGGGGGATGGTAGCCCCTCTAATGGGCCCCTCAAAATGGGGCTCCCTCACATGAGGCCCCCTCAATGGGGCCCCCTCAAATGGGGTCCCCTCAAATGGGGCCCCCCTCAAATGGGGCCGCCTAATATGGGCCCCTCAAAATGGAGCCCCCTCAAATGGGGCCCCTCACATGGGGCCTCCTCAAATTGGGCCCCTCCAATGGGCCCCTTCAAATGGGGGGGGCCCTCAAATGGGCCCTAATGGCAATGCTGGAGTTCAATAATCAATGCCAATCAATGATCAATGCAGGGAAAGTTGACATCATTAAATGGCAATCATTGAATGCATGGCTAAGGTATATCCATGCAAAAGCGGCACCATTTCGTCCCTGTGGGACAGAATTACGTTGCATTGTGCGACACTTTATCTTATGTTACCTCTAGTTTTATACTGGATAGCAATCAACCAACATCTGGGTATGCAAGGGCAGACAGGGTCTACGCACGCAAGTAAACCTTGAACGGAAACACAGACAGTCAATATATAGTTGCCAACCCGGCCTGTATTTGAGACCGGCATTTATAATTTTAGCTTGGGTCCCTACCCCGGCCTCTAAAGGAGACAGGCTTCTAATTGAGACCAGGCTTGTATTCGAGGAAATACGGTATATCATTTAATATTTTTTTATCCAATTATCAGGCTGATATATTGTCTATAACTTGCTTATTGACTTGGTCCGCATCTGGTCCGCATTTCCCGCTTGATTGGCTTTGTATTACTAGCTTGATTAAACAAGCAATGCTCCTCTGCACCCTCCTGTGTTTGTTTTGTGTCTGGTCCACATGGTCCGTTTGATCCGCATTTTACACTGACCCTTTTTTTTTTAGTAAAAGCAAAAGCTCACTTGATTTTGATAGAAGACATCATAAGCTTTCAAAATAAATAGGGTGCCAATTTTTCTTTACATTCTAAGTGTCTGAAATCCAAGATGGCGTCCAAAATGGCCGCCGTTTAACAATAATGCAATATCTTCACTAATAAAGGAGGTATAATTACAAACAAAGTATGTAAACTGGAGTTTTCTGACACATGGAAGCCAATGGAATCATCAAATTTAGGCTAAAACCATTATTTACTGTTCGAGATTAATATAGCATCTACAATGCTAACTGTTCATTGTAAATTCTGATGATTATGACATCATAATCCTTCTATGATATTGGAAATGAATAATCAAACAATATTATTGTTTGATTGAAGAAATGTACACACCACATGGTGAATTAATATATCTATAAACATATTTATACAGGTGTGACATAGTACATCTCTTACATCCCACAGTACGTTACATAATATAATTAAGATAGAGCACAAGATATGACATGAAATTTAGACTTTACCTTCCGCTATGAACCACTGTCAGAGCTAAGTACATGGCTAAAATTTTTGCATCACTGCATCGTCATTGTTTCTGTTAAATTTGTATAGTCAGCTGTAGTTTGAAATGCCTAAATATGTAAATAAACGAATATTTTGTATGGTAGCTCAATAGCGAATATCTCAATGCACAGCCCATGATAAAAGATCTCCATCTGAAGTTTCATTTGGCCTTTCTAGCCATATCGATGTTGAAGTGTTGTGACATCTCTTGAAATCTGCATATTAGATATATTTATAATTTAAATTACAAATTCATGAGAAAAGAGTACATTTGTGGTTTGTGTAGAAAATATGCAGCGAGGCGAGCCACATTTATTTGATAGGTTATTTTATCATAACAACGTAAAAGTTCCAGACCCAAAAACTTCTGTGTGAGGGACATTGTTTGCCAGGTGCCATATTGCTTCAGGAGCTGATGGATTCAAACATTGAATGCTGAAGAAGTGACTTGAAACTGTGTCAAATGTCAAAGCAAATGCTACAGGTGATGGAAGGCTTCTACGATTTTCAAGAAGTACCGCAAGGCGAGTAAACCAGAAGATGTTGACAGGCTTAATACTTCTGCAGCAAAAATTGGGAAGAGGAAGCTCATTTATCCTAGTGTGGATATTTCATATAACATGCAAAAACTAGAGAGCCACATGTGCGAATGACTCCTCAAGCCTAAGTGGTGGTAGCATTTGTTCTCAACAGACCTGTATAGATGGCGTTGGAGATAAGCATACATCAATGTTAGTACCAGAGCAATTTCTCTCCTTTGGAATGCAGGAAAACAACTAGGAGAACCAGTCAAGGATCTTTCACTTGCCCCAAATCAGCCAAGTAGACTCTGATGCAAGTAGCTACATGTATTTGAGGTTTGGAGGTTGTGTGTTATCATCACAACAACCACAACAACCTCTATCTGCACTCAAAAGTTCATTCACCTCATACTTAGCTCTTTTTTTAATTGAAAGAATGGCAAAAATTCCAATTGTTTTGCATATATCCAGGATCAATTTTGAATACCAAACACGATCTTACAGTGCTTTTCCTTTGAATTTACCATGATTTTGTCATTTTGAGGTATGGAGTCTGGCTGTCTATGAGCCTCCAAAAATTAGTTGCTTTTGGAGAGTGAGAGTGGGGTTACAAAAATGCGTCTCATTTGAAAACAGTTAAAGATTTCGATTTGAAATTAAGTCTGATGACTTGCTAAGATATTTTGCCTTCATATTTGAGATTTGAGAATGCCCTCAAAAAATTTTTTGTACTGCAAAATTAGCATGACACCATATCTTGCAGTTTCTTCCAGGTTTCTTCATGTTTGTTTATTGTGAAACCATTTCAGTATCTAAAATATAATTACTAATGAGATCCATGCATTTATTTGTACTTGTCAATTTTGTATTAGAATTAATGAGACCGTATCTCTCACTGCTCAGATGACGCATGATAACCACCCGGCATGGAGTACTCTGTTTGAATCGTGGATAGTTGGTCGAAAAACGGTTTTTTGGTATTTTGTTTTCAGGAAATGATAAAAGAGACTCTTTGCCACGCATTTCCTCGGTTTTCAGCCATTTCCACTGAAAATATAGCACTTTACATCCACATGCTTTCTTTTCAAATTCATAAAAATCAATTAAGCTGGAAATTATACTATTTTATTAGGCATACAAAATAATTCAACCTGAGAGTGATCCAGTGTGTCCTTAGTCATTTGTTTCTTAAGTTTGGAAGAGATACAGCGATTAATTTGGCCTTGGTGTCATTCTAGATCACTTTACTTCATGAAGCCAGTTTTCAGTTTTGCTACAGCATTTGAAGGTGCCATAAACATGCCCATTAAAATGATCGATACACGATTCGTACCGTCGACCCGCAAATTCGGCCCGATCTGCATTTTAGAGAATCCGCTTCCCCAAAAACCAAATTTTTGGCCCAGAAAGTTCATCTCGCACTAGAGCGCACGTCAAGTCGACGAAGTTGTTGAGTTCATGATTTTGTGCATATTTTCTGTTAAATCTCGGCAGTAAAACAACTTTTGTAGCCGGATATGGCATTATTACACCGAACCAAAAGTACTTTGAAAACCGGTTTGGGAACCGGCCAGACTGTACGAGTACGGCCGGTATTTATCGGACTGGTGTAGACCCCTAGTATCCAGTGTTCCATACTGAGACGACTAATTCGATTAGTGGATGGAATATGTCTAAGATTCCAAGTCATCTCATTATCATGTGATAGTCACCAAAATGAATGTGCAGCTCCTTCCACAAAAAGGAGGTTGAGCTACCTGGCAGATCACACACATTTCCATGCATCATTTTAAAGCTCTTTCCAAGTTCTTTAATGAAATGCATTATTTTTCCCATATCACCTACGCCACCTCCATTTTGAACCCCTGGGTTCTTGTGTTAATTCCAAATTTGACATGATGCCACAGAAGCATGTCTGGCTTAGAAATATCCATGGATCCTGTTCAAACGTTCACAATCTTTAGTTGAGAAGCTAATTAATAAGCAAATTTAATAAGATAAATTTAGTGCTTCAAAAGTTATGATACTTTGAAAATGTGTGAATTTTAATGTTGCTGAGTTTATCTAAAAATTTTATCTCTATAAATATATATATACCCGGAGTGTGAATAAATAATAATAATATGCTTGGCCTCCCAGCCGAACCCAAGATGTTCCTACCAACTGCTGTCTTTATGAGATCATTAAAACTGAAAGGTTATATTTTACATCATCTTTGGCTGCATTTGTTATTTTTAAAATTTCAATATTGATATATGTTCCATTGATGTTTTCAGGTGAGATTTGTCACAATGGTCATCCAAGACAAAAGTGAGAAGTTGAGGTATCCAGGTCCTTCGGATATTGAAAACAAAAACGTTTCAACGAAAGTGTACATGACACGAGAAATGAATCTATTCAAGAAGTCCCACCTGATGATGTTTTTTGAAATTGCGTATGCCATGGGCCAAATGGGCAAAACAGGCTGGGTGTAGGTCACGAGAAGCTATGTTTTCTCCCTTTCCTTTGACTACCTGTATTTATAATGATAGGTGAAGTTTTGTATTTCATTTTATTTTGATTATCCATTGAAAAAGCAATGTTGTCAATGAATTTGAACTTCAGGAGATACTCTAATGTGAGAATTTTGAATATACACACTATAATTCACCTCTTTTCGGTGTGCATCTATTTTTTGCACATAGCTGTCTGTCTGTCGCTTAACGGTCTGTGGGTCGCTTAACGGTTTGTGGTATTATCTTCAGCTGGTTGGCTGAGAGGTAACGGTTCAGGGTATTGATTAAGCTAGTGCACTCTGGGGCCACTGAGTACGGTATTTTAATTTACCTTCTCCGAAAATGGCGATCTCGAAATTTGAGAGATGTGCACCTGAAATTCGCAATGCAGTTTTCATGTAAACCCAGGACCTTTTTTTGTGTTATTCTTTACATTACCTGAATCTATTTTCCTCAGTGGGGAAGCATAGCTTTCCAAAATATGTCTGATCATCTGTCCTAATTTTGGGCTGCCTAGCCAAATATTGTTTGTTTGTCAAAATTAGTGAGGGGGAAGGGTATTGTCCTTTCAGTTATTTGTCTATTTCTTGGCTGTTCTTCCCTCGCCGCTAGACTTCGAGCTTCAGCCCCCCCCCTCCCACAAAACTTCAATTTCAAATTTTTTAAGGGAAAAAATTCTACCATTGGAGTATCATTTTGGCCTATAGTACCTGGAGGACTAAAAAAATCAATAGGAAATTGTATTTTTACCACTGATCATTGGGAGACCTGTAGCAGGATACAGCTCCCCCAGTTTTTTTTACCAAGATCTCCCCCCCCCCCCAGATAACGGCCTAAGCAACAGATGCAGATGTTTATAAAAGTGTATTATTGAAAAATAATAGAGAACTTGAGCATTGACACAAAATAATATGTAAAAAAGCTTAGGGCCTACTCAGCCAGGCCAATTTTCTGTTTTCTATTTATGGAAATGTTTAAGACCCTGATTAATCATTTATAACTTACAGACCGAGCAAGTTTCCACTTTTTAGGAAGTTTAGAAATCAGCAGTCCTACTCAAGAAATAATTACTCTTAACAACCGTGGTGTCACATGTTGCAACGTTGATGACATTTCTTGTTCCTACTATATCAAACCTCTCAATGGTTCCACATTATGGCTGAATTTTGTACTGAAATGCTGAATTAACCGTCTCTCTAAAACAAAGTTACCGTTCTCACCATATTTTTCCCTCACATGAATTTACCGTCTCTCGCTTCAATTTTAAAATGATCGTTTATTCAACAAATTCTTCATTAGAAACAAGTATCTGTGCGTCGAAATCTTTAGAGTGACTAGCTGACATTCCACATATCTAAATGAAACTTAATTGTGGCATATGAGATGTAAATCCACAGTAAAAATCACAACTTTGAAAGTTAGGAAAGCAGGTTGTCATTTTCGGAGACGGTAAATTAAAATACTGTACTCAGTGGTCCCAATAAATTTTTGCTATATAAATGTCAATTTTTTATTTATATTATTTATTAGCATTTTTTGCATGCAGCACCTCCATTCAGTAGGTTGTGAGTTCTTTTTGATAGTTTTTTACCTGGACAAAGTCCAGGTTGTGTTATAGCTCCCTGTGATGACATCAAGACATAATTATGAAAATGACGAAAATGGTGTGCAGTCAAAATGATGATATGCAAGAACAGTGATGCCATTATGAATGATAATTTGAATATACAGTGGTCCCTGCATTATGAGACCACCCCTTCTGCAGGAGTCAGGCGGTCTCTCATGGGGGTACGGTCTCTCGTCGGGGTAAAGATGCTTAGGCAAATATTCAAATATCATCGTATAGCAAATCTATACTTCAATGATTTGTAATCTTAACAATTTTCGTTACTAAGAAATCCAAATTACTATTTTCTTGGTGAGTTTTCTATGACTCACCACTCACAAAACTAAATGCAATCTTACATCATTGCTGAAAGAGTGAAAAAGTTCACCAAATATCTATTGTCAATATGGTCTCTGAAAGATGCCTAATTACTTGCATGTTATTTTTAGAATGAGTGAAATTGGAAAAAGCCCACAAAAATCGGAAATTCAAAACACCGTACTGCAGATTTGCTTCAGAAATCATCTGTGGGCTCGGAACTAGCTGAAAATCATACTGCGTCCTAGGTATGACTGAAATAAATCTTCCACAATCACATTTAAGATCGATAGAGCGCAAAACATGCCTGTGCATCTTTCCCCATTATGCCAGTGCGACCTGTGGTGCAGTTTGGATCCCGTTGAGGTTTAATTAGCGGGGCGTATGACGCTCAGGCAAGCAAGTGGGCCCACTGGTACAGTTTGGATCCCGTTGTGTTATCCTTGCTGGAAAACAGGGAGCAATCACTGATTTTTAGCCTGGCTCACCAGGCTAATTCAGGAGTAATGGTCTGAAAATATTGTCTGTCAACTCTACTGTTCATTAACTACAGGTTCAATATATCTGTTTTTGTGTTTTATTGGTTTGTTAGGGTAGCTAGATGTATGGAAATTACTTTTTTTTTTTCAATTTCAAAAATTTTTTTTTTCCAAAAAAAAAAAAAAAAAAATTCAACTTTTTTTCAATTACACTAATTTTTTTTTTTTCAAAAAGAGGAAATCAGACAACTTCTGTTTTTCAAAATTTAAACATTTTTTGCTCCAATATTAAAATTTTATTTCCTAAATTAAAAAAGAGAGAAAAAATCGTTTTCCTAGATTAAAAAAAAACAATTTTTTTGTTCAAAATTTTTTCAATTTCGCCAATATTTTCAAAGGAGGAAATTGGGCGACTTCAAGATTTAAAAAAATCGTACACATTCTTTTTGTGGTTATTTGGATAACAGCACTTCACTTGCCACAATTCAGAACCACCTTTCTCTGCCGTTTCCAAAAAAATAGACTTAACCATTTCATCACTGCCACATATTTTGCCGTCATCACTGCCACTTGAGCCAGGCTTTGAATCCGCAGATTCTTGTAATTTAATTTACCAATGCTACTACGGCTTTTTCTTTGTAGTACTCACAGGGTTCCCACGCCTACTGGGAAATCTTGAAAACCGGGGGTTCGGGGTTGCCATCAATTCTTGTTATATAAACATGTTTATTTCTGAAAAACATCAGGGGGATCTAGAAGGTTGATTGAGAGTGTTGTTTTGTAAAGATTTGATGACTACCCGAAGCTATGTTGTCGCTCCGCAAGGCAACCTATAGATGAATGTGGGGCCATCAATTCTTGTTATATAAACATATTAATTTCTGAGAAACATCAGGGGGATCTAGGAGGTTGATTTCTAGTGTTATTTTGTAAATATTTGATGACTACCCAAAGTAAGTGAAATATAGCTGATTTTTTTTGTTGCACCGATGTCTCACATAATTTGTCGCTTCACAGGGCAACCTACAGATGAATATGGTGTCATCAATTCTTGATGTATGAACATGTTACTTTCTGAAAAACATCAGGGGGGGTGTGGAAAGTTGATTTCAAGTGTTGTTTTGTAAATATTTCATGATTACCCATAATGAAATAAATTCAACTGTTAAAAACCTAAAATTATGGCCGTGAATGACCTTTTAAAGCCTTTTGACCTCTGGTCACCTTATATCTTATATAATCAATATATATGATATGTCATGTTGTAGCTTTCCTTGTGCCAAACAAAATGAGTGGCAGTTTGTAAAGATAGAGCCAATGGTTGTGGAGTTATACTTTATTATGTTTCCCCTACTCCAAAAATGTTCATTTTCCGTCGTCATGAGGTAGCATCACAAAAGTTCTCAATAGACCCACAAACATGATCCAAGGGTAAAAAATTCTACAGCTGGGGTGTCATATCAAACTTAAATTTTGGACCTTGGATCCCACACTATTTCTGGTAATGTGGTATTGATATTTCATGATGACTAATTTGAATAGCCATCAAAACATGAAACCAGGTTGGTTAAGGCCTACGCTATTATCAGTCCCAATTTAATGAATTAATGTCATTTTTTGCTGTCACTTGCTGTCATAATGGGTCATCGATTAACAAATCTCTCTCTCACTGTTTGAATTATCAAATTCTTTTTCTCTTTTCTTTTTTGTACTCAGATTATGTGATGTCCATACCTCTGTCTATATTTGTTCTGTCAACGGGCTTTCTTTTTTTCCCCTATGGAAAATGATCATATGATAACCATGTCTCCACGACGGATGTAATATAGAGGAATAATGCTATTACCCATTCCATGTTAATCACTTCTCCATAAATATGATAGCTAAACGACTGGCTTTTGAATCCATGGATTCTTGTTTTAAAAAATCGCACAAAAACTGTATTTTTTTTATTTATCTGTCACTTTAATTAGGAATCAATCAATCTATAAAGACGTCACATTTTTATGGCCTCATATACATGAGGTCTTTTTGACAAAGATAATGGATGCACTCCAAAATATATTCCAGAGAGGAGTGCAAAGAATTGACTGGAACTTCCAAGTTGCCAGGCCCTTGTCTGTCATTTGTCCATTAGTGGGCATCTTCATATTAATGACCCTTCTAAAAATAGATTCAAACTTGTATCTGCTTCGCTCTATGCCACAAAAAACATTAAAATTCAATAATACTTTGCTCTACTGCACCATTGTGTGTTGCATTTATCATAGCATGTTTCTATAATTTTTTAATTATTTGACATGCCAGCAAATTAGTATCATCAAACATCTATTTCCCTTTTTTTTAGATGTTAACATATTGATTTAGCTAATTTAGTTACCAAGCTGACCTAGTCAACCTACTGCAGTCTTTGTGTGGTATGAAACTACTGTTAAGATCATATTACATGTATTATAATATGATAATGCTGCAGCATAGAAGACGGGACTTGTAAATACTCGATTGGTTGACAATATTAATTGGTAAATGCCAAGCATTATTTTTTTTGATAATTTAAATTTATTTTTTTTTGTGTAATTTTGTGAAAATGGTTTTTTTTTCTTTCTTTTTTTTTCTTTTTCAAAATTTGTGGATAATTTTTTTTTCCCGGAAACATGTTTTTTGATAATTAATTTTTTGCGGAAATTTTTTTTGTTTTTGTTTTTCGTACATTTTTTTTTTTTCTTTTCGGAAAATTTTTTTATTCGGAACATTTTTTTTTTCTTTTCGGAAAATTTTTTTATTCGGAACATTTTTTTTTTTTTGGAAACTTTTTTTTTTTGAAATTTTTTTTTTGGCAGAATATCTTACAGAAGAAGAATAAGATAGTCACGCTGTAGTCACGCGTGACGAGAAGCAAGTGCCAGGATCATATTATGGGATGTCTAATTAACTTTTTTTTATTGAACCATGTGGAGCACTCCACTCGCCTGATAGGGACGAGACACATCGCTTCGCTCGGTGAGCCGGTGGCTCTGTCCCGTCTATAACCTATTGGACTCCTTACCATCAAAGATTTGTATAATGAACCTGTTTAATTGACGGTTATATTAGGGCTCCTGTGATTTTAATTCACACAACAACTAGTGACCCTGACTTGGGTTGATAGTCATATCAATATTATCTTGCTGCTTTGTCCAGGTTTGAATCTCCGGATTCTTGTTATAAGATGACAATCAATTGTATAATTATTTATATTTTTGTGACATAAGAAAGGTAACTTACTTTGCCTGACTATTGCTTTCAGTATACATTGTACCTTGTTTTTATATTGTTGAATCAGCTATCTCCAACATTGTACCTTAAGTATAAATTTATTGTGTTAAATCAGCTGCCCTAAACATTGTACCAGAATGTATTTATTGTACCAGAATGTATTTATTGTCAATAAATTTGGGCTTGGTGATATCTGGTTTGTTTTCGTTTTATGGAAGTTAACTGTGGTCAAATATAGTCTTGATAAGGCTCAAGACAATTGAAACTAATGTCCAACATAGCTCTTGGTAAGTAAGAAGATGGTTGAAACTGCTGTCCAACATAGGTCTTGATAAGGCACAAGACGATTGAAACTGCTGTCCAATACAGGTATTGATAAGCCACAAGATGATTTAAACTGCTGTCAAACATAAGGCCGTGTACTATTGATAGTTACTCTTTTACATGTGAAATCAAGTTCACCTCTGTATTTATACCGTCACAACTTTCTTACTTGTGTATTTTGTACTCAAAAGTACATCTCAATTGTGTTGAATCACTTTTACACTTCTAGTGTTCCTCACAAGTATTGGCATTTTTAATACATTGCTTTTTCACACTACTCTACATGTAGTGTTACAATATCACAAGGTGATATTACGCGTCTATGCAAAGTTTTACATGAATGGTCGATCAGTTTGATCAACTTATTTTAAAATTTTATCATCATTTCATTCCTCATTTTCTCATTCCTCATCTCATTATACATGACTGTTTTATGTAAGTTTCATTGAATTTCCTAATTCAGGATGACTTCATTGGTAATTCTTTTCCAAATTATGAAATTTCTTTAATATAAATGTTTTTCTTCAAAATTATTTTCATTCATATTCTTAATTTTGAATACCTGAAGCAAATCCATTGCTCAATTTATCCTACTATCACATAAATGAAATTCCGAATATTGTTCTCTCTTCTTTAATATATCTCTTTCTATTCTTCTCTTTTTCTTACTATCTTTCTAAACTCTCTTTGACAGATATATCATTTCATCATCATATTAATTACCATTATATCGATTACTATGTATTAACTTAGAAAACGTTCTCAGTTAATTTTTTATTGCTTACTATGTTTTTAATATGTTCTGTATGTTAGTCCTACATGAGTATTTCTATTTCTATGTGACATATAATCACATTAAATTTGTGGAGATACAATCCTGAGCCAATGGATGGAGTTGAAATTGTTTATTTATAAAATATATAAATTTATCGAAATATAAATGGAACAGGAATTTCCAAATTATAACTGGAGGGCAGGCGTAAATCACAATGGAATTTGAGTCAATGTCCACAAGGAAAATAAATGTCGTAAGTGTCAGATATATGTTTTAAAAACTGAGGGTCTGTCGATTAAGCCTCCCTTCTTGGGGAGTAACGAAGTGGAGAGCCAAACAACCCGCTAGCGGGTTGCCCCAAGAAGAGAGGGGGGATCGAGAGGATGAGAAGGGTCAAGGTATTAGCCACCAATCCTTGGACAAGATGAGGCTCAGGCCTGTGGCATTCTGCCATCAGATGAATAGTTATCTGTGGTATTCCACCATCAGATCGAATGAAGACAATGACTCTGCGGTATTTGAACATTTAAACAGGAGACACCTCTCCATCTGTGGTATTCCACCATCAGCTTTAACAAACTAGGATAAATATGTTAGGAAACTTTAGAGTGTATCTAATTATATATATCAGTCACTGGTGAGTAATGTGTCAAAACAGACAAAATAAATAGCACAATATAATGACAGAAACACAGTCTCAAAACAAATAAAATTGTAATAAACCTAACCTCTTTCTGCTGTGAATATATGAACAAACATATGTGGATTATCACCAAAACAGCAAGGTTGTTATACATGTCCTGGCATTGCTGCAGCTGAGCCAGTTTGAAGATGGGCAGGTATGATGTCATCACCTACTGGGGGCAGTGTGCAAAATGGCTGCCCCCATGGAGTAGCAAATTGCAGTATTAAAATGGCTATCACTTTGTTATAATTGAGAGTTTTACTATTTTAACCACACCAGTGTTATGTATAGACCCCAAGGCATCAACTGAGGTAATAATGTTGCAAGTGTTGTGTTCCCCTTTAAAATGGTGGCAGTTAAATGATAACTGTGAACTTTGTAAATTAACCTGTAATAGTCCTGCCTCAAATATTTATATCACTCCACAGCTCTCCATGAATTCTTCTCACAAATCTATGAAGAAATATTGACATGTAATGTATTGTCAGAAAATGCTTCAACCACAATCTGAAATTTCCGTCTTATTGGTAAAGCAATGAGATTTTAACTGCCATTCTACAACTGTCCAGACCAGTTTCATCACCCTTCGGCTTTGCAACCTGTGGGTTCTTGTTCTATACTATGATTATCCCATAATCTTATTGAGGTACAAGCCTAATGCGTGTATCATTGCAGGTCTTTTATCTGACATAATCAATGTAAATTGTTGAGTTTTATCAAGATTTTTAAAATTATGGATTAGGCTACAAGCTTTACAAAGGAGGTCATTTCTGGACGTAGCATTATTTCTGCAAATTAATAGGCTGTGAATTTCATCTTCTATGTCACCTGTGTTGCATTTATCACATTTTCTTTGTTCTATTGGTGTTTTAGGTATACTATGTCTGCCTGTCTCAAATTTTAAATTATGAGAGCTTACTCAGAAGCGGGCAATATTGCTGTATGTTTTCTTTGAGAAGTTTTGAGTTAAATATGGTTCCAGACAGTAACTATTCTTAAACAATTTATATGTGCGCAGCTTTGGCAACTTATCAGAGTCCTTTATTTTTTCTAAAATATTGGCCTGTTCTTCTGTGTATAGCTTAAGTTTTGTTTCTATTAATAGGGAACTTGGTTCCTTAGTTACCCAGTCTGAAATGTTAGCATCATTCATTATTTTCTCTATTTTACTGTACCAGTTGGTCTGACCAGCATGGTGAGGCTTTTCTTGAATTGAGAGGCATTTATTCAGAATATCATGCTTTGGCAGATTTCTAATTTTACACCAGTAATTTATCGTGACTAGTTGCTGCCTTAATCTTAAGGGAAATCTACCTGTCTCTGCATAAACAGCAAGTGTAGGAGTTTGTCTCCTTACACTTAGGATGTGTTTCAGATAGCCATTCTGTATTTTCTCAATTTTAGCCATTTCTGTTGTGCTGGACCAAAAGGTACTGTTATATTCCAAGATAGGGAGTACATAGCTATCAAACATTTTGAGTGCTAAGGATGGAGTTATGTGCCCTAGCGAAGGTTTCATGCGCCCATGTAGGGCAAATAAAGCTCTTTGGGCTTGGGTGGCTATGTAATCCGGCATTAATTTATGTATGTTTTTGTGCTCACTTATGAGGTGACCCAAGTATTTAAAACTGTCAACATTGTCAATTTTCTGGTTATCATAAGCAAATTGATTGTGGCTCCTCTTTGTGCCAATTTCAGTACACTTAAATTTCTTCCTGCAGCTGCATATTCTGCAATAGAAACTGCAGAATTCTGCAGAAAACTGCAGAATTCTGCAGTTCTGCAAAAAAATTCTGCAGTTCTGTAGGAAACTGCAGAATTCTGCAGAATTCTGCAGTTCTGCAAAAAATTCTGCAGTTCTGAAGGAAACTGCAGAATTCTGCAGGAAGCTGCAGAATTCTGCAGTTCTGCAATAATTTCTGCAGTTCTGTAGGAAACTGCAGAATTCTACAGGAAGCTGCAGAATTCTGCAGGAAGCTGCAGAATTCTGCAGTTCTGCAATAAATTCTGCAGTTCTGTAGGAAACTGCAGAATTCTGCAGTTCTGCAGCTCCATTAATACCTATACAAGAATGAGGACTGTGAGGAAACAAATGGGATCACAAAAATGTCATTTTACAAACTGCTCTATCAAAATAAACTTCAATGGACGTTTTGCCTCTCTGCTCGGTCAATTCTCAACCAAATTTCATTCCGAAAAAAGTTTCAGGTACTCTGCAACCAGGTCTATTTAATACAGCAGTTAGTCTTTGTCCGTCGTTGTTTCTTTTTGCCGTACGGCACTCTTTTCGGCGATCTGTGTGCTCGCAAAAATGTCATTCCACAAACTGCTACCTGGTAGAACTGCAGAATTTGCTACAGAACTGCAGAATTCTGCAGCTTCCTGCAGAGTTTTTTTTTTGAAACTGCAGAATTCTGCAGATTTTTTTGGAACTGCAGAATTCTGCAGCTTCCTGCAGAATTCTGCAGCTTCCTGCAGAATTCTGCAGTTTTCTGCAGAATTCTGCAGTTTTTTGCAGAACTGCATGAAACCTCCCAGGCTGCATATCTCCTACAGGATTACAGATTTTGCTGCAGAAACTTTTCAGAAACGCTGCAATGACAGAGGACTACCAAAACCCAGACCCCCCAAACCACAACCCCCAAACCAACCCCCCAAATAAATGTTTCCTTGGTAGCGGGAAGCCCAATGTCAAATAGGTCTGAACTGTACAGATGGAATACACTGGAGGAAGTAACAGAGGTTCAGAAATCATGCAGTTAGCTGCAGAATTCTGCAAAAAACTGCAGAGTTTTTTTTGAAACTGCAGAATTCTGCAGATTTTTTTGGAACTGCAGAATTCTGCGGCTTCCTGCAGAATTCTGCAGCTTCCTGCAGAATTCTGCAGTTTTTTGCAGAATTCTGCAGTTTTTTGTAGAACTGCAGAATTCTGCAGCTTCCTGCAGAATTCTGCAGTTTTCTGCAGAATTCTGCAGTTTTTTGCAGAACTGCATAAAACCTCCCAGGCTGCATATCTCCTACAGAATTACAGATTTTGCTGCAGAAACTTTTCAGAAACGCTGCAATGACAGAGGACTAACAAAAACCCTGATCCCTCATTCAACAATCCCCCAAACCACGTTTCCTTGGTAGTGGCAAGCCCCATGTCAGAGAGGTCTGAACTTTGAAGATGCATTGCAATAAACTGCAAGAAGTAACAGAGGTTCAGAAATCATGCAGGGAGCTGCAGAACTGCAGAATTCTGCAGCTTCCTGCAGAGTTTTTTTGGAAACTGCAGAATTTTTTTTGGAACTGCAGAATTCTGCAGTTTTTTTGTAGAACTGCAGAATTCTGCAGTTTCCTACAGAATTCTGCAGTTTTTTGCAGAATTCTGCAGCTTTTTGCAGAACTGCAGAATTCTGCAGTTTTTTGCAGAACTGCAGGAAGAAATTATATGCTCCTCGCCAATTTGCATTACTTTAGTTTTTGAGATGTTTACAATTAGGTGCCATTTGGAGCAGAACTGTTGCAGGGAGTCAATGCTATTTTGTAGGCCTTCGGCAGTTTCAGATATCAGGACAATGTCATCTGTGTAGAGAAGATGTGTAAACAACGTACTATCTATTTCTATCCCATCCGCCCTATTTAGATAATGTGGAAGATCAGACAGGAATTCGTTAAACAGTTTTGGACTTAAAATACCACCCTGAAGGACTCCAAAGACACTGTCAATTGGAGAACTCAGATTACCCTGCTGGTGTACTTTGGCCTGGGCTTTTTCAAACATACTTATGATAATTTTCAGCATCTTTACGCCCATTTTTTGTTTATTTAATTTGTAGTAAAGGGCTTTTCTATTAATGTAGTCAAAAGCCTTAGTAAAATCTACAAAGCAAAGGTATATGGGTTTCTTATGGAATTGTTGGTGACTAACAATAGTGTCTAGAACAAAAACACAGTCAGTGGTCCCCCGAGCAGGCGTGAAACCAAACTGGAAAGGATCATCAAGGGAAATAGCATCATTTTTAAAGTATAGTCTAGCATTCAGAATAGAGTCAAACACCTTTGCCATTGCAACTGTTGTGGTTATTTTTCTATAATTGTCTGGATTTGTGTATTCTCCTTTTTTATGAAGGGCATTTATGAGCCCTTCTGCCCACTGTGTGGGATATTCGCCCTTATCAAAAATATAGTTAAAAATAGCACAAAAAGGTGCTGTCAACTCATCTGCTACATATTCACTCTGGGACCACTGAGTACGGTATTTTAATTTACCGTCTCCGAAAATGGAGACCTCTAGATTTTCTGTTTGAAGCCAGGATTTCATTTTGTTGAGAAGTGGTTAATAAAACCTTTGAGACAGAGGATTTCGCATGAAAATGAAAGATTTAGTTTCATTAATAAAGTAGCCACTTCAGTTTCGATGTCACAACGTCTTGTTTGTATGAATGGAGGGTGAGAAGATCTGAAGCGAGAGACGGTAAATTCATCAGAGGGAGACTGTAACTTCGTCAGCAGAGTTAAGCAATAAAATTGGCTTTTTGGTGCCTACAGAAAGAAGACAGCTAAATAAATTGTGTTTTATCAAAGCAGGAAATGCAGTCTACAAGTTTATACAGGTCTGTTTCTATTCTTCAGCAATTAGAGGTACCTTAAAAGCCTATTAAAATATCAAATTTTGTATTTCAATTTTCTTGTGGTATAAAAGCTTTTCAGGGGGCTTTAAATTTCCACAAGTCATCCACGTTGTTGGGACTTGCTCAACAGAATGTTCCTCAGATTCGGAATGATAATCCTCCAAAGCAATTGCATAGTTTCAATCTTTGACTCCAGAAAACTGGATGCATACTAGGCCTTCGATCTAAATGAGTGCACATGTTGTCCCAAAGTTTCCAGAGTGCATAGTTTCATGTGAGCACTCAAAAAAAAAAATACTGACTTCACACCCCAAATGTGGTTTTTCATTGCAGCTAGCAAGTACCCATTTCAAGTTTTGAAAATGTATTTTTCTTTTATAGCAAAGATTCATAAACCTTGGATTAATAGGTCTTATTCTTCCAAGCATAAACTTTCCATGATCTGACTGCTTGAGTCAGCGCCTCAGCGGGTGAACACTGAAAATCTTTTCGACTAACTACCCTCGTCAAAATTACTAATTAGGTTAGTCTTTTGATGGTGCCTTAAATTCTTAGTCAAGCTAGTCAAGTGACTAATGCAATAGTTAGTATAGAGAGAGCCATTTGAAAAAAAAATTCCTGGTGAGGCTTGAACAACCAACTTTTAACTCAGGATCAAAGCTGTAAGAGTTTACTTTAGAGACGCAGCACATTACCACTGTGCCACGGAGACCAACTGCGGGAGAAGGTGTTGAGCTTGATAATATAAGACAACATTAAACCTATAAATAGAATGTGGCTCATTAGCGCCACCAAAACATCTAAAAATTCTTAGTCCATGACCAAGTAAATTGGTCAGATGACCACTTAAATTAGCTAGATGGCTAATTAAATTAGTCAAATTGACCAACTAAATTAGTCAATATGACTAATTGACTGAGTGAAATGACTAACTTACTAAGTCAAAAGACCAACTAAATTAGTAAAATGACTAACTTTATTGGTCAACTAAAGTAGGATAATGACTAACTAAATTAGTCAAAAGTCTAACTAAATTAGTCAAAAGTCTAACTACATCTGTAACTTGACTAACTACGCCAGACATTTGACTAATTTTTGGTGTTTGACTAACTTAATTCGTCAAAAAGATTTTCAGTGAAATTGTGCTTCACAAATTTTACCAAAATTCTTAGAGGTCCACCTGTAGGCTTGACAATTTTATTTGACAGACGATAAAAATTCTTGAGGTTACAGCAGGGTAATGGAGATCTAGCTCATCAGGACGGTATACCTGTGCCCAGATCTTTATCCATATCAATGGCAGATATGAACATCAAGTGGTGTACATGGGTCTCAGAAAACAGGTAGTGTGTATTTTAAGATAAATTGAATGTCGTTTTTATATTATAATATTACTGAGTTACCTGCCTGAGTAATAATATTACGTAACGCAGTCCGTTACTAACGCGTTAGTCGCATCACTGCACCCTGAGGGGGTGTCTTTTTCAAAGGGGTACAGCAGAGCTGCCCTCTTATTGGTCCAAAATGGTCATGTCATCAAGGAATTCCCAGGATTTCCCAACTGTATATTTACTTACTCTGTTTATACTCAGCTTCTTACAATAACAGCTGACTGAGAAATTATGAATTCATATAATACTAATATTATTGACATTTATCAATGAGCACAAGAAATATATATATACACGACAGATAGACAGGATTTAATTTATTTTTTCTGCCAAAAGATGGATATATAGTTGGACAGATAGTTGGATAGATAGTTGGATAGATAATTGGATAGATAGTAAGATAGATAGTTGCATAGATAGTTGCATAGATAGTTGCATAGATAGTCAGATAGATAGTTGGATAGATAGTTGGATAGATAGTTGGATAGATAGTTGGATAGATAGTTGGATAGATAGTTGGGTAGATAGTTGGATAGATAGGAAAGGTAGATAGAAAGGTAGAAATTAAGACAGATAGTCAGATAGCTGTCATAGCCAGCCAGATAACTAGATTGATAGCTAGATAGATAGATGGATAGATAGCTACCTAGATAGGTAGCTATAGAGATAGATAGATATCAGTAGACAGAGCCATGTCAATCAACTATACATTGTCTGGGTGTATATATATCTAATAAGAACATTTTTAGATTTTTCTATTTACATCAAATTTATATAATGATAGTTATATATATATAATTAATAATTAAATTATCAAATTATTTAGTCCTAAATAGGTTTCATGTTCTTTATAGGTATGCATTACAAAATTTGTTCATAAATATTGCTTATTGCAAGTAAAATTGGGCCCTAAAAGAACATTTTGTTTAAAATGTTTCAATGGATTGTTTACTTAAAACTACTGAACCCTGCCCTCTTTACACTAGCACTGACAAAATCGACAACAATCGACAACTATAAGAACCACACTGTCAGGGGCCACATGTTCTCCTCATTCATCAACCCAGTTCACAAAGACCCACTATATAGCACTTTGAAGTTATTGAGAGATATATACAAGTATCT
The DNA here is from genome assembly GCA_026936325.1 of Platynereis dumerilii. NCBI lineage: Eukaryota > Metazoa > Annelida > Polychaeta > Phyllodocida > Nereididae > Platynereis > Platynereis dumerilii. The sequence continues at coordinate 8,336,269 of JAPTHN010000008.1, forward strand.
TTGCCATCTGTTTAGACTTAAAATGGGCCATTTTCTCACCCTTTATTGCCTTAAAATCCTTAATTTTGGAGATATTTGGACCAGAAAAAGACTCCCAGTATCACAATTAGGCAGTGTTGTGCTCATTACTCAGTCATAGTAACTAGTTAGATATTACATATTACTTTTTAAAAATGTAATATGATCCGTTACATATTACTTTAAAAATTGATAAAAAGTAATAATATTACATATTATATATATATATTACTTATTACTTTAGCTTATCCATGTCACATTTAGTTCGTATTATGGGCCAAATGATGAGAACTGGGCCTGGTCCAAGTGGATTTATAAAATAATAAAAAATATCAGAATGACCTGATAGAATTTTTGAAACTTAACTCCCCCTTCTTCACCTCCCCATTACTTCCCTCCTCCCTCACCCCTTCCTCCCTCTTACCTCAGCCCCCTTTACCTCGCTGTCACAGGCATCTCAATTGTTCACAGCAGTTCTGCACCAGACCACTACCAGTGGTACAGATCACAGGCATTATAATTTCTTACAAAAAGCTCACATTGCTAAACGTATCCTGTATACAATACATACGTATATAAATTCAATAAGTGCAGTGACAAGCTTTTTTCTCAAAATGATTGTGATGCCTGTGGTACAGATACACCTTGTACTGTTTAAGGAGGCCAGTATCATGGAGGCCAGTATCATGCAGGCCATAGAGCTGTGTTGGTGAATGATTGAAATGCCTGTGCTCCCTGTCCTCTGCCTCCCTAGCTATCCTCTACCTTCCCTGGTAGCTCCTTGTATTGTCATACCACAATCCAATGTCATATTTTATTATAGGTGGAGCCACAAGTACTGAAATCAGCATGAACAACTGAGGGCAGCATGCATTTCATTATTACTAAGATTTTGCTATCTTTACACATGAATATGATATCCATATTAATATGAAGACATTGTCTATGCTATGAGAGTGCCAACTACCTCAACAAAGAGCACATATCAAGAAGTATCAGATAGTTGCAGTGAACTGAAATGTGGACTCAATGTGGCTGCAAATGAACATGTGAGATATATATAGTCTGCTGACCAGGCAATGACGTAACGTGGAAGTAACGAAGCATATGCTTGCAAGTAACTGTAATATTATTACTTTGGTTTTGCATGTAACTCGTTATATTACTGAGTTACCTGCCTGAGTAATAATATTACGTAACGCAGTCCGTTACTAACGCGTTAGTCGCATCACTGCAATTAGGTGAGAAAAACTGCTGTCACTGCCCTCCTTGTCTCAGATCGAGATCTTGGTCAGATCTCCAGGTGAGATCCACAGTGAGACTTTGATTCACATTGAGGCAGCTAGCGGGAATTTTAAAAACCCTTCTAAAAGAGGTCAATGGGTAGCGAGACGTACATGGGGCATCAAAGGACTTCACAAGTGATTACAAGAAACATTAACTAAATGGGGTCTGAGCCAGTTTTGCCCAGGCTTAATATGCCTGAAAAATAATGGAGGTGTGAAAAACATTTAGATTTTGTGATAAATTCAATGACTCCACTCCTTCCCTTGTACCTGCCATGGTATTGGTGACTAGAATTGGCCCTGTTGACTTTCATTTCTAGTAAAAACTTATGTATGACTTCATTATTGATTAAAACAATCACTATGAACTAAATTTTGTTGTATATTCATCAGCAAGAATGAATATAAAAAAACGTCAAAAAGCGCGAAATAGCGAAAATTTGGGAAAAACATGTCCCATAAATGTGAGGGTAGGCTCCAGATTTAAACATATTTTCACAATTTTTTTTTTCTAGTTATAGGGACATGATCAGATTCGACTCATTTAGAACATATCATAAAGTTTGATATTGCTTCAGAAAGTAACTGTGTGCTAAGAAGATAGTCTACAGTACTTTTACCTAGGGGAGCATGACATGTAAAGTCATCAGTGTTATCTGCGTTGAGAAGACCATTCAGAATTCTCAAATTGCTATTTTTGCACATTTGTGCGAGCTCTTTGCCAAACATATTATGGGCTTTATCTTTCGTTTGTCTATTTTTGGAATGCCAATCGGTATTTCCTTTATTATGGGGTGATGAGAAAACATCATTCAGATTAGCCATAAGGTTGTTGCTTTCATTTAATGCTTAACCAGATCACATGCTCATTTAGCTTTTCTATCTTTACAAAGTGCTTTATTTTCTCATTAATTAAAACAGCGATACCACCAGACGGACGTCTTGCGCGGGAGTGCTGGTATTGACGCTGACAGTGAAAGTATTGATAATTAGCCTGATGGGGGTCAAATATGTCAAGTTTCATGGTTTCAAATAAAAATATTATGTCATGTGAGGCAAGAAAATGTTGCATACTATTAATTTCTAATTGGCTACCAATTCCTTGGATATTCCAGAACAGTATTTGTATTTGGTTAGATAATGCTGTTTCATTCTGGTTTTCAAGCAATGCATTTAAGGAGTCCTTATTTTTGTTAAGATCATATGAAATTGAGTTATTGTTACAAGTTATATTGTTTGTTTTAGAATTATAATTTTGGCAGAAATTCTCCTTTATACTTATGTTATGAACCTCTCTACCTGGGGCCAACTCATCATAGTAAATGCAGGTAGAGTCATTTTCAGGGAAGTGGGAAACTGAGACCGACTCAGCGAAACCTCCGTATCGCATCAAGGTGAGGTTTCTTGATGATTTGGGTGATTCGTCGGCCGAGGGCTTCCTTTGAGGTGCGGGCGAGGTGTATATTGTCTCTCAGTCTGGAATTGGCGTTGTCTACGTAGGTAAACAGGCGCTCGACGGATGCAACATGTTGCATGAGGGTGTTGAGACGCTGGATGGCAAGCCGTCGTTTCGGGTTGCCAGCAGCAGTGAGACCAACCAGAATCAATCACGACCAGGGATATTCTTGACGGACCTCCATGATGAGGTGCTGATATCGTGCATTTATGGCATCAGGATGCATTCCATCTGCTGCCTCAATATCCCTGGCCATTATTACGATGTGGCTTGGGTCTGTTCCACAGTTAGTGTACTGGACACGGGAGGCAATATAGTCCACTGTACCAGAAGTAGGACATTGCATCACAGTCCTTCTCAATCAATATGTTTGCCATCGATCTAGCATTTGAGTTCCCAAGGACCAGCACTTAGGGGGGCTCCGGTGTGCGTTGCACATTTGATGACGAGTTTCCACGGGCGGTTTTGGGTTTTGTGCTGGTCGGGAGGGCGGTCCTAGTTTTGTCTGTGCGATTAAGTATTGGGTCTCAGTCATAGTGCGGGGACGGCAATCGGGGATTGGGTTAGACACTGTGTGTGGAGGAGTATCAGGTGTAGCAGGGGGAGGAGGTTGCTGTTTGTTGGGTTGGTCACGGATACTCTGCCGGAGTTCTTCCAACAGAACCCCCATGACGTTTTTTCCCATCAGATTTGGGCCACATCCCCAGAAAGTGTCTGTGTCAATATTGTGTATCAATGACTTGTGACCAGTTTTGAGAAGAGCATCTTTAAATTTTGGGCATTGTTCAGCCTTGCAAAGGAGAACTTCTGCCATAACAGATGCCTTAGTTTTGTGCCACTTCTCACTTTTGAGTACATGCTTAGCAGCTGCTTTTGCCAATGGAGCATTTTTTGCAAATATAATTCTGCGAGTGGCATCGGGGCAAGAGTTGAATAAGGCCATTCTGTGCTGATAGGTGTGCGTGGCGCTTTTGTAAGTAACGCCTCTGTAGATCAGTTGGACCGCATAAAAATTCGACAGGACGGACAGGTTACCATTGTAACGAAAGAGAGCAACATCTCTGAAGTCGGGGCCCGATATGTGTACATCTTTTTCTGTTTCGGTTGGACTTGAAGTTTGGGAAAGTTTATCACTCACGCTTGGGCCTGATGTTTGCACATTCTTATCATCCGCACATACTGGATCGGTCATCGTTTCACTAGTAGCAGTTTCGATTGGCATGTCCGTACGGGCAAGCGGAGTGGATAATAAATGTAAGTGAATGATAAAGTCGCAGCGGGCAATTCAAAATATGGTGGCCATTTTGGCAGCCATCTTGGATTTTTCAAAAAATTTCTGAGGGGAACCCCTAAGTGAACCCCTATACCAAATTCCATAAATCTAAGTGAAATACTAAAGTCACAGTGGGCAATTCAACAAAATATGGTGGCCATTTTGGCAGCCATCTTGGATTTTTGAGGGGAACCCCTAAGTGAATCCCTGTACCAAATTTTATAAATCTAAGTGAAATACTAAAGTCACAGAGGGCAATTCAAAATATGGTGGCAATTTTGGAAGCCATTTTGGATTTTTCAAAAAGTTCTGAAAGGGACCCCTAAGTGAATCCCTATACTAAATTTCATAAATCTAAGTGAAATAGTAAAGTCGCAGTGGACAATTCAAAAGATGGCGGCCATTTCGTCAGCCATCTTGGATTTTTCCAAACTTTCTGAGGGGACCCTAAAGTGAATCCCTATACCAAATTTCATAAGTCTAAGTGAAATAGCAAAGTCAGTGGGCAATCCAAAATATGGCGGCCATTTTGGAAGCCATCTAGGATTTTTCCAAATATTTCTGAGGGAGACTCAAAAGTGAATCCCTATACCAAATTTCATAAATCTGAGTGAAATAGCAAAGTCACAGTGGGCAATTCAAAATATTTTGACAAGAAAAGCTGACAAGTGGACACATGGACACTTGGACAAGTGGACATGAGCCCCCTCTCACTCCACATGCACCTAAGCCCCCTCTAAAGACCGGTTAAAAAGATGTTTCCAATGACATCCCTACAATAATTGTGTTATTTCATTGATAGTGGCAGCACTAGACTGAACTTTGACACACACTGACACCTGGTGGAAATTACTAAAATCAGTGTAAATTACTAAAATCAATGTTTTCATGTTTACTGTGGACACCATGGTTCCTTTTACTCTTTTACTCCCACTTTCACCCTCCCCCTCTCACCACCACCTACCCCCCTCTAATAACCGCCGTTAGGCCGGTTAAAAACATACCAGGCGGTTGAAGCCCCTTCCTGTCAAGAGTCAACTCAAAACCGTTATGTTGGCCTCTGGTACTGGAAACACTGGAAAATAAAAGTTGAAACAAGATGGTAAAGTTGAAAATTCTCTCTGAAGCTCTTGTAAAACACATGATCAAAGATGTGGTTATCTCCTTTACTCTTTGAATTGTTCGTTCAACATGAATTCTGAGGTGGTTGACTGATCTTACTTCTAGCTTGTTGAACTGTCCCTTTTGATTGAGTGGTGGAATAGGCCTAACAGGACACACAAAAATAAGCTATGGTCATGAGTCATGACGTTACCAACCTTCGATAACAACAAAGCGCCACCAGAGGGTGGCATTAGAATTTATAGCAATCCGTAACAAAACCCACCGGCGCAGCAGGTCACTGTTCATAAATCCCTCGTCAACTAAAAGATATGAACCCTTGGTCGAGTAGTTCCTGTGATTTATTTATCGGAAATTGCCCTTCTGTTATAAAGCTATTGAAAAGGGCACCATGCTGAATCAGAATGGTGTTACAGAAGAGAATGTCAAGTGCTTACACAAGAACCCAGCGGTTCAAAATGGAGGTGGTATAATATCTTACTTCATATTCCCGAAAATGACTTTCCCCGAGTGGCCAGAACCAGCTAGGTGTTGTTTATATTGAGTGCTAAATATCAGAATTTTCAAAATAATCCATTTCAAGAAAATTTTACAATAAACTATATAGATATATGGCTACAAAAGTAACTTCCTAATATATGATTAGGTAAATATTTGTTGAAGTTTACCAATTTATTGTTTACCATTAATTTTTCAGAAACCGAAATTTGAGAAAAATATCAGAAATCCTCATTTTCCCAAGTTTTTTGGTTTTTATGAAAATTTAGTAAGATTGGCCCTCCAAATGGGTTTAGTCATTTAAAGAGGTATAATTTAGACATCTAAATGCAAAATTTCCGCAGTGTAACTCCAAAATTGACGGAATCATGGAGCATTGAAAAAATAACATTTTTTTCACATTTTTGCTGAATTTACTGTTATTAATTTTTGTAAGAGCATTCAGACCCCAAAAGGAACATTAAAGTTTTTTTCTAATTTTCAATATTTTACACACACTCGACCAATTGCTTGAATACGAACACCAAAACGCACATATATGCTGTAAGACCCTTTCATGTGCCAAATATCATATATACAAGTGCAATAGTTTAGGCACAGCGGCCAATACACAATGTGTGCAGCCGCCCCCAGTGGATCCAAGCAAGATATAAAAGGAAGTCACGTACTAAATTCAACATGCCTGGTATTCATTCATTTGCCAGATGCATGCTCTATAATCAAGTTACCCACATCTCTTGACCCAAACATCTCCAAACAAAATAGCCAAGACAGGGCCCAAAAGACATTCTGAAAATGCTCAAATTTCAAATTTCCCACCAAAACTGTCCATTTTGTCACTGTGACTGCATAAATGGAGATGTGTACACACCTCCATTAAAAATTGGATTGAAATTTTATTTGTGAGGTCATAGCCCTATCCATGCCATGTTATTCTCCATGAGTCATACACATTTATGAGGTCATAGCCTATATTTGCAATACTATCGAAATGAGTGACCAACTGAGTATCAATGAGGTTAATGACAAGTTCCAGTTGACAGTATATTTTTATGTTATGGATAGGGCCTTTCGTGAGGTCATGGATGTCCACCAGCAGTCAATTGTAAGTCCTCGTCATTCGTTCCCTGTAATCCAAGAGGGCCTGAGTTTGTTGAGAGTTCATCACTTCGGAGGTTGCATCTGTCCCTTCAGTTCAGTTCAGTCAAGGATTGCATAAGTTTCCAAGCTTCATCTCTGAAATAAGACAAGCAGCCTACTCAAAAATATAAATGAACACAGAAAAATGTGCATTTCCTGACAGATATCAATAACTTAGGAATGTGACTTAAGTATGTGTGTTAATATTTAATTATTATTTGAGTGAGGAGAAGCAATAGCATAATTGAACGAAGATCCAGATAATGTATTGGGAGGGGGAGGGTCACCATCTCGCAGACTGTTATTATACACAGCATAAAGCTCATAGGGCACGGATAATTTACTGTGCAAAAATCGTACGATATTGTTACTGAATGATGATAACTTGTCATATTTTAATATTTGATTTTAAGTATTTCATAATAGGAAAGCTTTGCAGGCTTCCAGGAACATACCTGAAAGGATCTGCCCCTCCGTCAGCAAGCATCGGGATCTGAACATAGCAGTGAGATTCTTCAGGTGTTCCAATGGCTTTCTCCTCATCTGTGTTATCTCCTTCTTTACTGAAAGTGGAGTAAAAAAATAATTACAAAAAGCGCTGTGTAAAATGGTCAGTCATCTGGCTGCATGTAATTGATTTATACATAAATTTCCCAACAAGCTGACATCAACATTACAGTCTAGGCTCATGAGAGGTTCACAAATTTACGATAACATGTGATCACTAACATTCTCACCCATGCTTTTCTAAATTTCTATCGCGGACTTGCCAATTAAGCTCGGGGTTGGATGGCGAGTATGGCGACATTGTCACAGCTCAAGTAGCGAATTCTACTATGACAAAAGTTATGTTATCGCTGAGGCCAAGACGAAGAGTAAAGATAAGCTTATAAGAACACAGGCCACAACTGAAAAGCTGCATTGCTTGGTCGATTGCTTATTATTTGGGAGTGCATGCAGTAAGACTTCATCAAGAAACAAAATTTTTTTGGACAAGTGTATGACACACAAAAATAAGCTAAAGATATTTTGCATTGAGCAATCCTACACAATGTTGCAATTCATGTATATCTTACAAGAATCCAGTGGCGTCACCAGGATTTATTTTAGGGGGGCCAAGGGGGGGCAGTGTCGTTCAACCAGGGGGACCCCCCCCTGGTGACGCCACTGCAATTATCCGATGTTAAATGCTCTGAAGTGTCCACCTTAAATGATTCCTTTCCTTGGATTTCAGTCTTCCATCCTTTTTCGTCCACTTATAAGCAGATGGCATCACTTCTTCGATGGCCAGTTTTCTTTTCCGATCCTTGGTCTTGATAATCTCCCGAGGAGCAAACTGTTTTGACCACACTTTCATGTCACAAGCAACCTGCAATACAAGATATTGGTATATTATGTAATTAATGAGCTGTCTCAGAGAAAATCATGCAGAGCTGTTCGGATGACGTTCTCGGAATGGCCTAAAATTTTGCATAGGCACCAGACCACCTCTTAAACGAAAAAATGTGAAGTTGGAACTTCAAAACTCAGAATACTTTTCTCACAGGGGGGCCTCAAAATAGGGGTGTCGGGAAGCCATTTTTCACAGAAATCCTCATTTCATCAACAGAAAAGTGGTCGATGTTCAGCCCTCTCTGGATGCTAGAAAAAATTAACAAGAACTATTCAAACTAGCTTTGAATGAAGGCTAGCATTGTTTTAACAATAAATCACCTCTATTTATTAATTTCACTAAAAAGGCTACTTTTGGGGGGTCACTCCGAAACGGCAGATTTTGTGTTTTTCAAAATTTGAAAAACATGCCATTTTTGGAGGGCAATTTAACAATGTTGTGTGGGTCTAGGATTGACAATATTTGGTTAGAAAATTAGAAGAATACTTGGATTTTAGATATCTGGTGAGAAAACCTTGGGAAAATTTGAATTTTCAGAAAATTCAGCCATTTCAAAAACTGTAATTTTCCGAATTTCCGTAAAAAATTATGAAATTTCCATAGTCAAAAGGTCAAAGTAGTACTAATCCTATTATCATAATATCAATTTTGTGGGCCTATGTCTGACATAGTAACACTTCCATGTTGAATAATTTCCCTGATCATTCATGGAAAAACACCTATATTTAGTAAATCAGGGGAGATAATTGTGGGAAATGAAGGAATTTTGAAAATATGGGTACTCCAGGGGGGTCACTCCGAAACTGCAGATTTTGTGTGTTTCAAAATTTGAAAAACATGCAATGTTTTGAGGGCAATTTCTCAAATTTTTGAGCTCTTATATTGACCATATTTGGTTAGAAAATTGGCAGAACACTTGGATTTTATATATCTGTTGAGAAATTTGTGTGAAAATGTGAATTTTCAGATATTCAGTCATTTCAAAAACTATAACTTTCCGAATTTCCTTAAAAAATCATGAAATTCCATAGTCAAAAGTTCAAAGTAGTACCGACCCTATTATTATAATTGTGATTGAAATTAATGAAAATTACAATTATTCAGTAAATTAGTTAATTTTCATGTGTAAAACCAATTATTTTTGTATCAAACGGCTAATTTTCAAAACTTAGTTTTTCACAAATTTTGATAAGTTGGCGGAAATGTATCAATTTGTTGGCCCATGTCTGACATAGTAACACTTCCATGTTAGCCAATTTCCACAATCATTCATGGGAAAACAGTCAAAACACCTATATTTAGTAAATCAGGGGAGATAATTGTGGGAAATGAAGGAATTTTGAAAATATGGATACTCCAGGGGGGTCACTCCGAAACTGCAGATTTTGCTGTTTTACAAAATTTGAAAAACATGCCATGTTAAGAGGGCAATTTCTCAAATTTTTGAGCTCTTATATTGACCATATTTGGTTAAAATTGGCAGAACACTTGGATTTTATATATCTGTTGAGAAATTTGTGTGAAAATGTGAATTTTCAGATATTCAGTCATTTCAAAAACTATAATTTTCCGAATTTCCTTAAAAAATCATGAAATTCCATAGTCAAAAGTTCAAAGTAGTACCGACCCTATTATCATAATTATGATTGAAATTAATGAAAATTACAATTATTCAGTAAATTAGTTAATTTTCATGTGTAAAACCAATTATTTTTGTATCACACGGCTAATTTTCAAAATTTAGTTTTTCACAAATTTTGATAAGTTGGCGGAAATGTATCAATTTGTTGGCCATGTCTGACATAGTAACACTTCCATGTTAGCCAATTTCCAATCCACAATCATTCATGGGAAAACACCTATATTTAGTAAATCAGGGGAGATAATTGTGGGAAATGAAGGAATTTTGAAAATATGGATACTCCAGGGGGGTCACTCCGAAACTGCAGATTTTGCTGTTTTTCAAAATTTGAAAAACATGCCATGTTTGGAGGGCAATTTCTCAAATCGGTGACAACTTATATTAACCATATTTGGTTAGAAAATTGGCAGAACACTTGGATTTTATATATCTGGTGAGAAAACTATGGGAAAATGTCAATTCTCAAGAACTGAAATTTTCCGAATTTCTGTAAAAAATCATGAAATATCTTTTGTCAGAAGGTCAAAGTAGTACTGACCGCATTTTCAAATTTTTTTCACAAGTTACCGGAAATTCATCAGTTTTGTCTGACATAGTAATACTTCAGTAATCATTTATGCTAAAACACCTCTATTAAGTAAGGGCAAACCAGACGATAGTTTTCGGGGGGCTATGGATTTTTACTCCGTGACAAACTTTTTTTCGTTTGCAACGTCAACGAGCAATTTTTTTATGTGTAGGAGAGTAACATACTTTTCTTTTTTCGCAAATTTAACATTACGGTATCCCAGGTAGTAGCTGCAGTTGGAAACAGATTTTTTTTTTTTCATTTGCTGAACAAACTTTTCTTTCAGCGTCGACTTAACAATAAACTTTTTTTTCACCAAAAATCCATAGCCCCTTAAACCAGAAGATCATCCGCTTCTCCCCTAAATAGGGAGGTAATTGTGGGAAATCACCAGATTTTCATGGAGGAGGCACTATACCAAGGTCAAAGAAATATGTCAGGCCTCATTCTGAGATTAGCCATTGAGCCTCATTCTGAGATTAGCAAGATGGCGGCCTGAGGACCCAGCAGGGTGGGCAGAAGGAGTGAGATTAAATGAGGATGAATAAGAAAGAATAGATCTATAAGAGAATGCGCTTTCTTGAATCTCCCCTTTCCAGTGCAATCACAATTTTGCTAAAAAATAATAATTTTGGACTGGCTAAATGCTATGTGGCAACAGGCCTGGGGAGGGTGAGTGACACCAACGCCATCTGGTCTATATCGGACATGCACATCAATGACAATGACAATGACAAAAACTTTATTAATCCTTATTCAGGAAACTCGTTTTGCAGACATGAAAAATCAAATAGTATAACAGAAAAAAAAAATGTAAAAACATGTAAAAACGTGTAAAAACATAGGCCTATATATAACAACAAAAACATATGAGGTATGACTAGAATATAAAAATTATGACTTGTTAAATAAACGAATAGCAGATGGCACAAACGATTTTTTAAAACGATCTGTTCTACAAAAAATTGAATTAAGTCTAATGCCTGAGGGAAGAAAACGAAAAAAGGTATTTAAAGGATGATTAGAGTCATTCATAATAAATTTAACTTTCTTTTTCATGAAACATGTGTACAATTCACTTGTGTTGTCTATTTCATTACATCCCAGTCTTCTAGCTGATTTTATAATTCTATCAAGGTTGTTGACATTCAATTTTGTTAAATTTCCATACCAACAAATAATGCAAAAAGTAATAACAGACTGAATAATGCTTGTATAAAACAGATTGAGGATTTTTCGATCAACATTGACACTTCTTAGTTTTCTGAGAAAAAACAAACGTTGTCTAGCTTTCTTTGTAATTCTGAGAATATTTTCATCGCCTTTCAAGTTGTCATCAATTACTGTACCGAGATACTTATACGAATTAACAACCTCAACTTCTTTGTTATCAATTAAGACAGGTGGACCAGTATGTTTGTCTTTACCAAAGTTCACAATTAATTCTTTTGTTTTAGTTACATTTAAATTCAGAAAATTTGAATTACACCAATTGTGAAACTGTAGTACTTCATCAAAATATTCATTACAATCATCATCTAATGATTTTTTGTTCAATAAACCCATAAGGACAGTGTCGTCAGCATATTTCAATAATTTACACTTGTTACTATGACTTTGACAATCTTGAGTATATAAAGTGAAAAGAAGGGCAGATAGTACGCATCCTTGAGGTGATCCTGTGTTGACAACAATGGAATCTGATGTTACATCTTTAAACCTTACACATTGTATGCGATTTGAAAGAAATTCTTTTATCCATACAATAAGATTGGAATTGATGGTCATATTTTCTAGTTTTTTCATTAAGACATGCACTTGAATGGTGTTAAAAGCCGAACTGAAATCTATAAACAAAACTCGAGCGAAATTGAAAAGACTATCTGTGTGTTGGTATAAATTATTCAATAAGGTCAAAGTTGCATCATCTACACTTCGGTTTTGTTTGTACGCAAATTGATTTTCATCTGATGGTGTTGAGTTAATCAGTTTCTTTAGGATTAAACGTTCAAAAGTTTTCATAACGACAGAAGTCAGGGCAACAGGTCGTAGGTCGTTCATCTCGTTCGGTATCTGTTTCTTTGGTACTGGAACCACAATTGAAGTTCGCCAAATTTTAGGAATGTAGAGAATGTTCAACGATATTTGATATAGTACGTGTAGAATTGGGGCAAGTTGGAAACTACATTGTTTCAGCAGTTTGCCGCTTATGCCGTCAGGTCCTGATGATTTTCTTGAATTGATCTTTCTTGCTAGTTTTCACTGAAGCTAACAAATTGTTATCCTGTTCATCTTTCAAACTTAATCTGTCTAGCAAAAAAACGGTTATACTGTTCATATTTTATACTTAATCTAGCTGCCGTGATGGTAAAGCTAGTTAATTTACTAGTATTCACTGAAGCTAACAACAGTTTTATCCTGTGCATCTTTCATACTTAATCTGGCTGTTGTGATTGTAAAACTGGTTAGTTTGCCAGTTTTCTCTAAAGCTAAAAAAAACTGTTATCCTGTGCGTCTTCCGTACCTAATCCGGCAGTAGTTATGGTAAAACTAATTAAATTGCTAGTTTTCACTGAAGCTAACAACAATGTTATCCTGTGCATATTTCACACTTGATCTGGCTGCAGTGATGGTAAAACTAGTTAATTTACTATTTTTCACTGAAACTAACAACAATGTCATCCTGTGCGTCTTTCATACTCAATGTGGCTTTTGTGAGAGGTAAACTAGTTAATTTGTTAGTTTTCACTAAAATAAACAAAATTGTTATCTTGTAAATTTTCCTACTTGCTCAATCTGGTGTAATGGATAAACTAATTAATTTGCTAGCTTTCACTGAAGCCAACAACAATATTATCCTATGCATCTATGCTGGTGTTACGGTAAAACTAGTTAATTTGCTAGTTTTCACTGAAGGTAACAACAGTGATATCCTGCGCATTTTTCATACCTAATCAGGCAGGAGTTATGGTAAAACTAATTAAATTGCTAGTCTTGCCTGAAGTTAACAACAATGTTATTTTGTGCATATTTCAAACTTAATCTGGCTGCAGTGATGGTAAAACTAGTTAATTTACTATTTTTCACTGAAGCCAACAACAATATTATCCTATGCATGTTTCATACTTAATCTGGCTGGTGTGAGGGTAAAATTAGTTAATTGCTAGTTTTCACTGAAGCTAACAACACTGTTATTCTGTGCATTTTTCATACTTAATCTGATTGGTGTGAGTGGTAAACTAATTAAATTGCTAGTTTTCACTGATGCTAGCAAATTGTTTTCCAGTGCATCTTTCATACTTAAACTGGCTGTTGTGATTGTAAAACTGGTTAATTTGCTAGTTTTCTCTAAAGCTAAAAAAAACTGTTATGCTGTGCATCTTTCATACTTTATCTGGCTGGTGTGAGTGGTAAACTCATTAATTTGCAAGTTTTCACTGAAGCTAACAAATTGTTATCCTGTGCATCTTTCATACTTAATCTGGCTGTTGTGATTGTAAAACTGGTTAGTTTGCCAGTTTTCTCTAAAGCGAAAAAAAACTGTAATCCTGTGCATCTTTCGTACCTAATCCGGCAGTAGTTATGGTAAAACTAATTAAATTGCTAGTTGTCACTGAAGCTAACAACAATGTTATTCTGTGCATATTTCACACTTATTCTGGCTGCGTTGATGGTAAAACTAGTTAATTTACTATTTTTCACTGAAGCTAACAACAATGTTATCCTGTGCATCTTTCATACTCAATGTGGCTGGTGGGAGAGGTAAACTAGTTAATTTGGTAATTTTCACCAAAATGAACAAAATTTTTATCTTATACATTTTCCTACTTGCTCAATCTGGTGTGATGGATAAACTAGTTAATTTGCTAGATTTCACTTAAGCCAATAACAATATTATCCTATGCATCGTTCATACTTAATCCGGCTGTTGTGATTGTAAAACTGGTTAATTTGCTAGTTTTCTTTAAAGCTAAAAAAAACTGTTATCCTGTGCATCTTTCATACTTAACCTGGCTGTTGTGATTGTAAAACTGGTTAATTTGCACGTTTTCACTAAAGCTAACAACAATGTTATGCTCTGCATCTTTTATACTTATTCTAATCTGGCTGGTGTGATGGTAAAACTAGTTAATTTACTTTTTTTCACTGAAACTAACAACAATGTTATCCTGTGCATCTTTCATACTCAATGTGGCTGGTGTGAGAGGTAAACTAGTTAATTTGTTAGTTTTCACCAAAATGAATAAAATTGTTATCTTGTACATTCCCCTACTTGCTCAATCTGGTGTGACGGATGAACTAGTTAATTTGCTAGCTTTCACTAAAGCCAACAACAATATTATCCTATGCATCTTTCATACTTAATCTGGCTGGTGTTATAGTAAAACTAGTTAATTTGCTAGTTTTCACTGAAGCTTACAAAATTGTTATCATGTGCATTTTTCATACCTAATCTGGCTGGTGTGATGGGTAAACTGCTTGTTTTCACTGAAGCTAACAACAATTTTATCATGTGCATATTTCATGCTTAATCTGGCTGGAGTGATGGTAAAACTAATCAATTTGCTTGTTTTCACTGAAGATAACAACAATGTTATCCTGTGCATCTTTCATACTTAATCTGGCTGTTTTGATGGTTTAAATAGTTTATTAACTAGTTTTCACTGAAGCTAACAACAGTGTTGTCCTGTGCATTTTTGATACTAATCTGGCAGCAGTTATGGTAAAACTAATTAAATTGCTAGTTTTCACTGAAGCTAACAACAGTGTTGTCTTGTGCGTCTTTCATACTTACACAGGCTGTTTTGATGGTATAAATGGTTGATTTTCTAGTTTTCACTGAATCTAACAACAGTGTTACGATATAGATTTCCATTTTGTCCCAAGGGTCTGACAATTCCCTTTGTGGCAGCCATCTTGAATGTTATGTAGGTCAAAAACTAATTTTTCGTAGCTTCTTGAATCAACATTTGGAAAAATAAGACACGAGTTCCTCTTTGTTGTAGTTATCGGCTCAAATAAAGTGTCCAAAACTATTTTACGTATCAATATGGAAAAAATTTGATGTTTAACCCTCTGTAAACCATATTGCATGGTTGCCATTATGTACAATAATATGGATATCTTTATGGCAATTATCCTTTCTTTGATCACTGAACAGGCCCATGCCTAATAGAATATTTTTTGATGTTATAACTAGCTGATTTGCTAGTTTCCACTGAAGCTAACAACAGTGTTATCCTGTGCATTTTTCATACCTAATCCAGTTATGGTAAAACTGATTAAATTGCTAGTTTTCACTGAAGCTACAATGTTATTCTGTGCATATTTCATACTTAATCAGGCTGCAGTGATGGCAAAACTAGTTATTTTGCTATTTGTCACTGAAGCTAAAGGCAGTGCCACCCTGTGCATCTTTCAAACTTAATCTGTCTAGCAACAAAATTGTTATACTGTATCTTGCATACTTAATCTGGCTGTGTGATGGAAAGCTAGTTAATTTACTGGTATTTACTAAGCTAACTACAGTGTTATCCTGTGCATCTTTCATACTTAATCTGGTTGTATTGATAGTAAAACTAGTCGATTTGCTAATTTTCATTGAAGCTAACAAAACTGTTATCATGTGCATCTTTTATACTTCCTCTGGCTGGTGTGAGTGGTAAACTAATTAATTTGCTAGTTTTCACTGAAGCTAGCAAATTGTTATTCTGTGCATCTTTCATACTTAATCTGCTAGTGTTGTTGTAAAACTATTTAATTGGCTAGTTTTCACTGAAGCTAACAACAATGTCATCCTGTGCATCTTTCATACTTAATCAGGCTGTTTTGGTGGTAAACTACTTAATTTGCAAGTTTTCACTAAGGCTAACAACAATGTTATGCTGTGCATCTTTCATACTCAATGTGGCTGGTGTGAGAGGTAAACTAGTTAATTTATTAGTTTTCACCAAAATGAACAAAATTGTTATCTTGTACATTTTCATACTTGCTCAATCTGGTGTGATGGATAAACTAGTTAATTTGCTAGCTTTCACTAAATCTAACAACAATGTTTCCCGTGCATCTTTCATACTTAATCTGGCTGGTGTGATGGGTAAACTAGTTGTTTTATTAGTTTGCACTGAAGCTAACAATAGTGTTATCCTGTGCATCTTTCATACTTAATCTGGCTGTTTTGATGGTAAATCCAGTTGATTTGCTGGTCTTCACCGAAGCTAAAAACAGTGATATCCTGTGTATCTTTCATACCTAATCTGGCTGGTGTGATGGAAAAACTAGTTAATTTACTAGTTTTCACTGAAGCTAACAACAATGTTATTCTGTGCATCTTTCATACTTAATCAGGCCCGTGTGACGGTAAAACTAGTTACTTTACCAGTTTTCACTGATGCTAACAACAGTGTAACTTGTGCATCTTTCATACTTAATCTGGCTGTTTTGGTTGTAAAACTAGTCGATTTGTTTGTTTTCTCTTAAGCTAACAACACTGTTATCCTGTGCATCTTTCATATTAATCTATCTGGTGTGAGAAGTAAACTAGTTAATTTGCTAGTTTCACTGAAGCCAGCAAATTTTTATCCTGTGCATCTTTCATAATTAATCTGGCTGGTGTCATTGTAAAACTGGTTTATTTGCTAGTTTTCTCTAAAGGTAACAATAATTACTTACCTTGTAAGAGCAGTTAAGTAAACATGGCTGCCGAAGCGTCTTCCTCGACCCTCTTCCCGCCGATTACGTATGCGTCATCGATCCATAGGCCAATTAGAGGGTCCGATCTGCCAGCTCCAGTCAACCATACCAATCCACATATATAGTGGAGGCTTCCCGGCTCCCGCCACTCATTCCTTCACCTTCGTTCATGTCAGATCGCTGCACTGCACTTCGCACTTAGTAAGTCCAGATTCCTTATCTTTGTCTGCTTATTTATTGACACTGCACTCCGTGTGGCTGTCTGAGGTATCCTGCTACTAGTCAGTTCAATCGTGGGCTTATGCGACCGGCAAATTTGACACTTCTGAATTTTCTGCCAACCATGACTAAACATAGGCGTTGTACTGTATGCCTACAGCCGGCAAAGGGTCATCCCGGCCCGATGGGAGGCAAATGTCACACATTGAAAGATGATTACGCTGATTGCACTGACGATGATGTAGATTATGTTCAGGATAGTGGAGCCTCGCAGACTATGGTTTCTGGTGGTTTTGATGCAGATCATGACAGAGGGGATGAGTTTTTTCGGTTCTGATGGCTTTGGGGGTGGGTCTGAGTACCGGGGGCCGCCCCATACCGACCCAACGAGGGCTAATACCCCCACGCATTGCGTGACGGACTTCGTGGTTGATGAGGGTGGCCGGGCCGACACTGTTGACATGGAGCGTCAGGCGGTTGCCATGGGCACGCCATCTAGCGGCGGCACCCAATTCAGCAGGCCACGTGTAGAGCCCTCAGAGAGTTACGCAAGCCGCGTTCTCTCAGTCCCAAATGACGCTTATAATCCTAGTATCGAGTCTCAACCTGGTCCCTTTAGTGCAGGGTGGCCTTACCGAGACCCACAATCCAGTGTGCCAGTCCGAAATGAGTCACAGAACGTACAATCCGTAGCCGATGTAGCCAGAACTTCTTGCCTCCCGGCATTATTGAAACAGAGATTGCGAGATGGGTCGCCTCCATGGCCCATTTCGACAGCCCCCCTATCAAGCCTATATTGTTGCCCCGCTGGGCGCGTTTCTTAAACGTGACTCAGACAAAATTAGGTTAATTCACGACCTCTCCTTTCCAGCCGAGGGATCCGTCAATTCCCTGATTGATGCGGCTGAGTTTTCCCTTAAGTATGCATCCATAGACGATGCTGTGGCATACTGTAATGAGTATGTTTCCTCCCCCCCTTACCTTGCTAAGTTAGACTAGCAAGATGCGTTTAAATTTTTACTTAATAATTACTTACCTTGTAAGAGCAGTTAAGTAAACATGGCTGCCGAAGCGTCTTCCTCGACCCTCTTCCCGCCGATTACGTATGCGTCATCGATCCATAGGCCAATTAGAGGGTCCGATCTGCCAGCTCCAGTCAACCATACCAATCCACATATATAGTGGAGGCTTCCCGGCTCCCGCCACTCATTCCTTCACCTTCGTTCACCCACCGTCCCACCCATTATTCTCTGGAGTGGGTTTTCAAGTTCCTTCAAAATTTTACTAAAAAATTATTTTTAAATCCTCAAAATTAATTTTATTAATTCACTCAAAATTAATTTATAAAAATTCCAAATTTTCTAACTTAATTTTAACTTTACCTTTCATTAAAACTAAAATTAACTTAACTTACTCATAAGTTACCCAGTAAGTGTTCATACTCACCTTAGCCTCCTTTAAGATCAGTTCTAACAATAGTGTTCTCAATTATATGTTTTGTGTTTATATGTGTGTCCTTGTCTTTATATGTTGTCCCGTCTGTCTTGTCTCCGTGATGTCATGCCTGAATGTCTGAATGAGTGTAATTGTAATTGTCTTGTCCTGAGCCAATAAAATGGCAATGCGTGCCAACACATGCTCAGTGTTCGTGTTGTCTGTTTTACTTAAAAATGTTATCCTGTGGATCTTTCATACTTAATCTGGCTGGTGTGATAGGTAAACTATTTTATTTACTAGTTTGCACTAAAGCTAACGATAGTGTTATAATGTGCATCTTTCATACTTAAATAAAATTTTCAATTGTTCACTGTTGATGATTTTATTAAAGCTGTTAAAAAAGTTTCATTTAACAAGTCAGATGGTAACCTCGGGTTGTATTCTGATCATATTATTCATGGTACACAAAAGTTATGGGTTCTCATAACAAAGTTATTTAATAGTATGTTGATTCATAGAATGAGTCCCAATGATATGTTAAAAGGATTTATGATTCCTATACCAAAAAATCGGAAAGCTTCTGTAAATACTTCTGATAATTTCAGGGCTATATTATTGCAAAGTGTATTATGTAAAATCTTAGATTTGATGATGATTATGAGAGAGGGTGAAAAGTTATGCACTTCAGAATTACAATTTGGCTTCAAGAGTGAATTGTCAGCATCTATAGCAACGTCAGTTGTGTGTGAAACTATTGATTATTATCTAGATAAGGGTGGACAGGTATATGCTCTGGCATTAGATGCCACAAAAGCTTTTGACAGGGTGAACTTATATAAATTGTTTAAAATTCTGTTAGAGAGAAAAGTCAACGTGTTGTATCTTCGACTTCTGTTTGACATGTATATTAATCAGAAACTCTGTGTGTCATTTAATGGTAATAATTCTAGGTGGTTCACAGTATCTAATGGTGTAAAGCAGGGAGGCGTATTGAGCCCTATACTGTTCTCAGTGTATATTGATAATCTTTTAAGTATCCTTGAGAAAGAAGGTTATGGTTGTAATGTGGCAGGAAAATACTGTGGGATTGTCGCTTATGCGGATGATATTTTGTTACTTTCACCCACTCAGTATGCCCTTAGGAAAATGATATCAATTTGTGAGGAATTCTCTACTGAGCATAGTATTAAATTTAATGGTTGCAAAAGTCAATTAATAATTAATAATTTTTGGGAATGATTGTTGTCCCTCTATAACTGTAAATGGTGAAATTGTTAAGATTTTTACAGAAATTAACTATCTTGGTCACACTATAAGCAGAGATCGAAATGATCCACTGGTACAAGATGCTTGTGATTATTCTTCGGTGTCATCAACTGTAAAAAATACACTGTTTAAACAGTACTGTTGTAGCTTTTATGGCTTTCAGAATTGTGCAATATATTCTAGACAGTTTGATCGCTTACTTGTTACAGTGAGGAAAGCACAACGCAGAGTTTGGAATATCACAAATATGTGCCATAGAAGGTTTTTGCCGATTCTTACTGGAATGTTGCCAATGGATGTGTATTTTCACAAACGATTCTTTAAATATTTTATAAATGCTTTTAGGCATAAGAATAAGATTGTTAGCTCTATATTTAAAAATAGTATCTATGGTAATTCACGACTAAGTAAAAATCTTAGATTTATTATGGGAAGGTATAATATTTCTACTTATCATGTGAGAAATAAACCTTTGTGTCAGTTGTTAAAAGTATTTCATGAGAAGTGTGCGCCAGTTGAGCAGGATATCATGGTCTGTAATCAAATTAGAGAATTGGTTGATGTTAGAGATACTTGTGAGTATTATAGTCATGTGTTATCGCGCAGTGAAGCACAAGAGATAATTAACTATTTGGCAGTACAGTGAGTGCTATTTTACTCTTTCTTTTTTTTTTTTCTTTCTTTCTGTTTTTAATTTGTTATAGTTTCCTCTTATTGTATGTACTTGCTCCTTGCTTTTTATTGTGTTATGTTTTTATTAATTTTTTATCCGTTCTGTAAAATTATGTGATCTTTTTTTGGATTGAATAAAGATGATAATAATAATCTTGCTGTTTTGATGATAAAATCAGTTGATTTGCTAGTCTTCACCGAAGGTAAAAACACTGTTATCCTGTGCATCTTTCACACCTAATCCGGCTGGTGTGATGGTAAAACTAGTTAGTTTAATAGTTTTCACTGAAGCTAACAACAATGTTATCCTGAGCATCTTTCTTACTTAATCCAACTGGTGTGACGGTAAAACTAGTTAATTTACTAGTTTTAACTGAAGCTTACAACAGTGTTACTTGTGCATCTTTCATACTTAATCTGGCTGTTTTGGTGGTAAAACTAGTTGATTTGTTAGTTTTCACTGAAGCTAACAATACTGTTTTCCTGTGCATCTTTCATACTTAATCTGGTTGCAGTGATAGTAAAATTAGTTGATTTGCTAATTTTTCACAGAAGCTAACACAACTGTTATCATGTGCATCTTTTATACTTAATATGGCTAGTGTGAGGGTAAAACTAGTTAATTTGCTAGTTTTCACTGAAGCTAACAACACTGTTATTCTGTGCAGTTTTCATTCTTAATCTGGCTGGTGTGAGTGGTAAACTAATTAATTTGCTAGTTTTCACTGAAGCTAGCAAATTGTTATCCTGTGCATCTTTCATACTTAATCTGGCTGTTGTGATTGTAAAACTGGTTAATTTGCTTGTTTTCTCTAAAGCTAAAAAAACTGTTATCCTGTGCATTTTTGATACTAATCCGGCAGGAGTTATGGTAAAACTAATTAAATTGCTAGTTTTCACTGAAGCTAACAACAATGTTATTTTGTGCATATTTCACACTTAATCTGGCTGCAGTGATGGTAAAACTAGTCAATTTTCTATTTTTCACTGAAGCCAACAATAATATTATCCTATGCATCTTTCATACTTAATCTGGCTGGTGTCAGGGTAAAACTAGTTAATTGCTAGTTTTCACTGAAGCTAATAACACTGTTATTCTGTGCATTTTTCATACCTAATCTGATTTGTGTGAGTTGTAAACTAATTCATTTGCTAGTTTTCTCTAAAGCTAAAAAAAAAGTTAGCCTGTGCATCTTTCAGTTAATCTGGCTGGTGTTGTCGTAAAACTATTTAATTGGCTAGTTTTTACTGAAGTTAACAACAATGTCATCCTGTGCATCTTTCATACTTAATCTGGCTGGTGTTGTTGTAAAACTACTTACTTTGCAAGTTTTCACTGTAGCTAACAACAATGTTATGCTGTGCATCTTTTATACTTATTCTAATCATTTATGATGATAAAACTAACTAGTGAATTATCTGGTTTTCACGTAAGCTAATGACATTGTTATCCTGTGCATCTTTTATACTTAATCTGGCTAGTGTGATGGTAAAACTTGTTAGTTTGCTAGTTTTCACTGAAGCTAAAAACAATGGTACCCTGTGCATCTTTCATACTTCATCTGGCTGGTGTGATGGGTAAACTAGTTAATTTGCTTATTTTCACTGAAACTAGCAAGATTGTAATCCTGTGCATCTTTCATACTTAATCAGGCTGTTTTGGTGGTAAACTACTTAATTTGCAAGTTTTCACTAAAACTAACAACAATGTTATGCTGTGCATCTTTTATACTTATTCTAATCTGGCTGGTGTGATGGTAAAACTAGTTAATTTACTATTTTTCACTGAAACTAACAACAATGTTATCCTGTGCGTCTTTCATACTCAATGTGGCTGGTGTGAGAGGTAAACTAGTTAATTTGTTAGTTTTCACCAAAATGAACAAAATCGTTATCTTGTACATTTTCCTACTTGCTCAATCTGGTGTGATGGATGACCTAGTTAATTTGCTAGTTTTCACTGAAGCTGACAAAATTGTTATCATGTGCATTTTTCATACTTAATCTGGCTGGTGTGTCGTGTAAACTAGTTAATTTGCTAGTTTTCACTGAAGCTAATAACAATGTTATCCAGTGCATCTTTCAAACGTAATCCGGCAGGAGTTATGGTAAAACTAATTGAATTGCTAGTTTTCACTGAAGCTAACAACAATGTTATTTTGTGCATATTTCACACTTAATCACACTTAATCTGGCTGCAGTGATGGTAAAACTAGTAAATTTTCTATTCTTCACTGATGCCAACAACAATATTATCTGTGCATTTTTCATACTTAATCTGATTGGTGTGAGTGGTAAACTAATTAATTTGCTAGTTTTCACTGTAGCTAAAAAAACTGTTATCATGTGCATCTTTCATAATTTATCTGGCTGGTGTGACGGTAAAACTAGTTAATTTACTAGTTTTTACTGAAGCTAACAACAGTGTTATCTTGTGCATCTTTCAAACCTAATCAGGCTGTTTTGATGGTATAACTAGTTAATTTGCTTGTTTTCACTGAAGCTAACAACAGTGTTATTATGGTAAAACTAATTAAATTGCTAGTTTTCACTGAAGCTAACAACAATGTTATTTTGTGCATATTTCACACTTAATCTGGCTGCAGTGATGGTAAAACTAGTTAATTTACTATTTTTCACTGAAGCTAACAACAATGTTATCCTGTGCATCTTTCATACTCAATTTGGCTGGTGGGAGAGGTAAACTAGTTAATTTGTTAGTTTTCACCAAAATGAACAAAATTGTTATCTTATACATTTAACTACTTGCTCAATCTGGTGTGATGGATAAACTAGTTAATTTGCTAGCTTTCACTAAAGCCAACAACAATATTATCCTATGCATCTTTCATACTTAATCCGGCTGTTGTGATTGTAAAACTGGCTAATTTGCTAGTTTTCTCTAAAGCTAAAAATCTGTTATCCTGTGCATCTTTCATACTTAATCTGGCACCAATCAGATTAAGTATGAAAAATGCACAGAATAACAGTGTTATTAGCTTCAGTGAAAACTAGCAATTAACTAGTTTTACCCTCACACCAGCCAGATTAAGTATGAAAGATGCATAGAAAAATATTGTTGCTGGCTTCAGTGAAAAATAGAAAATTGACTAGTTTTACCATCACTGCAGCCAGATTAAGTGTGAAATATGCACAAAATAACATTGTTGTTAGCTTCAGTGAAAACTATCAATTTAATTAGTTTTAACATAACTCCTGCCAGATTAGTATCAAAAATGCACAGGATAACAGTTTTTTAGCTTTAGAGAAAACAAGCAAATTAACCAGTTTTACAATCACAACAGCCAGATTAAGTATGAAAGATGTACAGGATAGCAATTTGCTAGCTTCAGTGAAAACTAGAAAATCAACTATTTATATCATCAAAACAGCCTGATTAAGTATGAAAGATGCACAAGATAACACTGTTGTTAGCTCCAGTGAAAAACAGTAAATTAACTAGTTTTACCATCACACCAGCCAGATAAATTATGAAAGATGCACAGGATAACAGTTTTTTTTAGCTTTAGAGAAAACTAGCAAATTAGCCAGTTTTACAATCACAACAGCCGGATTAAGTATGAAAGATGCATAGGATAATATTGTTGTTGGCTTTAGTGAAAGCTAGCAAATCAACTAGTTTATCCATCACAACAAATTGGGCAAGTAGGAAAATGTATAAGATAACAATTTTGTTCATTTTGGTGAAAACTAACAAATTAACTAGTTTACCTCTCCCACCAGCCACATTGAGTATGAAAGATGCACAGTATAACATTGTTGTTAGCTTCAGTGAAAAATAGTAAAATAACTAGTTTTACCATCACTGTAGCCAGATTAAAATATACACAGAATAACATTGTTGTTAGCTTCAGTGAAAACTAGCAATTTAATTAGTTTTACCATAACTCCTGCTGGATTAGGTACAAAAGATGCACAGGATAACGGTTTTTTTTAGCTTTAGAGAAAACTAGCAAATTAACCAGTTTTACAATCACAACAGCCACATTAAGTATGTAAGATGCACAGGATACAATTTGCTAGCTTCAGTGAAAACTAGCAAATCAATTAGTTTACCACTCACACCAGCCAGATTAAGTATGAAAGATGAACAGGATAACACTGTTGTTAGCTTCAGTGAATACTAGTTTTACCATCACACCAGCCGGATTAAGTATGAAAGATTCACAGGATAACACTGTTGTTAGCTTTAGAGAAAACTAGTTAAAAACTAGTTTTACCATCATACCAGCCAGATTAAGTTTGAAAGATGCACAGGATAACATTGTTATTAGCTTCAGTGAAAAATAGCAAATTGATTAGTTTTACCATCACTCCAGCCAGATTAAGTATGAAATATGCACATGATAACATTGTTGTTAGCTTCAGTGAAAACTAGTAAATACACCAGTTTTACCATCACACCAGCTAGATTTGGTATGAAATATGCACAGTATAACAGATTTTTTGCTAGACAGATTAAGTATGAAAGATGCACATGATAACAGTTTTGTAAGCTTCAGTGAAAATTAGCAAATCAACTAGTTTTACTACCAATACAACCAGATTAAGTATGAAAGATGCACAGGATAACACTGTTGTTAGCTTCAGTGAACACTAGTAAATTAACTAGTTTTACCATCACACCAGCCAGATTAAATATGAAAGATGCACATTATAACAGTTTTGTTGCTAGACAGATCCAGTTTCAAAGATGCACAGGATAACACTGCTGTTAGCGTCAGTGAAAAAAAGCAAAATAACTAGTTTTACCATCACTACAGCCAGATTAAGTATGAAATAAGCACAGAAGAACATTGTTGACTGCAGGGAAAACTAGCAATTTAATTAGTTTTACCATAACTGAAAAATGCACAGGATATCACTGTTGTTACGTTCAGTGAAAACAAGCAAATTAACTAGTTTTACCATAACACCAGCATAGATGTATAGGATAATATTGTTGTTGGCTTTAGTGAAAGCTAGCAAATTAACTAGTTTATCCATCACACCAGATTAAGCAAGTAGGAAAATGTACAAGATAACAATTTTGTTCATTTTAGTGAAAACTAACAAATTAACTAGTTTACCTCACACCAGCCACATTGAGTATGAAAGACGCACAGGATAACATTGTTGTTAGTTTCAGTGAAAAATAGTAAATTAACTAGTATTACCATCAAACCAGCCAGATTAGAATAAGTATAAAAGATGCACAGCATAACATTGTTGTTAGCTTTAGTGAAAACTTGCAAATTAAGTAGTTTTACAACAGCACCTGCAAGATTAAGTATGAAAGATGCACAGGATGACATTGTTGTTAACTTCAGTAAAAACTAGCCAATTAAATAGTTTTACGACAACACCAGCCAGATTAACTGAAAGATGCACAGGATAACATTTTTTTTAGCTTTAGAGAAAACTAGCAAATTAACCAGTTTTACAATCACAACAGCCAGATTAAGTGTGAAAGATGTACAGGATAACAATTTGCTAGCTTCAGTGAAAACTAGCAAATTAATTAGTTTACCACTCACACCAGCCAGATTAAGAATGAAAACAGCACAGAATAACAGTGTTGTTAGCTTCAGTGAAAACTAACAAATTAACTAGTTTTACCCTCACACTAGCCATATTAAGTATAAATGATGCACATGATAACAGTTTTGTTAGCTTCTGTGAAAAATTAGCAAATCAACTAATTTTACTATCACTGCAACCAGATTAAATATGAAAGATGCACAGGATAACACTGTTGTAAGCTTCAGTGAATACTAGTAAATTAACTAGTTTTACCATCACACCAGCTAGATTAAGTATGAAATATGCACAGTATAACAGTTTTGTTGGTAGACAGATTAAGTTTGAATGATGCACAGGATAAAACTGCTGTTAGCTTTAGTGAAAAATAGCAAAATAACTAGTTTTACCATCACTGCAGCCAGATTAAGTATGAAATATGCACAGAATAACATTGTTGTTAGCTTCAGTGAAAACTAACAAATCAACTATTTATACCATCAAAACAGCCTGATTAAGTATGAAAGATGCACAAGATAACACTGTTGTTAGCTCCAGTGAAAAATAGTAAATTAACTAGTTTTACCATCACACCAGCCAGATAAATTATGAAAGATGCACATGATAACAGCTTTTAGTTTCAGTGAAAACTAGCAAAATAACTAGTTTTACCATTACACTAGCCAGATAAATTATTAAAGATGCACAGGATAACAGTTTTTTTTAGCTTTAGAGAAAACTAGCAAATTAGCCAGTTTTACAATCGCAACAGCCGGATTAAGTATGAAAGATGCATAGGATAATATTGTTGTTGGCTTTAGTGAAAGCTAGCAAATTAACTAGTTTATCCATCACACCAGATTGAGGAAGTAGGAAAATGTATAAGATAACAATTTTGTTCATTTTGGTGAAAACTAACAAATTAACTAGTTTACCTCTCACACCAGCCACATTGAGTATGAAAGATGCACAGCACAGGATAACATTGTTGTTAGTTTCAGTGAAAAAAAGTAAATTAACTAGTTTTACCATCACACCAGCAAGATTAGAATAAGTATAAAAGATGCAGAGCATAACATTGTTGTTAGCTTTAGTGAAAACTTGCAAATTAAGTAGTTTTACAACAACACCAGCCAGATTAAGTATGAAAGATGCATAGGATAATATTGTTGTTGGCTTTTGTGAAAGCTAGCAAATTAACTGGTTTATCCACCACACCAGATTGTGCAAGTAGGAAAATGTAAAAGATAACAATTTTGTTAATTTTAGTGAAAACTAACAAATTAACTGGTTTACCTCTCACACCAACCACATTGAGTATGAAAGATGCACAGGATAACATTGTTGTTAGTTTCAGTGAAAAATAGTAAATTAACTAGTATTACCATCACACCAGCCAGATTAGAATAAGTATAAAAGATGCACAGCATAACATTGTTGTTAGCTTCAGTGAAAACTAGCCAATTAAATAGTTTTACGACAACACCAGGCAGATTAAGTATGAAAGATGCACAGGATGACAGTTTTTTCAGCTTTAGGGAAAACTAGCAAATTAACCAGTTTTACAATCACACCAGCCACATTAAGTATGAAAGATGCACAAGTTACACTGTTGTTAGCTTCAGTTAAAACTGTAATTTAACTAGTTTTACCGTCACACCAGATTGATTAAGTAAGAAAGATGCTCAGGATACATTGTTGTTAGCTTTAGTGAAAACTTGCAAATTAAGTAGTTTACCACCAAAACAGCCTGATTAAGTATGAAAGATGCACAGGATGACATTGTTGTTAGCTTCAGTGAAAACTAGCCAATTAAATAGTTTTACAACAACACCTGCCAGATTAAGTATGACAGATGCACATGATAACAGTTTTTCTTAGCTTTAGAGAAAACTAGCAAATTAGCCAGTTTTACAATCACAACAGCCGGATTAAGTATGAAAGATTCATAGGATAATATTGTTGTTAGCTTCAGTGAAAACTAGCTAATTAACTAGTTTCACCCTCACACCAGCCAGATTAAGTATGAAAGATGCACAGGATAACACTGCTGTTAGCTTCAGTGAAAAAAAGCAAAATAACTAGTTTTACCATCACTGCAGCCAGATTAAGTATGAAATATGCACAGAATAACATTGTTGTTAACTTTAGGGAAAACTAGCAATTTAATTAGTTTTACCATAACTCCTGCCTGATTAGGTATGAAAAATGCACAGGATATCACTGTTATTACCTTCAGTGAAAACAAGCAAATTAACTAGTTTTACCATAACACCAACATAGATGCATAGGATAATATTGTTGTTGGCTTTAGTGAAAGCTAGCAAATTAACTGGTTTATCCATCACACCAGATTGAGCAAGTAGTAAAATGTATAGGATAACAATTTTGTTCATTTTGGTGAAAACTAACAAATTAACTAGTTTACCTCTCCCACCAGCCAGATTAAGTGTGAAATATGCACAGAATAACATTGTTGTTAGCTTCAGTGAACTGTAGTTGAGGCCAGTTCCCTAAATAGCTTCAAAAATCAGATAGATAAATATTGGAAGTCGACTGGGAAATTATACTGTACTGAGGGACTACTTTAAGTGCTCTAGCGGGAGGTAGCTGCCCCTACGGAAAGATGAACCTGATACTCTGAATGGATCTCAGTGACATGGATACAACTCAAGCCCAATTTTTGGATTACTATTTATTTATTTATTTATTTGATATAAAGATAAAACATAGCTAGTCATTTTTGGTATTTTGGATGAATGAGGCAGCAGTAGCGGCCCATGACAAATAGCGAAGTAACTAGTTTTACCATCACTCCAGTCAGATTAAGTATGAAATATGCACAGGATAACAATCTTGCTAGCTTCAGTCAATACAAGCAAACTAACTAGTTGTGGCGGGAAGGCGGCGGAGACGCACGAGTGATCCCGGACGCAGCCGAAGTAGGATCGAGGCGGCGCATGCGCACCGGGCGCTCTCTCTCTTACTACGACGAATTCAAGAAGACAAGACGTGTTTCCAGGTATCTAAATATTTGTTTCTCGACACCCCACTCAGTGTAACAGTGGTGGCAGCGGATAAACAAGATGCCTTCACGTTTAGGATTAGTTTCCAGTGTATTCTAAACGCTATTCGGCGTTAATTTTTACCTTTTTGGAGGAATTTCCGAATTTGACAGCTCGCACGCTTACCTCGACGTAACGATTTAGGCTTAGTCTAGGACGTCCTATAGGCAAAATATCACTTGTCAGTTGATTTTCTTGCTATATTTCGTTACCTAGCTATATTATACACCATATTCAGTCAGTTTTTGTACTTTTCACTTCGAAATTTGACAGTTTTCGTCGTATTTCGTCCGCACGGTTTTCGACGTGACGGCAGCCATTTTGCGCATATTTAATTAGCCATGTGGTTTTGTTTACTGTGCTAGTTTAGAATAGGCCTGTTCTTTTATTGACGACGTTTGTGTGTAGTTATTTGAATTTTTGCACTGTTTTGAAGAAAAAAAAAAATCGAAAAAAAAAAAAAATTTAATTGGAAAGAGTGCACTTGTGTATTGTGTAAATACACTATTTCAGTTAAAGTTCACAACAAACTACTGTCAAATTTGAATTTGGTGTAAATATTTTTACTGTACAAGTTAATAGAGCTTGTTCAGATATTTTGAGTTGACAAGTCGGGAACAGCCCGGTGTGCAATTGTGCATTCGAAGTTCAATAATTCAATAATCTAGCTTTCCAAATTGCTCCTCATTTATTTATTTTTGAAATTCAGATAATTCCAGCATCTTAAATGTAAATTATAAGTGTTTTGTGACAGCACTTAGTTTTACAGCACTTAAATCAAAGTTTTGGTCAAATTAATCAAAATTATCAGTCAGGACTTGGTCCCAGGTTCAAATCTGTTGAGAGTGTAAATATTCACTTCTGTTGAGAGTGTCTTCATGATTTTGTAGAGAGTGTACAATATTTTTGAGAGTGTTTATACCAATTGAAAGATATTGGTTTTCTGACTGCCGTAAAAGCGCAGACGGAAAGGACTTTGTGACTTAGCAAGCTCTCCTAGTGGATTCTTGCAGATACAATTGTCCGCTTGACTAATTAATCACATCGGTCATTTATTGAATTTATTCAAATAACTTGTGCATTTGAAACTTTAATTTTGATAATTTGGCTGATTTTGCCAATATTTTAAAGTACATTTGATTTAACAGTATTCAAACAATTGCACTTGTTTCATTGGTGATTTGTGTCACCCAGTAGTGTACTAATTACAAATTGTGACAGTTTATGTAATTTGACACTGATGTGATTGATTGATCTGAATTTCAACGTTTATGTGACTGATACTTGTTGATACTGAACTGTGTTGAGATATCATCACAGAATTTGATTATTTGAGATACACTTAGTAACTCAAGGTTTCTTAATTGAGTGTTGTGCTGAATTGTGAGTTTAGACTCTGTGATCTGATACTGTAAGCACGGAGTTCTGCGATTTGTGATCGTAGGGCCTGAGCCCAAGGTGACGACACAGTGATCTGATTCCACATTAACTTGTGATTTGCTGTGAATTCCTGATACTTTTGACACCCTATGATATGATACCGTAAACTTTAGCACTGATAGTTGTTTAGACTTGAGATGCTGTTCGGCATATCAATAAAATAGGGATTAGGAGTAGGATTAGTCATGATAATCAATATCCATACCGCAACCGAGTCTCAACTTCGGAAACTTGATCAAGTCGGTGTGTCTCGAGCGCGTGAGGTTATTAAACTCCGGCAAAATGCACGTTTGACACCGGAACTTTTAGGACAACATTTGAGGACGGGGGCAGAATTTTGGCGTAAGTTTGTCAGAACCGGTCAATTGACTTTTGAAGAAGGTGGTGCAACAGGAGGAGAATTGCCTAACCCCATTGGACATGGACGACCACTGACTGGCCGCGGAACTTCCCAGAACACCCCAGCTACTGGATACATTCCTCCAGGACTAGGACAAGACCCCACTCAGGAAGGTGACCATTCTGTTTCTTTTAATGTACCCAACATGGCAGATGTAAATCTCATCAGAGCTGAGGCTGTCCATAATCAATGGCGAGACTTTGTTACTCAGCTGGAACCTGAAATTAATAAACTTGAAATTGCCATTAAGAATGCGCCCTCGGAGAGTGCACGGGTACCATTAATGCTTCAACAGGAGGAGCAGCGAAAACGGCTTGCTCACTTAGTAAGAATGGAGGGTAATTCTAGAGCTTATTTGGCCTATTTATCTGGTGAGTCACATCCGGATTATGCTGTAAATCAGTTTCAAGATGGAGGCCATGAATTTATAGCTAGTGGGGAACAGCCGGGACAACCGGATGGTGTTATTAATCAACAGGGAAGACATGAATTCTGGTCCATGCAACAATCTTCTCCGACAACTACGCAGTATATTGACATAATGCATCAGCAAGTCCACCAGGAGCAGAATGACCTAAATTTGCATCGGGAAAGTATGGGACAAGGGGGCAACTTCAACCATGATTCACAGACTCAAGTGAAACAAGTTAAGACATTTGACAATGTGCATATTCCTGTTTCTTCTACTCCTGTTTTGCAGAGCCTCGATGCGGCTACAGTCCAGCCTGAAGATATTGCTGCAGTTGTGTCTTCAATGCCCCAAGGAGGAGTTTTTGTGAATTCAAGAAGTGGTGACCACGGAAGTCAAGCCCAGGCAACTAGCGATGGACAAACTACTGTGAAGCAACCTATGTCTGTCCCTCAGGGACAGTCCTTCACCGGAAATTTGTATCCCAGTCAAGCTAGTCTTCATTTCACAGACGCTAGCACGTATCTGCCAAGTGTAAGAGAGCATGACATTCAAGCAAATTATCAACAACGTCCAGTTGATGCAGGAGGTCCAACTCTAACTGGAAGAAGTGGACATCGCCGAAATGTTGACACAGAGGGAATACCTTTAATCAACCCTGCACCATATTTAAGTCAGCAACCAAGTTCCGATCCCCCTCCCAGAGTGGATGTATTCCAAGCCAGGCAACGTCGATTTTGACAGCCTGCGGATACTGCTTCGCAACGAGCTCCCTCGCGGGATGCGAGGCAAGAGCGACCAGAGCCTCGACCCGGCGAGACTACAAGAAGAAATGATGATCCCGCAGGAGCGAGGCCCCGGACCGAGTCCCGCTACCAAGGACCGCCGCTACCACAGGATCCACAATATGACAATGAAAATTATGGAAATCCAGGAGCCACATATGTTCAGGATGATTACAGACGAGAAGAATATGGCTACCCACGAGACGTTCCCGAGGAGAGGCAGAGATACTGCGAGAAGCAGAGCGGACTCAATCGCCCCAATGACCATTTTGATGAATACCCAGGGAGCCGGGATCAACGACCGTATCAAGATGACGGACCCAGACGGCAATCCGGGGATTTCCGAGATGAATCCAGACGTCAATCCAGGGATTTCCGAGAAGAATCCAGACGTCAATCCAGGGATTTCCGGGATGAATCTAGACGCCAATCTAGGGATTTGCGTGAGTCTACTCATCATGACCGTTGGGATGAAAGGTCCAGACAGAGCTACAGAGATTCTTTTTCAAATTCTCGTTTTGATGATAGAGATAATTGTAGCCGTTATGATAACGCCAATTGTAGTAGATATGATAGGCAAGATAAGAGTCGTGAGTGTGATAATAAATTTGAAAATTCCTTACATGTTGGTTATTCTTCTGGCGGTTTCTGTCAGGATGATAGAGTTTCTTCCTAGTATGACAACGAGAGACACTCAGATGCAGTGCGCTCAGGGCGTGAGTCTGATTCCCTACCCGTCTTGAATGATCAACTGAGAGACAGAAGAAAATCCAGGAAGCATAGGTCACCATCATCTTCATCTGATTCAAGTTCTAGTGATTCCGATTCTTCTGATTCTGAGAGTTCCAGTGAAGATGACGAGCGCTCTTCAAGATCCCGAAGACGTGGAGAAAATTCCAGACGAAAGAAGAGCCCTTCAGCACCCCAGCTACAGATGTTCAAAGGAGAAGTGAATGAATGGGAGAATTTCTTCTTTTATTTCAAGAACACTGCCAAGCAGTACAAGTGAAAGAAGAAGATGAAACTTACTAGATTAAAAGAGTGTCTGCGAGGTAAGGCGGTGGAGTATGTTCGTACTTTGCCGAGTTCCACCGTCTACAGCTACAGGAAGTTGGTAAAAGCTCTGCAGAAGAGGTTTGGAAGTGATGACCAACCCCATGTCTACCGTAAAATGCTTCTAGATTTGAGACAGGAGACTAGTGAGTCTCTTGATGACTTTGCGGACCGCACTCAACAAATTGTTCAGAAGGCTTACAGGAAGAGTGGCAAGAAGATCCTTGGCCCCATTGGAGCAGAATCATTTTTGAAAGGGGCGAGGGATAAGAACTCTACAAGACAAGCTGCTCATCGAAAACCCCGAGATGTTCGGGAAGCCTTGGAATTTGTGAAGGAAGCAGCAGCTATTGATAATTTCCTCGGTAGACCTTCCTCGTCTACTCGGTACGTAACTTTTGATGATGATATACCTGTTCGGCAGACTTGTTTGTCTGATTTCAATAATAGGCAGAATTTTCAGCAACGTCCAGTCTCACCCAACAGGAATTATG
This sequence comes from Platynereis dumerilii, assembly GCA_026936325.1. Taxonomy (NCBI): domain Eukaryota; kingdom Metazoa; phylum Annelida; class Polychaeta; order Phyllodocida; family Nereididae; genus Platynereis; species Platynereis dumerilii. The sequence goes on from JAPTHN010000008.1 coordinate 8,370,118, forward strand.
ACTCCCGTCGTCCTTCGCCATACCCGTGGCAACGTGACAGACAGGGGGAGCACCAGTCCAGAGGAAATTTCAGTTATTCACCAAATAGGTAACGTCCATTTTCACCTGCCCGGCGGTTTGGGGATTCATCCCAATCTTCAAGATCCTATGACAGATCCCCAACACCCTCGCGGTATAGAAATTTCAGTAGGTATGGTGATCACTGCTTTAATTGTCAAGAAAGAGGACACTTTCAGCATGAGTGCCCACATCCACCATTCCTCAGGACACTGCCATCTGTAACTTCATCTCCAGGACCGAGACGGGATGATGGAGAAATTCCCAGGGATGACAGACGAGGAGATCCTCAGGATGAGCGACGAGAAGTTTCCAGAGACAACCAGCGAGATGATCGACGTGAAACTTTTCAGAACCAACAAGGAACCCGGAGGAGTGGCCAACGAGAAGCTACAACTAGTCCATTTAGACCACGGACCACTAGATCGCCACTACCTGGAGGCGGACCTGCTAGCCCTGGAAAAGGAACCCAGACGTATCCCCAGCCTCATGACAAGCGGGTATATCAGGGATCCATATTAAATACTCCAGGATGGACTATGACTGCACCAATTCTCATTAATGGTCACCCCATTGAAGCTGTGATTGACACGGCATCCCAAGTCACATTAATAGGACAGACAGTAGCAGAGAACATGAAGCTCATTCCAGAAGAAGGCTCATCCATTAAGATACATGGAATTGGAGATAACATGGAGATGCAAGCAAAAATTGTGCGGAATGTCCAATTGACAGTTGGCCGGGAAGTTTTCTCTTGGGACCTTATTGTTGGACCAGCATGAGAATTGTGTATTCTGGGAATAGACTTTCTTAACCATGTTCAAGCTATTATTAATTTCCAGAAGCCGTACATCCGGATCCGTGATTCTGTCATTCCGGCTGATGTGCGAGCCAACGGCCAACCGGCTGAATCTAGTTCTGTCGCTACCATGGAGGAGTGTGATCTACAACCCTTTTCTGGAAGGATTGCCCAATGTCGACTTTCACAAGTCATGAAACAGGATTTCCTTGTGGAACCCATTATGCCGTCCAATTTGAAGTCACAACTTATCATCCCTGAAGTTCTCATGAGTGAAGGAGAGACTGCCGTTTTTACATATTTTCAATGCTTCTGATACGACTGTTACATTACCTAAGGACACCAGGATTGCCTCCGCTTGTGCAGTAAGTGATGTCATCACCCTCAAAGATTGGATGGAGGATCCTGATGCCACGCCTGTCACGGAGCTGTCCGGCTCCTCCCCCGGTCTCCATGGTGAAGTTGCACCTGGGGACCCACTTTCTGTTTTATCTTGTACAAATTCCGTTCCAGAAGGGAGCCCAGATGACAGAAATCCTGACAATGTTACCTGTGTCGTTCCAGAGCATTTGCAGAAATTATTTGAAGAATCAGGCATTCATCTTAAACAGGATGAGAGAGAAGAACTTAAGAAGTTGCTTGTGGAATATCAAGATGTCTTCGCCAAGAATGATTATGACCTCGGTGAATTCCATGAAATCATGCACACTATAGATACTGGGACTGCTATGCCTGTAAAATGTGGCCTTCGGAGAACGCCACTTGGATTCCAAGACAAGGAAGAAGAGCACTTGAAGAAGATGCTGGATGCAGGAGTCATCCAACCTTCCATCAGCGAATGGGCAGCCGCTCCAGTTATTGTGAAGAAAAAGTGTGGCAGCTACAGGTATTGTTTGGATTATCGTGGTCTTAACGGAGTTACCAGAAAGGACAATTTTCCGTTACCATTGATAGAAGAATGTCTTGATACTTTGGCAGACAATTTCTACTTTAGCACTCTTGATATGGCTTCTGGCTATTGGCAATTGCTTATCGACCCAGCCGATCGCCATAAGACTGCATTTCTGACTCGTTATGGCCTATTTGAGCATGTCAGGCTCGCCATGGGCCTGTGCAACAGTCCAGCAACGTATCAACGCGCTATGACCTTAGTTTTGAAGGATCTTCTATGGAAGGATGTTTTAGCGTACTTGGATGATCTGATAATCTTAGGACGGGACTTTCAGTCCCACCTTGAAAATCTTAGACAAGTTTTCATCCGTTTCAGGAAATACAATCTTAAGTTTAAGCCAAAGAAATGTGTGCTTTTTGGCACTGAAGTTGATTTCCTTGGAAGACGGGTTAGCAGGGATGGCGTCAACATTCCTGAGAGCAAGGTGAAGACCGTTGTGGATTGGGCTCGCCCAGAGAAGAAGACTCAGCTTGAAGCTTTCTTAGGTTTATTAATTACCACAGGGATTTTATTCCTCATCTGGCAGAAGAAGCTGCTGTTCTGTACGACCTGGTGAAGATGTCACAACCTGAACGACCCTTGGAATGGAGTGAGCCACATGAAGAAGCTTTCTTGAGACTGAAGCAAGCAATGGTTACAGCACCAGTCTTAGGCTACCCCAGATCCGATGATGTCTTTATTCTGGACACCGATGCTAGTGACCACTCTATCGGAGGTGATTGGAAGCCTACAACAGGAATGATGACTTCAGAGGACCAGAGGTTCTGTTGCCGCAGAAAGATCAGGTTGACTGGCCAGTGGCTGGGTTGAAGACCCTGACAATGGACCACCGAGGGGATATGCCGTCCCTCCTGGAGGGCGACATCCACCACTATGTGGAGTATCGTATGGCAAATGATCGGATCGTCAACAACGATGCCAAGGCAATGGTCAAAGGGCGGAATTTGCTTCCTGAAAAACAATGGATCTGTTTACTTTACTGGTATAGTCCAGGCCCAAATGAAGAAAAAGGTGAATTAATGTAATTTTCCATTCCAAAAATTTATTTTTTTAGACTATATATATATATATATATATATATATTGCATTGCTGGCTTTTCCAGTTATATTTTTGTAGACATAGACTATTTTATTTTGAATCGGTTTTTGCTACAAGCAACTTCAATTTAAAACTGCTGCAACCGATTATGATGAAATTGTACAATTACGGTTCATTGTACTTCGTCGAAACCAAATCTTTCAATATTCCTTAAATATATGGTTCACAGCTACAGTTTGTCTCACAACATGCGAATTGGTGTTTGGCCTAATTGCTCAGCATCTATTGGTCACACAGTACAAAATATGAGCACTCACGGGTAGATTAGCTACATGTATTTTGTAATTTGTTTGTCTTGCTCTTGCGATGTTTTGGTGCCGTTTCTGTTTGAATTTTGGCATCGTCCATGCTTGAAATGAGACACACTGTAATTAAAATTGTAACTTTTTCAGGTGACGTACAGTGTGCGACTCAAGGTCGAGGAGAAGGGCCAAGTCGTCAATTCAGATTGTGAGTGTCCGGCCGGTGCAGGGCCGCACAGCACCTGTAAGCATGTTACAGCTCTACTTCTGATGCTACTGGAATTCATTGGAAGTGGAAAATTGTTAACTCAACGAAGCTGTACAGAGGTTCTGCAAACTTTCCACAGACCTTCGCATCTGTACTCAGGTAAATATTAGATAATAGGTTTAATGTAATTGTGTTGTATATTTATTGCACAAATATATGGTTAATTTAATTAATATAAATTTAGCAGAGGCGGGAGCAGGATTCTGAAACACCTGTGAATTTATTTGCAAAAATTTTGTGCATTTAGAAACATATAACTTCTCCATGAAACAGGGAGCACGGAGCCCTTAGGCCCATACCTTCGGATACGCCCGTTTAGCAGGGTCTCCAATTCCTTGTCTTTGACTTGCCTTGTAACCACATTATTACCACCTACCCAGGTTCACCTGTGAAGGCAGAAGACATGCCTATGAAGCGTAAGTCAGTAAATTTGGATGATCCACGTCCTGAAAAATTCAGAAAATTGCCTGGATACAATGCTTATGTGTACAACACAGTGATTAACTTTTGTTCGAGTTCATCCAAGGACCTTGCTATGAAATATATATATCCGAAGGCAGATATTCAGACCGCAGCCCTTGATCATATGTATCTGGCAAGACCCTTTACTGAATATTGGGTTGACAGCGGCATAGAGGTGGAAAAGTATAAGTTAATTTACTAGTATTCCCTGAAGCTAACAACAACAGTGTTATCCTGTGCATCTTTCATACTTAATCTGGCTGGTGTGAGTGGTAAACTAATTAATTTGCTAGTTTTCACTGAAGACAGCAAATTGTTATCCTGTGCATCTTTCATACTTAATCCGGCTGTTGTGATTGTAAAACTGGCTTATTTGCTAGATGGTAAAACTAGTTATTTTGCTAGTTTTCACTGAAGCTAACAACAATGTTATCCTGTGCATCTTTCATACTCTGGTGGGAGAGGTAAACTAGTTAATTTGTCAGTTTTCAACAAAATGAACAAAATTGTTATCTTATACATTTTCCTACTTGCTCAATCTGGTGTGATCGATAAACTAGTTAATTTGCTAGATTTCACTAAAGCCAACAACAATATTATCCTATGCATCTTTCATACTTAATCCGGCTGTTGTGATTGTAAAACTGGCTAATTTGCTAGTTTTCTCTAAAGCTAAAAAAACTGTTATCCTGTGCATCTTTCATAATTTATCTGGCTGGTGTGATGGTAAAACTAGTTATTTTGACAGTTTTCACTGAAGCTAAATGCTGTTATCATGTACATCTTTTATAATTTATCTGGCTGGTGTGATGGTAAAACTAGTTGATTAACTATTTTTCACTGGAGCTAACAAAAGTGTTATCTTGTGCATCTTTCATACTTAATCAGGCTGTTTTTATGGTATAACTAGTTGATTTGCTAGTATTCACTGAAGCTAACAACACTGTTATCCTGTGCATCTTTCATACTTAATCTGACTGGTGTGAGTGGTAAACTAATTAATTTGCTAGTTTTCACTGAAGCAACAAATTGTTATCCTGTGCATCTTTCGTACCTAATCCGGCTGGAGTTATGGTAAAACTAATTAAATTGCTATTTTTCACTGAAGCTAACAACAATGTTATTCTGTGCATATTTCACACTTAATCTGGCTGCAGTGATGGTAAAACTAGTATATTAACTATTTTTCACTGAAGCTAACAACAATGTTATCCTGTGCATCTTTCATACTCAATTTGGCTGGTGGGAGAGGTAAACTAGTTAATTTGTTAGTTTTCACCAAAATGAACAAAATTGTTATCTTATACATTTTCCTACTTGCTCAATCTGGTGTGATGGATAAACTATTTAATTTGCTAGATTTCACTAAAGCCAATAACAATATTATCCTATGCATCGTTCATACTTAATCCGGCTGTTGTGATTGTAAAACTGGCTAATTTGCTAGTTTTCTCTAAAGCTTAAAAAAAACCTGTTATTCTGGGCATCTTTCATACTTAATCTGGCTGGTGTTGTTGTAAAACTTTTTAATTGGCTAGTTTTCACTAAAGCTAACAACAATGTTATGCTCTGCATCTTTTATACTTATTCTAATCTGGCTGGTGTGATGGTAAAACTAGTTAATTTACTTTTTTTCACTGAAACTAACAACAATGTTATCCTGTGCATCTTTCATACATAATCTGGCTGGTGTGATGGTAAAACTAGTTATTTCGCTAGTTTTCACTGAAGCTAAAAAAACTGTTATCATGTGCATCTTTCATAATTTATCTGGCTGGTGTGATGGTAAAACTAGTTAATTTACTATTTTTCACTGAAGCTAACAACAGTGTTATCTTGTGCATCTTTCATACTTAATCAGGCTGTTTTGATGGTATAAATAGTTGATTTGCTAGTTTTCACTGAAGCTAACAACAATGTTATCCTGTGCATCTTTCATACTCAATGTCGCTGGTGGAAGAGGTAAACTAGTTATAAAATTTGTTAGTTTTCACCAAAATGAACAAAATTGTTATCTTATACATTTTACTACTTCCCCAATTTGTTGTGATGGATAAACTAGTTAATTTGCTAGCTTTCACTAAAGCCAACAGCAATATTATCCTATGCATCTTTCATATTTAATCCGGCTGTTGTGATTGTAAAACTGGCTAATTTACTAGTTTTCTCTGAAGCTAAAAAAAACTGTTATTCTGTGCATCTTTCATAATTTATCTGGCTGGTGTTACGGTAAAACTAGTTATTTTGCTAGTTTTCACTGAAGCTAAAAGCTGTTATCATGCACATCTTTCATAATTTATCTGGCTGGTGTGATGGTAAAACTAGTTTATTTACTATTTTTCACTGAAGCTAACAACAATGTTATTCTGTGCATATTTCATACTTAATCTGGCTGCAGTGATGGTAAAACTAGTTATTTTGCTATTTTTCACTGAAGCTAACAGCAGTTTTATCCTGTGCATCCTTCAAACTTAATCTGTCTAGCAACAAAACTATTATACTGTGCATCTTACATACTTAATGTAGCTGGTGTGATGGTAAAACTAGTTAATTTACTAGTATTCACTGAAGCTAACAACAGTGTTATCCTGTGCATCTTTCATACTTAATCTGGTTGCATTGATAGTAAAACTAGTTCATTTGCTAATTTTCACAGAAGCTAACAAAACTGTTATCATGTGCATCTTTTATACTTAATCTGGCTAGTGTGAGGGTAAAACTAGTTAATTTGCTAGTTTTCACTGAAGCTAACAACACTCTTATTCTGTGCAGTTTTCATTCTTAATCTGGCTGGGGTGAGTGGTAAATTAATTAATTTGCTAGTTTTCACTGAAGCTAGCAAATTGTTATCCTGTGCATCTTTCATACTTAATCTGGCTGTTGTGATTGTAAAACTGGTTAATTTGCTAGTTTTCTCTAAAGCTAAAAAAAACTGTTATCCTGTGCATCTTTCATACTTTATATGGCTGGTGGTGTTGTAAAACTTTTCGATTGGCTAGTTTTTACTAAAGCTAACAACAATGTCATCTTGTGCGTCTTTCATACTCAATGTGTCTGATGGGAGAGGTAAACTAGTTAATTTGTTAGTTTTCACCAAAATGAACAAAATTGTTATCTTATACATGTTCCTACTTCCTCAATCTGGTGTGATGGATAAACTAGTTAATTTGCTAGATTTCACTAAAGCCAATAACAATATTATCCTTTGCATCGTTCATACTTAATCCGGCTGTCGCGATTGTAAAACTGGCTAATTTGCTAGTTTTCTCTAAAGCTAAAAAAAAACTGTTATCCTGTGCATCTTTCATACTTTATATGGCTGGTGGTGTTGTAAAACTTTTCGATTGGCTAGTTTTTACTGAAGCTAACAACAATGTCATCCTGTGCATCTTTCATGCTTAATCTGGCTGGTGTTGTTGTAAAACTACTTTATTTGCAAGTTTTCACTAAAGCTAACAACAATGTTATGCTCTGCATCTTTTCAACTTATTTTAATCTTGCTGGTGTGATGGTAAAACTAGTTAATTTACTTTTTTTCACTGAAACTAACAACAATGTTATCATGTGCATCTTTCATACTCAATGTGGCTGGTGTGAGAGGTAAACTAGTTTATTTGTTAGTTTTCACCAAAATGAACAAAATTGTTATCATGAACATTTTCCTACTTGCTCAATCTGGTGTGATGGATGAACTAGTTAATTTGCTAGCTTTCACTAAAGCCAACAACAATATTATCCTATGCATCTTTCATACTTAATCTGGCTGGTGTTATAGTTAAACTAGTTAATTTGCTAGTTTTCACTGAAGCTTACAAAATTGTTATTAGGTGCATTTGTCATACTTAATCTGGCTGGTGTGATGGGTAAACTGCTTGTTTTCACTGAAGCTAACAACAATTTTATCATGTGCATATTTCATGCTTAATCTGGCTGGAGTGATGGTAAAACTAATCAATTTGCTTGTTTTCACTGAAGATAATAACAATGTTATCCTGTGCATCTTTCCTACTTAATCTGGCTGGTGTGATGGTAAAACTAGTTAATTTACTAGTTTTCACTGGAGCTAACAACAGTGTTATCTTGTGCATCTTTCATAACTAATCAGGCTGTTTTGATGGTTTAAATAGTTTATTTGCTAGTTTTCACTGAAGCTAACAACAGTGTTATCCTGTGCATTTTTCATACTAATCCAGCAGCAGTTATGGAAAAACTAATTAAATTGCTAGTTTTCACTGAAGCTAACAACAGTGTTGTCTTGTGCGTCTTTCATACTTAATCATGCTGTTTTGATGGTATAACTGGTTGATTTGCTAGTTTTCACTGAAGCTAACAACAGTGTTAAGAGATTTCCATTTTGTCCCAAGGGTCTGACAATTCCCTTTGTGGCAGCCATCTTGAATGTTATGTAGGTCAAAAACTAAATTTTCGTAGCTTCTTGAAACAACATTTGGAAAAATAAGGCACGAGTTCCTCTTTGTTGTAGTTATTAGCTCAAATAAAGTGTCGAAAACAATTTTATGTATCAACATGGAAAAAATTTGATATTTAACCCTCTGTAAAGCGTATTGCATGGTTGCCATTATGTTCAATAATATGGATATCTTTATGGCAATTATCCTTTCTTTGATCACTGAACACAGGCCCATGCCTAATAGAATATTTTTTGATGGTATAACTAGTTCATTTGCTAGTTTTCACTGAAGCTATCACGTTATTCTGTGCATATTTCATATTTAATCTGGCTGCAGTGATGGTAAAACTAGTTATTTTGCTATTTGTCACTGAAGCTAACGGCAGTGCTATCCTGAGCATCTTTCAAACTTAATCTGTCTAGCAACAAAATTGTTATACTGTATCTTGCATACTTAATCTGGCTGGTGTGATGGAAAACTAGTTAATTTACTTGTATTTACTAAGCTAACTACAGTGTTATCCTGTGCATCTTTCATACTTAATCTGGTTGTATTGATAGTAAAACTAGTCGATTTGCTAATTTTCATTGAAGCTAACAAAACTGTTATCATGTGCATCTTTCATACTTAATCTGGCTGGTGTGAGTGGTAAACTAATTAATTTGCTAGTTTTCACTGAAGCTAGCAAATTTTTATCCTGTGCATCTTTCATACATAATCTGGCTGTTGTGATTGTAAAACTGGTTAATTTGCTAGTTTTCTCTAAAGCTAAAAAAAATGTTATTCTGTGCATCTTTCATACTTAATCTGCTAGTGTTGTTGTAAAACTATTTAATTGGCTAGTTTTCACTGAAGCTAACAACAATGTCATCCTGTGCATCTTTCATACTTAATCAGGCTGTTTTGTGGTAAACTACTTAATTTGCAAGTTTTCACTAAAGCTAACAACAGTTATGCTGTGCATCTTTCATACTCAATGTGGCTGGTGTGAGAGGTAAACTAGTTGTTAGTTTTCACCAAAATCAACAAAATTGTTATCTTGTACATTTTCATACTTGCTCAATTTGGTGTGATGGATAAACTAGTTAATTTGCTGGCTTTCACTGAATCTAACAACAATGTTTCCCGTGCATCTTTCATACTTAATCTGGCTGGTGTGATGGGTAAACTAGTTGTTTTACTAGTTTGCACTGAAACTAATAATAGTGTTATCCTGTGCATCTTTCCTACTTAATCTGGCTGTTTTGATGGTAAATCCAGTTGATTTGCTAGTCTTCACCAAAGCTAAAAACAGTGATATCCTGTGTATCTTTCATACCTAATCTGGCTGGAGTGATGTAGTCTAGTCATTCTGTGAAATGACCTAGAACAAATTGCAACAGAAATGATTCTAGTGGCATTACGTCCCTAAATATGTCAAGAAAGACATACTAAAAGTCATGGAAAATCCAAATGGTGGAACACCCCAAATAGCATAAATCCAAGATGGCCGCCATAAAAATCAGGTTTTTTGCAAATAACTCAGAAACTATTAGATATAGACCCCATATGTGTATGAAACTTGAATATAAACTTGGGTATTACGGACATTTTGACACTATTCCCATGTCTCTATCTCTAATAGTTCTCAAGATATAGCATATTCAAATATCTCTGATTTTGCAAAAAATAGCTGTAAATCGCCAAAGATGTCATTTATGAGTCTTGATTCTGAATACTTGAAGTACGACTTTTACTGTACCTATTAAGGAATAACTTGTGTTTAATTTAAGACCCCAATCATGTCTCTACCTCTCTTCAATCCCCTACTATGCCATATTTTGCATTTGGAAGTCTTCCCTCGAAATTCCATTCATTTGCTAAAATTAGCATTTTATATGAAAGAAAGTGCTCATTTTGGGTCTGAAGTGTACGAAATATTGTGAGTATGCAATTTAGCCTATTCTGAATTACTACATGTGTAATGCAAGACATTATTTAACTAAAATTACTGATTTATCACCCAGAGATTCTGACCAAGACAAATTTTTCCATACCGCATATAAATTATCATCGATTTGCGTCACGAGCGTCGATCTGCAACCAGGACTTCAAAAGTTTACCGACTATTTGTGAAGCAACTATTTACTTCTCTGAAACATATGGCATACCATTTTAAAGCTCTTAGAAGTTAGACAGATCTATCATCTACAGTAGCGGACAAAAGTTTAGGCCACGTCAATTTTTTGGCAATATTAGGGAAAATAGGTGCTCAGCTGAAAATTTCTGCATGGATTTTCTTGCCTATGTGTCAGGGAAATTCTACAAGAGAGAAAACTTGATTTATTTTTATCACTTCCTTGAATATGTGTGATAAACAAAAATTTCAGGTGGTCTAAACTTACGTCTGATGCTTGCTGGCGTTGACATATTTACAGATTTTTGACATATTTTTGGAATTTCCGGTTCTCAAAAATTAAAGACAACGACTAAATTATAAACTTAAACAATTATTAAACTTTAACTTATGAGGAAGTTTATGACCTTTCTATTGTTGGATGCAATTTTTTGCATTGATATGGCAATTTTAAAATACCCTGAATATGAAAATACCCATATCCTCACTATTTTCCTTCTAATGTTATGCTCAGCTATTGAATGTGAACAAAAATAAATATATATGAGAGTGTGTTATATGATTGCCTTGCATACATTTGTCATATCACCAGGTTCAAATTGAAGATATTTCGACAAATAAAGGTAAAAATTGCTAAAAATTAACACAAGTCTCCATTCACGTTTCAGTCAATTTTGGACGTTGTTTAATAAACATTTTTCTGCTGCAAGCTTGCTTTATACCATTATTATTAATCAAATATGGTGAGATATGTTTACACTATAAATATTTATAAATACAATGAATTCGAACTTCTTGGCAGTAAAGCTGCAGAAAGCCAAGGGTCTGCTGCAGCTGTGCAGCCGCCCATTTTCTTTCTGCTTATAAAAACATTTCCATTTGCGCAGAACTATATTCAGAAGCATTTCAACACAGAAACTGATGACGTGCCTGACTTTGTACTTGAAACTCATAGAACTAGTATAGCACAGCCTGATGTTGCTCTGCAAATCTAATTGTTGGATTTGTTGGTTGGTGTAAACAAGCTAAAGATCCCAACCTCAGATGTCAAACTGTCTCTGGTTGTCATACATATATATGTTCAAACTTGGTTCTCAAGATGTTGCGTTATCCGGGTTATGATTAGTATATTCCCAACTCTTCACCTTGTACTGTTGATTTAATATATGTTAACTGAATATATAATTTACATGGTTAAATAATTGTCAATCGAATGTGTATTTTCAACTTTTCAAACAAATTAAGAAAAAAAAAAAAAAATAATAATAATAATAATAATAATTGTCATGCTTTTTGTATACACAGATAACTTCTGTATATTTAATTGTCCAGCAAATTACATTTGAACATGCCTGGGTTGAATATAATTGAATGACAGTCTCTTATGATTTTAAAATAACTACCTTCAACACTTGACATTTGAATTAAACATTTATAATTAAATTAATTTTTCAATCCTGATATTTTACTATTTTCAATTGACAAAACATTGTAACTTGATACATATATATTGCTGTGTCAATCTAATTGTTGGATTGTTGGTTTGTGTAAACCAGCTCAAGAGCTGAACTTCGATTGTCAAGATGTGTCTTTGGTTAACATATATATATATTCTAATTTTATTCGTAAAATATTATGTCGAGATTTATATATTCTCCTTACCATGAATTGATTTTAATAGGTTATCTGAATATATAATTTATCTGGTGAAATAATTGTCAATTCAACATGTAATTTCATTTTATCAACCCAATCTTGGCAATTTTTCTGATGATTTTTCACATAGACTATCTTTATACATTTAATTGCGTCACAAATTTCACTCAACATACCTGGGCTGAACATAACTGAAATGATGAACTCTTATGATATTAAAATCATTAGTTGTAACACTTGACATCTGAATTCAGTAATTATAAGTAAATTGATAATTCAATTGTATATTTTACCATTTTTCAAATAGTCTCTGTCACCATCATGCTTATGCCTATTGTTTTGAGGACGTGTTGATACGTGTTGTAACTGTGTTAAGTGGTGATGCTCTCATAATTTTTATTTTACTTTATTCTTCTCAGCTGTTCTATAAACTAAAAAACAAATCTGTTTAAAACAAAGTTTTGGCACTATATCCTAATCGCAATTTCGCTACAATTATATACCTTGTTTAGCGATATTCTTGCTTGTGTATTTATTTTTCTAACTGTTTCTTTGACAATTGATCTATTTTACTTGAATTTGACATTGCTTAAGACCATCCGTACATACTTTTTAATGAAGTTTAAATTCCCACCTGTAAAAGAGCAACTTGTTGTGGTTTATTCACTGTATTGTAAGTAAAATATAGCTCCTTGTCCTTTTGTGGTCCACAGTCCTCCTCTTATTGTCCTTTCCTTCCCTAATTAGCCATCATTTTGCGTTTTCGTGATGGTGTTTCTTGTACAGGTTAACTTTAGGTTTAACACCAGGTGGGGCTTGTGTTCATTGATTATTTGTATGTGCTGCCTTCTGTATGACAATATCGGATAATATATTAGATCAAATAGGAGGTATCCAACTGAATTCTCTCAATGCTATTCTTGAACCTCATTCTGAGGACTTTATAGACACAGAGGAACCAAGGCTATTTAACCCGTCACCATATACTGATCATGACCATTTAATTAACATTCTAAAGCAGAAAAATGACATATTCAAATGTCTCAGTGTAAATATTCAAAGTATTAATGCTAAAATTGATCAATTACGAATTTATGTAGAACAACTACACCTGTCCAATAGTAACTTTGATGCAATCTGTATTCAGGAGACCTGGTTGGCTGATGGCAGTCCCACTGAACACCTCCAGATTGAAGGATATACTATGATAAATTCTCCTTGTATTCTGACTTCTCACAGTGGCCTATCTATCTACTTAAAGCATAACATTGACTATGAGCTCTTAGATTTTCTCCCAAGTCAATCTAATTCTTGGGAAGGCCAATTTATTCGCGTGAAGTTCCCAGGAAACAAAAACTTAACCTTAGGAAATATCTATCGTCCTCCCCGAGAACTCATTGAAAATTATAGGAATTTTATTGATGAATTTAATGAATTTGTGCACGGTCTGAATGGTGAGTTGGTTGTTGCTGGGGATTACAATATTGATCTTTTGCAAATTAATCATAGAAACATTGTAAATGAATTCTTTGAATCAATTATGAATAACAGTCTTGTGCCTAAAATTACCCTACCAACACGATTTTCAAGAAATCGTGGAACGCTTATTGATAACTTTTTATGTCGTCTCTCGGATAGCTTTTCACAAACCACAAGTGGTATTTTAACGTATAACCTATCTGATCATCAACCCTATTACATCTGCCTTGACTATCTGAAACTTAAAAAACCATCAATTAAATATATAAAGGTAACATCACAAACAGATAGTAATATTTTGAAAGTAAAGGAATATATTACCAAAAGTAAATTGATCCAAGACATAATACCTGATTCACATTCTGACCCTAATGAAAGTTATAAAATTCTAATCAATGTCATTAAAGAAGCTGTAGATAAATATTTGCCGACTAGAATAGTAAAACTTGATAAACACAAACATAGAAAAAATAGTTGGATTACAGGTGGTATTTTAAAATCCATAAAATTTAGAGATAAACTCTATATCAGACTTAAGAAAACATCTATTGATTCTCCTCTCCGTGCTCAGCTACAAATAAACCTCTCTACATACAACACAATACTTAAAAAATCCATCAGATTAGCAAAAATCAACTACTATCATAATCGTTTCAAAAACCATAAAAATGACATTAAAAAAACTTGGTGTACAATTAAAGATATGATAAATAAGAACAGTAACAAAAATGATGCTCCAACTTGCTTAAACATCAATGGTAATTTAGTGAGAGACCATTCAATGATAGCTAAAGAGTTTAATAACTATTTTGTTAATGTCGGACCTCAACTTGCCTCTAGCATCCCAGTACACTCAAACAATAGTTTTAATCAATATCTTAACACACCTACCCCTACAACACTTAAATTCAGGACGGTAACCGAAGAAGAAGTTCTTAAAGTAATTGATAATCTAAAAAATAAGACTAGTTTCGGAGCTGACAATATCTCCACAGCACTAATAAAGAAAATAAAAGCTGAAATCAGCAGACCACTAACTATTATTATCAATCAAACAATTAAAACTGGAATATTTCCCTCTGAATTAAAGGTTGCCAAAATTACTCCAATATACAAAAAGGATGACCCGCAATTGCTAACAAATTATAGGCCAATTTCATTATTAAATAGTCTGTCTAAAGTTTTTGAAAAAATTATCAGCCTGCAAATCCACAACTACTTCAAGCTCAACAATCTATATTACAATAGCCAGTACGGATTCCGAGAACAACACTCCACACAGCTTGCTGCATTGGAATTAATTGACAGGATAATATTTGACATGGATAAAGGAAATATACCCCTTAATATCTTCATCGACTTATCCAAAGCATTCGACACCATTGATCATGACACACTTCTTTACAAACTTCACTACTATGGCTTTAGAGATAATTCATATAAGCTATTGAAAAGCTATCTGAGAGACAGAAAACAATTTGTGCATATAAATAACCACAAATCTGACTTGTTACCTATATATACTGGTGTTCCACAGGGCTCAATTCTGGGCCCACTGTTATTCATAATATATATAAATGACTTGCACCTCTGCTCAAATATTCTAAAAACTATTAGCTATGCAGACGACACAACTCTATTTCTATCACTAGCAACAACCAGTCTTCCTACAGCTGCCCCTGAAATTAATGCTGAACTATCAAAATTTAGTAAATGGCTAGACCTGAACAAGCTATCGCTGAATATTTCTAAAACCAAATTCATGCTTTTTCATCCTCCTCAAAAAAATGTTAATATTCCGCAACTTGACATAAACGGACAAGCTATAGACTGTGTGCAAGAATTTGATTTCCTGGGAATTACACTCGACACAAATTTAAAGTGGCATTTGCATTTGAACAAAATTTCTAAAAAGATTTCTAAGGCCATTGGAATTATCGGAAGAATAAAAAATTACTTGCCTATTGCAACATTAAGAATTTTATACTTTTCCCTCGTCAACTCACATTTAGACTATGGTATATTAATTTGGGGTCATACTGCTTCTCGCCTTCTGGTTTCACAAAAGAAAGCGATAAGGATTATTTCAAAAAGTAGGTATAATGCACACACTGAGCCCCTTTTCAAAAATTTAAAAATTCTTAGGATTCCCGATATCTACAAACTCAAACTCCTGAAATTCTATTATAAATTATGCAATAACTCTCTTCCCAAATACTTCACCTCAGACTTTATCATCTATCAACAAACTACCCACCATCATTTCACTAGAAATCAAACTTTCATCGTCCCTCGAACAATTCATGTCTTTGCAGAGAACTGTGTGCGCCATCAACTGCCAGGCCTTCTGAATAATTTGCCTACGCAAGTCATTTCAAAAGTTAACACTCATAGTGAGTTTGGATATGCCTCGTACTTAAAGCAGTATCTCATAAATTTTTATAACTCTGAATGCTGTATTAATAATTGTTATATTTGTCAATCCTGAACACAAGCCCCAACCCACCCCCCCCCCCCCCCGCCTCCCCCCTCAAGCCTCACATATCCTTTCTTTCTTTATTTTTATTTTTAAAAATTTTTTTTTTTATTTACTTACTGACAACAGAGTGCTCTGACTTTAAAAAACTTTAAATATTATCAATTTTGTTTGCAGTGTTTTAAATATCTTTGCTTCCTTTAATTAAAACGGGGGGCACTTACGCTAGCGCCTTTAATGGGCAAAGTAAGTGTCGCCTGTGCCTTTATAAAATAATAATTTTGTACACATATATATGTAACTCATGGCATAAATAAAAACCATCTGTCTGTCTGTCTGTCTGTCTGTCTGATACAAAGCAGCTTCTGCATAGCAGATGTTTATACTTCTGTTCTGGATCTAATTAAGATACGGAGTCATTGGCAAAAATACATAATATATATCTATAAGTCTTGAAACTACTGATGAAGCTGTTCCAAATAAGAAATACTAGTTTACTGAAACCAACAGCACAATTTCTGTTAGTCTATGGATAACCCTTTACTTCTGACTATTACTGTATTAAACCTTTTCAGTTTGAAGTGTGGTCCCTTCAATCCCTTGGCTTCTACACTTGTCTGTTTGTAATTAATTTTTGTCTAGGAGGAGACTAGTCTATCTCTTCGTCCCAGAATTTCAATTTGTGTATTGAGATTCTGTACATGTACATGCCTTGATTTTTCCCGAAATATTATTTTGGAAAGCTGAATATAGAAATATCAATTCTAATTTTGAAACTTGTATTAACTTGCATTTATATACCTAATTTACACAGACTTCAGTGAATGAGCAGGACACATTCCAAAAGCTAACCAATAAAAAGGCCTTCACTCATGTGATGTATATCAGGCCGATTTTGCAATTCGCACACTTCAGTAAGAGTTAGAGGCTCAGTTGAAGGTCTTGTGGCCAGTCTTTGGGCCATATTTTGAAGACCTCAGACTTGGCTCGGTCTCGGTGCCAAATCCTTTGTCTTCCTGTGGTCCCGGGAATTTTTAGTCCAGTGTTGGAGGTCCTTGAGGATGGCCTCGGTCTCAGTTTTGGAGGCTGATGCCTTGGTCTTTGAAGTCCAGGCCTTGAATACATCACTGGTTACAGGTGTGATTCTCACAGGATAGATAGATGATAGATCTCTCTAAGAGCTTTAAAATGGTATGCCATGTTTCAGAGAAATAAATAGTTGCTTCACAAATAGCCGGTAAACTTTTGAAGTCCTGGTTACTGATTGACCCTTGTGACGCAAATCGATGATAATTTATATGCGGTATGGAAAAATTTGTCTTGGTCAGAATCTCTGGGTGATAAATCAGTAATTTTAGTTAAATAATGTCTTGCATTACACATGTAGTAATTCAGAATAGGCTAAATTGCATACTCACAATATTTCGTACACTTCAGACCCAAAATGAGCACTTTCTTTCATATAAAATGCAAATTTTAGCAAATGAATGGAATTTCAAGGGAAGACTTCCAAATGCAAAATATGGCATAATAGGGGATTGAAGAGAGGTAGAGACATGATTGGGGTCTTAAATTAAACACAAATTATTCCTTTTGTATCCCTTATAGGTACAGTAAAAGTTGTACTTCAAGTATTCAGAATCAAGACTCATAAATGACATCTTTGGCGATTTACACTTACTTCTTGCAAAATCAGAGCTATTTCAATATGCTATATCTTGAGAACTATTATAGATAGAGACATGGGAATAGTGTCAAAATGTCCATAATACCCAAGTTTATATTCAAATTTCATACACATATGGGGTCTATATCTAATAGTTTCTGAGTTATTTGCAAAAAACCTGATTTTTATGGCGGCCTTCTTGGATTTATGCTAATTTTGGGGTGTTCCACCATTTGGATTTTCCATGACTTTTAGTATGTCTTTCTTGACATATTTAGGGACCAAATACCACTGGAACCATTTCTGTTGCAATTTGTTCCGGGTTGCACCCTATATTTTCATATTATGACTAGACTGATGGTAAAACTAATCAATTTGCTTGTTTTCACTGAAGATAATAACAATGTTATCCTGTGCATCTTTCATACTTAATCTGGCTGGTGTGATGGTAAAACTAGTTAATTTACTATTTTTCACTGGAGCTAACAACAGTGTTATCTTGTGCATCTTTCATAACTAATCAGGCTGTTTTGATGGTTTAAATAGTTTATTTGCTAGTTTTCACTGAAGCTAACAAAAGCGTTATCCTGTGTATATTTCTTACCTAATCTGGCTGGTGTGACGGTAAAACTAGTTAATTTACTAGTTTTCACTGAAGCTAACAACAGTGTAACTTGTGCATCTTTCATACTTAATCTGGCTGTTTTGGTTGTAAAACTAGTTGATGTGTTATTTTTCTCTTAAGCTAACAACACTGTTATCCTGTGCATCTTTCATATTAATCTATCTGGTGTGAGAAGTAAACTAGTTAATTTGCTAGTTTCACTGAAGCCAGCAAATTTTTATCCCGTGCATCTTTCATAATTAATCTTGCGGGTGTCATTGTAAAACTGGTTAATTTGCTGGTTTTCACTGAAGCTTACAAAATTGTTATCAGGTGCATTCGTCATACTTAATCTGGCTGGTGTGATGGGTAAACTGCTTGTTTTCACTGAAGCTAACAACAATGTTATCCTGTGCATCTTTCATACTCAAAGTGGCTGGTGTGAGAGGTAAACTAGTTAATTTGTTAGTTTTCACCAAAATGAACAAAATTGTTATCTTGTACATTTTCCTACTTGCTCAATCTGGTGTGATGGATGAACTAGTTCATTTGCTAGCTTTCACTAAAGCCAACAACAATATTATCCTATGCATATTTCATGCTTAATCTGGCTGGAGTGATGGTAAAACTAATCAATTCGCTTGTTTGCTCTGAAGATAATAACAATGTTATCCTGTGCATCTTTCATACTTAATCTGGCTGGTGTGATGGTAAAACTAGTTAATTTACTATTTTTCACTGGAGCTAACAACAGTGTTATCTTGTGCATCTTTCATAACTAATCAGGCAGTTTTGATGGTTTAAATAGTTTATTTGCTAGTTTTCACTGAAGCTAACAACAGTGTTATCCTGTGCATTTTTGATACTAATCCGGCAGCAGTTATGGAAAAACTAATTAAATTGCTAGTTTTCACTGAAGCTAGCAAATTTTTATCCTGTGCATCTTTCATACATAATCTGGCTGTTGTGATTGTAAAACTGGTTAATTTGCTAGTTTTCTCTAAAGCTAAAAAAAACTGTTATTCTGTGCATCTTTCATACTTAATCTGCTAGTGTTGTTGTAAAACTATTTAATTGGCTAGTTTTCACTGAAGCTAACAACAATGTCATCCTGTGCATCTTTCATACTTAATCAGGCTGTTTTGGTGGTAAACTACTTAATTTGCAAGTTTTCACTAAAGCTAACAACAGTTATGCTGTGCATCTTTCATACTCAATGTGGCTGGTGTGAGAGGTAAACTAGTTAATTTGTCAGTTTTCACCAAAATCAACAAAATTGTTATCTTGTACATTTTCATACTTGCTCAATTTGGTGTGATGGATAAACTAGTTAATTCGCTGGCTTTCACTGAATCTAACAACAACGTTATGGAAAAACTAATTAAATTGCTAGTTTTCACTGAAGGTAACAACAGTGTTTTCTTGTGCGTCTTTCATACTTAATCATGCTGTTTTGATGGTATAACTGGTTGATTTGCTAGTTTTCACTGAAGCTAACAACAGTGTTAAGAGATTTCCATTTTGTCCCAAGGGTCTGACAATTCCCTTTGTGGCAGCCATCTTGAATGTTATGTAGGTCAAAAACTAAATTTTCGTAGCTTCTTGAAACAACATTTGGAAAAATAAGGCACGAGTTCCTCTTTGTTGTAGTTATTAGCTCAAATAAAGTGTCGAAAACAATTTTATGTATCAACATGGAAAAATTTGATATTTAACCCTCTGTAAACCATATTGCATGGTTGCCATTATGTTCAATAATATGGATATCTTTATGGCAATTATCCTTTCTTTGATCACTGAACACAGGCCCATGCCTAATAGAATATCTTTTGATGGTATAACTAGTTGATTTGCTAGTTTTCACTGAAGCTACAATGTTATTCTGTGCATATTTCATACTTAATCAGGCTGCAGTGATGGTAAAACTAGTTATTTTGCTATTTGTCACTGAAGTTAAAGGCAGTGCTATCCTGTGTATCTTTCAAACTTAATCTGTCTAGCAACACAATTGTTAAACTGTATCTTGCATACTTAATCTGGCTGGTGTGATGGAAAACTAGTTAATTTACTGGTATTTACTAAGCTAACTACAGTGTTATCCTGTGCATCTTTCATACTTAATCTGGTTGTATTGATAGTAAAACTAGTCGATTTGCTAATTTTCATTGAAGCTAACAAAACTGTTATCATGTGCATCTTTCATACTTAATCTGGCTGGTGTGAGTGGTAAACTAATTAATTTGCTAGTTTTCATTGAAGCTAGCAAATTGTTATCCTGTGCATCTTTCATACATAATCTGGCTGAGGTAAACTAGTTAATTTGTTAGTTTTCACCAAAATCAACAAAATTGTTATCTTGTACATTTTCATACTTGCTCAATCTGGAGTGATGGATAAACTAGTTAATTTGCTAGCTTTCACTAAATCTAACAACAATGTTTCCCGTGCGTCTTTCATACTTAATCTGGCTGGTGTGATGGGTAAACTAGTTGTTTTACTAGTTTGCACTGAAGCTAACAATAGTGTTATCCTGTGCATCTTTCATACTTAATCTGGCTGTTTTGATGGTAAATCCAGTTGATTTGCTAGTCTTCACCAAAGCTAAAAACAGTGATATCCTGTGTATCTTTCGTACCTAATCTGGCTGGTGTGATGGTAAAACTAGTTAATTTACTAGTTTTCACTGAAGCTAACAACAGTGTAACTTGTGCATCTTTCATACTTAATCTGGCTGTTTTGGTTGTAAAACTAGTTGATTTGTTATTTTTCTCTTAAGCTAACAACACTGTTATCCTGTGCATCTTTCATATTAATCTATCTGGTGTGAGAAGTAAACTAGTTAATTTGCTAGTTTCACTGAAGCTAGCAAATTTTTATCCTGTGCATCTTTCATAATTAATCTGGCTGGTGTCATTGTAAAACTGGTTTATTTGCTAGTTTTCTCTAAAGGTAACAAAAATGTTATCCTGTGGATCTTTCATACTTAATCTGGCTGGTGTGATGGGTAAACTATTTTATTTACTAGTTTGCACTAAAGCTAACGATAGTGTTATCATGTGCATCTTTCATACTACTGCTGCCTCCTCCTATAAATTAAAAAATAATATGTACATATATACATGTTCAGAGCTACGACACTAGCTCTCGCTGCCATTTCTGGTGGGCCGCTACTGCTGCCTCACTCAATAAATAAACCTGAATTGTGAATGGGACGCTACTGCTGCCTCATTCATCCAAAATATCAAAAATGACTAGCTATGTTTATCTTTATATCAAATAAATAAATAAATAAATAGTAATCCAAAAATTGGGCTTGAGTTGTATCCATGTCACTGAGATCCATTCAGAGTATCAGGTTCACCTTTTCGTAGGGGCTGCTACTGCTGCCTCCCGATAGAGCACTTACAGTAGTCCCTCAGTACAGTATAATTTCCCAGTCGACTTCCAATATTTATCTATCTGATTTTTGAAGCTATTTAGGGAACTGGCCTCAACTAAAGTTGCTGGTAGGGAGTTCCACAAATCCACCACCCGGTTGGTGAAGAAGTGCTTGCGAAGGTTGAGCTTTAATGTCCTTCTTTTAAATAATTTGAAAGAGTGTCCTCTAGTTGATGAGTTTGAGCGTTGAAGAAGGGGTAGGGGAGAGCGGGGCACAGTGAGACACTTTTTTTATTTTCAAGTGTTCCAAAATGTTGGCATTAACGAGTAAAATGAGATCAGGTCCTCATTATAGATAATGACGTTGGGTATATTTTCCAGTAGTTTCAGGTTTCTACCTTTTACAGGTTTGGAGAAATTTTGAGTTACGTCCATGCTTGTTAAGTGTCTCACTGTGCCCCGTGGGCGGGGCACAGTGAGACAGCAGGCAGGGCACAATGAGACAGGGCATCTGCTGCCAAAACCACCGATTCTCAGGACCTGCGGAATTTTTCTATCAATTGTTGCTGCAGAAACTACTGTACTCCAATAAAAGCAGCCGGCTAGATGATTTTTTAGGTCCTTTTTTGAGCATGTTTCGAAACTTCATTGCACAGGACACATGCACGACTTATTTAACCTGCCGCACCTGTTACATACTAATCAAAATTCTTTCTGATGCTTCCCTTTGGATATGCCTCACTAAAATTGGTAGTTTATAGCAGGCATATTGTTTTTAATAGCGAATTGTGAGATATGAATTCTATTCAGGTCATTTCGAGTGTATATTGTGATGTCTCACTGTGGCCCGCTTCAAACTGTCTCACTGTGCCCCACGCAGCTCTCTTTATAACATTTTTTAATCCTGCGGTCCGGATGCCTGTATTGTGGTTCATCATCTCACTAAACTAAGAATTAATAATGAAGGTTTGAATCCCTGGCAATTGATTTGCATAATGTCATTTTTCTTGGGAATTATAACAAAAATTTGTTTAGCAAAATTATTTACTTTTACTGCCTAAAAACCAAAATATTGAAATTCCACTCTTAATATGCTGTGTAGGCATTCAGGATATAGGACAGTCTCTCACTTACTTACTTTTTGTTCTATACAAAAGACGGTTGATCTGTAAAAAGTACCAGCTAGACGCTACGGGTTTTGTCTCACTGTGCCCGCCGTCTCACTGTGCCCCGCTCTCCCCTACGCATTGGGGATCATACAGGCCGTGCAGTATTTTATATACCTCAATCATATCTCCCCTATCCCTACGACATGCCAGGGTTGGGAGTTTCAGTGACTGGAGACGTTCCCAGTATGTCATGTCTTTAAATCCATTTATCTGTCTTGTAGCGCTTCTCTGGACTGCCTCAATTCTCTTAATGTCACCCTTGGCCTGCGGATTCCATACCGCTTGCCCGTACTCCAAGTGGCTACGTACTAGGCTGGTATAGAGTGGAACGAAGGTTTCCTTATCCAAATGACTAAATGTTCTTCTGATCAACCCCATGTTTCGTGACGCTTTTTTAATGCAGCCCCCAATGTGTTCCTTGAAGCTTAATTGGCAGTCTACAATAACTCCAAGGTCTTTCTCGGCCATCGTCTGTGGGATCTCCCTATACTCCCTGGTGTTTGGGTCCCGTAGGTATCTTACTTGCGGGGATGGCTCATTAGTTCTTCGGATTACAAGTTGTTTACATTTGCTGGGATTGAATTGTAGCAACCACTTTTCCGACCAATGATCCAGATTTCTCAGGTCGTCTTGAATAACATTGTCCTCTTCTTTACTAATTCTACATAGCTTTGTGTCGTCCGCAAAAATGTATGCATCTAGTAAGACAGCGTTTGGCAAATCATTAATATATATAAGGAACAGGTCTGGTCCAAGGACCGAGCCTTGGGGGATTCCGCTTGAGACTATTATCCTGTACATCTTTCGTACTTTATCTAGCTGGTGTGATGGTAAAACTAGTTAATTTGCTAGTTTTCACTGAAGCAAACAAAACTGTTGTCCTGTGCATCTTTCGTACCTAATCTGGCTGGTGTGACGGTAATACTAGTCAATTTGATAGTTTTCACCAAAATGAACAAAATTGTTATCCTGTCAATTTTCCTACTTGCTCAATCTGGTGTGATGGATAAACTAGTTGATTTGCTAGCTTTCACTAAAGCCAACAACAATATTATCCTATGCATCTTTCATACTTAATCTGGCTGAGGTGAGGGTAAAACTAGTTAATTGCTGGTTTTCACTGAAATTAACAACACTGTTATTCCGTGCATTTTTCATACTTAATCTGATTGGTGTGAGTGGTAAATTAATTCATTTGCTAGTTTTCACTGATGCTAGAAAATCGTAATCCTGTGCAAACTGGTCAATTTGCTAGTTTTCTCTAAAGGTAAAAAAAATTGTTATCCTGTGCATCTTTCATACTTTATCTGGCTGGTGTGATGGTAAAACTAGTTAATTTACTAGTTTTCACTGAAGCTAACAACAGTGTTATCTTGTGCATCTTTCAAACCTACTCAGGCTGTTTTGATGGTATAACTAGTTGATTTGCTAGTTTTCACTGAAGCTAACAACAGTGTTATCCTGTGCATTTTTCATACCTAATCCGGCAGGAGTTATGGTAAAACTAATTAAATCGCTAGTTTTCACTGAAGCTAACAACAATGTTATTCTGTGTGTATTTCATACTTAATCTGGCTGCAGTGATGATAAAACTAGTTATTTTGCTATTTTTCACTGAAGCTAACAGCATTGTTATCCTTTGCATCTTTCAAACTTAATCTGTCTAGCAAAAAAACTGTTATACTGTTCATATTTCATACTTAATCTAACTGGTGTGATGGATAAACTAGTTAATTTACTAGTATTCACTGAAGCTAACAACAGTGTGTTCCTGTGCATCTTTCATACTTAATCTGGCTGGTGTGAGTGGTAAATTAATTAATTTGCTAGTTTTCACTGAAGCTAACAAATTGTTATCCTGTGCATCTTTCATACTTAATCTGGCTGTTGTGATTTTAAAACTGGTTAGTTTGCCAGTTTTCTCTAAAGCTAAAAAACCTGTTATCCTGTGCATCTTTTGTACCTAATCCGGCAGGAGTTATGGTAAAACTAATTAAATTGCTAGTTTTCACTGAAGCTAACAACAATGTTATTCTGTGCATATTTCACACTTAATCTGGCTGCAGTGATGGTAAAACTAGTTAATTTACTATTTTTCACTGAAGCTAACAACAATGTTATCCTGTGCATCTTTCATAATCAATGTGGCTAGTCGGAGAGGTAAACTAGTTAATTTGTTAGTTTTCACCGAAATGAACAAAATTGTTATCTTATACATTTTCCTACTTGCTCAATCTGGTGTGATGGATAAACTAGTTAATTTACTAGATTTCACTAAAGCCAACAACAATATTATCCTATGCATCGTTCATACTTAATCCGGCTGTCGTGATTGTAAAACTGGCTAATTTGCTAGTTTTCTCTAAAGCTACAAAAAAACTGTTATCCTGTGCATCTTTCATACTTTATCTGGCTGGTGTTGTTGTAAAACTTTTTAATTGGCTAGTTTTTACTGAAGCTAACAACATTGTCATCTGTGCATCTTTCATTATTAATCTGGCTGGTGTTGTTGTAAAACTACTAAATTTGCAAGTTTTCACTAAAGCTAACAACAATGTTTTGCTCTGCATCTTTTATACTTATTCTAATCTGGCTGGTGTGATGGTAAAACTAGTTCATTTACTTTTTTTCACTGAAACTAACAACAATGTTATCCTGTGCATCTTTCATACTCAATGTGGCTGGTGTGAGAGGTAAACTAGTTAATTTGTTAGTTTTCACCAAAATGAACAAAATTGTTATCATGTACATTTTCCTACTTGCTCAATCTGGTGTGATTAATGAACTAGTTAATTTGCGAGCTTTCACTAAAGCCAACAACAATATTATCCTATGCATCTTTCATACTTAATCTGGCTGGTGTTATAGTAAAACTAGTTAATTTGCTAGTTTTCACTGAAGCTTACAAAATTGTTATCATGTGCATTTTTCATACTTAATCTGGCTGGTGTGATTGGTAAACTGCTTGTTTTAACTGAAGCTAACAGCAATTTTATCATGTGCATATTTCATGCTTAATCTGGCTGGAGTGATGGTAAAACTAATCAATTTGCTTGTTTTCACTGAAGATAATAACAATGTTATCCTGTGCATCTTTCATACTTAATCTGGCTGGTGTGATGGTAAAACTAGTTAATTTACTATTTTTCACTGGAGCTACAGTGTTATCTTGTGCATCTTTCATACTTAATCAGGCTGTTTTGATTGTTTAAATAGTTTATTTGCTAGTTTTCACTGAAGCTAACAACAGTGTTATCCTGTGCATTTTTCATACTAATCCGGCAGCAGTTATGGTAAAACAAATTAAATTGCTAGTTTTCACTGAAGCTAACAACAGTGTTAAGAAATAGATTTCCATTTTGTCCCAAGGGTCTGACAATTCCCTTTGTGGCAGCCATCTTGAATGTTATGTAGGTCAAAAACTAATTTTTCGTAGCTTCTTGAAACAACATTTGGAAAAATAAGGCACGAGTTCCTCTTTGTTGTAGTTATTAGCTCAAATAAAGTGTCGAAAACAATTTTATGTATCAACATGGAAAAAATTTGATGTTTAACCCTCTGTAAACCATATTGCATGGTTGCCATTATGTACAATAATATGGATATCTTTATGGCAATTATCCTTTCTTTGATCACTGAACACAGGCCCATGCCTAATAGAATATTTTTTGATGGTATACTTAGTTGATTTGCTAGTTTTCACTAAAGCTAACAACAGTGTTATCCAGTGCATTTTTCATACCTAATCCGGCGAGAGTTATGGTAAAACTGATTAAATTGCTAGTTTTCACTGAAGCTACAATGTTATTCTGTGCATATTTCATACTTAATCAGGCAACGTCAGTTATCTGTCATCCATGGAACTTTGAGTTCTATATTTTACATTTTCCTACTTGCACAATCTGGTGTGGTGGATAAACCAGTTAATTTGCTAGCTTTCAATAAAAGCCAACAACAATATTATCCTATGCATCTTTCATACTTAATCTGGCTGGTGTTATGGTAAAAACTAGTTAATTTGCTAGTTTTCACTGAAGCTAACAACAATGTTATCATGTGCATATTTCATACTTAATCTGGCTGGAGTGATGGTAAAACTAATCAATTTGCTATTTTTCACTTAAGCTAATAACAATGTTATCCTGCGCATCTTTCAAACTTAATCTGGCTGGTATGATGGTAAATCTAGTTTTTAACTAGTTTTCTCTAAAGCTAACAACAGTGTTATCCTGTGCATCTTTCATGCTTAATCTGGCTGGTGTGATGGTAAATCTAGTTAATTTGCTAGTTTTCACTGAAGCTAAAAGAACTGTTATCATGTGCATCTTTCATAATTTATCTGGCTGGTGTGATGGTAAAACTAGTTAATTTACTAGTATTCACTGAAGCTAACAACAGTGTTATCCTGTGCATCTTTCATACTTAATCTGGCTGGTGTGAGTGGTAAACTAATTATTTTGCTAGTTTTCACTGAAGCTAGCTAATTGTATCCTGTGCATCTTACATACTTAATCTGGCTGTTGTGATTGTAAAACTGGTTAATTTGCCAGTTTTCTCTAAAGCTAAAAAAAACTGTTATCCTGTGCATCTTTCGTACCTAATCCGGCAGGAGTTATGGTAAAACTAATTAAATTGCTAGTTTTCACTGAAGCTAAAAACAATGTTATTCTGTGCATATTTTAATCTGGCTACAGTAATGGTAAAACTAGTAAATTTACTATTTTTCTGAAGCTAACAACAATGTTATCCTGTGCATCTTTCATACTCAATGTGGCTGGTGGGAGAGGTAAACTTGTTAATTTGTTAGTATTCACCAAAATGAACAAAATTGTTATCTTATACATTTTACTACTTGCTCAATCTGGTGTGATGGATAAACTAGTTAATTTGCTAGCTTTCACTAAAGCCAACAACAATATTATCCTATGCATCTTTCATACTTAATCCGGCTGTTGTGATTGTAAAACTGGCTAATTTGCTAGTTTTCTCTAAAGCTAAAAATCTGTTACCCTGTGTATCTTTCATACTTAATCTGGCTGATGTGATGGTATAACTAGTTATTTTGCTAGTTTTCACTGAAGTTAAAAAAACTATTATCATGTGCATCTTTCATAATTTATCAGGCTGGTGTGATGGTAAAACCAGCTAATTTATTATTTTTCTCTGGAGCTAACAACAGTGTTATCTTGTGCATCTTTCATACTTAATCAGGCTGTTTTAATGGTATAAATAGTTGATTTGCTAGTTATCACTGTAGCTAACAACAATGTTATCCTGTGCATCTTTCATACTCAATGTGGCTGGTGGGAGAGGTAAACTTGTTAATTTGTTAGTTTTCACCAAAATGAACAATATTGTTATCTTATACATTTTCGTACTTGCCCAATTTGTTGTGATGGATAAACTAGTTAATTTGCTAGCTTTCACTAAAGCCAACAACAATATTATCCTATGCATCTTTCATACTTATTCCGGCTGTTTTGATTGTAAAACTGGCTAATTTGCTAGTTGTCTCTAAAACTAAAAAAAACTGTTATCCTGTGCATCTTTCATAATTTATCTGGCTGGTGTGATGGTAAAACTAGTTATTTTGATAGTTTTCTAAAAGCTGTTATCATGTGCATCTTTCATAATTTATCTGGCTGGTGTGATGGTAAAACTAGTTAATTTACTATTTTTCACTGGAGCTAACAACAGTGTTATCTTGTGCATCTTTCATACTTAATAAGGCTGTTTTAATGGTATAAATAGTTGATTTGCTAGTTTTCACTGAAGCTAACAACAATGTTATTCTGTGCATATTTCATACTTAATCTGGCTGCAGTGATGGTAAAACTAGTTATTTTGCTATTTTTCACTGAAGCTAACAGCAGTTTTATCCTGTGCATCTTTCAAACTTAATCTGTCTAGCAACAAAACTGTTATACTGTGCATATTTCATACTTAATCTAGCTGGTGTGATGGTAAAACTAGTTAATTTACTAGTATTCACTGAAGCTAACAACAGTGTTTTCCTGTGCATCTTTCATACTTAATCTGGTTGCATTGATAGTAAAACTAGTTCATTTGCTAGTTTTCAGAGAAGCTAACAAAACTGTTATCATATGCATTTTTTATATTTAATCTGGCTAGTGTGAGGAAAAAACTAGTTAATTTGCTAATTTTCACTGAAGCTAACAACACTGTTATTCTGTGCAGTTTTCATTCTTAATCTGGCTGGTGTGAGTGGTAAACTAATTAATTTGCTGAAGCTAGCAAATTGTTATCCTGTGCATCTTTCATACTTAATCTGGCTGTTGTGATTGTAAAACTGGTTAATTTGCTACTTTTCTCTAAAGTTAAAAAAAAATGTTATCCTGTGCATCTTTCAGTTAATCTGGCTGGTGTTGTCGTAAAACTATTTAATTGGCTAGTTTTTACGGAAGTTAACAACAATGTCATCCTGTGCATCTTTCATACTTAATCTGGCTTGTGTTGTTGTAAAACTAATTAATTTGCAAGTTTTCACTAAAGTTAACAACAATGTTGTGCTGTGCATCTTTTATACTTATTCTAATCTGGCTGGTGTGATGGTAAAACTAGTTAATTTACTATTTTTCACTGAAACTAACAACAATGTTATCCTGTGCGTCTTTCATACTCAATGTGGCTGGTGTGAGAGGTAAACTAGTTAATTTGTTAGTTTTCACTAAAATGAACAAAATTGTTATCTTGTACATTTTCCTACTTGCTCAATCTGGTGTGATGGATAAACTTATTAATTTGCTGCCTTTCACTAAAGCCAACAACAATATTATCCTATGCATCTATGCTGGTGTTATGGTAAAACTAGTTAATTTGCTTGTTTTCACTGAAGGTAACAACAGTGATATCCTGTGCATTTTTCATACCTAATCCGGCGGGAGTTATGGTAAAACTAATTAAATTGCTAGTTTTCCCTGAAGTTAACAACAATGTTATTCTGTGCATATTTCATACTTAATCTGGCTGCAGTGATGGTAAAACTAGTTATTTTGCTTTTTTTCACTGAAGCTAACATCGAAAGCACAATCTGCATCAACAAAGTAGCATATATGGAAAAAGCAACAAAAGGAAACAACAACATCCTCAAGGAAATAATGGAAAGTAAACCATGGGGGAAAAAGGCTAAATCAGAAAAAGACCACCTGATGGGACAGGGCTGGAACCCCAAAGTGACTGAGGAAGGAAGAAAAAAAGAGATCAAGGAAGCAGCAGGAAAAATGCTGCTAGAGAATATCAGAAATAGTGCAAGTGAGAAGTCAAAGACAACCTTCTACTTAGACAACAAAAAAGAAATAAAAGCAGGAAAAAGAGCACCGTACATGGACAAGTTGAGCAGAAGAGAAGTGAGTGTAATATTTGCAGCTCGAACAAGAATGCTTGATGCGAAAGCTAACTACAAAAATAAGTATACAAACATGAAATGCAGAATGTGTGGACTAATGGAAGAGACACAAAAACACATACTAGAAGAATGTGAAGAAATAGTCCGCAAAATAGATGGGAAAATAACCAACATGGACATATTCACAGAGGATATTACAAGACTAAGAATTACAGCAGGAAAACTGATGAAAATAAAGGAAATCATGAAAAGTGCTGCTCCCTAGTGAAATCTGGGTGAGCTAACCGGAAATCGGGGAATGCACACGAGAGAGAGAGAGAGAGAGAGAGAGCAGTGTTATCCGGTGCATCTTTGATACTGGATCTGTCTAGCAACAAAACTGTTATAATGTGCGTCTTTCATACTTAATCTGGCTGGTGTGATGGTAAAACTAGTTAATTTACTAGTGTTCACTGAAGCTAACAACAGTGTTATCCTGTGCATCTTTCATACTTAATCTGGTTGTATTGGTAGTAAAACTAGTTGATTTGCTAATTTTCACTGAAGCTTACAAAACTGTTATCATGCATCTTTTATACTTAATCTGGCTGGTGTGAGGGTAAAACTAGTTAATTGCTAGTTTTCACTGAAGCTAACAACACTGTTATTCTGTGCATTTTTCATACTTAATCTGATTGGTGTGAGTGGTAAACTAATTAATTTGCTAGTTTTCACTGATGCTAGCAAATTGTTTTCCTGTGCATCTTTCATACTTAACCTGGCTGTTGTGATTGTAAAACTGGTTAATTTGCTAGTTTTCTCTAAAGCTAAAAAAAAAAAGTTATCCTGTGCATCTTTCAGTTAATCTGGCTGGTGTTGTCGTAAAACTATTTAATTGGCTAGTTTTTACTGAAGTTAACAACAATGTCATCCTGTGCATCTTTCATACTTAATCTGGCTGGTGTTGTTGTAAAACTACTCAATTTGCAAGTTTTCACTGAAGCTAACAACAATGTTATGCTGTGCATCTTTTATACTTATTCTAATCTGGCTGGTGTGATGGTAATACTGGTTAATTTACTATTTTTCACTGAAACTAACAACAATGTTATCCTGTGCATCTTTCATACTCAAAGTGGCTGGTGTGAGAGGTAAACTAGTTAATTTGTTAGTTTTGACTAAAATGAACAAAATTGTTATCTGTACATTTTCCTACTTGCTAAATCTGGTGTGATGGATAAACTAGTTAATTTGCTGCCTTTCACTAAAGCCAACAACAATATTATCCTGTGCATCTATGCTGGTGTTATGGTAAAACTAGTTAATTTGCTTGTTTTCACTGAAGGTAACAACAGTGATATCCTATGCGTATTTCATACCTAATCAGGCAGGAGTTATGGTAAAAAAGACTTTTATTTATAAAAGACATTTGTCTGGTCAGCAAAACAGGATTTTGTTTGTCACATGACACACATGACAAAGTAGGTCATTCCAAATTCAACATGGAGGACAAATAACACTCACTGGAATTACTCTCCCAACTTCTCTAATAATTTTGTCTCTCAGCACTGGATTGCTTTATTCACTAGTTATACAACAGCATGGATTATTCAAGGAGCTGCTAGATCACATTAGATGATCATAGTCTGTTTATTGTGTTAGTTATCCACTTTCTTTAACTCTGCTCAGGCCTCAGTAAACTTTCTTATCATGGAGGCCATTTTTGTTTTCATGCAGCATGGCCAAAATAACATAGTTGGGAATAGCCCCAGGAAGTACAGTATCCTAACCCCTTCAACCTCTCACACCTCATGGCCTTACTTCATAAAAATTGAACTGTTTTATTTCGTATTTAAGAAACATCTACTATGTTTTTAACCAATGTTTTGACCATGTTTTGACCATGTTCATCAGTTCACTTATTATCCACTAGGTGGTCTGAAATTGTGAATATCACTATTTTAATGCCACCTGCTGGTAAATCCATAAGCTTTCTCTCTTACCTGCTGGTAAAACCTAAACACCTTTTTCACAGCTCTGTCATCTTCAAGTTTAGTCCATCCAGTAGTACATGGCTTGTTATTCAAAATAAATCTATCTTTTAAATATGTAAATGTAATAAAAACAGTAAATAAATAAAATTACAAATTTGTATGACTATGACAACAATTAAAATAAAACTTCTATAAGGTCTCACATTCCTATCACAATAACTTTCTTTCTGACCTTATTTATTTCATCAGATATTTCAAACCTTTTGTCTCTAACAGTTTTATCATATTAAATTTTTCCTCCTCCATCTGTATCTTTCTGATCACATACAGGTCTACATTTCTCTAAAATGTTTTCGTTCTCAGCCCAAGCCTGTGTATACTGTATAGCAATAATTTCTTTCCTTACCATTTCTCTGATCAAATTGATCAACATAACATCCATTTTTGACAGTCCTTTATTGCGCCATATCCATTCTATCACTTAAAAAAAAAAAAAAAAAATTAACAAACCATCAACTTTTCACTTCTCGAAAATGTGTCTTTACGATACAAGAATTTATTAATCCACCATCACATCCCTACAGTTTCCCTCTCCTGCTAATTCAGCTCATATATATACCTTCTTTGTACCTATTTTATCATCATCACACATGTAGGCAGTTGATATTTCATTGTGCATAAAATATGTATATATACATCACTCCATTAGTGCATCATCGTGCATCTATTATTAACATTTTTCCACTGCCCCCAATATATTTCATGATTACAAGAATTTATTAATTAAACTCTATTGTCTATTCAATCACACCATTTATTCGCTACAGCTTCTCACTGCTGCTACCATCTCTTATGATAACATTAATATAATAATGTACTGTTTTTTCTGACAGCTTGTCACCATTACAAATGTTTTTTGTTTTTGTTTTTTTTTCACTATTACTCATTCTCTTTAATTAATTTCCAAAATCTTACCTGTTAGTTTTCAAAACAATTAATGAACAAAGGTTACTTTCCAAAACGTTTGTTGATTGGTTACATAACTTTTTCATAAAAAGTGTAGTTTGGGTTTGCACTTATATGCCAAAAACACCATGTGTCATTAATTATATAAACTTATAATTCCCCTTTGTTTCTTTTCTCCACGTTATAAAGAATCTCCGTGGTTTGAAGTGCACAACTTGCTCATTCCATACTGTTTCTTGTTCACTTGCATGCCAAATTCCTGGAGACTGCAGTTCAATGTTTTTGCACTGTTCATTTACAGGTTTCAAATGCAGCAAATATAGGTTACAGAACACTAATTATTTTATACAACAACAATTCTGGATGGCTTCTATCCACTGCAAAAGGCTATATCATGTTTTATATTTATTAATACATCATGCATCTTCTCACTGCTGATGATACTAAACATCTGGATTTAAAGGTAGCGGTCAGTTTCGACTATTATGCCGCACTGATGCCATATTTTATTTATATTTTTATGAATACATCAATTCATTACTTCATGATTACTCTTTTCATGGTTACTAACGGATCGTTCTATTACATCACTTTATAAACCGCCAACTATTATTATCATTTCCCCAATGCTCTTCACTGCCGCTAGTATAAAATGCTCCATCACCTCATAGCAGTAATTATTTTTCAAAATTATAAATGGATTTTATCATGAGGATGTAACAGCTGTTCCACTACATTGTATTAATTGGACAGCTGCTCACGTCATTACAAGGATTATGCTGTCAAAAATATTAATATTAATAACTACTACACTGTCAATTTGATAGCTTGTCACTGCTTCAAATGACACCCGAGCTTGTCACTGCTCTTTTACCAAATGACACTTTGTCCATAATTCGCCAGCTTGTCACTGCTGCAAACTTATGTATTACCATGCAACATTTGGAAGCTTGTCACTGCTTCAAATGAAACCCGAGCTTGTCACCGCTCTTGTACCACATGACATTGTCACTTTGTCCGTAATTTGCCAGCTTGTCACTGCTGCAAACTTATTCACTACCACACCGCATTTGATAGCTTGTCACTTCTTCAAATGATACCCGAGCTTGTCACTGCTCTTATTGTACCACATGTCGCAATTTGCCAGCTTGTCACTGCTGCAAATTTATGCACTACCACACTGCATTTGATAGCTTGTCACTGCTTCAAATGATACCCGAGCTTGTCACTGCTCTTATTGTACCACATGTCGCAATTTGCCAGCTTGTCACTGCTGCAAATTTATGCACTACCACACTGCATTTGATAGCTTGTCACTGCTTCAAATGATACCCGAGCTTGTCACTGCTCTTATTGTACCACATGTCGCAATTTGCCAGCTTGTCACTGCTGCAAATTTATGCACTACCACACTACATTTGGAAGCTTGTCACTGCTTCAAACGAAACCCGGCCTTGTCAATGCTCCTGTATCACAAGCCATTTTTGTGATTACCCAGCCTGTCACTGCCGCAATCAAGAATCATCTCACTTGGTCATCTGTCAACTTTACCGTGAACACTTAAAGATCAGTATAATCTTATATTTTTCAATTTTTCAAAAGTATAACTTATGCGATTTTACTACGGTTAACTTTACATTAATTTACTTGTATTTCCGTTTTTCTTAAATAAAAGATAATAATTCTTCTTTGTTGAAATATGTGCATTATATAAATGAAATATTGTCTTAGTTAATTATTTATTATGATAATGTATTCTCTCTTGCTGACAAAACACAACTTATCTCTATTTTTCAGAACCACAAGAACCAGACAAACTGAGAACCTTCCAGACAAACTGAGAAACCTTCCACTGCACATTTTGTCCGCCTTTATCAATGCTGCAAACTCAATTACACACACAGAGCTTGTCACTGCTCTAAATAAAAATCAAGATGTTTACAGCTTATCACTGCTAAAAATTGGAGGATTACCACAATGTCTATATAGCAGCATATCACTGCTACAAAGTTGGAGGATTATCACAATATCTATATATATATCAATTTAAGTCATCAGCTCACTGCATTCTGTCAGCTTATCATTGCAAAAAAAAATTAAGTTATATACAGCTTATCACAGCTGAACATTTGGAGGATTACCACAATATACAAGCAGCAGCTTGTCACTGCTGTGAATAAAGTCATCAGCTCACTGTGTATGTGTCACTGATGCAAAACCAAGTTATATACCGCTTGGCCCTGCCTTAAATCAGACTATTGTAACAATGTCTATATGGCAGTGTGTAACTGCTGCTTTATTATAACGTGTTCCTTACAATTTAAAATATATATACATGTTCAGGAAATACTGGATCAGCTTGCTGCTAGCCGTCATACTGCACCAGCTTTAGTCACTCCTGCATGGATGAACGGGACCTGGTTGTCACTCCAGTGTCTTTTATATATCCTTTACCACTTCCCGGGTAGCCAAGTAGTTACTGAAAAGATCTTCGACCACAGCTACATTGTAGGTTCAGTTGTTATTTACTGGCCAGTCAATGATGCTTTTTATTCATAGTCTGTCATTTCCTTTCGCACAGCTACTCCTCCACCATAAAATATATTATGTGGTTCATTTTACGACAGCTTATCATTGTCGCATGTAAGTTATCATACAGCTCACTGCTGTAAAAATTGAAGGATTACCTCACAACACTGTTATTTACTGAATACACTCATTTTCCTTCAGAATCGGGTATTCAATCCCAATTAATTCCGAGCAGGTTATCACTCCTGTCTCTTCTTTGCATACCAGCTGTGCCAATCCAGTGATGATTTCATTTTATTGTATTTCTCGCACAACATCGTTACTTACTGGACAATTAAGAAGTATCCTCAGACCGAGTAGCCAAGTAGTTGCTGGTCACGCACTATCAGACCAAGTACTGGTCACGCATCCTCATACCGAGCAGCCCTGTAGCAGCTGGTCACACATCGTCAGAACCAAATAGTCATGCGGCTCCTGGTCACGCATCATCAGACCGAATAGCCTATTACTTGCTGTTCAAGCATCATCAGACCAAGTACGGGTCATGCATCATTGGACCGAGTTGCCTAGTAGTTGCTGGTCCCACATCATCAGACCAAGTAGCCTAGTAGTTACTGGTTTTCTATTTATGTTGGATTACAGATGCTCCTTTACAGAGCATTTAATCTATTCCAATTCAATTCCAATTAATTCGGAGCAGGTTATCACTCCTGTCTCTACTTTACATAGAGCACACCAGTTGTGCCAATCCTGTGATGATTTAATTTTATTGCACTTCTCGCACAACATTGTTACTTACTGGACAATTAAGAAGTATCCTCAGACCGAGTAGCCAAGTAGTTGCTGGTCACACATCGTCAGAACCAAATAGTCATGTGGCGGCTTGTCACGTATCACCAGACCAAGTAGCCTATTACTTGCTGTTCATGCATCATCAGACCAAGTACGGGTCATGCATCATTGGACCGAGTAGCCTAGTAGTTGCTGGTCCCACATCATCAGACCAAGTAGCATAATAGTTACTGGTTTCTTTTTTTTTTTTGTTGGATAACAGATGCTTCTTTACAGAGCATTAATTCAATAAATCAATTCCAATTGAATTCCGATTAATTCGGAACCGTGTAGCCAAGTAGTTGCTGGTCACGCACTATCAGACCAAGTCTTGGTCAAGCATCATCCTACTGATTAGCCCAGTAGTAGCTGGTCACACATTGTCAGAATCAAATGGTCATGTAGCTGCCGGTCACGTATCACCAGACCGAGTAGCCTATTACTTGCTGTTAACGAATCATCAGAACAAGCAAGGTCATGCATCATTGGACCGAGTAGCCTAGTAGTTGCTGGTCCCACATCATCAGACCAAGAAGCCTAGTAGTTACTGGTTTCTATTTTCGTTGGATTACAGATGCTTCTTTACAGATCATTACTTCGATAAATCAATTTCAATTCAATTCCAATTAATTCGGAGCAGGTTATCACTCCTGTCTCTCCTTTAAATCGAGCACACTAGCTGTGCCAATCCTGTGATGATTCCATTTTATTGTACTTCCAGCACAACATTGTTCATTACCAGACAATTAAGTTGTTAGCAATAATGTTATTCCCTATGTCGTGCACACCAGTTGTGCTAATTCCATGATGAATTCATTTCATGGTGCTTCCCGTACAACATAGTTATTTACTAGACTACCAAGTGGTTAATAATAATGATGTTCCTTACGTCGTGCACAACAGTGGTGCCCAATACTCTGAGGAATTAATTTCATAGTGCTTCCCTGCAACATTGTCATTTATTCGATAATCAATCAAGTTGTTACTTATAACATTGTTCCTGACTTACAGCATTATCTGTGCTAATTCTTCTATTATTATTTCTTTTTTTATGATTTCATTATAGTTTACAGTACATCAGCATAGCACTCTGTCTTAAATTACAAGGTTTTTCACTACACTGTATCGCATTCAAACTTTCCCATCCCTTGGTTAACCAAGAAGTAACTAAAAAATTTAATGCATTTAAATAATATGGCATTAACCACTAACCACTGTCACCACTGGGTTTTTGTTATTGTTTCTTTGTTTTCCCTTTGTTTCTCTTGTGGCAGCGGCTGAGTCTCCTTGCACTTTGCAAACAGTTGCAAGCCTCCTCACCTTTTGGCCATGTTTCACATGCTACCACAAGTGTATTAGTATTGCTATTATATGTACTTAGCATGATTTTCATATTTCAACTCTTTTATTTATATTTTTCATGATCTAAATATACATATAGGTTAATCATCTATCAGTAGGGGTTAATTACATTTTCTATATTTAATATGGGACTTTCAGCCACTGTTGACTGTCCACCGTATCTATCTTTTCACGTATACAAATGTACTGTATTTTCAATGCATATTATTTGTACACTTCTCATTTGTATACCACTTAATTGTAATTGAATAAACCCCTACTTATTTATACCAAATACATATGTTTGTTTTTGCTGACAACAGACAAAAAAGACTTTTATTTATAAAAGACATTTGTCTGGTCAGCAAAACAGGATTTTGTTTGTCACATGACACACATGACAAAGTAGGTCATTCCAAATTCAACATGGAGGACAAATAACACTCACTGGAATTACTCTCCCAACTTCTCTAATAATTTTCCACCACCTCCCCACCATCCACCTTTCTCACATATATGTGTCATGTGCCCATGTTTCACATGCTACCACAAGTGTATTAGTATTGCTATTATATGTACTTAGCATGATTTTCATATTTCAACTCTTTTATTTATATTTTTCATGATCTAAATATACATATAGGTTAATCATCTATCAGTAGGGGTTAATTACATTTTCTATATTTAATATGGGACTTTCAGCCACTGTTGACTGTCCACCGTATCTATCTTTTCACGTATACAAATGTACTGTATTTTCAATGCATATTATTTGTACACTTCTCATTTGTATACCACTTAATTGTAATTGAATAAACCCCTACTTATTTATACCAAATACATATGTTTGTTTTTGCTGACAACAGACAAAACTAATTAAATTGCTAGTCTTGCCCGAAGTTAACAACAATGTTATTCTGTGCATATTTCATACTTAATCTGGCTGCAGTGATAGTAAAACTAGTTATTTTGCTTTTTTCTACTGAAGCTAACATCAGTGTTATCCTGTGCATCTTTGAAACTTGATCTGTCTAGCAACAAAACTGTTATAATGTGCATCTTTCATACTTAATCTGGCTGGTGTGATGGTAAAACTAGTTAATTTACTAGTATTCACTGAAGCTAACAACAGTGTTATCCTGTGCATCTTTCATTCTTAATCTGGTTGTATTGGTAGTAAAACTAGTTGATTTGCTAATTTTCACTGAAGCTTACAAAACTGTTATCATGTGCATCTTGTATACTTAATCTGGCTGGTGTGAGGGTGAAACTAGTTACAGGAATTCGTGTTGAAGTAGACTTGTGATACACTAGAATCAATCAACCTGGCTCTACATGACGTATGGTAAAAAGCTACTCATGTGTAGCCAATTTTCATTCAACTTTTTGTGCTTGAGGAAACTGTGAAACAATTACTTTCTTAATCAGGTTATTCTGTTTATTTAAGTTATAACCAAACTTAAACAAACTGAAGCTGCGACATTTAGTATATCACAAATTTGGTTGGAATTTCTTCAGTTATCTGTCAATCAGAATGAAGAGTCCCGCCTCAGGAACAGTGATTGAATAATTAGACTGCATTTGAACAAACCAGATCGCATTTTGAGATTGACTATACAATGAAAGCACAAGATGGATGGATGGATGATTAGGGATTGCTTTGGAGTTTGGGCCTAAACATGATAGATAGATTGATTTTTATTTTAAATATTTTATATAAATATATAAAAATTTAAAAAATAATTTAAAAAATAGATAGATAGTTATCTTGTCTTACCTTGTCCTATCTATATGTCTCTCTGTCTATCTATTTATTTATCTATCTATCTATCTATCTATCTATCTATCTATCTATCTATCTATCTAACCATCTATCCATCTATCTATCCATCTATCTATCCATCTATCCATCCATCCATCCATCCATCCATCCATCCATCCATCTATCTATCTATCTATCTATCTATCTATCTATCTATCTATCTATCTATCTATCTATCTGTCTATCTATCTATCTATATATCTATCTATCTATCTATCTATCTATCTATCGTGGATGCTCACCAATCAAAATGGAGATGAAGTCCTACTATGTATATGTTTATGTTATATATGATCCACAGGAGATCTGACAAAAAACTCAACTTGCGAAATACAACATTTTCCACAGTTTCCTTTGTTTTATTTTGTCAGTTTATTTTGTGCCACAGTGGATTCTAAGGAATTCCTTGGTCTACCATACGTCACGTAGAGTACAAAACGTCATGTAGATCTTATTATATTTCTTAATTCTGACTTTGCTATCAATTCTACTGCAATTTTTATGGTCGGGATCACTTCCAAATTTAAATGCCCTCTTATTGGACGCAAAATAATATGAAATTAGCTCTCCCATTCAATTCCAAAAGCCAAAAACAACATTTTGCCTGAGACTCACATCACTGATGTCCCAAAGTCTACTTCAACGCGAATTCCTGTAATTTGCTAGTTTTCACTGAAGCTAACAACACTGTTATTCTGTGCATTTTTCATACTTAATCTGGCTGGTGTGAGTGGTAAACTAATTAATTTGCTAGTTTTCAATGAAGCTAGCAAATTGTTATCCTGTGCATCTTTCATACTTAATCTGGCTGTTGTGATTGTAAAACTGGTTAATTTGCTAGTTTTCTCTAAAGCTAAAAAAACTGTTATCCTTTGCATTTTTTTATACTAATCCGGCAGGAGTTACTGTAAAACAAATTAAATTGCTAGTTTTCACTGAAGCTAACAACAATGTTATTTACCTTACTTCTTAAGATGTTTTATGCCTATAAATAGCCCTCACTGATGCTGATCAGGTTTAAATCACAACTCATTCATTCTTAAGATATTACTTATTTGAG
The DNA here is from genome assembly GCA_026936325.1 of Platynereis dumerilii. Taxonomy (NCBI): domain Eukaryota; kingdom Metazoa; phylum Annelida; class Polychaeta; order Phyllodocida; family Nereididae; genus Platynereis; species Platynereis dumerilii. Next base: position 8,410,841 of record JAPTHN010000008.1, read on the forward strand.
TAATTATTCTTAAAGTATCAATTAATAGAATATATCCTAAATAATCTTAAATCTTAAAATGAGAATTTATTCTTAATTTATTCTTAAAATATTCTTAAAACTTAGTAAATTATTGGTTAATGATTATTAATTATTATTATTTTGTATACATGTATTAATTATTTGTATTTTGTTTTGTGTTAGTGAACCTCTCGCTCTCGTAATGCATGTGAGTTTGCGAATAACTTTGGAATAAAAAGTTGAACCACTGAAATCTTTGTCCGATGTCATGAAAGTTCAAGCTACTGGAGACCTCTGAAATCCAAGTTCTACTTCGCTCGTCTTCATTCTATTTCGCTCGTCTTCGTTCTACTTTGTTCTACATCGCTCTGCTTCGCTCACATCATGGAGAAGAACGAAGGAGAGGAACACGATGCAAGCGCAGATGGTCGCAAGCCTGAAGATCAACAGGACGTACTTCGGGTAAAGCTAACTAACTTAAAGGCGCTAAGAACTAAATATAAGACAAAAGTAACAAATACGGCTAAGAGACTTACTAATTCAATTGCAACTGAATTGAATTGCAAAGACATTGTTGCAGATTTACAGAAAGCCATGTCTGAATTTAATGATGCACATGATGAATATTGTTGCTTAATTGAATGTTCTGAGTTACGAGAGTATGCAGTTGTCAATGGTCTCGATTTAGAAGCATACCAAAATGTTGTGGATGAGACTTATCAACAAGCAATGTCACAATTTGCTACTCATCTAAAGTCGCATGAGTTGAAAAAGATGCGACAACATGTTGAGATACAGACCCAGAGACTGAAAAGTGCATGTGAAAATTTTCAAACGGTTCTCAGTGAATCTCATGATGATCCAGATGTAATGCAGGACTATAGACGTGAAATTGACTATAAGAGTCAAGAACTTTTGGATCTTATGTCTGAGATTCATGTTATGGATGTTGTGTGTGATGATATTAAGCAACAGGTCAATTCAACAGTGATATTAGCAGATGAAGTTAAGAGAAAATGTCTTGTTTCTGCAAAGTACGTTGTACGTAGTGAAATTGATGTGTCTGATGCGCTTCGTGGTCAAGTCACTTCTCTAAAATATCAAAATTTTAACAATGAAGCTTCCTTACAGCCGCCTCCTCTAGATGGTAAATCCTCTGTAAGTCCCAAATCAGAGAGTGTCCCTCAAATTCATTTTAAAAAGACGCATATACATCACTAAGCCAGGTGCGTACGAACTATTGTGGGAAAGGTTGTGTGATTACTATGACGATGTTGGTGCCAGTGTACAATGTGCTCTTGATGGTTTAGCAAGGTTGAAGTTGGTTAAAGAAGAGGACTACAGAGGATTGGTTAGTTTTGTAGATTCTGTTGAGTCTGCTTATTCTCAATTGGAAGAGTTGGGACAGGTGGAAGCCCTCACTGTTAGGGATGTTGACAAACTAGCAGAACTTCTTCCAAACTCTGTAAGAGTGGTCTGGATACAGCAATATCATCAACTTGACAGCCAAACTAAAATCAAGCCACTCTCCACATTCATGCAGTTTTTATTCACTGAAAGGGCTGCAGTGTCGCGATTGGCAGAATCCAGCAAAAAGGTCTCAGCCAATTCCAACTTTTCAGCTGAGAAACCCAAAGGTGAGGGCATTAGTCGGAGGATCACAATCACTTGTGCACTTCACAGAGATCAAGGCAATCAAAAGCACAATACAGCAGATTGCAAGGAGTTTAAGAAACTTCCTTTGGATGAAAAGTATGAGCAGTTAAAGTCTGTTCATGCCTGTTTCAATTGCCTTGGCATGCATCGTAGAGATAAATGCCCCAGTAAGTCACCTTGTAAAGTTTGTGGGAGACAAGGTCATCATTTCTTGTTATGCAGGAAGTCCAACCCACCATCTGCTGTTGACAAGAGTATGAGTAATGTTGCAACAAGTAACAGCAGCTCAATTACTCCTTCTCTACTGACTTCTTCTTCGGATCACTTGGCATCTAGTTGTAGTAATTTTGCACGGAATGCTGATTCCATGCCTCTGTATGCTATTCATGATGCATTTGTTACCAACAGTGGTAAAACGGCTACTTTGTTCTGCGACAATGGATCCAACACTTCATATATCACCCATTCTGCAGCAGATCGTCTGAAAGCCAAGAAACTGGACAGGTATTCACTCAGTGTCACAACAATGGGGAATATAGATACAGAGTATGACACCAGGTTGTATGAAATCTCAGTCCGTACCATATCGGGGAAAGTCGTCCGCATCACAGCCTTCGGTATAAGTGAGATAACTGGTCCTTTATCTAAATTGGATGAAGCTTGTTTGACACATTTGTTTCCTAATCATGATGTATCTCTACTGCAGCGAAAGTCCAGGAAGGTTGATGTCTTGTTGGGATGTGACTTCTTCGGACTGCATCCAAAACATGAGCTACAAAGGGCAGGTGAACACTTAAGCATCATGCAAGGAGACTTAGGAGTCTGCCTCCAAGGACATCATCCGGAGTTGAAGGAGAATACCCAAATTTCTTCAAACATGGTAAAAGCAATTCATGAGTTTAAGATTAAGGCTGATTGCAATCATGTATCTTTAGACAGTCATCCTGAGTTGTCCATGCCCGTTTCTTCATCTGTAAAAAGTCTGGTCTTATCTCACTCCATGTTTTGCAAGTCTGAAGTTCTCAATTTCATAAATGGAGAGCAACTTGCTACAGAGACAAATCCACGCTGTGGAAGCTGCAAGTGTGGTAAATGCCCTCTCCTAGGTCATACTTACTCCTTCAAAGAAGAGCAGGAGTTATTTATGATTCGGGATAATCTGAAGTATGACGAACAGCAGAAGTGTTGGGTGACAAGTTATCCATGGTTAGTGGATCCTGCACATCTACCAGACAACTATCATGTAGCACTTGCAACACTGAAGTCGACTGAACGCACATTGAGGAAGGATCTTGATTGGGCTGATAAGTATCAAGCTCAAATTCAGGATATGTTGGACAGAAAGGTTGCCCGTAAATTGTCGGAAAATGAGCTACAGAATTGGGATGGACCTAAATTCTACATCAGTCACCTTGCTGTACAAAATCCCAATTCCAAATCTACCCCAGTGCGTATTGTGTTTAACTCAAGTCAACCTTGCAAGGGAGTTTCTCTGAATTCCGCACTGGCCAAGGGTCCCGACAACTACATTAACAACCTTGTTGGTTTGTTGTTGAGATGGAGAGAGGAAGGTGTTGCATTTGTGGGCGACATAAGGAAGATGTTCAACTCAGTGCATATGGAAGCTCTTGAACAACACTGCCACAGATTTCTGTGGAGGGACCTGGATGAAGCGAAGAAACCAGAAGTTTATGTCATGACTCGGGTCAACATGGGCGACAGACCAGCCCCTGCGATCAGCACTGAAGCTATCTACAAAACTGCAGAACGCTTTCATGCTGATAGTCCTGCTGCTGCAACTGTACTGCGTAAGTCTAGCTATGTTGACGACTTGATTGATTCTGTTTCAGACTTCCAAACTGCCCTTCGAGTTACTGGAGAAGTTGAAACTATGCTTGGCAAAGGCGGTTTCATGATTAAATGTTGGCAGTACACTGGAGAGAAAAGTGCCCGAACTACTAGTAACTCACCAGCTGAAGTTTCACTCCTAAAAGGAACTTCTGAAAACACCAGAGTTCTGGGTGTCACATGGAATCCCGTCTATGACTGCATCCTTTTCCAAGTTGCTTTAAACTTCTCTAAGAAGAGGAAAGGAGTCCGCACTGGTCCCAACTTGACTGCAATTGATGTTCCAAGTGGAATTCCTGAAGTGCTGACAAGGAGACTGGTGTTGGAGCAGGTGATGTCGATCTTTGATCCTCTAGGCTTCCTTTGTCCTTTCACTTTGCTGGCCAAGGTGTATCTGCGGGAGACATGGACACGAAACATGGGTTGGGATGATGCTCTGCCCATCGATCTGAGGAAAAAGTGGAAGGAGTTCTTCACATCTCTATTTCATCTTGAGGCTCTGAAATATCCAAGACGTCTGAAGCCAGAAAATGCAGTTGGTGAACCAATCCTGATTATTATGTCTGATGGTAGTGACATTGCATATGGATTTGTTGCTTATGTCAGATGGACGTTGGATGACGGGAGTTTCTGGTGTCGTCTCATCTTTGCTAAATGTCGAATAGCACCTGTGAATAAGTTGTCTACGCCGCAAATGGAGCTGAATGCAGCTTTGCTCTCCAAGAGAGGTAGGAAAGTCATTGAAGCTGAAATGAGATTTGCATTCGACAAAGTTTATCACATTGTTGATTCAGAGACTGTATTATGTATGATTAACAAGACAAGCACCAGATTCAAAGTCTTCGAAGGCGTCCGAATTGGAGAAATTCAAGCAGCCACCAACGGAGACATGAAGGATTGGGCTTGGATGAGTGGAAAGTCCAATACAGCCGACTGGCTCACAAGGGGAAGAGTTCCTACTGAGCTGGACGAGAATTCTGAATGGTGGAATGGTCCTGCAATTCTCTATCAACCTGTAAGTGAATGGGGACTGAAGTTTGGACTGAGCAACAATATCCCTCTTCCAGGAGAGAAGAAGCTGTCCTCCGTAGCTGCTACTCATGCTGTCACTGCTCAACTGTCTTCTCTCATTGATTACAACAGATTCAGTTCCATCAAATGTGTGTATTGGGTCGTAGCACGCATTGTCAGTATTTTCAGATTCAAGTCCTTCCGGGGCGGCAGAAGTATCTGCGTTACTCCACACATTCTACAAGATGCTGAAAATCTGGTCATAAAGGACGTCCAAGGCACTATGAAGGAGGAATTGAGTAAGGTGTCAAAACATGGTGCTGTTGGTGGCAAGTATTCATCGTTGAAACCCATCCAAGATGAAAAAGGACTGTGGATAGTAGGTACTCGTCTCACCAATTTCAACCCCATGACATTTGATTCCAACTTTCAGAAGTTATTGCCTTATGACCATCCTGCTACAAGACTCATCTTGAAGGATGCTCACCATCATGGACATAGAGGTCGCAATGGAACATTGGCCAAATTTAGAGAAATGTTCTGGACTCCAAATGGCAGTAAAATGGCTTGGCAAGCTAAAAATCAATGTCAGTTGTGCAAGCTTCGTTCATGTCAACTCCTGGAACAAAGCATGGGACAATTGCCAGATGCCAGACTTAAACCGTCACCTCCTTTCTGCTTCTGTATGGTTGATTTTTTTGGTCCATACCTTGTCCGTGGAGAAGTCCAGAAGAGAACCAGTGGAAAGGCGTATGGTGTAATATTCACTGATTTAGCTATGCGAGCTGTTCACATTGAGCCTGTATTTGGATATGACACTAGTTCTTTCTTGATGGCACTGATGAGATTTGTTAGCATCAGAGGATGGCCTTCAGTGATTTACAGTGATCCTGGAACTCAGTTTGTTGCTGCCGACAGTGAGCTGAAGAAAGCATGGAATGAAGTGGACAAGACTGCCGTCATTAGAAAAAGTTCCGAAAATGGACTAGAATGGAAAATGGGACCGGCAGACAGTCCATGGCAACAAGGAGCAGTGGAGTCCTTAGTTAAATCTGCCAAAAGAGCCATTAAATTTGCCATACACAATCAACGTCTGTCAGCCTCAGAGTTCATCACACTTTGTGCAGAAATCACAAACCTCCTCAATGAAAGACCCATAGGCACCATTCCTGGCAATGATAGTGATATATCTGTTTTGACTCCAAATTGTTTGCTCTTAGGTAGAGCCTCAGCCAAAAATCCTGGGGGTTGGCAACCTCAAAGTAGCAGTCTTTCAGATAGATACCACTTGGTACAAAATGCAGTGACTTTCTTTTGGAAAAAGTGGGTTGAGCTCTGTGCACCTTCCTTAATTGTTCAGAGAAAGTGGCACAGGTCTTCCAAAAATTTGGAGCCTGGAGATGTAGTCTTAATTTTAGATCAAAATTCCCTCAGAGGCAATTACAAATTGGGACAGATCAAAGAGACTTTTCCAGGGAAGGACGGCATAGTGAGGAAAGTTTCAATTTCTTACAAAAACTTCAAAATTGGAGAGAAGGTGTATGAGTACTCTAGTGCAAAAGACACTGTCATCACTCGTAGTGTACAAAGGTTGGCTCTTCTAGTACCTGTTAATTTCAATAATTCATAAATTACTTCACTGTAAACTGTATCACAGCAACCTGCACCTCCCAGTGTGATGGTATGCCTACATCCATCCGTCATTGCATCAGTGATTGACACCAGATGTCAACACATGCAAGTTCTCATAAATTGTTATTGAAACACAGAGGGAGAATGTAGTAGTATGTGTCAGTTTGCTGTTTTGAAACTGTAAAAAACATCCACTAAGTGTTGTGTTTGTTGTGTGTTTCCTATCTAAAATCACTTGCTGAACAGAGTTTAAAGAGAAACCATCTCTTTCTGAAGTCTTAAACTGGAAACATTTCATAATGTAAGTTAACATTATTTCTCTAATTGTATATATTATCATTGTACATTTATGCTGTAAAATTATTATGATATCAATTACTTAAATATGTTGTACATACTGATGTTTCTATGCATTACTTGATTGTCCTATCAATGTTTGAAAGTTTTATTGCTTTGCTGTGATCAGTTTAAATTCAAACATTCTGACAGTTGTTTGTCAATTCTTCTAGGGACTGAAACAGCCCAGCTTCTGATGTTGGACAATTCTTAAACCCCAAGGTTATTAATAGCTGTAAGACTAATTTACTTTTATGTTTTATATTTCATTAACTTTTGTGGTGTTAATTCTTATTTTACATTTATTTTGTGTATTTCATAAAACTTGTAACACTTACAGTTCAAGTAATCTTATGCTTAGGCTATCTTATATGTTACTTTAATATTAAGTTACTTACTTTACTTCTAAGTTACTTACCTTACTTCTTAAGATGTTTTATGCCTATAAATAGCCCTCACTGGTGCTGATCAGGTTTAAATCACAACTCATTCATTCTTAAGATATTACTTATTTGAGTAATTATTCTTAAAGTATCAATTAATAGAATATATCCTAAATAATCTTAAATCTTAAAATGAGAATTTATTCTTAATTTATTCTTAAAATATTCTTAAAACTTAGTAAATTATTGGTTAATGATTATTAATTATTATTATTTTGTATACATGTATTAATTATTTGTATTTTGTTTTGTGTTAGTGAACCTCTCGCTCTCGTAATGCATGTGAGTTTGCGAATAACTTTGGAATAAAAAGTTGAACCACTGAAATCTTTGTCCGATGTCATGAAAGCATCTTTCATACTCAATGCGGCTGGTGGGAGAGGTAAACTAGTTAATTTGTTAGTTTTCACCAAAATGAACAAAATTGTTATTGTTATCTTATACATTTTCCTACTTGCTCAATCTGGTGTGATGGAAAAACTAGTTAATTTGCTAGCTTTCACTAAAGCCAACAACAATATTATCCTATGCATCTTTCATACTTAATCTGGCTGTTGTGATTGTAAAACTGGCTAATTTGCTAGTTTTCTCTAAAGCTAAAAAAAACTGTCATCCTGTGCATCTTTCATACTTAATCTGGCTGGTGTTGTTGTAAAACTACTTAATTTGCAAGTTTTCACTAAAGCTAACAACAATGTTATGCTGTGCATCTTTTATACTTATTTTAATCTGGCTAATGTGATGGTAAAACTGGTTAATTTACTTTTTTTCACTGAAACTAACAACAATATTATCCTGTGCATCTTTCATACTCAATGTGGCTGGTGTGAGTGGTAAACTAGTTAATTTGTTAGTTTACACCAAAATTAACAAAATTGTTATCTTGTACATTTTCCTACTTGCTCAATCTGGTGTGATGGATGAACTAGTTAATTTGCTAGCTTTCACTAAAGCCAACAACAATATTATCCTATGCATCTTTCATACTTAATCTGGCTGGTGTTATAGTAAAACTAGTTAATTTGCTAGTTTTCACTGAAGCTTACAAAATTGTTATCATGTGCATTTTTCATACTTAATCTGGCTGGTGTGATGGGTAAACTGCTTGTTTTCACTGAAGCTAACAACAATTTTATCATGAGCATATTTCATGCTTAATCTGGCTGGAGTGATGGTAAAACTAATCAATTCGCTTGTATTCACTGAAGATAATAACAATGTTATCCTGTGCATATTTCATACTTAATCTGGCTGTTTTGATGGTTTAAATTGTTTATTTGCTAGTTTTCACTGAAGCTAACAACAATGTTATGATGTGCATCTTTTATACTTATTCTAATCTGGCTGGTGTGATGGTAATACTGGTTAATTTACTATTTTTCACTGAAAACTAACAACAATGTTATCCTGTGCATCTTTCATACTCAAAGTGGCTGGTGTGAGAGGTAAACTAGTTAATTTGTTAGTTTTGACTAAAATGAACAAAATTATTATCTGTACATTTTCCTACTTGCTCAATCTGGTGTGATGGATAAACTAGTTAATTTGCTAGCGTTCACTAAAGCCAACAACAATATTATCCTATGCATCTATGCTGGTGTTATGGTAAAACTAGTTAATTTGCTTGTTTTCACTGAAGGTAACAACAGTGATATCCTATGCATATTTCATACCTAATCAGGCAGGAGTTATGGTAAAACTGATTAAATTGCTAGTCTTGCCTGAAGTTAACAACAATGTTATTCTGTGCATATTTCATACTTAATCTGGCTGCAGTGATGGTAAAACTAGTTATTTTGCTTTTTTTCACTGAAGCTAACAGCAGTGTTATCCTGTGCATCTTTCATTCTTAATCCGGTTGTATTGGTAGTAAAACTAGTTGATTTGCTAATTTTCACTGAAGCTTACAAAACTGTTATCATTTGCATCTTTTATACTTAATCTGGCTGGTGTGAGGGTGAAACTAGTTAATTTGCTAGTTTTCACTGAAGCTAACAACACTGTTATTCTGTGCATTTTTCATACTTAACCTGGCTGGTGTGAGTGGTAAACTAATTAATTTGCTAGTATTCAATGAAGCTAGCAAATTGTTATCCTGTGCATCTTTCATACTTAATCTGGCTGTTGTGATTGTAAAACTGGTTAATTTGCTAGTTTTCTCTAAAGCTCAAAAAACTGTTATCCTGTGCATTTTTTTATACTAATCCGGCAGGAGTTACGGTATAACAAATTAAATTGCTAGTATTCACTGAAGCTTACAACAATGTTATTTTGTGCATATTTCACACTTAATCTGGCTGCAGTGATGGTAAAACTAGTTAATTTACTATTTTTCACTGAAGCCAACAACAATATTATCCTATGCATCTTTCATACTTAATCTGGCTGGTGTGAGGGTAAAACTAGTTAATTGCTAGTTTTCACTGAAGCTAACAACACTGTTATTCTGTGCATTTTTCATACTTAATCTGATTGGTGTGAGTGGTAAACTAATTTGTTTGCTAGTTTTCACTGATGCTAGCAAATTGTTTTCCTGTGCATCTTTCATACTTAACCTGGCTGTTGTGATTGTAAAACTGGTTAATTTGCTAGTTTTCTCTAAAGCTAAAAAAAACTGTTATCCTGTGCATCTTTCATACTTTATCTGGCAGGTGTGATGGTAAAACTAGTTAATTTACTAGTTTTCACTGAAGCGAACAACAGTGTGATCCTGTGCATCTTTCATACTTAATCTGGCTGGTGTGAGTGGTAAACTAATTAATTTGCTAGTTTTCACTGAAGCTAACAAATTGTTATCCTGTGCATCTTTCAAACTTAATCTGTCTAGCAAAAAAAACTGTTGTACTGTTCATATTTCATACTTAATCTAGCTGGTGTGATGGTAAAACTAGTTAATTTACTAGTATTCACCGAAGCTAACAACAGTGTTATCCTGTGCATCTTTCATACTTAATCTGGCTGGTGTGAGTGGTAAACTTATTAATTTGCTAGTTTTCACTGAAGCTAACAAATTGTTATCCTGTGCATCTTTCATACTTAATCTGGCTGTTGTGATTGTAAAACTGGTTAGTTTGCCAGTTTTCTCTAAAGCTAAAAAAAACTGTTATTCGTACCTAATCCGGCAGTAGTTATGGCAAAACTAATTAAATTGCTAGTTTTCACTGAAGCTAACAACAATGTTATTCTGTGCATATTTCACACTTAATCTGGCTGCAGTGATGGTAAAACTGGTTAATTTACTATTTTTCACTGAAGCTAACAACAATGTTATCCTGTGCATCTTTCATGCTCAATTTGGCTGGTTTTAGAGGTAAACTAGTTAATTTGTTAGTTTTCACCAAAATGAACAAAATTGGTATCTTATACATTTTCCTACTTGCTCAATCTGGTGTGATGGATAAACTAGTTAATTTGCTAGCTTTCACTAAAGCCAACAACAATATTATCCTATGCATCTTTCATACTTAATCTGGCTGTTGTGATTGTAAAACTGGCTAATTTGCAAGTTTTCTCTAAAGCAAAAAAAAACTGTTATCCTGTGCATCTTTCATACTTTATCTGGCTGGTGTTGTTGTAAAACTTTTTAATTGGCTAGTTTTTACTGAAGCTAACAACAATGTCATCCTGTGCATCTTTCATACTTAATCTGGCTGGTGTTGTTGTAAAACTACTTAATTTGCAAGTTTTCACTTAAGCTAATAACAATGTTATGCTCTGCATCTTTTAAACTTGTTCTAATCTGGCTGGTGTGATGGTAAAATTAGTTAATTTACTTTTTTTCACTGAAACTAACAACAATGTTATCCTGTGCTGTGCATCTTTCATACTCAATGTGGCTGGTGTGAGAGGTAAACTAGTTAATTTGTTAGTTTTCACCAAAATGAACAAAATTGTTATCTTGTACATTTTCCTACTTGCTCAATCTGGTGTGATGGATGAACTAGTTAATCTGCTAGCTTTCACTATAGCCAACAACAATATTATCCTATGCATCTTTCATACTTAATCTGGCTGGTGTTATAGTAAAACTGGTTGATTTGCTAGTTTTCACTGAAGCTTACAAAATTGTTATCATGTGCATTTTTCATACTTAATCTGGCTGGTGTGATGAGTAAACTGCTTGTTTTCACTGAAGCTAACAACAATTTTATCATGTGCATATTTCATACTTAATCAGACTGTTTTGATGGTTTAAATAGTTTATTTGCTAGTTTTCACTGAAGCTAACAACAGTGTTATCCTGTGCATTTTTGATACTAATCCGGCAGCAGTTATGGTAAAACTAATTAAATTGCTAGTTTTCACTTAAGCTAACAACAGTGTTGTCTTGTGCGTCTTTCATACTTAATCATGCTGTTTTGATGGTATAACTGGTTGATTTGCTAGTTTTCACTGAAGCTAACAACAGTGTTAAGAAATAGATTTCCATTTTGTCCAAAGGGTCTGACAATTCCCTTTGTGGCAGCCATCTTGAATGTTATGTAGGTCAAAAGCTAATTTTTCGTAGCTTCTTGAAACAACATTTGGAAAAATAAGGTACGAGTTCCTCTTTGTTGTAGTTATTGGCTCAAATAAAGTGTCGAAAACAATTTTATGTATCAACATGGAAAAAATTTGATGCTTAACCCTCTGTAAACCATATTGCATGGTTGCCATTATGTGCAATAATATGGATATCTTTATGGCAATTATCTTTTGTTTGATCACTGAACACAGGCCCATGCCTAATAGAATATTTTTTGATGGATAACTAGTTGATTTGCTAGTTTTCACTGAAGCTAACAACAGTGTTATCCTGTGCATCCGGCGAGAGTTATGGTAAAACTGATTAAATTGCTAGTTTTCACTGAAGCTACAATGTTATTCTGTGCATATTTCATACTTAATCAGGCTGCAGTGATGGTAAAACTAGTTATTTTGCTATTTGTCACTGAAGCTAAAGGCAGTGCTATCCTGTGCATCTTTAAAACTTAATATGTCTAGCAACAAAATTGTTATACTGTATCTTGCATACTTAATCTGGCTGGTGTGATGGAAAACTAGTTAATTTACTGGTAATTACTAAGCTAACTACAGTGTTATCCTGTGCATCTTTCATACTTAATCTGGTTGTGCTTGGAATAGCGTCCAGCCAGGACATCACAAGCACCACCTAAGCCAACTCCACTTTGATAACATCTCTATGTATGTATATATGTAATTTAAGAGGCTAAATAAACCTGTCTGTCTGTCTCTGTCTGTCTCTGTCTGGTTGTATTGATAGTAAAACTAGTCGATATGCTAATTTTCATTGAAGCTAACAAAACTGTTATCATGTGCATCTTTTATGCTTAATCTGGCTGGTGTGAGTGGTTAACTAATTAATTTGCTAGTTTTCACTGAAGCTAGCAAATTGTTATCCTGTGCATCTTTCATACTTAATCTGGCTGTTGTGATTGTAAAACTGGTTTATTTGCTAGTTTTCTCTAAAGCTAAAAAAAACTGTTATTCTGTGCTTCTTTCATACTTAATCTGCTAGTGTTGTTGTAAAACAATTTAATTGGCTAGTTTTCACTGAAGCTAACAACAATGTCATCCTGTGCATCTTTCATACTTAATCAGGCTGTTTTGGTGGTAAACTACTTAATTTGCAAGTTTTCACTAAAGCTAACAACAATGTTATGCTGTGCATCTTTCATACTCAATGTGGCTGGTGTGAGAGGTAAACTAGTTAATTTGTTAGTGTTCACCAAAATCAACAAAATTGTTATCTTGTACATTTTCATACTTGCTCAATCTGGTGTGATGGATAAACTAGTTAATTTGCTAGCTTTCACTAAATCTAACAACAATGTTTCCCATGCATCTTTCATACTTAATCATCCTGTGCATCTTCCATACTTAATCTGGCTGTTTTGATGGTAAATCCAGTTGATTTGCTAGTCTTCACTGAAGCTAAAAACAGTGATATTCTGTGTATCTTTCATACCTAATCTGGCTGGTGTGATGGTAAAACTAGTTAATTTACTAGTTTTCACAGAAGCTAACAACAATGTTATCCTGTGCATCTTTCATACTTAATCAGGCCCGTGTGACATTAAAACTAGTTAATTTACCAGTTTTCACTGAAGCTAACAACAGTGTAACTTGTGCATCTTTCATACTTAATCTGGCTGTTTTGGTTGTAAAACTAGTTGATTTGTTAGTTTTCTCTTAAGCTAACAACACTGTTATCCTGTGAATCTTTCATATTAATCTATCTGGTGTGAGCAGTAAACTAGTTAATTTGCTAGTTTCACTGAAGCTAGCAAATTTTTATCCTGTGCATCTTTCATAATTAATCTGGCTGGTGTCATTGTAAAACTGGTTTATTTGCTAGTTTTCTCTAAAGGTAACGAAAATGTTATCGTGTGGATCTTTCATACTTAATGTGGCTGGTGTGATGGGTAAACTATTTTATTTACTAGTTTGCACTAAAGCTAACGATAGTGTTATCATGTGCATCTTTCATACTTAATCTTGCTGTTTTGATGGTAAAATCAGTTGATTTGCTAGTCTTCACCGAAGCTAAAAACACTGTTATCCTGTGCATCTTTCACACCTAATCCGGCTGGTGTGATGGTAAAACTAGTTAGTTTAATAGTTTTCACTGAAGCTCACAACAATGTTATCCTGAGCATCTTTCATACTTAATCCAACTGTTGTGACGTTTAAACTAGTTAATTTACTAGTTTTAACTGAAGCTTACAACAGTGTTACTTGTGCATCTTTCATACTTAATCTGGCTGTTTTGGTGGTAAAACTAGTTGATTTGTTAGTTTTCACTGAAGCTAACAATACTGTTTTCCTGTGCATCTTTCATATTAATCTATCTTGTGTGAGAGGTAAACTAGTTAATTTGCTAGTTTTCACTGAAGCTAGCAAATTGTTTCCTGTACATCTTTCATAATTAATATGACTGGTGTGATTGTAAAACTGGTTGATTTGCCAGTTTTCTCTAAAGGTAACAAAAATGTTATCCTGTGCATCTTAATCTGGCTAGTGTGATGATAAAACTAGTGAATTATCTGGTTTTGACCGAAGCTACCAACAATGTTATCCTGCGCATCTTTCATACTTGATCTGGCTGGTGTGATGGGTAGACTTGTTAATTTGCTAGTTTTCACTGAAGCTAACAACAATGGTATCCGGTGCATCTTTCATTCTTGATCTGGCTGGTGTGTTGGGTAAACCAGTTAATTTGCTAGTTTTCATTGAAGCTAGCAAGATTGTTATCCTGCGCATCTTTCATACTTAATCTGGCTGGTTTGATGGGTAAACATTACTAAACAAGTTAATTTAATAATTTTCTCTAAAGCTAACAACTATGTTATCCTGTGCATCTTTCATACTTTATCTGGCTGGTGTTAATGTAAAACTGGATAATTTGCTAGTGTTCTCTTAAGCTAACGAAACTGATATCCTGTGCATCTTTTTTACTCAATGTGGCTGGTGTGAGAGGAAAACTAGTTAATATAGTTTTCACCAAAATTGCTGTCCTTAAGATTTTCATACTTGCGCAATCTGGTGTGATGGATAAACTAGTTAATTTGCTGGCTTTCACTGAAGCTAACACAAATATATAAATATGCATATCTAATACTTGATCTGGCCGGTGTTTTGGGTAAACTAGTTAGTTTGCTCGTATTGACTGAAGCTAGCAAGATTGTTATCCTCTGCATATTTCATACTTAATCTGACTGGAGTGACGGTAACACTAGTTACTTCGCTATTTTTCACTGAAGCTAACAGAAATGTTATCCTGCGCATCTTTCAAACTTTATCTGGCTGACGTGATGGTAAAACTAGTTATTTAACTAGTTTTTTCTATAGCTAACAACAGTGATCCTGTGCATCTTTCATACTTACTCTGGCTAGTGCGATGGTAAAACTAGTAGATTTGCTAGTTTTCACTGACGCTAACAAAACTGTTATCCTAAGTATAAGTATAAGTATAAGTTCTTCTGGACGCAGGAAACGTGTCCTCTTGATGTAGTGCATGGAATGTACATAAAAACTTGCTAAAATCCTCTTGATTAAAAATTCAGGGAGGGGCCGCTACTGCTGCCTCCTCCTATAAATTAAAAAATAATATGTACATATATATGTTCAGAGCTACGACACTAGCTCTCGCTGCCATTTCTGGTGACCCGCTACTGCTGCCTCACTCAATAAATAAACCTTTTATCTTTATATCGAATAAATAAATGTGACCTGCTCCACCAAAATGGGTTCAAAGTCGGCCTCCTATCATTTCTAGGTATGAAAATAACTTTATTCTACTGGAATTAAGCTTTAAAATGATGTTTAGTACGTTTTGATATCTCCATCCAATCCAAAGATATGGCACCTCAAACATCGATGATACGAAACATCAAACTTTGAGAAAATGGCATTTGAAATTCCCGCCATTACAATGAAAGAACTAAAAAGATCAACAGGGACACACTATTTAGATAATTTAAAATCAATTTTTTGGTTAAATGGTCTTAAATATTCAAAGAAAATTACTTTTGCTAAAACGTGGCACCAACAGCTAAAAAACATCAAAATGTGACCTTTTGACACATTTTGCTCATTTCTGAGAAATATATAATGCCTACTTTGAACTCATTTTGGTGGAGCAGGTCACAAATAGTAATCCAAAAATTGGGCTTGAGTTGTATCCATGCGCTGAGATCCATTCAGAGTATCAGGTTCACCTTTCGCTGGTGCCGCTACTGCTGCCTCCCACTAGAGCACTTACAGTAGTCCCTCAGTACAGTATTATTTCCCAGTCGACTTCCAATATTTATCTATCTGATTTTTGAAGCTATTTAGGGAACTGGCCTCAACTATAGTTGCTGGTAGGGAGTTCCACAAATCCACAACCCGGTTGGTGAAGAAGTGCTTGCGAAGGTTGAGCTTTAATGTCCTTCTTTTTAATAATTTGAAAGAGTGTCCTCTAGTTGATGAGTTTGAGCGAAGAAGGGGTACGCATTGGGGATCATACAGGCCGTGCAGTATTTTATATACCTCAATCATATCTCCCCTATCCCTACGACATGCCAGGGTTGGGAGTTTCAGTGACTAGAGACGTTCCCAGTATGTCATGTCTTTAAATCCATTTATCTGTCTTGTAGCGCTTCTCTGGACTGCCTCAATTCTCTTAATGTTACCCTTGGCCTGCGGATTCCACACCGCTTGCCCGTACTCCAAGTGGCTACGTACTAGGCTGGTATACAGTGGAACGAAGGTTTCCTTATCCAAATGACTAAATGTTCTTCTGATCAATCCCATGTTTGGTGACGCTTTTTTAATGCAGCCCCCAATGTGTTCCTTGAAGCCTACAATAACTCCAAGGTCTTTCTCGGCCATAGACTGTGGGATCTCCCTATACTCCTTGGTGTTTGGGTCCCGTAGGTATCTTACTTGCGGGGATGGCTCATTAGTTCTTCGGATTACAAGTTGTTTACATTTGCTGGGATTGAATTGTAGCAACCACTTTTCCGAACAATGATCCAGATTTCTCAGGTCATCTTGAATAACATTGTCCTCTTCTTTGCTAATTCTACATAGCTTTGTGTCGTACGCAAAAATGTATGCATCTAGACCGACAGCGTTTGGCAAGTCATTAATATATATAAGGAAAAGGTCTGGTCCAAGGACCGAGCCTTGGGGGATTCCGCTTGAGACTATTATCCTGTACATCTTTCATACTTTATCTAGCTGGTGTGATAGTAAAACCAGTTAATTTACTAGTTTTCACTGAAGCTAACAACAGTGTTATCCTGTGCATCTTTTATACTTGATCTGGTTGTTTTGATGGTAAAACTAGTTGAATGCTAGTTTTCACTGAAGCTAACAAAACTGTTGTCCTGTGCATCTTTCGTACCTAATCTGGCGGGTGTGACGGTAATACTAGTTAATTTGATAGTTTTCACCAAAATGAACAACATTGTTATCCTGTCAATTTTCCTACTTGCTCAATCAGGTGTGATGGATAAACTAGTTGATTTGCTAGCTTTCACTAAAGCCAACAACAATATTATCCTATGCATCTTTCATACTTAATCTGGCTGGTGTGAGGGTAAAATTAGTTAATTGCTAGTTTTCACTGAAGCTAACAACACTGTTATTCTGTGCATTTTTCATACTTAATCTGGCTGGTGTGAGTGGTAAACTAATTAATTTACTAGTTTTCACTGAAGCTAGGAAATTGTTATCCTGTGCATCTTTCATACATAATCTGGCTGTTGTGATTGTAAAACTGGTTAATTTGCTAGTTTTCACTAAAGCTAAAAAAACTGTTATCCTGTGCATTTTTTTATACTAATCCGGCAGGAGTTATGGTAAAACTAATTGAATTGCTAGTTTTCACTGAAGCTAACAACAGTGTTATTTTGTGCATATTTCACACTTAATCACACTTAATCTGGCTGCAGTGATGGTAAAAGCAGTAAATTTTCTATTTTTCACTGAAGCCAACAACAATATTATCCTATGCATCTTTCATACTTAATCTGGCTGGTGTGAGGGTAAAACTAGTTAATTGCTAGTTTTCACTGAAGCTAACAACACTGTTATTCTGTGCATTTTTCATACTTAATCTGATTGGTGTGAGTGGTAAACTAGTTAATTTGCTAGTTTTCACTGAAGCTAAAAAAACTGTTATCATGTGCATCTTTCATAATTTATCTGGCTGGTGTGACGGTAAAACTAGTTAATTTACTAGTTTTTACTGAAGCTAACAACAGTCTTATCTTGTGCATCTTTCAAACCTAATCAGGCTGTTATGATGGTATAACTAGTTGATTTGCTTGTTTTCACTGAAGCTAACAACAGTGTTATCCTGTGCATTTTTCATACCTAATCCAGCAGGAGTTATGGTAAAACTAATTAAATTGCTAGTTTTCACTGAAGCTAACAACAATGTTATTCTGTGCATATTTCATACTTAATCTGGCTGCAGTGATGCTAAAACTAGTTATTTTGCTATTTTTAACTGAAGCTAACAGCAGTGTTATCCTTTGCATCTTTCAAACTTAATCTGCCTAGCAAAAAAAACTGTTATGCTGTGCATATTTCATACTTAATCTAGCTGGTGTGATGGTAAAACTAGTAAATATACTAGTATTCACTGAAGCTAACAACAGTGTTATCCTGTGCATCTTTCATAATTAATCTGGCTGGTGTAAGTGGTAAACTAATTAATTTGCTAGTTTTCACTGAAGCTAGCAAATTGTTATCCTGTGCATCTTTCATACTTAATCTGGCTGTAGTGATTGTAAAACTGGTTAGTTTGCCAGTTTTCTCTAAAGCTAAAAAAACTGTTATCCTGTGCATCTTTCGTACCTAATCCGGCAGGAGTTATGGTAAAACAAATTAAATTGCTAGTTTTCACTGAAGCTAACAACAATGTTATTTTGTGCATATTTCACACTTAATCTGGCTGGTGGGAGAGGTAAACTAGTTAATTTGTTAGTTTTCACCAAAATGAACAAAATTGTTATCCAATACATTTTACTACTTGCTCAATCTGGTGTGATGGATAAACTAGTTAATTTGCTAGCTTTCACTAAAGCCAACAAAAATATTATCCTATGCACCTTTCATACTTAATCCGGCTGTTGTGATTGTAAAACTGGCTAATTTGCTAGTTTTCTCTAAAGCTAAGAAAAACTGTTATCATGTGCATCTGTCGTACTTAATCTGGCAGGTGTTGTTGTAAAACTATTTAATTGGCTAGTTTTCACTGAAGCTAACAACAATGTCATCCTGTGCATCTTTCATACTTAATCAGGCTGTTTTGGTGGTAAACTACTTAATTTGCAAGTTTTCACTAAAGCTAACAACAATGTATCCTGTGCATCTTTCTTACTTAATACATCTGGGGTGACGGTAAAACTAGTTAAATTACAGTTTTAACTGAAACTAACAACAGTGTAACTTGTGCATCTTTCATACTTAATGTGGCTGGTGTGATTGTAAAACTGGTTAATTTGCTAGTTTTCCCTAAAGCTGAAAAAACTGTCATCCTGTGCATCTTTCATACTTAATCTAGCTGGTGTTGTCGTAAAACTATTTAATTGGCTAGTTTTCACTGAAGCTAACAACAATGTTATGCTGTGCATCTTTTATACTTATTCTAATCTGGCTGGTGTGATGGTAATATTAGTTAATTGACTATTTTTCACTGAAGCTAACAACAATGCTATCCTGTGCATCTTTCATACTCAATGTGGTTGGTGTAAACTAGTTAATTTGTTAGTTTTCACTACAATTAACAAAATTGTTATCTTTTACATTTTCCTACTTGCACAATCTGGTGTGGTGGATAAACCAGTTAATTTGCTAGCTTTCACTACAGCCAACAACAATATTATCCTATGCATCTTTCATACTTAATCTGGCTGGTGTTATGGTAAAACTAGTTAATTTGCTTGTTTTCACTGAAGCTAACAACAATGTTATCATGTGCATATTTCATACTTAATCTGGCTGGAGTGATGGTAAAACTAATTAATTTGCTATTTTTCACTGAAGCTAATAACAATGTTATCCTGTGCATCTTTCAAACTTAATCTGGCTGGTATGCTGGTAAAACTAGTTTTTAACTACTTTTCTCTAAAGCTAACAACAGTGTTATCCTGTGCATCTTTCATACTTAATCTGGCTGTTATGATGGTAAAACTATTTAATTTACTAGTATTCAATGAAGCTAACAAAAGAGTTATCCTGTGCATCTTTCATACTTAATCTAGCTGGTGTAACTGGTAAACTAATTAATTTGCTAGTTTTCACTGAAGCTAGCAAATTGTTATCCTGTGCATCTTACATACTTAATCTGGCTGTTGTAATTGTAAAACTGGTTAATTTGCCAGTTTTCTCTAAAGCTAAAAAAAACTGTTATCCTGTGCATCTTTTGTACCTAATCCGGCAGGAGTTATGGTAAAACTAATTAAATTGCTAGTTTTCACTGAAGCTAAAAACAATGTTATTCTCTCACAGTCATCGGTCGCAAATTAATAGATTATTGTGATTGTTGTACAACAATGTTATTCACTGGACAATCTATGACGTTTTAGTATCAAGTTAACGAGTTCTGTCTTGAAGATGTCATTGTCAGTACTCCTCTTCTAATGATATTACTTTTTTAGCCACAATCCACCACCCAGAGAAGTGCATTTCACTTCTGAAAAGTTGCTTTGCAACTAAAAAATCACGATTGCAATACTGCAGGGGTTCACAGTCTGAATATCAATATTTGCCGACTGCTAATTGTCATTGTCACATGTCACACAGATCTATATAGATGATAATTGCTATTTAGCCCTTCAATGGTTTTCTTATATTGAAGCTAATTGGTTTTTCATTCACACAATCACACCTACTTATGAACTGCTCAACTACACCATTGATAGTTGTTCTTGTATAGGCCTAAACAGTAGGCTTTTTGTAAAGTGGTATAGCCGTTTTGGTATAGACCTGTAGCCGTTTTGGACATCTACTCTTGATTCAGGGATGCGAGGAGAACAATTTCACTTTTAAGTCATGTTGAACTTGAAATTTTACTTTAGTGTGCTCCCTGAGCTTGAAAACAGAGATATGCTTAAGTTTGCAGTGCTTGGCAATGATAATTGATTAGGGCAATGACTTAAAAGTGAAATTTTTCTCCTCGCATCCCTGTAAATACCAGTTTAAGCAAAATACTCAGCTGTATGAATATTTTTGTCTGCAACTGTATGTATATTGGCTTAATTCTGTATCTTTAAAATTCTCCGACGAGCATGTGAATATCATCTAAGATTGACATTATCTGCTCAAGAATGAAATTTGGTTCACAGTGTGTGCTTACCTGCTTACTTTATGCTCATAGAATTCCATAGTATAAAAATCAATGCTGTCTGTTAAGAAATTATCCTTAGCCAACACTATCATTTCGGAAAATGTTTCATCGCGATAGCATGTGAATCTCAAAAAAATGATGATAGCCGTTGGTTTCTGGGTCATACTCATAATAATCATCTTGTCCTGGTGGATATTCGTAAATAGAATGCCTCTGGTCATAGAATAATCTCTCCCTCTCCCTGGTTGTGATTCAGCTATCTCAATATTATACAGTTATCGCACAGCACCGAGTGCAATATCAGTTTTTATGGCACCGAGGTGACTAATATTGCACGAGGGCGCAGCC
Organism: Platynereis dumerilii; assembly: GCA_026936325.1. NCBI lineage: Eukaryota > Metazoa > Annelida > Polychaeta > Phyllodocida > Nereididae > Platynereis > Platynereis dumerilii. The sequence continues at coordinate 8,431,961 of JAPTHN010000008.1, forward strand.
CGAGTGCAATATTAGTCACCGAGGTGCCATAAAAACTGATATTGCACGAGGTGATGTGCAATAACTGTTATATCATATGGTTTTTTTGTGTCAAATGCAAAGAAAAGGGCTGGAATTCCTCGTCCAAACTTTTCTTGTGTTTCTTTTGATCCGCCTTTTTATAATGTATCTCGTCAAAAGGCAATAAATATTTCACTCAAAAAAAAAATTTTCACACTTTTGGAATGGAAAAATGATTTACTTGATGATGGAATTTATTTTAGATTTTTTTCTGAAACTTTATAGCAGACTTTAGACCTCTAAACACAAAAAAATCGGCAAAAATGCTATTTTTCGGTCACTTATTGCTTTATTTTGGAAATAAAAATAGTATAATCAGCACAAAAAATAGATATCCTGATAGCCCTTAAAAAGACGCATCTTTTGCCGCAAAAACGAGCTTTCTAACTGCCTCCGTTGCTGTACAGTGCACTTTTTACTAAAATCGGAAAACACAAATTGTTTGCCAGCCTGTGGCTGCAGCAGCACTGAAACATTGTGCTTCCTCTCAGGTCCGTCCAATCTCTCACATGTTAAAATGACAGTGCAATATAATGCGTGCAATATCGTAGAATATTGCACGGCTGTCAGCCAATGAGAAGCGAGTATTTCCGCTAGCCATATGATATAATTAAGTATGATGATATATTTAATATGTCGGGTTTACATAAAACAAACTGCTGCAACCCAGCATGTGATTCTCATCTAATAAAGTTTTATATACATATAATATGTGACCTGCTCCACCAAAATGGGTTCAAAGTCGGCCTCCTGTCATATGTAGGCATGAAAATAACTTTATTCTACTGAATTTGAGCTTTAAAATGATGTTTAGTATGTTTTGATATCTCCATCCAATCCAAAGATATGGCACCTCAAACATCGATGATACGAAACACCAAACTTTGAGAAAATGGCATTTGAAATTCCGGCCATTACAATTAAAGAAGTAAGAACTAAGAAAATCAAGAAGTACACTCAATTTAGATAATTTGAAATCAATTTTTGGTTAAATGGTCTTAACTATTCAAAGAAAATTACTTTTGCTAAAGCATGGTACCAACAGCTAAAAAACATCAAAATATGACCTTTTGACACATTTTGCTTATTTCTGAGAAATATATACTGCCTACTTTGAACTCATTTTGGAGGAGCAGGTCACAATTATTATGTATGTTTTTAAATCTTTTAATAGAATATACATGTGAGATAACTTGGTCGATCTTGGGTCTTATGGCTCTTTTTGTTTACAAGTGGGGATGCCTTTGCTTTTTTGTTTCATGAGATAGGACCGTTTCAGCAAAGCGAAACGGATTTGTGTGCAAGGACGGAAGACGACACGAGGTGGCGCCGCAAGCGCCACTCTCCTGCACCCTGGTGGACAGTCATTCCGCTTGTGACGTTTGATGAAGAGTGAAGCTGCCAGCAATTTCTGTCAAGATTTTCAGCTTTTACTGCTTGTATGCAGGCTTACCCGTCAAAGTGAAGCTCACACCAGTCCCAGAAGATCCCAGGCCTTATTCGGGACCACACTTACCATCATGACAGCTGATTACAACTCCTCATTAGGGGATTGCAGCCTGCTCAATGCAAGACCACGTGGAATGAGGTCCCCGCGCGCCGCCATTACCTACAGGGGGCGCTGAACGTCAACTCAGTCCCAGAATGGTGACGTTGCGTGGCTAGCAGGCAGCAGAACAGTGGAAAGCAGTGACCTGCCTCACAAAAACGGCTCTCCTGACCTTAATACTCGACCGATTTACAAAATTTAAAAAGCTTCACAGAGCCAGGAATATTCCCCATCTAGTCATGTAAACAAATTGTTTTTTGATCGATAATTTATTCACGAAAAAAATTCGGAAATTTCAAGAACAGATTTTTTCTTTCATAAAACAGAGATTTTCTGATTGATGACCATACATACAAAAACACTGATGATGTCAAAAGTTGTGTAATAATCAGGAATAATATAAAAAGTACATTTCACATTGCTCAAGTAAGTTTAGTTCTCAAAATACAGCATTTAGCCACCAAATAAGTACTTTTCACTCAATTTTGTGGCACTTATGCATGCTTTTAAGAAGACTCACAACCAAATGCAAATAAAACATTGAGATGTAGGCTACCTAACATGTTATCTAGTTCAAGGAAAATTATAAATACTGTTATACGGTATATATATTCGTGGTTGTAGTATGCCTAATGGATCAGTAAATTTTATTGCAATCGGTCTGACTGGCACCATGTAGCAGAACAAAGTTAGGCCCAATTATAAGCTTCATAATCTATTTGCTGAAGTGGTATTAGTTACATTGGGTCAGTGCTGAAATAAAATTATTGCCAATATCTGTTGACCCATTTAAGACCATCACCAATGAAATATTCTGGAAAAAAATGAAATGGATATGGCCTATATATATATACATAAAACACAAGGATAAGCTCATGAATGTCAAGCATGGGCCCTATTTGTTTTGTGCAAGTGGCCTACATCTAAATTCCTTATCGGGGGAGACCATTTAATGTCCAGGGAGTTTCTTAAATAAATACTTTCTTGCCTATAAATTCTTGACAGTTTTGAAATAAAAAAATTCTGCTGGGGTATTTTCTTAAGAAGGTGTTGCTTAATTTTGGAATGAATATTTGGGGGACTTGAAATAAATAATTACTGCCGCAGTTACCATGAAATGAATAATTTCCTACCAGGGAAAACTCCAAGCCCCTTGGAATAAATGGTCACCCCCTGGAAATTAAATGGTCACCCCCTGGAAATTAAATGGTCCCCCTTATAGTACAAAGAGTTATGCAAATCTGAACAAAAAATGCAGAATTATGTAATATTGATGCAGGAATCCTGGAATACAGCAGTCTTGCAGGAATAATGCGGATCTGCAAGAATTCTGCAATTGTAAAAAAAATAACACAGCCAAGGATTCTGTATTTACTACGTAGGAACTCTACATTATATGTAAAAACTGGTAGATTCCTGCAAATTTTGCAGGGTATATCTATAGGTCCTGCAGTTCTGTGGGAGAACCCGGGGGAGAACTTCACTTTTCTGAAATATCCTACAGGAATTCAGTTCTACTAAAGATTTTTATATAATAATTTCCTGTATAGGAATTCGGTTCTACTACAGATTTCTGCACTTTTACAATAATTTCCTGCATAATCTGATAAAGCATCTGCGGAATTCGGGCCTCTTTGACCACACTCTTGTGACATCTCTTTGGAGTTATGAGGTACATGCAGAGGCACAAAATTGCAAAATTTTGATGATTTTTATGCAGGTATACAGACATGGAATAACAGGGAAAATTGTGAAAACAAATTTTGCTGTAAAAATCCGAGAATTTGGCTTTCAATTCAGGAAAATCACGAGGAATTTGCTTGAACCTGTGATAATGCATTAGAAAACGTATCCCTTATTTCAGCCAAAAGCCCAAAATCCATAAAATTCAAAGTTTTCTTGTCTCATTCCATTCCGAACTGGGTGACTGAGTGGTAATGGTTTTGGCCCACTCTGCAGAATGTACAGGGTGGTAAAAAAAAACTTTACAGTTGATATTTCATTTTCCAGGCTGCCATGATTGAGTCAGTGCCTCGGTACTTATTGTGTATACAAGCCAAGTATGTTAGATCTTTGGAAAATTGGTTAATAATCAAAACGGTTCATTACTTTTTTGATAGCAGACAAAATGGAAGCCGGGAGTGCTCCTGCGTTTTCACTACTCAGGGTTGTTCATGGCCCATCAGCAATTTTGAAGCTACTGAGCTTCACAGGACAAAATAAATACAACATAAAATGAAATTGAGAAGACAGAGGCACAATTCAGCACAAACCAGAAGGTGCTAGAGCAAGTTCAGACTTCACTATGGCCATTATAAGATTTTAAAACAAAGCCATCTGAAGGTGGATGATCAGGGTGTTGAAATCACATGAAAAGTACGTATTGACATCTTGAAAGAGCATCTAAAGCCCTGGATAGATAAGACATACAGTGCCACAGATAATTTGATCTTCAAACAAGACGGGGCATCAGCCACACTCCCTTGGAAAGCCCAGAACTGGATCAAGGTTCGTTCTGTCAAGTTTCTCAGCCGGACAATATGGCCCCTGTTATCACAAGATCTCAATCAATGTGATTATTCTGGACGGGCAAACTTAGAGGTAGATCCCTGCAAGACAACACAGACCTTAGTAGCCCAATAAAGGCATCCATTACGTTTGTATGGGAAAAACTGACAAAAAGTTACATTTTTGACACCTCTGCATCATTTAGGCCCACTGCAGAAAAGTCATCAGTCCAAAAGGACCTCCGAATGAATAAATTGTCTCTAGAAGAGTTATTCTTTGCTATACAAGTTGTTTTTGCATTGAAAAATAAGCATTTGTTGCAATGAGCATCATCCAAAAAATCACTCATAAGTGTAAAGTTTTTTTTTACCACCCTGTATTTGTCTTACAGCGAAACACTTTGATATAGAATTAGAGTGGACTGTGGCACTGTGAAAATGGCACTTCGTGTGTCATCATGCTGATGATTTGTCATGATCAAACCCAATACTTTCAATGTTAATTTGATTGAAGGAGACTTATCCCACTTGTTGGTGACAGCCAAACGAAAGGATTATGCATCTGATTTTCAATCTAAAATTTGTTACGTGAAGTCAAATGGCTTTCTCTTGATCATGACTAATCAAACAGCCTCTATGTTTCCCATGTTGAAAGTATAGAAGATGACACTTCACGAAGTGCCATTTTCGCAGTGCCACAGTCCACTCTAATTCTATATATATATCAAAGTGTTTCACTGTAATGGGCAAACTCTAGGTGGGAAATCTGAAATTTTGAGGAGACGAGAGGAGAACATGAGATCAGGAGGGGGAGAACATGAGCAGGAGAACAGGAGGATGAGAACAGGAAGAGGAGAACAGGAGGGACAGAACAGGAGGGTCAGAACAGGAGGAGGAGAACAGGAGGAGGAGAACAAGAGGAGGAGAACAGGAGGAGGAGAACAGGAGGGACAGAACAGGAGGTGGAGAACAGGAGGAGGAGAACAGGAGGAGGAGAACAGGAGGAGGAGAACAGGAGGAGGAGAACAGGAGGGACAGAACAGGAGGGGGAGAACAGGAGGAGAACAGGAGGAGAACAGGAGGAGGAGAACAGGAGGAGAACAGGAGGAGAACAGGAGGAGGAGAACAGGAGGAGGAGAACAGGAGGAGGAGAACAGGAGGAGGAGAACAGGAGGAGGAGAACAGGAGGAGGAGAACAGGAGGAGGAGAACAGGAGGAGGAGAACAGGAGGAGGAGAACAGGAGGAGGAGAACAGGAGGGACAGAACAGGAGGGGGAGAACAGGAGGATGAGAACAGGAGGAGGAGAACAGGAGGGACAGAACAGGAGGGGGAGAACAGGAGGATGAGAACAGGAGGAGGAGAACAGGAGCGGGAGAACAGGAGCGGGAGAACATGAGCGGGAGAACAGGAACAAGTTGACAGGCACCAAGTCTGTATGTTGAAAGCTGAAGTTGGCGATCAAGTCTTTTTGTTCAAGTCAGTGATTTTCTGAAAGTGACTCTCTGTCAGGTCCACTTGTGGCTAGCTTGCAAAATTTTGTACGACCTGGGCATGAGAATCGTGTCTCAGTTTGCCTCAGTAGCGGATCCAGAGGGGGATTTAGAGGGTTAAAACCCTTAGTACATTTTCATTCTGACATTTCCTGGATCCGGCCCTATGGCCTAGGAGTGATCAGTGCCGGAAGGAAATGCTGAGACGTGGGCGGCAAGGGCAGTCTGACAAAAAAAAGGGCAAATCCAACGGGTTGAAAGCTTTTGAAAGGTCCCCAAAGCCGAGGAATTTGAGTTGATTGCTCCTTAAATCTTCATGGAATAACTCATTAAAATCTAAAAAAAAATATGCCCCCGGATTGAATAGGCAAAAAGAAAGGAACCTTTGAACCGAAAAATTCTAAAATAAAGAAAAAAATGTAGAATTCAAAAAAAATAAATGGGAAGTCTTAAAAAAAGATAGAATAACTCAAAAAAAAAAAATTTTCAACCTGTATGTGTTTAAAAAAAAATCACAGTAAGATTATAATAGGGTGGCATCCCCCCATTGTATATTATTTTTCATATTTTTACATTCTATTAATATCAGCAGAATATGCTGAGGGCTATGCGTTATGGGGGGGCTATAATCCAACTTTAAATGTAGCAGGTCAATAAATTTTGGGGGGCTGCCAAAAATTATTAATTCACAAAATTCTCTGCCCGAAATTCCTGATGAATTGCTTTTCAATTTTAGGAGGGCTGCACAGCTCCGCCAGCCCCCCTGCCTCAAGAGTCATTAACGGGTTTCTTTAACATATTAAAGCCTATTTATGCCATACTCAAAGCTCAAGATCAGCAGTCCTCTGGATTAAACCTGTGATTAGGCCTAGAGTACAGTTGACAAACTGCAGGAACAGTCTGAGAGTGAGTACCCCCCCCCCCCCGGGGATCAAGCCCCCGGCCCCCTCCCTACATTCTGATAGATCTATATTTTGAATGAATAAATACGGCTGTAACATATATTACACCTAATGCTACAAATATTGCTGAGCCTGCATGCCCAGCTTGTCAGCTTGTAGTCTTGTACACAGGGATAGGCCTAGGCCTGTTTCTCTGTCACTGTGTCATTGATCACGCTGATCAGTGTCAACTCTGTCAGTTTGTAACTTTGTAGGCCTGGTTTGAATTATTCACTTGCTCACATGTGCGTGGAGAAGCTTGAATACTTGTAAAACAACAACTCTGGACTATCTTTAAAGTCGTAGGGCCATATGTGCAGTTAAATGAGTGGATTGCTGGGGCCTTGAGCAGCGTGAGCTATCCATGCCCCACCCATGCATGTGTCTGAGCGTGAAAGTAGGTCATGTTGTGAGACTGAGTTGCGTCACAGCGCCGCCTAGGAGATAAGCTTCGCGGGGACCCCATTGTGCTGACTCATCCAGACTGATGCACAGTGCAGAGCTCACCAGAAGATGGTAGCCATGGCAACCAATATTAGTTTGAACTTTGTGATCACACTTCTCATACTCACAACGTGGAATCACTCATTATTGAGCCTGTTGAAAATGAAGTTGGTATCCATGCCAACCAATCATAGATTTGCACTCAGTGACCTCAAGCTTCCCCTAAGTACCTGTCATCAATGGGCCAAGACGCTGACAGCACAATCCATCATATTTTGATTCTGCAGGGATGTATTCTTAATTTTCATTCACTTTTTATTCCAACTTCACATGCTTAATGTATTCTGTTCCTTGGAACTATATAATACCTTTTCACATTTTAGCACACAATCAACATTAATTATTCTGATCATCACTTTTCACCACTCCTTACTTTATCACTAGTAATATTACATGGTCACCATGCACATTTAAGTGCTCACCATAATTATTTTCATACACAAACTCCTCATTTTTATTTCACCCCTACCACCTTACATACATAATCAATACATACACATTCAAAAATTTTTTACTGACCATTACATTAATAGCCATAGCCCTACGTTATAATCCACCTTCACCACACTTTGGTGATCAACTCCAATAAATAGATCATACATGATCACAACATTTTCCATATATTTATCTTACATTTATCTTACATAATCACATTTTAAACCAAAAAATAACTAAATAAATAAATATATATTAGGTATTATATACTGATTCTTATTTCCTGCCTCATGGGCATCGCCTTTCTTCTGCCACACCCTCGTGGCCTTCTAATTTAACAAATAAACAATAATTTATCTTCTTGCCGCACACATTTGTGGCTTAATCCTTCTCCTCTACATTTTTCTCTTTCTTAAATTTCTTGCCACCATACCTTCGTGGCATTCTAATTTGACAAATCAAACTAAAACAATTAATGTTCCCCCTTTCCTTAGTCTTTAATTTTTTCTGCCACCACACCTTCGTGGCATTCTAATTTAACAAATAAAGATAAACCAACAATTATTTTTTTTCTGCCACTACACCATCGTGCAATTCTATTTTTCGGGCCTTTCACTTCTGCCACCACACCTTTGTGGCATTCTAATTTAACATATAAAACTAAAAAAAAAAAATAATTTATTCTCTTGCCACCACACCTTCGTGGCATTCTTTTTCTGCCACCACACCTTCGTGGCATTCAGTTGTTTGGCCACCACACCTTCGGGGCATTCTTTAACATATAAAACTAAAACAATAATTTATTCTCTTGCCACCACACCTTCGTGGCATTCTTTTTCTGCCACCACACCTTCGTGGCAGTCAGTTCTTCTGCCACCACACCTTCGTGGCATTCTAATTTAACATATATAAAAAAAAAATAATAATAATAATTTATTCTCTTGCCACCACACCTTCGTGGCATTCTTTTTCTGCCACCACACCTTCGTGGCAGTCAGTTCTTCTGCCACCACACCTTCGTGGCATTCTAATTTAACATATATAAAAAAAAAAATAATAATAATAATTTATTCTCTTGCCACCACATCTTCGTGGCATTCTATTTTTGCCACCACACCTTCGTGGCTGTCAGTTCTTCTGCCACCACACCTTCGTGGCATTCTAATTTAACATATATAAAAAAATAAATAAATAAATAAATAAATAATTTATTCTCTAGCCACCACACCTTCGTGGCATTCTTTCTCTGCCACCACACCTTCGTGGCAGTCAGTTTTCGGCCTTCACACCTTCGTGGCATTCTAATTTAACATATAGGTAAAAATAAAACAATAATTTATTCTCTTGCCACCACACCTTCGTGGCTTTCTATTTCTGCCACCACACCTTCGTGGCAGTCAGTTCTTCTGCCACCACACCTTCGTGGCATTCTAATTAAACATATAAAAATAAAACAATAATTTATTCTCTTGCCACCACACTTTCGTGGCATTCTTTTTCTGCCACCACACCTTCGTGGCATTCTAATTTATCATATATAAAAATAAAACAATAATTTATTCTCTTGCCACCACACCTTCGTGGCATTCTATTTCTGCCACCACACCTTCGTGGCATTCATTTCGGCCACCACACCTTCGTGGCATTCTAATTTAACATATAAAACAATAATTTATTCTCTTGCCACCACACCTTCGTGGCATTCTATTTCTGCCACCACACCTTCGTGGCATTCATTTCGGCCACCACACCTTCGTGGCATTCTAATTTAACATATATAAAAATAAAACAATTATTTATTCTCTTGCCACCACACCTTCGTGGCATTCTTTTTCTGCCATCACACCTTCGTGGCAGTCAGTTGTTCTGCCACCACTCCTTCGTAGCATTCTAATTTTACATATATATAAAAATAAAAAAAACAACATTAATTTATTTCCTCCCACCACACCTTCGTGGCATTATCTTCCACCATCATCAAGTTTGTGGTCTTCTAATTTAACAGTCAAAGATAGAACTAATTTATTTCCAACCACACCATTGTGGTATTATCTTTCTGCCACCACCTTGTGGTCTTCAAATTAACAATTTTAAGATAAAATTAACAAATCGCAGATAAAACAGTTTATTTTTCTGCCACCTCATCTTCGTGTCATTATTCTTCTTTCTGCCACACTTCCCTCCCTTAAATTTCTTGCCACAGCACCTTCATCCCATTAAATTGGTGCCACTAGACCTTTATGGTTCTCTTTCTTATCCCACCACACCTTCGTAAAATCGTATATATATAGATTAAATTTAAAAAAAAAGAAAAAAAAAGAAAAGAATTTAAAAAAAAAAACAAAAAAAAAAACGTATTCATGTACCATTCGTGGCATTACATTTCTGCTCCACTACTCCCTTAAATTTCTTGCTACAATACCTTCGTAGCTGTTCTCCCATCATATTCAGATTGTCTCAATAATTTTTCCTCTTACTGTTGCCACACATTTGTGGATTTTTGGACTAAATCTTTCTGTTAATTCGTCCTCACCTTCATGGTTAAACCTATCCTCCTGCTTAATATAACTCTATCGGTAGTGCCAAGACTACCTTCCCGAAACCAATTTCTTAAATTCATTCCCATGCCTCAACTCCCGGTTGGCTATAGCTAATTAAAAATCACAATTTTTATACTCAATTGTCTTTCCAGATACCACGACACAAGACCATGGTTAAATGACTGAGAAAGCCTTCAGCGAGAATCTTGAATCGGGGTCCTGTTCAGCTATCACACCCCAGATTAGTGTTGCGAGACGACCATCTGTGTTTTGTCAAGTGCTTTGCCCTGCCGTTAAGGGCCATCATCCCAAGTACAAGACTGGTGTGCCAGCAGGGACAAGGATAGGACCAGTGTGGGGAACAGAACCCCAAAGGTGCTGGACAAATGGGCCTAGAAGTGATGTCATGGCGAGCCCAGCTGATGGCGGAAAGTCACAGTGGGGGAGGGCCGGCGGATATTTGCTGTTCTATAGCCCAACCAATACTCTAATCAACTCCAAACCAGTTTAAGAGCTCATAATGTTTCCTCCAGTGCCACACCAGTTACTGCCTCGCGACACTCGACGGGGCGACGGAATGTCGCACTTCCAGCCTACTACTATCAAATGGGACGAGACCCTCATCGCATCCAGTGAGCCAACATTCCCATCACTCAAAATTTGACAAGCCGTATTGACTACCCCGAAGCCTTGGGGGCATATACCACCAGTCAATTCAAAATACCAGACAGGATCTCCAACATCATCTCCTTTCTTCACAATCATATAAATGGGTGACTATCCCTCCACATTCCGTGGCTGTAAGTCAGTGACCTTACTTGCTCATAAAGTTAGAAGACATCAGGATCCACGACACTCAAAAATTTCGGATTGGGATTAACCAGAAATCTTGGTTGTCACTCTCTTGGACCATGGCTGCAGGATGGCATGAGAATAAACGATCTGCGAACAGCTTCCAGTCCAAACCATGCCTTACCTTACCTGGGAGTAACATACTCAATTCCTACTTTCAAGCCAATTTGGCCTAGTCTACCTTGGTTGACGGCGGAAAGTTGCAACCGAGGTCCGGCCACCTTAACATCGTTCTACTGACCAGGGTCTTTTCCCCAGAGCAGTGTCACTACTCTGTCCTTCTCCTCCCTCTCCGTCTTCTTGGCGCAACCAAGCCGGTCTCGACCTTACTTGGTTGTTTGGGTGCTCTCTTCGTTCTCGCCAAGAAGACTCGGATCGCATCCCCTGGAATTCTCATGGAATATTCATCTACACTATACCCAATCATGAACATTTATATTTCCATATGATTAATTTCCGATGGATTTTTTCACAATTGTATGTTCTGGAGTGTTATAAAACATTCTAATTTTTGTATTAACATTAATAATTAATAATTAAAACATTTTAATTTCCAATATTGTGGTCGGTGTTGTCCTTTCACACAAAGGACCGTTTCAGCAAAGCGAAACGGATTTGTGTGCAAGGACGGAAGACGACACGAGGTGGCGCCGCAAGCGCCACTCTCCTGCACCCTGGTGGACAGTCATTCCGCTTGTGACGTTTGATGAAGAGTGACCCACCATCCAGCCCCATGCATCCACCTTTCCTTAAGACTTGGCCTCTGCCTAAAATTCGGCGGTTGACAGCGGAAAGCTGCAACTCTTGGTACTTTAAATTTCTTTCATCCAGGGTGCTCTCTTCGTTCTCGCCAAGAAGACTCGGATCGCATCCCCTGGAATTCTCATGGAATATTCATCTACACTATACCCAATCATGAACATTTATATTTCCATATGATTAATTTCCGATGGATTTTTTCACAATTGTATGTTCTGGAGTGTTATAAAACATTCTAATTTTTGTATTAACATTAATAATTAATAATTAAAACATTTTAATTTCCAATATTGTGGTCGGTGTTGTCCTTTCACACAAAATGAAAATTTTTGTTCAAGAGCATGTGAATCTCATCTTTTTCAGATCTACAAATGTTACCTTAATGTTTCCTTCATAAGAAAAACAAGAACCCAGGGGTTCACAATGGAGGTGGTGTAGTGATTAATTTCGCATACCATGAATCCAGTATCATCCAGCACTGCTATGACTACTCCGATAGATTTATAGATATATAGATTTATTTGCATATAGATTAGACATCCAGCATTATGTATATATAGATTACAGATAGATAGCTAATAGATAGATATACACGAGTGCTGCCCTTTAAGAGCAGTAGTTGCTCACAGTGATTGATCGATGATATGGCAGATAGAACACGAGTTCTCTACATGTTGCACATTTATCCCACTTGAAAATGATCAAAAGGGACCCAATTTAACTCATCCGAATGATACTCATTTGGGATTTGATCTTGAAATTCCACTGAAAATATTCTAAATTGACTTACTCACTAATATGCTGCTCTATACATATGTCAATCTTCCTACCACTGCCAGCTAACTTGTGGACTGCCAAATTGACCAAATGGTTAAGAGCGCTTGTCTGGCTACCACTGGCGCTGAGGGAGTGGGTTCAAATCTCACCCAGGGAACTCACTGCAGTCCGAACCCATGGGACATTAAACGGAGGCGGGTTGTATCCAGTATTCTATGCTGGGGCAACTCAAAGACCCTGGGCATCCCTGAATTAATAGGGTATGCGCCAGACTCACAGTCTTCTCATCACTCATCATCACACGGCGGTCACCAAAACTTGAGAATGCCGATGGCATGGGAACCTTTGGTAATGTTCCCTTAATCTCAGCCCATGGGCACTGCTCTGCGGCTGCCCTGAGCTGTATCTTGTGGAAGGCTCACCAGAAATTTCTTGAACCCCATGCGGAACATGACCAGTAATGGTTATGATTAAAGTTAAAATTACAACTGCATCAATAAATCTATAAATCCAGAATTCAAAAATAGCTCTGACAGCTGAAATGAAGTGAAATCTCATATCGGATAGGCATGAATATTATAGAAAGATGGATAGATGATTGGGGCTATATGTCCAGTACTTATGCATTTTGTAAGCTAATTAGGAGGACATAGCAATGGGGCAAAGGATGATTGAAACTGCTGTCCTAGTTGACCCGATGAGAGCGTCAATCAGAACCTGGAGTCCAAGGACCAGCGAACCATGCTGCGATTGACAACCACAGTGTGCTACAACTGAGCTAACCCTACCGGCCTACCCTACTGCCATCTCCCAGACATTTTTGATCATGTCACAAATGGTTTGAAGTACCAAATTGCAACCTATTACTCTGCTTACCAAACCCTTTTGATAAAACTGCGTAATATAGCTAATCTGAGTAATCTGTCTATTTGATCTATATAATAGCAGCAGAAGCTTACAATCTATCCTTCAAATTAATGCAATCAGATCTATCTAATACGTCCTTTTTAAAAGTCCCTTATCTATCAATTTATCTATCTATCTATATCTATCAGATTCTATCTATCTATCTATCTATCTATCTATTTACCCATCCATATATATATCTGACTAAAATAGTTGGCGATTTATAAAAATATTGAAATCTCATCTCTTGTGACCTAGTATTATGTTGACATCAATTTCCAGGTCAGAAAACTGACCAATACACATCCTAATGTCACCATGACATAGTTCCAGGTCAGCTCATTTGCATACACAAAACACAATACACATAATTTTCAAAATGGTGGACTGTAAGACCAAAAAAAAACTCCAAACAAAAAACTGATGAAAGGAGTACTTAGAATTATTTTAGGTTAATACAAGTAAGCTGCAATATTAGCCCTGTACCTGTAGTTTCGGGCAATTTAACAATTAGTAGATGATTTGAAACATGCAAAGAATAATTTCAGATTTTCTTCTCCAATTTCAAATTTCCCGCCTAAATCTTACAGTCTTACACTCTCTTACCCACTCTCTTACCCCCCCCCCTTCTCACCAACTACATAAATGGCGGTGTGTAAACACCTCCATTAAAAACTGGAAAAACCTTCAGTGAGTTATGCTGCTACTATTTCTTTGGTTGAACTGCCTCTCCTCGCCTGAGCCTCTCCTCAACAATTCTAGGTGGGCACCTCGTCAGCGGCACGTAGTTGCCTTAGGGGTGTCCTCCTACTCATGCAATGCTTTTGTTTTTATATATCTATGTATACTGTATAGCCATCAAACATCATGTTGTATATATTCCATGCATTTCATGACAAATACACTTCTTGAGTCTTGAGTTTTGAGTCTTCCATCTTGTTTCTAGCAATTTACATTGAAACATTGCCGTCACTGTGCCTGTAATTAGCAAATTAATTACAATATTGTGAATATGCTACTTTTTACTCAAAATTAACAAAAAGACTAGTTTTTGCGTTACTTAAAAATTAGACAAAAATATATATGTGAAGTAAGTCACACTTATGGTGGAGACAGGTGTTTTAGAACAGATCCTCGGTAAAATTTTGATATTCATTCATTTTGTCCGAGATATGTTTCAGCAACTTAACGAGCTCCATCAAGACGAAATCACTGTGCCTGTAATTAGCAAATCAACCACAATAGAGTGGATTTGCTAGTTTTTCTCCAAATTAGCAAAAATACTAATTCTTGCATTATAGGCTAGGTTAAGATTTTGATTTTAACTATGTCACGCATAATGGAAAAGGGTATTTCTGTATATACCCTACAAAATTTTGATATTAAATCATTTTTGTCCAAGGTGTGTTTGAATAACTTAAGAGTTCTATCTGGAAAGTATCATTTTCAGTATTCCTGTTCTAATTAGCATATATGTGATTAGTATTTTTCCGAAGATTTTTGAGAAATTATTGTGAAAACAGTAGTCCTTTTTTCATCTGTTTCTGCCATAGAGAAATTTTTACTTTTCAAAACGGGGTTAAGACCCAAAAATAGCTGTTATAGAAAGGGCTAATGATTTAATATATTTTATACAAACATTATTAGTTCATACATACAAGATTTAGTGAAATCCCAATATTAATGTGGTTATATTGTAAACCTGTTTGATTTTTCTGTTATTTTTTCCTGTCCATCTCGCGGATATATGGGGTGAATGTTTTTACATGTTTTTACATAATTTTATTATTATACTTGATTTTCATGTCTGCAAAACGAGTTCCTGAATAAGGATTAATAAAGTTTTTGTTATTGTCGTTGTCATGGTCATTATAAATTATTGTTATTGTGATGATTTACTTATATCATCTATGTATTTTCATGTTATTTCAACTTGTAGAATGCCTTTATTGTATTTGCCGTCTTTTTTAATGATGTATATTCAGTCATTTCTATCATTGTATTTATAATGACAGCTAGACAGACAGACAGACAGACAGACAAATTCTTTATTGACCTGTGTGAAAAATATACACCCAGCCCTATATGGGTTTACAGGTCATCAAAACAATTCAAAAGTAACTTTAACAACAAATTTTCTGAAACTACAATATCAACATTTACAATAAAATATTTACAATATTAAAACATTTACTATCACATATTTACATTATTTACAACAAACTTCTTCTTCTATGGAAATAATATAATGTGAGCTAATGTAGAAAACCAGGTGTGGAGAGCCCTGTTGTGCAGGGCTCTCTTGGTAGCAACATGTGTTCCTAATGTTCAGTCTATGGTGTGAATAATACATGTGCTGACACCTTGTGGTGTATTTCACACTGCACTTTGGCGTCCTCTACAGTTTAAATTCAATAACTGCATTTGTTCGGGACAGGTTCCAGGATACAAGTCTTGATTCTGTCCATTTCTATACATGGGGACTGAGTTGACGTTCAGCGCCCCCTGTAGGTAATGGCGGCGCGCGGGGACCTCATTCTCACTTTCATCTGTAAAATATTTCATCTGTCTCATTTTATGATCGTTGTTGGGAACAAGCACTTGTGCTTTTGTTGTTTGTTGCTTGTTAATTCTGTGTCCCCGACCTTGAACTAAAATATTACTGGAGGCGGGTTGTATCCATAGTTCTATGCTGGGGCAACTGAAAGACCCTGGGCATCCCTGAATTAATAGGATGTGTGCCAGACTCACCATCATATGGCGATCGCCTGCCTTGATATAGCCCACTAAGGTGCTGCAGAGGCGTAAAACACAAACAAACAAACAAAACTTAGGAGACATAGAGATATTAGATTTAAGAAAGGCCTAATGCTCAATGATGCAGATTCATTATGTATCTTTATGTTTTGAGAAAGAAAATACTGGTTTTCAAATTCAGGAGCTTTTTTTTCACTGAATGAAGAAATTGTTATTGTAAATTTTGTTGAGTATTTCTTTGAATACACAAATTATTTAGTTATTCCTTTTTCTTTTTCTGGATAGTGACTCCCACCTCCAGCACATCCATTATAGATGATGTCATAATGACCAGTGTTACCAGTATATTGTTATAAATTAACAAATCCTTACAATGTTGATGACGTCACAAAGTAGAGAGCAATCCAGACTGCTTATTTTTTCCGTGCGTACCCGAAATAAATCCAGGGGTCGTTTAGTGCATTTGTTAGGTCATTTCACCAAGAAAAACTAGTGGTACAGTTAAGAAATTTTACACACTCAGCAACACAGTCAAGCTGTACAAGATTATGTAAAAATCAAAGAAACTTTGGTCCAATCCTGACCTATCATTCGGAGTAACTTTAAGTAAGGTCAAATGCTGAATGAATGTGTCCTCACTTTTGTGGTGGTAATGACTCCTGATATTTTTCTCTCCCTCCAATACTGATCTGCATATTTTTCAGACAGCCCAAATAAGGTACTTGATGTTAAACCCTCCCCAGTTTTCACACATTTATGGTACATTTTCTGAAATACATGTAGCCCTTCTGTTCATATCACTCCATTAGGGTACTTTTTCCAGGGGCAGGTGGTTATGTCCCATGTTGGGTAAAACTACTACTACCCCTATTATCACTCATGACGTAATTTAATGACAGTTAAATCGCATTTGAAAATTAGTAGGTATATGAACCAAGATGTCATTTTTGTTAAATGTCATCAATGATACCGTCACACATAAAACTATGAATTAAATCTAAACAGACCGAGCTGACCAAATTGGTCCTGCCATTTGCCTGCAACCCCTTCCATTGAAAAGGCCACTCACAGAAGTTAAATCACCTGTGCACACCAAATATATTTTCACTAAGTGGCACTAACTGCCAGGAACCTCTGGTGGGGGTTTAATACGGGTTGTGCCCCGGGGGCTAGAGATGCTCCACTCTCCCCTACCACAATTTCAGTTACAGTGTGAAACTTATGAGCTATATACTCTATCTTCGCTCATGTCCCACAGTCTTACTGTCATTATATGATAGAATGACGTTTACTTGTTCATATCTGGTCAAACAAGTGTGTTCGCTAATGTCCAGAGCTGAGATTTAAATTTGGTGTCACCGCCAGACCACCTAATGCCCATAATGCCTTGCGCTTCAAGTAGAAGCTCAAGGGATTATGGGTCAACTTGAAGTGCAAGGGATTATGGGTGTTAGTTGGTCTGGCTGTGACAATCTGGTCTCCACGGCATTATGGCCTTAGGCACCTACTGCGTTACGTCACAAAACATTTCACAATCGGTGACGTCACTTTGATTGTTTTCTCCGCCAATCAGAGCCCAGAAAGCGGTACTCCCTGCTTGTCTGTTGATATACAGACCGGAAATAGATTGGGCTGTGAGGGCTTCAACTTCCTCTCTCTTCTCAGCTGCCCCACACATAGGACGTATGCTGGACAGCCGCCTGTTTACAGGGGGGAAGGGTTGGTCTAGTGATAGCGTGCTGGACTGCCAATCGCTGGGTCCAGGGTTTGAATCCAGCTCTTGCCGGGTCACCTGGGCCTATTTTGGACGGCTGTTTCAATTATCCTTTGCCTCATTGCCGTGTCCTCCTCCTGTTCTAATTAGCCTACCAAGTGCATAACTAAAGGATGTAAAGCTCCAATCATCCACCCATCCATCTGCCTGTTTACAGTCCATTGGGGCATTGACAATTGGTTATTTACATTGCATTTCATTTTCTAGGTTCTTCTTTACAGCTTACTTGCAACTTACTGTATTCCGGTTAGTTTATTTTACCCAATTTTGTCACCTCAAACTTTGTCGATTCATTGCAGTCTGTCCGTCATGGCGGACGCTGTGGTGTGTTTTCGGCAATTTCAAGCGTTTTCTAGTGATTCTAGGGCTAGTTCGTGCCCTAATTCTTGATCCCATATCTATTTGGTGCCTTAAAAGCCCGTTTTCTCTAGTTCAGACTGTCTTCGGTTGGTATTTTGACAGTTCCACCTCGACGTTTGCCTATCCAAATGGCTTCCTTGCAAGTGAGTCGTTGCGTTATGAGAGTTTTCGCTCTATTTTAGAGCTATCTGGCCTCTCGGGGATGGTTTCTTCAGTGAATTGCTGCTTCTGCTGCTTGTTATGTATGTTTTGGCTTCGTATTTTTGTCTTTTACCTCCAGTTTCAATGCTGCAAATGATCGTTGGCTTCTACATGCGTCCCACGGGTCGAGCACCACTGGGGTCCCTAGTGCACCTCAATGCTGCACGGCCGGACGAGCGGCCGCTTCCTGGCTGCTTTGTTGATGTCTACAAGTCCCGCTGGTTCTACGCGCTGCTCTCTATGCTGCACCTCGGTGATGCTGAGTTGGCTAGTTGCCTCGTGCGTCCCACTGGTCTAACTGGACGGGCTCCGGGCTGCACCGCGATGACGTGGCGTGGGTTGGCGAATGAGGGCATCTCACTGGTCAACCACTACCAGGCTCCGTGCTGCTGTTCATCCTACCCCCTAGCTGGGCTTAGCCCCTGGGCAGCTTCTCCGGCTGCTGGTATGCCTCTCCTGCTGCTGGACTGCCTCTTCTGAAGATGGCCTGCCTCTCCTGAAGATGGCCTGCCTCTCCTGCTGTCAACATACCTCTCCTGCTGCTGGCCTGTCTCTCCTGCTGTTGGTCTTTCTGCTAGGGTGCCCCCATACCCCTAGCTGGGCCAGGCTGCTGGCCTGCCTCTCCTGCTGCAGGCCTACCTCTTTTGCTGCCAGCATGCACTTTTGCTTGCTGATGGCCAGCCTCGTCTGATGATGACCGACCTCTCTTGCCATTCCATGCATCTAGCGGGCCCGGTTCCTGGATTTTCTCTGGAGAGGGCCTCTTCCCTTCCTCTTACGGCTAGATTGGTTGGTTTGGACCTTCCTTGTGCTGTTGCTTGGGTCTCTAGGACTGCCCTGGACTCCGCCTGTTGTCTTGCCTTGTCCCTGCTGGTTTCCACTAGTGGGGGCAAACTCTTCTGTAGTGGGCTGTCTTGCTATGGCTCCTGGCCTTCCACTGGTGCCTGCTGAAGGTGGGATCTGGGTCAAAATTTGAAAACCTTGAAATTTCAGCTGAAAAAATTTCGAAAATTTTTCGCTCCAGAAATGCTTTTAAAGTTTGCTTTGGGTAGGTCAAACAATCAGCTATCACTGCGCTTTCATGTCCAAGGGTCATAATGCCCTTCTGATCTGTACTGAGGTGATAAACATAGCTGTAATGTTTTCCGACTCGCATTAAAATCTTGTAGACTTGTAAAATGTTACTGGCACCCCATATTTGGTTAGTAGTTTCAGAGAAGAATCAAACTTCATACTAAGCATGTCAGATGCAAGGAAAATGCAAAATTGTTATGTAATAGTCTGTTGAAACATTTGTTGATAATATATATTCAACTAATTTCAATTCCGGTCACCTGCAACAAAATTTTAGTGAGATAAAGGCAATAAGCCATTTTTGACATGATGCTAATGACAGCGTGATGCTAATGATAATTACAGTAAAAATCTTTGTAGGGACCAGTGCAAAAATGGCAGTCTGGCAATATGTGCATGCAATGACCTTATGAACACCAGAAACATGTTCACAGTGATTTTGGTCCAGAAATATGCAGTCAAAATAGAGTAGAAAGGCGTTTGCTAATGACAAATTGAGATAGGACAACTGACATGCCGACCGAAATACTCTAATATTTTGGTTTACATAAATGATACAGAGCTACAGATAGTTCAGTTATTTTCCTGGGTTCTCAGACAACACCAGACACAAGGTTTTCTCACAGAATGTGTGTCCCTTTATTTTTTATTAAGAATCAAATCCGGCGTGATGCTAATGACGCAATATTGGAGACATTGACACAACAACCTCCTGCTCTTATACAGAATATTATTTCAGCTATTGGTGACCAGATTTTAGAAGACCGACAGTCAAGTCTCCATGTATGAAAGAGTTTAATTGAATCAGAATCCTGTACTAGTTTTTGTGATGCGATATTTCAAAGAAAGTGTTGGTGGAGACAGGCCATTTTCAGGGGGGTTGGCCACTTCAATGCTATTTTTGGATGGGATAAAAAGGTTCTGCCACATATTTTTTGTGATATAATTTTTGCTAATATCCTTGTCTATGACATATGACAACAAGAGGTCCTCTACTGGTCTTCCTGCCATCATGAATTATCATTAAACACTGGAGACAAGAATTTCAGACTTATCAAATTTTGACCCATCTCTTTTTTTGGGTCATGGGTCTCCATCTATGCCATTAACCAAAGCTCCAAGTGCAACAGGAGCTCAGCTACAATGCGAAATGTCATGGTGTTGGACATAAATCGTGTGTGTATGTCCAACACGATGCAATTCTGCCTTATAGATCAGCTCCTGTTGCACTTGGAGCTTTGGTTGATTGCTTGTCTGATACCCCTATTACCTGGCCACATCCCTATTTAACAACGAAATAACTGAGGTGTAATGGTAGGGCTACACAAGCTGCTAAAGTGTCAAATCTGTAAATCTGACTTTATGGAAATGCCCCTATACCGGAAGCTGAAATCACAAATTGATGCAGATAATACGCTATGTTTTTTTGGGCTTTAGGGAGGACTCGGGGTAATTACAATTCACTTGGAATCAGTTTTTGTGTGGTCAATTCCGATATTTTCAATATTTTGGGGCAATTTTTAGTAAAAAAAGCCCAATTCTGATTCCCAACATTTACCCAGAAATGGCTATATCTTATATGAGTGACATATTTATGTTGTTTCATATCCAAAATGGCCTTCAAAGAAGATTTAAGTATGCCATTGAGTCTTCTGAAACCCAGGAAGCTGACTCAGACCAAAAAAATGGTCTAAAAAAGCAAAATGGCTGAAAATATGCATTTTCATGAAAGCTGGAGTGGCCCGGTGAGAAAGGAATAGATGTCCTTGGGAACCATGGTCCAACGAACCATGTTTCCTAGGGAAAGAATATCCTATGGACAGTCATTCCTGGGATAGTTTTGTGGTAAAAAGTTCTTTGTCATATTCAAGCTATTGTTCCCTGCAGTCATTTTTAGCCGAAGGCGCCTCTCAGAGGCGCCGAAGGCTTTATCTGGTTCTCTGTGGGGTTGTTATCACTTGCAAATTATACGCAAAATCATTTGACAGAAGAGGCTGAGGGCCAAGGTAATGTTGTGTGCAGAATCTAATGTACTTTATCTTCAAAAATTTGGAAGTAGATTTTTGTTTTATGTACTGGTTGTGGTATAATGTTGTTGTCAAGTTGAGCAAGCCTTCCCCATGTTCCTCCACTGTCACAGCAGCGGACACTGAATGAAATCAGTGAAGCATGTTGGGTCATGTGGCAGATGGACCGGTCCACTTTGCAGTGGGGGGGGGGGGAGTGTCTCCACTGTCAACACAGTGGACACTGAATGAAATCAGTGAAGCATGTGGGGTCATATCACAGATGGACCGGTCCACTTTGCAATGGGGGGGGGGAGGGTTGTGAGAGGGTTTATCCCAAAGATATTCTGGGGATTTATTTTGTGTTGTAAACTTGATCCATTAGGCCCATTTCAGTGGAGGCCACTGAGCAGAGCTGGAATTTCAAGCAGGACATGAAGTATTTTCCCCAAGTTGTATGTTGTGCACCTGCCCTACCCACCTCACTGACTTTTTGGGTCAGAGTCACATGGCTTGGGCTATTTTTAGAACTTTCCTGGAATGATTTTGCTGGAGGTGGGGCTTCTCCAAAGCAGCATCTGATCTTACTTGGTTGCCATGGAGACTAAAGACCTGCTACTTTCTTGGCCAACACTGGCTGGGACTGTATCAAACTTGATTGAGTGTGTCATTTGACCTGGCATCACTGGTCACATGGTAGTCTTAACCAATCAGAGAACACAAGGTGGGCCACTCCCCTTCCAATGAAGTCCCCCAATCATTGCCATACATGTGGTGTGTGAAAGCAAATTTATCTTTCTGTGTGTTTTCTTTTGCCGAAAAGACGCTCAACTATGCCATGAAATGCAATAAGATTATAAATGAAATTTATCAGATTAATTAATTAATTTTTATAACTGCTTAATTATTGAATTAATGAATTTCATCAAAAGCCATGGTTGTGCACACTGCCCAACTTGCATAGTGCAATATTGCCAATCAAAGTGTTACATTATGATTTATTTTAGCATGATTGAGATTATTTGTTGGAAAGAGGGGGTAGTTGTGAAATAGATGCCTTAAAAAATTCATTTATAACAAGAATCCATGGGTTGCAAAAATTTTTGAAGTTCTGTAAAGGCGTGACATGTTAATCAGAAGAATTCATCAAGCATAATCATGATTTTCTGGTAAGAATGAATATAAGCTAAGAAATTAGTGGGCTTTTTCAGCTGTTTGAGCTTGCTCAGTTGGTTAAGTCACGTGACAGGAGTCACAGTCATCGTCGACTCATGTGACCAGCTGAGACTGCTGAAAAAGTCCGCTAAGTTCTCTCGGGCAGCTGAAGAGGAAGCCATGGGAGATGGGAGAAAGCTCCTGGTGAGTCATTAAAATGTGCATTTGCAATATGAGCAGTTAGTCCATTTTAGGCCTACATCTTCATTGCTCTGTTTTCAGGGAAATGGTGGTTATGTTGTACTCAATCATCTTTCCTTGCTGTCTGCTCAGTCTGAGAAAGTACAATCACTTGAAGAAATTTGAATTTATTGCCTCTTTCTTCAGCTAATCACAATTGAAATCTTACACTGACCAAGGCAATTATGTAGCATGAATTTTGGCAAAATTACAGGAAGATTTAATGTTATAATTCTTCCTCCTTTTGTTTTTGCATTTAAGATAGATGCTGCAATACTTCTCTTGAAAGTAAATTGCTACAATACTACTATTGAAAGTAACTTGCACAAAGTAATACAAATTAATGTAGGCAATCAATGCTGGCAGTCTATGGTGGCAGTCAATGTGGACACTCAATTATGGCAATAAATGATGGCAGTTAATGTCACTTTTGTAAATAGACTAATTTCATAGAAAGTTCTGTTAGTTAACACTAAGGGAAAAGTGGTGCTTGGTGTCTGAATACTTAATTTCCTTTGGCAGATAGATTTCCTGGCCTTGCCTCTCATTGGTCCAACCAAGTGACACCAATCTTGAGTAGGCCTATTTACAGTGCATTTTAATGCAACTTTTAGGCTTCAAAACTTAGTCATTCTTTTAGATTACATTTTGAAAGCTGTGTTTTTGGAATTAAAGGGCATACATTACATCTACTATATGTGGAAAGCAAATTAAGAATCAGTGAATTACAAAAAAGTTATTTGGGGCCAATGTTCAGGCCACTCAGTGAAATGGGTCAATTAATTTGAAATGCTTCTGCCTCAAATATTCACTTCACTCCAAGAACTTTTCTGACATATGCGTATGTGAAAAAATATTTATATCTAATGTAATGAAAGTTGTTTCTTCAACCACAATCTGGAATTGCTACCTCATTGGTAAAGTATAGTATTGACACTTTAACTGCCATTTTAGGCCAACAACTATACTGCCAATTTTCAACATCCTTCGGCTTTGCAACCCTTGGGTTCTTGTTATTAAAACTTGCTTGACCTGAAAATCCCAATCTAAAAACTCATCTATATGGACTCCTAGAAACTTAATGTGTTTTACTTTGTCTACAATATTTTCTCCTAATTTAAGCAACCCATTGTAATTGAACTCTTTTCTCTTTGGCCTGAATATCATATACTTCGTTTTGTCTATATTTTAGCGTCAATGAGTTACTTCGAAACCATTTATTTAAGTTTTCAATGTCGTTGTTTACTTTTTTGTACAGGAACTTCAAGTTATTTCCTGATGTATACACAGTTGTATCGTCTTGGTTCACAGTAGAGAATGTCACTCTCTTCCAAATTGTCTCCTGCTTGTCACCGGTCTGAAGACTACAATTCATCCTGATGACCACAGTGAGAGATAAGCAAAGGAGTTGTCTTCACCTTCTGAGCACTTTATAGTTGAATGCTCATGTAAGTTGGATATTTTGTATGTGTACAAATTCTGCTTGCTTCATTTTTAGTCAGAATAGGTCTAATGTTCAGAGGACTGAAACACTTACACATGAGCTTTAAGCCACATGCATTGTAAATGAAAATGTCCTTTCATGGGTGTAGTGCATCTTCAAGTAAACATTAACATACATTTTGTGAATATAATGCTAATGTCCTGCAAAAAAACATTAGATGGAGCCACACATATAAGAATTGAGAATTTTCTGCAAAAAGCTCTGCATTACAGGCGATTTCATTACCATGCGATTCTTGTCATTCACACTTGACTGTGAGAAATCAATGCTAAACCAGCAGTTAGTACGTTTGATAAATCCAATGTGTGACGTTCTATTGCTTCTAAACCAATCAGATTAACTGAAAATAGCATGTATTTGGTGGGTCTGGAACCTAAGAATCGCGTACTAATGAAATTACCTGTAAAGATGGCACCACTTGTTCTATGTCAGAAAAAATTGCAAACCAGTTTCATAAAAGCATATTGTGGGTGTAATTTTACCCAATTACTTCCCTCTGCTAATTAAACAACCCATACAAAGGTGTAAAATAAACCAAAAGTATATATCCTGATAATTTGTGCAATCTGATTTGTTGCAGGTAAGCGTTCGTATGTCAGACAAAAAATCTTGCTTTGCTTCTACGTAAATCCAAAATCCCTAACTCCTGTTTTGATTGAAGTTGCTAAGTCTGACCCAACCGAACAAGCTGTTTCTACCTATTGCACTGAGGCTCGTGCATGGTAAATTTACCACAATTTTCGGAACTGCTCGTAAATCAGTTTGGTTTTCAGCAGTTCTTCAAATAATGTTGCACTATCCCTGACTGACAAGTTGGCCTGCTGTAAAGGCAAAGGTGGCAGCACACAACTGGTGTTGCTGAATCTGCCCTGGCTAGACGTTTGTCCTCGATTGACTGCCCATTGTGCCTTAGGCAACGAAGGCAGATGCCGACTGGCCGAACTGAAAACCCCGGCAAAAGCGGCAAGGCCGACCTGGATATGACGAAAATGACGTCAGGCAATATTAAAGTATTGGGTTTTCCTGGAATTCCCTCAGTTCATGCACATTTCTGTAGGTGGCGCCATGGACAAATGGCGCATCCACCAGGATTTTGCCGAATGCACACGATTGGGTCGGCAAACCGGCGAAATCGGCAACAGCTGACGGTCAAATTCGGATGTGAATCATGAGTGGCTACCCTGCTGACCAAACTTGTGTTTAACTAAGAGTTATCACGTGAAATTGCTCCTCAGTTACGTGGAATTCTGAGGGGGGGAGGGTTGCTCTAGTGGCAGCGTGCTGGGCTGCCAATCGCTGGGTCAAGGATTCGAATCAAGCTCTTGCCGGGTCACCTGGGCCTAAGTTGGATGGCTGGTTCAATCATCCTTCGCCTCATTGGGGAGGCTTCCACTTGACCTGTTTGCCTGGCTAGAGGTGCGGTGGCTCTGCCTTCCTGCCTCTCCGTCAGCTTAGTCTCTGCCTTACCCTGTGGTGAATGGATCGTTGGTTGCTGGCGGGGGTCTCTTGCCTGCCTCTGTGACTGTCTTCCGTCACCTGGAGTGCATCCTCCTCC
The DNA here is from genome assembly GCA_026936325.1 of Platynereis dumerilii. Lineage (NCBI taxonomy): Eukaryota > Metazoa > Annelida > Polychaeta > Phyllodocida > Nereididae > Platynereis > Platynereis dumerilii. The sequence continues at coordinate 8,457,908 of JAPTHN010000008.1, forward strand.
TCAGCAGTTCCTGGGTATCTCACTGCGGACCTTGGGCCCTCTGATGGTCCACCCACTTAGTATTGACCCTGCTTCTTCTTGCTTCCGGTAAAAACTTCAGCTTGCCATTATGGGCTTCTGGGGCTGCTGACCCCTCTTGGACTGTCGTCTATGTATCTACGCCTCTGCCCGGTGGGGTTCGGTGTTCCCTGCTCTGCGGTGATCCACAGCCTCTCCTGCTGCAAGGGCTTCCATGACCGCGCACCTCTCGAGGCCTCCCTGGCCTCCCAGGCCTGGATTTCTTGGAGCCTCCTTGGCAGCAGTGGTTCTGGCGGTCCTTCAGTGTTCCCTGGCTGGGTACCTTGATGCATCCTGTAGGACTCTCATTGGGGACTTGTGTTCCTGGGTGTCTGCCCCATGGCCTTCTTTGGGGTGCCTCTGCCTCATCTCCTCGGCTCCTTCACCGCTACGCTTTGGCATTGGAGTTGGCCAGTTTCCTTGGGCTTCCCTGCGGTTACTCCGTCACCTGTTCTGGCAGACCTGTTTTCACTCTGGCCGTTACATCCTGATGTCCGAGCCTCACTTGCAGTTTCCGTGATTTCCTCTTGGTGCGCCTGTCCAGCTCCAGTCTTCATTGCCTCGCTGACCTTGGCCTGGCCTCCTACATTTACCTTGGACCAGGTAGCTTTCCATGGCTGCGCCCGCCTTCCTGTGGTGGAAGGGGTGTGTCCCTTTCGGGTCCCCTCCTTCCTGTCTGTGGCCATGGGTTCAGGCTACCTCCCTCTGCTCCGACTGCCTTGGACGCCTCTGCTCCTGCTTGGTGGAGAGAGTTACTCTGCTTTGGTTGCCAGTGCTTCAGCCCTTGCTCCAGGTGCCTCTCAGGGATCGGTCTGCTGGAGTCACCTGTGGCGCTTCTATGAGCCCCTGAGTGCTCTCCTTCCCTGCATCAAGGAGTTGTCACTTGCCTTCTGCGGTTGCTGTCCTGTGCAGTCTCTGCTGCCAGTGGCTCTCCAGCTAGGGGTCCAGTCCCTGCTCTTCGGCCTCGGAGATGCCTGCAGTCTGCCTCCCGGCCCTGAGCCTCCTGACTCGGTCGCGGCAGGGGGAGACAGGTGGTTGCCTCTCCATGGGGCAATATCTTGCCCCTTCTGGTTGCCCTCACTTGCACCGGCCTGGTTGTGCCCGGTGTACTGAGGTACTTCAGTGACTCTGGTACTTCAGTGACTCTCTTTATGGCATTCCTTTGGCCGGCATGGGCGGGAGGGTTGGTCTAGTGATAGCATGCTGGGCTTCATTGCCGTGTCCTCCCCCTGTCCTAATTAGACTACCAAGTGCATAAATACAGGAAAGCCCCAATCATCCATCCTTTGGCTGGCCTAATGAGTTCTGGCCTGAACCAGTTACCTCAGCTGGGAGGCTTCTAACTTTGGTATACTTATGACTGAGAACAGATGAAGGTCCAATAACTTTGGATATCAATTTTCAATTGAAAAAAGAACAACAAATTTCATTTACTAATGAGCCTACACATATTATTGATGTTACGTAAACTGATATGCTCAAGTTTAGGAATTATGTAAAATATGCCAATTACTGAATGTCATCTATATCACTATATTTTCCCTAAATTAAAAAATATATATACCTATGTAACAGAAAATACTGACAGATTCTGAAGTTTGCGGTCAATTCTGACCGCATGGATTGCCCGCCCCGCCCCCCCCGCGCGACCATTTGGCCAAAAGTGTGACCGTGACCGCCCCGTTCCACAAAGGTCTCAGCCTGACCGCGACCGCCCACACCAAAAGAATGAGTGCAACTACATGACATTGTGTGGTTTCAGTGCATCTCTTTGTCTCTTTAAAGCAAATCCGCACCACCATCATCATATTTGTGGTCACTGGACACTGTAGGGTAGGTTGATTTCGGAAGTTCACCATTGGACAAATTGGGATAGTAACATTTTCACATCAGAAGGTTATATCTAAAATTTCAGGTCTCTAACTTGAAAAGTTTTTTGAGGAAATGACATTGAATTTTCGACATTTTAAACATTTTTCGATTGTTTCGCAAACTCGCGGTTACGTATAACTTTGTCATTTCTCATCACACAGAAATATAACTTACATATTTGAGAAGGTCACAAAAAGATCTACACTTTGAATACCAACATGATGGGTTTCGGAAGATTTTTCATCTGCACTTTTCATAAAATTTCAAAGAAAGTCATATCTGATGATGCAAACCAGCAGTGAACAGGTAATTATTGAAAAAAGTATTTTACTTAGTCCTGGTTGTATTCAATTCTATGCCAGTTTACTGGATAACACTTTGCCAAAGCATTTGAGATCTCACTATGAGCCATAAGTATGGGAGAAGTAACAGTTTCATTAGATAAACCTATGAAACGGGCAGTTGTAATATCATTTTCCAGCTATAATATAATACATACACAGCTTAAATTCTAAAATAAATCATAAATCAGAAATAGAAGTTCTATGTGCAAACAAGTTCACAGCAAGCATCAAGCATAAAGGTTAATTGAGAGATATAAACATTGCACTGCACACAAAAAGCTAAATAATTTTCTCTCTCTATCTCTGAGAATAGATATTCTTTTTGAAATGTAATGTTCTCAATCCAAAATTCATGATGTACTCTGTAAGGCACCAGTGATGGCATTAAGAGCTGTATAATAAGCTATCCAGGCCTCCCTATAACACCTCTTAGTTCCATTATAAAACACATGTAAAATATTTTTTATAGTATATGTAACAGCACCTTAATTGTTGCAAAGCAGGGAAGTTTTATGCTACAACTTCTAAATGCCAGTACAGAAATAAAAGCAATTTCCAATCAGGTAGTTCTTCTATTTGAACTTTTCTTCGTTCGAAGGGTGCCCTGGATTCCATTTCTACTTTTTCAGTACATAATAATACTGAACCTGATCCTGAAATGACTCACTGACAAATCAGATAACCTGTCGCCTATTTTAATATTTTTGCAAGTTCTTCAGATCTGGGGTTCCATTCTGGATACCTGAGGCAATTATTGTACTGACAATGATAACTATATTATAGTTCTGGGTGCTTTTCCTAAGATTGCTATTAATACCAGACATCTCAACAGCCAATAAAGTTACATGCATGTACACCTATAATGTCATACTTTGATTTGCAAGTCAAGCAAAGAATTAAAAGTTGTCACATTCTAAATTTACTGAACCTTCAAATTTGGCCTAGACCATTGATGTTGGTATTCAAAATGAAGGTCTACTTGAGCCCTGTCCAACTATACCAGTTTCATTGTCTTATCTCTTAAATTGACTGAGTTATCCAATACCGCGAAACGGCGCACCAAGCGAAAAATGTCTAAAAACTTGAAATTTCAAATGGATTTCCTCAAAAAAGTATTAGAGTTAGAGACCTGAAATTTTGGATTTGGCCATTTGACATGAAAATGTCACTATCCCAATCTGTCCAAAATTGAAATTCAAAGATTTTTGCAAAATCAACCTACCCTACTGGACAGCAACTGCACTGTACCCCAAATTTTGACCGTGCTAATGAGAGGGAGGTTCAGCTCAGTGGCAGCATGCTTAGCTGTCAATTGCAGGCCTGGGTTTTGAATTCAGCTCTAGCCAGGTTGCCTGGGCCTATGTTGGATAGCAGCTTCTGTCATTCTTCACCTCATTGCTGTGTCCTCCTCCCGTCCTAATTAGCCTAACAAGTGCATAAACCAGGACATAAACCCAAATCATCCATTGTCTGCGCTGACCTTTACTGTGTTGTAGTCCAGGAGCCACTCCCCCAAAAAGGGCCATATTTCAGGAGTTCTTCAACAGCTTTCCAACCATGTATAACACGTGTACAATGTATGTAAATTTATTGAAATATTTGTGATTATTTATGAAAGAAATTAATATTTTACAAAATGGAGTCCCATCCACTTGGATGTTCTCTGCTGCCTGGCAGTAACTTACTAGAAGCGTGCATGCTCGGCGGAGCCACAAAAGAGCAAAAAGACAAGCTAATTAAAGATGTCATCTCTTTCAATTTCAGGAAACTTAAGGCAGACTGCCAGCAAAATTGCCCCAGGCAATGCTTCAAGTGCCAGGCATTCTGTCACACCGCTGCCAGCTGTACCCGATACTCTCACCTGCAAGAACCGCTCTGAACCACACAGCCACAAAGATTCTACCAACACCGAAGTTGAAACCATGATCTGCCCAAATTGCAAGTCTACTGGATATCCATCTACCTTCAAGGGATGTCCTGCACAATAAGTGGCCAAGAGCGACCAAGAGAGAGAACAAGCTACATATGAAAGCTGCCAAGCCAGAGAATGGCTTAATGGGTAACTGTGGGTCTTGACAGTGGGTCTTGACAGTGGGTGTAGCAGATTCTCTGAGGGCATCCTTGCCAGCTTGAGAGCCTCTATCCCGAACCTCCTCATCGACCGCATCATAATTTACACCCACCCGGCAGTCACCTGCGTATGCACTATGCAGTGCTGTATTCGTTGTCTACAAGACCAGGGTAACACTGGCCCAATTGGTGAAAATTGCTTCACTGTCTATTCCTTTTAAATCACATTTTCACATACATTGCTGCATGTCTCTTTCCATTGTCTTTTCAGAATATGGCCAGAGTTATCACAATCAACAGCCGTGGAATCCGGGTCTAGTCCCACCTTTTGTCCCACTGCCTTGCTACCCATGAACTGGACCTTGTGCTTGTCCAAGAGATCTTTATCACTGATGATGCCAGAGATCCCTTCGCAAAAGGCCAAGACAGACCAGAGGGTGGACCATCCTCCTATTCAAACTAGGTCTTCACACCACAACAGCCCACACACAACCTCCCTAATGACTGCTCTGCAGTCTCCATGAGTCGCCCAGGAATAGGTGATGTCTGTATCATTTCCTTATACATCTCTCCCTCATCATTACTACGTAGTACATAATACCACTTTTGTCCGCTTTCTCAACAGGTTTAGGCACATGATCTGGATGGGAAACTTCAATGCATATCACGGCTGCACTGACAACCTCTGCACCACAACCAACGTCAGAGACCGACAGATAAACACGGCCCTCAATCTTTTTACCTTCAGCGAACGAAGTTTGAAGAAGGTATTGTAATCACTTTGGTCAAATGTTGTCCGTCCGTCGGGTGTCCGGGCGACGGGCGGATAGATAGTTTACGGGCCAGGACTCAGGCCCTATAGCATATACATGTATGACATTTGGTACACATATAGCCTTTATGGTCTAGTTGTGCCTTTTGATGGTCTGCTTGATGGATATTACATACTTTTTGAAATATAGAGAAAAATATAAAAAATCATTTTTTTCGTTTTTGGACCAGCGCTCAGTCTCTATAGCATGTGCATGGATGAAATTTACACATATAGCCTATTTGGTCCAGTTATGCCTTTTGATGGTCTGATTGATGGATATCTTTATACCTTTTTGAAATATTGAGAAAAATGTTTAAAAAATATTTTTTTTCATCTATGGGCCAAAACTTGGCCACTATTGCACGTATATGGGTGAAATTAGTTATGCATGTCACCTATATGATATGGTTGCTCCTTTTGTGGGTGTGATTCTTTACCTTTTCAAATATTGACAAAAAATATAAAAATTATTATTATTTATTTCCAGGCCACCACTTTGCCAATCTTGGACTTCCATACATTAAATTTGATTTACATTATCTATCTAATGCTTTAGTGCCTTCTGATGGTCTGATTAATATGTATTTTTGATGCTTTCGGGAATATTTAGAAAAATTTCGAAAAATACAAATACATATATTTTTTTATTTCCAACCCACAGCTATTCCTATTCCTTGCATAGGCCTATGCATGAAATCGCTCCATAATGTGTGTATATTAGTCTAGTTAGGCCTTTCCATGGTTCAGCATACACCTTTTGGCCAATACTGAGTACTATTGCATATATACTAACTTGCATGTTGGTTCACATCACTTTCATGGTGTAATAATTATTGTGTCCTTTAATGGTGTTTTTATCGCTGAAGGTTTGCTGCTATGCAGCCTATGTTCTCATTACAGATTATCAACATCAATGGAGCTCCTACCAAACTCAATCCAGCAGATGGGACAAACGCCCTCCTAGACCTTATTATCACAATTAACTCCTAGTCTGTCTCTTCTTATTTCAGAACACTTTGTAGGCGATGACATCACCAGTGACCACCTTCCAGCACACCTTCAGCTGGTTGGTAGCACCAAACTTCACTACGAAGTCCGCCAAGAAGGAACCTGGAGAAAGCCAACTGGGACCACTTCAGAGACCTAAAATAACAGGCCGTCATAGACCTGTGTGGTGTCATTATAAACTCATCAACTTGTCTTTCAGACAGACTCCAGTTTATCTGATTTGAGTGGTGCCACTGTATCGAAAGCAACCTGGATTGCCTCCGACACAGCATCACAGATGGAGTCTGTCTGAAAGAGAAGTTGGTGAGCGGCCATCGGAGTGATAATCCCCAAACAGGGCAGAGACTGCAAGATTCCTGGTAAAATTTGCCCTATCTCTCTATTATTGTGTATTTCCAAATTGTTTGTAAAATGTATTGGCAGGCCTCTGATCGACCACCTGGTCAACTCTCAGCTGCTTAAGTGGCTGAGAGCTCTCCTTCCGAGGAAGGAGGCCAATGTACACATTTCAGATTCTATAACCATCTGAGAACGGTGACTGACCATGGGTGGGTGTCTCCACCAATCTTCCTGTATGTGAAGTAGGCTTTCGACTCCGTTTGGCAGGATGGCCTCCGGTACAAGCTGCAAGACTTCCAGCTTGCACACAAGATCATCAGTATTCTCTCCTCCTTCCCCCATCAACGCACCATTGCTGTAAGAGTAGGTTACGGTGTCTCCCGTCAGGTCAACCTGATTGCGGGCACTCCACAAGGGTTGGTATTAAAGGTCAATTACTTTTCAATCTATTTGTATACGACATTCCATTTGCTCCTGACTCTCAGGTGTAAATCTCACAATTTGCGGACGACCTTGCCTTCTCTTGCAGATCTGCAATTAACTAAATCAGGCTTCAACATCATCCAGAAAAGACTTCAGGAGTGCATGGACAAGCTGCAGAATTGGTGCCACCCAGGGTTTTCTCAGCCGGAATTTGCCACTGGAAGTTTCCGTTAGTTAGGAGAATCCTATTGTTATAGAATACAGGGTTTAGGTAAGTATTCTCTTCAAGAATCCCGACTATCTGGATAATCTTGAATTTAGTGAATATTTGTAAAACCTCATTACTCCAATTTTTCTTGTTAATTTGTTTATCAACTTCAAACACTTGTTTTCTTGGTCTGTTTTCATCCATATAAACAAGTATATTCCAAAAATGTAGCAATTCAACATGAAGTCTAGTTTTTGAATCAATCCATCCCATATCGCCTGTTTTGGAGCAAAACTATTCACACCTAGAAAAAATCGTATTGCCCTGTTTTGTATTGCTTCTGGTTTAGAAAAGTCTTCATAGCCCCAAACTCCTGAACAGTAATCTATAACAGGAAAAACACCTGAATCAAACAATTTACTGTATGTTTTAAATCCTAAACCTTTCAATTTGTAAACTTTGTTTTGGATACTTCCAAGCGCTCTTCCAGCTGAGTTACCAAGGGCAGTTGACAGTCTGGAACCAGACTGCTTCTTTTCCCCATTCTCTTTTTTACCCAAACTCTTTAAAATTATTTATATAACTGGATGCTCCCTCTTATGAAAAGCAGTATGCGCTTCATAGGGTAAGTTCTTTCCCCCCTTATTTATTTTACAACAATTAAAAGTTATTAGAATAATTGCATGATCCTCTAATGAAACACATTATGCTCCCTAGGATGAGTTGCAAATGCAGTTTGCAGTCTGGAAGAATTCAGCATTAATTGGAATCATAGGAGGGGAGATAGAAAGTGAGTCCACTGGGACACCTCATAATGATACATAGTATCTAACTATTCATTCTATTTTTTGACAAACAGACTGTAGCCACTTGTATGAGGCAGTTATAAGTTTAAATATTAGCAGACGACCAATGATAGTTATTTGTTTCATTTATGCCGCATGTGGCACGGCTGGCGCCATCTATACCTGTACCTCCACAGGCTTTAATAAAGTCATCACCTTTTATCTATTATAAGCAATACATCAAATTTTATCATACTACATAGGGGATACAGAAGTCAGAAGTCAGAAGTGAATAAACTTTTACATACCAGATACACAACTTTAAATCATTACACTACAGCCATGGCCGTAAGTTTTCACTTATCTGCAATGCTGCACTATGGTGCAATTATTGTGACCAGTCATAACAAAGCAAATACTTGCTCAATCTTCACAAAAAATAAATCGTGAGCAATTACAGTTTGTACAGAGTAGAAGGTGTTCTGGTAAAAGTAATTGCATTAAATGATATTTGCACAGTAATAGTGAGGCAAAACAATGAATAAGTTGAATTTTGAGCATGAAATCAATTATGATGCTAGATGTTATTCTTATAGTAGTAACAGCCACCAGAGTTTCTGGATGTGTTGTGTACACAAACAATAAAGCGTCATGACAAAATTACTCTAAAATACAAGATTGAATTTTTCCTTCATCGGGTTTTACTAGAACTAGTATTTTCTCTAAATATGGCCAAATTTTAAGCAGGTGTGGGAATAAAGTGCACTTCATCTTTTGAAAGAAAATTGTGTCAAATGCCTTCCATAGATGTGGAATTTTATGAAACAAATTAAATTTCATCATAAGAAAATTTTTTTACTACTTTTCTTATCATAAACACATGAAGCGAAACCCGATCAAGCAACATTAAAGTCGCATATGCAATTGTAATTTTGTCATGAATGTTTAATTTGGTGTGTGCCCAACTCATCAAGGCACTTTGGTGAATATTACTATCATGTGAATGACAATTTAAGACCATAAGATTATACGCTTTAATTTCAACTAATTCAGTATCTTGCCTCACAGCTATTATGTAGCATTATTTCCATTGAACAATTTGGATTTGAATACCTCCAAGTACATACTGACAATATTTCCTGACATTTTGGTGAAGATTGAGTAAGTATTACATTTGTTATGATTGGTCAAAATTATATCACCATAGTGAAGCATAGCTGCTAAGTGAAAACTTACGGCCATGGCTGTACTTTGAGATTTGGACATATCAAAAGTCTGTTTACGGTAATTTTAATAGAGCACTTTTGTGACAAAATGTTTGACGTGATTTTGATAGTTCCAAGACCCTTTTTTAAAGTTCACATTCTTTCCATCATTTTGCACTTAGCTTGGGCAGGCATACTGATTTTACTTTTGTTTGAGCTGACCTGCCATTTCTGACTGTCCCTCCACTGATGGTGGAGGCTTTTGATCAGAGGGACAGGTACAGTTTGGGAAGTTGATGTAACATTATAATCAAGACATTCTTCCAAGGTTAATCCCATATATTATGGCTTTTTCCAAATTCGATTGATTCGTTTCCATAGGTAAAGTTACAGTCGCTAACATTTAGATCTTTATGTCTAAAATGGACACTCTATCTTCGCTCATGGCCCACAGACTTATTGTCACTCATCTAAGAGAGTGACAACGCTTACTTGTGCATTAATCTTCTCAAACAAGCGTTTACGCTTGTCACGGCCGAGATTTTAAATTTGGCGCCGTTGCCAGACCACCTAATACCCATAATCCCTTGCACTCCAGACTTCCTCTAATCCTCTTTCTTCTCGGCTGTCCTACGCATCGGATGTGTGCTAGACAGCCCCTTGTTGCAGTTGATTGGGGCATTGACAATGGGTTGTTTCCATGGTATTTCGTTTTCTAGGTTCTTCTCTCACGGTTCACGGAGCTGAACCGTGTTCAGGTAAGTTTATTTATCCTATTTATACTCAAACTTCGTCGGTTTCATTGCAGTCTGGCCGTCATGGCGGCCGCTGTGATGTATGGATCAGCGGTTGCAGGGGTTTTCGAGTAATTCTAGACATGGTACTTGCTCTAATACTCGTATACCTTGCTCTAATACTCGTATACCTTGCTCTTTTGGTGCCAATTCACTCGTTTTTACCCTGTGCCGAGTGTTTTCTCTTAGTTTTACGACGTATTTCATCCTTGACGTTCGCCAATCAACATGGCGACCCGGTCAGGTGAGACGTCGATGTGTCGAACTTTTTCGCTCTATTCTGTTCCTTCTGGCCTCTCCGGAGGGTTTATTTATATTATTGCTGCTTCTGCTGCTTGTGATATATGTTTTGACTTCGTTTTTTGAGCGTTTACCTCCAGTTTCAACGCTGCAAACGATCGTTGACTTCCACGTGCGTCCCACTGATCGAGCGCCTGGTGCACCTCGATCCGTGCACCTGGTCGAGCGGCCGCCCCCTGGCTGCTTTGTGGATGTCTACGGCGTCCCGCTGGCTCTACACGCTGGGACCCGGGCTGCACCTCGATAACGTCGTGTTGGCTGGTGGCTGCGGGCGTCCCACTGGGTGATCCTACTGGGCTGTTCTTTCCACTGTAGGCCCTGCCTCCTGGTGCTGCCTCCTGGACATTGGACTCCTCCTGGACCTCCTGGGGTGCTGTTCTTGGTCTCGGGCTCTGCCCATGACTCTTCTTGCCCTGCCGGTTCCGACTGGTAGGGTCAGCCTCTCCTGATGATGGCCGGTCTGTTAGGGTCCCTCCAACCCCCTCACTGGGCCTGGCCCCTGCGCTGCCTCTCCGGCTGCTGGCATGCCTCTCTTGCTGCTGGACTGCCTCTCCTGAGGCTGCCCTGCCTTCCTGCTGTTCATCGGCCTCGCCTGCTGCGTCTGCTGTTGGCCGGACTCTCCTGGTGCTGCCCGGCCTGTTAGGGTATCTCCATACCCCCTCACTGGCCTGGCCTCCCAGCTGCCTCTCCGGCTGCTGGCATGCCTCTCCTGCGGATGGACTGCCTCTCCTGAGGCCTGCTGGCCTATCTCCTGCTGCTGGCCTTCCTGCTAGGTTACCCCCATACCCCTAGCTAGGCCTGGCCCGGAGCTGTGTCTCCGGCTACTGGCAGGCCTCTCCTCCTGAGGGACTGCCTCCCCTGCTGCTGGCCTGCCTCTCCTACTGTTGGCCGGTCTCGCCTGCTGCGCCTGCTGATGGCTAGACTCTCCTGCTGCGGCTTGCCTGCCTACTAGGGTGCCCCCATGCCCCTAGCTGGAACTGGCTCCTGGGCTGCCTCCTGCCGATGGCCTGTCCCATCATGATGAGGGCCTGCCTCTCCTGCTACTGGCCTGCCTCTCCGGCTGTTGGTGTGTCTCTCTGGCTGCGGGCCTACCTGCTAGGGTACCCCCATACCCCTAGCTGTCCCGGGACGCTGGCCTTCCTCTTCGGCTGCCTGCCTGCCTCGCCTGCTGCCGACCTGCCACTCCTGCTTGGTTAATAATGGTTATCCAGGGCCAGCCTCTCTGAGCATGGCTGACCTCTCTTGCCTCTCCTGCGGCGGGCTTCCCTGCTGGGTACCCGTTACCTCTCGCTGGCAAGGTTCCTGGGTTTTTCTCTGGAGGGCGCCTCTTTGCTTCCTCCTACGGCTGGATTGGTTGGTTAGGGCTTCCTTGTGCCTTGGCTTGAGTCTCTGGGTCTGCCCCGGACTCTGCCTGGCGTCTCGGTATTGTCCCTGCTGGGGAGAGCTCCCTCGGCTGCAGTGGCTCGTCGTGCTCAGCCTCCTGGTCTTCCACTGGTGCCTCCTGCTGCTGGAATGCCTTTGTTGGCGTCACAGGTCTCCGGCCAATCCTCTGACTCTGCCCTGCCTCCTGGGATTGTGCTGACTGGTTTCGGCTGGTGTGCGCTGCCTCCTTTGCAGTTTGCCTGGCAGCTCGGGTTCTCCATTATCCCGGGCTGTGTTGGACTGTCCCTTGCCTCTGGGGCTGCTGGGGCCTGGACACCTCTCTGGGTTTCTCCTGCTTCCGGTGTGGACGGCTCGCCATGCCCTAGATCTGGGCGCGACTTCTGGGGTCGTCTCCTTTCTTTCGCTGGGCTCCTACCTGGCCAGCTGACCCCCCTGCCCTTTCGGCGCTGCCTGCCTTCCAGGGCTTTGGCACGTCTTGGGGACGGGCTCTCTGCTGTCCTTCGCTGGCCTGTCTCCGATGTTTGGTTCTGCATGGAGCTGCCTTGGTTCCACCGCTGTGCCCCCTGGGAGCCTGGACCTCTACTTCCGCCGTGGGCTTTGAGTCCCCTCCACTCCTGGTGCCTGGTCCTGGTGCCTGGTCCTGGTGCCTGGTCCCTCCATGGTCCTCCCGGGTGGGGCCTTCGTCTGCCTTCCTGCCGGCCGGGGTCTGTTACCCTTCCCGCCGGGTCAGGCTCTTTCTTGGCGGGGCTGTTGCGTCCTTTGACTTCTTCTGGGGCTGCTGCCATCCTGCTGCTCCGTGTGTCCGGGCTGGTGCCCACCCTTGGCTCCTCCTCGTCTGGCTCTCCTCTGGGGCTTTGGCCTCCTCCCATGGTGCTGGTCCCCTTCCTGGGTCTCGGCGCCCATGTGGTAGCATGGGGTCCGCCGTTTCCGACTCTGGACTTGTTATCCCCACTTTGGGCCGGTCCTGGTTTCCTACGACTGGGGGGGGCCCCTCCGGGGGTGGCTTTCTCTGGGTCCCACCCACCTGCGGGTGGGTGGGACCTGGGCTTGGGTGTGCCATTGGTCTTATCCCTATCTGAGGCACTGGGCTATGGCCCTTCCTCCTGATGGGGCCTCCTGGAATTCCCCGGCGCTGGGGCTCGCTGCTTCTGGCTGGGTCATCCCTCGGGTACGTTGGGGCTCTTGTCCTCCGTGCCTGTGGATATCTCGTCGTCCGGCTGATTTGGAGTGCTCTGGCGGAACATTGTTGCGTGGGGTGGCAGCTGCTTTGGGCATCTCCATCCTGTCATCCTGGTTTCCTGCCTCGTGACCGTTCGCGGTCTCCTTTTCCAGTTTCGCTGTCTTTCGCCGCTCCAGCCTGGCTGTCCCCTGGGTGCGGGTGCCTTCCTGGCATCCGCTTGCGAGTCATGGGCCTTTCCACTTGGTCAGTGGGGCTTGGGCTCAGCATCTCTTGCACCTCTGGGCTCCTCAGACGATCTGCATCTCTGGCCTGGACGGTCTTTCCTGGGCCAGTGGTGCCCCTCGCACCGGTTGTCTTCCCTGGGTGCTGCTGTCGCCTGGCGTTGCTGTTGGATGTGGGCCAGCTGGGGACCTCCCCTGGCTGTCGCCTCCCTTGTCTCTTGGGCGTCCCCATGGCCTGAGTTTGGACGGTTCTCTTCATCCTGGCCAGGGTCGCCGGTTGCCGGCGGTTGGAATCCCTGGCGCACCTCCGGCTCTCCATGTGACCCCTTGGCCTTTGTCCCTGACCAGCTGTTTCGGGGCCTTGTGCTGCTTCCGGTGGTCCTCCAACCCTGGTCTTCCCTAGCCCGGGTTGTCGTGGCTTTGGGCTTCCTTGGTTTGCCTGGTGCGGGGGCTCGGCACGTCTGCCTCTCAGCCTGCTTGGTCGACGTCTTCCCCCCATGCTGATGGGGTGGCCTCCATCGGTTGCTGGCGGGCCCTCTGGCCTGCCCATGTGCCTGACTCCCTTCGCCTTGGGCGTTTCCTCCTCCACAGCGGCGCCTGGGCTTCTCTCCCCATACCTTGGGCCCTTGGCCAGTCCACCCAGTTGGGGTTGGGCCTTGGCTTCTGCTGCTTCCTCTTGCTTCCTGGGCTGGATTCCGCTTGCTAGTGTGGGCTTCTGGGGTTGCCTGCCACCCTGTGGGGCTGTCGTCTCTGGCTCTACTCCTCTCCTGGTGGGGTTCGGTGTTCCTGCTCTGTTGGGTCCACGGCCTCTCCTGCTGCCAGTGCTTCCTTGTCCGCATGCCTCTCGGAGGCCTCCCTGGCCTCCCAGTCCGGGGATTCTTGAAGCCTCCCCGGGGCTCTGGAGTTGGTTGGGGTCTGCCGCCCGGCAGATCCTCTGTCTTCCGCTCTTCAGCTGGTCCCCCCGCGGGCCTTTCCAGCAGTGGCCCTGCACGGCCCTTTCAGCACTCCCAGCGCTACCTGTTGCCGTGCTGCCTGTCGGCCTCCCACAGGCCTACCACTTGGGGACTCTGGATAGTTCTTGTGCTCCTGGGTGTCCTCGGCCGCATGGCCTCCTCTCCTTGGTGTCCTTCGCTGCTACTTGGTGGACTTGGGGGTCACTTGGTCTGGCAGACCTGTTTCCACTCTGGCCGTCCCGTCCTGCCGGTCGGGCCGCCCTTGCGGCTTCGGGATTTCATCCGGGTGTGCTTGTCCCGCTACAGTCTTCCTTGCCTTGCTGGCCTGGGCCTGCTCTCCTTACTCCTCAGCTCACCATGTGGCTTTGCGTGGAGGTGCTCTACTTCAGACGCTGTGGGGCATCCTTGGTGGATCCCCTCCTTCCTGTCCTACTTTCAGGGTGCCTCCCTCTGCTCCGACTGCCTTGGCCACCTCTGCTCCTGCCTCGTGGAGCAAAGCTGCCCTGCTTTTCGGGCCACTGATTCAGCCGTTCCTCCTGGTGCCTATCAGGGATCAGTCTCCTGGCCAGCGGGAATCCACCTGGGCTCCGGCTCAGTGGATTTTTCCCCTCTCCATCCCTCACAGAGTCCTCTCTAGCGTGTCTACGAGATCCTGGATGCTGTCCTTCCCTCCAGCGGGGACGTGGCGCTTGCCTCCTGGGATCCCTGTCCTGTGCGGTCTGCTGCCCGTTGCTCTCCAGCTATGGATCCAGTCCCTGTGACGTGGCTGGCCCTGTTCTCCGGCCTCCTGCTCAGACTTGTTATGCCCTGAGCTTGGGGGACAAACAAGGGGGGGGGGCGTGTCCCCCACAGCAAGTTGCGACGGGTTGATGCCTCTCCACTGGGCAATATCTTGCCCTCTTCTGAGTGCTCTCCCCTACACCGGCCAGGTGGGGCCCGGTGTCTTGAGGCACCTCAGTGACTCTCTTCTTGGCTTCTTTTGGCCGGCCTGCTGAGTTCTGGCTCCCCGCCTACTGACTCAGTGAGCTGTTGGCCTCATCCTGTTTCCAGTCCCGGTTAGTGGCACTGAAATAGGCCTACCTGCTGTCACCACCTCCTTCTGAGGACTTGTAGTGCCCTGGGCTTGGAGGCTTCTGGTTGGCAGTCCTGATGCCTTCTGCACTCTTGCCAGACCCCCCCATGGGGCTCCCTTGGCAGCTGCAACTGGTTTTGCTCTGTACTTGGGGTCAATGCCCTTTTCTTGGTGCAAGCGGGTTCCATCCCCTCCGCCACTTTGTGAATCTGCACAAGTAAGCGTTGTCACTCTCTTAGATGAGTGACAATAAGTGTGTGGGCCATGAGCGAAGATAGAGTTTGGGTCCTCCCCTATCGGGATAGGACCTATCTCTATCAGCTCATGGCCCACAGACTTACTTGAGCTTCCCACCCGCCTCCCCTCGGTGGGATGTCCTTGCGTTACGCCTCGAAGTAAGAGGATTAGAGGAAGTCGGGAGCACAAGGGATTATGGGTATTAGGTGGTCTGGCAATGGCGCCATATTTTAAATCTCGGCTGTGAGCGTAACGCTTGTTTGAGAAGATTAATGCACAAGTAAGCGTTGTCACTCTCTTAGATGAGTGACAATAAGTCTGTGGGCCATGAGCTCATAGAGATAGGTCCTATCCTGATAGGGGAGGACCCAAAATTTTTGTTTTACCAATATTATCTTTCATTTGCGCATTTACAACACCACTGATACATTTCATCAATTATACCATTCGACACCTCTGTCAGCCACTCACATGCCAGTATTTCTGGGGAATAATTCCCATATTCTTTGTTGTCCAGTTATCCTCTCATGTTTGACTGTTTGAGTGTTTGTCTCATGGTATAAGCTGGTTATTCACAATGGGATCAGGAATGGGATCAGGAATATGTGTTTATCACACCTCGGCCTAAAGGCCACGGGTGATAAATCACATATTCCCTCTCCCTTTACTTATTTTCTGTAAATCACTTTCAGACTCAGCAATTAAGGCCAAGTCATCATGAGCATACATAAGAATACTTAATTTAACAAACATTCTCTGTAACACTTACTCCCACTTACAAATTTTTTATATCTTGAGCTAAGTCATTAATATAAAAACCAAAAGAGTAGGGGATAATGGATCACCTTGCTTAACCCCTGAGCCTAACTGAATTGTGTCTGTATTAGCATTATTATGACTTACTTTAGCTACTTGGTTGGTGTACATTTTATGGCATTGAATAGTTTTCCACCAAACCCCTGTTTCCTGAGTTTAAAAATAGTAGTTCGCGATTAATTGAATCAAAAGCCTTTTGTAAGAAGATAAACACGAAAAATTTGAGCGTTTTATATTTATTCTATTTCGAATTGTACTACTTAAGCTATAAAGATCGTCCGAACAAGAACAATTTGGTTTACAAGAACCCTACAAGTTTCTTCTGGGTAAAAGGTCTGTAGAACCTTTGGGGGTTCATGGCATGAGCAAATTTAGGATTGAAAGGGGCCTCTTATAAGGATGCTTATAAGTGGTCCCTCACAAGGTATATTTTTTATAACTTTCATGCATTATATGGGTGTTATGTGTGGTTCACAGTGAGACAATTTCACTCTCTTCCAAATTGTCTCCTGCTTGTCGTCAGTCTGACGACTGCTATTCATCCTGAGGACCACAGTGAGAGATAAGAAAATGAGTTGTCTTCATCTTCTGAGCACTTTATGATTGAATGCTCATGTAAGTTGGATATTCTGTATGTGTACAAATTCTGCTTGCTTCATTTTAGTCAGAATAGGTCTAATGATCAGAGGACTGAAACACTTACACATGAGCTTTAAGCCACATGCATTGTAATGAAAATGTCCTTCCATGGGTGTAGTACATCTTTAAGTAAATATTAAGATACATTTTGTGAATATGATGGTAATGTTATGCAAAAAAAAACATTAGATGGAGCCACACATATAACAATAGAGAATTTTCTGCAAAAAGCTCTGTATTAAAGATGGCACCACTTGTTCTATGTCAGAAATAGTCACAAACCAGTTTCATAAAAGCTTATTGTTGGTGTAATTTTACCCAATTACTTCCCTCTCCTATTTAAACAACCCATACAAAGGTGTAAAATAAACCAAAAGTATATATCCTGATTATTTGTGCAATTTGATTTGTTGCAGGTAAGCGTTCGTATGTTAGACAAAAGATCTTGGTTTGCTTCTACGTAAATCCAAAATCCCTAATTCCTGATTTGATTGAAGTTGTTCAGTCTGACACTACCAAACAAGCTGGTTCTACCTATTGCACTGAGGCTCGTGCATGGTAAATTTACCAATCGGGCCACAATTTTCGGAACTGCTCGTAAATAGGTATGGTTTTCAGCAGTTCTTCAAATAATGTTGCACTGTCCCTGACAGACAAGTCGGTCTGCTGTAAAGGCAATGGTGGCAGCACACGATTGGTGTTGACGAATCTGCCCCGGTTAGCGGTTTGTCCTCGATTGACTGCCAGTTGTGTCTTATGCACCGAAGGCAGCTGCCGACTGGCCGAACTGAAAACGCCGGCGAAAGCGACAAGGCCGACCCGGATATATTACGAAAATGACGTCAGGCAATGTTAAAGTATTGGGTTTTCCTGGAATTCCCTCAGTTCGTGCACATTTCTTTATCGGGCCCCATGGACAAATGGTGCATCCACCAGGATTTTGCCGAATGCATACGATTGGGTCGGCAAACCAGCGAAATCGACAACAGCTGACGTTCAAATTCTGCATGTGAATCATGTGCTGCCAGAGAGTGGCCACCCAGCTGACAAAACTTGTGCTTAACTGAGAGTTATCACATGAAATTGCTCCACAGTTACGTGGAATTCTGAGGGGGGAGGGTTGCTCTAGTGGCAGCGTGCTGGGCTGCCAATCGCTGGGTCCAGGATTCGAATCAAGCTCTTGTTGGGTCTCCTGGGCCTATGTTGGACGGTTGTTTCAATCATCCTTCGCCTCATTGCCGTACCCTCCTCCGTTTTTGGGAGGCTTCCACTTGACCTGTTTGCCTGGTTAGACGTGAGGTAGCTCTACCTTCCTGCCTCTCCGTCAGCTTAGTCTCTGCCTTACCCTGCGGTGAATGGGTGGTTGGTTGCTGGCAGAGGTCTGCCTCTGTGACTGGCTTCCGTCGCCTGGAGTGCATCCTCCTCCTCAGCAGTTCCCGGGCATCTCACTGCGGACCTTGGGCCCTCTGACGGTCCGACCACTTAGTATTGGCCCTTGGCTTGAACCGCGTCTTCTTGCTTCCGGTAAAAACTTCAGCTTAGCAATATGGGCTTCTGGGGCTGCTGACCCCTTTTGAACTGTCGTCTATTTATCTACTCCTCTCCCGGTGGAGTTCGGTGTTCCCTGCTCTGCGGTGATTCACGGCCTCTCATACTGCAAGCGCTTCCATGACCGCGCACCTGTTGGGGCCTCACTTGCCTCCCAGGCCTGGATTTCTTGGAGCCTCCTTGGGACCCTGGTCCCGCCACGGGCCTTGGCAGCAGTGGTTCTGGCGGTCCTTCAGTGGTCCCTGGCCGGGTACCTTGATGCATCCTGTAGGACTCTCATTGGGGACTTGTGTTCCTGGGTGTCTGCCCCATGGCCTTCTTTGGGGTGCCTCTGCCTCATCTCCTCGGCGCCTTCACCGCTACGCTTTGGCATTGGAGTTGGCCAGTTTCCTTGGGCTTCCCTGTGGTTACTCCGTCACGTGGTCTGGCAGACCTGTTTTCACTCTGGCGGTCACATCCTGATGTCCGGGCCTCACTTGCGGATTCCTTGATTTCCTCTTGGTGTGCCTGTCCCGCTCCAGTCTTCATTGCCTCGCTAACCTTGGCCTGGCCTCCTGCATTTACCTTGGGCCAGGTGGCTTTCAATGGGTGTGCTCGTCTTCCTGTGGTGGAGGGGTGGTGTCCCTTCGCTGATCCCCTCCTTCCTGTCTGTGGCCATGGGTTCAGGCTACCTCCCTCTGCTCCAACTGCCTTGGACGCCTCTGCTCCTGCTTGGTGGAGAGAGTTGCTCTGCTTCGGTTGCCAGCCCTTCTATATTCAGCCGTTCCTCCTGGTGGCTCTCAGGGATTGGTCTGCTGGAGTCACCTGTGGCGCTTCTATGAGCCCCTGAGTGCTCTCCTTCCCTGCATCAAGGAGGTGTCACTTGCCTTCTGCGGCTGCTGTCCTGTGCAGTCTCTGCTGCCAGTGGCTCTCCAGCTAGGGGTCCAGTCTCTGCTCTTAGGCCTCGGAGATGTCTGCAGTCTGCCTCCTGGCCCTGAGCCTCCTGACTCGGTCGCGACAGGGGGAGACAGGTGGTTGCCTCTCAATGGGGCAATATCTTGCCCCTTCTGGTTGCCCTCACTTGCACCGGCCTGGTTGTGCCCGGTGTACTGAGGCACCTCAGTGACTCTCTTTATGGCATTCCTTTGGCCGGCGTGGGTGGGAGGGTTGGTCTAGTGGTAGCATGCTGGGCTGCCAATCGCTGGGTCCCGGTTTCGAATCCAGCTCTTGCCAGATCACCTAGACTTATGTTGGACTGCTGTTTCAATCATCCTTCGCTCCATCCTAATTAGCCTAACAAGTGCATAAACCAGGACATAAACCCAAATCATCCATTGTCTGTGCAGACCTTTACTGTGTAGTAGCCAAGGAGCCACTCCCCCAAAATGGGCCATATTTCAGGAGTTCTTCAACAGCTTTCCAACCATGTATAACACGTGTACATTGTATGTAAATTTATTGAAATATTTGTGATTATTTATGAAAGAAATTAATATTTTACAAAATGTTACAGTATAGGTAACTTTTCAAAATAAAATAAATTGCTAGAATAACCAAAAAGGCATCAAATATTTCCAAAAAGAGATAACTACTACACTGGATGTATAACTTGAAATGGGTGCACTTACCCGTTATTTAAGTTTTAATGCACCCTACTCCCTTGACTATACTCTTTGGAGTCCCATCCACTCAGATGTTCTCTGCTGCCTGGCAGTAACTTACTAGAAGCGTACATGCTCGCTGTGCCACAAAAGAGCAAAAAGACAAGATAATTAAAGATGTAATCTCTTCCAATTTCAGGAAACTTAAGGCAGACTGCCAGCAACATTGCCCCAGGCAATGTTTCAAGTGCCAGGCATTCTGTCACACCGCTGCCAGCTGTACCCGATACTCTCACCTGCAAGAACCGCTCTGAACCACACAGCCACAAAGATTCTACCAACACCGAAGTTGAAACCATGATCTGCCCAAACTGCAAGTCTACTGGATATACATTTACCTTCAAGGGATGTCCTGCACAATAAGTGGCCAAGAGCCACCAAGAGAGAGAACAAGCTAGTACATACGAAAGCTGCCTAGCCAGAGAATGGCTTAATGGGTAAATGTGGGTCTTGACAGTGGGTGTAGCAGATTCTCTGAGGGTATCCTTGCCAGCTTGAGAGCCTCTATCCCGAACCTCCTCATTGACCGCAACATCATTCACACCCACCCGGCAGTCACCTGCGTATGCAGTGCTGTATTCGTTGTCTACAAGACCAGGAGGGGGGAGGGTTGGTCTAGTGGTAGCGTGCTGGGCTGCCAATCGCTGGGTCCAGGGTTCGAATCCAGCTCTTGCCGGGTCACCTGGGCCTATGTTGGACGGCTGTTTCTATCATCCTTCGCCTCATTGCCGTGTCCTCCTCCTGTCCTAATTAGCCTACCCAGTGCATAAATACAGGACGTAAAGCCCCAATCATCCATCCATCCATCTATGTCTACAAGACCAGGGTAACTGGTGAAAATTGCTTCACTGTCGATTCCTTTTAAATTAGTTTTCGCATACATTGCTGCATGTCTCTTTCCTTTCTCTTTTCAGAATATGGCTAGAGTCATCACAATCAACAGCTGTGGAATCCGGGTCTAGTCCCAGGTCTTGTCCGACTGCCTTGCTGCCCTTGAACTGGACCTTGCACTTGTTCAAGAGATCTTTATCACTGATGATGCCAGAGATCCCTTTGCTGACGGTTTCTTTACGGCAACACGCCGCAACGCCCAGCCTCCGATTCGCAAAAGGCCAAGACAGACCAGCGGGTGCAACCATCCTCCTATTCAAACTAGGTCTTCACACCACAACAGCCCACATGCAGACAACCTCCCAAACGACTGCTTTGCAATCTCCATGAGTCGTCCAGGAATAGGTGATGTCTGTATCATTTCCTTATACATCTCTCCCTCATCATCACTACGTAGTACATAATACAACTTTTTCCCATTTTCTCAACAGGTTTAGGCACATGATCTGGATGGGAAACTTCAATGCATATCATGGCTGCACTGACCACCTCTGCACCACAACCAACGTCAGAGATCGACAGATAAACACGGCCGTCAATCTTTTTACCTTCAGCGAACGAAGAAGGTACTGTAATCACTTTGGTCAAATGTTGTCCGTTCGGGCAGGCGGGTGTCCGGGTGGGCGGGTGGGCGGATAGATAGTTTCCGGACCAGGACTCAGGCCCTATTGCATGTACATGTATGATATTTGGTACACATTATAGCCTTTATGGTCCAGTTGTGCCTTTTGATGGTCTGCTTGGTGGATATGTGGCACACATGTGGCATGTGTGTCTGAGAAAGGAGGAACCAGCTTTTCCAGTTAAACGGTTTTATTCATTGGTAAAGCTTAGCCATAAAGCCTAAAAAAACAAGAAATACATAGTATTAGCAATGTGCTAATTTATGGTATAACAAATGTATATAATATATGTAAAAGATAATGATTAATTAAAAATTATAAAACACTTACCCGGATTGGGCTGTTACTAGCTTGCTGGTTCCTCTCAGTCTGAGGAGGTGACCTGATTGCTGTGGCTCAGTGGTCAGCACTAATCCTCTCAGACTGAGAGGCCAAACAACATGAACACTTTTGGTTAACAAATGAATGGGGGGGAGAATATATATATAATTAGTGAGTGCCACACATACCCTGCGTTTCAGAAAGTTGTCCTCAACTATAACCAATGAGAAACAAAACTATAACATATGAAATTTAAACAAATTGTAAGAAATATACCACCGTCCGTCAGTATATACAGTCGCCTATAGTACGTAAGTTAAATGGTCGTCAACAATAACAAAACAAAGATTTATCACCTTTATTCTCTTAGCCATAATCAAAGTACAATAATCGAAGTACAATAATCAAAGTACAATAAATTGCTTAATACTAAATGAACAAATAACAAACACAAATTAAGTTCAGTTATTCTTTATTCATTTATTCCACAGAACCAATTTTGTTTAACACTTGCTGTAAAATATTCATTTTACAATTCAAAACATAATCACCACTACGTTGCCATTCTGGAGCTCTTCTGTTTCTCTTGGATCTACGAAGTCTTGGTTCCGAAGGAGGTGTTCCTTCTGGTAGACCTTCGTCCTGTCCTGATCTAGAAGATCTTCTCTGACTTGGTGGCTGTTCTGGGGTTTGACGCTGATCTGGGCGAGGAGGAGGAGTTCTGATTGTAGCTTGGTCTGGAGTTTGTTGTCTCGTAGATGGCTGTAAAGGGGCCTGAATTTCCGTTTCCGGCTCTTCCTCTGATGACTCTTCAGAGACACTAGACTCTTCAGACGATGTCTGCTCTGGTTCCACTCTACTCCTTCGCTGTTGTATAGGTGTCTTCTTATCCTGTACAGGTTTCTTCTTAGCTTGATGACGAGTGTTTGGCCTTTCAAACTCTGAATCTGAACTACTACTTGAGCTGCCACCACTGGCACTGTCCACATTCTCACTTTCTTCTGTCTCTTCACGATGTCTAGATTTCTTCCTTCCAGTAGACTTCTTGTTCTTCTTATCTGTACTTCCATCCGGAATATGTCCAAGGGGTAGAAGCAGATTACGATGTAATCTTCTCTTCTTTGCCTTCTTGTTGCCTTCTTCCTGGATGTCGTACACAAGATAGTCCTTGGAGGGAATTCCAACGATGACATGAACCTTCTCTTCCCACACATGGTCTAACTTGTGGGGTCCTTCTTTGTGTCTAAGTTTCTTCACAAGAACACGGTCACCAATTTCCAGTCGACTTGCCTTGGCAGTTCTGTCATAGCCTTCTTTTCCTCTCTCATGCCGTCTTGTTGCTTGAAGTGAAGCTCGATCGTAGGCCTCTTTCAATGAATCCTGGACACTCTTGATGTACTGATGGTAGTCTCTGTTGCTATCCTGAGTTCCTCTGATGATATCTGCAGGGAGTCGAGGCTTGCGACCAAACATCAGTTGAAATGGAGAGTATCCAGTGGAGTCATGTCTAGTGCAATTGTACGCATGCACAACATAAGGGACATCCTCCTTCCAGTTGGCCATGTCTTCTTCAGACAAGCAAGCAAGCATATTTAAAAGGGTTGAATTAAAGCGTTCAGCTTGCGCATTCCCTTGAGGATGGTAAGGTGTGGTGTGACTTTTGGAGATGCCCAGTAGACTGCACAGCTGCTTGATGATGTTGGACTCAAAGTTGGTACCTTGGTCAGAGTGAATACGGGTAGGCATTCCATAGTGGTTGATGATCCTGTCCAGTAACACTCTAGCTGTGGTTTTCGCAGTCTGGTCTTTGGTTGGTACTGCCTGAGCATATCTCGTAAAGTGATCAGTCATCACCAAAATACTTGAAAATCCGCCTTTTGACTTTTCCAATGCCAGAAAGTCCACACACAGAAGATCCATTGGACCAGAAGACTCTAGTCGACCCATCGGTGCAGTCTGTACTTTGGATTTTCGTCTAACACAAGCATCACAAGCTCGGATGTACTCTGATGTAAACTTCTCCATTCCTGGGAAATAGTATCTATCACGGAGCAGTTCTAGAGTCCTGTCGACACCAAGATGTCCAGTCTTGTCATGGAGTTGTTCCAGAACTTCCTGCTGTAGACTCTTCGGCACGACAAGTTGACAAACATCATTTCCATCTCTCTTGACATTACGCTGAAGCAAACCATCATCATCGATTGACAATCTGGTTCGTTGTCTCAACAAGGCACGGGCATAGCTAGAAGATACATCTTTCCGCAGGCCATCCAGCGCTGCTATGACTTCAATGATGTCTTGGTCTTCTTTCTGTTCATCTTGC
The DNA here is from genome assembly GCA_026936325.1 of Platynereis dumerilii. Lineage (NCBI taxonomy): Eukaryota > Metazoa > Annelida > Polychaeta > Phyllodocida > Nereididae > Platynereis > Platynereis dumerilii. Next base: position 8,481,974 of record JAPTHN010000008.1, read on the forward strand.
CATGTATCCAGATCCCAATGTCCTGTAACTGACGTACTAAGGCACACTTCAGGAGGCAAGGATGAGCAATAGGCTGACGCAAAATCTTCTACAAGCTGGCCTTGACAAACAGCGTGAATAGTGGATGAGATCAGCTTCTTCCATGTGTCAACTGGAATCCGTGACAAAGCGTCTGCATCCCTGAGACTTGCCGCTGGCTTGTAATGGATGTCAAAATCATAATCGCAAAGTGCTGCTGCCCATCGCTGACCACATGCATCTAGCTTCGCACTCTTCAAGACATACGTCAATGGATTGTTGTCTGTTTTGACGATAAATGTTGCTCCTCTGAGATAGTCCGCAAATTTCTCAGTAATAGCCCACTTCATTGCCAGAAATTCCAGCTTATGAGCTGGGTAGCGACGCTCACTTTGGGTAAGACATCGGCTGGCATAGGCAATAACTCTCAGTTTCCCATCCTGATCGGCCTGGTATAAGACCGCCCCAAGTCCCGAAGAAGTCGCAGCATCGGTGTGTAGCTCGAAGGGTCTTGTGAAATCGGCGTAGGCTAGAACTGGTGCCTCTGTAAGTGCCTTTACCAGGGTATCGAAACTCTCTTGCTGAGCATCTCTCCACTTAAATGGGGGAAGTTTGCGTCCTTTCTTAGGTGCTGACTGTCCTTTGGGTGATTTCTTCTTTGGTTGGTGTGGGCCATGCAACAGTTCTTGAAGCGGTTCACTGTGGTAAGCGAACTGAGGGATAAATCTTCTGTAGAAACTGGCAAAGCCTAGAAATCGCTTGACTTCTTCATGACTCTTGGGAATCGGCCAGTTCCTAACAGCTTCAATTTTCTCATGGTCCGTCGCCACACCGTCTCTGGTCACCCAATGACCTAAATACTTTATCCGGTCCTTGAACACATCACATTTCTTAGCATTTACCTTCAGTCCGCAATCTCGCAGTCTTCTTAGGACACTTTCCAACTTCTTGAGATGGTCTTCAAAAGAGTCGCCAAATACGATGATATCGTCCAGATAGAGAAGACAGTTAGACAGGTTGTCCGAGCCCATGCATGCCTCTATCATGCGTTGAAAGGAAGCTCCCGCATTGCATAATCCGAACGGCATACGGATAAACTGATAGAAGCCTAGTGGTCCTGCTGGGAAGGCTGTCTTGGGTCTATCAGCTGGCTCCACCTCCATCTGCCAGTAGCCACTCTTTAAATCCAAACTCGAAAACCATTGAGCACCATTCAGTCTGTCGAATATGTCCTGTGGCCTAGGGATGGTTTGTGCATTGCGAATTGTCATGGAATTCAGGCGTCTGTAGTCAATACAAAATCTCAGCGACTGGTCCGGTTTCCTAACTAGGACTATAGGTGAAGCGAATGGAGATGAGGACTGCTCTATCACACCTGCATCTAGCATCTGTGTCAAGTGTTGCCTGACCTCGTCCCACATGGCAGGAGGAATGCGCCTATATGGTTGACGAAACGGCTGCGCTCCTTCGGTCAGGTGAATCTCATGTTGATGTCCTTTGGCATGGCCAAGGTCAAAATCATGCATGGAGATGGCTTCTTGATTCCGCTCCAACATCTGAGTCACTTCATCTTGTTGATCAGTAGACAAGTGTTGTAGCTTGAACAAATCTGACACTGTAGAGTTGGCTGAAGAAGAATTGGCCTCTTGTCGCACTGCTGGTACAACGCTGGCTTCTTCCATCTTGCCCATCACTGTGTTATCAGGGATAGTCACATCTACCTGGCTGAGGTTGACCACCTGTAACATCAGCTGCTGGTCTGCCTCACGAAGAACAGTCGGAGTGAGAATCAGACCTCCTGGCAGTGTCACACCATCACTTGACACAAGCATTGACAAATTGTTCTGTAATGGAAAAGACAAATCATTAGTATCAATTTGACATGAAACAAAATTGTTAGAATCAGCAGAAATTGTAACACCTTCCTTACAAATTACATTCCAACTCTTAAGATTAACATCATTATTTACAGAATGTTGGAGATTCAAACATTTAAAAGTTAATTTCCAAGGCTTAGGAGCACGATACTTCTTCCAATTATCAAAACCGTACGTACCTGACAAGTTCTCTTTGCAAAGTTCATAAAAGTGTCGCAAAACATTTGTTCCAAGCAGCACAGGAACTTCCTTGTTGAAAGGGGTTTCTTCTACGACCAAAAGTGGAACTTGAACCTCTCTCCTTGATCCGATGACATACCGCGGCAATCTCACAGAAACCTCAACATAACCTCTGTAAGGCAATTTGTGACCGCCAGCCACCTCAATGGAGATCAAGTCACCAATGTCTTTAAGAACTGCATGACGTTGAAGGTACTTGGTAAAGTAAGTATCACTAACAGTGCTAACCTGTGACCCTGTATCCAACAAACATTTACATCTACGACCAAAAATATCAATATTGGATTCACATCTTGGTCCCACTAAGTTGCTACGCATGTCATTAACAAAATTGGGGCTGACATCGGCATCACCATTGCCAACATGCACATGCCCCGCAGCACACGTCGACTTCAGTTTAAAGGACAATCGGTTCTATAGTGTCCCTTTTCCCCACACTTATAACAAGTAACATAAGATGGCTTGGAAGAACCTGATGTTGAAGAATTTGATGACTTCTTGTGGTGATCTTCCTTCTTCTGATCTTGCTCATCACTTCTCCCAGTGATTGCACGTCCACGGCCAAAACTTCTCCCTCTGCCAGACCGTCTGCCTCGGTTGAAACCTCTACCTCGGCCTCTTGTTGATGCTTGATCTGCAGGAGGAAAGCGTTTCTCCAATTCTGTAAGTCTGGCGAGCACTGCGTCCAACTTCTCTTGAAGGCTGTCCGTCTTCACAGTCTCGTTGGTCGTCTGCATGCCTGACTTTGCCTTGGTCTTGGCCTTGGTTGACTTGTCGGTTGGCTCTGTACTTGAAGATTCCAACTCAATCTCTCGTGCTACCACCAGTAGGTCATCATAAGGATATCCTGCATCATACTTGTGTCTAAGTGCGTTGCGGTGAATGTCCGATTTAAGTCCACGCCAGAAGCGTTCCCTCAACATTTTCCTTTTCTGTAGGCCAGTGAGGTAGGCCAATTGAGGACAAGCTAACCAACTCTCCAGTCGACATCCCCAACTGTTGGCTGTCTCATCTGCCTTCTGCTTGGCTGAATAGAAGGTGGTTAGCATTGTCTCAGCTGTAGCTACAGATGCGAAACGCTTGTCAAACGCTGTGAGCACATCTTCCACAGTGAAGTCCTCATCCAAAGTTTGAAGAATATCCGCTGGAGTGCCTTTACATGAGCGAACAATTGAAGTCCTGACAAGTCCCTCACTATAACCTGCCTTAAACAACTGTTTAACATCAAAACTCCAACGGCGATAGGGATAACTGGTGTCCTTGCCATCAAAACTGTTGAGTTTGGGTGGCTTACCCAATCCACTGACAGCACCATAATCTCCTACCTCAGCTTCCAATTCTTCAGCCTCATATTCTTCACCATTGGGAGGATCTTCGCCCTCACGTGAACTGGCCTCACCATCACCATCTGGTACGCCATCACCATAACCAGCGCCCAGTCGACCATTCCCTGCAGGGGTCTGCATTCTCATTACAGGTGAATTGCCATAAGCCTCATGAGCCATATGTGTGAAGTCTTTCTTCAATTGCAGCATTTCAAGTCGGAGTGCTTCTTTGTCAATCTTCAGTTGAAGTTCAGAATCAGATGCTCTCCTAGCCTCTTTCTGGTAATTCTTGGCCAATGTTTTCCAATACTTTCTCTGTTCATCTAGAGTCATGGTAACCTTCTTGGGAATGGCGCCTGTTGACTTGTTTGCTTCAGCCATGGCGATGTGATGTGACGTCAATAACACACAATATACAATAAATCAATAGAAGAACCAATGCAATAACCCAACTATCAACAAGGTGTAAACAACAACAATGCAAAGTCAAAGTGAAATGAAGTCAAAAATCATAAATGTCAAATTCAAAACAATCAATCAACAAAGTCAGTTTGTCAATAAAGTCAGAAGTAAGTGAGTCTCTAAATACACTAAGTCAAATTTGTAAACGAGAAAGTCACCTAAGTCTGTCAGTCAGGTCACTTGATAGGTAACTTGACTAAGTTAAGTCAAATAATTAATTACTAGTTGACTAAGTTTTGTCAAGTAAGAAGTCAATAGTTGACTAAGTTTTGTCAAGTAATTAGTCACTAGTTGACTAAGTTACGTCAAATAATTAGTCACTAGTTGACTAAGTTTTGTCAAGTAAGAAGTCAATAGTTGACTAAGTAATTATTCTAAGTCAAAATAAGAAAAGTTGACTAAGTAATTATTCTAAGTCAAAATAAGAAAAGTAGAATAATTATACTAAGTCAAAAAGTGTTAAAGTTGACTAAATAATTCTATAAAGTCAATTTGGTATAATTCATACAACTCACTAAGTTATGAGAAGTTAAATTATTGAATTTTTATAAATTAAATTTTTATAAAATTTATAAAGTTAATTTGGAATGAAGTTATGAATAAAGTTTTTGACTAAATTCAACCTGCTCAAACCTGGGATATGTGTGACTTGAATTTTGTAAAAGTAAAAATAATTTAATTTGCTAAGTAGGGATATTAATTTTGATAGAAGCTCAATCCAGGTGAAATAAATTTGTTAAAGTTAAAATTCTAAAAGTATAAAGTATTGAAGTACTAAAATTACAAAGTTACTAAATAAATATAATTGACTAAGTTATTAATTAAATATATACTGGAAGTATCCGATGTTGTAATTTACAAACACTGTATATTATCTATCTCAAGATAAATATTTACTTAAAGTGACAGCAATGCTAAATACTGCTGAACAGATAAAGAAACAGCAAAGCTACTTGATTACTGAAAATTGACACTCTTTAAATAACAATAGATTTTAGAAATATGTGTACTGCAAAATAAGTTTAAGCACACAAAGTATCAAAACCTAAATTTTATAATAAACCTTTGTGATATAACCAGTGATCAATATTATCAATAACAGTAATCACTTATGAAAATGATCAAGTTGAATCAACAAAATTTTCAATCACAAATTGAACAAAGTACAAAATGACATTTGACATAAACAACAAAAACAACAACAATAGATTTCTCCACAAAGATTGACTAGTCAGAGATCTTAATTGACACTAGCCAAATATGCTCTTAAGTTTGTGAAGGGTGGAGAGCCCTGCTCACTCAACTTTAAATATTTTAATCCGCTTGGCTCAGCAGACTTAAATTAAAACATTGAGACTTAACTGAGCAAAAGGAACTTTAAATTGAAAAATATTTTCTTATCTAATCTGTCAATACACAATGCTAACTTTCATGTGAATTATCAATTAGACAGTTCAAGGGCTCAAAATTACTCAAATTTTGAAATTAGCACAGTCCATCAGCCCAACAATTAAAATAGAGATGACATACCTGGATTCCAATTTTAGTGTAGAGAAATTGATTTTACTCACAAATTGTCTCTGAATCCAGTGGGTATGAAATATCCTTGAAAAGTCAATTTTTCTTGCGAATTGCAGATGTTCATGCAAATGTTCATTCGAATTTTCTTGCGAATTTTCTTGCGAATTTTCTTGCGAATTTTCTTGCGAATTTTCTTGCGAATTTTCTTGCGAATTTTCTTGCGAATTTTCTTGCGAATTTTCTTGCGAATTTTCTTGCGAATTTTCTTGCGAATTTTCTTGCGAATTTTCTTGCGAATCTTCTCAAGGAGGGGGGGGTTTCGCGAAGAAGGGGGGGGTTGCTTCACTCTGGACTGCCTGTCAGGGCCCTGTTCTTCTTGGTCAGCAATGCCAATCCCTCTGTGTCGAATTCAGTCTCCACCAGTCCATGTAAATCAGCTGCAGATCCTTCTGGATGAGTTCTGCTTGCTGGATGGGCTTTGAAACCCAATGGGACGTCTCCCAAACTGCCCTGGCTGGTCCTAGCCCTTCCGGACAAACTTCTGGACTGGAATTCCGGACAAACTATAACTGGAGTTTCTGGACCTCTGCAACGCGTTGTCTTTCTCCATTAACCAGTTACTTCATTTTCCACACATCAAGGGGGGATGACAGCTAACCACGCTCTGCTACCATGTGGCACACATGTGGCATGTGTGTCTGAGAAAGGAGGAACCAGCTTTTCCAGTTAAACGGTTTTATTCATTGGTAAAGCTTAGCCATAAAGCCTAAAAAAACAAGAAATACATAGTATTAGCAATGTGCTAATTTATGGTATAACAAATGTATATAATATATGTAAAAGATAATGATTAATTAAAAATTATAAAACACTTACCCGGATTGGGCTGTTACTAGCTTGCTGGTTCCTCTCAGTCTGAGGAGGTGACCTGATTGCTGTGGCTCAGTGGTCAGCACTAATCCTCTCAGACTGAGAGGCCAAACAACATGAACACTTTTGGTTAACAAATGAATGGGGGGGAGAATATATATATAATTAGTGAGTGCCACAGATATTCCATACTTTTTGAAATATTGAGAAAAAATATAAAAAAATGTTTTTTTCGTTTCCGGACCAGCGCTCAGTCCCTATAGCATGTGCATGGATGAAGTTTGGTACACATATAGCCTATTTGGTCTAGTTGTGCCTTTTGATGGTCTGATTGATGGATATCTTTACACCTTTTTGAAATATTGAGAAAAATGTTTTAAAAAAATTTGTTTTCATCTATGGGCCAAAACTTGGCCCCTTTTGCGTGTATATGGGTGAAATTAGTTACGCATGTCACCATTGTCACCTATATGATATAGTTGCTCCTTTTGTGGGTGTGATTCATGGATATTCTTTACCTTTTAAAATATTGACAAAAAATATAAAAATTATTATTATTTATTTCCAGGCCAACACTTCGCCAATATTGGACGTCCATAGATTAAATTTGACTTACATTACCTATCTTATGTTTTACTGCCTTCTGATGGTCTGATTAATATGTATTTTTAATGCTTTCGGGAATATTTAGAAAAACTTCGAAAAATACAAATACATGTATTTTTTCATTTCCGACCCACAGCTATTCCTATTCCTTGCATAGGCCTATGCTTGAAATCGCTCCATAATGTGTGTATATTAGTCTAGTTAGGCCTTTTCATGGTTCAGCATACACCTTTTGGCCAATACTGAGTACTATTGCATATATACTAACATGCATGTTGGTTCACATCACTTTCATGGTGTAATAATTATTGTGTCCTTTAAGGTGTTTTTATCGCTGAAGGTTTGCTGCTATGCAGCCTATGTGTGGAAAAGACTTTCGACTCCGTTTGGCAGGATGGCCTCTGGTACAAGCTGCAAGACTTCCAGCTTGCACACAAGATCATCAGTACTCTCTCCTCCTTCCCCCATCAATGCACCATTGCTGTAATAGTAGGTTACAGTGTCTCCCGTCGGGTCAACCTGATTGCGGGCACTCCACAAGGGTTGGTATTAAAGGTCAATTACTTTTCAATCTATTTGTATACGACATTCCATTTGCTCCTGACTCTAAGGTGTAAATCTCACAATTTGCAGACGACCTTGCCTTCTGGTTCTCTGGCAGATCTGCAATTAACTAACTCGGGCTTCAACATCATCCAGAAAAAACTTCAGGAGTGCATGGACAAGCTGCAGAACTGGTACCACCCCCGGTTGGCCGGCATTTTCACAGCCGGAATTTTCCACTGGAAGTTTCCGTTTTATAGGAGAATCCTATTGTTATAGAATACAGGGCTTTTTTAATGCTTTTAGGAATATTGTGAAAAATTTACATAAATACATTTTTTCATTTCCGACCCACAGCTCACATTTCTATTCATTGTATATGCCTGAAATTGCTCCGTAATATGTGTAAATTAGTCCAGTTAGGTCTTTCGATGGTATAGCATACACCTTTTGGCCAATACTGAGTACTATTGCATATATACTAACATGCATTTTGGTTTACATCACTCTCATGGTGTAATTGTGTCCTTTAATGGTGTTTTTATCGCTGAAGGTTTGCTGCAATGCAGCCTATGTTTTCATTACAGATTATCAACATCAATGGAGCTCCTACCAAACTCAATCCAGCAGATGGGACAAACGCCTTCCCAGACCTTATTATCACAATTAACTCCTTGTCTGTCTCTTCTTATTCCAGAACACTTTGTAGGCGATGACAACACCAGTGACCACCTTCCAGCACACCTTCAGCTGGTTGGTAGCACCAAACTTCACTACGAAGTCCGCCAGAGAAGGAACCTGGAGAAAGCCAACTGGGACCACTTCAGAGACCTAAAATAACAGGCCTTCATAGACCTGCGTGGTGTCATTATAAACTCACCAACTTGTCTTTCGGACAGACTCCAGTTTAACTGATTTGGGTGGTGCCACTGTATCGAGAGCAACCTGGATTGCCTTGGACGCAGCATCACAGATGGTTTCTGTCTGAAAGAGAAGTTAGTGAGCGGCCATCGGAGTGATGATCCCCAAACAGGGCAGAGACTGCAAGATTCCTGGTAAAATTCGCCCTATCTCTCTATTATTGTGTATTTCCAAATTGTTTAAAAAATGTATTGGCAGGCCTCTGATCGACCACCTAGTCAACTCTCAGCTGCTTAAGTGGCTGAGAGTTCTCCTTCCAAGGAAGGAGGCCAATTTACACCTTTTCAGATTCTATAACCATCTGAGAACAATGACTTACCATGGGTGGGTGTCTCCACCAATCTTCTTGGATGTGGAAAAGACTTCGACTCCGTTTGGCAGGATGGCCTCCGGTACAAGCTGCAAGACTTCCAGCTTGCACACAAGATCATCAGTATGCTCTCCTCCTTCCCCCATCAACGCACCATTGCTGTAATAGTAGGTTACAGTGTCTCCTGTCGGGTCAACCTGATTGCCGGCACTCCCCAAGGGATGGTATTAAAGGTCAATTACTTTTCAATCTATTTGTTAACGACATTCCATTTGCTCCTCACTCTCATGTGAAATCTCACAATTTGCAGACAACTTTGCCTTCTCTTGCAGATCTGCAATTAACTAACTCGGGCTTCAACGTGATCCAGAAAAGACTTCAGGAGTGCATGGACAAGCTGCAGAATTGGTGCCACCCAGGGTTGGCCGGCATTTTCTTAGCCGGAATTTTCCACTGGAAGTTTACGGTAGTTAAGAGAATCCTATTGTTATAGAATACAGGGTTTAGGTAAGTATTCTCTTCAAGAATCCCGACTATCTGGATAATCTTGAATTTAGTGAATATTCGTAAAACCTTATTACTCCGATTTTTCTTGTTAATTTGTTTATCAACTTCAAACACTTGTTTTGTTGGTCTGTTTTCATCCATATAAACAAGTATATTCCAAAAATGTAGCAATTCAACATGACATCTAGTTTTTTAATCAATCCATCCCATATCGCCTGTTTTTTGGAGCAAAACTATTCACACCTAGAAAGAATCGTATTGCCCTGTTTTGAATTGCTTCAGGTTTAGAAAGGTCTTTATAGCCCCAAACTCCTGAACAATAATCCATAACTGGAACAACACATGAATCAAACAATTTATTGTATGTTTTAAATCCTAAACCTTTCAATTTGTAAACTTTGTTTTGGATACTTCCAAGCGCTCTTCCAGCTGAGTTAGCAAGGGCAGTTGACAGTCTGGAACCAGACTGCTTCTTTTCCCCATTCTCTTTTTTATCCAAAATCTTTAAAATTATTTATATAACTGGATGCTCCCTCTTATAAAGAGCAGTATGCTCCATAGGGTAAGTTCTTCCCCCCTTATTATTAGAATGAATGGATGACCCCTCTAATGAAACACAGCATGCTCCCTAGGATGAGTTGCAAATGCAGTTTCCAGTCTGGAAGAATTCAGCATGAATTGGAATCATAGGAGGGGAGATAGAAAGTGAGTCCACCGGGACACCTCATAATGATACATAGTATGTAACTATTCATTCTATTTTTGACAAACAGACTGTAGCCCCTTGTATGAGGCAGTTATAAGTTTAAATATTAGCAGACATCCAATGACAACTAGTATAACTGATATTGCCGTACGGCAATATCGGATAATCCCCCGCGCCCCCCCTGTCTCCCTTGCCCTGCTTACTCCCTTCAACCAGTTCATGGCCTTCATGATGAATTCTTGAAGAGGCTCATATATTGAAATCAGACATCGCTTGGCATGGAGACCTGTGTTTGGTGCCCAGCGGTACCACCCTCAAAGCAATACATTTGCAGTGAATGGTAGGTGAAACCCTAACCCTAATGGGTTATTGTAGACAAACCATGCAAGTTATGGAGCTGTGCTTACATGGAAAAATAGAGCAAAAAATTAGGAACATGACAAATCAGTTTTAATTGATTTTGATAAATAATGAATGAGTTATAATTGTATATATAAAATGTTGTATGTAAAATTGGTTAAAGGTAAGAGGAAGATATCCCTGTAGCTTGCTAGAGGGCGTAATTTAACACATTTTTTGGTGTTAATTTCATGAGATTTGAACGATTATAACCAGAGCAATTTACGTTTCAATTTTGAAATTAGAAAAATTCTCTAGGAAAAAGTATTTGATTTAGGCAAATTTCCTTTTGGCACAATATGGAGGCCCAACCTGGGAAGCCCGCATTAATTATTGATGAACATCCATGAAGTTCTTCATACACTTTTTGAGGGAAAACGTTTTGATAGGCCCAAAAAGTGACAACAAATTTTCAATGTCTGACGCGATTCTACGCCGCGCGTCTGACACTATAATGCTATACACCATTGGAAAGCTGACAAACAGACCTTTCTTGTGATATGTAACATTTTGTTGTAGCTCAATTAGGGACCGAGATATGTGCACTTGAAAATTGCATTTTTGGACGTCCGTAGCGCCAAGACCGTTTGTGCGAGGGGTCCGTAACTTTGTGAAGTTAGTACACTAGGGTACATCTGTAAGTGTACCTAATTTCAGCTTTCTACGAGCATTCCTTCCCTGTTTTTCAAAAAAATTTCAGTCAATTTTCGGGATGTTCAATTTTCAAAAAATCGTATCTTGAAATGTATTCATGAAATCTCCACAGGACGCCTTTCTGCACTGGAGACTTTGTCAAGGTATCTTACAAAAAATCAACAGGTCTCAGTTATGCTTAGGTTCTCAGAAACCTGCGCCGGAAATTTTTTTTGTATTTTGCTCATAAATCATAAGTGTCATGAAATTTGATCATGAAATTTCGTAAGCAGTAGCGCGCAATGGAGTCACATATTGTGTTTGAGGTTTCAGGATGTTATCTCTAATAGTTTTGCAGTAATCGCAGTTTTCCTGAGCTGAATAATAATTACCAATAATATAGTTATATTAATAATAATTGCAATAATAAAGGGTGATGCACTGTGTTTATCTTCACAAAATTTTCAGGGAAAATGGAGTGGTGCTCAAAGACAAAAATTCTACAAAAAATTATTACATTGGACAATTATGAATTGTTGAATTCAGGGGTTTTATTTATCAGCCAATCAGATTGCTGCTTTCAAAATTCAAATGTCAATAAACGGGAATTCCCTTGCGATTCCCTAGCAACTGGACCTGTAGAACAAGTTTTATGATGTTGACTGCTTTGAATAATTATTTAGACCTTATTCATAAAGGTAACCAAGGAATTCTGTGGCTCCAAGTCTGGGAAACCCCCCCCCCCCAGCCGAGCAAGCAATCATGCCCAATTCTGAGATGAATCTCATAATTAGGCAAATGAAAAACGTTTGAATTGTTTAAAAGTGACAGTAACTTAAAGAACGGAAATTGTTCAGTCGATCTATGGAGAAATAGGGGGGGGGGTGGAGGCATAAAATTTAACAACCATGCCACAGCGCCACCTATAACATGTAACAAGTACCATGAGTTGCACGCTTAGATGGGGCTTTGTAAAACGCTACTTTTGGAAAAATGGTCACAATTCCAAATCTTTCCCTCTTAGGGTATGAATTTTTTTTTATAGACATATGAACCCAACTACAATGCATCTTTTGCTGCCATTTCCAGGCTTCTAACCAGTTTCCTAAAGATGTTAGAATATTTCATAGAAAATTCATAAAAGGACGTTTTATCTATTTTTTGAATTACAAAATGCATTGACTTAGCTGTTCTTCTTGTGAGTGATTGGTCTGTTAGTCCTCTTTACTATTGTAGTGAAACATTTTACCTCGGAATCTCCATGTAGATTTTGGCCACTAGGGGGCTCTTCAACATACCATATTTAAAAATCAGTAACTCAGTAACTATTAAAGCTAAAATTTCCAAATCTGACAGAGGCAACATGACACATTTGAAGTCTTTTCTGACAAATTTTCGTCAAAATCCCCGATGCGGTTTTTAAGTTATTGAAGAAATTGCGAAATGCACGTTTTTCACTCTTTTCCTCATAGCGTCGCAGTCGATTATAGTACCGGCGTGGAAAAAGTGCAGCTATGCTTCGTTTGTAATGAACTTTCATGTCCAGGTACTTTTTAAATTCCAAAGAAAGTTTAAAATTTTTTTACCCCTCATTTTTGACATTTTTTGGGTGGCAAAATGCATAAGTAGGGGAATCGTTCAAGTTTCGCAAACCATATTTTTTTTCACCCAGTCGTTTTGTTCTGGGACCAGGTTTATGCAATATCAAAGGGTTTTCTTCAAAACTTTTTCCAATAAATTTTTTTTTTAAAAACTTTTTTAAGTCATTGGCATGTATTGCTCTTTGAGAAATTTGCAAAATTTATGGCACAAAAAGATGAAGAAACAAAGTGTCATAGGAGTGGTTAAAACCAGATGCTGATATCTCTTCTACTTTATGAGATATTTGCATTTTCGCGCAAAATTTTTGCAAAAAGTGTTGGACTCTATTTTTTTTTTTTTTTTTTTTTTTTTGAAACAAAAAGATAATTCCATATATTGCTGTGTTATGTTACCCCCCCCCCCATTACTCTCACTGTTCACTCTTTGTAACCAGCAATCATCTCACAATCTTTTTTCAATCAAAGTAATTCCATGTAAACTTTTTTTTTGCCTCCTTTCTTTGCATCCGTGACATTTAGCTTGCATTGTACTTAGAATTAATCTCTTTTGGCAGCCGCAACAATGTCACCTTCAAGGTATGTTAGTTTTGATGGGGGGGGGGGGGTAGCTCAGTGGTTGCATGCTGGGGATGCCAATCGCTGGGTCCCGGGTTCGAAACCAGCTCTTGCAGGGTCAACCGGACTATTGCTGGGCGGGTCTGTCAATCGTAAGTCACCTCATTGCTGTGTCCTACTTCTGTTCTAATCAGGCTACCAAGTGCAAAAATACCGGACGTAAAGCGCCAATAATCCATCCATTTCTTAATTGAGAATTATTGAGGTTTGATGGTCAAATTTTCATTCCATTTTAGGCCTTTGAATAACTTTTGTGTGAATTTCATGCCCTGAGTGAAAGATGTGTCACAGTGCCTGGACCGGGCTCAACCAAATTATTATTTTTTTTTTGTCGAGACTTGGAACCAGATAGCACTTTTTTTTTCACCAAAAAGGCCTCATGACAGGATACACCCCCAACCCTACGGGGTAAAACTAACATAAGAAAATGTTATTTGGGGGTAACTGAGGGGAAAGATGGGGTAATTGGGGGAAAGTAGGAGGTTATGTGGGGCAAGTTGGGGAAGCAGGGGGCAAGAGGGGGTAAGTGAGGGTAAGCAAGGGCTGGCGAGAGGCAAGTGGGGGCAAGACTGGGGTAAGTGGGGGCAAGTGGGGGCAAGTGGGGGGTAAGCGGGGGCTAGCGAGAGGCAAGTGGGGGTTGGGGGGGCTAGTGGGAGGCAAGTGGAACAAGACTGGGATAAGCGGGGGCAAGTGGGGTGCAAGCGGGAGCAAGTGGGGGCTAGCGGGTGGCAAGTGGGGGGAAGCAGGGGGCAAAGAGGGGGTAAAGTGGGGGGTAGCTGATATTACGGGAATAAGAAAAGGGAGCGGGGGCTGTATCCTGTCATGAGGCCTCCCATTGATGAGCCATCAGTTCAATCCGTAAAGCTTTTCAGGGTGCTGAATTTTGACCTTAGTGCTATAATCTAGCTACAATTTTTCAATTTTTTTACTTCAGATAATTGATTCGTGCTTATTTTTTATAATTGGGTCTTTTATGCAGATTCCAACGGCGTTTAGATCATAAAGATTGGTTGAACAGAAGCTGAGATATGCTCCGTTTTCCATCACCAAGTCTGATTCTCTCTATCTATATTATTGATTCGGTCGACTTTATAATAATAATAATAATAATAATAATAATAATAATAAAAGGTAATCGAAGAATATCAATATAATCCCCCGCCGCTGCGCGAGCGGGGGATTATAATTATTTGTTTCATTTATGCCACAAGTGGCGGGGCTGGCGCCATGTATACCTGTACCTCTACAGAGGCTTTAATGAAGTCATCACCTTTTATTTATTATAAGCGATGCATGAAATTATATCATACTACATAGGGGATGCATACAAGATACACAACTTTAAATCATTACACTACAGCCATGGCCGTAAGTTTTCACTTATCTGCAATGCTGCACTATGGTGCAATTATTGTGACCAGTCATAACAAAACAAATACTTGCTCAATCTTCACAAAATCGTGAGCAATTATAGTTTATACAGAGTAGAAGGTGTTCTGGTAGAAGTAATTGCGTTAAATGATATTTGCACAGTAATAGTGAGGCAAAACAATGAATAAGTTGAATTTTGAGCATAAAATCAATTATGATGCTAGATGTTATTCTCATAGTAGTAACAGCCACCAGAGTTTCTGGATGTGTTGTGTACGCAAACAATAAAGCATTCATGACAAAATTACTATAAAATACAAGGTTCAATTTTTCGTTCATCGGGTTTTTACTAGAACTGGTACATGTATTCTCTTTAAATATGGCCAAATTTTAAGCAGGTGTGGAAATAAAGTGCACTTCATCTTTTGAAATAAAATGATGTCAAATGCCTTCCATAGATGTGGAATTTTATGAAACAAATTAAATTTCGTCATGAGAACATTTTTTTACTACTTTTCTTATCATAAACACATGAAGGGAAACCCGATCAAGCAACATTAAAGTCACGTATGTAATTGTAATTTTGTCATGAATGTTTAATTTGGTGTGTGCCCAACACATCCAGGCACTTTGGTGAATATTACTATCATGTTATTGACAATTCAAGACCATAAGATTATACGCTTTAATTTCAACTAATTCAGTATCTTGCCTCGCAGCTATTATGTAGCATTATTTCCATTGAACAATTTGGATCTTACAATAATTCCGGACATTTTGGTGAAGATTGAGTAAGTATTACCTTTGCTATGATAGCTGCTGAGTGAAAACTTACGGCCATTTATGCATGTATTATGGATCATATGAAAGGCAGTGATGTCTCTTTTGATGTGAATAGCAGCAAATGTATCCACATCTCGTAGCTTTAGATATATTAAAATACAAGCAAGTAAATGCATTAGAATACAATTTGCAATTTTACAGTATGCACTGGTTAGCTGAGCATCTGATGAATACAGAAAAAAGGCCATAATATGTTTTTGTATTTCAGAATTACACATTTTGCAGTATAAGGTTGTCATGTCACACTCAAAACCAAAATGGACAATGTGATTTTTGATGCATCAAATACACCATTCAATGATTTTATATTTATAAAATGTATACATCAATGTTTTGCTCATGACCTGTTCTCTCAGGAAATAGTAACAAAACATTGTAGAGGCTCTTGTATTACAAGCTGTGAGGGCCTAAGTGAGACTGACGAAAAGAAAAATTGACACCCTCTTTTTTGTGAGAATTTTGTAGGTACTCTAATGTTCAGGTGCTGTCTGATTATGGCTCAGTATGGTAATTTTACTTTTCTGGATAGTTCCTAGTTACTCATGAGCCTGGCTTTCCATTGGTGTAGAAAAAGTGGTTGTAACTCCAATCTATCATGGTAATAAAGCCCTGTCTCTGAGACTGACGAAAATTGACACTCTCATGTCAGATCTCTTCTGTTTACACCACATCTGATGAAATTACGCAAGCCGCTTATTTCGCAGTAGTACAAAAACTTTTGGGTCCAGCAGTGTATCCTTTTCACGCAATCATTGGATTGGGCTGCAAAATATTCCATTTGACTTTCATCAAGTTCTGTGCAGGCAAAGTTGACTTATGCCATATATTCAAAGACTTTGGTGTCTGATGAAAATATTAGCGTTACATCACTTGGCTACTATCCACATCAAAAAATTTTGCTTACTTGCTGTCCCTGCCAAGTAATATGCATAAATTGTCTCCATTAGAATAACATTGATTTTGCATATTTTGTTCAAATTTATGCTCCCAAAAACCTCAAAATGTTTCCAATCATTTGAAACATGCTTCTAGCAGTCACCCAATTCTGTCTATTTAGCTGCATGAAAAAGAAACTGACGAAACATCTCTTACTTTGAAATGGCTAGCAATCAAAAAATATTTCCGCGACCTGCCATTGGAATTGCTTTGTTTTTACGATGTGCAGTTCCTTATTCGACCATTTGTCAATTTCCAATGCGCAACTTGTCTCTAAGTTTAACTGAACTTAATTGATATCTATATTCAGATGGTAACTTTTGAAGGCATTTTTAAAGAATCACAATTTTTTTGAGATTTTACAGAGCATAAATTTGAAAAAAAAATGTGCAAAATCAATTTTATTCCAATGGAGGCAATTTATGCATATTGATTGGAAATGACAGCAAGTAAGCATATTTTTTTGATATGAATAGTTGCCAAATGATATAATGCTAATGTTTTGAGCACAATTATTTGAAAATTAAACTTTTGTACTGTCTTTCCACTTACCATGTTGCTTATCCATAATTTCGCCAGACACCAAAATATTTGAATATGTGGCATTTATAAGTCAACTTTGCCTGCATGGAACTTGATGAAAGTCAAATGGAATATGTGGCAGCACTGTACATAATATGTGCCCACGCCATCTGTTGTACATATTTGTATATAGAGCCCTCTAGCGGTCATCTTATAATAAAGTCAGTTGATGCTCGATTCTCACACTGGCTGGCTGCTTCTCTCTCTTCTCTTGTCTTCCACTTTCTACATACTTCATGGTGTTTGTTTGTTTGTTTGTTTGTGTTTTACGCCTTTGCAGCACCTTAGTGGGCTATATCGAGGCAGGCGATCGCCGTATGATGATGAGATGAGAAGACTGTGAGTCTGGCACATACCCTATTAATTCAGGGATGCCCAGGGTCTTTCAGTTGCCCCAGCATAGAACACTGGATACAACCCGCCTCCATTTAATGTCCCATGGGCTCGGACTAAAGTGAGTTCCCGGGGTGAGATTTGAACCCACGCCCTCAAAGCACTTCATGGTGTCAGGAAACGGATAAATCTGTACTGAAATGGAGTTACAGCACCCTGGAAATATCGATTTACACAGTGATAATGTAGCTGAACGTTGGCGAAAATGGAAACGTCAATTCCAGTTCTTCTACGATGCGTCAGAGCTGGAGAAAAAATCGAAAACGACCCAAACGGCGATTCTGCTTCATGCAGCGGGACCAGAGGCTCAGGAAATATACGAAACATTTGCTTGGGCAGAAGGCGAAGACAAGAAAGACTATGCTACAGTTTTGAAGCATTTTGACCAGTACTGTGAACCATTGAGAAACGTGGTCTACGAGCGATATCAGTTCTGGAAACGTGACCAGAAGGAACATGAAAGTGTCGACTCATGGCAGTCAACGTTACGCAAGATGGCGGCGACGTGCGAGTTTGACAATCAAGAAGAGCACATGCTTCGTGACAAAATTGTCTTTGGGATTAGAGACATTGGAGTCAAGGAGAGGCTTCTTCGAGAAAACCCTTTGTCACTTAAAAAAGCCTTGGATTTATGCAGAGCAGCCGAATCAAGTGAACAACAAATTCGTGTCATGACGGAAATCGAGCCGCACGCATCCGTCGACGTACTTCCGGTCGGAATCCAAAATGGCCGTCGTCATCCAAACAAATCTGGTGAGACATTTTCTGTGGTCAATTGTAAATACTGTGGTGGACGTCATGCTAAAGGACAGTGCCCCGCTTACGGAAAACAATGTGGAAAATGTTCTGGCTATAATCATTATGCTGCTGTTTGTAAAGGAGGCGGATTTCGTCGCACTTCTAGTTCGAGGCCTTCACATTCTGCTGTCAAAATGTCGGCCCCACAGCACAAACCTCGCTCATCCAACTTCAAGCCAAGATACAACAACAAAGGCAAGTCTGTAAGAGTCCATGCTGTTGATGAACATTCTGATGCTTCGTCTGATGATGAATATTTATTTGTGGGTCCAGTTACTACGTCTGAAGAAAAATCTTCTCAGAGATGGCATGAAAAATTTGTGTTGAACAATTCGGAAATTGCATTTAAGCTTGATACTGGTGCTGATGCAAATTGTTTACCAATGACTCTATGGCATAAACTGTTCCCAAATGAAATTCTCAAGAAGTCGAAGCACACTCTACGTGCTTATGGTGGTGAAAATATTAAGCCTGCTGGTGTTACGACTGTTTCTGTGAGATGCCTTGCGACAAATATTACTTTGCCTACTACATTCTATGTGACTGATGCTGATGTTACCCCAATTCTAGGCCGGGTTTCATGTGAACTTTTCAAGCTTGTTCAGAGACTGTCTGTGTGTCAGCTTAGCCAACAGTTGACTACAGACAAGATGTCTTCAATGTATGATGATGTATTCAGTGGTCTTGGTGAATACAGTCTACCGTATCACATCAAAGTCGACCCTAGTGTGACTCCAGTTATGCAGCGAAACAGGAGGGTGCCCTTTGCCAAGTTGGAGCCGCTTCGTGCCGTGCTACAGTCCCTTGAGAAGGATGGTGTCATTGCTCCAGTTGACCGTCCCACCGATTGGGTAAATAACTTGGTAATTACGGAGAAGAAAAGTGGTAGTTTGAGGATTTGTCTAGACCCGAAGCCACTCAATAAAGCTATCAAACGCGAGCGCCACTCCATTCCTACAGTTGAAGATGTATTATATAGACTTAATGGCAAGAAATTGTTCACAGTCGTCGACATGAAAGATAGCTATTGGCATGTCAAGTTATACGAGCCATCGTCTTATCTCTGCACATTCCACACGCCATGGGGGCGTAAGCGATTCCTTCGGATGCCATTCGGAATCAGTTCGGCTAGTGAAATTATGCAGAAGCGAAATGAGCAGACCTTCGCAGATATTCCAGACGTTCATGTCATCGCAGACGACATCATCATCGCTGGCAGTGATGAAGCTGAACATGATGCTACTCTTCTGAAGGTGCTAGATCGTGCTCGTCAATCCAACATCAAATTCAACCTGGAGAAACTTCAATTCAAGAAGACAGAAGTTGCGTACATGGGTCATGTTGTCACAGCTGAGGGACTTCGTGCTTGTCCCAAGAAAACCGAAGCAATCATCGACATGCCCTGTCCTACTGACAAGCCTTCACTTCTACGCTTCCTTGGAATGGTAAAATATCTTTCGCAATTCATCCCCGGAGAGTCAAATCTAACGGCTCCCCTTCGTAATCTTCTGAAGAAAGATTCACATTGGCAGTGGAGTTTTGAACATGAAAAAGCCCTCGATAAATTACCACCTGAAATGTTAGTTATACACCTCAAATTCGTTGTATAACCTATACTTATTGCTAAGGATAATTTAATAGAAACGATTACTTGCTCTAATTAAACCATTTGTTTCATTACAGTCTTGCCTTAGCTACTCATGGGTCTCCACATCCTGGAGTAAAACCAGAGGGAAATGCTGACAATGCTGAGGACCCTGACGGTGGCAGTGCGTCCTGTGAAAGAGGTGGAGGATATGCTGCCATGGCCCCTTGACACCATGGAGGAGCTGGATGAGTTTCAAGACAGACTTGAAGATCCAGTCTTCAAGAAGCAACTGGTAAATATATATATTTCCGTGCATGCAAATACTTGTCATGTATCATTCATTGTAAATTTTCAAAGGCACGTTAATTGTTCATGAATCTCAAAGACCTGTAGCAAAGATACAGGAGCATAAACTTGTAAAAAGTCCTGTCACCCACATCGTCCATTTTCTTTAAAAATTGGACTCTGTCAAGATTAGTTGAGACTTATATGTATAGGCCTATATGCTGCTGATATGTGCGTATGAATCGATTAAACGAAAGATAATTTGATAGGTCACTTATATATATATAAATGTTTCTTTTTTATTCTCTTTTAGAAATTATACTTTTCATCACTCAGGGGCCACAACCAGGAATCAGGACGATATCGTAC
Organism: Platynereis dumerilii; assembly: GCA_026936325.1. NCBI lineage: Eukaryota > Metazoa > Annelida > Polychaeta > Phyllodocida > Nereididae > Platynereis > Platynereis dumerilii. The sequence goes on from JAPTHN010000008.1 coordinate 8,502,293, forward strand.
GCAGGCTGCTGGGAATTCATAAACCGACTTTGGTCAGTGTTTTTTACCAATTTTGTCAACATCGCTTTTATGACTTTTAAAGATGTCTTTTGCTGAAGGTTTGCTGCTGCGCAGCCTATGTTTTTAGTACTTCTAATTTTTTGAATACTGTTAAAAATATAGACATTTGTACATATATTAGTGCTTTTATTGTATGTAGTAGTGCTTATTGATTATAGAAATGTTTTTGTTGCTTCTTGAGTTGAAAGTCTGTGAGGATTTCAACTGAATGAGATTTTGTTTGAACAGTGAGGCTGATTATATTTTCAGGAGCATGCTTGAAAGTCCATCCGGGGTCAACTGCCAGTGAAGTTGAGCAACTCATCGCAAAACCATTGAAGCATTGCCCCAAGAAGAAAGGAGGATCTAGGTACAAGGTAAAAAGCCTTATATTCTTCATAGTGCCTTTTTGATTATCTATTGAATATAAATTCAGGTAAATTACCAGGTGCTCGATCCTGTACATGTGGACAATGTTTCCCTCATCTTTCCTATTTCAATTTTGGGCCCAGGAAAATTCTATTGAATTGTTCAGTTCCATATACCTGTGATCTCTTTATTCCCTATTTTTAGAATTTGTTTACTTGTGTTTTGCAGCAACTAAAAACACCGAGAACGACTGGTGGAACTCAGCTGGTTGACGAATCAGACTCCGAAAAGGCAAAGATCAAGACAAACTTGATTGAATTAAATTTTTGTGTATAAAATAAAGTGTAAATGTTTCTTAATTCCAGCTTCTGTTGTTATTCAGAAATGAACTTAATTATTTAAGCAATTAATGGGGTTGTGGAGAAGTGAAACTTTCACCTTGTGACCACGTCGTGCCCAAGTTGCTCATAGGTGAAACTTTCACCTTGTGGCCACGTGGTGACCACGTAATATTTAGATGTTGCCTTTCTACGTTGTGACAACATAATTTCAACGGGGAATGGTCAAGCCGCCAGGGGAGAACTCGCCAGGCCCAAAAGTCGCCAGGTGACTTCCCGCCAGTCCACCAGCCCGCCAGATTACTTACTATAGCCCTGTGTTTGATGTTTCTGTTTATTAAATGAAGTTTCTAGAAGTACATGTTTAATAAAAGAGTAATTTAAACATGTTGTTGGTGTTATTTGTTCATAGTAGGCCTATTCCTAGCAGTGAGGCTCCCTGGACTAGTTAGCCTATTCCCATTAAAAACGAGTCTATATATGCCTATACAAAAACGGCTTCTATTTTGACTAGTTACATTTAATGATTTATGTACAAATTTCCTGTTTTAAATTAGAATATAATAATAATGCAAAAAACTCTTTATTAGAACTTTCATGTGAATTAAATCACAGAACTTGTTCGATGTCTGCAATCAATAACTTCAAAAGTCTATATTCCGAAACTTTAAAACATGCCATCTATTAAGACAATTAACTGTAGGCCTACATTAAGACTTTATAAGTACAGAACTTGTGCTAATTGGAAATATACAATCAACAACTTCAAAAGTCTATAATCTACATTTAAAAAAACCAAGAATAGCAATTGAAATATTTCATAAAAGTGCAATTTTCGTTTGTATCATTCATATTAGGCCTATACTTAGTAAGAGACACGTGTCATGATTACCTGGCATGATTAGCTATGGAACTACATTGATTAAAGAACGAACTTGAAAACTTCACTTTGGTCTCTACTTAGGCCTAATTTCGACATAGATTCTAAGTCTAGGATTTATTAATATTCACTTTCATGTTACATTAAGAACTTGTGCCAATTAGATAGGCCTATGTCACTATGTATAGCAAGCACTAAAGTTTATAAGACATTGAATCAATGTTTTAAATAAAAATGTATTTTTCGTACATTTAGGCCCTATATATTTTTATTTTATTTTATAGTGCTTAGCTGCTCGTATATTTCAAGAGTCAAGTAATTTTTGCATTCTTTCTTTTTAATTAAAAAAAATTAGAACCAGTACATGTACCATGCAGCTAATCTATTGTTCTGAAAGGTGTGAAGTTGAATTGGGTGACACCGTTGTTGTAATTGAGCAAATCATTATGCAATTACAGAAAACGTGTCAGGGTTTATTGTAGGCCTACAGGAAGAAGTATACATGCATTTGTTCAGCAATTATCAAAATCAAAATAAATTAATAATAGCATTCATAACAGAGTAAATTTGTATTTTAGTTAAAAATATTTGTTTTCATAGAAAAGGATCACACCTCATATGTTACTAAAATCTAGCCCAACCAAAAATGTGATGCTTTATTTAACAAAAACGGATTTTATTTTACCTTTAGAAATATATTTTTCTTCTGCATAAAATAGGTATATGACTGCATTTGCTTTAAAATTACTTGTTTTATTTAAACTTTAAATGAGCTTACAAATTGAAATAAATTTCATTGTTATCAACTATCAATAAGTTAATTCCATTTCTCCTTTGTAAAATTGCAATATTCGACATTTAGAAAATAGAATAGACGTAGATATGTAGTTTTTGTTTTGCATTGTATTTTTGTTTTTTGATGACACATGTAGGCCAATCTGTTTTGATATTACTCGTGATGTCAAAAAAAGCATAGTGATTGACAACTGATTGTTAAGCTGCATGCAAGTCAAGAGATGCAAAAAGACGCATCAACATGATAGTTGACATTAGGCCTCGGTTCTGCAGTCACATAGATCTATAACTATCTTAATACAACATTGTAATAAACTGGTTAAATGTTTTTATATCCTAACATATCCAATACTATATATATGCACTTTAATAGTCTTTATAAGCATAAATAAAATACACTGGCGAGTTTGCGCCCTGGCGAGTTTCCATCTGGCGAGTTTTGGACCTGGTGAGTTGTCACCTGGCGGGTTCTCCCCTGGCGAGTTGACCCATGACCATTTCAACCATACATTTCCAGGTTGTAAAACGTAGAATTTCCACTTGGTAACAACCGAAGTATGACGTGGTCACAACGCTGTAACAACGTAAATTTGCTGCCTGGGATGTCTTTGAGACTGACAACAAAATCAACATTTTTACTGATAGTGAAATATTATGTTTTGACTTCTCTTTATCAGGCGCTTCTGGCACAAGGACTGATGCTAGAATGGCCATTATTTTGACATTGTTTTGTTGCTATGGCCATGGTTTTCCAATTCTATATACAATGTGATTAAAAGTTGAACCTATCTTGGTATTATAGCCTGCCTTTTGTGACTGATAATGAATGCAGCACATTATTTTCTGCAAAGACTGCCAACTGCCATGAAAAACGTAAAATGAGGAGAAATTTTTTTATCACCATATTTTGTAAAAAGGATATTGTTTTCTAAAATTTGAGCAAATTTCATGGTGATATCGTAAAAAATCTTCCCTACAAGTCCATTTGAATGGAGTTAGAATAGTTTTGCAAAAACTGCATTTTAAGATTGTAAATACTTCATATTTATGTTTAAACATACTTGCATTGACTAGTCATGTTAGCTTAAAAATGCATTTGAAACCTATGACTTATGCATTTTGGAATCTACTAAGATATAGGAAACATATCTGTGATTATCCATTTTTTGTCCAAGATGACCAAAATCCCAAATTTTACCAACTTGTGACACCGGACCAGGTGTGATTTTACCCAATTACTTCCCTCTCCTAATTAAACAACCCCTACAAAGGTGTAAAATAAACCAAAAGTATATATCCTGATTATAATTATTTGTGCAATCTGATTTGTTGCAGATCTTGCTTTGCTTCTATGTCAATCCAAAATCCCTAATTCCTGTTTTGATTGAAGTTGCTCAGTCCGACACAACTGAACAAGCTGGTTCTATCTAATGTACTGAAGCTGGTTCTATCTATTGCACTGAGGCTGGTTCTATCAATTGCACTGAGGCTGGTTCTATCTATTGCACTGAGGCTGGTTCTATCTAATGTACTGAGGCTCGTGCATGGTAAATTTACCACTCTGAACTGCTCGTAAATCAGTATGGTTTTCTGCAGTTCTTCAAATAATGTTGCACTGTCCTTGACTGACAAGTTGTCCTCGATTGACTGCCCATTGACATTGTGTCTTCGGCAACGAAGGCAGATGCCAACTGGCCGAACTGGAAACCCCCGGCAAAAGCGGCAAGGCCGACCCGGATGTGACGAATATGACATCAGGCAATGTTAGAGTATTGGGATTCCTGAAAATCCCTCAATTCATGCACATTTCTGCAGGTGGCGCCATGAACAAATGGTGCATCCACCAGGATTTTGCTGAATGCACATGATTGGGGTCGGCAAACCGGCAAAATCGGCAACAGCTGACGTTCAAATTCGGCATGTGAATCATGTGCTGCCAGACAGTGGCCACCCAGCTGACAAAACTTGTGCTTAACTGAGAGTTATAACGTAAAATTGCTCCTCAGTTACGTGGAATTCTGAGGGGGGGAGGGTTGGTCTTGTGGCAGCGTGCTGGGCTGCCTATCGCTGGGTCCAAGGTTCGGTAGAAGTCAGGGGTGGATAGGAGTCAGGGGATAGGAGTCGAGGGGATGGGAGTCGGGGCGGATAGGAGTCGGGGGATGGGAGTCAGGGCGGATAGGAGTCGGGGGCGGATAGGAGTCGGGAGTGGATAGGAATCGGGAGTGGATAGGAGTTGGGGGTGGATAGGAGCCGGGGGTGGATAGGTACTGGGGGTGGATAGGAGTCGGGGTGGATAGGAGTCTGGGGCGGATAGGAGTCGGGAGCGGATAGGAGTCGGGAGCGGATAGGAGTCGAGAGCGGATAGGTGTCGGGGTGGATAGGAGTCGGGGGTGGATGGGCGTCGGGGTGGATAGTAGTTGGGCTTGGATAGGAGTCGGGGGATGGGAGTCAGGGGGGATGGGAGTCCGGAGGATGGGAGTCGAGGGATGGGAGTCGGGGGGATTGGAGTCGGGGGTGGATGGGCGTCGGGCTGGATATTAGTTGGGGTTGGATAGGAGTCGGGGGTGTATAGGAGTCGAGGGATGGGAGTCGGGGGATTGGAGTCGGGGTGGATAGGAGTCGGAGGTGGATAGGAGTCGGGATAGGCATGGGGTGGATAGGAGTCAGGGTTGGATAGGAGTCTGTTCATTTCACTTCACATATTTGGCCGACATTTTGTCCCTGTGGGACAGCATTCCATGCGCCAGACAGTCCCTTATCATATGCTTCATCTAGTTTCAGTGTGTCACTGCAATTTCATTGTGTGTGTGACAAACTCCAACCTGACTTTCGAACAACAACATTTTAACAAATTGTGTGACCTTTTGCATCATTTTCTTCAAGCTTTCGCACATTAAATCATTCAATTTTCTCTATCGAGTGTCTAATACCCCAGACCACTGACCATACCCCAATGAGATAAACCTCGCCAGTGGCGTAGCTACAGGGGGGGCAGGGGGGGCGGTGGCCCCCCCTGGCTCCGTCCTGACCAGGAAAGAAATGATTACATTGCCATCAAACGTTGCATTTTGCCGATGGCGCGCCTCTGCCGCGACAGCGATAATAGCTCCCCCGACAAAAATGTTCCATTTCCATTGCTGACTTGAATATTTTGCCCCCCCTGGAAAATTTCCTAGCTACGCCACTGAACCTCGCCGCGGATGTGGGTACAAAGGTCAGAATTTAATAAAACAGTCCTTTGACACCTGATTATATATACGCATAAACACAACAGCCCAACTGAATGATGTACAGAAATACAGCCCTGAAAATAGTTTTGCATTTTTAATTTGGTTCCTGCCACGCTACTCCTTACAGTTTATGTGATGACGCCACCATGCAAACTTTTCAGATTAATTCACAGCTATCATAAATATAGCTTTTTGCTTGACGTCATGTCCGAGCAAATAATAACCAAGAAGATAATTGTTTGAATTTTTAATTAATTTTTCTTTGTTCTACCGAAAGAGTTGCATACATTAAAGGCACACAATCATCAAAACCAAACTTTCAATTTCCAGGTGTTTCTATCATTGAATAGGTTCCAATACACACATGTTCACAACATCAGCTAAATCTGTCTTATCCAGGCGCAGTAAATAATTTGTAAAAATGGCAACATTATGAAAATATGTGGCCCGTCTGCCTGCCATGTCCTGCAATATGCTTGACGTAGGAATGGAGATCCCCCCCTCCCTCCCAGGGGTCCTGGAACAGGGGGGGGCAGGGGGGGCAATTGCCCCTCCTGCCCTTGTCCAAGGGGGGCAGGGGGGGCAAGGGTGCCCTTTAGCTCTTAAAGAAATAAACATTATTAGGCCGTATTTTACTAATTTTAGGCACAAATTAGTTAGTATATATCAAAATTATTAGTGACTCTCTATTTAAATTTTGTCGCGTGAAATTGGCGCGAATATGATTTGCCCTTTTTCATGTGACCGCCCCTTCCGCCTGCAATTCCTTCCGGCACCCCTCTGCTCCCTCCTCCCTCAAGCACACTTCAGTGAGGAGTTGATGGATACTCGTGCATGTAGTCTATTGTTTCAAGCCAGCAAGGAGTGCGAGCTAATGGGAAGGTGGCAGCACCTTATGGAACCAATCCTATAGACATGTGAAACCAGTCAGGCATGCTGTTTATTTTTTACCTGACCTTTCGTCACTTGCAAACTTTCCTTGCAATAGGGGTCGCTTCTGGTTGCACCAATTATAGCCTTGAAATCTAGACTAGGCACTCCATTCAGAAAAAAAGTCGATGAGTGTGGCCCTTTAAAATTTGGTTCATTTAGAGACAGCAGTGGGGTGTTCTTGCTACATCTGGGAGTTCAGTAGGAAGTTTCACAAAGGAGGTCTTGGTCTTGATCTGGCGTCAGTGTTCCATCATGTAGGCTTGATTTTGGATGAGCAGGCCAAAGTCCATGTCTTCAGGAATCAAAGGAGATTTCTGAAATTGAAGGGTAGAAGAGTCAGAAAGACTGGTTCCAAGTGGCGCCAGTGAGAGTACCAAGTGCATTCAGGCAACCTCCAAGTTGGTGTGGTAGACTCACGGGCACAGGGAGGAATTGGAGAGGAGTCAGACAGGCTGATGGCAGCATGGATGGCTCCTCCCCAAGACACTCCTGGTATCTGAAATGGAGAATAGGTTCAGAATTGGCTCAATGGTAGTTCCAGGCACAGGGAGGAAGTGGAGAGGAGTCAGACAGGCTGATGGCAGCATGAATGGCTCCTCCCCAAGACAGTCCTGGTATCTGAAATGGAGAATAGGTTCAGAATTGGCTCAATGGTAGTTCCAGGCACAGGGAGGAAGTGGAGAGGAGTCAGACAGGCTGATGGCAGCATGGATGGTTCCTCCCTAAGACACTCCTGGTATCTGAAATGGAGAAAAGGTTGAGAATTGGCTCAATGGTAGTTCCGGGCACAGGGAGGAAGTGGAGAGGAGTCAGACAGGCTGATGGCAGCATGGATGGCTCCTCCCCAAGACAGTCCTGGTATCTGAAATGGAGAATAGGTTCAGAATTGGCTCAATGGTAGTTCCAGGCACAGGGAGGAAATGGAGAGGAGTCAGACAGGCTGATGGCAGCATGGATGGTTCCTCCCTAAGACACTCCTGGTATCTGAAATGGAGAATAGGTTCAGAATTGGCTCAATGGTAGTTCCAGGCACAGGGAGGAAGTGGAGAGGAGTCAGACAGGCTGATGGCAGCATGGATGGTTCCTCCCTAAGACACTCCTGGTATCTGAAATGGAGAAGAGGTTCAGAATTGGCTCAATGGTAGTTCCAGGCACAGGGAGGAAGTGGAGAGGAGTCAGACAGGCTGATGGCAGCATGAATGGCTCCTCCCCAAGACACTCCTGGTATCTGAAATGGAGAATTGGTTCTGTTGGCGCTGTTGACTTCATGGGCTCAATGGTAGTTCCAGGCACAGGGAGGAAGTGGAGAGGAGTCAGACAGGCTGATGGCAGCATGGATGGCTCCTCCCCAAGACAGTCCTGGTATCTGAAATGGAGAATAGGTTCAGAATTGGCTCAATGGTAGTTCCAGGCACAGGGAGGAAATGGAGAGGAGTCAGACAGGCTGATGGCAGCATGGATGGTTCCTCCCTAAGACACTCCTGGTATCTGAAATGGAGAATAGGTTCAGAATTGGCTCAATGGTAGTTCCAGGCACAGGGAGGAAGTGGAGAGGAGTCAGACAGGCTGATGGCAGCATGGATGGTTCCTCCCTAAGACACTCCTGGTATCTGAAATGGAGAAGAGGTTCAGAATTGGCTCAATGGTAGTTCCAGGCACAGGGAGGAAGTGGAGAGGAGTCAGACAGGCTGATGGCAGCATGAATGGCTCCTCCCCAAGACACTCCTGGTATCTGAAATGGAGAATTGGTTCAGTTGGCGCTGTTGACTTCATGGGCTCAATGGTAGTTCCAGGCACAGGGAGGAAGTGGTGAAGAGTCAGACAGGCTGATGGCAGCATGGATGGCTCCTCCCCAAGACAGTCCTGGTATCTGAAATGGAGAATAGGTTCAGAATTGGCTCAATGGTAGTTCCAGGCACAGGGAGGAAATGGAGAGGAGTCAGACAGGCTGATGGCAGCATGGATGGTTCCTCCCTAAGACACTCCTGGTATCTGAAATGGAGAATAGGTTCAGAATTGGCTCAATGGTAGTTCCAGGCACAGGGAGGAAGTGGAGAGGAGTCAGACAGGCTGATGGCAGCATGGATGGTTCCTCCCTAAGACACTCCTGGTATCTGAAATGGAGAAGAGGTTCAGAATTGGCTCAATGGTAGTTCCAGGCACAGGGAGGAAGTGGAGAGGAGTCAGACAGGCTGATGGCAGCATGAATGGCTCCTCCCCAAGACACTCCTGGTATCTGAAATGGAGAATTGGTTCAGTTGGCGCTGTTGACTTCATGGGCTCAATGGTAGTTCCAGGCACAGGGAGGAAGTGGAGAGGAGTCATACAGGCTGAGGGCAGCGTGAATGGCTCCTCCCCAAGACAGTCCTGGTATCTGAAATGGAGAATTGGTTCAGAATTGGCTCAATGGTAGTTCTTGGCACTGAAAGGAAATGAAGAGGAGTCAGACAGGCTGATGGCAGCATGAATGGCTCCTCCCTAGATCGACAAGTCTAACTTCATGGTCTGGGGGGTGGGCGATTGCTGAGATGCCACGCCCACTCACGGAAATGCACGAAGCGAAAGAGACTGATCATTCGGTCTAGCTCCTCCCCAAGACACTTCTGGTATCTGAAATGGGAAAAGAGTTGGCTCAATTGCAAGTGCTGTTGTCTTCATAGGCTTAATGGTAGCTGTTGCATCTTCAATGGGGTAGTTGTCTTCCTGTGATGGATGACCTGAAAAAGATAAGATGATGTGAGAAATGGTTCAATGTGCGCCACCGGTAAAGTAATTTTGATTAAGATTAGGGTATAAACAGACGAGATACAATAAAAAACACGAGCACAAGTCCTATTTCCAAGAGGTAAGGGTAACAAATGTGCACAATTATGCTGAAAACACACCAGTGCAAGGGAGTCAGACCAGCTGTGAAAGGCACTCCTAGCGGGAATGTTTTTGACATTGAATACTGACCACACTTCAAATGAAATGCTCAAGGTCATCAAAGGACTTTATTGTCTTGGCGGTAATATGAGTAGTCATCCCTCTCAATTCTGGAAAGGGCATGTGAATGAATTTTTAAAAGTCAAAATTGCAATATTGCAAGGTTGACTAAACTGCTAAGGCTAGAAATACCTTTAAGAAGTGTCTTATTGTTATCTAGATGAAGTACCTTATCACTGTGTACCAACCAAGTGACCTAATTAGGGATTTTTTTGTTTACATTTTGCTAGTTCTCATATATAGAGCAAACAACAAACTTTGCAGTATAGCCAGTATGCTGTCTTATGGTACAGGTAATGCACATAAAAAATTTGTAATCAATCAGTAATGTTTTCAGGGAGATTAGGCAGTTTTAGTAAATTTTAGTGCATTTTTTACTAGAATCACCAAATCTTTTGATTGTTAAATATTTAAAGCTTGAAATTTCACATCTAGAAGTCTAATACATAAATACAGCATACTGGCTATGTTACATTGTAATTACATTGGTTTCTTGCCTAAAATGTAAGATTTTCTGATTAACTAGGTCGCTTAGCATAGAGCAAACTGTACACAGTGTTATGGTGGTTGTTGTGGTCTTGAAAGAGTGCCTTATGGTGGTCCGGAATTAGTGCCTAATGGTGGTCTTGAAGAACTGCCTAATAGTGGTCTTGAAGAATTGCCTAATAGTTGCAATACTGATTGGAGATGAGAAGCCCCCCAAAAAATAGCACTTTGCAAAAGTGCAAAACTGTCCCATGTTAGCCACAAGTACAAGATCGGTATTCAACTTGTGTTTACCACCCACCGCCACTTGGAGGCCCGGGACATTCGGTGGGTACCACCACCAGTTAGTAAAAAAAGTGAGTAGCAAAAAGTTAGTGGTTGTCTTGAAGAGTGGTGTTCTGGTTGTCCTGGAAAGTGGTCTTCCTTCGATCCTTGTTCGTCTACTTCCCGTCCTCCCTCTAATAGGGGGGGGGGGAGACTTAATTTCCTTTTTTGGGAAATTCAATTTGTATACCAGCCCAATTTGTGCCATTGGGTCCCCTATTAACAAAAACCCATTTTTTGAAAATCTGACACGTGCTACCCCCCTTGACATATGCCTTGAAGTTTTGGTGATTTAAAATGCTCATGAGAACGTTCACGTCTACCGCGTTAAGTGACTTTTAGAGATATGCCAAAACAGATAGTACCATTGGATTCCTCTTGTCAAGAGCTTTAAAATGAGTACCAACATGATGGGTCTGCTATGATATTTGTTGTCACAGTTATTAGGAAATGTTACTGTAAATTGCAGTGAGCAGCACCTTCAACTCAACTTGATGAAGTTCAGGCAACCTTGATAAATTAGAAAGTCCAAGTGTTTTAGTGAAATATCTAATACCAAGCACAACTGTTTTTCAATCTCCTTTTGGTATCTAAACATATTTTATGGTTTAACCATTTGAAAACTTGTCATTGCTATATTCAGAAATACTATGGGTTTTATTCGCACAACACCTTATTGCTGATTCATTCACTTACAGTACACTCATAATGATTTTATGCAATTCATAGAAATGATTTCTTTGAGGTAGACTAACAGAAAATAGCCTATCACAATTTTGATAATTATTATCCTGAATTTAATTTAATAATCTGGAAGTATAATAAAATTAGAATATACTGCAATGTCAGGAATCTGTTCAGGAATATTGAAGTTACAAGAAATTATATGTTCCAAAACTTATTTATAGCATAATATTCATGTGAATGAGAGCATAGCTATTTAAAGATCAAGCCATCCATGCATGAGCAAGATATTATTGCCTACTCTGATTGAGACTTACATTCCGACAGAGTAGACCAGGTAATGGAGCCCTGGTAATGTGGATACTATACAGTTGTGCTTGAAAATTAGTGAACCCATAGAGATTTACCATTGAAGACAATGATGAAGTTGTCTCACCGTACTGGCCATAACATAAGTAATATAGCACGAATCATTAAAGCAATGACTGTATTATACCATTGAGGTTTCCCACTACATGTACCAGCCTGGCCATTGGATTTGTATCAGGGGTCTTTGTGCTAGATAGGGGTTATAATTGTGCAAAAGTAAGTGCACCCTAAGCATAATGTTAAAAGATAGGAGCAGAGGGTGCACTTACTTTTGCACAATTATAACCCCTACCTAGTGCAAAGACCCCTGATACAAATCCAATGGCCAGGCTGGGACATGTAGTGGGAAACCTGAATGGCATAAAACAGTCATTGGTTCAAAGATTCGTGTAACATCATCTATGTGTTGGCCAGTACGGTGAGACAACTTTATCATTGTCTTCTATGGTAAATCTCTATGGGTTCACTAATTTTCAAGCTCAACTGTAAATATCAATATCCAATAAACAGGAAATTTGGATGTCTGAAAAAATTGATGCTTGTGTCTGCAGTGAGATCAGACATTCCTTGCCCAGAAATTTGGACTAGTAATTTAAGTAGGCTGTCCATTTTGCAAAATGATATATTCTATAGACTCAGAAATCCCTGAACTAACGCTTCAAATGGATCACCCAAAATCAAGTAAATAGTGAAATATCAATGGAAGGAATTACCTAGTTAAAGTTATGTTAGTAATCTTTCATGACATATGAACTGGCAGTTGATACTGAAACCTAAGTAATAAATAAATCATTATGGATCTCTCTTGGAAGTATACTATGCATAAAGTATAAGGATTCCTTCTACCCATGTAGATGAAATTTTGACCGAATTTTGCATGATTACCTTATAAACTGAACCAAATAAAAAACGCAAAACTATTTTCAGGGCTGTATTTCTCTCTATAAGCTTCAGATGGGCTGGTGAGTGTATGCATATGTGTAAGCAGGTGTCAAAGAACTCTGACACATAAAATCACTAAAGTGTGTCATTTTTTGCATGTCTGTGGCCAAGTTTATCACATTAGGGTGTGGCCAGTGGACCGATATGTTACACACCCCATAGAACAAATTTAATTATTTCATGTTAAAGTTTGAAGAAAATAATGCAAAAGGCCACAACATTGACTTTGGTTGGCACCACTTGACTTGCTGAAAATTTAGGTTTTTGAAAAGTCAGTTCAGAGTTTGTCACACACAATGCTATTCCAATGGAAAAATTCAACAATGAAAAGAAGTCGTTCAACAGCCTATTCGATAACTGGGGAATGGAAAAGGCTCAGGGTCCATCAGAAAGACCTCTCGCAACCTGTGTAACAGCTGCAGAGGTAAAAATCATTATCGTCTGTGCCATCCTTGTGCTGTTCTCACAACTACACATCCACCCGCGTAGGAAAGGCAGGAGGAAGTCACATATGGCACTGAGGTTTCTCCAAAGTTGCCATACAGGTTGTGCTAGGTCCTATTAATAAACGCTGAGCCCTTTTCACTCTGTTGCATTTGTACAGGCCATTCGATGACCTGTTTCCATAGTTGCATCGTTCCACTGGAATATCACTGTGTGTGACAAACTCTGATGAGACTTCCCTAAAAACAAAATTTTAACAAGTTTAGTGGCACCAATTGAAATGAATTGTGTGGCCTTTTGCATCATTTTCTTCAGGCTTTCACATGGAATCATTAGATTTGCTCTATTGGGTGCCTGACACCCCAGCCCGTTAGTCATACCCCAATGTGATAAACTCGGCCACATATGTGCCAGCAAAGGTCATAATTGAGTGATTTTATGGAGCTGAGTCCTTTGACACCTGGTTACATGTATGCATAAACCCAACAGCCCATCTGAATCATATGCAGAAAAATAAAGCCTGACAATAGTTTTGCGTTTTTTATTTGGTTCAGTTTATTAATAATTATCCATGGCGTCTATTTAGTGCAGTATATACATTAGCATTATTTAATTATTGTACATAGTCCATGTGAGAATTTTCTTTGCATGGAAGCATTTGGCCTCATAAAAATTAAACTTAATGAATGGCACAATACAACTAATGATACTAGTATTTCAATGATTTGTATATATCATTAATTTATCAAAGTGTTGTGTACTTGGGAGTCTTAGACCAATTTTCTTGTGAGCCAGAAGGGCCAGGCTTTAGATAAATAAGTCAGGAACCTTAAGAGCGATTATCTGAGAAAATCAACCCGCGACCGGAATGTGGTACGTCACAGAATCGTTTTATATTTTGTGGGATGGAAGTACTATGGCATGAGACTTCAGAAAAAATTTTTTGGTCCGGTCAGATTATTGGTTGCCATGGTAACCATGGCTTCATTATTTTGGACCAAATCAGCAAATTTGCAAAAAATGAAAAGTCAAAATTACGCATTTTTAGCTCATATTTCCGCCTTAAAAGTGGTAATATATCGCAGCACTACCCATTTTGTCTGGAATAGTCACTCTTGAACTGAGTAATGGCATTGTATTTTTAAATCTGGGGTCAATGGGGTCTGTGTAATTACGGCCTAAAAAAGGTATCTTCGAGGCTAAGGAGAATTAAAAAAATTACCCATATTTAAGGGCCTCATATCTTCTATGGAGGTACTAGTTGAGCAAAACCAAGCAGACACATGATGAAACTGACCTTTCCTCTACAAGAATCAATAATAAAATCACGGTGGAACCATAGATTGAGCTTACGAACAAAGGTGGCGCCACCTATGTTTTTGGATATTTTGAGATTTGGCAAAAAAGGCTTTCGATTAAGTGGTGCCACATATACAATTATTGTTTCAGAAATCTCAGATTTATTTTTGGTACATTTCAATTATAAGTCTAACATGGCAGGCCATCACTGTTGCCATGGCAACATTGTAAAGTCAGTAGCAGCGCCCCCAAGTGAGCATGTTTGCCAATTTCCTCAAAAACGCCACTTTTTCATGAAAATAGGCAAGTTTGAAGCCACTGGTACCTGGGTAATGGTAATATATAGCTATATTATATATTGTACCTGGACTGGTTACTCTTTAACTATGAATTGGTATTGTATTTTGAAATCTTGGATTAATAGGGTCTGTGTAGGAAGGGCCCAAGAAATCTAAGATCGAAGCTAAGAAAATTTAATAAAATTTCACATTTTTAGAGCTTTTTAGGGGCTCATATCTTCTATGGAGGTATTAGCTGGTGGAAACAAAAGGTACAAACTATGAAACTGACCTTTCCTCTAAATGAATCAATAATAAAATCACGGTGGAACCATATATTTAGCTTACAAATGAAGGTGGCGCCATCTATGTTTTTGCATGTTTTAAGATTTTACGAAAAACGCTTACAATAAAGTCATGCCGCATATACAATTATTGTGTCAGAAATCTCAGATTTCTTTTTTGGTACATTTGATTTGTTACTCAAATATGGTAGGCCAGCATTGTTGCCATGGCGGCATTGGTATGCCAGCAGCAGCGCCCCCAAGTGAGCATGTTGCCTGCTTCCTCAAGAACGCCACTTTTTCATGAAAATAGGCAATTTCTAAGCCACTGGTACTTTGGAAATGGTAATATAAGGCTAAATTATACATCGTGCCTGGACTAGTCACTCTTTAACTATGTATTGGTACTGTATTTTGAAATCTTGGATTGATGGGGTCTGTGTTAGAAAGGCCCAAGAAATCTATGTTTGAGGCCAAGAAAATCGCACAAAATATCACATTTCTAGAGCTTTTTGGGCGCTCATATCTTCTATGGAGGTATTAGCTGGTGAAAACAAAGGTACACATTATGAAACTGACTTTCCTCTTAATGATTCGATAATAAAATCATGGTGGAACCATATATTGAGCTTACAAACGAAGGTGGCGCCATCTAGGTTTTTGCATATTTTGAGATTTCGCCAAAAAAGGCTTTCAGTGAAGTTGTGCCGCATATATAATTATTGTGCCTGATATCTGCAGTTTTTTTCGGGTACATTTCATTTTTTGTCCTAACATATATATAGCAGGTCATCAACATTGTCATGACTGCATTACTAAGTCAGCAGCAGTGTCCCCATGTGACCATGTTTGCCAATTTCCTCAAAAATGCCATTTTACATGAAAGGATAAAGATTGCTTGAGTCGAACATTTGGAGGTATCACTTTGATTCGGACACTTTGCCCGATCCATTAGCCAAGAGATTGCTATCCAAGTACTGTATTAAGTGCAAGTATTTTGTTCATGACTTCCTTTGTGATCAAAATCATCAGCACTGATATTATCTAAGCATACTCATAGTGTGTTTTTCATATCCTTAAATCTAGGTTCAAATGAGCGGTTGTGTCGAAATCGTATGCTGAACATCGTTAGACAACACAATTTTCTGAGTTCTAATTGTTCAATAATTTTCAAATCTGTCACAGACCTCCTGCTGGTCTTACATTGCATATTGGTAACTTTTGTGAAATATAGTTCACATTTCGTCATATAGCAATAATTCTAGTGAGTTCTTTTTGAAACTTCAGTTCACTCATTGCTCTTCAATAGAAAACTCACCAATGAAAATATTGGTTTTGTTGCATATTGAATTGAATTATTCTTATGAAATTTTAACATAATCGGTACACGACTTCCAAAAGCTCTCCATTGAATGTTTTTGGAAAAAAATATTAAGGATAAAGCAGATTTTGATGAAGGTGCATTTTGATACTACAAGAGGATGTACGGTTTTAAGCCATTTTGCAATGTTGCGTTTTTAATGGTGCTCAGTGTAAGTCAGAAAAAGTTGTATTTCAGTCAAATTGAAGGATCTTTCACAGGCCTGTGGTGATGATTTGACTTGAATTTGTGTACCACTTAGTTGGGACTGAGGTCAATCTACCTCTTGCTCTAACATGGACTTTTTCAAATAAAAAGTTCTTAAACAGCAGCAGATCCAATGTCTTTTTAAAAGAAAGAGCTGTCCGACGCAAGCATACCCTTAGTCTCTTATGATTCATATCTGTAACCTCCATATTGTCTGTTTGTTTTGAAAATGCTCAATTTTCTACTAATTCGAGTTAGAGAAAATGTTTTTAAAATTTGATGTGCTGGTTGATTTCTACAATATACTTTTCAGACACCAGGAATCTTACCCAGTGGAAATCAGGCCTCATAAAGAATGCTTTGGCCAAATTTCATAAAATTCTTATCTATTTGAAATTTTGTGTGAAGTGTGAGATTCAACTTTAAGAATACCTAAAATTAGAAGAGCAAATAACATATTGATATGGGGTAACAGGTCTAAATATAAATTAAATTGAAAATATTGTTGGAAAGAAACAGTTTTCATTAAAAATTTAAATTTCTTGTTATATTTGTCGGTGAGAACCAGTGTCTCGAATTGGGCCATTTTCAAGAAAAAAAGGCATTTTTGAGGAAATTTGTCTTGGGGGTACGGTTGACAAGCAACAGTGATAGACTGCCATGTTAGGGCAACAAATGAAATGGTACATATCATGTACCAGAAAATAATCTGAGATTTCTGACACAGTAATTGTATTTGTGGCACCACTTTATTGCAAGCCTTTATTGGAAGCCTTTATTGCAAGATCTCAAAATGTGCAAAACATAGGTGGCGTCACCTTTTTTCATAAGCTCAAACTATGGTCCACCATGATTTTATTGTTGATTAATGTAGAGGAAAGGTCAGTTTTATCATGTGTACCCCAAATTTCCCCTTGCACACCAATAGAAATATGAGGCTTAAAACATGTGCAATTTCATTCCCGTTTTTTAGCCTCAAACGCAGATTTCTTTGGCCCTTCTGACACAGAGCCCATTAATCCAAGAGTTCAGAATACAACACAAATACACTTGTTAAAGAATGACCAGTCCAGACACAGTACTAGATATAGCCATATATTACCATTTACCAGGTACCAGTGGCTTCAAACTTGCCTATTTTCATGAAAAAGTGGCATCTTGAGTTTTCTAAAACAAAAATTGTATATATGGCATTACTTCATTGAAGGCCTTTATCGGAAAATCTCAAAATATGCAACAACATGAATGGTGCCACCTTCATTTGCAAGCTCAATATATGGTTTCACCATGATTTTATTATTGATTCATTTAGAGGAAAGGTCTGTTTCATAATGTTTACCTTTTGTTTCCACCTGATAATACCTCTAGAGCTCTAAAAAGGTGATATTTTGTGCGATTTTCTTGGCCTCAAACATAGATTTCTTGGGCCTTTCTAACACAGACCCCATTAATCCAAGATTACAAAATACAATACCAATACATAGTTAAAGAGTGACTAGTCCAGGCACAATGTATAATTTAGCCATATATTACCATTTCCCAGGTACCAGTGGCTTAGAAATTGCCCATTTTCATGAAAAAGTGGCGTTTTTGAGGAAACTGGCAAAATGCTCACTTGGGGGCGCTGCTGCTGGCATACCAATGCCGCCATAGCAACAATGCTGGCCTACCATATTTGAGTAAAAAATCAAATGTACCAAAAAAGAAATCTGAGATTTCTGACACAATAATTGTATATGTGGCATGACTTTATTGTAAGCGTTTTTCGTAAAATCTTAAAACATGCAAAAACATAGATGGCGCCACCTTCATTTGTAAGCTAAATATATGGTTCCACCGTGATTTTATTATTGATTCATTTAGAGGAAAGGTCAGTTTCATAGTTTGTACCTTTTGTTTCCACCAGCTAATACCTCCATAGAAGATATGAGCCCCTAAAAAGCTCTAAAAATGTGAAATTTTATGCAATTTTCTTAGCTTCAATCATAGATTTCTTGGGCCCTTCCTACACAGACCCTATTAATCCAAGATTTCAAAATACAATACCAATTCATAGTTAAAGAGTGACCAGTCCAGGTACAATGTATAATATAGCCATATATTACCATTACCCAGGTACCAGTGGCTTCAAACTTGCCTATTTTCATGAAAAAGTGGCGTTTTTGAGGAAATTGGCAAACGTGCTCACTTGGGGGCGCTGCTACTGACTTTACAATGTTGCCATGGCAACAGTGATGGCCTGCCATGTTAGACTTATAATTGAAATGTACCAAAAATAAATCTGAGATTTCTGAAACAATAATTGTATATGTGGCACCACTTAATCGAAAGCATTTTTTGCCAAATCTCAAAATATCCAAAAACATAGGTGGCGCCACCTTTGTTCGTAAGCTCAATCTATGGTTCCACCGTGATTTTATTATTGATTCTTGTAGAGGAAAGGTCAGTTTCATCATGTGTCTGCTTGGTTTTGCTCAACTAGTACCTCCATAGAAGATATGAGGCCCTTAAATATGGGTAATTTTTTTAATTCTCCTTAGCCTCGAAGATACCTTTTTTAGGCCGTAATTACACAGACCCCATTGACCCCAGATTTAAAAATACAATGCCATTACTCAGTTCAAGAGTGACTATTCCAGACAAAATGAGTAGTGCAGCGATGTATTACCACCTTTCAGGTGGAAATATGAGCTAAATATGCATAATTTTGACTTTTCGTTTTTGCCAATTTACCTCATTTGGCCCTAAATAATGGAGCCATGGTTACCATGGCAACCAATAATCTGACAGGTCCAAAATTTTTCTCGAGAACTCCTATCCCATAATACTTCAATCCTACAAAGTATGAAACGATTCCGTGACGGGGCACATTCCAAATTTTCTGGAAATCGGTTGATTTTCTCAGATAATTGCTCTTAACAGTTCTTACTTGTCTTTGTTTCAGTGCCATAAAAACACTTTATGTATGGCCATAACATTTACAGTAAAAAAGAAATACCAAGTAAATTATTATTTCCATTCCTATAGGTGTATTAAGCACAAAATATTTAAAATCAATTTATTATTTAAGACCAAAACTCTTGGCAAGAGTCCAGTTTGAAAAAAAAAGAACATAATTGGTAACGTTTGCTTATGAAATATCATGCAATGCCAGAAGCGTTTGACATTAAAAATTGTTCGCAATTGCATCGCCTTTAGCTTATCGGATATATAGCTTCCTGGTATTCATTTTGAAGGAAATTTTCCAGAGAATCCAAATATGTTATCCTCATTCTTCTATCTGTGATAGGGCCTAAGATATCGCAATCCGCGACTTTGCGGATGCGTAATATATCCTGATAACTTCAAGGCCCATGTCAAGGGGGTAGCCGTGCTCCGATTTTCCAAATTTTTTTTTTGTGTTCATAACTCACCTAATGGCACATTTTGAGCCGGTATACATACAAAAGTAGGATTAAGTCCCCCCCCTACCTCTAACCATTTGGCCATCTACTGCCAATACTTGGATGGATGGATGTTTGGGGCTTTACGTCCTGTATTTATGCAATTCATAGGCTAATTAGGAGAAGAGGACACGGTAATGAGATGAAGGAGGACTTCCAATACGAGGATGACGTGAAATAGCAAGTCTTGAAGGGATGAATGCCTTGCAGAGTGATATTGTTGTCTCGAAGACTGGTGTTGTGGTTGTCTTGGAGAGTGATTGGGTCCTGGAGAGTATCATTCCAATCCTTTAATGAATATTTTCTGTCTGTTCAAGGCATATAAAACAACTTTTTCAGTTAACTTATATACCTGGTGCTGATATTTGGAAGATGTCTGGGAATACAATACTTTCTATACTATTGTATTTATATATACATGTGTATAAGATTAAATCAGATACAACCTCCTGATGATATCTATGACTTTTACTTTTTGTTGACTCCTTGCGTGACATGACATACATGCCCTAGAGTTGGTTACTGTTACTAGACATTTATTAGATAGACAGTTTTGGCCCATGATTTCTCCATAATAAAAAGCATTATAATATTTCAATTAACCACTATGGATTCGGGGTCTTCTATGGAAATCTAATTTTATATCACTGTATTGATGTTGTAAAGAGGAGAAAGTTATGATTATATTTCAAGCTTCACGGTTGCCTCTAAATAGCCCACACCAATGCGATGGGGCATAAAACACAAACTCACTCACTCACTCAAGCTTCAAGGTCATTGACCCCTCTCTGTCATCAGCTGATTCCATGTTTGCCAAACATTTCAGCTACATAGTATAACAACAGCTCATCTGTCTACAAGTGGACTGCTCTTGCAATGCCACAGATCGGAACATATGCTGTCTTGTGTTGCCACCTAGTGATTAGTGTGCTATTCCGCGAGCTCCTGTGAGCGTCCACATCATTTCGATCAGAGGAACACACATATTTTTTTCTGGAAGACACTGGAGCTGTTTCTGAGTGTGCTGATGGCCTTGTCTACTTCCTCAGAGAATGCGATTGCCGATTCTGACTCTGGTATACATCAATGTTGAATAGACATTTTGTGAATGTGCAATGAAAATGGAACTATTTCTTGGGACAGCACAGTGCATTTTTTAACATAGTAACTGGGAGACCAAATGGTCTCCCAGTGGACAGATTTGGTCTCCCAGTCAATGCCAGATACTCTAATTGTTTGTTTGTGTTTTACGCCTCTGCAGCACCTTATTTAATGTCCCATGGACTTGGACTAAAGCGAGTTCACTGGGTGAGATTTGAACCCACGCCCTCAAAGCCAGTTGACAAGCGCACTTACCAATTAGGCCACGGGAGAACTCAGATACTCTAATCAATTTCTAATTTGGTTGTCTTAATCTGTAGTTCTTGAGTGAATTGAAACAAAGGGTTTTGTTTCTCATATCAAAAATATTCTTGGTTCTCTACAATAATTTTGCTATGCCATTTTTCGAATTTCCAAACTAAAAAAGATTTGTCAAACTCGTTTTTGTGGCAATTAATGGAATTCCTAAATAAGCAGCCAGCTCAAAAGTTCTAAATCCTTTGGTAAACAGATTACTGTATAAATCTATTAAAATGGATCTACTAGTGTAGCTGCTGAACAATAAATGTCATGTATATTAGAGTAGCCCTTAAAAAAAGAGTTTGAAATTATATGGGCCAGCCCCTCAAACGATGCCTTTTATGGTAAAAACAGCTTGTGCAAAATCTCATTCAAATCGGGTAACATTTAGAGGTGGCCCACGAGCCCTGAAATTCTTGCATTTCAGTCATGATTTTGTATGTTCGCCGATCCGCAGTATTCTACAACTAAGCCATTTTAAATCATACAATATAATTAGATATTTTGAACAGGGCTGAATGAGAGCTTCATTTTGAATACCAACATGGATAGTCTATGACAATTCTTCATGAGCCCTGAGAGCCATATATCAGGAGTTCTTTTCAAAATTGTTTGAATTCGGAGACATCATACATCAAAACAATCTGGAGGCAATATATAACTCTTAACCAGACTTTATAAAATGGATTATCGAGGGCAGCTGCTTGTTCTGATTAATGTTTAAGGAAAATAATAAAAAAAACCTTTCGTGGTCTGGTGTAGGAATAATTTCACGAAGGCCATGATGATTTGAAAAATGTACGTAAGGAGTCAATGTGTTGGTTTTGACAAAAAAAATACAGCGAGATCTAATTTTCCCATATTCTAGTTAATCTGATTGGTTCAGAAACAGAAAGTCAAACTAATGAATGACCAGAATTTCGTTGCAATCAAATTGCCTGTAACATCTAGACGAAATCAAAACTGAAATCTTCATGAAACATTTTCATACCAAATTTACAAAACCGATTGATGTGGGTATTCCCATTTGAAAGCTTTATTTTTTAAACTAATTTTTCTACCAAAATTTATTCGAACTAGCATGAAGATAGTTCTTACAAATAAAATACATGCCAACTATGCAAAAGCAGCCAAACGGCAGAATTGACCGCCATTTTGGCTTCATATCTGAATATGTGGCAAGTTTCATGCTTCTACCTGCCCTGCTACTCATTACAGTTTATGTGAAGACGCCACCATGCAAACCAATTTTCAGATTAATTCACAGCTATCATAAATATAGCTTTTTGTTCGACGTCTTGTCCCGCCAAATTATAACCAAGAAAATAATTGCTTTGAATTTTTAATTTCTTTGTTCTCCAGAAAGAGTTGCATACATTAAAATTTTGTTCATTTAGAAGCAGTGGTGGGGTGTTCTTGCTACAAAGGAGGTCTTGGTCTTGATCTGGCATCAGTGTTCCATCAGGTATGCTTGATTTTGGAGCAGACCAAAGTCCACGTCTTCAGGAATAAAAGGAGATTTCTGAAATTGAAGGGCAGAAGCATCAGAAAGACTGGTTCCAAGTGGCCCCAGTGAAGATTTTCAGGATGACAGAACTTAGCTGGCTACTAAGAATAAAAAAAATGCTTATGTTATGATTTCTGTAATGCATTACATAATAGTCACACTGTAGGTTTGCTCAAGCGAAACATATGTTTGCTCACAATATTCAAAAAGATTATTAAAAAAAGCTTCGCAACAAACAGTTCAATTACCCCGACTTTGTGACCTCCACTAAACCTAAATGGACATTAGTTCTTAGTAGCCAGCTAAGGTCCGTTATCCTGAAAAACTTCACTGAGAGTACCAAGTTGGTTTTGTAGACTCACTGGACCAGGGAGGAAGTGGAGAGGAGTCAGACAGGCTGAGGGCAGCATGAATGGCTCCTCCCCAAGACAGTCCTGGTATCTGAAATGGAGAATTGGTTCAGTTGGCACTGTTGACTTCATGGGCTCAATGGTAGTTCCAGGCACAGGGAGGAAGTGGAGAGGAGTCATACAGGCTGAGGGCAGCATGAATGGCTCCTCCCCAAGACAGTCCTGGTATCTGAAATGGAGAATTGGTTCAGTTGGCACTGTTGACTTCATGGGCTCAATGGTAGTTCCAGGCACAGGGAGGAAGTGGAGAGGAGTCATACAGGCTGAGGGCAGCATGAATGGCTCCTCCCCAAGACAGTCCTGGTATCTGAAATGGAGAATTGGTTCAGTTGGCGCTGTTGACTTCATGGGCTCAATGGTAGTTCTTGGCACAGGGAGGAATTGGAGAGGAGTCAGACAGGCTGAGGGCAGCATGAATGGCTCCTCCCCAAGACTCCTGGTATCTGAAATGGAAGATAGGTTCAGAATTGGCTCAATGGTAGTTCTTGGCACTGGGAGGAATTGGAGAGGAGTCAGACAGGCTGAGGGCAGCATGAATGGCTTCTCCCCAAGACACTCTTGATACCTGAAATGGAGTTGGCTCAGTTGCAAGTGCGGTTGTCTCCATAGGCTCAATGGCTGCTCTTACAACTTAAATGGGGTAGTGATGCCCTGAAAAAGATAAGATGATGATGTGTGAGAAAATGGTTCAATATGTGCACCACTGGTGAAGTAATCTTTGAGATTAGGTCATAAATAGATACAATAAAAAACACAATCAGAAGTCCTTTTTCCAACAGGTAAGGGCACCCAATGTGCACAATTATGCTGAATACACACCGGTGCAAGGTAGTCAGACCAACTGTGAAAGGCAGAATGGCTCCTCTCCAAGACACTCCTAGTGGGAATGTTGTTGACATTGAATACTGAACACTCTTCAAATGAAACGCTCAAGGTCATCAAAGGTCTTGTCCCGGCAGCAATATGAGGAGTCATCCCTCTAAATTCTGGAAAGGGCATGTGAATGAATTTTTAAAAGGCAATATTGCAAGGTTGACTAAACTGCTAGAAATACCTTTAAGGAGTGTCTAATAGTGATCTAGATGAAGTACCTTATGGTGATCAAGATGAAGTGTCTTATGGTGGTTGTTGTGGTCTTGAAAAAGTGCTTATGGGGGTCCGGAATAAGTGCCTAATAGTGGTCTCACAGAGTGATCGTTGCATTGAAGAGTGGTTATTATGCTGTTGGTGAGCAGGTATTGATGGATGATTTGGGGCTCAAGGTCCTGCATTTATGCACTTGGTAGCCTAATAAAAAATGACATTGTGACTTCCATTGCAATACTGATTGCAAATGAGAAGCCCCCCAAAATATAGCACTTTGCAAAAGTGCAAAACTGTCCCATGTTAGCCACAAGTCCAAGATCAGTCTTCAACTTGTGTTTACCACCCACCGCCACTTGGAGGCCCGGGACATTCGGTGGGCACCACCACCAGTTAGTAAAAAAAGTTAGTAACAAAAAGTTAGTGGTCGTCTTGAAGAGTGGTGTTCTGGTTGTCCTGGAAAGTGGTCTTCCTTCAATCCTTGTTCGTCTACTTCCCGTCCTCCCTCTAACCATTTGGCCATCTACTGCCAATACTTGGATGGATGGATGTTTGGCGCTTTACGTCCAGTATTTATGCACTTCGTAGGCTAATTAGGAGAGGAGGACACGGCAATGAGATGAAGGAGGACTTCCGATACGAGGATGACGTAAAATTGCAAGGCGTTAATCCCTTCAAGACTTGCTGAGTGATATTGTTGTCGAGGACTGGTGTTGTGGTTGTCTTGGACAGTGATTGGATCCTGGAGAGTGATGGAGAGTACCCTTCCAATCTTTGTTGTTTTATTCACAAGTTATAATTAAAAATAATCCACATGATCTAAATAAACAATATATCAGATCAATACAACGTTATTATATGCGAGTCGATCAACACTTAAACAATATCACTCCTACATGTGGTACTCGAACAGGACTGAAGTGTAAATAAATAATCTTGTGTGTGGTTCAAGATTTCATGAATATTTTCTGTCTGTTCAAGGTATATAAAACTACTTTTTTCAGTTAAATATATACCTGGTTCTGATATTTGGAAGATGTCTGGGAATAGCATACTTTCTATACTATTGTATTTATATATATGTATATACATATACATATATAAAGATATACAAGAATTTATAAAACCGAGTGACGCTAGTGCTTGTCCTGTAAAATTCCAATGATGTATGTTTATTTGCAACAAAGGGTATACATGGTAGAGATTATAAATGAAAAGTGCATCAATCAGTTAATCAGTTAGTAACAGTTAATAACAGTGTTCTGAATATAATGGAAAATTTGGAATATATGAACATTAAAATTAACTTCTTGCAGAATCAAATTTGAATTTCAAAAATAATCATCATTAAGTAGATTTGAAGATAAAGTGAAGATGATTAAAGGCTGATCAATAAACAACTAAAACAATATTTTACAGTAAATCTGTTATATATTATGCCGACACTGAAAATTGTATGAATCTTTTGGTTGTCAAGTTTAATTTTAAAAAAGAACAGCCAGAAGCTTCAATGAATTAACTATTAAAGTCTTCCTTAAAATCAGAAATTACTTATTTGGAATTGTGTTAGCATTACCAGGACTTAAATATGGAAAATTACATTTCGATTTTTCACTTTTGGCACTGCTCGTTCTTGACTTTTTATAAATCATAATTTATTTTGATAAATTTAGAGTACTTAAATATGTTTCACTATAAAACGTTTTATGATTACTTTTGTTACACTAGAAAGGAATTAGTCAAAATCAAAAAGAAGCAAATGATTGCGCATCCCGTAATTTTGTCCTTACGAATCATATACTTCTGTTTGATACTGACATATCCCTAACTTTGAAAACATTAAAATTTTACTGAAACTTATCTCAAAAATGTTATATCTGTAATATGGTGCAGCAGGAAGACTGGGGTCACCCAAGGCCCAGCAAGACACAACTAAAAAGCAAGTCCAGCAACAGCCGCAGCGGACTGAAGATTACGGAACAACAATAATCTGGAGTTGTAAAACCAATGCTGTTAAAGACATAACTGGTGAAAAAATTTGAAGTTAAGCGATCTTATCATTAAGTGATGTATGAATGGCAATCTCATCATCTAAATCACCAGTAGATCAGATCATACACGATATGCGAGTCAATCAACATTTTTAAACAAAATTACTCCGACAAGTTGTACTGCCACAGGACTGGAAGTGTAAATAAATAATCTAGTGTGTGGTTCAAGATTTCATGAATATTTTCTGTCTATTCAAGACATATAAAACAACTTTATTAGATAAAATATATACCTGGTGCGGATATTTGGTAGATGTCTGGGAATATAGTCCCGTCAATCTAGGATTATACCCGCCACAAATTGCAAAAAAAACCAAACCAATTTTTTTCTCACCATTTACTTCTACTTAATAACATATTAAAAATCCCACTCAATGAAAATATTGGAACAATGCTTTTTGGGCCATTGAAAATATAGCCTCTTGGAACGACGGAAATGCCATTTTCGCACATGATTTCAACATTCTTACTTCACGTTTTTGACAAGAAGGCATACAGGAGAGCTGGGGTCACCCAATGCCCATCCTTTGGTTCGTGAATATTTCCTTAGAAAATATGGAATTCGCTCACATAATAAGTTTATTGAAACTGATCAAGTAAATTTGAAGATAAAGTAGAGATCATTAAAGGCTGATCAGTAAACAAACTAAAATAATATATTATGGCAAATCTGTTATATATTATGCTGACATTGAAAATTGTATGAATCTCTTTTGGTTGTCAAGTTTAATTTTAAAAAAGTACAGCCCGAAGCTTCCATGAATTAACTATTAAAGTCTTCCTTAAAATCAGAAATTACTTATTTGGAATTGTGTTAGCATTACCAGGACTTAAATATGGAAATAACATTTAGATTTTTCACTTTTTGGCACTGCTTGTTCTTGACTTTTTATAAATCATAATTTATTTTGATACATTTAGAGTACTTAAATATGGTTCACTATAAAACGTTTATTATTACCATTTTTACACTAGAAAGGAATTAGTCAAAATCAAAAAGGAGCAAATGATTGCGCATCCCGTAATTTTGTCCTTACAAATCATATACTTCTGTTTGATACTGACATATCCCTAACTTTGAAAACATTAAAATTTTACTGAAACTTATCTCAAAAATGTTATATCTGTAATATGGTGCAGCAGGAAGACTGGGGTCACCCAAGGCCCAGCAAGACACAACTAAAAAGCAAATCAAGCAACAGCCACAGCGGACTGCAGATTACGGAAAACTTAGAATATATTACACTGACAACAACATTGATCTGGAGTTGTAAAACTGGTGAGAAAATTTGAAGTTAAGCAATCTTATCATTAAGTGATGTATGAATGGCAATCTCATCATCTAAATCACCAGTAGATCAGATCATACACGATATGCGAGTCAATCAACTCTTTTAAACAAAATCACTCCTACAAGTTGTACTCCCACAGGACTGGAAGTGTAAATAATATAGTGTGTGGTTCAAGATTTCATGAATATTTTCTGTCTATTCAAGACATAAAACAACTTTTTCAGTTAAGACATATACCTGGTGCTGATATTTGGTAGATGTCTGGGAATGGCATATTTTCTATACTTTCGTATTTGAGATACAAGAATTTCTAAAACCGAGCGACGTGAGTGCTCGTCCTGTAAAATTCCAATGATGTATGTTTATTTGCAACAAAGGGTATACATTGTAGAGATTATGTAGAATGAAAAGTGCATCAATCAGTTAATAACAGTGGACTGAAGATAATGGAAAGTTTGGAATATATGACCTTAACATTTACTTCTTAATTCAAAAATAATCACCATTAAAAAGGTCTAAGTCATCATTTTAGCCATATCGCAAAAAGACCTGGAGTAGTATCTGTTATTAACATGAAGCTTCATATCTGAAATACAGTGAAGCCTCTTGCTGGACCAATGATAACTTTGTCCCCCTCGTAAAATACAGGAGAACTGGGGTCACCGAGGTCCAGCAAGACGAACAAATATTTATTGCATCCATCCTTAATGAGAAATTCATTGTAACTTAAATACAGAGATATGACTAAATAGCCAATGAACCAATAATTATTACACTGGACTGAAAATTTATAGAAGGCATACAGGAGAGCTGGGGTCACCCAAGGCCCATCCTTTGGTTCATGAATATTTCCATAGAAAATATGGAATTTGCTGACATTACAAGTTTATTGAAACTGATCAAGTAACTTTGAAGATAAAGTGGAGATGATTAAAGGCTGATCAATAAAAAACTAAAATAATTATGGCAAATCTGTTATATATTATTCCTACATTGAAAATTGTATGAATCTCTTTTGGATGCAAGTTTAATTATAAAAAAGTACACCCAAAAGCTTCCATGAATTAACTATTAAAGTCATGTTTAAAATCAGAAATTACTTATTAGGAATTGTGTTAGCATTACCAGGACTTAAATAAGGAAAATGACATTTAGATTTTTCATTTTTGGCACTGCTTGTTCTTGACTTTTTATATATATTATAATTTATTTTGATACATTTAGAGTACTTAAATATGTTCCACTATAAAACGTTTATTATTACCATTTTTACACTAGAAAGGGTTTAGTCAAAGTCAAAAAGAAGCAAATGATTGCGCATCCCATAATTTTGTCCTTACGAATCATATACTTCTGTTTGATACTGACATATCCCTAACTTTGAAAAAATTAAAATTTTACGGAAACTTTAAAATTTTACTGAAACTTATCTCAAAAATGTGATATCTGTAATATGATGCGGCAGGAAGACTGGGGTCACCCAAGGACAAGCAAGACACAACTAAAAAGCAAATCAAGCAACAGCCACAGCGGACTGCAGATTACGGAAAACTTAGAATATATTACACTGACAACAACATTGATCTGGAGTTGTAAAACCATTGCTGTTAAAGACATAACTGGTGAAAAAATTTGAAGTTAAGCAATCTTATCATTAAGTGACGTATGAATGGCAATCTCATCATCTAAATCACCAGTTCATCAGATCATAAACGATATGCGAGTCAATCAACATTTTTAAACAAAATCACTCCTAAAAGTTGTACTCCCACAGGACTGAAAGTGTAAATAAATAATCTAGTGTGTGGTTCAAGATTTCATGAATATTTTCTGTCTATTCAAGACATATACCTGGTGCTGATATTTGGTAGATGTCTGGGAATAGCATACTTCCCATACTTTTGTAATTGAGATACAAGAATTTCTAAAACCGAGTGCATGTCCTGTAAAATTCCAATGATGTATGTTTATTTGCAACAAAGGGTTTTAGTGTGTAAATATACCATACATTGCTCTGAATTATTATTGTTATTGTGTACAAATATGTTGTAAATAGCATTCAATTTAATTACTCCTTGCATATATTTCATTGTACTTACTGCTATGTATTGATAGTCTGAAATATTGAATTCCGCTGTTCTTCTTTGAAACAGAAGTTTTATCAAGTTGAAATTATTATTTTTAAATGATAGTGTAAATATTTAGTTAAGCATATATGTTGTAAATAGTTATTCTAAATTAACATTCACTCTGTATTTTCTGGCTTATTGGTGCTATGTACCATGGTTCTGAACCGCATATGTGCTGTACTTAATTCCTATCCTATTACTGTGATCTATTGACATAGTTTGTTTATGAATGTTGAAGAGTAGAATAGATATTACTGTGATATCTGAAACAATTCCATTATCAGTATTGGTAGAGTTAGGAGCATGTAGTAGTAGTTCCTTTAGTACTAGAGATTTTATTAATTTTTGTCGGTTTTATTGATCATGTTTTTATTTGTTCTTTCGATGTAACTGACGTTTTGGTCAAATGTGACCCCTTATAGTCAATAAAAACCTATATATATATATTATTTTCTATACGGGTGTCAGTTTAGTTTGTTAGAAGTTCTAGCCAATGTAACGTAAAATATATTTGTAATATTAATCATACGTCAAAATATACATTTTTTTTGTATCTTGACTAAGGAAAATGTGATTGTTGATAATTGTACATGATTTATATATTTTTGCTAAGTAATTATTTTCAAATAAAGAACTTGAACTTGAGGGTATACACTGTAGAGATTATGAATGAAAAGTGCATCAATCAGTTAATAAGTTAATAACAGTGGACTGAAGATAATGGAAAGATTGGCATATATGACCTTAACATTTAAATTAACTTCTTACTGCATCAAATTTGAATTTCAAAAATAATCATCATTAACATTAAAAAGATCTAAGTCATCATTTTAGCCATGTCGCAAAAAGACCTGGAGCAGTATCTGTTATTAACATGAAGCTTCATATCTGAAATACAGTGAAGCCTCTTGCTGGACCAATGATAACTTTGTCCCCCTCATAAAATACAGGAGAACTGGGGTCACCGAGGTCCAGCAAGACGAACAAATATTTATAGCATCCATCCTTAATGAGAAATTCGTTGTAACTTAAATACAGAGATATGACTAAATAGCCAATGAACCAATAATTATTACACTGGACTGAAAATTTATAGAAGGCATACAGGAGAGCTGGGGTCACCCAAGGCCCATCCTTTGGTTCGTGAATATTTCCATAGTAGATGTGGAATTTGTTGACATTACAAGTTCATTGAAACTGATCAAGTAAATTTGAAGATAAAGTGGAGATGATTAAAGGCTGATCAGTAAACAACTAAAATAATATATTATGGCAAATCTGTTATATTTTATTCCGACATTGAAAATTGTTTGAATCTCTTTTGGTTGTCAAGTTTAATTATAAAAAAGTACACCCAAAAGCTTCCATGAATTAACTATTAAAGTGATGTTTAAAATCAGAAATTACTTATTAGGAATTGTGTTAGCATTACCAGGACTTAAATATGGAAAATTACGTTAAGATTTTTCACTTTTGGCACTGCTTGTATTTTGATACATTTAGAATACTTAAATATGTTTCTCTATAAAACGTTTATTATTACTGTTGTTACACTAGAAAGGAATTAGTCAAAATCAAAAAGAAGCAAATTATTGCGCATCCCATAATTTTGTCCTTACGAATCATATACTGCTGTTTGATACTGACATATCCCTAACTTTGAAAACATTAAAATTTTACTGAAACTGGAGTCACCCAAGGTCCAGCAAGACACAACTAAAAAGCAAATCAAGCAACAGCCGCAGCGGACTGAAGATTACGGAAAACTTGGAATATATTACGCTGACAACAACATTGATCTGGAGTTGTAAAAACAATGCAGCTAAAGACATAACTGGTGAAAAAATTTGAAGTTAAGCAATCTTATCATTAAGTGACATATGAATGGCAATCTCATCATTAAGTGAGATTGGCAATCTTTTAATTTAGTGGAGTTTGAATGGAATTCAATCAGATCTACTGAACATCTTAAGGGAGTCAATGCTGATAAAAAAAGTAGTTTGCAAACATTACAGATTCTTTGAAACTTGATTAAAGTTTAGAAAAAGAGATGATAAAAGGCTGATCAATCAAAAAAGCAAACTATTATTATTACTGTTACACTAGAAAGGAATTAGTCAAAATCAAAAAGAAGCAAATGATTACCTGTCCCATAATTTTGTCCTTAGGAAATCATATACTTCTGTTTGATACTGACATATCCCTAACTTTGAACAAATTAATTTTTTACTGGAACTCATCTCATCAATTGGGGGGGAAAATAAAAGTAATGAATGAAAAGCATATGATTTAATTATACCAAGCTGCATATTTCGGCCAATGTGCAAGATATTTCATTTACTATTAACAAATGAAGGAATCTGTGTTGTCAATTTCAATGACAAGTATATTTACTGAGACACAAGTAGCCGTTATAAACCAAAAAGAAGATCAAATACTTTTCATAACATGAGATACCAGTGCTTACAAATGAAGCATTGTAAGGCTCTATAAAAGTCATAAAATCAATTGAACTTAATTTTGGAAAACACAATTCTGTTTGAAAAGTTTACAGTACTGTTTATTTTAAAAATCTATCCGTTTATGGTACGTAACTGAAAGTTGTATTTCATAAAGAAGCAGCGGACTTAGTAGCTTCAAATGAGATTATCAATAATTGAACTTTGACTAGAATACCGTCAGATCTGCTCCAACTCCATAGTGGATTCAACATTGATAATAGTCACAGTAGTATTACTGAATAATCAGCATATATAGAATTTTGCAGACATTAAAATTTGTTGAAACTTATCTCAACATCAATTTGAAAAATGGTAATAAATTATAAAGAAAAGGTGCATTCATTTAATAACAGTGGATTGAAGATAATAGAAAGTTTGGAATATATTTCTTCAACATTTAAATTAACTTCTTGCTGTATTAAAATTAAAAGTATTCACCATTAACCTTAAAAGGATGAAAGTCAACATTTTAACCATATCGCAAATAGATCTTGAGTAGTATCTGTAATTAACATGAAGCTTGACATCTGAAATATAGTGCAGCATTTTGCTGGATCAATGATTTATTTGTCCCGATCATAAAATACAGGAGATCTGGGGTATTTAGAGGCCATCTCTCCTTAAGAGAAATTCATTGTAACTTACATACAAGTTATGAATGAATAGCCTATGAATTAATAAATTTACTGGGTAAGCTTGATATCTGAAATATTTTGCAGCATCGTGTTGGACCAAGGATAACTTTGTCTCCCTCAGAGCATACAGGAGAACTGGGGTCACCCGAGGCACAGCAAGACTTGCCAATATTTCTCATGCCCCTCCTAGTCATAGAAATTCATGGAAAAAAAAATCTCGCATCAATTGGAAAAAAAAGATTAAAAATTAAAAGCAGTCTATCAATATCAGGAGTAGACTGAAGATTACAAATTTGGAATATATTACACTTCCCATAAGATTGAAATGAACTGCTTTTTGTTGAAAATAAATACTGATTTTAAAATTATAAAAATTACAAAAAAACCAACAAAGTACCAATTTCAACAATAGCATAAATTAAAATGTAAAAAAAATAAGTAGGAGAAAAATTTGGAAGTTAAGCAATCTAATCATTAATAGAAGTTTTTAGTGGCAATTAAGTAAAATTTCACTGGCAATCTCATCATTAAGTGAAGTTGCATTGAAACTGATCAAGTAAATTTGAAGAAAAACTATCAAATCTGTTAAGATAGTGAGTTTTGTTTTACGGCCAATTAGCACCAGAGTTGGCGATTTATAGGCAACATCTGTTCAGATGATATTGTAGATCAATTTTATATGGAATATTCAAATCAGTATGATAAATATGGTATGAACCTATTAGAAAGTTATTTAATCGGAATGAACAATTATCTGAAAATATAAAGCAAAGACTATTGCAAGTGTAAAAATTAAATTTACATAGATGATAAATAAGACATAGACCATATTTAAAATTATCTTTTCCCAAGTAATGATAATTGTGAATCAGCTGCAGATATCCGTTACATCATAATTTATTGTAAACTTAATATAATTAAATATTAATGATTTTATTCTTTACTGTAAGTGGAACAACTAAATCAAATCAAATAAATCTTAACATTAACATTAATTCAATTTAAGTGTTATTCATCAGAATGAATTACTTGAAACCAATACATACAATTTCCACCTTTGAAATACCACATTGCATGTCGCGGTTCAGTCTCACGGTCCGGACAAGTCCATCAAAGGAGTTTTTCTCGGATGTCGGCATTTCGTCAGGCAGCCCTTCCACTTAGCACCAAAGAAGTCGCCACATTGCATGTCGCGGTTCAGTCACACGGTCGTTGAAGAGCCTAGGGAACAGACTCTTTCTCCGTTGTCGACAACTCCTCTGGGGAGCCTACACCATCTACCCCGCAACTCATTTATTATGCCATCTTCCAAATATTATATAGGTTTACCCACAATAAATAAAGACCATCCTTCTATCTAATATTACAAATCAACTCTTCAAACAAGTTACCAACTATTCAATTAAAAACCCAAATTATGTATATAATAACATATGTACTATGATCATTAAAAATGGAATTGTTAAAGCAATTTAGATGATAAACTTATTTTTTAAAGTTTGTAAACCCAATAATTTACTGTGAAATATCCAGTCTTTTAAAGATTATTGTAGAGGGAACATTCAAATCAGTATGATAAATATGGTATGAACCTATCAGAAAGTTATTTATCGGAATGAAAAATTATCTGAAAATTTAAAGCAAACATTATTGCAACTGTAAAAATTAAATTTATACAGATGATATATAACACATAAACCATATTCCAAGTTATCTCTCCCAGTTAGGATTATTGCAATTCAGCTGCCGGTATCCGTTACATAATTTATTGCAAGCTTGATTTACTTAAAATTAAATTAAATATTATTGATTCTATTCTTTACTTGATTGGAACAACTAAAATCAAATTAGATAATAAATCGACATTAATCCAATTTAAAGTGTTATTCATCAGAATGAATTACTTGAAACCAATATATACAATTTCCACCTTTGAAATACCACATTGCATGTCGCGGTTCAGTCTCACGGTCCGGACAAGTCCATCAAAGGAGTTTTTCTCGGATGTCGGCATTTCGTCAGGCAGCCCTTCCACTTAGCACCAAAGAAGTCGCCACATTGCATGTCGCGGTTCAGTCACACGGTCGTTGAAGAGCCTAGGGAACAGACTCTTTCTCCGTTGTCGACAACTCCTCTGGGGAGCTTACACCATCTACCCCGCAACTCATTTATTATGCCATCTTCCAAATATTATATAGGATTACCCTCAATAAATCAAGACCATCCTTCTATCTAATATCACAAATCAACTCTTCAAACAAGTTACCCACTATTCTATTAAAAACCCAAATTACGTATATAATAACATATCTGTACTATGATCATTAAAAATGGAATTGTTAAAGCAATTTAGATGATAAACTTATTTTAAAGTTTGTAAACCCAATAATTTACTGTGAAATATCCAGTCTTTTAAAGATTATTGTAGAGGGAACATTCAAATCAGTATGATAAATATGGTATGAACCTATCAGAAAGTTATTTATCGGAATGTAAAATTATCTGAAAATTTAAAGCAAAGATTATTGCAAGTGTAAAAATTAAATTTATATAGATGATAAATAAGACATAAACCATATTCCAAGTTATCTCTCCCAATTAAGGATTATTGCAATTCAGCTGCCGGTATCCTTTCCATAATTTATTGCAAGCTTGATTTACTTAAAATTAAATTGAATATTAATGATTCTATTCTTTACTGTAATTGGAACAACTAAAATCAAGTTAGATAATAAATCGACATTAATCCAATTTAAAGTGTTATTCATCACAATGAATTACTTGAAACCAATATATACAATTTCCACCTTTGAAATACCACATTGCATGTCGCGGTTCAGTCTCACGGTCCGGACAAGTCCATCAAAGGAGTTTTTCTCGGATGTCGGCATTTCGTCAGGCAGCCCTTCCACTTAGCACCAAAGAAGTCGCCACATTGCATGTCGCGGTTCAGTCACACGGTCGTTGAAGAGCCTAGGGAACAGACTCTTTCTCCGTTGTCGACAACTCCTCTGGGGAGCCTACACCATCTACCCCGCAACTCATTTATTATGCCATCTTCCAAATATTATATAGGATTACCCTCAATAAATAAAGACTATCTTTCTATCTAATATCACAAATCAACTCTTCAAACAAGTTATCCTCTATTCTATTAAAAACCCAAATTATGTATATAATAACATATCTGTACTATGATCATTATAAATGGAATTGTTAAAGCAATTTAGATGATGATAAACTTATTGTGAAGTCTGTAAACCCAATAATTTACAGTGAAATATCCAGTCTTTTAAAGATTATTGTAGAGGGAACATTCAAATCAGTGTGATAAATATGGTATGAACCTACTGTAAGTGGAAAAACTAAATCAAGATAGATAATATTATGCTATCTTCCAAATATTATATACCCTCAAAAATAAAGACAATCTATCTATTATCACAAATCAACTCTTCAAAGGATAGAATAGAACAGAATAAACTTTATTTAAAGTTGCCACATAAAATATCAAATAGCGACAAGCTAATTAGCAACACAAAAAACAAATAAATAACAATTAAAACACTAAAAACAAGCATACACTAACAAAAAAGATCAAAATGTCATCAATTAATATCACAGCTTGTGCATTTACATAATGGTTCATCCCATGTGACCTTCATCTTCTTAAGTACATTTAAATCCATTTCCGATTTATACCTTGCAGGTATTTGATTCCAAATATGTGGTCCATAGTATGAAAACGTTCTCTTGCCATACTTAATTTTGTAGAATGTTGGTACTTCTAATTTTAGGACATCCCTGAATTCATAGTTAGTTTCTTTTCTCATTACCATATCATTCAAAAACAAAGGATTCATACGATGGACACACTTAAAAACTTCCAATAGCTAACCGACACAGCCTTTCTATGTGTAACACATCTTTTGGTGCTACTTAGCAGTTCATGATAAGTACTCTTGTAATCATTTGTTAAAAAACCTTAGTGCTTTTTCTTGTATCTTTTCAACAAGCTTTATAGAGAATTTGCCACAGAAATTCCAAACCACTGGACAAAAGTTAAATCATGACATAATGAATGCATTGAGTAATAATTCTTTTTCATTCTTGCCTAATACATTTTTAAAACGATATAGCACCTTTAATTGCTTTGATGCTTCCTTGCACAATGTTCGAACATGATCAAAGTTCAACTTGTTATAAATTTTCATCCCCAGTAACTGAACTTCTGTACTAGATTGTATATTACATGCTTCATTAATGATGATTTCAGATGGCATGTCATCACATTTATCAAGGGGGGAGATAAACATAATCTGAAACTTTTCATGGTTCACTTTCATAAAATTATTTTGAAACCATTCTATGACAATTTTTGTATCGTGAATGAGATATAGCTATATCAAGTCTCTTATCTGCAGCACTGAGGCTGTTGTCATCTGCATAATTGAAAATATTGCAAGATGCAATATGAGGAAAAATATCATTAATAAATACATTAAATAACAATGGACTAAGACATGAGCCCTGGGGGATACCTTTGTAGTTCCTGCCCAAGAACTCAGAATATGATTTAGCTTCACTCTTTGCTGTCTGCCATTCAAATAGCTACTCATGAATTTACAAGCATTCTCATAAAAACTAAATTTTGTCACAAGGAGTTCATGTGGTATTGAGTCAAATGCCCTGGATAGGTCCATAAACAATGTTGCAACATGATTGTTTCTATCCAGGGCCTTTTTCCATGTATCAACAGCATATATTTAGTTAATTAAAACCTGGCTGCACCCATGTCCTTTCCCATATGCACCAAGCAGATCATTGACGTACATTTGCATATACTTGTCTATTTGTTCAGATATTACAGTTTCAAAAACCTTTGAGAATACACTTTCTATATTAATTGGCCTGAAGTCACCTACTATTCATAGATACACTCATAATTTATTATAGACCCAATTATCAAAGTGAAATGGCCTTTAGAGCTGTTTGCAGATTAGCGGTCCAAACAGTTTTAAAATAAACTTCCAACTGGTTACTTGGTCATGTGATGTCACTGGCTTAAAATTGTTTTTTGTTTTTGTTGGTTACGATTAATCAGTTGATTCAGTGCTTATCATATCTAGCAGCATAGGTGACAATAAACAAACTAATTAAATTAATTAGAGTAATTCATCAAATAAGAAGATTGGGAGACCAACAGCAAACTGTTGCATCATAACTAAAACAAGTTGCCCGGTAATCTATTAAAAACCCAAATTAAACACGTAAGATATCTCTTCTAAAGATGATTACAAATGGAACTGTTGAATCAACATAAAAAATACATTGAAAATAACCTATTTCAAATTGTTATTTATCGGAATGAAAAATTGCAGTCATCTGATCAATTTGCGGTTCACCATGTATTTATAAGGTATGATTTTCCAACCAAAACTTGTTTGCAATCATAACCAGTCATATGGAGCTGAGCCAGCCACAGCAGAAGCCTCATCATGTTATAAGCTGAGCATATCTTAGCATTAAATCACAATTGGCAATGTTCATCAGGTCTTGTGATATCAAAGTGTTTTGCCTAAAGTAGTCTGGAGTCTGTGGTCATCTTCAGCTATGAACTGTGAAATTTGGAGGCACTGACACCAAAGAAATTTCAAGAATCCTCTAAGGCTTTTTCTGGCACTTAGCAACGAATGCCATATTGAAATGTCAAAGCCTACACACCTGTTTTTCACAAGACATCTATTTTCAAACATCCCACCCTACAGCAGAAAAAGCAGCTGAAAACTACTGAAGCCAGCAGCGTAGGGGGTACTCCTTGCTACTTCCAGGGAAAATTTCATTCTCTTGCATGGTCCCACAACCACACATATGGAATTCACAGAGACATTGTTGCACTCCACTGAACTGAGGTTCGAAACAGGTGATTGCAACAAACAGTCAATGCCAAACAATGCTAAACAAGATAATCCAGCTTGCTATTTTGTAACAGGGCCCCTTTAGACATTGTCAGAACATAAGAAAATGTGTTAGAGGTTCACAGAGCCAGGCAATATTTGCCAAAGAAATTCTAATTTGAGCATTTATGCATCCATTTATCCACATGGGATTGTTCATGGACTATAATTATATTGCATGGGATATCTATATTTGGAATTGCTAACACGACAAATTGTAGGATGCAGATTCATGGAAAAGGTAAGAAATAAATTCTCCTATGGCCATGTCAACACAGAATTTTTTGCCAACTCACATTGAAAATTTGAAGGCTGTTAACCAAATATCAAAGATGTTTTCAAGGTTACACTTTGTATAGGCTTTGTCCACAGTGACTAAATACACCAGTTCTATGTGTTTTCTACAGCTGACAGCAATTTGATTTTATATGAATTGACTTTTTCTGAAACATGTGCTTTCTCCAAGCCAATGTTTTGATCAAACAGGAAGTCATGTACAACATGTACAGTGCTGCCACGTTGTTGCACCATGTCTTGGCATATAACATTAAACCAAAGTCATGATTCTTATGAACCACGCTATGTCCTAAGGCCAGAAGAGCGTTACATATATATAATATAATATAAAATCTATTGACATCTGGAGCACAAGCATTGAAAACATCGTAATATAACCGATACATGTGACATGATCATGTGTCACAGAAAAGCATTAAGTCAGCAAAAGAAGAACCACAGGGGCATAACATCTTATCAGGTAAGATACATTACGCAGCATGAAGGGAAATGCTTTATGTCATGCATATACAGCGAAAATACAACCAGCTTTCCTTTCTTACTCAGCATTGGGGGAGTCAAAATCAAACAAGAAAATGAAAGCCCAAGGACACAATGGGACAGGCATTCATTTAATTGCATAAGAAATTGATCCACACAGGAAACTGGCTGCAATTCTTGATAAGTTGTATTTTAAAAATCTCTCCAACCATTTAAGAATAAAGTAGTTCTGGAAAAACGGAACCAGCTTGATGGTGGGTTCCATAAGAATTACCTCATATCTAATGTTTTCAATGCTTGTGCACTTTGGTCAGGTAAATTGTAATATCTATATCCGATTAGGATAACTTGCCATCTTTTTGGGACTGTTTTGGCGGGCAGAGGCCTCTACAGTCCCTTGTAACTCAGAATTGTCTGCTACTGCCACCTGGCACAAATTTAGTTTTATATGCTGTTCAAAGAAATAATTCAAACTTTATGGCAGGTCCACAAAATTTCAATCAATTATGAAGGTTATAAAAGAAATTCACACAGGCAAATTAAAGAGCAGGCAAATTGAAAGTGGATGTCTTGCAAATTGAAAGTGGATGTCTTGTGAAAAACAGGTGTGCAGGCTTTAAAGTGATTAACTTTAACAGTGAAAGTGAATTTTAAAGGTATTTCTCAAGCTGAGAAGTTATTTTACAACTACAAATGTACAGCTGCAGAATGGTAAGTGATACAGAGCACAGCTCAACTACAAAAATTGTCAATGCCACTTCATGTAGCAGCCATGTTAGATTTCTTCAAAGCAGCAGAACACAAGTGATGACATGTGTGAGCCAGATAGATATAGTGTGATGTTAACAAAACATTACTTCCACTTCTGTAGGGCATAATTTGGAATATGGAACCCGGCTATGGATATTGTATAGAGGGTAGAAAAGCTGCTAGCAAGTTTTCATAACAGGGCAAACAATAGTTTGGTCGGAGTAGCATAAGTGGCCCGTGAATTAAAAGAATGATAATGCTCCTTTTTCAAATTATATTCGCGCAGCGAAACGGCCGCAGGCCGTTTCGCGAAGCGAAATTTAGCACAAGAAAGGTTTCAAAATTCTGTGCAGTGATGGTCTCAACATCAATGGTCGACAGCAGGAAATCAGGTCAAGTAGGACCAGCTTCTTATCAATTATTTAGTTTCGAATTTAACAAAACATGACATATTCATATTCTAAAGTGTCTTAAAAATTCAATATTCTCCAGTAATATTCCCTGTATCTATTATATAATTTTTATGAAATAGTCAATTATAAGCCTTTAAAAGCTAAATTATATTATTAACATGTGATTCATTTCATTTC
This sequence comes from Platynereis dumerilii, assembly GCA_026936325.1. Classification (NCBI taxonomy): domain Eukaryota; kingdom Metazoa; phylum Annelida; class Polychaeta; order Phyllodocida; family Nereididae; genus Platynereis; species Platynereis dumerilii. The sequence goes on from JAPTHN010000008.1 coordinate 8,543,065, forward strand.
AAAGCAGACAGCAAGAAAACATAACAAAATTAAAGTTACATAATTTCTGTCAACTGACGATTATGTTACAGTGAGCAATTAATCTACATGCAGATCATGTTATTGTTTTTGTTATCATTGTTATGTAATATCAACAATCTAGCATAGACTTAAATTTGGCAGCTTCCAGTGTTGTCTCCTTTGTACTATTTAGCTGATTATCTATCAATTTTATTTATCCTTAATCCTATTTATTTGCCATCCTACGTATGTATGTATGTATCTATCTATCTATATATTCTTTTTTTAAAATCTATTTTATCTGTCTATAAATTTCTGTCTATTTTTTAATACATATCCGTCTTTCGATTTCTTTGAAACAGTAACATAACTGCCTTTCATACATTGAATATTAAATAAATTTAATGAAAGTATGGTAAAACCATAAGTCCTAAAAAAACCATAAGTCCTAAAAAAACTTTTTAAGTGTTGCGCGAATTTCGTGGCTGTGCCATTTACATATTATATAATATTTGTGTGTTTTAGCCATATTTTCTTTCTCTATGTATGCAACTTGTCAATTCTTCATGGTTCAGGACATGCACACATCAATCTCCATATTTTCAACTCCATTAATAATTTTACAATTTACAGTTGCTGCCCATGTCTTGTTCACGGCTCAATAGCTCTGTTATTATCATGATTGGTGCCCCCCATCTATAAAAAAATCATGTTTAACATCAAAACCAAAATTCACAACTCCGGTGAAATAATAAAAGTAATGCATGTGGCCATTTGTGGCAGTCATTTTGGATCGATTTAAATCAGAATAATCAAACAAATCATGAACAACAAATTCTCTAACACCCAGTGAAAAACGGCATTGAAATGGTCTTTACTCCATAATCCATAAACAGATTTGAAAACATTCTTACCCCTTTACTCTATTACCCATTAACAGCATTGAAATCAGTCTTCCCAATTTATTCCATAATGCATTAGCAGTATTGAAATCATTCTTCCCCCTTCACTCCTTAACGCATAAGCAGTATTGAAATCATTCTTCTACATGTACATTTACTCCACAACCCAGAGAGGGTATTGAAATCATTCTTACCCCATTTACTCCACAACCCAGAGAGAGTGTGGAAATCATTTTTACCCCATTTACTCCATAAAAGCATTGAAATCATTCTTCCCCTTTCACTCCATAAAGCATTAGCCGTAGTGAAATCATTCTTCCCCTTTCACTCCATAACGCATTAGCAGTATTAAAATCATTATCGCAATAAAAGATTAATGCAAACTACTGACTGCCCAGCATTATAACTGCGTGATTATCACCTACTTCTGCTTGCACACACTCAGCCGTGCCAAATGTTTTTATTTAATTAAGTCATTACTTCTGGTCACTTTTACGGTATGATTCTCCAACCAAAACTTGTTTGCAATCATAACCAGTCCAATGGAGCTGAGCCACCCACAGCACTTAATTTCAGAGGAGCCTCTCAACATGTTATAAGCTGAGCATATCTTAGCATTAAATCGCAATTGGCAATGTTCATCAGGTCTTTTGACATCAAAGTGTTTGCCTTAAGCAGTTTAGAGTCTGTGGTCATCTTCTGCTATGAACTGAAAATTAGAGGCACTGACACCAAAGAAATTTCAAGAATCCTCAAAGGCTTTTTCTGCCATTTTCAAACAGCCCGCCCTACAGCAGAAAAAGCAGCTGAAAACTACTGAAGCCAGCAGCGTAGGGGGCACTCCTTGCTACTTACAGGGAAAATATCATTCTCCTGGCATATAGCATTAACAAAAGTCATGATTCTTATGAACCACGCTATGTCCTAAGACAGGAAGAGCATTACATATATATAATATACTATATAATATATAATCTTTTATAGACATCTGGATCACAAGCATTGAAAACATTGTAATATCATAACAGATACATGACCATGTGTCACAGAAAAGCATTTAGTCAGCAAAAGAAGAACCACAGGGGCATAACTTCTTATCAGGTAAGATACATTACGCAGCATGAAGGGAAATGCTTTATGTCATACATATACAGTGCAAAATACAACCAGCTTTCCTTTTTTACTCAGCATTGGGGGAGTCAAAATCAAACAAGAAAATGAATGCCCAAGGACACAATGGGATAGGCATTCATTTTATTGCATAAGAAATTGATCCACACAAGATACTGGCTGCAATTCTTGATAAGTTTTATCTTAAAAATCTCTCAAACCATTTAAGAATAAAGTAGGTCTGGAAAGAGGCAACCAGCTTGATGATGGGTTCCATAAGAATTACCTTAGATCTAATGTTTTCAATGCTTGTGCTCCAGGAACTTTGGTCAGATAAATTGTAATATCTATATCCGATTACAATGACTTGCAATCTCTTTGGGACTGTGCAGAGGCCTCTACAGTCCCATGAAATTCAGAATTGCCGGCTGCTGCCACCTGGCACAAATTTAGTTTTATATGCTGTTCCAAGAAATAATTCAACTTTATGGCATGTCCACAAAATTTCAGTTAAATATGGAGGTTGAAAAAGAAATTCACACAGGCAAAATTAAAGTGCAGGCAAATTTAAAATGTATGTCTTGCAAATTGAAGTGGATGTCTTGTGAAAAACAGGTGTGTAGGCTTTAAAGTGATTAACATTAACACTGAAAGTGAACTTTAAAGGTATTTGCTCAAGCTGAGTGAGTGACTGAGTTTGTGTTTTACGCCCCATCAGCACCAGTGTGTACAGCTGCAGAAGGTAAGTGATACACAGCACAGCTCAACTACAAAAATTGTCAATGCCACTTCATGTAGCAGCCATGTTAGATTTCTTCAAAGTAGCATAACAACAGTGAAGACATGTGTGAGCCAGATATAGCGTGATGTTAACAAAACATCACTTCTACTTCTGTGTGGCGTAATTTGGAACATGGAACCCGGCTAAGGACATTTTATACGGTGTAGAAAAGCTGCTAGTTTTCATAACTGGGCAAACAATAGTTTGGTCGGAGTAGAATGAGGGGCCTGTGAATTAAAAGAATGATAATGCTCCAGTTTAAAGTTCAAATTCTATATAATATTTGTGTGTTTTAGCCATATTTTCTTTCTCTATGCATCTTGTCAATTCTTCATGGATCAGGGCATGCCACACATCAATCTCCATATTTTCAACCCCATTAATAATTTTACAATTGACAGCTGCTGCCCATATGTCTTGTTCATGGCTCAATAGCTCTTTTACCATCATGATTGGTCCTACCCATTATAAGAAATATAAATTCATGTTCAACATCAAAACCACATTTCACAACTCTGGTGAAAAATAAAAGTAGTGCATGTGGCCATTTTTGGCAGTCATTTTGGACTATTTTAAGGCAGAATAATCAAACGATTAACAACAAATTCTCTAACACCCAGTCAAAAACAGTATTGAAATCGTTCTTACTACTTTACTCCATAAACCCAGTCTGCTCACACACTCTAAACGAACAGCACAGCTGGAGAGTCTGCCAGAAATCGGATGACCTCAAGCTGACACAGTTATCAATATGCAAGTAGGTCAGGTCATTTCCAGGTAGATGGACCTGATCACTTGTGCTCATACGCACACCTGAGCTACCAGCAACGTATAAACAAATCGTAATCAACAATGTTAAACGATCAGTGAGTTCACATGCACTGCCAATGAGTACCATACAATTCTGAAGTTTTCAAATCCTTTAACAGCTTTTTCAGCATGATTTAAATGATAGCTTATGGTTTTCTCCAAAGAAACTAATTGAAACAACAAACAGACAACAATGAAACACTAAAGCATTCATTCAGTTGCTTTGAGAGATCTGAAACAGGTAATAATGTCTGTTACACCAGAGGAGAGTTAATCTTTTTGTTACAACTTCACAAATAATGTATATTGTGGTCAGGGCCAGCTTAATAAGCTTATACTGAGAAGTGAGGGTCTTCATGCTTGGCCGTCTGGCTGGGACGACTCACAATTCCCTGGGTAGGAAAATAATGATTCCGCCAAAAAAAAAGTTCCACAACAAGTACCACTTTGTAGCAATAGCAGCATTCTAACAATAAACTGGCCGATTAAAAGTTATTGAATATTCAACTCTAGACCTTATTCAACAGACCACTTCGTTACTCCACTTCAATTAAAAAAAGTGATAGTTGCTGAATCTGAAATCTCTTAGAGCTCACTGACAAGAGTCAGATCGATTGTAGTTTCTGTTATGGATTCAAGAGGGCAGCACATACACAATTTTGTGAACCTGTTGAGCTCTAAGTTTAGAGTGCCATAAACCATAAAGAGATTTGAAAACATTCTTACCCCTTCACTCCATTAACAGTATTGAAATCAGTCTTCCCCATTTATTCCATAACCCATTAACAGGGTTGAAATCATTTTTACCCCTTTACTCCATAATGCATTAGCAGTATTAAAATCACTCTTCTACATTTACTCCACAACCCATAAAGAGTATCAAGTTTCAAGTTTATTGGACCAAAAAAAACATGGCACGCTGACACCTAAAAGGTGTATTTGCAACAATTTAACTATATCTTTAAAAGAATGGAGAAAAACGAGAGACACAGAGATTAAAAAATTATATATCTTAAATATTTCATTTTGACAATAAAAGAGAGACACAGAGATTAAAAAATTATATATCTTAAATATTTCATTTTGACAATAAAAGAGAGTGGATGAGTGATGGCGCTTAAACTCCAAGTGTTACATTCCCTTAATTAATTTAATAAAAACAGGAAAATATCCTCAGAATCATTATTGAACAACTGGCATGCGAAAGATCAATCTAAGTACTAATTTAACAATATTCTAAATAGATCTAGCGTTGTGTCTGTTATTATCATAAAGCCTGTTATCTGAAACGTAGTGCCGGACCAAGGATAACTTTGTTCCCCTCACAGCATACAGGAGAACTGGGGTCACCCAAGGAAATCATTCTTACCCCATTAACTCCATAACCCATGACAGCATTGAAATAATTCTTACCCCTTCACTCCATAACGCATTACAGTATCGAAATCAGTCTTCCCCATTTATTCCATAACCCATTATCAGGGTTGAAATCATTTTTACCCCTTTACTCCATGACCCATTTATTGAAATCATTCTTACCCCTTCACTCCATAACCCATGACAGCATTGAAATCATTCTTCCCCCTTCACTCCATAACCCATTAAGTAGTTTGAAGATACAGTCTCAGAGCTGAAATGAGAGAAAAATAAATAGCAATTAATAATAAGCATTAACCATCAGTACGGTGAATTGCAGACTATACCATTCTTTTTGATTATGTATTCTTTTATTGAAGAATTAAAACAGTTCTACAAAAATCATGAAAGTCTAACTGTTTTAAAGGATTTTATGAAAAACCATTTAGGTTTACTTTCCGAATGTCAGTTGATTACTTCAAAGAAAAAAGTCCTGTGGTTATGATGGTTTCCCACCAAAGTTAATCAATAGTGGTGTGAGTGCACCATGTTACAGTTTTACATTTATTGTGAACCATGGTCTTAAACAAAATGTGTATCCTGATAATTTAAAGCATGCTGAAGTTAGTACCACTCTTTGAAAAGAATGACATTCTCAACAAAGCTTATCATAGACCTGTAAGCGTATGGACTTCTGTCAAAGGTTATCAAGGGAATTGTTTAGGATCAAATATCCATTCCAAAATCTGAGCTATTTTCTGTCTAGAAAAATTTAGCAGACTCAGTTGGAACATTGTACTTTTTGAACATACCATGACAAGTTATTTATTGCACAGAGTGACAAACACACAGGGCTTACTATTCTTAAGACTAAAAATACCAAGATCACGTATGGACAATTATAAATCATGGAAAGAATAAAAGAATAAAAGAGAAGGGTAGAAATAAAAAGTAAAAAAATAAGGGAGAAAGTCTGCAAAATAACGGAAAGGTAAAGTCTGCAAAATAAGGAATGGAAGAAAGTATGCAAAATAAGGGAAGGAAGAAAGTCTGCAAAATAAGGAAGGGGAGAAAGTAAGCCACAGCAAAATAAGGGAATGAAGAAAATATCAAAAAGAAAAACAGCAGGCCTAGAAGAAAATTGAAGAAATAAAAGAAATTTGGAAGTACTTCAAAGAACTTGAAAAATAAGGAAGAGGGGGAAAAAGAATTGAAGAACAAGAAGATCTTAAAAACAAGATAAGCTGGCTTGCAAATATATGTAGTGAAGGGTATGAAAGAAAAGATTGGCTAAAATAAGAGCACAATGAAGTAGTAACTGTCGTGAAAGGTGCGGAATTGTAGAAATGTATATCTATCTTTTACTAACTAGGCCAATCTATTACTGACTAATGATCTGTCTGTCTATAACTACCTAACTATCTGTCCATCTACTACTAACTATATAATAATATAGTATGATTTTATATAGCGCCCATTCCAGATAATTCTGCTCCCCAGCGCTCACCAAACTGAACGGCAATCATACCAATCATTATAGTGTTAACCTCTTGACATGGCCGGAGCGGGGTTTGAAGCTGCATCCACTGTGCACAATACAGACGTGCTATCACTATCTATTACTATCTTTCTATTACTAACTAACTGTCTATTACTGTCTATTACTAACTGTTTATTACTAACTATCTTTAGACATCACCAAGATACTAATACCATTGGAAAAGCTGGTATCTAACTGACAGTTTTGCATGTTAGCGCCCAGCTAAGGATTAACACTATTAATAACATCAAACAAACCAGCAGATTATTGTTTATTTTGCAAATTTAAAGTTAAAAGGTATAATAGAAGAAGCATACGATGTCTAAGTCAGTTAGATACCTCATTGTCGGGTTCTAACATGCATTTTTATCTAACTGACAAAAATGCATGTTAGAACCCTCCAAATCGGTATCTGACTAATAATACGTTTATTACTAACTATCTGTCTATTACTAACTATCTGTATATTACTAACTATCTGTCTATTACTAACTATCTGTCTATTACTGTCTATTACTAACTGTTTATTACTAACTATCTGTCTATTACTAAGTATCTGTATATCACTAACTATCTGTCTATCACTAACTATCTGTCTATCACTAACTATCTGTCTATCACTAACTATCTGTCTATTACTAACTATCTGTCTATTACTACCCAACCAACTGTCTGTATTAATAACTATTACTAACCATCTAACTAACCATCTATTACTAACCACCTATCTATCCAAAAGTATATATATATCTATTGTTAAGTAACAATATTGATCTATTACTAACTATCTATCCATCTATTACTGACTATCTATTATTAACTTGCTATCTATCTGTCTATTACTAACTATCTATCTATCTATTACAAACTAAGTATGTGTCTATTATAATCTAACAATTATCTGTATATTACTATCTAACCATCTATCCATTCCACGACTAACTGTCTATCTATTTACTAACAATATTGATCTATTATTTATAATTTATTTATTACTAGCCGACTGTTCTTAATAAATCAAATAAAATCTATTACTATCTTACTTTCTATCTATCTCTATTAATAATTATTAACTATCTATTTATCAATTACCAACTAACTGTCTATATCTATTACTATCAATATATCTGTTACTAATTAACTATCTCAATTTATTACTATCTATCTTTTACTAACTAACTGACTATCTGTCTATTACTATCTATCTATCTGTCCAACAACTGTCCACCTATCTTTTGCCAAATATCAATATATGTTTTACTAACTAACTATCTATCTATTACTAACTAACTAACTAAATATTTGTTTTACTAACTAACTATCTATTACTAACTAACTATCTAAATATTACTATCTATCAATTACTAACTATCTATTACTAAGTATCTATCACAAGTCCCTTTGAAATAACTGGCCTCTGCATTTAACAATCTCAAGTATTTGCAACTCTATGATACTTTTCAATGCTCCACCTCATATGACTACATAGCGGAGATGTATAATAGGGTGGAGTGAAAAAGTCAAAGTGTGAAATTCAAAGAACAGCCCCTCCCAAAAAACTTGTCGAATGTAGTTAAATAAGTATTTATGACTTTTTTTGGTGTTGCTGTCATTTCTGTGAAAGCTGGTTGGGTTGCTGTCATTTCTGTAAAAGCTACAATAGGCATTTTGAAATCGCCTTTTTCTCCGTTTTCGAGATCTCAAAAATGCTGTTTTTTGCCATAAAATGAGTTTTAAATGAGATAGAGACATGATTTAAAGAGCTGAAAATATGTTAATAATCAGATCAGGCATATTAGAAAGCTAAAAATCAAGAGGCACTTAATTTGCATGATGAAATACAGAAACATGATTTTTGCCATTTTTACATTATTGGAATTTTGTTATTGTCACAGAATGGGTTATAAATGAACTGGAGACATGATTGAAAGAGCTGAACTGACATTTTACACAATTCTGAACATGATAAATAACTTTGAATATGAAAAGATATGTCACCACAAATGCTATATAGAAATAATGAAATGAATAATGAGAATTTTGTCAGACAAGTACTTTTCGTCTCATGAAATTATAATACTGGTCATAAATGGGGTTCCAAATAAGCTAGGTCCATGATTTAAAGAGCAATAGGTATTTTAAGGACTATGTTGAACATGATAAACACCATTGTTTGTAAAAACTATTTATCATATATCCTATTAGTTATGGGGATAACATGATTTTTTAATCTCCCAAAATGTTTTTGAACGTTATCTGACAGATTGACATTTTGGTATCAAGTACCATTATTATTTCAATCTGGTTCATTTTGATCCATCTTTCTAAAGAGCGATAAGCATCAGGCTGTCATGTCGATTTAAGAGAGATGGTGGGATTTGCATTTGGGCGGAAGAAAACATCATTCAACCCTTTTAAACTTAAGCAGGACTGCCTCTGACTGTTGCAGTACCGAGTCTGAAATTCACCATATATAATATCATGCTGCCATTACTGAGCATCTATATTATGCTTAGGGAGTATTTGGATTATAAAGACATAAGAACTAGGCTGAAGAAATCATGCTATATAACATCTGTTTGTCACTATTAAGAGTTTGTTCTTAAACATTTCGGGAACTAAAAAACATAAAATAGAAATCATGTTATCCCCATTTTGCATTAGATATGACATCTTTATCATATAGAATATTATTTATAATGTTAGCAGGATTGTCCTAAAAACATTCATTGCTCTTTAAATCATGAGCCTATAGCTCATTCAGAACCCAGTTTATGACAAGTATTATAATTACAGGAGCCAAAGAGTACTAGTCTCACAAATTCCTACTATTTGTCTCATTACTTTAATATAACATTTGGGTGACATTTCTTTTCACATTCAAATTTATTCATCATGACTAGCATAGTATAAAACAGATGTACAGCTCTTTCAATCATGCCTCTTGCTCATTTAGAACCCATTTTAAGACAAACAAAATTCCAATAATACAAATAATGCAAAAAAGTTAGAAAAATCATAATATCTTAATATTACAACATGTACAGCACATGTTTCTCACCCATAATATTGTCCATTGTGCTTGGCATGGTGTTGCACATATGTACAGCTTCTTAAATAATTGCTCTAGCTCATTTAGAATCAATTATGTGACAAAAACATCATTTCGGAAAGAAAAACTTTGGAAAACATAGGCTGCGCAGCAGCATACCCTCGGCTATTCAGCAGGCTATTCCGCAGGGTGGGGGGTGGGGGAACAAGACAGGTCGCCCACCAAAAAAAAAATTGGAGAACAGTTAAAACATGGGCACAGACAATAATAAAGGTTTTGAATATTTCGGAATTCAGATTGACTTGACAGTTTATAATATTTCAGCCACTAATCTCCATGGGAGCAAATTTTTATCTGAATCTATTTATTATTTGAGTTTTTTATCTATCAACCTTTTCTTTTGGCCTGTATGATTCAGACAATAAGTTAGTCATACCATGTAGTTGTCTAACAATAATAAGATGTTAAAAAAAACCATTTCCATTTTGCCAAAATTTTCACAACTGATATACATTGTATGTTTATTTTCATAGAAATATGCTTTAAAAACTCGATGATAATCATTATAGTATTGAGTGTATAGCCATTTTAGGGAAGAAAAATAAAGTAAAATAAAATGAAAATTTGCAGAATAAAGTTGATTTTAACTAATAAAAGGAGATTTTGGAAAATTATATGTTGAAAGCATTTTCCTTCATTAAAATATCTCCATAATTTCATGACTTCTGCTTTTGATGTGTTCTGCATATAAGCCAGTCACTTAACCACCAACTGAGACTGACATAAGATTATGTAACAGTTACACAATGCAGAGACTTGGAGCAGCCAAGCCCGATATCCACTGACGTTTTTACCCCAGTGATCTTGACTTCAGTCATTGAAAGGATTAGCAGGGAAGCCAATTACCCTCTGACATAACATTACATAACCAATACTTCTCCACTGCTCCATTCAACAAAAGCCAGTCTGTCTGATTCATTCACATTTAATTTTCATGCAAATAACTAAATAAAAGGGGCTGACATTACTTTATCTTCTAAAATACATCACTGAGTTCAGATAAATGCATGTTTTTTAATATACTTTTAAAATTAATGCTTTGAAAGTCCACATATATAAAATTTATATATTTCCAATTGATAATATTTGATGAGGAGTGGTACAAAAAGTCAAATTTAGACATTATTGTGGCAAATTTGATTGACCAGGGTCAAATATTTACCGATATATGTTTATCTGAAAACCCTTCATGATTATCTAATTTTGTTAATATTGACCTCTGCTGTGAATAAAAATGTTCATATTGTTCAAAATTAGCATGATGATGATGTGAAACATCAGGTTTATTTTGGCAAAGAAATGTCAACGACTGGTGTGACATCAGAATGAAATGGAGAGTAAATAGACATTTTAACAATTTTTTGCATTTTAAATCATAAATTTCAATAGAAAAATTAGCAATATCTCATGCAATGGCTGTGAATATTAGTCCATAGTGTGTCTAACTACAATAAGCTTTAAGGTTAAATAATTTACCCATTACCATTTTGGCTTTTCACGCAGAAATGCTGGAAAATTGGGATTTTTTCTAATTTTTGGGTTTTTATAAAAATTCATAGGACCAACATTCCAACTGAGTTGAGATGTTTAAAGAGGTATAAGTTAGACACCCAATTGGAAAATTTCATAGATTTAACTCCAAAATTGACTGAATCATACAGGTTTAAAATAATAGTATTTTTCATATTTTTGGTAAATTGTCGTCCGTTCAACTTTTGCAGAGCATTTAGACCCACAAAAAAAACATCTTGGGTATTTAATGCGTACAATGTGCAAATTCCAGCATCAAAAGTACAGCAGTTTTTTAGTTCTGTCCAAGGAACAAAAAAAAACCAATTTTTCACATTTGTGACCTGCTCCACCAAAATGGGTTCAAAGTCGGCCTGCTATCATATTCAGCTGTGAAAATGACTTTGTTCTAATGGAATTTAGCTTTAAAATGTAGTTTCATTTGTCTTGATATCTCCACCCAATCCAAAGATATGGCACCTCAAACATTGATGATATGAAACGTCAAACTTTGAGAAAATGGCATTTGAATTTCCCGCCATAACAATAAAAGAACTAGGAAAATCAAGAATGATGCCCAATTTAGATAATTTAAAAGCAGTTTTTGGTTAAAATGGTCTGAAATAATCAAAGCAAATTACTTTTGCTAAAACGTGGTACGAACGGCTAAAAATCATCAAAATGTGACCTTTTGACACATTTTGCTCATTTCTGGAAAATACAGATTGCCTACTTTGAACTCATTTTGGTGGAGCAGGTCACATTTTTCAATGATTGTGAGAAACGTATTTATGTCAAGGGGATTAGACCTATAAAAGGCTCAACTGGGATAAATGATACTATATTTACCCAAAAATGATAATATACATGCCATAATTTTTGCATGACACCCAATACACAAAAAAATATTTTTTTACACTTTTGAATAATTGTGAGAAAAGTATTAATCTCATGTGGATTAAACCCCCTAAAAGGCACAACTAGGATAAAAGATACAATAATGTCCGAAAAATAAAAAGTATACATCCCATAGTTTTGGCATTACTCCCAATACACAAGTGGGACGCCCGTTATCCGGACGCCCGCCCGCCGGACGGACAAATTTTCCCAAAGTAACTACAATACCCGTCGGCAATGTATACATTGCCGAGGGTAAAAATGGCAAAAATCATGTTATTTCAATATTCCATCGTGCAAAGTAAGTGTTTCTTGATTTTTAGCTTTCAAATATGCTTGATGATTATTAACATATTTTCAGGTCTTTAAATCATGTCTCTATCTCATTTATAACTCATTTTATGGCAAAAAGAAAAACCAGCAAAATGGCCTGGGTAACTGTCACAGAAATGACAGCAACCACCCAAAAGGGTAATAAATACTTATTTAACTATATTTGACAAGTTTTCGGAGGGGCTGTTTTTTTAATTTCACATTTTGACTCTTTTAACTCCACCCTTATGTACACCATCTGACACTTTTCCCCACACACCCTTCACGTCTTATAGCTGAAGAGACAAGCGAAAGTAGCCACTGGCGAGCCACTTACTAATCCCTCAATATTATCAAAATGCTCAGCAAGTCAGTTTGTCATTCTCACGTTAGTTGTTCCACAGACAACACTGCTATTGAGCTCTTTTAAGGCTCAGCCATGAGTTTCACTCATCACTTCATAATACTAGGTATGTACTTTATTATACATTTAGTTAGCACAAATTCTTTTTAGACTATTTTTCATTTTATAGTTTACTTGGACATAGTTAAACATTAAATTGCATATAAATTATGTATTACAGTAATTCAATTAATAGCATATTACAAATAGACTTTAGTTAAAATATAATTTATTAAACTTAGTTTTAATATAATTTAGACAGTTTAAATATAATTTAGACAATTTAGCTAGACATTTATGGCAACTTTTGTTGTTTAACAGGTGACTTGACATAAGCCACTTTACCATGCCACATGTTTCACATGTTCGCTATTAGGAGGAGAAAACCCCAACTAGGGTAAGGTTCCTTAAGTTTAGCTTTGTCTTTACAATTTATATTTCAACTCTATATGGTCTACATCACTTGTCTAGTTTATCATATTAATATCATATCAATTACATTATACTCTAAATGAATAGTTATGATTGTACTGCAAAGACTTTACACTTTTGTGAATTTATACATGTATAGTAAAATATTGTTTGTACTTTGTAGGGTTTTTATTGATGCCTTTCAAATAAATCATCTTTCATCATCACATCAATATGGAGTTAAAGTTCTTCATTTTAATTCCTACAACAATGGAGCCCCCAGTGAGGATCGTGGACCACCTTAACTCCTGGAGCCTGAAGCAATCCCCACTGTTTGCACTTGGGCAAACATCAGGATTATTCGGTACATGAACTCTTTACACAGACTTTTAAGTCTTCATGAACTTAATCAGTTCTTTAATAGTTTGTTGAACTTTTTAATAGTTTGGTGAACTTTATTCCACTTTATAGTTGCCTTAACTTTAAAGTTGCTTCAATCAACTTAATTGTTGTTTTTTGCATATATGCTAATTGGGACTATTGAACATGGAACCAAAATCTTCACATAACCTAGGTCATATAAAATATAGGTGTCACTTATTGTGAACACATGCATTACATCTGCTTTTATGTCTAACTTCGTCATTTTGTGTAATCATTCATCATTACACTTAGAGATTTTAACATAATTTTGTTTAATGCTATTCTGTGTCTATTGAATGACAAATTCTAGGCTCTTATTTACATTGTGCAATTTTGATGTTTGACATATTTGATAAAATTTATTACTGACATTTTGAGCATAGAGGTCATTTGAGTAACTGACTAATTTTAATTTATATTGACACATATATAGTCTAATTAATTTGTACAAAATAATGTGACTCATCTACTGTCATCTAGAGATTCATCGTACACTTCAAAGTGAAATTGTGTCCTGACGAACTGACCCTCGAATGATTTTTTTCATTAATGGACCGGACTGTTCAGCTTTAAGTCGCTTGTAGAGTGATGGCAGTTTTGGCTATCACTAGGCCATGTCATTTGCCATTTCACTCGTTGAATATGTCTTGTTGGCCCTTCAGCCAGCATTCGCCTAGAAAGACCTGATCCACGAACGGAAACTTTCAACATGCATCAAGTCGTTATTCTTCCAGCACATATCAAGATCTTGTGACAGCTGAGTCATCTACATCAACATTTCGTGCCCACCAACAATTTATAATTTATAATAATTAAGTCATAGTGACTATTTTTCGCAATACATCAACTTCATTGAAATTTTAAACAATTTGTGCCCATTCTACTGCCATCAGAATCGTAACATCTACTGCAAGAAATTTTACGTCATCAAGATTTCAACGTCATCAAGTTTTCTACATCTCTACATACGCTGTTATTTCACCATGATTTTTTCATTATTTAATTGTGATTGTTATTTTGATTGCTTTATGATCATCAGAGATTTCAGAACTGAATTTTTAATGATTTTACTGGACATTAAGGGAAGCCAACCAGGCTAAGCGTTTTTTCGTTGCTTGAGGAACATTTTTTCAGCTGTTTTGGCCATCACTAGGTCATGTAATTGGCTATTAATGCTCTTTTGTTTAGGTTTTAGTTGGTTAGTTTAGGCCAATACTTCAGTGAAAGGTTCAGTTTTATTAGAAAATTTATGTCTGAAAATCTTATTTTGATTTTGATTAATCTCTTAATAATTAGTCGAACTTTGAATTATAACATTTGAGTGAGATTTTTGTTGCGTTATGTAAAATTTAAAAATATTATTGGCAGTTAGACATTTTGCTAGTTTCAAATATTGAGACCGTGAACGTATAGTTTGAATTTGTATTTAGATTTAGTCACACGCCTCTGTCCTTGACTTTAAATTTAGATAGTAAAAACTCCAACTGAGGACAGTTGTTTTCTTCAACCAGGGGCTGTGTGGTAGGGAAAATTCCTTGTCAGGTTAAATAAATTTAGACTCTTTTCATTACCTACCGAGGACAACAGTTGCAAGCGAAAGTAGCCACTGGCGAGCCACTTACTAATCCCTCAATATTATCAAAATGCTCAGCAAGTCAGTTTGTCATTCTCACGTTAGTTGTTCCACAGACAACACTGCTATTGAGCTCTTTTAAGGCTCAGCCATGAGTTTCACTCATCACTTCATAATACTAGGTATGTACTTTATTATACATTTAGTTAGCACAAATTCTTTTTAGACTATTTTTCATTTTATTGTTTGTACTTTGTAGGGTTTCATCATCACATCAATATGGAGTTAAAGTTCTTCATTTTAATTCCTACAACAGAGAGAACAGGATAAAAAAGGAAGAATATCAAAAATAAGAAACAGGAAGATTAGGGGTGACCATTTATTCTCAATGGGGAGGGGTGATGTTTTTTTAAAATAAATAACTTCTTGCTCAGTTACCTTGAAATAAATAATTTCCTGCCAAGGAAAATCCGAGCTCCCCCCCCCTGGAAATTAAATGGTTAGGATAGACAAAGGAAAAAAAGAAATAATCAGAAAAAAAGAAATAACCAGAAAGAAGAAAGTAATAATCAGGAAGAAGCAAAAAATAATAAGGAAGAAGCAAGAAATAATCAGGAAGAAGCAAGAAATAATCAGAAAGAAGAGAAAGGAAAAATACAAAGGCAGAAGCACCTCTAGAAAGACATTGTAAAACTTTTTAGAAGAATAGAGAAACATGGAGTAGAACATACAAAGAACAAATAAAGAACAGAATAAAAGAAAAAAGAAGGATTCAGGCAAAGTTCTGGAGAAGAAAGCATCAGAAGAAGAAAATTGAGAAGAAGCAAACAAAGAAAGGGAAGAAGCAAAGAATGGGAAGAAGAAAGGGAAGAAGCAAGAAAGGGAAGAAGAAAGAATGAGAAGAAAGAATGGGAAGAAGAAAGAATGAGAAGAAAGAATGGGAAGAAGAAAGAATGAGAAGAAAGAATGGTAAGAAGAAAGGGAAGAAGAAAGAATGAGAAGAAAGAAAGAGAAGAAAGAATGAGAAGAAGAAAGAATGAGAAGAAGAAAGAATGAGAAGAAGAAAGAATGAGAAGAAGAAAGAATGAGAAGAAGAAAGAATGAGAAGAAGAAAGAATGGGAAGAAGAAAGAATGGGAAGAAGAAAGAATGGGAAGAAGAAAGAATGGGAAGATGAAAGAATGGGAAGAAAGGAGAAAGCAAAGCGAAGAAGCAAATGGGTAGAAAGGAGAAAGCAAAGAATGGGAAGAAATAAAAAAGTAAAGAAAGGGAAGAAGAAAGAATGGGAAGAAAGGAGAAAGCAAAGAAAGGGAAGAAACAAAGAATGGCAAGAAAGGAGAAAGCAAAGGGAAGAAGTAAAGAATGGGAAGAAAGGAGAAAGCAAAGGAAAGACGCTAAGAATGGGAATAAAGAAGAAAGCAAAGAAAGGGAAGAAGCAGAGAATGGGAAGAAAGGAGAAAGCAAAGGGAAGAAGCAAAGAATGGAAAGAAAGAAGAAAGCAAAGAAAGGGAAGAAGCAAAGAATGGGAAGAAAGGAGAAAGCAAAGAAAAGGAAGAAGCAAAGAAAGGGAAGAATGGAGAAAGCAAAGGGAAGAAGCAACGAATGGGAAGAAAGAAGACAGCAAAGGGAAGAAGCAAAGAAAGGGTGAAGAAAGAAAGGGAAGAAGAAAGAAAGGGAAGAGGTAGAAAGGGAAGAAGAAAGAAAGGGAACAAGAAAGAATGTGAAGAAGAATGGGAAGAAGAAAGAATGGGAAGAAGGGAAGAAGAAAAGAAAGGGAAGAAGCAAAGAAAGGGAAGAAGAAAGAATGAGAAGAAAGAATGAGAAATGAGAAGAAGAAAGAATGGGAAGAAGCAAGATTGGGAAGAAGAAAGAATGGGAAGAAAGCAAAGGGAAGCAAAGAATGGGAGAAAGGAGAAAGTAAAGGGAAGAAACAAAGAATGGGAAGAAAGGAGAAAGCAAAGGGAAGAAGCAAAGAATGGGAAGAAAGGAGAAAGCAAAGGGAAGAAGCAAAGAATGAGAATAAAGAAGAAAGCAAAGAAAGGGAAGAAGCAGAGAATGGGAAGAAAGAAGAAAGCAAAGAAAGGGAAGAAAGAAGAAAGCAAAGAGTGGGAAGAAAGAAGAAAGCAAACAAAGGGAAGAGGCGAAAGAAGAAAGCAAAGAAACGGAAGAGGCAAAGAATGGGAGGGGGTTAATTCAGACTTTTAGATAAGGATGCTCCACAGTAATTATAAAAACTAGTTCTAACAATTTTAATCGTGAATCCAATGCCACAACCACGATTGCTGAAATACCAAATACTTTAACCCAAGAAAACAAATAAACCATTCAGCGGCGCTTTTCAATGTCAGTACCCCCTCCCCCCGGACAAATGAGAAGTAAGAAAACATAGTACCAAAAGGAAGGAAGATAACTTCAAATGAATGAAGTCATGTTAACTTCAAATGAATGAAGTCCTGTTAAAAGAAAATAATGGTGAGCAGTGGCGTCACTGGGGGGGGGGGGGGAAGTGCCCCCTGAAGTTCACTTGGCCCCCCTCTGCCCCCCCCCTAATTTAGAGCTTAAACCTATGGTCCTATCTATATAATTACAGGGCATGCCCCCTCCCCGGTTGAATGGCCTGCCCTCCCCCCCCCTTTGCCCCTCCACAAATAAATCCTGGTGACGCCACTGAAGGTGAGGGAATAAGAAAAGAGAAACAAGAAAAATTAAGTAACAGGAAGAAGAAAATAAGAAGAAAGCAGAGAAAAAACTGCAATAAAAGGAAGAGGAGAGAAAGACGCAAAATGAGCAAAAAAAAAGAGCAAAAAAAGAAGGAATAAAAAAGAATGTTGGTGATTGATAGCAGAAGAGGATCAGAGCTGTAAAAATAACGTTGTGGGCCGAGAGGCGGCGAGAGCTAATTATAAATGGGGTTGTACTTAATTTATTTAATTAATGATTTGTCATAGTCTTCTGGTTGGCATGCGGGCCTATCTGACTATCGTGATGATAGCTAGTTCTATACCTGGGTACCAAAGCAGTATTCCAACAGTTTACCGTTTACTGTCAAAAAACATTCTGAACATTGTAACAAAGTTGCTCAAACAACGTTTTATTTTAGTTACTGAATTGGCCTAACTAATATTGATATAAATCTCACAATTAGGCCTTACATTACTATATATTATTTTGTACTCTACTTTTCCTCACTCCCATAAGACAATGCACGTTTTTATAATGTTAATAATATAACTAGTCATTCCGTTTTTATTTTATGTTTTTAAGTCTAGTGCATCATAATTCTTAAAGAGCAGGTTATCTTTATATGGATGTTTTGTGATAAATTTATGATGACGTGAGACTTCAATAAAAAATATATCTATCTTAGTATCTATCTTTCTATCTCACCAATACACACAAAGTAGGCCTACACAACGATCGGTTTAAATCAAATGACCCAATTGATTTCAAATTCAAATCAATATTTTACTGATAGCTCGATCATTTGTATAGAAGCCATCGTTCATTATTGGTCTTTTTAGCCTTTTGCAAATAGCCCCACCTGACTTTCCATCAACCGTTGGCCTAATTAATTTGAATAAGAAAATCATTTGATTCTACAGTATAATTTACATATATTCAAAGAAACAATTGAAAAACATTTACCTGAGATTTGCTCCAAGTTCGCTCCCAGTTCAGTTCAGTAGTCAGTAGTCAGTAGTTCAGTAGTCAGTAGATAGTCTGGTAGTTGGTATAAGTGGAACATGCAGAATGCAAAAAAGAGAAAAACGTAATTTTTAAGCGAACTGGCCAGTCCTCCCTCCACCACCAAAGGTTAGCAGGTTAGTGACAAATTTTGGCGCCGAAAGTTGCCCTTATTAGCAAAGGCGTGTTGGTTATTGGTTATCACAGTTTTACACAACACGTTGTAAAGGACTTAAAGGAAGGTGGTCTCGACAACGTGACTGTGATCAACAACACCTTCCCACCCCTTGAAACAAAAGTGGTATGAAGTGCTGGATAGACACCAGTGGCAGATAAGGGACTTCAGAATGGGAAGGGGGGGGGGGGTCAGTGGCGGATCCAGAAGGTCCTTGGGGGACCACTGCGATTTAATCATGTTAATGTACCATTTGAAATAAAAGTGACAAATTGCATACAAATTTGAAAACTGAACTGAAATATGAGAAGGAGGGCTTAAGCTAAGCTTGTTGCCCCATCAGCTCCATCCTCCTGGACACTCAACTGGATATGCAATCCGAGTTTTGGGAGTTTTTATTTTTTGGGGGAAATTTGGGCAATATATTTTGGGCAGCCCCCCTATACCTATGAACTGGATACATAGAAAAATAGAAAAGACATGAGAACTTTTTTGTCAGAGGTCGTTGGCCCCGTGCATTGATGTTACCAACAGATATACTTCTAGTCTATCAAAGGGGTTGCAAGAAATTTAAAATATTTGAAAATAGTCTGAATATTCGTTTCATTTGCAGTTAAATTTTTTTTTATTAGAGACTGATAGTCTCGCGAAATAGTGCATGCAATATTTTGCACTATTTCTCAGTTGGCACTGCTACTTGGGCTGATTTATAATCTCTGAAGTATTGAGTTACATACTACACATAGGCGTGGGATGCAGGGGTTCAAGGAGGGCTGCAGCCACAAAAAAACAGGAAATCAATTGTTCATGCACTTTTGGGTAGACAATTCTGTGAATTAATATTTTTTGGAATATTTGGGCTTTTTTTTTGGGGGGGGGGGGTGGCAGCTCCCAAAAATGTATTGACCTCCGACGCCTATGTAGGCCGCTATGTAGATATTGTTGTATGAATGCCAATCTGCAGGCACTGTAGAATGTATCATAACTATTCAAGTAATTATCACATATTGGCCACTGGCCACAGAAAGTCCCAGGGACGATTTTTGCTCCCAGTCCACGGTAATAAATAATGTGGCTGTCATATCTCAACATTTTGGAGAACTTTAAAAGAGTTCAAAAGGTGTATAAAACGTGTGCAAAACTGATGAAAAACGAGTACAAAACTTGTAAAGAACGTGCACAAGGCTTGTAGATGGTGAACTGGTCAAGGCCCAACGCAGATTGAAGTACTTCCTTAAAACAGGGGATGTACCTCCTTCTAAGTATGCCTGCCCTTCCTTTGAAGTATGATCAAGTTTCAGAAGAAAACTTTGTTTTTCTCAGATTCTAGGCATTCCTCATTGGTCAGTTGTGTTGGTAGGTCAAGAATGCTGTCATAATTCTCATCCTGAATAGGAATTTCCCTCCAAATGTTTGTTGACTTTGAAATATGGGAGTAATAAAATTTAGCGCTTTACAAAATGGATTACACTGGATTACTAAATGCATAGGCAGTTGAAAATACTGCATGGATTTGAAGCTTATAAGCTATAGATATTTGTTTTGCAGGTGAGCAACTTCTTTTTGCAATTCTATTTGTGCATTTCACAGAAATTGCCATTTAATCAAGCAGCATCTCAGCATACTTTGATTAAAGGATGGCTGTACTTCGTTTGAAGTATGCTTTGTTATTTGGGTCAAATTTGATGTCATCCTTCTTGAAATGGGGTGTCCTTTCTTCCAAGTACGGGCATACTTCAAATAAAGTGCACCCGTGAGACAACTTACTTTAAAAGACAATAGCTCAGTTTGCACAAATGGATTTGTCATTATTTTGGTTATGCACTTTCTTGTAGTGTTTTTCCTCCAATTCAAAGTGCCATAATGACAGCCAATGCCTTAAATTGGCCAAAACTAGGATTTTAATTTTGACAAAATTGCAGTCGCTTGTGTTTAGAGGCTCAGGAAAAAATGTCAAGGATGTTTTATGAAGTTCATTCAAATTGAAATTAAAGTTTATATTGTTTGCTGCC
The DNA here is from genome assembly GCA_026936325.1 of Platynereis dumerilii. Lineage (NCBI taxonomy): Eukaryota > Metazoa > Annelida > Polychaeta > Phyllodocida > Nereididae > Platynereis > Platynereis dumerilii. The sequence continues at coordinate 8,564,074 of JAPTHN010000008.1, forward strand.
AGTTGATGCTCATGGGCTTCAAAACCAGGCAATACATTGCTTAATATCTGCAGTTTACAAAACTGTCTCAGTTTTTCTAATGCATACTTCAAAGGAGGGACACCCTTCGTTCTAAGTACGTCCTTCGATCTGTGGGTGGGCGTTGACCTGGTGAAGGTCTGGATTGTGACAAATTTCTTGAATATTTCTGTAATTATTTGAGGAGAAATACGACATATGATGGGGGACGTTCTGTGCGTGTCAGAAACGTGTGAGAACCGTGGAAAACGTGTGGAAAACAAGTGAAAAACGATGGTATAATTTTCTCTGACGAACTTCCAACGTCCATATATAACTTCCCCATTCCACACGTTGATGCACGTCACTGATTTTTTAACATACTCAAAACTTTGCAGTTCTCTGGACGTAAGACAACGTGTTTCAACGTGTATCAACGTGTTTATAATGTGTGAAAAACGTGTCTATAACTTATACAGAGTGTACACAACGTTTTCAAAATCTGCTGTCGGATTGGCAAATAAACGGAGTCAGTCAGGTTTTTACATTCATGAATTTCGAATTTTTATATGGCATGGTAACCTGCCCAAGCAGAATTTAAGGTGGGGGACATGTCTTTTAGAGCTGCTCCTTGCCAAATTGAGGCCAAAGACCATTACAACTTTTTTTGTTTTCACCCCAAAAAGTATGGGGGGGGGGGCACTTTTTATATTTCCCTTAGACTAGCAATTTTTCAACTGGAATGTGTTAAATATGACTGAAAACCTAGCCATAGACATTGAATATACGGACATACTAACTTTAAGACAATTTCCAGCATTGCACGTGCATTCAATCAATGTGAATGGGTCATTCTACAGAAATGTTCCTATTCCTGTAACTAGGTTTCAAATGTCATTAAATCAATGATAAATGCTTCTTTGTCACTTTTTTTTTAAGTTAGTGGTACATGGTCGCAAGCACGGCCAAAGCAAAAATGTTAAGTGATAATTTTGTCATTCATATATATTTTTGACAATATTTTACTGCCCTAAAGTTGCACTTTACCTGTTTTTTGCATGTCCCTGCACCCATTTCTGCGAATTCAACCCTCACTTTATCTGTAAAATTGTCTGAATATGCTATAATTTTATTATGAATGTAACCAGAACAATGGCCTTTGAATAATGGGCTTGCTTTAATTTTTTACTCCCCATTGAATTTTGAGAAAATTAGCTGCAAAGTCTGTCCCTGAGTTTTTTTGTCATTACCGGAACATAGTACCATTTTTGGCACAATTCATTTTCTTATACAAGTGATGTCATCAGTCACATGACATAATACAACTGCTCGAGCAGCTTGATAGCAAGGTTGTCTGCTGAAGAAAATCACACATGCGAAAGAGATTTTATGTCCATTTAAAACCCCTAATTTGAGCAAGTAGGTTTATTATGCGTCATTACCACAACGGACATTAAACAATCAAAAAAGGAATGCAGCAAAATTTTTCTATAACTGTCATGAAGTGATGCTGTTCTAGTTCACATTCCTTTTACCTCCTATGCTCTCTATGCTGCTGGGCCTCCTAAAAAAATACCAAAGCTGAATTTGTCATTACCGCAGCACGTCATTAATGCAACAATTTGCTACTGTTGCGGTAATGACTCATAGGAAAAGCATGTTACTTTTAGCCAGAATTAAAATTGAGGAAAAGAATCATGGCAACCATTGCTAGATGTTTTTCAGAACCTAATTTGACCTCCACACTAATTAAATCATGCATTTTTAAAATTTTGAAAAACAGCAATATTGCCAACCAAATAGGAATATTTCTGTAGAATGACTCGAATAAAGGTAACTAGAAAGTTGGTTCCGAATTGGACATGTTTTATATGAAGTTGTCTTTACATTTTTACAACATTGGGAGGTGATTTTATTGCGTGAATTCACAGTGACCATTAGCCAGTGTTTCACCATGACATTGTCACAATGTTGCTTATCCAATGTTGTAATCCTGGCAACATGATGACATAGCTACAACATGAATGCAATCTCTGGAAATTACGTTGCGATACGACAGTCACCACACGTTATGTTACAATGTTGTAGAAACATAGCGAGTTGATTCTGAATCGGACATGTTGTATACGTGTTCTTTACATTTTGACAACATTGGGAGGTGACGTCATTTTGTAACTTCACAGTTACCATTAGCCAATGTTTCACCATGACATTGTCACAATGTTGCTTATCCAATGTTGTAATCCTAACAACAGGATGACATAGCTACAACATGAATGCAGTCACCACACGTTATGTTACAATGTTGTAGAAACATTGCAAGTTGATTCTGAATTGGACATGTTGTATACATGTTCTTTACATTTTGACAACATTGGGAGGTGACGTCATTGTGTAACTTCAAAGTTACCATTAGCCAATGTTTCACCGTGACATTGTCACAATGTTGCTTATCAAATGTTGTAATCCTGACAACAGGATGACATTGCTACAACATGAATGCAAACTCTGAAAATTATGTTGCTCTACGACAGTCACTACACGTTATGTGACAATGTCATACAAACATTGCAAGTTGATTCTGAATAGGACTTGTTGTATACGTGTTCTTCACATTTTGACAACATTGGGAGGTGACGTCATTTTGTAACTTCACAAATGTTGTAATCCTGACAACAGGATGACATAGCTACAACATGAATGCAATCTCTGGAAATTACGTTGAAATTAGAGCCCTGCGCGGGCCTAAAAACTAGGCCCAAGCCCGGCCCGACTTTTCGTAGTCAAGCCCGTACCCGGTGCGGCCCGGAATTTAGAATTGAATGTAGGCCCGGCCCAAGCCCGGTCACCTTTTCCTGAGCCCAAGCCCGGCCCAAGCCCGGAGTTGTTAGGCCCGGGCCCGGCCCATACCTGGGAAATTTAACCAACTTGCAGCCCAAGCCCGGCCCAAGCCCACGGGCCGGGTTTGGGTAAACCCGAAACCCGCCCGTACTACATACCTACTGAAGGGAAATGTAGATTAAACAGAAGACTCATGAGAAAAAATGTATTAATGTTAATTAAAACATTTTAAACAGCCATCAATCATCACAAAAGGTCCCCATGCGACATTTTAAAGTGTAATCTAAATTTCTAAGATTTTCTTTTACCTCAGCCGCCAATTTCCTTGTTATTTTTATCCACAGGTCATAAGAAAGATGTTTGATTATTTAAGTCAATTAAAATGAGAGTAGTTGAAACTTGTGAAAGGTCATTGTATTGCCTAATGAAGCTAGAAACCTAACCCCTCCTTTGCAAACACCAATTATAATTGCTCTGAAATTTGAATGACATCTAATACATGTATGTGGTTTTATGGCACAATATGACAGTTATGACTTTTAAACATTAGTGAGGAAACATCTGGTATTACATATTTTGAATTATTTTTGGTTAATTTGTTCAATGCTAGTTTGGGTTTACAAATTTGGTTATCTGCACAATTGCATAATCTGACCATTGTCTCTCACCCCTATAATTGTATACACGATGTGAAGCTCAGCAAGAAAGCAGGGGTATCAAATGACATCAGACAATAAGTTTGGTTATCTGCACAACTTTATAAACATCATATTATAATACATTCTAGTGTTTTATCATTAAATTAAATCTAGAATTTAACAAATAAGTTTCATAATGTAGAATATTTTAAAAATTGTAATGTATCAACAACTATTAGTATGAGATGGATATAAATCTACCTATCTATCTGGCTATCTAGCTATCTATCCATCTATCTAGTTATATATCTAGATATCTAGATATTTAATATATTTCATATATATTTAACATAATGAGGTACTGATATAATGAAATTATTTTTGAGGCATGCCACACTTTAAGTGGCTCCATCTGTGCTCTTTCAGCAGCATGTACCTCTGTGAGTGTGTCAGGCCCGGGTCCGGCCCATACCCGATAGCTTCAGGCCCAAGCCCGGCCCGAGCCCGGTTGACATAAAATTGTAAAGCCCAGGCCCGGCCCGGCCCGCATACCACCTGGCCCAAGCCCGGCCCGGCCCGCCATGAAAGTCAACTACCCGGCCCGACCCGGCCCATGGGCTTCGGGCCGGGTCGGGCTTCGGGCCAAAACCCGGCCCGTGCAGGGCTCTAGTTGAAATACAACAGTCACCACACATAATGTGACAATGTTGTAAAAACATAGCAAGTTGATTCTGAATCGGACATGCTGTATACGACGTGCTCTTTACATTTTGACAACATTTGGAGGTGACGTCATTGTGTAACTTCAAAGTTACCATTAGCCAATGTTTCACCATGACATTGTCACAATGTTGCTTATCAAATGTTGCAATCCTGACATCAGGACGACATTGCTACAACATGAATGCAAACTCTGAAAATTATGTTGCTATACGACAGTCACCACACATTATCTGACAATGTCATACAAACATTGCAAGTTGATTCTGAATTGGACATGTTTCATACGATGTTGTCTTTATATTGGGACAACATAGGCAGGTGACGTCATTTTATGTTTTCGCAGCTACCATTAGCCAATGTTTCACCATGACATTGTCACAACATTGCCACACTGTTGCCAATCCTATGCTATAATCCTGACAACAAGATTACTTTGCTACAATCTGGATGCAAATTTTGAAAACAATGCTGCAATAAGACAGTCACTATACGTTGTGTGATAACTTTGTACTCATGTTGCAACCCTATGGGCACATCTACGTTGTAGCAACGCTGCAGTAATGTCACCCTGTTTGTCAACTGACGTAGACTGGTATGGTAGAAATTATATTGTCGCAATATTGTGAAGCAATGTCAAAGATATGACGTTAGCATGCGGCATTGTGGCGATGTATTCACAATGTTGTGAGGCAATGTCAATGGTTCAATGTCAGCTTGCGACGTTGTGGCAATGTTTTAAAAAAAACCCCAGCGTCGTGTTCACGTTGTGGCAACATTATCTCTACCATACATATCAACGTGACCAACAGACCAGTCCTCCACCAATTGGCAACGTCGGGGTTTACGTCTTGTGCCCATTGGGAAGTTTATTCTGAATTGGTAATGTTTTATACAATATTGTCATTATATTGTGACAGCATTTGAAGGTCTAGTGTTTTTGAGATTTCACAGTGACCATCAGCCAATGTTTCATCATAACTTTACCAACAGTGAAACAATGTTGTACATGTAATCCTGACAACCGGACGACATTGCTGCAACGTGAATGCACACTTTGAGAACATTGCAATATGACAGCCACTGAACTTTTGCAAGTTGGTGGAGGATATGTGCGGTAGGCATACCATGTTGTCTCAACATTGTGTTTTTACATTTATCATACTTTACATGATAGGTGGTTCCACTTGTCGCCATATGAGACAAAAATCACAAGCTAGTTCACTTCAGGTAGATTTTTAATATAGATTACCCAATTACTTTACTTTCCCAATTAAAAAATCCCCTTAAAGGTGTACGATAAAACCTCAAGTGTATATTCTGGTAAACTGTGCCATCTGAATTGCTGTAGGTGAGTTTCCAGTGTCAGACCAAGAAATCTAATATTGCTCCAACCAAACCAAAATTCCTGATTCATTTTTGTTTAAAGATGCTGAGTTTCTCAGAATTAATTAGATTTGGCTGCCCATTGGACTGAGGCTGGTGAATGGTACATTTATCATTCAAGGTCTTGATTTTTTTAGCTGCTGGTAAATCAGTGGGTATCTGGTTTCTAGCAGTTCCTCAAATAATGTAGCATTGCCCCGACTGACTAGTCAGTCTGCTGTATAGGCAGGTGAGAGAAGCAAGGCTGAAGATGGTGAATTTTAAGATGGGTACCAAATTGGGAATTAGGACAACTGCCTGACAGGCCAGTATTCAGCAGAAATGCCCAGCAATGTATCTAGTTGTGAGTGCAAGTGACTTTACAATGTTGTGACAATGTTGCAGTATCATTGACATTCTATGTAACTTCACTACGCTGTGACAATATTACAATATCGTTGACATTCTACATAACTTGACGATGTTGTGACAATGGTGTTGTACATAATGTTGAAATACCACTTAGCTTCACAAAGTTATTACACAGGTTTTCTACTTTACAAATCTATGTTGTAGCAACGTTGAAATTTCGATGTGATTCTTACCAAAATAATTTTGACATTCCACGTAACTTAATGATGTTGTGACAACGTTGTTGTAATGTTGAAATACCACATAATTAAAAACGTTATTACACAGGTTTTCTACAATACAAATCTATGTTATAGCAACGTAGGAATTTCCACGTAATTCTTACCAAAATGCAATGTTGTCACAACGTTGATGCAACATAGATGTGCCCATTGGGCTTATCTTAACCATCTCGAATTACACAAAAAAATATATATATATATTGAAGTAACCAACATGCATCAACATGGTCAAATTAATCATAATTGTGATCAGCCTTTTAACTCATTTTAAGCTTTCCAAAAACATTATATAGTTTTACTGAAACTCGAATATGAATGTCTGAATACAGAAGTAAGTTATTTAGTACAAACATGAATACTAAGGATATGCAAACCATTCGCCAGTAATATTACTACAGAACTTACAAATGACCACATACATGATCAGAGTTTTTCATTTCATTTTCAATAACAACAGCTGATTAGAGTCAATAAGTGGGTCAGTTTTCAAAAACTGATATTATAATAAAAACAGTATTAAACTAGAAATAAGTAACTGCAAGCAGTAACAAAACTTCACCTAGAAATATTGGTCAATAATTAAAAAACGAAATGACAGAATTAATTTGAAAAGTTCCAAAGTAATTTGAAAAGTAATTGAAAAGTAATTTAAAAAGTAATTTGAAAAGTAATTTGAAAAGTAATTTGAAAGGTAATTTGAAAAATACTTCGAAAAGTAGTTGGAAAAGTTATTTCAGAAGTAATTTCAAAAGTAACAAGTCAAGTCACATGACAAGTAAGTTAACAAGTAAATTGACAAATAAATTGACAAGTAAATTGACAAGTGCATTGACAAGTACATTGACAGGTACATTGACAAGTAACTAAAAGTACACTGATCCATACCCACAGGCCAATACCTCTACCAATTTTCATAAATTTCAGTCATTCTTGATTTCTCTGTATCTTTGCGAACAGTTCCCTCAGGTCAACACCTGCATCAAAGTCATAGCTCTAATTCAAATACTAAAATGTTGGTGAAACAAGAAAAGTGGCCATTTTGTGGCAGGCGTTTTGGATGTCACCACAAGTACCAGATCGATACCTGGAGCCCAATACTTGTACCAAATTTCATGTCACAAAGTCAAATACTAAGGTCACAGTTGGCGATTCAAGAATGGCGGCCATATTGTGTGGCAGCCATTTTGGATTTCTCTACATGTTCCTGATCGATACTCTGAGTACAATACTTGTACCAAATTTCATGTCTCTTAGTCAAATACTAAGGTCACTGTGGATGAAACAAGAAAAGCGGCCATTTTGTGTTGCAGCCATTTTGAATTTCTCACCATGTTACCAAGTTCATGTCTCTAAGTCAAATACTAAGGTCACAGTGGGCAATTTAAGAATGGCGACCATTTTGTGTTGCAGCCATTTTGGATTTCTCAACAAGTTCCCAATCGATGCTCTGAGGAAAATACCTGTACCAAATTTCATGTCTCTAAGTCAAATACTAAGGTTACAGTGGATGAAACAAGAAAAGCGGCCATTTTGTGTTGCAGCCATTTTGGATTTCTCAACATGTTCCAGATCATTACCTAGAGGCCAATACCTGTACCAAATTTCATGTCTCTAAGTCAAATATTAAGGTCACAGTAGGCGATTCAAGAATGGTGGCCATATTGTGTGGCAGCCATTTTGGATTTCTCAACATGTTCCTGATCGATACTCTGAGGACAATACCTGTACCAAATTTTATGTCTCTGAGTCAAATACTAAGGTCACAGTGGATGAAACAAGAAAAGCGGCCATTTTATGTGGCAGCCATTTTGGATTTCTCCAAATGTACCAGCCATTTTGAATTTCTTTAAATTTTCCTGATCAATACACACAGGTCTATGCCCATACCAAATTTCAATGCAAAACCAATATGGATTTTTAAAAAAATCCATGTTGGTTTTTTGCATTGAAATTTGCTTTTTCAAAAAACCATTTTGAATCTAAAAAACCAATTTCGTTTGAATTATTTTAGAGTGTACTAAGCAATTACAATTTTCTTTCCATTTTCGTTGGTGCTGGTAACATTAGGCCTGCGCTTTGTGGCTTTCTTGCTCACCGTCTTTGTCTTCCCTCTGCCTCTTTCCCCCCCTCTCCCCCTTTTACTACCACCTTCTTGCAAAGCAGACTTTTTCACAAACTTTTCTGCAATTATAGCCTCTGGCGTCAATATGTGACAGTAAGGATAAGATCTCCTTCGAGTGTTGTTAGTCTTTCTTACAAAGGTAGGGAAGGCAAACATATCTTGGTCTGACATTGAAGCGATTTCATGCTGTGGAACAGAGGACCTGGGCACAATCTGTGCAGGCACAGTCATTACAGAATCGGGATCAGGAATGGTCACAATCTGTGGGGGCACAGGCACTACAGGATCGGGATCAGGAATGGTCTCAATCTGTGCGGGCACAGGCACTAAAGGATCGGGATCAGGAATGGTCTCAATCTGTGCGGGCACAGTCATTACAGAATCGGGATCAGGAATGGTCACAATCTGTGCGGGCACAGTCATTACAGAATCGGGATCAGGATTGGGCACAATCTGTGCGGGCATAGGCACTACAGGATCATCGGGATCAGGATTGGGCACAATCTGTGCAGGCATAGGCACTACAGGATCGGGAAAACGAATGGACATAATCTGTGCGGGCACAGGCGCTACAGGATCGGGATCAGGAATGGGCACAATAGGTGCTACTTGATTGAGATCTGGAATTGGTACTAGCGGATCAATATCATGTATTGACACAATGGGATCAATAGCTGGACGGATTTCCTCACACACCAATGCTGTACATGGCAAAGTTTCAGGCACATTGGGCCTAAACCTTTGGAATGGGAAGATCCCGAATTTAGCGAAGTCATTCACTAGGGTCTCTTTGCGACTTCTTGTTTGCCTTTAAGCCTGGGAGAACACCAGACAGAAGGTTGCTTTTTTCACAAATTGGCCATTTTTGCTTGGGTCTCTATTATTTATGCTTCACAATCTTTGTCCCAACTGAGCTTTAAAGACCTAAAAACATAGGCTGCGCAGCAGCAAACCTTCAGCGAATAACACAATCACACCATAAAATTGGTGTGTTTACCAAATTGTATAGCTATTTAGTGGTCAAGTCGTGGCCTTTAATTTTCTCTATTTGCCTGCTACCCTGCCGTCTGCCCATCTGATAGCCTGGGTTTGTAAAACCAGGGAAAAGCCTTATTAGACCAATGTTTGCATATTATGGTACAGTTCATGCATGTGCAAAGCACAGGTTATGAGCTGTTGGTTGGAAAGCAAAAAATATAATGCTGTTATATTTTTCCAATCTTTCAAAAAGTCAATACACACCAAAAAGCGCTAATAACATTGCATAGGTGATATGTGTAGAAAATTTCATTGCTGTATATTTAATGGTGGGCAAGTTTTGGCTCCGATATGAAAAAAAGTATTTTTAATATTTTTTCGCAATATTACAAAAAGTATAGAATATATATTAGTCAGACCATGAAAAAGCACAACTAGACCATATAAGCCATATGTATACCAAACCTTATCCATGTACATGCAATAGTGACTGTGTCTTGAGCCGAAACAAAAAATAATTTTTTATTTATTTTTTCAATATTTCCAAAGTATATGATGTTTTCCATCCAACCTTTCAAAAGACACAACTAGACCTTATAGGCCATATGTGTGCCAAACTTTATCCATGTACATGCAATAGTGACCGAGTCATAGCCCAAAAACCAAAAAATACATATTTTTATATTTTTTGTCATTGTTTCAAAGAGTATAGAATATCTGTTAATGAGACCATCAAAAGGCACAATTAGACCAAATAGAACACATCTGTACCAAATTTCATCCATGCACATGCAATAGTGACCGAGTCTCGGGCCGGAAACGAATAAAAATAATTTTCATATTTTCTTAATTATTTTTAAAAAAAGTATGAGATATCTATCCATCAGACCATCAAAAGGCACAACTAGACCATACAGGCTATATGTGTACCAAATTTCATCCATGTACATTCAATAGAGGCCGAGTGCTGGCCCGGAAACGATCTATCCGCCCGCCGCCCGCCCGCCCGGCGGACTGATAACATTTTACCCAAGTGATAACAATACCTTCTGCGAACAAGTTCGCTGAAGGTAAAAACTTACATCCAATGGTTGTAACAAGTGTGTCAAGTGAGGGGGCAAACAAAATATCTCGATCTTTTCATCTCTTGCCTTCTCAAGGACGGATAGAGACTCGTGGGAACTATGGCCATCTTAGCGAAGGATGGCCACTTGATCTGGACTATCATACATGTACATCTCTCTCAATTGCTTGACGAAGGGCACAAAGATCTAAAAACAAAAAAAATTTCAAAAGTAATACTATCCATCCAGCCCTTATCTGTAAATTGTATTCTCCAATCTGCAGGAGCTGTGGACAGAAGGGCCTCGTTTACCCTTTTCCCCTGAAATAAGACTAAAGGAGGAATCATTAATTATTTTCTCCCATTGCATTGCCGCACCCCATCACAGTGATGGTTGTCTTATCCTCACTGCATACACTCCAAACATTCTTTGCTGACTTAGGAGCCAGAACATTCTGTGGTCTAAAATCAATTGGGACACCGGTCTCATCACAGTTGAAGATAAAGGCAGGCTTATTCAACAGATTATTCCTGACTAGAATGGCTTTCAATTTATTGTAATAATGCTCGATTACTGTATCATTAGCCATTACAGCCCTCGAATGAGCAAGCTTCTCAGGCTTTCTTAAGCTCAGAGTTTTGTTACGCGTAAGAAAGCCCCCGATACCATTTTAACCTGCAGCACCATGCTCCAGCAATTTCTGCACAGTTCTGTCATCACTCTCCTCCCTTGCTTTGATAATGTGGTGGGCCATCTCTAGCGTTTGTGTCTTCGTTTTCCCGACGCCAAGTGCGCTGCATTCACTGACGTATTTGACTAACCTGTTCCCTTCATCCATATTTATTACTGTAGGCTTTCCGATCTGCAAAACATAAATATTGAATCACATTTAGGCTAAAAAATGTTACTTTAACCAATTTTTGCATATATCTAGTTTTGATATAGTGAAAATTGCTGCAGTTGTGGATAAACTACTTTGCTATAGGCCTATATGCCTAAGAATGGACTCAATGGAGAGATTAATTGGCAAAAATGGGTCAAAATTTGAAAACTTTGAAATTTCAGCTGAAAAAATTTTGAAAAAATTTCGTTCCAGAAATGCCTTTTAAAGTTTGCGCTGAGTGGGTCAAACAATCAGCTATCACTGCACTTTCATGTCCAAGGGTTGAAATGCCCAGCTGATCTGTACTGAGGTGATAAACATTGCTGTAATGTTTTTTGATTTTCATTAAAATCACACTTTTAACTAAAAAATCCTAACCACTTAGGACTAAACAATCTATTGCCAATGATTAGGCAAATTGCTAACACATTTTGGGCCAAGTTCCAGGTCTCTAGTGCCAATTATTTTGGAGAAACTGCATTTGATCAATTAAAATACCAAATATGTGTATCATTAGCATCATGCCTATAACTTGAAATCTGTACCATTTAGGGCTGAATAATGAATTACCAAAAAAATAGGAAAGTGGCTTTTCTGCAAAAATTGAGCTATTTTTCATGTCTCTATGACCAATAGTCATTGAGATAGAACATGTCCTTGAACCATAAATTTACAAAAACAAACAAAAATACTCTTTTCATCAATAGTTTGGATTCTGAATAATAAAGATGATCTCCACTACTTCCTCCAGTGCCCAGTGTTTTTACTAAACCATATTTCAGATGCTAGACAATGGTAAAATGTTACTGGCATCCCATATTTGGTTAGTAGTTTCAGAGAAGCATCAAACTTCATACTAAGCATGTCAGATGCAAGGAAAATGCAAAAATGTTATGTAATAGTCTGTTGAAACATTTATTGATAATATATATTCAACTGATTTCAACTCCAGTCACCTACAACAAAATTTTAGTGAGGTAAAGGCAATAAGCCATTTTTGACATGATGCTAATGACAGCGTGATGCTAATGATAATTACAGTAAGGATCTTTGCAGGGACCAGTGGAAAACTGGCAGTCTGGCAATATGTGCATGCAATGACCTTATGAACACCAGACACATGTTCACAGTGATTTTGGTCCAGAAATATGTAGTCAAAATAGAGTAGCAAGGCGTTTGCTAATGACGAATTGAGATAGGACAACTGACATGCCAACAGAAATACTCTAATATGTTGGTTTACATAAATGATACAGAGCTACAGATAGTTCAGTTATTTTCTTGGGTTCTCAGACAACATCAGACACAAAGTTTTCTCACAGAATGTGTGTCCCTTTAATTTTATTAAGAAACAAATCCGGCGCGATGCTAATGACGCAATATTGGAGACCTCAACACAACAACCTCCTGCTCTTATGCAGAATATTATTTCAGCTATTGGTGACCAGATTTTAGAAGACTGACAGTCAAGTCTCCATGCATGATGCATGGAAGAGTTTAATTGAATTAGGCTCCTGTACTAGCTATTGTGATACGATCTTTCAAAGAAAATGTTGTTTGAGACAGGCCATTTTCAGGTGGGTAGGCCACTTCAATGCTATTTTTGGATGGGATAAAAATATTTTGCCGCATGTCTTTTGTGTTAAAAGTTTTGCTAATATCCTTGTCTATGACAAATGACAACAAGAGGTCCTCTATTGGCCTTCCTGCCATCATGAATTATCATTAAACACCGGAGACAAGAATTTCAGACTTATCAAATTTTGACCCAAATACCATGAAAAGGATGATATTCTCATAACTACTCCGTTCCGAAAAACTACATACTGATGTTATTGTTACCAACAGTCTTTTGCTTTTTTCAGGATTAAGGTCACTTTAATAATAAAAAAAATTCCTGCTTTGATAGACAAATGACTTATAGTTTGTCACGTCAAGCAGAGGACAGACGTTTGGTCAGATATCTCAGCAACCACAAGCCCCACAGGAGAAATACACATACCTGTGTATAGCCTAGCTCATTTGTAATAATATAAAATGTTTTAGTACAGTTTGTGCCCGATATTTGACTATTTATGGAAATGTCAGTCCAATTTTGCAAAATGTTGACATTTGTGATGCCGTCAATTCTGACACACAATGGGTAGTGACGTCACTAAAGTGCACTGCAGCGCCACCCCAGACTTAGTTCTAGTCAAGTTGGTATTAAATATACCTCCAATCTAACTGTGGTGATTTTTATGGCTTGTACAAAAGATGCTAAAATTTCTGTCTCAATGCTTGACGTGACAAACTGTAGAATAGAAAATCAATAGAAAAATATTTTTAAATTTACCTTTGCCTCAACTTTCACCCGACCCTTTGTCCTATTTCTTAATGTTGTTTCGGGCACATTGCAAGTCCTTGCCAGGCCCGAATACTGAGTGAACATGATGGAGTCCAAAATTCGTCGAATGGCTTCTTAAGATTCTCTGTCATACTGCAGGCGTCTCTTCTTTTCCCGTTGCTTTTTTCTGTGTTTCACAATTCGGGCCATCTGAATATATCAAGAAATGAAAAAATATAGGATATAGATTTACCCATGATTTGGGGCAGGACTATAATGGGGAATAATTAACCCCCCCCCCCTCTACCTGCATGGGCATGTGGCCCCGTGTTGCATGCTGAGCATTTGAAATAGCATTTGAGTAATAATTGTAATATAAGTAAAGATTGGTGGTAGAGGAATTGAAGTTACAAATGCACTGCCATATGTGTTGGTGTAAGGTACAGAATGGGCTTGAAAAAGGTGAGAGTGAAGTGTGTGGATGTTTTTGGCGGGAAGGCAGACGGTGGCGCCAGTCCTAAACGTTAGCTATAGCGGAACTACGATGGAGATGCATGCGCCCCTGGTTGGGAAAAACAGTAGAGGCAGAAAACGTAAATAAGGGAGCTGTTTCACTGTTATTTGCTGTTATCAGAAGGACAGGATAGATCAATAAGGATAGGTGGACAGTTTAGGTGATTGGAATTGCTCGGGAAGGAGTTTTTAGCTGTTGCAGGTGTGAGCATGTCACTCATGATTTTTGCATCTTATACCCGGCAGGGATATATAATAAAAACTTAAATGGGCCTAGCCAGAGAAGTGTTGTATTGAAGAAAACTATAGTCAAACCAGGACTTAGGGGTCAAGTAGCAATTGAGATGACTCTCACCGCTGATTGTTTTGGCTTTCTGAAAAAGATGAGTCCGAATCCTCATGTCTGCTGCATTCCAATTCAAGACTCCCCATCATATATAGGCCTATGTCTGGAAAAAAGAAAATACAAATTTTGTATACAGTTTATAGTTCAAATAATTTTGTCAATGTTCAGAATTATTTTATTAAGAGCCAGGAGTCACCAGATGAACAAAGAATGTTTTATGTTTTTCTTTTGTTAAAATTTTATGTCCCCCTTGAAAATGTAAAAATGTAGTAGCCCCCAACGAAATGAAAACTCCCACACCCGCCCCCCCCCCCCAGTCATAATTTCTGAATGGTCCAAATATGACCTTAAATTGTACCATGTTTTTATCCGGTCCCTCCGATAGGCTTAAAAAGTCAATATAGTCTTGGACCAGCACTTGTTCACATGTCTATTCCATTTCAATCAAACAAATACGGTATTTAAGCTGATTTGCGTATTGGTGCCCCCTCATTCAACGGTATTGTAGTTACTATGTCCGTCCGGCAGGCGGCAGGGCAGGGAGCTGGGCGCCGGTGTCACACAATGTGTGCCTCTGTGCCAAAACTAATTACACCTATAGGGGAGAGGCAGGTTAGTTGAGACATTTTTCAGAAAATCTCGCCGCCAAGCTAAATGGACGGTGATATTGGAATGATGAATAGCCATGTGCATGGGGAAATACATTGTTCAAATATATGGGGAAACTTGACCTTCTCTGTTGGATAGTTTTTACCCCAGATGGTGTCAAACGAGGTCATGTCAAACGTATCAACTAACCCACCTGGTAAGGTTAGTTGATACACCCAGGCAGGTTAGTTGATACACAAAACCCTGACGGACCATGCAATGAAAAAGTCACATTCTTCTGCCTTGGTAGGATACTATAACACCATACACCTTCACCAATCTACTTTTTGTTCCCATGGATGCATATCTACTTCCATTGTGATTCGGATCTGATGGTCGACCTGTTGGGAGGGAGTGATCTTATGATAAGTTCAACCTAAGATTCATCTATAGATCTTTTTCACGTAAACTCCTGGGTAACACCTAGCATTATGATTGTACTAACAGGTCAGGGTAGTTATTTTGACCAGGCCAGCCTACAAAACCTAACCAATCTCCTGTATCAACAAACCCATCCACTCGATTATTTCAGAAAACAGCAAGCCCCGGGCCACAAGTTAAACTAGGTCATCTTTGAGGGCTCATAAATAACCCTCTTCACACACCTTATCCATATTCTAAGTTACTCTGAATCACCTTCACCTTAGCGAGAAAAAAAAAACATGTAAGTTTTCAGCACAAATTTACTCAGGACAGTGATTTTTTAATTTTTTAGCTTTTCTCCTAAATCTTGATTCTGATTCTGCATTGACCTAGATGAGAAGATGTGTTTTTTTATTCCGCTTCTTACAAATGGCAACATTTTCTCAAATGATCATTTCTCTGACCAGGAGGTGGGGCGTATCAACTAACCTTGCATATCAACTAACCTGCCTCTCCCCTATATACGAAATTTCACACATGAATGGGTCTTATATTGTTGATGTGCCTTTTGGAGTTCATATTTACACTATGACGAAAGTTTTGTAAGATATTGAAAATTCAGAAAAATTTATTTTTTTCCTTTCCGGACCAGAACTCGGAAATGGTTATACCTATGGGCATGAAAATCTACCATAACATGTATTATATACCCTAGTTGTGCCTTTTGGGGTGTAAATGCTCTTACTGAAATTGATAACAAAAATTTCATCAAAAATGTATAAAGGGGTTTTTTCATTCCTCCGTAATTCCATCTATTTTGGGCTTAGATATTTGAAATTTAGGAATTCGTTGTCTAAAATATAGCCCTATAAACTGCTTGAATCATTTCCGTCGAGTTTTGTGTAAAAACGAAATACTGAAAAAATGTTCAATTTTTTTTACATTTTTCTTGAATTTCGGTCTCTCAAACCAAAACAGTGAGAACTATATTGGTAAAAACCAAGAGGTATTATAGTTAAACTTAACAAAAAGGAACTTTTAAGGCCATTATGTAGTTTTTGTAATTTTTTAGGCCAACAGAACAAGTTTAAAATTCACAAAAATATGAAAATACCCACTTCCTGACCATTTTGTGCCTAATAAAGTCATGCTATGTTCTTGAATATTAACAAAACGGATAAACATCTATGAAATACTTTTTGTTTTAATATTATATAGATTTTAGACAAATATGAATTATGCTCATAGTGTTGATTCAGGGGCCTTACCATTTAAAACTTTTGACAAGAAATGTCAAACCCCCAGTTGTTGTCCTTTTGCTCAAATCTATCCTCAGTGATGTAAATTAAAAACAAGAAATTAAAGTAATGTCAGCCTGCTTTTATTTATGTTATTGCATAAAAGTAAAATGTGATTATTTTATGATTGCAGAAATTATGCCACTAAATACAGGGCTATTTAGAAATTAAATTGGCATGTAACAAAACCTATTTTTTATGAATTTAAATATTTAATTTTATATTTATACGAAGATATTATTGGATAAACCTGTGTTTTACAAAACTCGCCACAAGCATATTTTATCACCTTAAAGAGAACAAGTGTCAAGATGGCAGGGGGTGCAGCTTTTGTTGAATGGGCATTATGTTACAAGAAGTCACTGATCCTCTCCAATGACCAAAACCCAAGACCAAAGGGGAGGGTATAGAAGCAGATGCATGTACAATGTAGTACCCTCATCTTTCTAACAAAATTCCCTGTTTTTCTTGGAAGTGTGTTCAAACATTGACATAACCTTATTTTTTTTTATCTAAAAAAATAATGAAATTTCCAATTTCAATCAGAAATATAGGCCAAGTAGAAGCTGAGATATGACTTTTTACCTTCAGCGAACAAAGTTCAAAGAAGGTATTGTAATCACATCGGTAAAAATGTTGTCCGTCCACCGGGCAGGTGGGAGGGCGGGCATGTGTTCGGGCGGCGGGCGGATAGATTGTTTCCGGGCCAGCACTCGGCCTCTATTGGGTGTACATGGATGAAATTTGGTACACATACTAGCCTGTATGGTCTAGTTGTGCCTTCTGATGATCTGATAGATATTCTATACATTTTGAAATAATTTAAAAATATATAAAAATAATTTTTGCTCGTTTCCGGGCCAAAACTCAGTCACTATTGCATGTGCAAGGATGAAATTTAGAACAGATGTGGCCTATATGGTCTATTTGTGGCTTTTGATGGTCTGATTGACAGATATTCTATACTTTTTGTAAAAATGAGGAAAAATAGAAAAATATTTATTTTTTGGTTTTCGGTCTAACACTCGGTCACTATTGCATGTAGATGGATAAAGTTTGGTACACATATAGCCCATATGGTCTAGCTGAGTCCTTTGAAAGGTATGATGGAAAATATTAAATGCTTTTTGAAATATTGACAAAAAAAAAGAAAAAAAAGTTTTTTTGTTTCTGGCCCAACACTCGGTCACTATTGCAAGTACGAGGATAAAGTTTGGTACACACATGACTTATGTGGTCTTAGTCTAGTTGTGCCTTTTCATGGTCTGACTGATACATATTCTATTCTTTTTGTAGTATTGAGAAAAAATATTTAAAATGTTTTTTTCTTATTGGAGCCACTATTGCAAAAACAACAATGAAATTTTCTGCGCATATCACCTATGCAATATATCACTTTGTAGCAGTGCTTTTTGATGTGTATTTAACACTTTTTGAATGATTGGAAAAACTTGAGAAAATATAACAGCTTCATATTTTTTGGTTCCCAAACGACAGCTCATAACCTATACTTTGCACATGTACAAAACCGTACCATAATATTACTAAATTATTCTAATAACACCTTTCCCTGCTTTTGCAAACCCTGGCAAGTAAATGTGGTGTTTTCAGCCATTGTTATACCCCCACGCTTGGCCAATTCAACATTTTTGGTGTTAACCAGCAAATGTATTAGTCTCAAAAGGTATAATCATAAATTATTGAGGCTGCTATTGTCAAAGAATGGCAAATTGGCAATGTAGTTTCAAATCCTGATACACTGGGTCATAGTCATTCATAGTCAGATTTTGGATGTCTTACACCTTATGCTTGGCACCCTGATTGTCATTTCATAGGTAAATAATGGCAAATCTTATTCGTCCTTCCCAAATCTGGGCGTCTCTGGCTTCAGGACCACTTCGAATCTGGAACCTGGCTGAGTGATACACTCCAACTTGATACATCCCAATTAAGCTTAACGACATATTTTATAACATTTTATGACATGGTATTCATCTGAAAATTAATGCCTTTTAAAATATTTATGTTATTGATCTATAAATTAATAGATGCTGCTAAATTTCAAATTATTTTCTGATACCTATTAGTATTACTCTCGACTCCAGAAGTCATACCTTGACCCACTTTGATGAACCGCGCTGCCGATTCGAGATTTACTTAATCCACAAAATGGATCCCTGAAGTACAGTATATGTAAATTCAATTACCTTTCAAGTAGAGTGCATTTCATTAAAGCTAAAAACTAATATCCTGTGGCTGAACAGTGAACAAACATACTGACAATGAGATCTTGAAATTCTAAGTAATCTATGCATCAGTAGATATCGGGTAAATAATTTAAATTGAACAGTGACTACAAAGCAAATTCAATATTACACTGTCTTTCAAAATGACTAAAAATATAGCCAATAACTTTATTTTTCTCCACGTAGTTCACCTACCTTCAAAATGACCAAATAGTTCATCTCTCCGGAATCGCTTATGTAGAATATGGATCCCGGGACCTCCTCCACCACCGCCCGGCGATTGTAGTTGATGTTGGAGTCCGTCAAACTCCTCTGCAGGGTCACTGGCCGATGGGAGTAGTCTGATCTCTCTGATCTGTTCGACATCAAACTTTCTCTTTTGCTGAGCCATGAAGGGCTAGTGGTAGGGCTCGGACTGAAAATAAAGCAATACTAATGAATACAAATTACGAATTCACAAACATGCAAAGAAAATACTAAGTGATCCGGGGCACCCGTTGCATCATGAATACACAATGTTAGTGCGAGAATATACAGGCAGGCCAAAGATCGAACGGAACGCTATAGACTTTCCTTCATACCAGCATCCATAAGACTTTTAAATCTTAGTAAATCTGAAGTGTAATTTTGAATACATGTTCTCATTTTAATCTACTTGTACACATTATATTTCGTTGACACAATGTATGCATCCAAATTTCACTTCGGTGACAAATAAATTATTTGTATCTGTATCTTTATAAAGAGATTCAACTTTATTATTCAAGATTTAAGTCTTCCTAAGGCATGAAAGTACATTACAGCCAAGGAAATACCAAGTGATTACTGAAAATGTTCCCTGTAATTGTGGAAGGCTGACAAAATATTCTTTCCATAGATATGCTTCATTGGAAGATTAGTTTTACCACTGGCCTATTACAAGTGAAAATTCGACAGATATACTTAAAAAACCATGAAATTTGAATAAAAACATTCCATTTTGGAATGTTTTGAACATTTTACCACTAAGTTTGATTTCATCACAAGGAGTAGGCATGTATGGGGTACAATTATTGAAACAACTTTTAATGATGTCTCCAAAATAACCTTACCAAAATAAATAAAATGTTTATTTATAATAATTTATAAAAATGTTTGACTTTGGTTGCTATGACGATTGTTTTGACAATTTTCCCCAGTGTTGAATTTTGTTGAATTTTTTTTGGTGAAACTTCAAAAAATTTCCTTTCTTGTGGTACCAAGAAACTGCTGTTATTACAAATTTCCTGATTCTGCCAATTTCTATTCAACTACTATGTTTATATCCCATTCAAGGTTTTTATGGTGTTTTCAGCCATTGTTATACCCCCACGCTTGGCCAATTTAACATTTTTGGTGTTAACCAGCAAATGTATTAGTCTCAAAAAGTATCTGTATAGGCCTATGCCATACAGATTGTTTTTAGTTAAATATTTATAATAGATAGGTAGACACCAACCTATTATTTCTATTTTTAGGCAGGCCTTTTTTCTGTATTCATAATTTATGAAGATAAGAAAAGGAAGGGTAGATGGATAGATAGATGGATAGATTATGTTTGTTTGTGTTTTACGCCTCTGCAGCACCTTAGTGGGCTATATTGAGGCAGGCGATCGCTGTATGATGATGAGATGAGAAGACTGTGAGTCTGGCACATACCCTATTAATTCATGGATGCCCAGGGTCTTTCAGTTGCCCCAGCATAGAATACTGGATACAAACCGCCTGCATTTAACATCCCATGGGCTCGGACTAAAGTGAGTTCCCGGGGTGGATAGATAGATAGATAAATGGAGTTGTACCACAAACAGGAATGAGGGGGCCAATCGACTTATTTTACCAGGGGCCCTAAATTTCGCCTGTCCATCCTTGACACAGACACGATTAATTATTAAGCAATGGAACTTAGTGTTTGCATTGACCTTGTCACAAATGACCCTGCAGAGTGCAGATATTACAGGTGAATGCAAGCTTGATTATTTACTGATGGTAATGGTTCTTTGACTCAACAGAGCTGTAACCTATCACAACCTGGGAAAACAAAACATCCCAATTAAGCTTAACGACATATTTTGCAACATTTTTTGAAATGATATTCATCTGAAAATTAATATCTTTTAAAATATTTATGTTATTGATATATAAATTAATAGATGCTGCTAAATTTCAAATTATTTTCTGATGCCTATTAGTATTACTCTCGACTCCAGAAGTCATACCTTGACCCACTTTGATGAACCGCACTGCCGATTCAAGATTTACTTAATCCACAAAATGGATCCCTGAGAGTATGTAACTTCAATTAGGCCTACCTTTCAAGTAGAGTGCATTTCATTAAAGCTAAAAACTGATATGCTGTGGCTGAACAGTGAACAAACATACTGACAATGAGACCATGAAAAAAAGTAATCTATGCATCAGTATATATCGAGTAAATAATTTAAATTGAACAATAACTACAAAACAAATTCAACATTACACTGTCTTTCATAATGACTAAAAATATAGTCAATAACTTTATTTTTCTCCACGTAGTTCACCTACCTTCAAAATGACCAAATAGTTCATCTCTCCTCGCTAATGTAGAATATGGATCCCGGGACCTCCTCCACCTCCTCCCGGCGATTGTAGTTGATGTTGGAGTCCGTCAAACTCCTCTGCAGGGTCACTGGGCGATGGGAGTAGTCTGATCTCTCTGATCTGTTCGACATCGAACTTTCTCTTTTGCTGAGCCATGAAGGGCTGGTAGGACTCGGACTGAAAATAAAGAGATTCAACTTTATTATTCAAGATTTAAGTCTTCCTAAGGCATGAAAGTACATTACAGCCAAGGAAATTTCAAGTGATTACTGAAAAGCTCCAAAATGCTCTCTGTAAGCGCGAGGACATTATAAATAGGGGAGACTGGGGCATGTTGAACCTCGGGGCACGTTGGACCATCGCCAATATTTTTTAAATAAAACATGCACAGTTTTCAAAATCCCTAATGAAGAGACCTCTCGCGGTATGCCTTTTAGCCAAAATATTTCATGAGCATTGACGGAAAAGTGTGAGTTCTATTTCAGGTTTCCTGACTTTCGGCATAAAAAGTGACCTTTTCCAAGTCTCGATGGCTAGGTTACCCTTCGTAAAATATGGGGGATCTAGTCAGACAAGGCTCATAAATTGAAACTATCACCACTTTAGTGAAGTTTGATACAAGTTTCCCGAGTTCACATTCAACCTTGTCAGCGAGACATGCACATTTTCATAAGAGGTTGGGACGGGGCAGGTTGGACCAGCATGGCCGGGGCACGTTGGACCATTATAAACTGCAGCCTTTGTGAGTTCAGGCAGATTATTACCTAAAAGATGACACAGAGATCAGTGTCCGACTGCATGGACAGACATGGAATGCACACATATCAGATGTCTTGAAAAATGTTAATTTCTTGAAAATAGGATTTGTGTGTGCATTATATTGTGTATTTACAATGATACGCACAGTCCTCTTTTGCAACCGAAAGAGTTTATTGACCTGTGAGCCCCAGAGTAAGATTCCATAATTGAGATGTGGTATTATGAGAGATTTATAAATTGTATCTTAAATAAAGCGAGGAATGAAATGTTTCAATTTAGTCATAATAGCAATGATCCTTGATATTTTGAAAGAAATATGACTTACGTGTTCCTTCCAGTTTAAGTTACTGTCTAACACTACACCAAGGAAATTAAATTTATCAAGCCATTGAATCTTTGCGTTATCTATTGTCAAATTACTATAGGTAAATCTATTCTACCTGTCCTAATACCTGTGGTGAAGAGCATAACTCCAGTTTTTTCGGCATTGAGTGATAATTTGTTTAGCTTTAACCAATCTAAAATCTTATTTAGCTCCAAGTTAATTTCATTACTGTTTTCAGCTGAGGTAAATGTATTTAGAGTTGTGGAGAGAGTCGTGTCATTAGCGTAAATGATTGGATAACATTTTGAGCTTGCAGATGTTATATCATTAATATAAACTAAAAAAAAGTAAGTGGCCCAAAATAGAACCTTGTGGGACACCTGTTGATAACGGAAGGTAAGTTGAGTAATTATCAAAAAAATACACACATTGTGTTCTGTTTTTCAAGTAAACTTTAAACAATGACAAAGCAGATTAATGTATTCCATAGTGCTCTAATTTACTTATTAAGATATTATGATCAAGAGTTATTAAGATATTATGATCAAGAGTGTCAAAGGCTTTGGAAAGGTCATGATAAATATTTATTGGAATGTTGTCATTTTCTAAATTGATTACCAACTGATCAACCATTTCTAGTGTTGCGAGTTCAGTAGAACGTTTTTTCCGAAACCATATTGACTATCATAATACAGTTGATTGATATACTTATCGATTTGGTCATGCATCAATTCTTCTATTACTTTGGAGAGAGACGGGAGTGGAGAGATGGGTCTATAATTTTGAATTTCATCAGTTTAACCTTTTTTGAATATTGGAGTTACTTTGGCTATTTTCATTTTATCAGGAAATATGCCTGTATGAAAACATTGGTTTGTTATCAATGAGAGTGGTTCAACTATGATGAGTGAAATAACTTTTAGTAATTTGTTAGAGAGGCCATCAATATCTCTCGCCAAGTTTTGTTTGTTTGTTTGTGTTTTATCCCTCAGCAGCACCTTAGTGGGCTATATCGAGGCAGGCGATCGCCGTATGATGATGAGATGAGAAGACTGTGAGTCTGGTACATACCCTATTAATTCAGGGATGCCCAGGGTCTTTCAGTTGCCCCAGCATAGAACACTGGATACAACCCGCCTCCATTTAATGTCCCATGGGCTCGGACTAAATTGAGTTCCGGGGTGGGATTCGAACCCACGCCCTCAGAGCCAGTGGTTGTGCAAACAAGCACTCTTAACCATTAGGCCACGGAGGAACTCTCTCTCTCGCCAAGTTGGAGGCCAACTTAGACGTATAGTTTTTATTTATGAGGAATGTCTTTGCAGAATTGTCATTCTTGTTTTTTTATCTAAAATATCTTTTATTATATCCCTATAATATCTTTTTTGAATTTTTCAAAACAATTATTGTAATAATTTTTCTTGGCCATCCGAATACTACGCTTTAAGATACAGTTATAGGTTTTCAGGTTAGTTTTCAAGTATGATATTCTGGACTATTGACTGGAGTATTGCGCACTCGTTTAAATTCAAGTTGTAGATAATGGTAGCAATGATAGCACTTTTTGAATAAAGATTATAAATTGATTTTTCTTTGAGTAGATATCTTCCTTCAGGTCCCTCATTGACAAAACATGTGGCAAAAGCAACCTTTCTTGTGCAGGTTTGTCTCCATATATATGGGGATCTCTACCAAAAAGCTGGAGTCCCAATTTGGCCAAAAATTGACAAAAAGTGATCCAGCTCTGTACTGCCTTAATATGAGACATATCACTGAAATAAAGGTATAGAAATATTCTCCTAGTAGTTTGCAATCAAACCCAGTCGTTTTTTATTCTATAATGTAAATATATCTCGAGATGTAATATATATCGTTCAGAAATTGAGGTTGAAAATTGACAAAATTCACATCAGGAATTACAATTCACTTTCAAAAGCATCCAATCATGATACTTAAACCCATTTAGCATGTTTAGACCCTTGAGTGTCCCATTCTCAATGAATTAGTATACTGCAAGGTCAGTGGCATATTTATTGGTATACATGGGGGTCGGCGGTGTGTAAACGCATTGATCCAATGGCAAGATGCACCAATGTTCACTCACTAAAAGTGGATTTTCTCCTCTCTACCACCACCTATCTTAATAAACTAAACGGCAAAATGTTCCCAAGAATATTCTCTAAATCCATGTGCTATGATGAAGGCGGTATAGAGCGGTTTTGTGCGAAAATAGGTAAAACGAAACATTTAAATCGATCTTTAACAAACAAAATAAATGTCTACCAGGATTAAACTGTGCTATACCACGGCCTAACAACCTCAGCTATCCATTCCATATCTTACCTGGACACATTATGAGGCTTTTCTATGAAAAAAACAGCTGTGATTTGACTTCAGTTTTTCCAAGATTGCAGGATCAACTTTTGGGCAGGCTGAGAGAAAAACGATGACAGCGCACCTACTGGGTTCTAGCATTGCTAATAATGGTTTATTAAACTGAAGTCAACAGTCAAAACAAAAACTTGCTGGGACAAACTAAACAAGCAAATTGCTGAATACAATTTATATTGAAGTGGTAAAAGACAAAGTTCACAAAGAGTTCAATTCATATGAATTGATAACACTTATACAAGTACAGAATGAAATTAACCTATTTAAAACATTCATTGCACTGTGGTCTCCAAGCATACAAGTAAGTTCATTTACTAACCTCATAAACAGCAACAGTTGTGCATTGTGATACAGCTTCTCAGAACTTTCTAAGTCAATGTAATTTCACCATTTGACACATATAACAGGATTAAAGCATTACTCAAACCATCACAATTATCAAGAAACAAGGTTATACTGTGATACATGAAGTCACAGCAGATATATTTTTAGCATGGGAAATAGAAGTCATGCATACCACAGTTTAAATTGATACAGTTAAACAGTTTAAAGAATAAAAAATAAATATCAAAAACACAGAACAACTGACTGATTACATTCTGCTGCTCTCAGCAGTTTTGGCATCAAGTTCATCACGAATTCTCATAAGAATTTTGCCCGTTAAATGATTGCCAGTCCAATTTTTTCGAATCAAATTAGTTGGATCAGACAGAGAAAGTCATGCATGGCAGTGCTTCAAGGATGCAGGCTGCAGATGTAGATGCTATTCAACTGATGACACGACCCTTTGGGTTGCCGTTAGAGAAGTAATCTTGATTGCAAATGGACAGTCAAATTGCATTTAACAGTGACAAAAAGTTTAAATTTTGCCAATTAATTGAGTGCAAACAATCAGTATATTCATAGATTAATTGTAATTCATAAAACGTAGTACAATAATGCAAACACGATAGGAATGAATTGTAATAAAAATTCACAAATGAACCCTCAGGGAGGCCTTTTGGCAGTTTTAATGGAATTCTAACCACAGGACTGCGTGTTCATTTGGAAAATACTGATCACGGAACACTTGGACAGTCCAAAAATTTATAACAATGCTAATATTATAATTGTAGACCAAATATTTATGTAAAATTGTGATATTTTGCGAATTTTGGATGCCCATTCTGGCAGCCATATTAAATTTATTAGAACAGATTTGTGCGTACACCTTATGAATTGTTATGACTGAATTTTTTGGACTACTAAAATACCTGTATTGAGGTTTTAACCCAATATTAAGACCAAATAGTGGCTACATTATGATAAAAGGAAGATTTAAGGCATTTTGAACTGCCATTTTGGTGGCCATATTGGGTATGTTACCGTAAGAATTGAATACAGATAATTATGATTAATCACATTGTTTGCTGTTATGTTTCGAATGAATAATTGGGGAGCTTTTGAAATGAATAATTACTGCTGGCATTATCGTGAAAATGAATAATTTTCCATCGTGGAAAACTCTAAGCCCTCCATGGTCACCCCTTACAATGACTGACAACAAGATTTATTTGAAATTTTCATGACAAGTGTCTTGTGAAAAACAATAACATGCTTTGTTTGGAAATCTGGTGAGGTGCAATACTCGGCTTAGACAGAAGTTGTTTGTTTGTACAAAAAAAATAACAGTGCCTGGCAGTTTTAGAATCCTTTGTCAAAAACTGTGAGGTCAAACTCTAAACTGAGTAGCACAGGTTGAAGGAATCACATTCACCGATACCCTCTGATGTCATGGTATAATGGCAAAACGAAGTTTTCAGAAAAACACACAGCTAAGAAAACGGTAATAATTGGGACCAGAGATATGGTCCGTTGGAAAACGTTAATATTTTTAAATTTTTAAATGCCAGTAAATTTAGGAAGTCGTCTCTTAACAGTATGACCTACACTGAGTGGTTAAGGCTAGTCAGGGGATCTTCAAATGTTGTAACATTACCCCACGGTATTTAGGCAACAATTATTCTTAGATTTGTGAATCTTTTATGAAAACTGTTTACTGAAAAACTTCAATATTGCAGTAAAAATGTGAAATTGTAATCAATGCCAAAAATGATTTGAAACAAAAAGTGCAGTATAACCCAGAATAAAGTATGACTACCTCTGCCAGCAGGAAGGAAGAATCAGCCACTACTTTACCCTTTCACGCCTTTTGGCTCCCTCCGAATCACTTTCTCCCTATACCTACTCTAAACCACCTTTTAAAATTGCATTAAACTTACATTTTGCCAATACCAATTCAAATTTAATCACACAAATTGTGTTTTACTTCTTCGATATAGTTCCCCTTGCCAAATTCAATTACTTTACCAGCTGTTTTAAGTTCTTAATAGGGATAAAGTTGTGGTGAGGAGTCAAAGGTAGTTGTAAGGAGATTTGGGGTGGGGAGGAGAAAGGAGGGCAAAATAGGTAAAAAGAGGACTTCTGACAGAAGTTTTTCTTACTTAATTTTGGGTTGTACTGTAGAGGTCATTCAAAGTCAAATATGTCTTTGGGGTCAATTTGTTGAATAATTACTGCAAACACTCGTACTCCATTCCTCAAGTGAAATTTTGCAATGACAAAATTAATGTCAATGAGAAAAATCAGACGTTGCTTGACATTTTAGACCATATCTAGACTACCTCAAATATTAAAGGTTTTGGAGTAGATTTTTCATAGCTAGGCCTAAATTATTCACCGAATGCAACAACAACGATATTCAAGACGCTGCCCTGTTGCTGTCTGCTCTGACAGTCTGGTGGTTGATAATAGACTCTCCTTTTCCCATCATGTCGAAAACCAGATAAGAAAAGCTAATAGACGCATCTACTGTATACGGTCGATGAGAAAACTCAATGTTGATCCTAAAATTATTGTAGCATTTTACAATGCATGTAATATACCACCACTTTTGATGTATACAGGTTCAGCCTTCTTTGGTATGTTAACAAAAAGGTTGAAACACGATCTTGATAAGCCAAGCTGGGTGTACCATAGAATACTTGGACAGGCCGCTGGCTCTCTCATTGAGAATGAGAATGGAACAATCCACTCTAGAAACACTAAACGCTTGGCCAACGTAATAGGTCATGCGTCATGAACTGGTCTGCTAATACGAGGGGCTTTCAGAAAGTTCACGGCTTTTTTTTATGTGACACCTATTTTCAATCTAGAACAATGAATTTTTTACAGGATAAAATTCAGCAGTTTTGGAATGGGTTTCCAAAATTTTGGAACATTTGGACATTTTTAAGTCATTCTGTGGTTGCCATGGAAACAGAAAGTTTGGCTAGGTGGAACAGGTAGTACGGAGATCAAGAAAATCAATGAATTGCGGCTTAGAAAGACTTCTCTCTGTCACTTGTATTAGTAAGATTGACAATATTTGACACAAGAAATATGATATTAGCTTCTAAATATACTTTCAAGCATACCAAATGTTTGTATTCTTGCAGCGAACCAATGTGGGAAAGCACTCAGGGACTGCATGCCCGATTTGGCAAGAGCGATTCAGGCGCAAGAATTTGAGTCCTTAACTGCATCAGGACTTATGTCAAAGCATGGATTCACTGGTATGAGCAAGAGACCTAAAAGGACTGCATTATCAGTCCCAGCTTTTCCTTTGACCTATAGCTTTACATAAGACCCGGTTTTCCATTACCTTAATCACTGGGGGCAATAGTTTCAGGCACTGGAGGAGAAAAGGCTTTGGATGACTGAAATGCTTCCACATAAACTTTTCCTGAAATGCTTCAAGGAACATTTCATTCAACACGTCAGATGTATGAATTAATGCTTTTGTAGTACTTGCAAGTATTTTTAAAAGGTAATACAGTCCTGGACATAAGTCTTGTTGCATCCAAGTGTAATTGACTGAACTGTTAATAACTTGGCTTGTGATTGACTGATTTTAGCAAGAAATGGCTTGAATGAAAGCCAAAGGTTTCTGCAACTTGCTTATATTGCAAAAGTAAAGTTTCAACCTACTCTGAATATTATATAGATTAATAACAAGAGTCTGTCACAAAAGTGCTTGGACAAAAGTCTTGTCGCATGCACAACTTAATGCTGAAAATTTGTTTTAATGAATAGTGAAACTGCAAAAAGGATGCAAAAATGTTGGACAATGTAGTCATGGTGTAACTGTATGTAAAGATATCACTTCGCATTAATTCCTGATCTTTGAAGACAATATCCCCGGGGTTTGGTTAAAATAGCAACATTTCTGAGTAAAAATCATCAAGGATGGCAGATAATGCAGTAAAATACCTTCAAAAGTTCCTAAATATCTTTTGGAATGATCTTCCCTACCTCCTGTCCCATTTTGCTGGACATTTGATGAGGGTACATCATTTCAGGTGATGGAGAAGATGGAAAGGGAGCTTCATAATCGGTCGAAAAATCAACATAGGGGTCAAGTTGGCACGGATGTATTCCTATGATCTTTATTTTGGGCCTGCATTTGATGATGTTTGTGATAAGGAACAATTATATGCACTTTGTTAGGGATGAATTGGGCTTTTGTACTTCCTACACATGGGTTGTACCTCGAGGTGTCACAGGCCGAGCAGCACAGTGATTAATTTTTATTTTTTTTAAAATAAAAAACAACATTGTAACTGCACAAAGTTGTACCAATGAAGCAAATGTTCTGTTAAAGCTTACATAAATAAAATTTAACTGAAATCGACCATGATAATGAAAAACAAAAATACTGTCTCGGAGCAAGAAATTGATCGAGATGGCAAGGGGACAATATGATTAACAATAGCTTCAGACAAGAACAAATTTTAGTCCTAAATTATTGTAAACCACTGCTATGGTGAGACTTTGAAACCAAATGGCATAGTTTGTAAAAGTGCAGCCCTAACTTTAATTTTTCTCATCGAGGTGGCATGTTCCATTATACCTGCTCTCCCATCTGTATGCTATAATATCAATTTCAATGATCCCATGTTCTCCAAATCAAGTTGGAAGGCAGGGAAGACAATTCTAAAGAATATTCATGAATTTTAGAATGCATTGGTCTGTATTATCTATCACTTTTGATGATTATTATTGATACTGTATTGATATTTCACTTTAGTCCTCGTAGAACCCAATGGATATTGTTCAACAAGATTGTTAAGTTGAACAAAGTGAGATTTTTTTATTCTCCTGCATCATGACTAAATGCTCTGACAATTTTTCATCATTCTAGCAATTTCACAATTGATTTAGACCTTTTTTCATCATAACTTCTTGCATGCGACAGGACTTTTGTCCAGGCACATTTTGGGTACACTGTCAATATTAATTTCTGTGGTATTCAGACTGAGACAAAACTTTATTTTCGCAACATAAGCATGTTGTAGAAGGCATTAACTTTCATTTGAGCCATTACTCATTAAAATCTGTTCAGTACAAGTCAAATTATTGACAATTGTATCTGTGACTTGTGCTAGCGACAGAACTTATGTCCAGGACTGTATCATATTTCTTGTGTTAATTATTTTCAATCTTACTAATACAAGTGGCAGAGTGAGGTCTCTCTCAGCCGCAATTCATTGATTTTCTTGATCTCCGTACTACCTGCTCCACCTAGCCAAACTTTCTGTTTCCATGGCAACCACAGAATGACTTAAAAGTGTCCAAATTGTCCAAAATTTTGGAAATCCATTCCAAAAATGCTGAATTTTATCCTGTAGAAAGTTCATAGTTCTAGATGGAAAAGAAGTGTCCATATAAAAAAAGCCGTGAACTTTCTGAACGCCCCTCGTATGGTGGAAATGTCGCAAGAAATTTCAAAACAAACTAGTATTCAACCTTTAAAAAGGTTAGGCAATGATTCGACCTCAAATATATGAGTAAAACAAATTATATGAGACTATGTCGGACTATTATGGTAGAGACCCTGTAAGCTGAAGTTTCTACTTATATTATGTCGTAAAGTAGACACACCTAGCCCATGCAAAATTTGAAGAAAATTGTCCATGTCAATCACAAGATATAGCCATTTACCCCTTTTGGGGGTTACTACCTAAAACCGAAACTGTTCATCCAGTAACATCCATTAAGTACAAGCCTAGATCCAACATAAACTTGACATTCCATTTTAAACAACCAAATTCCTCAAAATACGTATTTACCCCCCTTTGACCTTGATTACGAGGGTAAATTATCCTATATTGTAACATTTTCTCTTTCAACATGTGCCTGAGTCAATATCCCATACGTGTGCAAAATTTGAAGTAAATCGTCCATGTCAGTCACAAGTTATAGTCATTTACCCCTTTTGGGGGTAATTATTAAAAACCGAAACTTTTCATCCCGTAACATCCATACGAATAACCTAGACCAAACGTGCAACTAATATTCCATTTTAAACAACCAAGTTCTTCAAAATATGTATTTACCCCCTTAGAACTTGATTACGAGGGTAAATCACCCTATTCTGTGAATTTTTTCCTTTTAGCATGTGTCTGAGTCAATGTCACAAACGTGTGCAAAATTTGAAGTAAATCGTCCATGTCAATCACAAGTTATAGTCATTTACCCCTTTTGGGGGTAATTACCCAAAACAGAAAGTTTTCATCCAGTAAAATCCAACCGGATAGCAGTAGACCAAACATACAGCTGATATTCCATTTTGAACAACATAACTCCTCAAAATATATATTCACCCCTTTTGGCATTGATTACGAGGGTAAATACCCTATGTTGGCAATACTGTTAAAATTATTTGTTTAATATGTGCCTGAGTCAATATCCCAAACGTGTGCAAAATTTGAAGTAAATCGTCCATGTCAATCACAAGTTATAGACATTTACCCCTTTTGGGGGTAATTACCCAAAACAGAAACTTTTCATCCAGTAAAATCCAACCGGATACCCGTAGACCAAACATACAGCTGATATTCCATTTTGAACAACATAACTCCTCAAAATATATATTCACCCCTTTTGGCATTGATTACGAGGGTAAATACCCTATGTTGGCAATACTGTTAAATTTATTCGTTTAATATGTGCCTGAGTCAAATTCCCAAACGTGTGCAAAATTTGAAGAAAATCGTCCAGGTCAATCACAAGTTATAGACATTTACCCCTTTTCGGGGGGTAATTACCAAGCTTCGGGCAACAAGGATTACATAATACAGAAACCATTAATATATTACCAGACTATCATTGAAATCCTTTCATTAAAACCAAAGTTTTACAATGTTTTCACTCTTGGGGCAAAACACCCTATTTTCAACACCCCATTACATAGTTACCCCTTCACATAATCAAAATATAAAATATCACTTACCTTGAATGGTTAGTCAGGCTACCTATCAGTGAAAGAACTGAGTTTCTAGCTTGCTTAGTTTTTCTGGAAACCTGTGCAAACCTGTTTTAGTCAAATTGGGGTAATTACCCCCTTACCCTCATTGCACAAAAACAATTATTGGTTACAAATGTTGGGATACATGTTTATATATATATTCCAAAGTTTCAAATTGATTCTTGTAATATTAAAAAAGTTATTCCACTTTTAAGTTTTCCAATTTTCGACTTTGAGATGACCTGTGACCTTGAGTTCAAGGTCAAGGTCAACCATCTTCTCCCAAAATGAAGTACTAACCATGGACTATATATGTACCAAGTTTCAAGTCTCTAGCACAAAAACCTACTGGCCAAGAAAAAAATAATAACTAGTATTCAACCTTTAAAAAGGTTAGGCAATGATTCGACCTCAAATATATGAGTAAAACAAATTATATGAGACTATGTCGGACTATTATGGTAGAGACCCTGTAAGCTGAAGTTTCTACTTATATTATGTCGTAAAGTAGACACACTTAGCCCATGCAAAATTTGAAGAAAATTGTCCATGTCAATCACAAGATATAGCCATTTACCCCTTTTGGGGGTTACTACCTAAAACCGAAACTGTTCATCCAGTAACATCCATTAAGTACAAGCCTAGATCCAACATAAACTTGACATTCCATTTTAAACAACCAAATTCCTCAAAATACGTATTTACCCCCCTTTGACCTTGATTACGAGGGTAAATTATCCTATATTGTAACATTTTCTCTTTCAACATGTGCCTGAGTCAATATCCCATACGTGTGCAAAATTTGAAGTAAATCGTCCATGTCAGTCACAAGTTATAGTCATTTACCCCTTTTGGGGGTAATTATTAAAAACCGAAACTTTTCATCCCGTAACATCCATACGAATAACCTAGACCAAACGTGCAACTAATATTCCATTTTAAACAACCAAGTTCTTCAAAATATGTATTTACCCCCTTAGAACTTGATTACGAGGGTAAATCACCCTATTCTGTGAATTTTTTCCTTTTAGCATGTGTCTGAGTCAATGTCACAAACGTGTGCAAAATTTGAAGTAAATCGTCCATGTCAATCACAAGTTATAGTCATTTACCCCTTTTGGGGGTAATTACCCAAAACAGAAAGTTTTCATCCAGTAAAATCCAACCGGATAGCAGTAGACCAAACATACAGCTGATATTCCATTTTGAACAACATAACTCCTCAAAATATATATTCACCCCTTTTGGCATTGATTACGAGGGTAAATACCCTATGTTGGCAATACTGTTAAAATTATTTGTTTAATATGTGCCTGAGTCAATATCCCAAACGTGTGCAAAATTTGAAGTAAATCGTCCATGTCAATCACAAGTTATAGACATTTACCCCTTTTGGGGGTAATTACCCAAAACAGAAACTTTTCATCCAGTAAAATCCAACCGGATACCCGTAGACCAAACATACAGCTGATATTCCATTTTGAACAACATAACTCCTCAAAATATATATTCACCCCTTTTGGCATTGATTACGAGGGTAAATACCCTATGTTGGCAATACTGTTAAATTTATTCGTTTAATATGTGCCTGAGTCAAATTCCCAAACGTGTGCAAAATTTGAAGAAAATCGTCCAGGTCAATCACAAGTTATAGACATTTACCCCTTTTCGGGGGGTAATTACCAAGCTTCGGGCAACAAGGATTACATAATACAGAAACCATTAATATATTACCAGACTATCATTGAAATCCTTTCATTAAAACCAAAGTTTTACAATGTTTTCACTCTTGGGGCAAAACACCCTATTTTCAACACCCCATTACATAGTTACCCCTTCACATAATCAAAATATAAAATATCACTTACCTTGAATGGTTAGTCAGGCTACCTATCAGTGAAAGAACTGAGTTTCTAGCTTGCTTAGTTTTTCTGGAAACCTGTGCAAACCTGTTTTAGTCAAATTGGGGTAATTACCCCCTTACCCTCATTGCACAAAAACATTTATTGGTTACAAATGTTGGGATACATGTTTATATATATATTCCAAAGTTTCAAATTGATTCTTGTAATATTAAAAAAGTTATTCCACTTTTAAGTTTTCCAATTTTCGACTTTGAGATGACCTGTGACCTTGAGTTCAAGGTCAAGGTCAACCATCTTCTCCCAAAATGAAGTACTAACCATGGACTATATATGTACCAAGTTTCAAGTCTCTAGCACAAAAACCTACTGGCCAAGAAAAAAATAATAATAATAACTAGACATCAATATTACCGGTGAACCAGTAATGAGCATTCACCATAAGAAAGGATTTACTTGATTATCAACTTGACTTTAATTCTTCATATTGACATTTATATTGACACTTGAATTTACTTCATTTTGACATTCATATTAACATTCATTCTGATATTTATATCGACATTCATACTGATATTCATACTGACATTCATATCTATCTTCAAATTTATATTGATGTTCACATTGACATTCATATCAACATCCATATTGAAATTCATTGACATTCATATTGACACTGATATCAATTGACACTGATGACACTGATATTGACAATGATGACACTGATATCTACACTAATATAGACATTCATTTTGACATTCATTAATTTTGACGTTCATGTTGATATTCATGTTGACATTCATGTTGACATTCATATATATTGACATTCATATTGAATTCATAATGACATTAATATTGAGTTTATATTGACCTTAATTTATTCTTTAATTCATTCTATTCTGCATTTATCTCATTTCTCAATTGTTCCTGTCTTTGACTGGTGATGACCTTGATAACTGATGAACTTCTTCACAAGGTCAAATATATTTTAGATCATTCAAGTTACTCTTGATTGAAAATGATAGACCACAATTGAACAACCTTGCTTGAAAAAGTTGTGAAATGTAGCCTTTCATTCACTTTCTGTGACCTTGACCTTGATGTCAAGGTCATGGATGTTTAATGAAAATATTCCTCTATCACAGGGCTATATATGTGCCAAGTTTCATTGAGTTGTCTTCATTCAAAGCAAAGTTAAAAAATATTTTCACTTTTGGGCAAAATATTCTAATTTTGAAAGTCGAATATCTCAGTAACCCCTTGCATGATTTTCAACACACTTCTCGCTGCACTGGCCCATGCTATAGAGCACCATTTGCTCTAATTTCATGAAAGTGATGATTGTAGTTTTCTCAAAACCGTGCGCAAACTGGTTTTCATTAAAAGGGGTTAAGGTAATTACCCCTTTTCGAAAATTATCAATTTCACGGCAGATATCTGTTCAATAGGGATCCACTAACTTAACACTGAAGACCAGGTGTCTCTATCTTTATTAGTTCAGGAGATAGACCTCCAAAGACAGTGACTTTGACGTGACCTGTGACCTTGAAAAATAGGTCAAGGTCAAAAATATTTTGCAAATCATGTTTTCTCATCTAGGACTACCTATACACTTAATTTCATGTTGAAATTCCAAAAAAAAGTGGCAGAAAAATAATAATAATACGACCAAAATCAATACCATTCACCATAGTGATGGTGAATGCTAACTAGCAGTCAACCTTTGAAAAGGTAGGATATAAATCGACATGGAATACGTGGGCTTGCAGGCAAAAGATTGAACAATTCATACGAAAAATCAATGGAAACACATAACCAAATATACCATTGAAAACACAAAAACTGCTCAAAATACTTGTTCATCCCTTTTGGCATTGATTTTCAGGGTAAATTACCCGGTGACATCAAAGTCAAACTTGAATTATGTCCCCATGTCAAGATACTAAACCTGTGCAAAATTTGAAGAAAATCATCCAAGTCAATCAAAAGTTATGAATATTTACCCCTTTTTTGGGGTAAACACCTAAAAACGACCATTTTAACTCAAAAACATCAATGGTGTGAAGTAAAGTCCCAACCGATGCCTGTTATACCATTGCAAAGATAAGAACTGCTCAAAACACATATTCACCCCCTTCGATCCGGAATATGGGGTAAATAACCCCATGACATCCATATCGTACTTGCATTATGTCCCCATGTCAAGATACTAAACCTCTGCAAAATTTGAAAAAAATCG
The DNA here is from genome assembly GCA_026936325.1 of Platynereis dumerilii. Taxonomy (NCBI): domain Eukaryota; kingdom Metazoa; phylum Annelida; class Polychaeta; order Phyllodocida; family Nereididae; genus Platynereis; species Platynereis dumerilii. The sequence goes on from JAPTHN010000008.1 coordinate 8,600,576, forward strand.
TCCAAGTCAATCAAAAGTTATGAATATTTACCTCTTTTTGGGGGTAATTATCTAAAAACGGCAATTTTAACCCAAAAACAAAAATGGTGTGAAGTAAAGTCCCAACCGATGCCTATTATACCATTGCAAAGATAAGAACTGCTCAAAACACATATTCGCCCTTTCAATCCAGAATATGGGGGTAAATTAACCCATGACATCAAAATCATACTTGCATTATGTGCCCATGTCAAGATACTAAACTTGTGCAAAATTTGAAGGAAATCGTCCAAGCCAGTCAAAAGTTATGAATATTTACCCCTTTTTTGGGGTAATTACCTTAAAATGACAATTTTCACCTAAGGACATCTGTATTGTGAAGTAAAGTCCCAACCGATGCCTATTATACCATTGCAAAGATAAGAACTGCTCAAAACACATATTCACCCCTTTCGATCTTGAATATGGGGGTAAATTACCCCATGACATCAAAATCGTACTTGCATTATGTCCACATGTCAAGATACTAAACATGTGCAAAATTTGGAGAAAATCGTCCAAGTCAATCAAAAGTTATGACTTTTTACCCCTTTTTGGGGTAATTACCTAAAAACGACAATTTTTATCCAGGAACATCCACAGCACAAAGGTAAGTCTCAAACGATGCCTATTGTATCATTCAATACACAATAACTGCTCAAAACACATATTCACCCCTTTCGATCCAGAATAAGGGGGTAAATTACCCCTTGACATCAAAATCATACTTGCATTATGCCCCATGTCAAGATACTAAACTTGTGCAAAATTTGAACAAAATCGTCCAAGTCAATCAAAAGTTATGAATATTTACCCCTTTTTTGGGGTAATTACCTAAAAACGGCAATTTTAACACAAAAACATCAATGGTGTGAAGTAAAGTCCCAACCGATGCCTGTTATATCATTGCAAAGCTAAGAACTGCTCAAAACACATATTCGCCCCTTTCGATCCTGAATATGGGGGTAAATTAACCCATGACATCAAAATCATACTTGCATTATGTGCCCATGTCAAGATACTAAACTTGTGCAAAACTTGAAGGAAATCGTCCAAGTCAGTCAAAAGTTATGAATATTTACCCCTTTTTGGGGGTAATTACCTAAAAATGGCAATTTTAACCAAAAAACATCAATGGTGTGAAGTAAAGTCCCAACCGATGCCAATTGTACCATTGGAAAGACAAGAACTGCTCAAAATACATATTCACCCCTTTCGATCTTGAATATGGGGGTAAATTACTCCATTACATCAAAATCGTACTTGCATTATGTCCACATGTCAAGATACTAAACATGTGCAAAATTTGGAGAAAATCGTCCAAGTCAATCAAAAGTTATGACTTTTTACCCCTTTTTGGGGTAATTACCTAAAAACGACAATTTTTATCCAGGAACATCCACAGCACAAAGGTAAGTCTCAAACGATGCCTATTGTATCATTCAATACACAATAACTGCTCAAAACACATATTCACCCCTTTCGATCCAGAATAAGGGGGTAAATTTCCCCTTGACATCAAAATCATACTTGCATTATCTCCCCATGTCAATATACTGGACTTGTGCAAAATTTGGAGAAAATCGTCCATGTTAATCAAAAGTTAGAGTCAATTACCCCTTTTGGGGTAATTACCCCCAAAACGTTATTTTTATTTTATAATGTGATGTAATTCATGAATACTATATACACACCAAGTTTCATTAATTTCCCTCCATTCAAACCAAAGTTAAAAAAAGTTTTCACTTTTTGGACAAAACACGCATTTTTGAAAGTCCAATAACTCAGAAACCCCAAGTTTGATCAAAATATAAAAAGTGTCTTACCATGGATGAGCAGTCAGGCTATCAATTACAGCAAAAACTGAGCCTCTAGCCATTATAGTTTTCTCTGAAAACATGAGCAACTGGTTTTTGTCAAAAGGGGGTAAATACCCCTTTACCCTCATCTCCCAATAAACGATACAGGCCAAAATTGTAGCAACACATGTTTATATAAAGGTTCCTAAGTCCTAATAATCTAACAATGATATTAAAGGAGATAATCCACTTTGAAATTTTGGAAAATTTGACTTTGAGATGACCTGTGACCTTGAGTTCAAGGTCAAGGTCAACCATTTTCACAAAAAATGAAAGTACTGACCAAGGACTACCTATGTACAAAATTTCAAGTCTCTAGCACAAAAACTAACTGGCAAAAAGTGGCCAAATAATAATAATAATAACTAGCAGTCAACCTTTGAAAAGGTAGGATATAAATCGACATGGAATACGTGGGCTTGCAGGCAAAAGATTGAACAATTCATACGAAAAATCAATGGAAACACATAACCAAATATACCATTGAAAACACAAAAACTGCTCAAAATACTTGTTCATCCCTTTTGGCATTGATTTTCAGGGTAAATTACCCGGTGACATCAAAGTCAAACTTGAATTATGTCCCCATGTCAAGATACTAAACCTGTGCAAAATTTGAAGAAAATCATCCAAGTCAATCAAAAGTTATGAATATTTACCCCTTTTTTGGGGTAATTAACAAAAAACGGCCATTTTAACTCAAAAACATCAATGGTGTGAAGTAAAGTCCCAACCGATGCCTGTTATACCATTGCAAAGATAAGAACTGCTCAAAACACATATTCACCCCCTTCGATCTGGAATATGGGGGTAAATAACCCCATGACATCCATATCGTACTTGCATTATGTCCCCATGTCAAGATACTAAACGTGTGCAAAATTTGAAGAAAATCATCCAAGTCAATCAAAAGTTATGAATATTTACCCCTTTTTTGGGGTAATTAACTAAAAACGGCCATTTTAACTCAAAAACATCAATGGTGTGAAGTAAAGTCCCAACCGATGCCTGTTATACCATTGCAAAGATAAGAACTGCTCAAAACACATATTCACCCCCTTCGATCTGGAATATGGGGGTAAATAACCCCATGACATCCATATCGTACTTGCATTATGTGCCCATGTCAAGATACTAAACTTGTGCAAAATTTGAAGGAAATCGTCCAAGCCAGTCAAAAGTTATGACTTTTTACCCCTTTTTGGGGTAATTACCTAAAAACGACAATTTTTATCCAGGAACATCCACAGCACGAAGGAAAGTCTCAAACGATGCCTATTGTATCATTCAATACACAATAACTGGTCAAAACACATATTCACCCCTTTCGATCCAGAATAAGGGGGTAAATTACCCCTTGACATCAAAATCATACTTGCATTATGCCCCCATGTCAAGATACTAAACTTGTGCAAAATTTTAACAAAATCGTCCAAGTCAATCAAAAGTTATGAATATTTACCCCTTTTTTGGGGTAATTACCTAAAAACGGCAATTTTAACACAAAAACATCAATGGTGTGAAGTAAAGTCCCAACCGATGCCTGTTATATCATTGCAAAGCTAAGAACTGCTCAAAACACATATTCGCCCCTTTCGATCCTGAATATGGGGGTAAATTAACCCATGACATCAAAATCATACTTGCATTATGTGCCCATGTCAAGATACTAAACTTGTGCAAAACTTGAAGGAAATCGTCCTAGTCAGTCAAAAGATATGAATATTTACCCCTTTTTGGGGGTAATTACCTAAAAATGGCAATTTTAACCAAAAAACATCAATGGTGTGAAGTAAAGTCCCAACCGATGCCAATTGTACCATTGGAAAGACAATAACTGCTCAAAATACATATTCACCCCTTTCGATCTTGAATATGGGGGTAAATTACCCCATTACATCAAAATCGTACTTGCATTATGTCCACATGTCAAGATACTAAACATGTGCAAAATTTGGAGAAAATCGTCCAAGTCAATCAAAAGTTATGACTTTTTACCCCTTTTTGGGGTAATTACCTAAAAACGACAATTTTTATCCAGGAACATCCACAGCACAAAGGTAAGTCTCAAACGATGCCTATTGTATCATTCAATACACAATAACTGCTCAAAACACATATTCACCCCTTTCGATCCAGAATAAGGGGGTAAATTTCCCCTTGACATCAAAATCATACTTGCATTATCTCCCCATGTCAATATACTGGACTTGTGCAAAATTTGGAGAAAATCGTCCATGTTAATCAAAAGTTAGAGTCAATTACCCCTTTTGGGGTAATTACCCCCAAAACGTTATTTTTATTTTATAATGTGACTGTAATTCATGAATACTATATACACACCAAGTTTCATTAATTTCCCTCCATTCAAACCAAAGTTAAAAAATGTTTTCACTTTTTGGACAAAACACCCATTTTTGAAAGTCCAATAACTCAGAAACCCCAAGTTTGATCAAAATATAAAAAGTGTCTTACCATGGATGAGCAGTCAGGCTATCAATTACAGCAAAAACTGAGCCTCTAGCCATTATAGTTTTCTCTGAAAACATGAGCAACTGGTTTTTGTCAAAAGGGGGTAAATACCCCTTTACCCTCATCTCCCAATAAACGATATAGGCCAAAATTGTAGCAACACATGTTTATATAAAGGTTCCTAAGTCCTAATAATCTAACAATGATATTAAAAGAGATAATCCACTTTGAAATTTTGGAAAATTTGACTTTGAGATGACCTGTGACCTTGAGTTCAAGGTCAAGGTCAACCATTTTCACAAAAAATGAAAGTACTGACCAAGGACTACCTATGAACAAAATTTCAAGTCTCTAGCACAAAAACTAACTGGCAAAAAGTGGCCAAATAATAATAATAATAATAATAATAATAATAATAATAATATCAAAGAAAACAATATAAATCTCCTTAGAGTCGATTTATAACTAGCAGTCAACCTTTGAAAAGGTAGGATATAAATCGACATGGAATACGTGGGCTTGCAGGCAAAAGATTGAACAATTCATACGAAAAATCAATGGAAACACATAACCAAATATACCATTGAAAACACAAAAACTGCTCAAAATACTTGTTCATCCCTTTTGGCATTGATTTTCAGGGTAAATTACCCGGTGACATCAAAGTCAAACTTGAATTATGTCCCCATGTCAAGATACTAAACCTGTGCAAAATTTGAAGAAAATCATCCAAGTCAATCAAAAGTTATGAATATTTACCCCTTTTTTGGGGTAATTAACTAAAAACGGCCATTTTAACTCAAAACATCAATGGTGTGAAGTAAAGTCCCAACCGATGCCTGTTATACCATTGCAAAGATAAGAACTGCTCAAAACACATATTCACCCCCTTCGATCTGGAATATGGGGGTAAATAACCCCATGACATCCATATCGTACTTGCATTATGTCCCCATGTCAAGATACTAAACGTGTGCAAAATTTGAAGAAAATCATCCAAGTCAATCAAAAGTTATGAATATTTACCCCTTTTTTGGGGTAATTAACTAAAAACGGCCATTTTAACTCAAAAAAATCAATGGTGTGAAGTAAAGTCCCAACCGATGCCTGTTATACCATTGCAAAGATAAGAACTGCTCAAAACACATATTCACCCCCTTCGATCTGGAATATGGGGGTAAATAACCCCATGACATCCATATCGTACTTGCATTATGTGCCCATGTCAAGATACTAAACTTGTGCAAAATTTGAAGGAAATCGTCCAAGCCAGTCAAAAGTTATGACTTTTTACCCCTTTTTGGGGTAATTACCTAAAAACGACAATTTTTATCCAGGAACATCCACAGCACGAAGGAAAGTCTCAAACGATGCCTATTGTATCATTCAATACACAATAACTGGTCAAAACACATATTCACCCCTTTCGATCCAGAATAAGGGGGTAAATTACCCCTTGACATCAAAATCATACTTGCATTATGCCCCCATGTCAAGATACTAAACTTGTGCAAAATTTGAACAAAATCGTCCAAGTCAATCAAAAGTTATGAATATTTACCCCTTTTTTGGGGTAATTACCTAAAAACGGCAATTTTAACACAAAAACATCAATGGTGTGAAGTAAAGTCCCAACCGATGCCTGTTATATCATTGCAAAGCTAAGAACTGCTCAAAACACATATTCGCCCCTTTCGATCCTGAATATGGGGGTAAATTAACCCATGACATCAAAATCATACTTGCATTATGTGCCCATGTCAAGATACTAAACTTGTGCAAAACTTGAAGGAAATCGTCCAAGTCAGTCAAAAGATATGAATATTTACCCCTTTTTGGGGGTAATTACCTAAAAATGGCAATTTTAACCAAAAAACATCAATGGTGTGAAGTAAAGTCCCAACCGATGCCAATTGTACCATTGGAAAGACAATAACTGCTCAAAATACATATTCACCCCTTTCGATCTTGAATATGGGGGTAAATTACCCCATTACATCAAAATCGTACTTGCATTATGTCCACATGTCAAGATACTAAACATGTGCAAAATTTGGAGAAAATCGTCCAAGTCAATCAAAAGTTATGACTTTTTACCCCTTTTTGGGGTAATTACCTAAAAACGACAATTTTTATCCAGGAACATCCACAGCACAAAGGTAAGTCTCAAACGATGCCTATTGTATCATTCAATACACAATAACTGCTCAAAACACATATTCACCCCTTTCGATCCAGAATAAGGGGGTAAATTTCCCCTTGACATCAAAATCATACTTGCATTATCTCCCCATGTCAATATACTGGACTTGTGCAAAATTTGGAGAAAATCGTCCATGTTAATCAAAAGTTAGAGTCAATTACCCCTTTTGGGGTAATTACCCCCAAAACGTTATTTTTATTTTATAATGTGACTGTAATTCATGAATACTATATACACACCAAGTTTCATTAATTTCCCTCCATTCAAACCAAAGTTAAAAAATGTTTTCACTTTTTGGACAAAACACCCATTTTTGAAAGTCCAATAACTCAGAAACCCCAAGTTTGATCAAAATATAAAAAGTGTCTTACCATGGATGAGCAGTCAGGCTATCAATTACAGCAAAAACTGAGCCTCTAGCCATTATAGTTTTCTCTGAAAACATGAGCAACTGGTTTTTGTCAAAAGGGGGTAAATACCCCTTTACCCTCATCTCCCAATAAACGATATAGGCCAAAATTGTAGCAACACATGTTTATATAAAGGTTCCTAAGTCCTAATAATCTAACAATGATATTAAAAGAGATAATCCACTTTGAAATTTTGGAAAATTTGACTTTGAGATGACCTGTGACCTTGAGTTCAAGGTCAAGGTCAACCATTTTCACAAAAAATGAAAGTACTGACCAAGGACTACCTATGTACAAAATTTCAAGTCTCTAGCACAAAAACTAACTGGCAAAAAGTGGCCAAATAATAATAATAATAATAATAATAATATCAAAGAAAACAATATAAATCTCCTTAGAGTCGATTTATAATAACTAGACATCAATATTACTGGTGAACCAGTAATGAGCATTCACCATAAAAAAGATTTACTTGATTATCAACTTGGCTTTAATTCTTCATATTGACTTTTATATTGACACTTGAATTGACTTAATTTTGACATTCATATTGACATTCCTATTGACGTTATTCATATTGACATTTATATCAATATTCATATTGACATTCACTGACATTCATTTGACCCCGATATCAATTGACAGTGATGACACTGATAGTGACACTGATGACACTGATATCTACACTAATATTGACATTCATTTTGACATTCATTAATTTTGACATTCGTGTTGATATTCATGTTGACATTCATGTTGACATTCATATATATTGACATTCATATTGACATTCATATGGACATTCATATTGACATTCATATTGAATTCATAATGGCATTCATTAGGGATGTACCGAACCTGTGCTCGGTGTTCGGTTCGGCCTGTTTCGGTGCTCTACTGCTCGGTTCGGCAGTTCGGCTCCAAATACAGCCGAGCACCAATTCAGCCACACCCCTTACTTACAGCGCCCCCACACAGCTAATTGCTGTAGAAGTCGCGCTTGGATGGCTCAAGACAAGGCACGTAGGCCTGGGCCTACAATTGTAAGTTTGCAATTACATAACAGCAATAACATCAGCATGCAGTCGTGCACATTTTTGGTCTAATCAGGAAAATTCATTTGAATATTAGCCTAATAAATGAGCCTTATCAAAACTTGATACAATGTATAACAAAGACACAAACATTTATCTAAAGCTGCCTATCCACTAGTCTTGTTCAATTTTGGTCATAAAGGAGATTTTAAAAAGTACCTTTGTATTCAATGTGTAGTGGCACAGATATACTATCACAATTCTTAAATTAGTTCAAATACCTAAGGAACTAACATTTGAAGTTGAACTAATTAAAGTTATTGTGAAGGCAGGCCTATTGATAGGAAAAAACACGCTTGCAAGCATGGCTAAAGTTATACATGTAGCTGATGAAGTCCCAACTCCATTAAATCGGACTCAGTACTCATCATACATGCATGGTCAGTTCTTGGACCAATAACTCTATAGGTGTGATTCTTTCATGGTAAGTCATCCTCACTTTGCAGGGTAGTCTTGTGAAAGCCTACCCTGATCGCATTTTGTTATTCTTGTTACATGTAGCAAGGGAGGATTACTCATTGCTTATTCTAACCACTATTGCTCTACAGTTGTTTCAATTCTACTGTCATTAATAAATCCTGTAGTTTACGCAATGAAACCTATGAATGGTCAATGGTGCATGATTGTGTAGAAGTACTGGACCACGTGCGTGAAGAGAGGAGAGGGGGGGGGGCAAGGTCCTGCTTGGGGGGAAAGGTGTAGCCGCTGGCCCGGGGAACAGGCGCCACACAGGCTTGACCAAATTGAATAGCCCCCCCCCCCCCCCACAAAAAAAAAAATTGATAATTACTGAAATATCAAACCAAGAAATATGTCCGTGTATATTCTTATGTCTATAACATGCACCCAGTGGTGATATTTCCAATGCTATGAATTTATTTACTTATGCAATTTCTGAGTGAATTTTAATATAGATAACTTTTTCTTCAATATAAATGAAGTTTATAAAATTCATAATTCATATATCTCTAATAGGCATGACACAGTCACACTGCAATCTGGCCACTTCTCCCACTTGCAGCGCCCGCATAATTGGTGAAGCCAGGTCGTGCTTGAGCGACTCTGCATGGGTAATAACATCTGCTCTTGCATAACACCACGTGGACCTCCCAATGAACCGAAACATAAAAATCACTTGAGATAAGAAATAATGGAATTACCGATTTTTCTCATAGGGCCCATTGATATAGACAGACCGTCACATCAAGCAGGTTTAAAATAGGCCTATATTCCTAATATTCCTACAAGTATACTGGGCCCATATGCGTGAAATATACCCCACTATTACCTATACAAATTTCTTGTGAAAAACAACCAAAAGAAAAGTTGTAGGCCCACAACAGCCATTGCATACTTTGTGTTTATTAAGTACTTTATGTTGTTGCTCAGTGTGATTTAACATTTAGGCCAAAATGTATTTAGGCCTGAAGACTTTTATTTATTAATACACATTCATTACACAAATTTTCTAATTTTTGGTTGTTGCATAGCTTACTAGAATTGTTTCTATAAAATGACATTATAATACTAGGCCTATCATAAATAAGACAATGTGTTAAATAATAATAAATGACAAGCCTTGAATGCTGAGCCTACTTTAATGCTTTCCCAAGCCAGAAAGCCTAAAATAGACAATTCCCCAACAGTGTGGACATGTTTGTAACTTTTGAAGATGAATTCTTTCTGTATAAATGTGTAGTGTATTAATTACTAAGAGTGACCATTTTAATTGTAGCTGTGTTTTATATATCTACGTGTAGGCCTAAGCTGCGGATGATACTATATAGTGACTCTCTATACTGGACTGCATGCGTAGTAACATGGTGCATCGGAAAAAGTGGAGGTGGGGGGGGGGCGGCAGGGAAGCTGTCAGCCAAGCAGAGGACCACCTGTCGGCCAGGATAAAGGTTCGGTTCGGGTTCGAGTTCGGCCGAGTCTGAAGGCCTGGTTCGATATTCGGTTCGGTTCGGCAAAATACTTGATCGGTACACCCCTAGCATTCATATTGACTTCATATTGACCTTAATTTATTCGTTAATTCATTCTATTCTGCACTTATCTCATTTCTTCTTTTTTCCTGTCTTTGACTGGTGATGACCTTGACAATTGATGAACTTCTTTACAAGGTCAAATATACTTTAGATCATTCAAGTTACTCTTGATTGGAAATGATAGACCACAATTGAACAACCTTGCTTGAAAAAGTTGTGAAATGCACCTATTGGGGCTTTTCATTCACTTTCTGTGACCTTGACCTTGATGTCAAGGTCATGGATGTTTAATGAAAATATTCCTCTACCACAGGGCTATATATGTTCCAAGTTTCATTGAGTTGTCTTCATTCAAAGCAAAGTTAAAAAATATTTTCACTTTTGGGCAAAATATTATTATTTTGAAAGTCGAATATCTCAGTAACCCCTTGCATGATTTTCACCACACTTCTCGCTGCATTGGCCCATGCTATAGAGCACCTTTTGCTATAATTTCATGAAAGTGCTGCTTGTAGTTTTCTCAAAACCGTGCGCAAACTGGTTTTCATTAAAAGGGGTTAAGGTAATTACCCCTTTTTGAAAATGATCAATTTCATGGCTGATATTTGTTTGATAGGGGTCTACTAACTCAACACTGAAGACCAGGTGTCTCTATCTTTATTAGTTCAGGAGATAGACCTCCAAAATCAGTGACTTTGAGGTGACCTGTGACCTTGAAAAATAGGTCAAGGTCAAAAATATTTTGGGAAATTAATCTACTCATCAAGGACTATCTATACACTAACTTTCATACTGAAATTCCAAAAAAAAAGGGAAGAAAAATAATAATAATAATAATAATAATAATAATAATAATACGACCAAAATCAATACCATTCACCATAGTGATGGTGAATGCTAATAATAATATCAAAGAAAACAATATAAATCTCCTTAGAGTCGATTTATAATAATAATAATAATAATAATAATAATAATAATAATAAAATCAAAGAAAACAAGATGATTCTCCCGATAGGTCGAATCATAATAATAATAATAATAATAATAATAATAATAATAATAAAATCAAAGAAAACAAGATGATTCTCCCGATAGGTCGAATCATAAATATTCAATAGCACTTTTCTACCAATTCTACCTAAGTTATTTCAACATATTTACATCAGAAGAAAGTATATATTATCTAGTGTACAGAACTGTTATCCTTTTTAAAATCGCTTAAACCATTCAAACGCTATTGCCCAGAACGTTGAAGCATGTCAGTCAGAATCAGGGGTGGATCCGGAGTCAGTGTAGCGGAGTCGGTGTAGCAATATTGTGAAGAGAAGAAATCAGCCCCTCTGCACTTTCCAAATCATGTTTTATTTTTACAGATAGTTATTTTAGTTCATGTGCTATGCTTTTGATGTCTTACTTGGGGTTTTTGCTTGCTTCTCAGGAAAAGCCAAGCAGATATCATTCTCAACCTTAGCAGTAATCTACAGAAAGCATATTGCAAAATTATGTAGTTTGCACTGTAAATTTTGAATTTTGAGTTAGCTTAATAGATTGAGTGAGATGGTTGCACAATTCCTTTGAGCCATGATAGCTTGTTTGCAAGTTAAAACAACATAAAGATTATCATTACTCAAAACAGCAAGCTATCATGGCTCAAACAAATTGTGCAACCGTCTCACTAAATCATTTGAGCTAACTCAGAATTTCAGAATTTACAGTTTGTGATCGCAAATATTTTCAATGTACCCTTAAAAAGCAAAACCAAGCTTGATGTCATTCGTATTAGTTGCTAAATTGGGGTATCCTTCTATTAGAGCCTGTGCTGGGCAAGGAAAAGATCCCTCACATGGGGTAAATGTGTAGCATGTTGGGGACTCCTGTCCTCTCTCTCATTTCATCAATGTAACCTTGTGAGTAGCCACAACAGGCCATACAGGGCTGTGCTTACCATATCTATCGATGTATCCATCTATTTATTCATTATTCCTATGCTAATTCCCAATCACTTTGATCCATGGACCAGAAATCTTCCTGTGTGGTAATTTCGTTACATTTAAGATGAGCTGGCTCATAAAAGGACAACACACGTCCAGAACACGCCTAGTTAAAGGGAATATATTTATTCTTAATTCTTTGGTGAATTTCAATTAGAAACACAAGTAGAAGGTGTGATTTCAGAGGAATTTTCAAAGAAAAAAATGTTTGCTTGCTGTCAGGATTTTATATCAATAAATGGGATTTATGTAAAAAGTGTCACCATATATCATTAGAGGAACTAGTCAGAATCATTTTGCAACAAACCCCATTATAATTGGTTAAGTAGCAGAAAAGTTACAGATGCTTTACTAAAAAATCATTAATTTTGAGAAAAGCCTTTTAAAAAAAACCTTCCCTTTAGTCTACACATTTCAATGAGTGGGGGAGGCACATAAGTGCCCATATCTCGATAAGTATACAAGATAATTAAGTTCTGTTTGAAACATTGTATAGTGCTATGCTTCTGTGATGATATATTAGAAAATAGAAAAAATAGACATTTTTGACCTGCTACGCAAAATGGACCAGTTCATGACGCATGACCAATACTCAAAGATGCTACTCACCCCATGAATGGGGAGTACACATTGCTTCCAAGTGGTCGCAGATATGAAGCATGTTTTGCTAGAACTGTGAGATTCTGGAACACTTTTGTTCCACATTCCATCAGGTTGTTGAACTGTGTTAAATGACTCCCGTTTTTTTCTGTACTATATATTTTACCTTCATGTTCATTCATTACCTTAATGTCAGTGCAGTCAAATTTTGCTGGAAATGAACCTATTACCAGTGACCAACAAAATATTATGTTATGTTATGTTGTGTTCCAGGGGATTTATGATATTACTGTTAGCGTAATGACTTCGTAACAAGTGACAAAAATACTTTGTACTCTCGTTGTATAGAAGCCGTAAATAATGGCTGTGTTTTTACAATCTTCTGTCGGTATTAATAGCATAATGGACTCAAATTAGGTTCTGAGGGTTGATCATTTGACATTTATGAAATACTTTTTGATATGACATTACATTTATGATTTTTTTTTTTTTTGCTGAAGAAACGGTCTGGCAGCATGTCGCACCACACAGGGCAAAAGACATGTCAATGACACATGCTACGAAACATCGAAACTTAACTTGGAAAAATCTCCCTTGGTTCTAGTGCTACCCGACACACCTCCACCACCCGTTGCGCAAGTCAACATCGTCATGGAGGGATCCAACTTGAATTGCGAAATATTCGACGAACCTTGTACCCAACTTGCCATGTAGTTCTTTGCCAGATCCTTCGAGGACAACCCTGACAATCAACAATGCACACCACTCTGTGGAGGAGAGGTCACATGTCAATTGATCTCTGCCACATCCACCAGGGATCGCTGCACATTCAAATGCACATGTCCCCCAGGTGGATGTAATGAACTTGTTCTTGTAATGCATGCTGGTGCTGTAAAACGTGGGATTACAGCCAAGGTGTGTGAAATAACATTAAATTGAATCAGTTAATTAATTATTTTTTGAGACTTTAACCAACATTCTAAAGATGGCATGTATGGATATTATTTTTCAACCCTTTGCTTATTAACACGATCAGTCCATTCACCATCTTCCGTACCCAGAGACCATCTTACAGAGTATCGCCCTAGAGAATTGAAAAAGTGAATGACAAGACTTTAGTTATGGAAAGATAACATCCCAGAACTTCAGTGTTAAGTAACTTAAGTTACTTTGCCAAAGTAACTAGTTAATGATTACGTATATTCCCACAAAACACTTTGCTGTAAACTGTCATTGATTCAGTTGTTGTGATATAATATTATATTTGTAATATTAATGTACAATGTGAATTTGAATTGAATAAATCTAATTCTAAATTATCTATAGTATAGCTTCTCAAAATTAGGTGCTGTGATGTAAATAGATGATAATAATTATGAAAATGTCAAGTATCAAATTCACCAAGGTTTGATTCATCCTTGACTAGATAGACAGACTGGTAAACTATCGAATAAATCGTTTAGCCACTACCCAGCAGCTACGACCTAATGTTCATGATGCTTCCTAATATATTGGAGGTTTAAAGTTGATCTAACTATATAATTTAATTCATAAATGATAGTTCATCCTCAGAATTTGGTTACAGTAGACATACTTCAAGTGCTTACATCTGGCTGTTTTCAGAGTGTTTATGATGTCATTGAAGGTGTTGCTCCAATCTTCACCATTGAAGCAGGTGGTTTCTTCACTGACTCAAACAGAACTTAGTGACATGTATATGCAACCAGTGATGTGTATCACTGCTAAGCTGGACATAGGAGAGATAGCGTGTGAGTCAGAAGCAGAGCTGTAGATGTCATATATTGTGCACACTTTGCAATGTTTGTTTGAGATCTTGTGCACCTGCCTCCAACCTATTCATAACAATTATCCTATAACTGCTTTGAGTCTCAAACATAATTATATACATGAATAATGTAATTTGTATATAATTTTTTCAGTCAGCAGTTTTGGCAACTATGCAATCTATCTCGCTAATTTCTTTCTTTTGTGTAAGATCAGCAACGATCATTCTAATCCTGCACGTTTTACTTACATTTAAATACAGTTCCATAAAACTGTTAAATTTTTGTCCCCCAAAGCACTTGCAGGCTCAACACTCAGAGAGAAATCAGTGAGGTCATTGGTGAGACCATTATTCACATGTAGTTACATGGTGTATAGGCTCGGGGTCACTGACCCTCTTTTTTTTTTTTTTTAATGACATGGTCTTTATTTTTCCCAAATAACATTTAGGCCACACATAATTGATTTTTAGCTTCGTGGACCCGCCGACACAATGGATTCCCTGCCGATGGAAAAAAAAATAAATTTTTTTTTGACATTATAAAAATAATTTTTTTCACCTTTTTTCTTTGTCCTACCGACCGACCCTAGAAAAGTGCGTTGAGAGGGATCCAAGAAGCTAAAGATCAATATTATTATGTGTGGCCTTACAATAAAAAAAATATGATATTGGAGGCCATCGAACCCACAAAGAGTTATGTGAGGGCTCACCAAATTAAAATGGATGAAAATGAGATGAATGAGATGAGGGACGAGATCTTCAAATAAACTTTAAAACACATGCTCTCTATTCTGGTATTATATAAAGACAATAACAAAGTTTTATTTTACGTCACAGGTTAAAAACAGAAACAGTAGCAAGATTGCTATTATGTGACAAAGATATGGACTATTTACATATTTACAGTAAAAACAGCATTAAAAACAAGAAAGATAATAAAAGCATTTTAAAATTTTAAGAACATTTTAAAATTCATTTACATACTACCACACACCCTCCCTGATACTTGAGGCAACGAGTTTCTTGAAATTATTTAAGCTAGAGTCTCTTATTTCTGTTGGAATGTCATTCCACATTTTAGCACCGATATAAGCAAGTGACAGTTTACCATACTTTGTGGTCCTTGGATATTGTAATACAAATATTTTATCATTTCTAAGATTTCTTGAATTAAATCTAATGAATAAATTATTTACAAATGATGGAGAAATTTCATTTACAACCTTATACATGGCTATAGCAATTTTAATGACACACAGCTTAGTTATACTTATGGTATTACATTCATTAAGAAGATCAGAATATGACGCATCATAATTTCCACAAACAAAGCGTAAAGCACGACATTGAAGACTTAATAGCGTATTAAAAGTAGTCTTGTTACAACAATTCCTTATTTGATGAAAGTCACAGGGTAATGGAAGTAAAACCTGCAAACCGCGTTTCACATCTTAGGGCACAACCACAAACTCAAATCCCCAGAAAACACAGTTTTTTTATGAGAATCACAGGGTTCTTGAATTAATTCCAAACCGCCTTTCATATGGTAGTAAATCTCTGAACCAAACCCAAGGACAACCCAAATCAAGCAAAGACAATCTTTCAAAGTCAGAAGGACAAAAAGCAGAGAGAGAAAAAAAAACAAAAAACAAAGCAAAAAAACAACAAAAATCTATAAATACTTAAATGCATACAATAGAAAACGCAATGGGTTTTTTATTCCTTGACATTTGAAATCTTTGGGATTTGTTATTCATTTAAAATTAAACCACTTCCTTCACTTACAACAACCAGCCTATCAATAAAAATATCAAAATTGATTCTCCCATTATGTATTGGTGGGTATTTTATAAGACCTTTTTACAAATTGTGTGGTATAGATAACGGTTATTTTGGTACCCAATTGCAGGTTTTTGATATCATTTCATGGAAATTTCTTAATACCAATATGACTTGTAAACTGTAATGAAAATAGAATTTCAAAGTCTGGATTGATATAACTGGTGCTATTCAAGGTACTGGAATGAATCAAATATGATAAATCAGGCTATCAGTACCATCCAACAGGGAGGCAGATCATAATGGAAAATACCAAATTTGATTTATTATGATCCATTTTTTTATGCAGGTTTAGCAGTATTTCAGCATTAGTATCAATAAATAGTCAATTTTTTTCACAGTTCTCTTAAAATATTTTGCAGTTAAAGTAAAAAAAATTAAAAAAATCATTCTATGGATCTGATTTCAATGTTTTATTTTTACATATACACATTCAGAAAAATTCATGATAATTGTATTTATTGATGTTACTAGATTAAATTTTTTTGAAAAACCAATATTGACAATCATTTATCACACTTTGGCCTTGGAATTAAAAACATTGGTAATCAAAACGCAGGAAACAAAAACATCACAGCAGACATTGGTAATCATAACACAGGAAAGCGGAGATTAACAAAAGTATGAATTGGTTGAAATAAAGACACATAACGCGTAGAAAACATTATATTGTTAATGACTGGGGTTATATTTCCAAAAGCGGAAAGTCATGGTGGTAATCCCAATCGAAATGTCAGTATCATTAGTTTGTATCGAAAGTCTTCAGTAGACAATCTTGAGGATGGATGGATAGATGGGATGGATGGATGATTGGGGCTTTACGTCCTGTATCAGTACACTTGCAAGCAGGGATGGGCACGAGTACCTAAGTACTCGTGTACTCGTGTACTCGAGTACATAAATCCAAGTACTCGTATGTACTCAGTACTCGTGGCTTTTGCGAGTACTGTACTTGTACTTGTACTCGAGTACATTGGAAAAGTACTCATATTCATGAGTACATTACGAGTACATCATGAGTACATCATCCAATAAACATGATTCTGATCAGGATTAGACTCTAATACAGATGACTAATGAAGGTATTTTTGACACAAAAGGACACTTCAGGTATTCTAAATACAAAATATTAATTTGATGTCAGAATTAAATACAAACAACCCTAAAATGCCACAATTCAAACTTTGAAAGTAATTTTAATTTATTTCAACAGAGTCTGCGCAGATACAAATATCTTTAAAAGTGCTAATTAAATTTTTCTTTGAAAAGGGGCCATTGAAAGTAATAATCACGGGAATTTCAGTTGAAGGAAACTATTTGACAAGTTGTTGATAAGTATGGGAATTACAGATGAAGTAAATTCCAAATTAACAATGTTCAGTTACTTCTGAAACTGAAGGTTTAATGTGAATTAATCAAATTGCATTTTATATAAATATTATTGCTGACAAGAGAATTGAAAAAGCATACCAGTATCCCAAATGCTATACTCGTTCAAATCTTTTAAAACTTTGTATTGTTTAGGCCTATGCAGTAAAATTTATCATCAAAGTCAGAAAAAAAATTCTTACCTTTTTGCAGAAAGTATATGATTTATAAAAATTTGTAATAATTTCATGGTGAAGAAAATACATGAATTGTATTCTAGAGTCAAGTTTATGCTATTGGCTACCCCAGTGCCCCTATAATGCAATGACCATTGTGTACAATGGCCAGTGTTTAAATTGCATTTAAGACACTGAGCATTGTTTGAATTGCAGTTAGCATTCAAAATAGTTCAGGTATAAATTTATTTGGAAAATGGCACATTCACAAATACATTTAATGTGAATATTTGCAAAAATAATAAATGTTCATGCATATGACTAAGAACCATCATTTCCATCAGCTGATCAGGTGACTGATATTATACTTATCTATCAAAATTTAACAGATGACAAGTTGGATTTCTGACACTGGATATATTTTACAAGAACCCAGGGGTTCAAAATGGAGGTGGTGTAGTGACTAATTTCACATATAGTCCATGCCCTGGGGGTCATTTGTGTAACCGAGAGAGGGAGAGCGTTTGACTTCATATTCTGTTACTATATGGTCTAGCCTTTAAAAAAAATCAGGGTAGACATCTGGCGGCATGGCAGGTTAGGAGAAATCCAAGATGGCGGCCAACATGGCCGCCGTGACAAGAAAAATGAGTTAAATTGCTCACAGTAACACTACAGAGATGTGTAATACATTAAAATAGGGGTTTTCTGGGATGCTGAATCCAAATATGTACAAATAAAACCTCTTACTACTTTTTCTCTATAGATATTCAAGATGGCTGCCAAATCTAGCCAAAATGGCTGCCGTGAATGGAAAAACGCCTATTTTACAGAACAACAAACACCGCACAGGCATGTGTTACATCAAAATAGGGGTTTTCAAGGTTGCTGAGTTCAATAATGCACAAATAAAACCTCTAGCTCCCTTCTATTTTGAGAAATCCAAGATGGCCACTGATATGGCTGCTACAAAGTCCTGCAAAAACATCTTTGTTGCCCCCAACAAACACTGAACAGGTGTGTAATACATTAAATAGGGGTTTTCAAGGTTGTTTAGTTTAATAATGCACAGATAAAACCTCTTGCCCCCTTCTATTTTAAGAAATCTAAGATGGCCCCTGATATGGCGGCCTCAAAGTCCTGGAAAAAACCTAATTTGCCCCAAACAAGACCTAATAAGGGTTACAAGGATACAGCAAAATAAGGTTTTTCTACGTGCCAGAGTTCAAATAAGCATGAATGATAATTCTTGCATTCTATTATTTTTAATTATTCGAGATGGCTAATGATATGACTGCTATAAAGGTCTGGAAAAATGCATAGGTTGCTCATAGTACACACCGTTTGGGGTGCATCATTGTGGCAGATTTTAGGGATGCTGTATCCATGGAAATTATTCATATGTTCCATTGTTAGATGGCTGCAATTAAGAACCAGTGTAGACACCTGTTCCAAGGTGTTTCAGTAAAGTTGTAAAAAAAAACAAAAAAAAAAACACAAGACTCGCCATGGATAGGGCAACATCATTTCCAGTGACAGGCAAAGTAACACCTGCATCTTTTAGGCCTTACAGTTTATCTTTGTGGGTAAACTATAGCTAAGCACACACCCATTTTTAAAAGAGAGAAAGAACAAGAGAAATCTTTTTTTTTTGTCACAGTTACACATTCTGAATTCATAGTACAAAAAAACTATGTGAATGACCAACACACCTCAATCGCAACAATTCACATAGTTGACGTGAGGCACTATTCCAACTTCAAAATCACACAATGATACATAAAAGTCTCAGTGATGGACTCCATGGCATTTTTTGCTTTACCATTTATGGAACTATCTCAGACATACACAACCAATTGCATGGTTCCTGTGGCACTATTCTTCATAAGATCCTCACTGTGAAACCTATTCCAATAACAGGGGCTACTGAGTGTCTACCTCCGCAATTATTATTTCCCCTACAAAAATAATCATTTTGTATCAGATTGTCATTTACACAATGTGTTCCACCTTGTGATAATACTTTGACTTCTCTGATTAAATTGGGCCCATCCCATGACTTTATTTTCCCTGAAAGGAACATGTGCCAAATAACATTGCTTTGGAGCAATCTCATTCATAATAATATTATTATTGATTAACTTGGCTGTTAAATATGTAACAGAAAGCATTTATTTATTTGTGCAATTCAACTGTGAAATTGTGCTGCTGCAAAAGCATACGTTTAAACTGAGTATCTGTCAAGGCCTATTCAGCTGAATGACCTAAATAAAATTTGAGCATTTTTCACAGTTTAATAAGCTATGCAGGTTAATATATTGAAGATAATGCAACTGGATATCTTGGGAATTTAAAATAAATTTAAAATAAAACTCCCCTAGTAATGATTACTCACAGTGAGGATCTAATGAAGAATAGTGCCACAGGAACCATGCAATTGGTTGTGTATGTCTGAGATAGTTCCATAAATGGTAAAGCAAAAAATGCCATGGAGTCCATCACTGAGACTTTTATGTATCATTGTGTGATTTTGAAGTTGGAATAGTGCCTCACGTCAACTATGTGAATTGTTGCGATTGAGGTGTGTTGGTCATTCACATAGTTTTTTTGTACTATGAATTCAGAATGTGTAACTGTGACAAAAATAAAAAGATTTCTCTTGTTCTTTCTCTCTTTTAAAAATGGGTGTGTGCTTAGCTATAGTTCACCCACAAAGATAAACTGTAAGGCCTAAAAGATGCAGGTGTTACTTTGCCTGTCACTGGAAATGATGTTGCCCTATCCATGGCGAGTCTTGAGTTTTTTTTTCACAACTTTACTGAAACACCTTTTAACAGGTGTCTACACTGGTTCTATTTAATTGCAGCCATCTAACAATGGAAAATAAGAAGAATTTTCATGGATACAGCATCCCTAAAATCTGCCATAATGATGCATTACACCCCAAACGGTGCGTATTTTGAGCAACCTATACATTTTCCAGACCTTTGTAGCAGCGATACAATTAGCCATCTTGAATAATTAAAAATAAAAAAATGCAAGAATTATCATTCATGCTTATTTGAACTCTGGCACGTAGAAAAACCTTATTTTGCTGTATCCTTGTAACCCTTATTAGGTCTTGTTTGGGGCAAATTAGGTTTTTTCCAGGACTTTGAGGCCGCCATATCAGGGGCCATCTTAGATTTCTTAAAATAGAAGGGGGCAAGAGGTTTTATCTGTGCATTATTAAACTAAACAACCTTGAAAACCCCTATTTAATGTATTACACACCTGTTCAGTGTTTGTTGGGGGCAACAAAGATGTTTTTGCAGGACTTTGTAGCAGCCATATCAGTGGCCATCTTGGATTTCTCAAAATAGAAGGGAGCTAGAGGTTTTATTTGTGCATTATTGAACTCAGCAACCTTGAAAACCCCTATTTTGATGTAACACATGCCTGTGCGGTGTTTGTTGTTCTGTAAAATAGGCGTTTTTCCATTCACGGCAGCCATTTTGGCTAGATTTGGCAGCCATCTTGAATATCTATAGGGAAAAAGTAGTAAAAATTTTTTATTTGTACATAATTGGATTCAGCATCCCAGAAAACACCTATTTCGATGTATTGCACGCCTATGTAGTGTTACTGTGAGCAATTTAACTCATTTTTCTTGTCACGGCGGCCATGTTGGCCGCCATCTTGGATTTCTTCTAACCTGCCATGCCGCCAAATGTCTACCCTGATTTTTTTTAAAGGCCAGACCATATAGTAACAGAATATGAAGTCAAACGCTCTCCCTCTCTTGGTCACACAAATGACCCCCAGGGCAAGGACTAATACCATTAATCCAGCAGATCATTCATCCTGCACTGCTATGACTATTCCGATAGATTTTATAGATATATAGATTTATTTGCATATAGATTAGACATCCAGCATTATGTATAGATATATACAGATAGAAAATAGATAGATATACACAAGTGCTGCCCTTTAAGAGCAGTAGTTGCTGACAGTGATTGATCGATGAGATGGCAGATAGAACTCTCTACATGTTGCATATCTACCCCATTTGAAAATTATCAAAAGGGACACTAATTTAACATCTCATCTGAATGAAACACATTTGGGATTTTGATCTTGAAATTCCACTGAAAATATTCTAAATTGACTGCGACAGGTCTAAACCCAGGAAACAAAGACACTCAGGATTTTGGACTAACTCTTAGGCTACCCAGACCCCACGGAAACTCGCTATATATTTATCCTAAGACCTGCTTAGTTCCCTACTATCGTGTCAATAAAGATCTTACTTACTCAGTATTATGCTGCTCTATACATATGCCAATCTTCCTACCACTGCCAGCTAACTTGTGGACTGCCAAATTGACCAAATGGTTAAGAGCGCTTGTCTGGCTACCACTGGCGCTTGGGAGTGGGTTCAAATCTCACCCCGGGAACTCACTTTAGTCCGAGACAATGGGACATTAAGCGGAGGCGGGTTGTATCCAGTATTCTATGCTGGGGCAACTCAAAGACCCTGGGCATCCCTGAATTAATAGGGTATGCGCTAGACTTAGTCTTCTCATCACTCATTATCACATGGCGGTCACCCAAACTTGAGAATGCGGATGGCATGGGAACCTTTGGTAATGTTCCCTTAATCTCTGCCCATGGGCACAGCTCTGCGGCTGCCCTGAGCTGTATCATGTGGAAGGCTCACCAGAAATTTCTTGAACCCCATGCGTAACATGACCAGTAATGGTTACGATTAAGGTTAAAATTACAACTGCATCAATAAATCTATAAATCCAGAATTTGAAAATAACTCTGATAGCTTAAATGAAGTGAAATCTCATGTTGGATAGGCATGAATATCATAGAAAGATGGATAGATGATTGGGGCTATATGTTCAGTATTTATGCATTTTGTAAGCTAATTAGGAGGACATGGCAATGAGGTGAAGGATGATTGAAACTGCTGTCCCAGTTGACCTGGTGAGAGCGTTAATCAGACCCTGGAGTCAAAGACCCAGCGAACCAGGCTGCAATTGACAACTCAGTGTGCTACAACTGAGCTAACCCTACCAGCCTACCCTACCCCCCTCCCAGACATTTTTGATCATATCACAAATGGTTTGAAGTACCAAATTGCAACCTATTACTCTGGCTTACCAAACCCTTTTGATAAAATTGCGTAATATAACTAATCTGTGTAGTCTATCTATTTGATCTATATAATCTATCCTTCAAATTAATGCAATCAGATCTATCTAATACACCCTTTTAAAAAGCCCCTTATCTATCTATCTATCTATTTACCCATCAATATATATATCTGACTAAAATAGTTGGAGATTTATTAAACTATTGAAATCTCATGTCTTGTGACCTAGTATTATGTTGACATCAATTTCCAGGTCAGAAAACTGACCGATTCACTTCCTAATGTCAACATGACATAGTTCCAGGTCAGCTCATTTGCATACACAAAACGCAATACACATAATTTTCAAAATGGTGGGCAGCTCATTTGCATACACTAAACACAATACACATTATTTTCAAAATGGTGGACTGTAAGACCAAAAAAAAAAACTCCAAACAAAAAAACTGATGAAAGGAGTACTTAGAATTATTTTAGGTTAATACAAGCTGCAATATTAGCCCTGCACCTCTAGTTTCGGGCAATTTAACAATTAGTAGATAATTTTAAACATGCAAAGAGTAATTTCAGACTTTCTTCTCCAATTTCAAATTTCCCGCCTAAAGCTTACAGTCTTACACTCTCTTACCCACTCCCTTACCTCCTCCCCTTCTCACCAACTACATAAATGGCGGTGTGTAAACACCTCCATTAAAAAGCATGCTGATATTGTGCACTTTTACAAACATATAGTGTTGTAAAAAAAGTGCTTGTAAATTTGAAGTAGTTTGATGCTAATGTGACAAACTAAACTTGATATCTTATGTTTGATTCAGCAATAATATCCCGTCAAGCAATTTAATTAAAATATTTTGTTTATAGCAAATAATTTACAACAGGGTTGCGATAATGCTGATATTCATTGAATACTCTGCATGTTAGATCATATTTGATAGATTAATAATCTGTTTTGATTTACATTGGTTTTTTGGCCGACTTTCAAAAAAGTACTCAGTACTTGTACTTGTACTCGTAGAATGTACTTGTACTTGTACTCGAGTACATTTGTATTTTGCTGTACTTGTACTTGTACTTGTACTCATGACTTGTCAAGTACTTGTACTTGTACTCGAGTACATTTGGATGTACTCATGCCCATCCCTGCTTGCTATGCTGACTAGGACAGTAGCAGGACGAAAAAATGAGTCCGGTTAGAGCTGGATTCGAATCCCGGACCCAGTGATTGGCAGCCCAGCATGCTATCACGAGACCAACCCTTCCCTCTCAGTAGCCAAGAGGATATTTTTTTGGTCATCATTAATGCACAGTATTGGGATGGTATGATTGTTGGTTGAAGTTTTCCTTCTCGTATAACTATTTATGCCCTTTTAGGTCAATTCGGATGGATTAAGGGTGAATGACTTTTCTTGAATCGAACCTTGCAGTGTGCATCATTGGGATCCTGAAAGTGGAAAGGGATAAGCATTGGTATCCAATATCACTTTTATGCTAAAAAAATTACTCAGTCAAGGTAGTCATTATTTACACATCAAATACTTTATCTACAAAACCTTCAATGGAGCTTTTGGTGCTAAAACTCCACATTTCATTACTGACTAACATTTATAAAAACTTCCATTATTTTGTATTTTCCCTACACACTGGCAGAATATGAATTCTGAATTCTTGTCTTCTCACTGTATGTTTACCAGTGAAATATCTCATGCTGTTCGCACTCACCTCAATATTGCAAAAAGGAAGTAGATATTTTCCTTTGGTACTCTAAGCAGGGCAAGGTAACCATTTCCTGGTGAGATCTGAAATAGTAGGTAGATACATCCATGAGTTTTTGCAAGGAGGATAATGCAAGAATATATCAAATAACTTATTTAATTCAATCAATGCCTTGGTTATGCAACATCCCCTGTTCACTCATTATTTGACTGAAGATTGGTCAAAACAAGCTCATTTAACAAGAGAATATCAGAATACTATACAATAAGTATTTGTCAATTGGAAAAGATAAGGAGGAGCTGTTATTCAACTTACGTACCTTGAGAAGCATTGTCTATATTTTTCCCAACTTGCTTTATGGCGCAAACTTCTTCCAAAGGTAGTTTTTTGTATTAAGGGCCTCAGTAGGAACATGCCATTCTTCGTCTGAAACAGAAAGTAAAAAACAGTCTATTAAAATGTCAAGGATTTTAGAAATATCAGTAAAAGTACTGTATGTAATTTTGTTGAATTCACAGGCATATGTAACACATTTCACCTCAAGAATCGTAAAGCACATATGAAACACTATACAATTCAACCAAATGTGGGGTAAAAACTTGTGGGTAACTGTACCTTTGTCAGAAAAATGTAAATATGACATATGAAAATAATAATAACATTATTATCATAATTAATGTGGTATAGGTATCAGCACAATTGAACCATTAGCAGGTAAGTTGTGCCACATGATGGGGCAAGTTGTAGCTCAGTGTATCGGATGAGACCTGAAATCTCACCAATTTCTTCAAAGATAAAATATGTGTCATGTGTATGACATAATTATGCCTGTGAAATGAAAAGTTATCACAGAACATTGATGGCCCATATAAACCCCCCAAAAGCTTTAAAAGTGCAATATATGCTTTTTGGAACATGTTTTTTTATAAATTCTTCTAATAGCCTTAATTTCTTCACCACATTTACAGGGTTGTGTGTGAAACAAGCAAAAATGTTTCAAAAGAGAATTAAAATCCCATATCATACCATTGGCGCAGTTACCAATGCACAACTTGCCCAAAATACTTCTTTTTCGCGGAAATCTGTCACTCCATTAAATGCCAAATTACACAATTGAAGAACAATAATGCTGGTCTTCAGAGTGCATTCAACCAAAAATACTAAGTTTCTGATAGACACGTTTTCACATTAAAATATTTGGCAGTTTTTTTGTTCACAATTTTGACGGTTCTTCAATTCAACCCTGCAATTGGTGGCATAATACCCTGGTCCCCCCCATGGCAGAAGACCGGTGAAAATTATGGAACTGGGTATTCCATATGCCAAAACAATTTCATGCTGTCTTAAATTATCATGAATCCTTTTACAGGCAAAATGCAATATTCACAGTATTGAATGCCTTCGGTCATTGTTATATCAGATCACAATCCATGTCATATAAATGAACCAGACATTGTGTATACCTTACCCAAATAAACACAGTTGCATTCAGAATGCATTTTTCTTTAAGGAATTTAAGAAAAAAAAACTTACCAAGTTCTTCTCATTCTTCTGCACACTGACATGCACACTCTTCCACTGCTGTGTTGAGACTAATAAACTGTGCCTTAAACCCCCTTAAGTCTTGATTGATAAACAAACAGCTTTTCTTGTCAGGCAGCATGTTCACAGTTTTGTGTACTTAGATGAGGTCAACCAGTGAGTGAGCCCTGAGAGATTATTAAAATACCTAATTGGATATACCAGTAGCCATGACTGATATACAGCATAGTTAGTCCTCTCTCTTAAAACTTCTAAATAAAGTAACATGCATAAATTTTAAAAACATGAACCACAACATTACCATTTTAAACATCTCAAATCATTGTTCCACAAGTATATTAAAAATGGATCATAATAAAGGTGCTTTTTCAGAAGTTTGGTTTTTATAAATACCATAATTCCCCATGACCAAAACCAATTTTCATGAAAAATACCACTTGCTCTGAAGAATACCAAATATAGTTGAAAATACCAAACTGGTTTTTTATTGTACACACTGGTTTTGCACGATACCACTAATATCCAAAATTTTTTAGAGTGTGCACTGAGGTATTTTCAGTGCGAATTGACTCCTGGTCTGATACTCATGCTGCGGTAATTCAAAGAAGCTTTCAAATACACATAGCAGCATTCCTTTTCTATACTTAAAGACAAAAAGGCTGCTACAGAAATAGTACAGTTGTTGGAAAGGTAAGATTTTTCTTTCTTTGAAAGCATAATGCAAATCTGCAGAAAACGGAAGTGAAAGGATGATACGCAAAGCTTTGCGCTGAATTTTGACAATAGGTGTAAGACAAGTTCTGCAAGCACATCCCCAGACTTCGACACAGTAAATCAGGTAGGGATAGATAAAACTGTAATATAGAGATGTCAATGTCGAGGAATTCAAATACTTCCTAGCTTTAGCAATTATTCCTATTCCTTTTGCCATCTCCTTTATATATGATTAATATGCGGTATCCAAGACAAAGTCTCATTTAGAATCACACCAAAAAATTTTGCCGTGATAACAATTTATTTATGACTAATGTAAAGCATTGGCGTCAACATGGCAGGTATAGGGAATGACATCATTGACAGCCTGAAAGAGCAGTGAATGTAAGCATTACTGTTTTGTCTACTGTAATATGTTTTCCACGTTCCACCATTTTTGTGATATAAGTTATAATGGATAACCTTTGTATTTTCTTAATGAATGGCAATATTAGGAATGCGATAGTTTATTAAAATGTTCAGCGCAAATAAAAAAAATTCACCATCAGTTATAAGAAAAAGATAATTCAATCAGAAGAGTTAATCGATATTTCAAGACTTTTATCTAGATAATATATGCTTTGTCCTGGTATATACAACTTGTGAATAGACAGACATCTTTGCCCAGAAGACAGACTTAGTATTATCTTAGTTTGTTTGTTTGTTTGTTTGAGCTTTACGCCTCTGCAGCACCTTAGTGGGCTATATCGAGGCGGGCGACCGCCGTATGATGATGAGATGAGAAGACTGAGAGTCTGGCACATACCCTATTAATTCAGGGATGCCCAGGGTCTTTCAGTTGCCCCAGCATAGAATACTGGATACAACCCGCCTCCATTTAAAGTCCCATGGGCTCGGACTAAAGTGAGTTCCCGGGGTGAGATTTGAACCCACGCCCTCAAAGCCAGTTGACAAGCGCACCGTATTATCTTAGAATTACACATAAATATCTGAGGTGTGTTCCATTTTCAGAAATTTGCTTTGTTACATGTGACATTGAATGAAGCGGAAATGCCAAATATTCTATCCAGAAAATACCAAATATTATTTACAACACTTACCACCAGTCAATTCACTTTCATATGGCCGTTTCAATTTTCAGTTTCGAGATTTTCAGATTAACACCCTACAGCTTTGGCAAATTTGTTTAACTATTCTCATAACTTAATTCTGGAACTGTTTGAGAAGTTCTTTTGCTAAAAACATATTAATAGTTGAACTAGTGGACATTTCTTACATCTACTGAGGTAATTTGGTTCCACATTCATCAGGCAGCGCAATATGATTGAGGAGAAACTCTGTCACGTAATGCAGTTACGCTCCCCAAGAGAATATTGTGTTATCAACTCACATATTTTGCATGTGATCTGCAAAATACGAAAAACACTCTCCATGTCCTGAGCATCCATAATATTCCTATTCCACAATTAAGTGCATGACAGTAAGTGGGAACAAAATACAGCCTGTTGTATGAATGCTTGCACCTACAGCCAAGTGCAATTTGA
The DNA here is from genome assembly GCA_026936325.1 of Platynereis dumerilii. Taxonomy (NCBI): domain Eukaryota; kingdom Metazoa; phylum Annelida; class Polychaeta; order Phyllodocida; family Nereididae; genus Platynereis; species Platynereis dumerilii. Next base: position 8,629,045 of record JAPTHN010000008.1, read on the forward strand.
AAGATATACCTTTTAAAATATATTTGATTGTTTAGTTGACTTCTTGAAACTGCCACAACTTGAATGATGAAAAATGCAGGTGCTCATCATTTTTGAGAAGGTTTGTTCTAGATTTTCGATTTACTGCCTAATTTAATTAGTACCTCAAAAATGGAAAACTACTCATTAAATGTTTCATAAAATAAGTTTTGACTGTTTTTATACAGCCATTTTGATGATAAAAGTTAAAAATGCTGGATAATTTCTATGAATAACAAAATTCCAAGATATATTATAATAATAGCAGCTGGGATGCATTGACAAAAGTATATTTGAAAAACCTGTTGTTATTATGGCTTTGTCTCAATGATAATCAAGGTAGCATTCAGCAGACTGCAATGCAGATTTCCAAGTTGAGCAACGAGCGCATTGATCAAAACTATTAAGAAACAGTGATCATGCAAAGACCAGATTTGGAGACAATTAACCTTTAAAATTACGAGGCAGTTATGGGGCTTGAATTAGGTTTACTCAAAGTTCTAAATTGACGAACATCAGGCGACAATGTCTTTAATTCTGTTTTTATATTCGCAAATGCATTGAACATGAAATTCAACTATTGTTACTCACGATTGTGTCAATTACAATCACAGACCAGCCATTCTGGATTCCTAGCGGAATTGTAAGATCTTAGGCTGAAATAAAATTACCTTTATTAGTTTTTTTTAAAATAATGCATTAAAAACAAAAAAGAAGCATTATAACACTTGGGCGAGGTGAATTCCTATCTACACTGTAAAATTTAAAATGTTGATTTGGCTCAAATGATCGAGCAAGATGGTTGCACAATTAGTTTTAGCTAACATAGCATGATGTTGTGAGTTATGACAATCTTTCTGTTGTTTTACTTTTACCTTAAAACTACAAGCAATGATAGCTAAAAGGAATTGTGCAACTATCTCACTCAGTCATTCAAACTAGCTCAAAATTCAAATTTTACATTGTAGTCTGGAGTACAATCAGGAAAAAGATGCATATTTATTTATATCACAAGAAGAACCTTGCTTATATATTTTTTGTCTACAATTGACGTCAATTTAAAATTTATTTACAGCGTTTTCTACAGCAATTGGCAATACGTCATGAACTTTCAGAGAATGTAAGCATCAAATCTGCCCCACCTGCCGTTGGCCAAACAACGGGGGGGGGGGGGGGTAGGCAAAGTCTGAATTTTGATATTTTCAAGCGGAATAGACTTGCCCTATCTTGACTGACCGCCCCTGCTGCCCTTATTTCTTTCCAGCACCCTTGAATTCAAGGTATATTTGAAAGGAAACCCCTTCCCTTTATACATGGTCACACAACCCTTCGAATGAGAACCTAATTTTTATCAATTTAAATGGATGTCAAGTTTTGTGTTTATTGACTTTTAAAAGGGTTTATTGACCTGAGGCTCAATACATGGGGTTATAGCCAACAATCCTAAGAGCAAAACAGTGCAAGAAGATTAAAATCCTATCACCTGTTTATCGAGAGAGCCTCGTGAAAACTGTCAAAGCAGAAGATACCAGAGAAGAGCCATGGACTTTTTGCCAAAGATTTCTTAACTGAGACATTCTAAAGTTTCTTTTTCAACATTGAACTATCTATTAATTAAACCGTCATTGCAAGGGATATACCTGGAGAGGGCAAATTAAATGTATTGCCCTGTAGACGACAATATGCAAGGTAAGAGACCAAAATTCTCCAAAAACCATGTCAACACAAAAAAAGAAAACCTGGCACCTTTGAAGCCAATTAATTCAGTATCAAAGAAGTCTGAAGGTGTACTTTTCCATAGATATAGTCAACAGTGACTACATACATGCTTGAGACATGGACCCAAGAGACTGCTGATGTAGTCTGAGTACTTTTGAAACATTGTGGTAAAATCCCGTAAGCTGTTCTTGATCCTAAGCGGGAAAATATGTGATAGTACAGGAGGGTATGTAAACTTTTGAAACTGTCAAAAAATTCAATTAGGTAGTCATATCATTGAATCTCATTGCCATTGGATTTTTAATGGTTCAGAAGTGTTTAGCCACATGCAGTGAACTGTATTTCATGTATAATTTGCCTATTGTTGTTAAAATTGCTGCGGAAATAGAGGTCATTTTGCAGAGGGGTATGTAAACTTTTGGCAGAACTGTAGATAATTCTGCATGGGTGTGTTGCTGACAACAATTAGAGTAATAGTGATTAGGGCAGATTTCACGAAAAGTGCTCTTAAAAGGTACCTTAAATTTTCTAACCCTTTTGTTATCTCTCTGTTGCTTCCTGAAGCAAGTAAACCTATTACTAAGTACATCTGTGAGGTAATGAATAAATATCAATAAATTTTTCATCAAATATGTAGCTTTTTCCTCTTAAAAAGACAACTTTTTATGCCTCATGAGGACAATTTTGGACGACCAAACTTACTGGTGATCAGACATGCTCACTTTGGAACTCTGTGGAATCTGCTAAAACCAATTCAGGAAAATGTAATGGTATGTGATTGATGAAAAACATCTTGAAAATTATTTTGGAACCATTTTTAATTGTCTTGGTCATTATAAAACTTGAAAAAAAAAAAAAAAAAAAAAGACTGCTAATGTAACTCGATTCCGTCCCAGGACGCTGAGGTTACATTAGCAACTTTTACATGGAAATTTTTCTGTGTTCTCGCTACTTATGCCAATTTCAAACATGAAATTATAATATTTTATTGAAAAACGTGTCTTATTTGCCTATATACATCACCAAAAACATAAATGACTGGGTGTGGTACCTGTTTCTTTATTGCTAATGTAACTGCAATTTTGCATCCGTCCATTTCATAGTGTTACATTAGCAAAATGTGTACATAAAAATTACATTAAAAAACACATTATTAGATCTCAATTTTTTTCTGAACTGAAAGCCAGGTCTCCCAAGAGCAGGCCAGGGGTGGTACCCTGCTGGTAACTTCATTTATATTGCAGTAGGATCAGCATAAAAAATTCCGTCCTTCATTATTCATCATTGTTACATTAGCACAAGGCCATATTTTTAGCTGCTCTGACCTACTAATCCAACAGAAAAGATTGTTTACCCACGATTTTATTTAATGGATTGACACAATAAAAGATCTAGATTTTAGCTTTTTTTTTGTCCTGCCAGCTATACTCAAAAGAAGCACCCTGAGAAAATCTGAGAATCTACGAATCGATTATGTCTGGCCTTATCAGTATTGTGCTAATGTAACTTGTGGACAAGTTGTGGTAAGTCATTTTGCAGCTTTTTCGTGAAATCTGCCTTAGGCTTTTTTGAAACATATGCTTTTCACCAGACATTGTTATGATCAAACAGGAAGTGAAACAAAAGTGCCACCTTACCTACCCGTGTTTATAGTACCATCCAACATAGAAACTGAATGATGCTGTTAATTTGAGGGTGGATGAACGGTTGGGGATTTATGTCATGTGCTTATGCACTAATAAAACTGATTGTGACAAGACGAAGGAGACAACAATAAGGCAATGGATAATAGATTATAGTTATGAGTGCAAGAGGCACACAGCTTAGGACGAATTGAGTGTGCCTTACTTCTCATCTCATCAAAAGTGATCCACAATGCCGGTTCTTTAAACTCCTTGCAAGTGAAGGAATTTTTAATACTTAGCTACTATGTCATAATGACTAAGTTCCTAATCAATCACCCTTAGAAATATACAATAAGGCAAATTAGCATTATTAAATTACATTTACAAATGCAACTCATACATTCACTGGGATGATGCCATCTGAAGTCCCACAAAAGCCTAGATGTAAAACTCCTTGCAATTTCCAAAGACAATTAACTTTCAATTAGCCTTCCTTTTTTCCGATCCATCCACATAAAATTCTTAAATTTCACCAACTTGTCATACAATGACTTTCTACAAATGATAATTGGAGACTGGATTAACTGTGATGAAAAGTTTTCAAAAGATTTGGTAAGATTTTTTTCTTGTAAAATATTCAAAACAGCAAAAATTTCCAATGGACAGGTAGTTTATGATCTTTACCTGCTGGATCTGCACTGCTTCAGACTCTGTTGTATGTCGCTATAAAGATTGGATTGGAAGGGCAGCGCCTGTGACTTTATCAAACAAATTATGACTCTGCAGGAAACGTTGGGGCCAACAAGTTTGATGTTAATAACATAACATTAATTCAGTTTATTCTGCTCAATATACATTGAACTTGGTCATCTTAAATGATTTGCAAGAAATAAGAAAGGGAAAATGATTATAAGAGCTTGGATTAGATGGTTGTCAATGATATTCTCTCCTAGCTTGATAGGTTTGAAAAGAAGCAAACACAAATATTAAAAAAAAATAGCATTAAATTTTGTGTAATTAAAAAAAACCTTAAAAATAAACACATGTGTAGCCTAAAAGTATAAGTAATGAAAACTATGATATAATTATTGACATCCAAGGTTAGGCATATTTATGATGCAGCATTATGTTTTGATGGCACCCGCCTCTGTTTCAGCCTCTAAGATTATGTCTCGGTGTCAGTGTGGCCCTCCGATGTCCCTGCCTCTACTACAACCCTGTTGAATGGCCTGAACTTTCATAAAGTCAGGAAAATGCTTATTTAGACTCTGGAAGAATAGTTTCAGCGAACAAGCTTAATGTGACTCAACTCAGAGCAGCTTAAAGTTAACATCGCATTACATTAATTCAATTTATTCTGCTCCACGCCTGGGTTATTAATTCTGATCCAGTTGAAAGAATTACATGGACTTGATTATCTAAACTGATTAGCACTTAGAAAGGAAAAGTAAAGGAAAATTGACTAAACGAGCTTAGATGGGATGAGGTTGACGATATATTCACTCATAATGATTCTTCTAAACTTAAAGGGAGACGCAATTCTCGCTTAATGGCAGGGGCTTAGCCAGAAATCAGGAAAGGGGGGGGGGTTGTTCCAGATGATCTTGGCAAGGCCCACAGGGCCGAAGCCTATTCAGCAGGGGGTCTGGGGGCTGCTTTAGGCCCCAAGAAGCCAACAGATTTTATATTGCTGGATATTGATTCTCAGCTTTTATAAGGCTATTATTTTTTCAAGGAAGGTCTGATATAAAAAGCTAAAAATACTGGTTTTTTTTTCAAAACCTTTCTGTCACTAAACACTGACGACTTCTGATTTCGATACAACAGTTGAATTCGACCTGCACACTGGGGAGCTCTCAAGTGCATCTTATGTGTGCACCACTTGGAGTATAATTCGTTATAGTGTCAGCCAAAATGTCAACAACTTGCTGGACTGATTGGATCACTTGCCAGGCAGGTTGGTGAGTGTCGAATTCAGCTGTCATGCCAAAATTAGATGTCGTTGATGGTATCATTATACAAACTATTTGAGAATACCCCCTTACTCTGCGCCATGATCAGGATATGGCAAAAGTGTCCAATAATGTTTTTCAAATTTTTTTAAAACTTTGAATTGAATTGATATTTGTCATAATTTTCAAGTTGCAAGGGAGTGTGTGAAACTCTCATCCTTTGGTTTTAATCAGAGACAGCACTGCCACTGGAGATTCCTATACGAATACATAAATGTCCATTACACATCAGCCCTTATTCTAAATGCTTGTAGAATTTGCAAAGATGTGATTTTCTGGAATCTAAATCCATTGATATAGACTTCTGGGTTTAAAATGACCAACATTTTCCAATTGGCAAACACGCTACCTGTTATGGTTTGTCTTTTGGTAAAGCATAGGAATGCAAAAATAGTCTCTCAGAAGAAAACACCATAAATTTAAAAGACCTTTCTTTTAAACAAAAGTTGCAGTTCAACTTTCAGAAGAACAATTTACACGCCCCACAAGTCTTGATTTTGCTTATATTTATATCAAAGCTGACCAACAGACATTCCACTGATTTATATTCTTGACTTAATTGCACTAAAATTGCAACAGATTGGATTTATGCTAAGAATAGGCTGGATCTAAAAGGTACGAGTCAAAGAAATATTTCAAATTTTTGCAAAGTCAGCGCTCATTCGCCCTGTAAATATGGGTCTGATGTCGAGGAAAACCCCTGGAACAAACTTTTATGATGAAGTATATGATTTAAAAATTTTATTTTTGCGTCAAGTTCACACGTATTTGGCAATTGAGAGGATTTACTTTTAAAAGTCAGATAAATGTGACTTAAGTTTTGGGTCAAAGGGGGGAGGGGTTCTGACCCCTATATCCCCCCCTTGGCTTCGCCCCTGCTTAATGGTCATACATAATCCTGCTAGAAAAGAAAGATCCCAAAAGCTAACTTGAAGACAACTGTTATCTCTGCCGACAACTAAACCAACATAAAACCTGTACATAGTATGCCTTTCATATTAATGTATTGCACTTGCAGATACCCTAGCCAAGCAAGATTGATTAATTTAGCCTATGAGGTTAAGCACAGAATAATTATATTACAATTTTCCTGGAGAAAATGATAGAAAATTGCACATTATTTGTAAGCGATTGTAAAATCCACATGCAATTATTTATAATCAAGGAATCAAATTGTTGTATAAAAGTTTAAACTGAAAAAGCTACAAGACACATTTATGAAGCAATGCCTGATACTATCATTCACAATTTCACTCTTTTCTGTTTATAACTATTAGCTGAGAAATATTGAATAGAAATAGAACTATTAGCTGAGAAATATTGAATAGAAAATAGAACAATTTTGTATTATTTGCCAAATAACAAAGGCTACGACAAAAGCAAATATTACATAGCATACCACTTCACTCAGATTGGTTTTATCTCCAGATTTATGATGTTTCTCAACTCAGACACATTTATGAAATTACGAATACAGAATTATGCTTAGCATATGTTTATTGCATTTTTGGTCTAAACTTTCATAAAGCGTTTTCTTAATTCAATTGTTACCATTATGATGACGTATTTGCAAACAAGCATGAAGTCTGAGATGACGTGAAGTAACTTAGCTCAAGCAATGTAAACTTGTAAAACCATTCCTAAGGGACATATCCATATATAGATGGACTTGTGATTGGGGCTTTATGACCATTACTTATGCAATTGGTAGGCTATTAAGGACAGGAGGAGGATTTAAGCAGTTTGCAGGCTAATTAGGACAGGCGGAGGGCACAGGAATGAGGCGAAAAAATCCAGGACTGCTATCCAACATGGGCCCAAGTTACCTGGCCAGAGGTTGAATTCAAACCCTGGACCCTGTGGTTGGATTGGCAGCACAGCAAACTAGCATGCAGCTAATCTTCTTCTCTTTGACATACAATTGAACAAGAAGAAAAATATTCAGCAGCAAAAGAGCTCCCAATCATCAAAAGCATCCACCAAAAAGTTGCTTTAAACTCTTAGCAAGTAAATTAAATTTTATGTCTTAGCTACTACATCTTGATGAGTGAGTACCTCATTAGTCATCATTTAAAGTATACAATATAATAAGGCAAAGTAAAACGCTAAGTACTTTGTCAGCCTATCCATCATTGAATTACTTTCAGGTATACAAAAATATATGAACCACCCATTCATTCAGTTGTTCTGACACCACCAAGTCTTACTGAAAGACATGTGTAAAACTCTTTTAAGACTCCATCGCCAATTAACTTCCGATTAATTTCTTTAATTGTCAAATATCCTTTGGGTAATAAAGCTATAAAGTCCACTGTTTTACTCTTTGGGGGACTGTATAAGCCTTACAGCATTTGAATTTCTGACTGTAAAGTTTGCCATGATCTTCTGCATTTGTAGTTACATATATATCTCATTACCGATTATTTTACTCAATTTTCACGAACCATCTAAATGAATCCATAATACAATTTAAGGTATTTAACCAACACGACTTGGTTTAACTTGACAAAGCTATGAGAGGACAACTTAGAATGGTGCCAAATGGCTTGGATTTTATAATGTCAGGCAAATGAGACTCTGGAATAATTATTTCAGCCTAATGTGACTTAACTCCGAACAGCTTTTAAAGTTAACATCATATTACATTAATTCAATTTATTCTGCTCCACGCCTGGGTTATTAATTCTGATCCAATTGAAAGAGTGACAAAGACTTGATTATCTTCCTTGATTTGCCATGCTAAAGGAAAAATTGACTAAAAGAGCTTAAATAAGATGAGCTCACTGATGATGAGATTCTCTCATAACTTTAGCCTGAGTCTTGTAATATAAAGGAGAGATACATAATCTTGAGGAAAGTCTAATGCATACATGTACCTGAAGGCACTTTTTTATCTTCACCAACAACTAAGCAGCTCATTAAACCCTGGGCTAAGTAACTTTTATATAAATGTATTACTCTCACCAAAATTATTTTGGATTCATTGCCCCCAGAGCAGACCTGAACTGTAAATGCAGGAGGATCACAAATCTGATTCACCATACAATTTTTGGTCGAAACAGGTCTACTTTTTAAAAAGGAATTTCCTTGCATTGTAATTTTTAACAACGCAATGCCTTGATATGAACAACATTTACATATTATTATGTTAAAAAGTCATAATTAATTTTGTGCAATCTCACATAGTGCTCAACTCAAATTACAAATAATTTATTAAGGCAACATTTTTGAATTTTGCAAAACAATTTCATGCCTGATGCTATATTTCACAATTCCACTCCTTTCTTTCTATAGCTGTAAGCAGAAATATTGAACGGAAAATCGGATAAATATAACATCATTTATTATTTGCCACGCAACAAGGGCTATGACAAAGACAAATAATACATGGCATACAACAGGGATTGGCTTTCCCACCATATTTATGAGGATTACACTGACAACATGATTTGTCATGTGCGACAGTGTTTCGCGAATAGATGTATTTGTGAAATTACGAATTCAAAATTATGTCTAAGCCATCGTCCTTATTCAAATGTGACCATGATGCTGACATATTTGCAAGCCAGCATGTAGTCTGAGATTGTATGAAGTACATTTAATTTGTTGAAACAATGTCATCTTATCGGAAAATTTCAAAGTGACATATTCATACATGGATGGTTGGGGCTTTACATCCTGTTTTTATTAACTTGGTAGTCTAATTAAGACAGGAAACTGCAATAAGGCAAAGGACGATTGAAACAGCCGTCTAACATGGGTCCATGTTACTCTGCAAGAGCCAGATTCGAACCCTGGACCCAGTGATTGGCAACCAAGCATGCTACTACTGAGCTTACCCCCCCCCTCAACATATACACTGTAAATTTTTAATTTTGAGTTAGCTCAATTGATTGAGTGAGATGGTTGCACAATTCCCTTGAGCCAAGATAGCTTGTTGTTTGCAAGTTATAACAACATAAAGATTATCATAACTCAAAACAGCAAGTTATCATGGCTCAAACAAATTGTGCAACCATCTTACTCAATCATTTGAGCGAACTCAGAATTTCAGAATTTACAGTGTACATGATATAGTGTGTTTGAAAGGAAATGGCACTTTATACAATCCATGATGAAAACGCATTGTATGTTGAGCAAGCTGACATTTTCAATTCGAATTGTGCAAGATCTTGCAAATTACAAAATAGGATCCATTCAATAATCTCATTAATCTCTCATTATTTGAGAATGCAATTAATGCACAACTTCATTGCATCTGAATGACTGACTACTTCCTCAATCAAATTTTAAGGTAGAACACCAAGTAAATTTATATTGACATCTGGACAATCAGTCGGTTACAATTCCAAAAACAAATCGTTTATTAATCTGAGTCTGAGAGCAGCCATTTTGCCAAAGAATACTTTTTAAACTCCTCACAGTTCCAACAGTCAATTAACTTCCTTTAAATTTCTCTAATTGTCACATCCATAAGTTTAAATTCTTAGATTTCACAAATTGGACTTGTTGCCAATGATAAATCAGCTGTAAATGGGACTGTTGATTGAGTGTGAAGAAAAAATGGTGATCATTTTCTTAGATTTTTCAAAACTTTCACTAAATATGAAAGGTTTATTTTTCTAGTTATATTTTTCTGGCAGCACAAACATTCATAGACATCTTTAATGCTCACTATATAAATTTAAAATTTAACTAGAATTTATCCATTGTAGGGGAATATAAAAAGACCATAAGATTAAGTCAATGGTATCAGATAAGACTCGGAGACGTGTTTTTATTAAAATGACTTATTTCCAACTCAGTAGAGGCTTTGTTTATGGAATTTTAGGTAAATCCAATGGTATACCAATGGAGCAGAATAAAGTTGAATGCTTCCAAGTGCATGCATAAAAGTATCCAAATATGTTGTAACTTTATGGAAATCAATACTAGGAATATTTTTAATTTTTTTGTCTATATTTGAATGCAACGTGCTTATGAACTTAATAACTTGGCACACCCAAAACCTCTAATAAATGCTATAACTTGTGACTGTGTAAACGGTTTGGGACAAAAGTTGCTCAGAATAATGTTCTACCCTAACCCATCCTTGTGGGTGAAGGAGATGAAAATATTCCAAATACTTTTGGAGATATAGCAAAAAACCATTGCTGCCTAATAACTTGGCACTCGATGTATTTTCCATCTGGGTGATATATGCAGTAGGGGTAGCAGATAGGATGACCATTACATGATGTATCATAATGATCTTGCATTATTATAAATATTGTAGGGGAGACCGGGGTAAGTTGTGCCGCGGGGTAAGTTGTGCCACCCAATGTTGGGGTTAAATGAAGAAGTGGGCAAAGAAGGCAATGCCACCCATATATACCCACATGGTCAACATCATTAGGCACTAGGGCGTGTCAATTTTCGAAAAAGTTTGAAATTGCAAAAAAAGCCCCTCCAAAAGGGTGACAATGGTCAATGGGCGTCCATTGGTACCATTCAAATTGAAATTGAAGGATGTTTAGCTTGGTAAATCTTAATTTGAAAATTGTATGTTTAATTTTATTCGAAAAAACACATTTTCTTAAATAACTCAAAAACTCTTGGTCTTAGACCAAAAAATTGTATTGAAGTTGAATAGAAAAAGGTGTATTCCGGAATTTTGGTGCCATTTGCATGTCTCTAGCTCTAATATTAACCGAGATATGGCAAATTTAGTGTTTTTATTGATTATATTATCATTTTTGAATCGATGGGACAAGAAAATTTGGTTTTTAATGTCACTATTTCTTGAAATTTGAATTCTCAGGTATGATCCCAAGAGTGGATGCATAGATATGTGTACCAGTTAAAGTGTAGTTCCAGAAATGTGGCATATTTAAGGTTATTTCACTATTTGGTGCTTGTATTATAATGCAACATTTTGTATTCTCGAGAAGGATGATTGAAATAGTCAATACATGTCATATCAAATACTAAAATGTTGACTGTGAAACAAGTAGATCTTCAGTCTTTTAACGGAAAACACATACAGAGCATTACAGGCAATTTTTAAAAAAAGAATAATCAACTATTTTTACACAGCTAAGTGAACCTGTTTTTACAAATGAAATAGAATTTGTGAAGCTCATTTAAATTGACATGCTTTGGTATGTCTGACTTGTGTTTTCTGATTATTTCTTGAGCACAGGTATAATATGTCATCACGTGCATTTTAGGAATGAATTCTTTACTTGTAATATTAGTAACCTTCTTCATGAACTGTGTATATTTCTTTGTCCTTTCAATATCATGGCCATTGCTGGTACAGCAGTGACATGTGAGGACTCATCTATGAGCATCTTTATTTCTGTTTAGCATGTTAAGGGAGGTGGCTATAGTACCAGTTTAAATTCCTGAAGTATATATTCTGCTGAGTTGATCACCTAGAGAGGGATTTGTGCCTCTGTTGATAATACTTGATATCAGGTAGGGGTGTACCGATCAAGCATTTAGCCGAACCGGACCCGAATCCGAGCCAGGCCTTCATGCTTGGCCGAACTCGAACCCGAACCGAACACCCTAAGCAATTAACATCTTTAGTACCTCTCGTTGACACCAGGTGCCGTTGTACGCATGGCACCTGTCATTACATAACAGGTTACGCAACATTGAGCACGCTTTGCGTCTCCATCGCATTTACAATTGCTTAACTTTAGCAACTTTGGAAACAGGTTTACACTGAAATCTAATTTCCTAAAATAGGTACTGGTGTAGTCCTGCTATCTGAAAATAAGAGTTGTGTATTTTGCATTTTATTGACAGTAAAGAGCCTATTAGGCCTATAAAAGTTACTCCGTTCTATTTCTGTATTTAGAAACTCAAAATATTAATCTTAATTTATCAATATATAAATATAATATTACACAGACAATCTTGCTTGAAAATGTGTGTAAACCTTAAAACCGCTACTATTATCAGTTCTGCAGTCAGTCATTTTACAATATTAAATTCATGGAAGGGATCAAAATCATCAAATTGTCCACATTTTGCCGTGGTTAGACCCTTTTTAGCCTAAATATTTCAGTATATTTATAATCATCAAACTCTTCCAACTGCCAAATTAACATGATTGCTACTCTTGAAGCATGAATGAATTATGTTTCTTTCCATGAAAATAAAAAGTACACCAAAACTTTTTGATGCCTCCCCTACCCTCTTTGAACTTTTTAAAACAGACATAGGGGGAAAGGGCTGCACGGGGCTTCTGTCCCGTCAAGCAGAGCCGACCGCTTGACCTTTGCCCAGTTGCAGCCCCTGCCTATACCCCCCTCCCTTCTTCTGCCTTGTTTAATATGCAATTAATAATGAAGTCTATTGCTTCTTACAATACATTGAATATATTGAGCCTATAATTAATTATCTATCAGTCTATCTACTGAACTGTCCGGCGGAACAAGATAATACAATAATTAAAAGAACAACATACTAATGGCTGGGCCAGTTGGACTGATTGCGCGGACACAAGAATAGCATGATTTAATATTCATGAATTAGGTAGGCCTATATATTTCGTTATCTAATAAAATTATATCTTAGAATTGTAGGCACCAGATCAGATTTCATTAAAATGTAACTGAATTCAGCTTTACATGCCTCAATTCGTATTTACTAAATATTCAGTAACTGTCGGTAAATAAGCCACGACCAGAATGCTTCAACAATACCTCAGGGGCAGTAGGCCAACTGACAAGGTGATGATGCAATATCAGTTAACATTTAATGGTTTAATTCAGAGAAACATTTTGGTTTCCTTAGATAAGCCTGTTGTGTTCATGCATGCCAAGCTCTCCTCAGAAATTATGAATGCAATTTTGATAGAAAATGATTTATATTTCGTAGACAAATCAATCTATACAAAACAAGATAAACCACATCTGCCATCAGTTCCATAGCAGAGCAAATTGAAAATCTACCACTATATCTAGGCCTAAATAGACATGAATTAATTTATAATCCATAGGCCTATAAGCCATAAATAGTTCTGGTTCGTTGAACCAAAGTTATGCTGGTTTTGCTGTTATGCAATAGCAGATGTTAGCCTATTGGGTCACTCAAGCGTGATTTAATCCAATAATAGCCGTATGGGGGCGCTGGTTGTAGATGGGTGTGACTGGCTTGATGCTCGGCTTGATAAGTTGCCGAACATCCGAACCGAGCAAAGGACTCCCGAAATAGGCAGAACCGAACTCCGAACACAATTTCGGTACATCCCTAATATCCATATATATTTTTATCCAAATATGGCACATCCACGCATGGTAGTGAGCGCACATACACGCGCGTGTACATGTATTTGCGCGCATCATTACGCTTGTATATGTGTTTACGCCCACATGTGGACATGTCATCCAGCGCATGTGTGGACCTGCATTCCTTTTTGGGGTGTAGACAAAGAACTCTTGATTTTGACCTGTTATCTAAATTCAAGACAGTAATGATTAGGGTGATGCAAAAAAGTGAAGTTTTGAAATGTTAATGGGGCACCCCCTGAAGTTGTTCCAATATATGAAAAAAAAATTCAGTAAAAATTTGAGCTCAATCGGACAAAAATTAGAGGGTGCTACCGCATCATGAAAATTAACATTAGTATTCAATACAAAAATATCCAATATTTTGGCATGTAGCGAGTTCAACTATACCTGGTGCACCAAACAAATGCCGCATGGTCATAATTTTTGGGTCTGGTTGTCAGAACAGCGGATCAATACAAATTTTGATTATTTTTTATGTCTCCATGCTGCTACCACCAGACTAACGAAGATAAAATAATCAAAATATACCAAATTCGCGGTATTTAATAACATTGCGGGTTTTAATGTCACAGAAATGAAAGTTGCTTCAATAGATGGAGCATGAAAAGAGCTTTAATTTGAATACCAACATTGCTATATTCTGACCATCTGACCCCATTGAATTAGATTATTTGTCATTAACAATTATTTGCGAAAATTCCTAATATTCAAGGCAACGCTGTAATACTGTAGAATATAGCAACATAGTAATGTTGGTATTCAAATTAAAGCTCTTTTCCTGCTTAATAAGATGGTGTAACTTAAATTTGTGTACCTTTATTCCTGGTTATGTTATTCAATAACGCGTATAACCTTAATACTGTAAAAAAGGGGCAAAATTTGTTGCTTTAAGAGTGCCCTGTAGCCTGAAATGACCGGATATTGGCAAAATATGAATGGACTTGTGATGAGAATAGTGGAAGGCTTAAATAAGAAAAAAAATTACATACACCCTAGTGGTAGGATAACTACCTTCACCCATCACCCATAAAACTGGGTTTTCGCCCATAGCAATACAATGTTATATTTCAAGTTGCGGTAGCACCCTCTAAAATTTGTCCGATTTGGCCCAAATTTTTACTGAATTTTTTTTTCATATATTGGAACATAATTGGGGGGTGCCCCATTGAAAATTCAAAAATTTATTTTTTTGTGTGCAATCTGCATCACCCTAGTAATGATGTCTAACAGCAAAGGCAGTTCCTAAACTTCCTGTCAACAAAGTTTCTGAGAGTTGAAAGGAGAGGGAATACATTGCATATGTACATTCCCTGTCAGCATGCCTCGGCGGTCCAACGTCGGCCCAGCGTCAGTCCGATGTCAGTAGCATCGGACCAGCTTCGGGCCGACGTTGGACCGCCGAGGCACGCTGATAGGGTTGTGCGGTTCTGTGAGGCCAGGCTATCTCTCATGAACACAGATTAAAAACCCCTTCTTGAAATGATAGGCTCATCAGGCATTGTATCAGAGCATGCTGATACCTGTGATCTTGCTAACTATACAGAAGAATTAATAAGTTTGGGGATGAACCCACACAGGTACTAAAGTGACCAGGGCATTGTCAGGATACAGAATGATGTGTTAAGGATTATGCATAGTGGTATTTGTGCAAGTCAAGTATTCACCTTAAAAAAAAGATGACTGCTGTTTCAATAACCTAACATGCAGCAGACACACATATGACAATTAAGTAAACTTTAAAAAAGACATTTTGTCCATTTCTCAATTGTTGTCATGCATCATAAAATTGGTGTCACAAATGTTTGTCATCTGCACAAATACAAGTTTGCTTAAGTTGGTTACATTTCATTTGTAACACAATGCAATATAGCAATTTTAAAATGTCTAGATAATACCTTGTACATGGTGCTGATGTGTTGTAGATTACAAAAGGCAATATTTTCTAGTCTCATTGTCAACAGTTTAGTGTGTGATATGGCATATTGTAGACTGTTTCAAACAACCCTCTTGAGAAAACAAAACACTGAACTACTATCCATTATCCAAGCACCAAATTGTGTGATTTCGATTATAATTACCTGAAATATGCCACATTTCTGGAACTACACTTTAACTAGTACACATATCTATGCATCCACTCTTGGGATCATACCTGAGAATTCAAATTTCAAGAAATGGTCACATCTAAAACCAAATTTTCTTGTCCCATTGATTAAAAAATGATAATATAATCAATAAAATCACTAAATTTGCCATATCTTGGTTAATATTAGAGCTAGAGACATGCAAATGGCACCAAAATTTCCGGAATACACCTTTTCCTATTCAACTTTAGCACAATATTTTGGTCTAAGACCAATAGTTTTTCAGTTATTTGAGAAAATGCGTTTTTTCGAATAAAATTAACATACAATTTTCAAATTAAGATTTACCAAGCTAAACATCTTTCAATTTCAATTTGAATGGTACCAATGGACTCCCATTGACCATTGTCACCCTTTTGGAGGGGCTTTTTTTGCAATTTCAAACTTTTTCGAAAATTGACACGCCCTATTAGGCACAGAAACAAGGATGATTTCAATTCTGGAAGTAGGTCAAGGTCGATTCGGAAATGTGTTTATATATATCTCATAATATATATTTTCGTGCAATCTCCTGATATGAATTTTAACTTAAAAGTTGACATATAAAGCTTTTCCCATAAGACTGACGATTGCCATAAGAATTGCAGAAATGTTATAAATCATGAAGTGGGTCAAGGTCGATTCCAAATGGGTCAAGGTCGATTCTGAAAGTAGGTCAAGGTTTTTGCAATTTACAAACTAAAAGCTTCTTTTTGATAGGTTAATTATACCGCGTGCCATGATTTATAACATTTCTGCAATTATTGACCGTTTGGCACGCGGTATAATTAACCTATCAATCTATCTATCGATCTATCTATCGATCTATTTATCGATCTATCTATCTGTTGATCTATTTATCAATGTATCTATCTATCTGTCGATCCATCTATCTATCTATCAATCTATCTATCGATCCATCAACATGTGAACATGTGGTCCTACATTATTTAAAAGTGGGTCAAGGTCGATTAAAAGTGGGTATAAATAGATCGATAGATAGATTGATAGGTTAATTATACCGCGTGCCATGATTTATAACATTTCTGCAATTATTGACCGTTTGGCACGCGGTATAATTAACCTATCAATCTATCTATCGATCTATCTATCGATCTATTTATCGATCTATCTATCTGTTGATCTATTTATCAATGTATCTATCTATCTGTCGATCCATCTATCTATCTATCAATCTATCTATCGATCCATCAACATGTGAACATGTGGTCCTACATTATTTAAAAGTGGGTCAAGGTCGATTAAAAGTGGGTATAAATAGATCGATAGATAGATTGATAGGTTAATTATACCGCGTGCCATGATTTATAACATTTCTGCAATTATTGACCGTTTGGCACGCGGTATAATTAACCTATCAATCTATCTATCGATCTATCTATCGATCTATTTATCGATCTATCTATCTGTTGATCTATTTATCAATGTATCTATCTATCTGTCGATCCATCTATCTATCTATCAATCTATCTATCGATCCATCAACATGTGAACATGTGGTCCTAAGCAAATAAGGGAAACGCAAAAGTCAGAAGCAATTATCTGATCATTGATATTTTGTCTTGTGGATAATAGACAGGACTACAAAAATATAGCGTGTCACAGCTGTGATAACATGAGGGAATAACAAAAATCGACAATTAAACCCACAATACACGTATTGAGAAAAAAACAATGCCGATTTCAACAATTATATCAACATCACCGTACAAGGTCAAAAGTAAATTGTGCCTTCTTTGGTGAAAACCTTTATCATAAAAAAAAGACAAGTCTACATTTACATAAAAATTCTCCTAAATTCATCCAATGTAAAAAAAAAGATTCTTAAATAATTTTCCAACTTCCTCAGGACAAGCTGAAAGGTCTGGTGACATTTATAATGTGAACTAGTGTTCTTAATTTAACATTAAAATGTTTTTATAGAAGAATTTTTTATTTACAGAGTAAGATAAATTAGGGTTTTATAGATTTATGAAGTAGGTAAGTTTTACATTACTAAACGGATGCTTCAATTTGTTTATGCACTTTGCATTGAATTATTAGCCTTTTGTAGCAACATCAATAGATCATGAGGGTAAAAGAGTGAAAGCTCAGTTTTAGAAAATAGTTACATTTGATTCAATCGCTGTACATCTTTAGCTTCGAATCTTTCAAAAATAATTTATGCAGCGTGACTAGCAGAAGTGGAAATCAGTTGCCCTCATGCAAAATGCCCTTAGCATGTGAAACACTGTCATCAAATAATTGTTTTTGTCATGAAAAAGGCAAAATTTGTGTGGATTTGTCATCATTATGACAGGGAAGGAATTATCAATTTAAAATGAATGAAACAAATTGTCTACAGTAGACTAGATGAGTCAAATAAATGTTTGCTTCAATATGAATTGAAAAAGCTATGACTCTAAATTCCTTGTGAATGGTAAGACATAATGTAACCTAGTTTTATTGTAATATTCGTTCTGTTAATAAAAGTCTAATTTGAAATTTGGGATTTCCGTTTCTTATATTGTCTATATTATGTAACCATAATCAGATGTGATAAATTGATTATTTTACGTATTTCATGTATATTTTACAACAATGCACCAAAAAAAGTTATGGTAAAATATGTGAATGGGTCTGTTATTGGGCTAATTGGCTCTAATTTCCCAATAGTATATATAAAATACTTTATTCACACACTATTTGCGATATACAATTGGTTTAATCATATAAAAAGAAACAAAAAGGAACAATAAAACAACAATAAAACAGTGGTTTGCTATTCAATAAATGAAAATTCTAAAATACATTGCAGTTCAGTAGCATTAAAACCAGCAATATTTCCATCAATTCAACTGAGTAATACAATTCACAACAGGAATATAACCATAATATCTTGAAAACAAACATATCCTTCAGTCTATGTTTATACATGCGTTGTTTCATAATTCAAATATTTAGCAATAACATGTACATTAGCAGTAGAGTTTGCATCATTGACAAATCTCTTGTAACTCATTGTTAACCATTATTTTGATAGGACTAACAGGACAACTTTTTCTAAAAAAATATATATTTTTTAATAGAGGTAAATATTTTATATGGGTTGTATATATGGTAAGTTCAGTATTCACCACATAGTTTGAAAATACCTAAAAATTCAGACATTAAGCACCATAAAAATGGGAATATATTTTGAATTGAACATCCTTTTTTCACTTTTCTTCATCCTTGTTTCTGTGCTTCCTGAGAGCTTCTGAGTATCTTAATTTGTGTTCACAATACCAAGTATTATTTTTTATGTTAGGTTGAACTTGATTTTCATCACACTAATGGATTTCTGGTTGCAATAAATGCACTTTAGTCCATACTTTAGACATCAGGTAAACATATTTGGTTGGTTGTTTTATTATTATCACACTGGGTACGTCAGCCTTGACAGGTGATTCTTGGATGCAACACCTTAAAAAGTTAAAATTTGATTTGTGGTAGGATAACAACATAAGACGATGATGGGATGACATATGTTATTATACGATTTTAGTTAAATTTAACATCCTTAAAGATAGTAATGAAGAGGATTTTACTTAAATTGGTAATTTTGCAGGTAAATAGCTTAGTTTGTTTTTAATGTTCAATTATTTACTCAATGCATTATCAATATTCGTTGGTATTGACAATGGATGTCTCTGTGGAGTGAAAATTAGCAGTAAAAATGCAACGATAATAACTTGAAGGATAAAATTGAATCTATGTTACAGCATTTTCTTATAATGTTTTCAACAAGGAGACTTAAACAGGTGGAACAAACTACATTCTCTGTATGATTTCAAAATCTGATTTTGAATAAAATCAGCACATTTGTACTTATGAACATAGAATAATCAAGAAAATGTAATTTTCTGTTTAGAACTGTTGCATAAAGTGCTGACTTCAGTGACTTAAGTTATTAATTTCACTTGCAAAAGACACAATGCAAAATGATTTTCTGAAAATCACTGAACACCAACACATTTGTTGGCAGAAAGTTAAGCTTCTCACATAGGAGTTCAAGTTTTTGTGTGTGTTCTTACCCATAATTAAAAAAAATTATACCAATGCAGATTGGAACATGCTTCCATTTCTAATGCAATTCAATTCATCCATACAATTTTGTTTCTGTTTTTGAAAATTTTTTTAAAAATGTGAATCATTCCTTTGCACCAATAAACCAAACAAAAACGATGACATGGGATGGAGTTATAGTGTGCAATAGATAAAAATCCCATCTGTTTGATGCAAGATTAAATCAATCTATGTGTTGGAACCTTAGTCATATGTTGTCATGGTAATACTATATTCTGTGTCAGTAAATACCTGGATTTGGGAATGTGTGCACAAAACATCACAAATATTCAACTTTACATCATTTAGGTGCATATAAAAATCATACTGACCCACTGATAGTTCATTGAAATTAATCTAAAAGCACATATAATTTTTTGGTTTACCTTGTGCTCATGAGCAGTTGAGCACTCAAGGAGATTGTCTTACTATATTACCCCAACAAAGCTGCAATGAAACAAATTTACTCATGCATGACATGACAGAATTAAAGTTTCTCTCTTTTGTTCAGACAAAATAAGTTTCTGGTGCATATGAATGTGTTCATTTGTAAAATTACTTACAATATCAATAAAACATCTACACAATTTATGAAAATGTGGCATTGGAGAACACATAAACAGTAGAACTGCTGTAACCCCTAGGGCTGGTGTACCCCTAATATACCCCAAAAATATAAAACACAAACAATACAACACAAAATCATATAAAACATACTCAAAAACTGCAATAATTATTTAAAATATACTCACAAAAATACATTATACATATATGACACATTTATACATGCACACAATGACATCAACTGCATGACTTTCAAAACAATTTCTTTTTAAATAATGGATCTAAGTAGTGTTTTATTGTTTAAAAGTTGTGTAATCACATCAATGATTTGAACAAAATCTATTTTTTCTGTTAAAAAAGTCATTTTTGTGCTGATATTTATTATTATTATGTTGTGGTTTCGATGGTATACACAATGTTCAAATTAATGAATCAATGTCTTAAGACTTTTGTTAAACCATAGAGCAGATTGCTAAATGATGATGCTTACCCTTGAGTACAGCATGTAGAGCACAGAGTGCTTATATCTAGTGGGGTGAATTAGCATTGATAAATATGGAAAGAAATATTTACATATTTTTTCAATCATCGAATGATAAAAAGAACAAAACAAAATGGATAACATTGATAGATAGATAGATAGATAGATAGAAAGATATATAGATAGATAGATCGATAGAGAGATAGATCAATAGATTGGTAGATCAATAGATCGATAGACGGATAGATAGATAGATAGATAGATAGATAGATCTATAGAATAGATGGATCGATAGATAGATAGATGGATCGATAGATAGATCTATAGATCTTCTGATCTATAGATCGATAGATAGATAGATTGATAGATTAATAGATAGATATAGATCGATAGATAAATTGATGGATAGATCGATAGATAGATCAATAGATAGGTCTGAGACCTACCCTTGAGTACAGAGTGTAGAGCACAGAGGGTATATATATATTTTTTGGTGAATTAACATTGATATTATGGAAAGAAACATTGAAATATGGAAAGAAACATTGAAATATGGAAAGAAACATTGAAATGTTTTGTTTCTTTTTTTCTTTTTTTTTTTCCCCCAATCATTTAATGACAAAAGCAAATAGGATAACATAGATAGATAGATAGGAAGATAGATAGATATTGATAGATAGATAGATCAATAGATAGATAGATCGATAGACAGATAGACAGATAGCAGATTGATAGATAGATAGATAGATCGATAGATGCATCGATAGATCGATAGATACATCGATAGATAGATAGATTGATCGATAGATAGATAGATGGATCAATAGATAGATAGATAGATAGATAGATGGATTGATAGAAAGATAGATAGATAAATAGATTGATCGATCGTAGAGCACAGAGGGTATATATATTTTTTGGTGAATTAACATTGATATTATGGATAGAAACATTGAAATATGGAAAGAAACATTGATATATATGGAAAGAAACATTGATATATATGGAAAGAAACATTGAAATGTTTTGTTTCTTATTTTTCCTTTTTTTCCCCAATCATTTAATGACAAAAGCAAATAGGATAACATAGATAGATAGATAGGAAGATAGATAGATATTGATAGATAGATAGATCAATAGATGGATAGATCGATAGACAGATAGATAGATAGCAGATTGATTGATAGATAGATAGATCGATAGATGCATCGATAGATAGATAGATGGATCGATAGATAGATAGATGGATTGATAGATAGATAGATGGATCAATAGATAGATAGATAGATAGATAGATGGATTGACAGATAGATAGATAGATAGATAAATAGATGGGTCGATCGATAGATAGATAGGTGTTTGAAATATTCCTGAATGAAAGTTGAATGAACACACAATTGGAAGAGAAAAATACTGAAATGGAAACACTATTTATGCAGGGACTACTGCTATATTGCAGTGGAGTTGTTTTTTTACAATATAAAATTTAGCCTGAAAATTATTAGTGGACAAATGCTTAGAGAAAAATTT